>CM059039.1:27149216-28471716 GCA_030279155.1 Forsythia viridissima
TCAATTTATTTCACGAAAATATTCCTGTTTTATGATTTTTGCTTTTGTATCACAATTTTCATCGAGTAACTCGACAAACATGATTTTTAGTTTCGCGAATAACTTCAACAATGCATATTTTTCATTTTTTTGTTTTCTTTTTCTATTTAAATTATGTAATATACTTATAATTTCTGTAATAAATACTATTATAAATTATGTTAAAATACTTATTACAATTATTAATTAAAAAAAACACATTTATTTTCGTAATATAATTTGACATAATTATTCTAACAAAAAAATTCATTATTATAACAAATTTTTACTACAATTTATTTTCATAATTTATGATGAAATCTATTTTGTATGCATTTGTCATAACAAATTTATTATAATCACTAGATTATTATAATAATCTAATAATTGATTAATAATATATTACTACAGAATTGCTTTTATTATGCTATAAATTTATTATAACAATTTTTAGTTATAATATGATATACTAATTGCTAAAATAAAATAAAATAAAATATATTGTATTAATTGATTATGATATATATTAAATTTATATGATATATATTCTATTTTACTATGTTCTAATAAATGATACATTAAATAAAATTTTGTATGTGCTTTATTTATCAACTTACTCGACAAATCCAACTTTGATGCTACTGATTTTTGGAGGATTACACAACTGATCTTGAAAAGTGCCAATTTTTTTATACATTGATAGGCATGCGTGTGTTGTCGAGCTGCTCGACAAAAAAAAAAAAAAAAAAATTTGTCGAGCAGCTCGACAAAAGGGTTTCCTTGATTCACCCATTCTTCAAGAGTGTTAGCAATGCTGGTTTCAAAGTCTGCTGTAAGCCTGAGTTTTGACACAGTGAATAGGGAGTTTTCCTTTTTCTGTTGCGTCACAACCATTGCTCTCGTCATCACTGTAGACAAATTCCTATTTAATGCTACTGATTTTTGGAGGATTAGACGACTGATCATGAAAATTGCCATTTTATTTATATATTGATAGGCATGTGTGTATTGTCGAGCTGCTCGAATTTTTGTCGAGCAGCTCGACAAAAATAAAAAAAAATTTGTTAAGCAGCTCGACAAAATTTTTTGTCGAGCTGCTCGACCAAAAGCAAATGTAGGAAAATATGATAAGCTAACCAAAGCAAATGTAGGGAAATATCCTTTATCTAATTTACCCAATCTCCAGATCTTCCATTCTTGTTCTTCAATTGACCAAAAAAACCCAAACCCTTCACCAAATTTTTCTTCAATCTGCATATAATTCACCATGAGTAATCAAGCCGAGTCTCCAGATTCGTAAGTCCTTCAATACATTCTCAAAGCTCTGCCTCTACTTATTTACATATGTTTATGTACAATAACAAGTATTTTCACTTGTATTTCATATTTTTTGGTTCATAAATTTTGTGGGTCTTTTTTTACGTTTTGCAGTAAAGGTGCGAAGAGCCACATACATTTTAAGTGGAGAACCCACATACATTTTTTAACAAAAAAAAAAAAATTTAAAATTAAATTTGGAAACTCGACAAACACACACTCATATCAATCAAAATGGGCTTTTGAGCCTATTTTGACTTTATATTATTATTTTTTATTTAATTTTTTTACTTTGCCGAGTTACTCGGCAAAGTCATTTGATTTTTTTTTCTTTTTTTTTTTTAACTTTGCCGAGATTTGGAATATTTTTTTTTCTTTATTTAGTTGTGTGGGCTTTTATCTATTTTTTTTGTAATTTGCACTTTTGGTCCACAACCTTTTCAATTTATAACAAATTTATCCTTAACTTTTTTTTTAGCATTGGCCATCCCGACCTTTGAATTTTGTTGCAAATTTTATTTTGCCCTCCTCTTTAAATAAACAAGATAAAAACTAATAACAACAAAATAAAATAAAATTGTAAATATTTTATTTTTAGTGGACAACATTATTTTTTATTTTTTCTAAATATGTTTTTTATGTTTGAATATTTTTTTTTTTTTTGGGTTTTTGTCGCGTTACTCGACTAATTTTTTTTTTTTTAATAAGATTAATGTTTAATATCATTTTGTCGAGTTACTCAATAAAGGTCCAAATGCGCTCGAGAAATACATACCCAAATTAAAAAATTAAAAAAAAAAGTTAGTTTAAAATGGGCTAAAAAGCCCATTTTTATTGTTTGGGGGGTGTGTTTGTTAAATACACACCCCAATATAAAAAAAAAAAAAAAAGTTTAAAATGGGCTAAAAGCCCATTTTAATTTTAGGTGGAGAAGTGGGTGTTACTCGACAAACATCCACATACATTTTTTCAAAAAAAAAAAAAATTTAAAAGCAAATTTGCGTGTGTGTTTGTCGAGAACTTCACAAACACACACTCATATCAATCAAAATGGGCTTTTGAGCCCATTTTGACTTTACATTTTTTTTTACTTTGCCGAGTTGCTCGGCAAAGTCATTTGGAATAATTTTTTTTTCTTTATTTAGTTGTGTGGGCTTTTATCGATTTTTTTTTTTTTTTTGTAATTTACACTTTTGATCCACAACCTTTTTAATTTATAACAAATTTACCCATAATCTTTTTTTTAGCATTGACCATCCCCGGCCTTTGAATTTTTTTTTCAAATTTTGTTTTGTCTTTCTCTTTAAATAAAAAAAATAAAAACTAATAAAAATAAAATAAAATAAAATTGTAAAAATTTTTATTTTTACTAGACAACATTTTTTTAAATTTTTCCTATATATGTTTTTTATTTTGGAATTTTTTTCTTTTTTTAGGTTTTTGTCGCGTTAGTCGACAAACTTTTTTTAAAAATTAAGATTAATGATTAATATCATTTTATCCAGTTACTCAATAAAGTTTAATTTTTTTTAATGTCTATGTCGAGTTACTCGACAAAGTATTTTGGAATTTCTTTTTTTACTTTATCTAGTTACTCGACAAAGTCTTTAAAAAAAAATTCAATCAAAAGATTAACTAGAAAAAGTCTTGATTTTATTTTTTATTTTTTAATTGTAACTCGACAAATTGTTGTCGAGTTACCCAATAAAGATTTAAATTTTTTTTTTGTAACTCGTACAAATCTTAATCTTTTTTTAACAAAAAAATAAAATAAAATGGCCAAAATAAGGTAGTGTTACTAAAATTTTTTCACTTAGTCATAGATTAAAAAAAAAATTGACATAGAAAACGATCACCGAACAAGATAAAATTTTCAGGGAACATAGAATACTCGTGTAGCTACCACACATCAAAATTTGATAGTCCGACGGCATTTTTCGACTTACTAAAATGCTTACCGAAACATCCTACTGGAATAAGGAGAAAACAAAAAATGAAAAAAGTCGACAAAAAATAAATAAATAAAAATATTGGGCTTTGTCTGGAATTTTTATTTTTTTAACCTTTGTCGAGTTACTCGACAAAAAAAGAAAAAAAATTAATTTTTTTCCCTTTGTCGAGTTATTCGACCAAAAAAATAAACATTCTTTTCTACCAAAAAATTAAATTTTTTTCATCTTTATCGAGTAACTCGACAAAAAAAATTTTAAATTGTCAAATTGGACTTTGTTCAGTAACTGGACAAAATGATATTAAACATTAATCTTATTTAAAAAAAAGTTTGTTGACTAACGCGACAAAAACCCAAAAAAAGAATAAAAATTTTTAAAATAAAAAACATATTTAGGAAAAAATTTTAAAAATGTTGTCCAGTAAAAATAAAATATTTACAGTTTTATTTTATTTTGTTATTATTAGTTTTTATTTTGTTTATTTAAAAAGGAAGACAAAACAAAATTTGAAACAAAATTCAAAGGCCGGGGATGGTCAATGCTAAAAAAAAGATTATGGGTAAATTTGTTATAAATTAAAAATGTTGTGGACCAAAAGTGCAAATTACAAAAAAAGAAAAAAAAAACCTAAAAAATCCACACAACTATAAAAAAAAAAAAACAGCAAACTTTTTTTTTTTTTTATTCTTTCTTGTCGAGTTACTCAACAAGAAAGGAAGGAAAAAGAACTTTCTTGTCGAGGAACTCGACAAGAATACAGCTACCAAATGTAGGTTGGGAAATGTAACTGCCATATTTTCTTTTGGGAGAGAGTATAATCATGTTTCAAGCAGCTGCACAAACGGCACCTGTAAACAGAATGGAAGCAACATCTATTTGTTTAGGTACTGTATTCCTTGAAAACTTTTTCTTGCTCGCTAAGAGAAAGGTGAAGATATTTATGTCAACGAATAAAAACACTACATCCACATAGATATTTTAAAGTTGCTTGAATTGAATTCGGTCTAACAAAATACGTTTAGTTCCCCCCCTTGCAAAGAAAGAGTAAAATCCAAACACCCCCCCCCCCCACCCCCACACCCACAACACAACCACAGTGTGATTTCTAGATCCGCCATTGGTCCATACATCATTGCCCTATCAAGTTTAAATAGAAAAGAAGAAATGGTTGCATGGAGAAAATATATATGATTATAGTTATAAAATGGGACCCTTCAATTCATGTCATTTCCACATCTACACGAAAGAGGTAGGTGGTTGGGGGGTAATCAATCTCGTACAGTTAGGACCTTGACATGGTTTTATTCTCTTCATTACTAACCCAGTAAAAGGAACGTGTTCTTTCAAGCAAGTAATGGAAGTAAAATAGGCAAGCTTTTTCAACACAAGACTAGGATAATGATAAGACATTTAAGTGCAATAATAATGAGAAATTTTTTCATTTTGATAGAGACAGGACATCTACCTACACAGGCTCCATTTACTTTTTTCAAGTGCAGATAAAAAACGAGTGAGGATAGGAAAGAACCTGATGACCAGGAAGAACAGCAAAACTTCCCTTCATCGACATACTTCACATCGAGTCCAATGAACCAGGACCCAGCACTGACATCATCATGGGAATACATATGAAGAAATAATCTGCAAAACAAAACCACCACAAATATCATCACTGCATTGCACAAGAATATATATTAGTATTACAAGAAGATAAAGGTGTAATGACGCTGAAAGAACGGACCTGTTAATCGAAATAAACTGAGCCAATGCTTGTGATATGGCAAATATTTCACCAGAGGCATGCCAAAAGTATCTGTCCATAGAAAAGAGTTACTTTTGCAGTGCAGTCCAGTGAGCTTAACATGTAAACAATTAAGGAAAACACAGTACTAATAATAGTTAAAACATATAGGCTAAGTTTTGCACACTGTACAAGAAATTATGCATAAAATTAGAGGATGTACTACTAGGTAGATAGTATAGGGTGGATACTATTTATAATATTTTTGGTTCAAAAGAATGCTATTTGCACTCCTTCTTAAGCTAACCGGGTAACATAAAATAGAGTGAGGATGTGGGTTTAGGCCGGACAAGGAAGATAGTGCAAATAGCATTCTTTTGAATAAAAAACTAAAAAATACTAGACAAACACAGCCATAGGTTACATGTCGCTTTATTTAGTTACCAGCATGCATTACTAGACATTGGTATGATGGCAGAATAGTTAGCAAATGATTAGGAGGAATAGGGGTTAAGAGAAAACTTTACATAGTTTTTTATTAAAGATAGTTCGTGTAACTATTTTTAATTTATCGATGAGAAGGTATTTTTTCCCATCAGAGCCTTCTTGGCACTCAGTAAAATGACCTTGTCAAAATGTCTTCAATTCTAGGAGAACACATCTGTCATTTAATGTCCGATTTCAAAAACTATTGTGATATACAGCACATAAAATATCTCTTAGAAAATCATACCAACTTCATGGTAACTAACCACTATATAGGATACCACACTGATTGGTTTTAATGCGACACAAAAGCAATAAAAAATAAAATAAAAAGAAAGGTCTACAAATCAAATCTTGCATACAGTTACTTCTCTAAAAATTTGCCTTTGTCAACTAGAACACCCTTTCCACAAATTAATGCGCTGATTTTAATAAGGATCTTCACATATCAAATACTTTCCACCTTTTGGAATTACTTGCCTGTTGCCCATCATATTGATAACGATATGAAATTGTACCTTATAAGACTAAGTTACTAACCTATTATCTGAAATTGCTTAAAAATTTAAATTTCTTGATCATATTATTGTTGATGATTATAGTTAGGACAAATCTGCTTCAAGAGTATTTTTACATAATTCCAGTTGGAGACGATATTCCTATGAGTTACCTAACCATTGGCTTTGGTTTCACATAATTTCATCTTATATAACTCAAGTTATGGACAATTTTGTAAATTGCGACAACATTAATCCGAGAAACTGCCTTGGATGTTTCGGTTAGCATTTTAGTATGTCAAAACAAGCCGTCGGATTATCAAATTTTTATATGTGGTAGCTACATGGGTATTCTACGTTCCGTGAAAATTTCATATTGTTCAGTGATCGTTTTCTATGTCAAAGAAATATTTTTTACTCCATGACCAGGTGAATTGTTTCTCCAAACTGCACTTTCTGTTGACCAACTCAAAATTGTACTGCACCTTATATATTAAATATTTTTACATAATTCCAGTTGGAGATGATATCTCTATGGGTTACCTAACCATTGTCTTTGGTTTCACATAATTTCATGGTATATAACTCAAGTTATGGACAATTTTGTAAATTGCGACAGCATGAATCCGAGAAACTGTCTTGGATGTTTCGGTGAGCATTTTAGTGTGTCAAAACATGCCGTCGGATTATCAAATTTTTATATGTGGTAGCTACATGGGTATTCTACATTCCGTGAAAATTTCATATTGTTCGGTGATCGTTTTCCATGCCAAAGAAATTTATTTGCTCCATCACTGGGTGAATTGTTTCTCCAAACTGCACTTTCTGTTGACCAACTCAAAAATATTCTGCGCCTTATATATTAAGTATTTTTACATAATTCCAGTTGGAGACGATAGCTCTATAGGTTACCTAACCATTGGCTTTGGTTTCACATAATTTCATGGTATATAACTCAAGTTATGGACAATTTTGTAAACTGCGACCGTATGAATCCGAGAAACTGCCTAGGGTGTTTCGGTGAGCATTTTAGTAAGCCGAAACATGCCGTCGGACTATCAAATTTTGATATGTGGTAGCTAAATGAATATTCTATGTTCCCTGAAAATTTCATATTTTTCGGTTATCGTTTTCTATGTCAAAAAAATTTTTGTTACTCCATGACCGGGTGAAGAAATTTTAGTAACAATGCCCTTATTTTGAAAATTTTATTCACATGGTCATAAAATAACAAAAAATTCTTTGACATAGAAAACGATCACCGAATAATACGAAATTTTCAGGGGATATAGAATACTCAGGTAGCTACCACATATCAAAAATTGGTAGTCCGACGGCATGTTTAGGCATACTAAAATACTGATCGCGCAACCTCCTAGGCTGTTTTTCAGATTTATGCCGTCGGCGTGCCGGAATCGATATTATAAACCAATCAAAAAACTTTAAGTAGTGTAAATATCTTCTTAAACTTTTGTGGACCTTGGTTTTGTGGTAGTTTTAGTGGATTCCCATGTTTTGGTTACACGTTAATGATGTGAACTTGAAAAGTTTTGCTAAACTTCATGTTTTTCTAAGATGCAGTTTCTGTTGTCCAACTTAAAAATTTACTGCACCTTATATATTAAGTATTTTTACATAATTCCAGTTGGAGACGATAGCCTTATGGGTTACCTAACCATTGGCTTTGGTTTTACATAATTTCATGTTATATAACTCAATTTATGGACAATTTTGTAAACTGTGACAGCATGAATACGAATAACTAACTAGGATGTTTCGATTAGCATTTTAGTAAGCCGAAACATGCCGTCGGACTATCAAATTTTGATATGTGGTAGCTACATGAGTAGTCTATATTCTCTGAAAATTTCATATTTTTCGGTGATCGTTTTCTATGTCAAATGAATTTTTGTTAATCCTTGACTAAGTGAAGTTTTGAAATTTTTTTTTTCCTTTTTTTCCCACTTTGCCTCATAACTCGGCAAAGTTAATATTAAAAAAGAAAAAAATAATAAAATAAAATAAAATTCCTCAAATGTGTTTCTCGAGAAAGAAAAAAAAAATAAAAAAACTTTTTTCCTTACTTTCTCGAGTTACTCGAGAAGAAGAGCAAAATAAAAAAAAAAACAAAAAATTTTTTTTGCTTTGCTTCTTCTCGAGTAACTCGAGAAGAAGGAAAAACAAAAAAAAAAAAATTTTTTTTTTATCCTTCTTCTCGAGTAACTCGAGAAAGTAAGGAAAATTTTTTTTTGTTTTTCTCGAGTAAAGCAAAAAAAATTTTCCACTTTTCCGAGGCAAATTGTTTGAAAATGTTTTTTTATTTTTTTTTTGTTTTTTTTAGTAATTTGCACTTTTAGTCCACAACCTTTTCATTTATAACAAATTTACCTCTAACCTTTTTTTTAACATTGACCATCCCCACCCTTTAAATTTTGTTGCAAATTTTATTTTGTCCTCATTTTTAAATAAAAAAAAAGGATAAATAGCACTAGGGGTCCCTAACTGTTTGAGTTTTTTGGTAGAAAAAAAATTAAATTTTTTTGGTCGAGTAACTCGATAAAGGGGAAAAAAATTAAATGTTGGAGATGATCAATGGTAAAAAAATAAAAATTGTGGGTGAATTAGTTATAAATTTATAAAATTGAGACTAAAAGTGCAAATTAAAAAAAAAAAAAAAAGCAAAATTGTCAAATTCAAATTTACTCGACAATAGAACTGTGACTCTCCCAATTTTGACATTCAAGAGGCCTGGAATTTTATTATTTGTATAAATATTCGTACTGAAATTTAGATAGTATCAATTTTTTATAACTTAATGGATATACTTCATTTATCAAATAACTCGACAATCCCAAATATGAAATTGTCAAATTTATCAAATCTCATATGAAAATAGACAAATACCAAAAAATTTAATATACCAACTAATGTAAATAAATAAAAAATACAAATATAACAAAAACTTTGCAACTTAACACATTCTCGAGTAACTCGATAAATTCATATTTCAGTTTGTCGAGTTACTCGATCTATTGAGTTTATCGAGTTACTTGAAAACTTATCATCAACAGAAATATTATTATTTTTAATTAAACATACATAAGTCATAAAAATGAATTTTTGAAATACGTTCTTCACAACAGCAATCAACCACAAAATTTTATTATTCTTTCTTAATTTATCAGGCTAAAATAAGACTTACATTTAACTAATTTAAGTACAATCAAGAGTACCCCATTAACTACAACATAGATAAAAGGTTCTACTTTAATTCGAACAATTGTCTATCTTGCATTGTACATATATATTCTTTTTTTCACTTTATTATTTCATATTATATCCTATCAATAAACTATTCTCAACATACAATTTTTTCCTACACATTTCACTGACGTGCAACGCACGGCTTTAAAACTAGTATATATATATACCTCTAGCCTCATTTTAATGTTTAGTCAAGTTTTTTATTATATTTTCATTTCAATCAATAAATTATTATTTTCTAAATTCACAAGAATCTTGAGAATCAACGTATTTTTAAATTTATTCTTTGTTTTGGTATATTGTTAGCTTGTTTACTCAATAACTTAATATTCTAAATTAATTTATGCATTTTTAATTCTAAAATCTTTCTTTTTTTAATAATAAATATTAGAGCTACCAATTTCTGAATGGAACTAGGCACGTATGGTTTCTAACCTTTGCCTTCACTGCAGTAATTGTTACAAACGCTTATTTTCTGGCACGAATGCCCCGAACTTATGTATTTTGATATAAAATTGGTTATTTTTCGATGAAAAAGATTAATATGTCCTTAATTTTAATTAGAAAAAATTATAGTGGGTCCCAAGCCTTTGGAAATGTTGCAATTGGTTCCAATACCTTTATTTTTAATTTTTATAAAATATTAAAGAAAATGTACTGAGTTCTCATCTTGGTTTTGAATTAAAAAAAATTATTTCTTTTATTATTAAGTAATTTCAATAATAAAAATTTTAAACTTTTATTTTATGGTTATAACAAAAAAAAAATATTGTGTCACAAACTACATCCTTAATTAAATATTTTTATTTAGTTGAGCCATTTGTCTATTAAATACAAATATATAGAACTCAATTGTATTCTTTATATTTTAATTTATTATTTTATCATCATTCGACAAAGAAAATAAAGAACCATAATTCATAGATTAATTTTTTTCAATATTTTTATGTTAAATAAAACAAAATAAGATTGGTTGGATATCATAAACTAATATAAGTTATTTTATTATTTATTTGTCTTAATTTTTATTCAAGTCTTTCACATCCCAAAGCAATTACATGATACACTTAAAGCACGATAATTTAACTTTTTTTTCCTTTTGAAAAATTTAATTGACACCACTATAATGATATATTTAGTACGGTAATTTAAAAATTATCAAATAAAGATTTGGGACCCATTTGTACGTTTTTCAAAGGTTGGGAACCCAACCACAATGCTTTTCAATTAAAATTTTAGTGCATATTGGTCCTTTTTATCTAAAAAATTACCAATTGTGCACCAAAATACATAGGTTAAGGCATTTGTGGCAAAAAACAAACGTTAAACATCATTCCTATTTCTGAATTTAAAAGTTTGATATTTAAATAAATTTATCTCTTTATAATTTCAGTATTATTATTTGATAATACCTTTTGAAATTTTAAATATTTAATTTTTGGATTTCAATTTTTAATATCCTAAATAAATTGACAGGAAGCATTCCTCATGAAATTGAAAACTTGTCAGCACTTAAATATTTGGATTTGAATTCAAATATCTTGACGTGTACATATTTAGGACTTATTATTACTTATGGTATTTATTTGAGTGCATTGACATGGTATTTATTTGAGTGCATTGACAAACACCACATTACAGGAACAGTTCCATATTCAATTGGCAGTTTATAAAATTTGAAGGTATTGCATATTGGTGCCAATCGGCTTCATGGTCAAATACCTGAATCCATCTTCAATCTCTCCATGTTACAAATACTTGGTTTTGTAGACAATAATATCTCCGGCAATCTTCCTTCGTCAATAGCCAATGGGCTCCCTGATCTCGAACGTCTCTTAATCGGTGAGAATCGATTGAGTGGAGAAATTCCTGGCTGTATTTCAAATTTTTCTAAGCTTATTAAACTGGATCTTGGTTTCAACTCCTTCAGTGGACGTGTACCCATGAATCTTGGGAATTTACAGAACCTACGGATTCTAAACTTTGCTTGGAATCAATTGACAAATGATCCTTCAATGCTCGAATTGGATTTTCTTATTTCGTTGATAAATTGTAGGCAGTTGAAGGTAATACAAATCGGCTCAAATTCTTTTGACGGAATGCTTCCAAGAGCCTTGGGTAATTTGTCAGCATCTATTGAAATTTTCAGTGCCGATTTTTGTGGTATTAAAGGTATAGTTCCTAATGAAATTGGTATTATGAGCAAGTTGATCGAGTTAGACATTGGAGGCAATGAATTGACAGGAACAATTCTTGACACATTGGGTCAATTACGAAAAGTGCAAATGCTGAAACTTAATGATAATAAACTAGGGGGGTCAATACCCGTCAACCTTTGCAGTTTGGTAAATCTGTATCACCTTGATTTGGGGAATAATCACCTCTCTCGATAGCTACCGACTTGTTTAGGATATCTTGATTCTATACGAAAATTAAATTTATCTTATAACTCTTTGACTTCCACTATCCCTTACACACTTTGGACTAACAAGGAAATTCAAATAATGGACCTATCGTATAATTTGTTCAATGGTTCGTTGGCTCCAGAAATTGGCAGTGTGAAGGCGATGAGAGAGTTATATCTATCAACAAATCAGTTCTCAGGAGAGATTCCAAGCACTATAGGGCAACTTCAGAGATTGGTAAATCTAACATTTTCAAACAATCGATTACATGGTCCTATACCTGAGTCGCTTGGTGATTTGATTGCTTTGCAATATTTGGATCTATCCAAGAACAATCTCTATGGTGAAATCCCCAGGTCATTAGAGAAACTTCAGGAACTTGTGTATTTCAATGTTTCGTTCAGTGAACTCAATGGTGAAATTCCAAGTTGAGGGCCTTTCATGAACCTAACTGCAGATTTTTTCGTAGGAAATAGCAAATTGTGTGGCTCTTCTCAATACAAGGTCATGCCATGCAAGGGTAATGCAACTAGCTCATCAATCATGACCAGAACTTTGAAGTATATTTTACCATCAATTGCCTTGGTAATAATTCTAGCCATTATTTTGGTTTATTTAATGAGACGTTGTAATAGGAATACATTTCTTCCGCCTCAGTCTACCTTCCCCATCACCATTAAGAGGATTTCGTATTATGAAGTTCGTAATGCTACCAATAATTTTGATGAAGAGAATCTGATTGGCATAGGCAGTATTGGTAAAGTGTACAAGGGAATATTTTCAGATGGAATGATTGCTGCTATTAAGGTCTTTAATTTAGATTTGGAAGGTGCAAACAAGAGTTTCGATACTGAGTGCCACATACTGTGCAATATTCGTCACAGAAATCTTGTCAAGGTAATTACTAGTTGCTCTAACCTTGATCTTTTAGCTTTGGTGTTGGAATATATGCCTAATGGAAACCTGAACAAATGGCTGTCCTCTAGCAACTATTTCCTAAATATAGTTCAAAGATTGGAAATAATGATAGATGTGGCATATGCACTTGAGTATCTACATCATGGGTATCCCTCTCCAATTGTACATTGTGATTTGAAGCCCGGCAACATACTTCTAGATGAAGACATGGTTGCCCATGTTGCAGACTTCGGCATTGCCAAGCTTTTCACTCAAGACCAGAGAAATTCGCTGACCAAGATGTTGGGAACCATTGGATATATGGCTCCAGGTAAATGGTTATGTCAACTATTTATGTATAGAGTAAATGCTATACATGTAATTATTCATAAATGTTATGCTAACGTTATATTTAGTGTAAAAGCACCACACTTGCTTTCATACTTATGGCCTTCTTTCTATGAAAGATCAATAAAAATGGGCAAATAGATGCTTGCAGGTTTATCAAATATATAAATACCTCTTGAGCATAGCCATGTTGTGCTTTTTGTTAGTGTTCTATTTACCATTTACTTAATTCTCATTCTATTTTTCAATTAACATTTGACTTGTTAACTTGATTATCCCAATTTTGTAGAATATGGATCAACAGGATTAATATCGACTATGGCTGATGTTTATAGCTTTGGGATTATGCTGATGAAAACATTTACCAAAATGAAGCCAACAGATGATATGTTTGTTGGGGAGTTCACCATGAGGAGATGGGTGTTTGAATCATTCCCGAATGCAATAACACAGATAGTTGATGTTGATCTAATGAATGCAGTTGAAAACAATGTTAGAGCTGAAGAGAGTTTCTTTAGATCAATCATGGGACTAGCACTAGAATGCACATCTGATTTGCCCGAGGAGAGGCTCGCTATGAAAGATGTTCTGACAAGGCTCAAGAAGATCAAAACTGAATTTTGTTAAGCATAACTGAGGTGGAATAAGATGAAGAGGTTTGTTTCTTTATCACGTTTGCTTTTTCCATATAATGAGAACACAGAAAAATTATTATTTAAAGTAAAATTCATTAATGAAATCAGAAATTATTTTCGATTTCACTATTAATATTGACTGCTATTTAAAACAAAATCTAATAATCTCTCTGAAGCTTATTATATGTTGCTATTGCATAAAACTTGGCAATCATTCTGAAGACTTTTAAGCTCTGTTTGGCTTCCATTGGTGTGTTGCAGTGTATTATAGCTGTGTTGTTTTCCTGAACTGTACTGTCAAGTAATTTGTTTGATTAATAAATAATCTATGCAGTGATTTGGTTACCTTTTGTTCTTATCCTCTTCATTTGCCATTTACATCAGTGATTTAATTCAAACATGCAGCAACTTATTTTCATGTAAACACTCTGATGACATTCTTTCTTCCTTTGTTCTGGTTTTCCCCAGAAAAACATTCACCTTCACCATTCATAAATGTTAGTAGAATCAAGGAGCAACCCTCTTGAAGAGCTAAGGAGCGTTCTCATCTGATACTTTGCATTCTCTCACCACTATGATGGTTGGCCAAGAGATTTCTAATTTAGTTCAATTGATTAGAGCACCGCCCTCTGTTATGATTTCAACTTTAAAAAAAAAAAAAATCACGTTCTCTTGATTGTTGTGATTTGTGTGTTTTAATTGCTTGTAATTCATACCAGGGATACTACATGGCAATTGACATGCTACAAGCTACTACATGGTTAGAATTGTAAGGAATGGCCACATTTGATTCAATTTATTGTCTTACCATTATGATGGTTGGCAAGGATGAGTCGGATTTAGTTAACTCGTTAGAGCAATTCTGTGTGGATTAGAGAGAAAAAAAGGTAAAGAGGTTGAGAGAGTGACGTGATGTCCCGCTACAATAGCAGGCCTTCATGGACAAGATATGGATGTCCGCAGTCCAGGAACTTCCTATTTTATATATATGCTTCATTCCTTTCATTAAATGGAAATGTGGCTGATCAAAATCTATTTGCCATTTGTTCTTTATCTATATATATATATATATATATATATATATATATATATATATATATATATGAACATTAGACCTCGTTCTATAATTTTACAAATGATACTCCGTTGTATTCATTGAGTTTGACTATTGCACAAGTGCTTCCCAATTAGATTTACTCATAATTCGGTTCACTATCTTCGCTACTCTAGTGAAAATCACGTATTGTCGCAATTTCTTTTATCGAAAAATCATCAAAATTTCTCCACAATTTCTGGAGTGATGGATTGACTTTTCTGAGCCTTCAACTTCTCCCTATAAGATCTCCTTTGGAAAAATAACTTTGTTGACACCTTGTAGTATGTATGGAATAGAAGATTTTTATTGCTTAAAAAATTGACCTTCTAAAAATGATATTTTCTTCTCTTTATATCCGTCCTCAAGTTTTGACCTACTAAGAATGAAGCTCCCATATAACTGCTAGAAAATTAATACCAGAACAACTATACAATGGACGGTTACACTTGGATTGTATATAAGTTAGTTTAGGCAGTTGATTTTACTCATTGCTTTTGTCCTCTTTTTCTAAGTGCCAGGAATTTTAGTTCTCTTTCATTGAAAAACCAGGAATTACAAATGCAGGCTTATGACATCCACAGTCACTATGTAAGACTAGATGCCAAAAAACTCTGGTAGCATGTTTAGTACGTCGGATTGAGTAGTTGTGTTGTCTTTCAATGTAACAAACATGCATGGCCGAGTTATTTAGAACAATAATATCGATATCAATCTATTTGTAATTGGTCTTCTCAACTACTAAGTTGCAGAGATCTTTGGCAAATGTCTTTAGAGAAGGTCTTAAGCCCCATCCTTGTACAGATGTAAATACCTGAGGAAAATTTCACCAGGAGATATGAATTATGTTTCCTGTCATTTCTTGACTTGTGGAGGCTACAAGCTCTCATCATAAAGGAGCAATACCACCGAGAGTCATGTTGATATTGGTATTTTTGTTGGAATTTTTTTTCGAAAACTCAATAATTTTGTTACACGCAATTTGGGAATTTTTGTTTTAATTTGATTTTATGTTGCAATGAGAAAAAATGTACTCCAAGGACAGGATAGTGAAAAGGAAAAAATTAGGCATTGTTTGGATATTGAATTCCAATAGGGTAACATTCAAGAAAAGTTTCTCATGTGTATGGTTCCGAATGAAAACACTGTGCAATTCTTGATGGATTAAAGTTGGTTTTCATCTCTTTCCTCTCTTTCATCTATTTGCGAAATCCAAGATCGAACAAGGTCTTAAAACAGAATGCCAATTTGATGCAATGTGGCGCGTATGTAGCAATAGTTCAGTTGATCAATGTGAATATTATTTAAATGAGTTAATTCTAGAAAAGGAATCTTGAAGTAAGGAAATCTAGAATAACTTCTGATGCAATAATTACGAAATTTAGTATAAATAAAACTCTAATTTTCTGATAAATTAATAAAATATGCGTTTTAGTCCCTAACTTATGGAATTTGCCCTAAATCAAGATGGCTCCGGCGCAAAACCCCTGTATTTTGCTCTGTTTTATTAGAAAATTGAGGTCATTTGCTAAAACGCGACTCAGTTGACCAACAATAGACCTGTTAATCTAGACTGCACTATTTTGAACCTTAAGATAGACCCTAGAGACAATGTAGTCAACCATTCGCAGTTTAGGCCAGATCACAATTCTTACAGAAGCAATACATGTATATACAAAAATTACTACATTGATAAATATGAAACCTTAATTAACTCCTCCTAGTATCATTTGTGAATTGTGGGCTTCTATGTAGATCAACCAGTGATTCTCCACCAACCACAACACCAAATGTAGCACCCTCTAGAGAATATCAACACGAAAGAACCAGGACAAGACAAAGGTTAGTACCAAGCATGCGATCAGGAAGTTGCACAAAGACTTCTTACACTGGCGTGAACTCTCTCGAGAAGTGTCTAAAGTGGTTGCCACCATTCTCATCTCATTCCACTCCTTCATGAAAATTGAGGTGTCCTCTAAATTTCTGTTTATGTTCTTTACTGTCTTTCCACATATCTCACAAAATCTGCAAGGTATGGCATGTTTGGTTAAATTATGTCTTGTAACGCATGATTTATAATCTCAAATTTTTAGAGATGGGAGATATATATATTCATGTATATTTTGTTAGACAAATACAGAAATAATATAATAATATATTTATAAATAAAGTGAAAAATTAGAACAGCAGAGAATTGAAACTGTAATTTAATAGAGAACATAATTTATGCAAACTGAGGCCTATGTATTAAAACAGATTAGTCCCCTCACCGTAGGTGCTTGAGGATAATTTAGCGCCTGTGTATTCCAGGATACAACGGTAGAACCAATAGCAAGCTTAGCAAAAAGCTTTTACTTCAAAAACATGGAAAATGGAGGGATAAATTATGCGAGGTCCTATGTAAACCTAAGTAAAGCAGACCTAAATTATCAACTGACATGTGATATATAAGCTACTACATGGTTAGAATTGTGAGGAAGACATACTTGGAGAATCGAAGAAAATGGCTACATTTGATTCAAATTATTCTCTTACCATTATGATGGTTGGCTAGGATGAGTCAGATTTAATTAACTTATTAGAGCACTGCCGTGTGGACTACAGACAAAAAAAGGTAAAAAGGTTAAGAGAGTGACGTGAAGTCCAGCTACACTACCAGGCCTTCAGGGACAAGGATGTCTTCCAATCCACAAACTTCCTAATTTAAATATATGTTGCATGCATTCCTTTCATTAAATAGAAATATGGCTGATCATATATTTGCCATTTTTTTTTTATATATATGAACAATAGGCCTTGTTCTATGATTTTAGAATGATACTATCTTGTAATTATTGAGTTTGAATATTGCACAAGTTCTTCCCAATTAGATTTTTACTCATAATTCGATTCACTCATTACTCTAGTGAAAATATCATGAGTGATGGATATAACTTTTTATGAGCCTTCAATTTTTCCCTATCATTAAGCCATATATTTTTGGAAAATTCGTTTTGCTCACACCTTGTTACACGCGATTTGGGAATTTCTTTTAATTTTATTTTGTGTCTTGTTAATGAGAAACATTTGGAATTTTTGATGAGGACAACAAATGATTCATTAAAATTCACTATCAACCAAGTTTACAAATTACTCAGCCATAAAGGATAGTATATTAGAACTATATCTCCCAAGAAGTCACATAAACTTACCTGTTGTTTCTTGTGCTTCATGTAACATCTACAAAATGTACTGAAACCTTTGGTAATGAGAAAACAAGTACTCCAAGGATAGGACAGTGAAAAGGAAAAAAAATTGTAGCATCACCCTCTAGAGAATATCGATACGAAAGAAGCAGGGCAAGACAAAGGCTAGTACCAAGCATGCCATCAAGAAGTTGCACAAAGACTTCTTACACCAGCGTGCACACTCTTGAGCAGTGTCTATAGTGGTTGCCACCATTCTCATCTTATTCCACTCCATCATGAAAACTGAGGTGTCCTCTAAATTACTAGGTTTATTCTTCACTGTCTTTCCACATATTGTTGGAATAATTAGTGCAAATTATATTTTATATATTAACTGGTTGAAATTATAATTATATAAATGACTTGCTTGAAAAATGAAAAGTGCAGAAAATGAATATGATAGAAATGGTGGACCGAGGCAAGAGGTAAACACTTTGTTCTCAATTCGAAATTACCCTGCACAGGTGCTCACGGTTGGATGGCAAATGTCTCTTAAGGTACAACGATCCCTTCTCGATGATAGTAGCACTTCAGACCTTGAGAAACAATGAACTAGAAAATGTTTTGGATTCTCTTTTTTATGCAAGGACGGATGCAGTATATGGTAAGAATGCAGGGTGCAGAATGCTTATGTTTGATAGTTCGAATTTTCATGTGCCAATTCGAAAACTGGAGGGACTAATTTATAGAGTGCCAAAAGACACAACACTTGGAACATTAATTATGAAAAGTTGTGGTCTTAACTGATGTGTCTTTTAAGGAGACAGAATGTGGAATCTTCTAGAAGATAGGACATGTGTTGCAATCTGATGATACCAAGTGTTGACAATTGATTGGAGATATAATTGGAAGGATAATTAAAAAATAATAATTATTTAATTTATTTGTCCAAAAAGTTTATATTGTCCATATATCCACAACCCACGAACCTCGAACCTCAAACCTCGAGCCACGAGTCACGAACCAGAGCCTGGGCTTTGGACTGAACCCAATAGGGTTTATGTCTCTCCCATTCCAAAGACTTGTGGTACCTCTTGGGACCCAAACCCAATTCCAATCTTGGGTTATATAAATAGATACAAATATTATTCATCTTTCGATGTGGACAAGGTTTCCCACTTTCTCTCTAATTTACCTTTTATATTCCACGGTGCCACTTTTGGCTATAATTTCTCATTCACCCGGAAATGGTTTTGCACAACCAAATATACAAAGAACATCTACTCGCTGAGTAGATCGTGCTAGACCAATGTTCCATCTCAATTGATTAACAGAACCCACTCAAATATTTTGTCAAAGTTGGTCAAATCCAACTTAATAAATTATTTATTTAAACACCATTTCCAACAATCCCCACATGAATGGAAATTCTCATGAAGTATGCAAATGAAATGCAGACACTAACAAACTTTAAATCACATATCTCACTGTGAATTAACTCTAAAAGTATTGTATTTCTTTCAACCGAGTAAAACGGTGTTTTGGTTAACTTAGCCTCTACACAAGTTTTGCACTTGTGATTAGGATCAAAATGTAAAGAAGGCAACAAATTTAAATTTATTAACTTGTGAATAGATTTAAAATTTGTGTGTCCTAATCTATAATACCATAAATAAGATGACTCAATCATATAAGTAGAAGAATTTATATTCTTATTATTATTGCTTGATTTTGGTACAATAGTAAGGACATTCATCTTGAAAAGTTCATCACTCTAATAGCCATTTCCCACATACAAATCATTTTTAGTAGGAAAATTGGCGCAAATGGTCCCTAATGTATGATATTAGTGCGAAAATGGTCCCTAACCTTTCATTTTTTGCGGAATGGTCCCTAACCTATCTATTTAGGTGCGCAATTGGTCTTTTTTTACGGATTCTGTTAAAAATTCATTAAAACCTTTCCAAAATTGGTGCAAATGGTCCCTCTCATGTTTTTTTGTCTTTATTAGTGGGGGTAAAATTGTCAAGTTACATTTTTCTTTCAATTGGCGCAAATGGTCCCTAACCTTTACCTTTTTTTGGCGCAAATAGTCCCTAACCTATAATTATATTTTGGTGCACAATTGGTCCTTATTTGAATGAAAAAGACAAAAATATCCTTAGTTTTAATTTAAAAAATTTGCAATTGGATTCCTAACTTTTACAAAAAGTAAAAATGGGTCCGATACTTTAATTTTTTATTAAAATTAAAAGAAACTAACAAATTGATAATAAACTAAATTATTTTGTATATTTTATGAAATCCCAACATAAATTCAACCACTGCCAACAACACGCGCGATTTTGGCCACCGCAAATTGTAGAAAAATCTTCCATACGAAGTTCACTAATAATTATAAGGACAAAATATTGGAATTTGCCAAAAAAATTAGGTTGGAAAATGCACAATGATTACGGCAGAGGAGATTTGGGACCCCCTTATGATTTATTTGAACACGCACAGATCTACCTTGGTTATGAATATCTTGTTAATTTTAGCTCGCATTCATCTATATAGTTTGTTGTTGGATTGGGTGATAAAGTTTTGCTAACTGATATTGAAGAAGGAATGCGAGTTGGGTAGGCGTTTCCTCCGTCTATTCCCAAATTTCCTCTGTCGTGATTAGAAGGACAAATTTTGGGATCCCAATGCACAGTGATCACGATGGAGAAGATTCTAAAGCGATTGGATCACGGGTTGTCAAGTTCAGGTTGTCGGTTGAGAGTTAAACTCCGGCCAGGCAAGGACGGCCGCCGACTCTCTTCTTCACCACTTTATTCTTCTTCTTCTTCTTCGTTAGATGTGGCGGCGGCGGAGTGCTCTGTTGGTTGTGATTTGGAGGTGGGTTTCAAATATCAAAAGCTAGTGCTAGATCATCCGGTGATGGCAATAATTGCATATTTGGGTTAGGGGGTTTAGTTGCAATTTTGTTGGTTGGGGTTTAGTTGCAATTTTTAATTTTTTTTTTCTTTTTCTTTCCATCATTCAACTTAAGGGTAAAATATTATACAAATATAAGTACTTTAGAAATTAAACTTTTTATTTGTGTCAAAATAAAATTTATTTTTCTTTTTATGCTGTAATGATAAAATTAAAGTTTGAATTTTAAATAATATGATAATTTAATAATAATAAAATAATTTTAATTAGTACATTTGTTAATAATTATGAGCTTAAATTTTAGTTATTTTATAATAGTTCATAAAATATACAAAATAATTTAGTATATTATCAATTAGTTAGTTTCTTTTAATTTTTAATAAAAAATTAAAGTGTCGGGCCCATTTTTACTTTTTGCAAAGGTTTAGAATCCAATTGCAAATTTTTTTAATTAAAACTAAGGATATTTTTGTCTTTTTCATCAAATAAGGACCAACTGTGCACCAAAATATAATTATAGGTTAGGGACTATTTGCGCCAAAAAAGGTAAAAGTTAGGGACCATTTGCACCAATTGAAAGAAAAATGTAACTTGACAATTTTACCCCCACTAATAAAGACAAAAAAAAAACATGAGAGGGACCATTTGCGCCAATTTTGGAAAGGTTTTAACGGATTTTTAACAAAATCCGTTAAAAATGACCAATTGCGCACCTAAATGGATATGTTAGGGAATATTCTACCAAAAATGAAAGGTTAGGGACCATTTGTGCACTAATGTCATACGTTAGGGACCATTTGCGCCAATTTCCCTCTTTAGTAAGTACAAACTTATCGGCCACAAATACAAGTTTAAACTCATGTTTGCTAAGTAAAGACTCAGAAACAAGATTCTTGCGAATGTCGGGCACATGCAATACATTGTTGAGGACGAGTTATGTGCCAGAAGTCATTTTCAGGACCACTTTTCCTTGTCCTTCAACCTTTGAGCTTGAAAAATTTTCCATGAATAGTTGTTCTCCATTAACAATATTATAAGTGGAGAACATGGATTTGTTAGCACAAATGTGTCGAGTAGCTCCAGTATCTATCCACCATCCTCTTGGATTTCCAACATGGTTGCATTCATATACAACTGCCGACAAGTTCATCTCTTGCATATCATCATATAGTGCATCTACTTCAATCACATTGACTTGGGCATTCTTCTTTTTAGGCATGCTATTGCTACGACATTCACTTTTGCGATGTCCCGATTTTTCACAATTGTAACAATTGTCCTTGAATATTTTTGTGTTCTTGCCATCCTTTTTGGGAGCATCTGTAGAAAGTTTTCTTTTCTTGTTATTTCTCAAAGTTGATTCCACAACATTGGCCTTTGCTTGCAATGAGTATCCACCA
Source organism: Forsythia viridissima (assembly GCA_030279155.1). Lineage (NCBI taxonomy): Eukaryota > Viridiplantae > Streptophyta > Magnoliopsida > Lamiales > Oleaceae > Forsythia > Forsythia viridissima. Next base: position 27,171,359 of record CM059039.1, read on the forward strand.
GACTTCTTGTCAGATCTTTTGTTATCTTCTTCAATTCTTAGGCGAACAATCAATTCTTCCAAATTCATCTCTTTGCGTTTCTTCCATAAAGGAGGCAATTTCTTAATGATTGCAGCCACTTGAAATGTCTCGTTTAGAGTCATGTTTTCAGCATGTATGTCATGAAGAAGAACATGCAATTCTTGAAACTAGCTAATGACTGTCTTGGAGTCTACCATTTTGTAGTCAAGGAATTTACCAATAATGAATTTTTTCGTGCCGACATTCTTGGTTTTGTACTTTTTCTCCAAAAACTTCCAAAGTTCTTTTGCTGTTTTCATGGCACTATACACTCCATATAGTGTGTTGTCCAGCCCGTTCAAAATGTAGTTGTTGGAAAAATATGTGTCATATTTTTCACTTTTTATATATTGGCTAACTTAATAAATATAACTGATTTTTAATGATAAAAGAGAAGGTTAACGTTTACGTTTTTTACTGGTCTGGTTAACGCCAGTTCTGGCTGACTGGGTTGATAAGCAGATTATTTTTTTCAGATCAGTAAAAGCTGCGATTTTATTATGTTTCTATACATGATATATTCTGACCTCATGAATATTATTGGCAGCTGTTTTTATAGGTTAAAGAATCTTTTCTTATTCTTTTAGATTTGTTTAGGAAGGAAATATTTAGTTTCCTAAATTCTTTCCTTCTACAAATCTAAAAATATATTTCTATATTATTTCCTACTAATTTTCTTACCATTCTTGTTGCATATCTTTAGGTAAGAAATAATTCTTAAATTGATTTCTACTTTAACTATAAGTAAGAGTTGAAATCAATAAGGAATGAGGGCTTTGAAATATAATTTTTGGTCTTGGATTCTCTAAGCAAAATCGACCGAATTCATTGGTGGAAAACAAGACTCGATACTTCATTGATTCAAATTTCAAAGCAAAAAGGTTTTCTTCAAACTCATCGAAGAATCAAGAACTTATTGGTGCTCAATGAACAGTTCCATATCTTGTTTAAGCTACTTAGTGTGAAGTTAAGAACATGAGTTCTTAATTCAAGTGGTAGGTTCAGTCAAGTACAATAGGGAAGTGGCGATAAAGTCAAGACCGGTGGATTTGATTCCACTTCATCAACAAGTCAGAATAAGAAGTATCACATGAAGTTGATCTGTCTTCTTTTGATTGTTATTTTGTTAATTTTGCAAAATTACAAAAACCGATACTATTGTATTTTTGAACAAGATTATTAGTGGATTATTTTTACCATGGCATGGGGGCCAGTGGATGTTTCCCTTAGGAGTTTACCACGTTACATCTTGTGTTCATGTTTAATCCTTTAATTTCGCACTTGTCAAGATTAGGTAAACGAACACAGTTGTGCGAGTCAGAACTGTTATCTCTATATCTTTCCAGTTCTGACTACGTTTTGTCCACTGCTTGTTTAATTAAGATTAAAATTCATTTTTAATTTAATTAATCTAGGTTTTAGAACTTTCAATTGGTATCAGAGAGGGTACACTTTTTAAGTGCGATCCAAAGAAACCTAGTTATGGACGGAGCTCCGTTTAGACCACCTGTTTTAGATGGTACTAATTATGCCTATTAGAAAATTAGAATTCAAGTTTATATCCAATCCCTTGATGAATGGCACTCTGTTGTCCATGACTATAAAACTCCCACCATTATTGAAAACGGTGTAGAAAGAGAGAAAAATGCAGATGAGTGGGCTACAACTGATTTTAATTATACTAATTGGAATTTCAAAGTTTTAAATGCCATATTTTCCTTCGTAGACTCTAATCAATTTCGTTTGATCTCTACGTGTCAGGTTGCAAAAGATGCTTGGGACATCTTACGAATTGCTTACGAAGGAACCACCATGGTCAGGTCATCCAAGCTTCAAATTCTTACTCTTGAGTTTGAACAACTAACCATGAGAGATGATGAACAATTCAAAGAATTTTATGCAAAACTCAGTGACATCACCAATACTGCTTATACCTTGGGAAAGAAATATTCAGAGAACAAAATTGTAAAGAAAATTCTCAGATCCTTGCCTGATCGTTTTCATTCTAAAGTAACTGTTATTGAAGAAAGTAAGAAGATTGAGAATATGAAGGTTGAAGAATTGGTGGGATCATTGATGACCTATGAATTGCATCTACAAAGGAGAAAGAAAGAAAAGGGTTCTGGTATTGCCTTCAAAATTAAAAACGATGAAGACGATGATGATTATGAGGAGAGTAAAACAAATGAAAACATGGCCATGCTCACCAAACAATTCAAAAAATTTCTGAAAGGAAATCAAAAAGGAAAAAACTTGAATACCCTACTCCAACAAAAGAAGAGATTTCCGAACAACACAAAACAAAACTCCACTACATCTATGAATAGATCTAACAATCGAATTTAATGCCATGAGTGTGAGGGTTTTGGTCACAGAGCCTCTGAATGTGCAAATACTTTAAAGAAATCTCATACCAAGAAGGCCACGAATATCACTTGGAGTGAAGATGATGAAAAAGATTCAGAAGAGGAAGAGGACGAGGACGAGGACGACAAAACCATTGTTGATCAGATAAAGTCATTAACTGTGAACTTAACTTCTCATACTGATTCCGTGCATAACTCGACTACAGGTTCTGACTGCTTGACTACAACATCTGAAGAACTAGTTCGTGTCTGTCATAACTGCAACAGTATGAATAAAAAATTATAAGAAGAACAGGAGAAAAACTTGTCAACTCAAGTCATGATGGAATTTTTGGAAGATGACAATGCTGAAATTGATTCTCAAAATAATATTCTTAACAACATCTTAAGAGAGAAGAATGATCAAATTGTGAACCTTCTTGATGGATTAAAAGTTTCAAAAGAAAGGATCAAACAATTAACAATTGGATCCTCTCGCTTAAGTGAAACCTTAAGCTATAGAAGAACTCCAAACGTCAAAGAAGGTTTGGGATGTGTTGGAAAAGGTGAAAGAAAAGTTAGGAATCAGATCAACTTCATTAAAGAAACAAAGTCTGCTATATCTTCAGACAAAACTGCTCCCATCGCCGTCAGAACTAAGGCTTACCTGCCTATGCGGGTTCTGACCAATGCCAAGACTAAAAAACAGTCACGACATTCAGGTATACAACCAATACAGAAAGGTAAAACAAAGTACTTTGTAAAATGTTATATTTGTGGTAATCTAGGACACGACTCCTTTCATTGTTTGTTTAGCAAAAACTTGGCTAATAGAAAAATAAGACACCATAGCAACACTAAAGTAAAACAAATTTCGGTCAAAATGGTGATTTAAATTGTTATAAGGTTGATATTGCCTATAAATCATTTATTCCTAACTCTTGGTATTTTGATAGTGGCTGTTCTAGAAATATGACTGGTAATCGATCTTATCTAACTAATTACAAAAGTCATGAAGGTGGTCTGGTTACTTTTGGTGATGGAGCTCACGGTAAAATTGAAGGTGTGGGCACTATTTTAATTGATGGATTCTCCCCGTTAAAAGAAGTTCTTTTTGTTGTAGGTTTAAAAGCTAACCTGACTAGTATAGGCCAACTCTGTGATGATAAACACTTGGTTATGTTCTCAAAAAATTCTTGTAAAGTCTTGAATTATGATGGTAGTTGTATTCTATATGGTACTAGATCTAATGATAAATGTTATCTTCTTGACACCAAAATTACTTGTCATATTTCAAATACTGACTCAACCGAGTTGTGGCACAACCAATTGGGACATTTAAACTATGGTGATCTGTTGAGACTAACAAAATTGAATGCAGTACGAGGTGTTCCTAAGCTTACTGAAAAATCTGAAGGATTGTATGGTTTGTGTCTAAAAGGTAAGCAAACCAAAAGCACTCACAAGTAAGGTAAGTTTCTTACTACAGCTCATGTATTAGAATTACTTTGCATGGATTTGATGGGACCTATTCAAATTGAAAGTATTGGGGGCAAGAAATATATTTTTGTTTGTGTGGATGAATTTTCTAGATATACTTGGGTAGATTTCTTGAGAGAAAAATCTGATGTTTTTGAAAGATTCAAATTTTTGCACCTAAAATTAACAACAGAAAAATATTTTGAGGGAATAAAAATTTTAAGGATTAGAAGTGATCATGGGAGGAAGTTTGAAAATGCCACTTTCTCTACTTTCTGTGATCAAAATGGTATTTTTCATGAATTCTTTGCACCCATAACTCCTGAACAAAATGGTGCTATGGAAAGAAAAAAATAGGTCTCTACAAGAAATGGCTAGAGTTATGCTAAATAGTAAGAAGCTCCCTGTTAAATTTTAGGCTGAAGCTATTAATACTGCTTGTTATATTTTGAATCGTGTGTCTTTGAGAACATGAACCACTCAAACTCTCTATGAAATCTAGAAAGGAAGAAAACCGAATCTCAAATATTTCTATATCTTTGGTAGCAAATGCTATGTGTTAAATGATCGGGAATACTTGGGTAAATTCGATTTAAAAAGTGACGAGGGAGTGTTTATTGGTTATTCTGAGAACAGCTATGCTTACATAATTTATAACATGCAGACTTAGACTATCATTGAATCAATCAATGTAAAAATTGATGATACTGATGACTTTTCATCTTATTCACAGGAGCCTAATATTCAGACTTTGGAAGAATAGGTTGCTGGACGTCTACCTACTCAAGACAATCATGTACCTACACCAGACAGTGATACACAGAAGGAACATCCAGCATCAAGTTCTGATATCTCTGCCCCTGCTCCTGGAAGTTCTGACCCACCATATACAAATAACGAACAGAACATGAGAAGGCAACCCCCTTCTTGGATTCAGAAAGCACACCCATTGTATAATGTTCTCTCAGATTCCAGAGACGGCACGATGACTTGGAGGAGGCTTGCTAATGAACTTGGAAATGTTTGCTACACTTCACAAATTGAATCCAAAAATATAAATGAAGCTATTATTGATGAAAATTGGGTTCTAGCCATGCATGAAGAGCTAGCTCAATTTGATAGAAATGAAGTGTGGAAACTTGTACCTCAGCCAAAGGACACAAATGTGATTGGGACAAAGTCGATATTCAAAAATAAATCAGATGAACATAGAAACATAGTCAGAAACAAGGCACACTTGGTTGCACAGGGATACACTCAACTAGAAGGAGTGGATTTTGATGAAACATTTGCACCTGTAGCTCGACTTGAATCTATTAGACTTTTACTATTAGTGGCATGTTAAATGAGGTTCAAGCTGTACCAAATGGATGTCAAAAGTGCCTTTTTGAATAGAATTCTTATTGAAGAAGTCTATGTTGAGCAGCCTAAGAGATTTGTCGATCCCTATTCTCCTGATCATGTGTTCAGACTCAAAAAGGCTCTGTATGGACTAAAGTAAGCCCTATGAGCTTGGTATGAACGATTAACTATGTTCTTGTTGGAACAGAGCTACAAGAGAGGGGGAGCTGACAAAACGTTATTCATCAAATATTTTAAAACTAGATTAATTGTTGCACAAATCTACGTCGATGATATTATGTTTGGTTCTTCACTAGAAACAAAATCCAAGAAATTTGCTATACTTATACAAAATGAATTCTAAATGAGTATGGTTGGTGAACTAAATTTCTTTTTAGGATTGCAGATCAAACATGTTCGATCAGGGATTTTTATCCCACAGGCCAAGTATGCTAAAAATCTGGTGAAGAAGTTCGGCCTTGAACAGACCAAGTCAGTCAGAACTCCCATGGCCACGTCCTTGAAAATTTCCAGAGATGACCAGGGAAAAGAGGTTGACTCCAGCTTGTACAGAAGCATGATAGGCAGCTTGCTGTACCTGACTGCAAGCTGTCTTGACATATCATTCAGTGTTAGAGTTTGTGCACGTTATCAAGCTAAACCAAAAGAATCACATCTTGCAGCAGTGAAGCGAATTATTCGTTATATTAACTGTACTTCTAATTATGGTTTATGGTATACTAATGATACTAACTCTCATCTTGAAGGATACACTGATACTGACTGGGCTGGAAACATGGATGATAGGAAAAGCATGAGTGGAGGATGTTTCTACATTGGTAACAATCTCATTGCATGGTTAAGTAAGAAACAAAACTCTATTTCTTTATCTACTGCAGAAGTTGAGTATATTGCAGCGGTTAGTTGTTGTACTTAGCTACTTTAGATGAAACAAATGCTATGTGATTATGGTATTGATCAGGACCCTGTTACTATATTCTGTGATAACACTAGTGCTATCAATATTTCTAAAAATCCTGTTCAGCACTCTAGGACCAAACATATTGATATTAAACATCATTTTATTAGAAATTTGGTAAAAAAAAAAGTTATTACTTTGGAATATATTCAGACTGAGTATCAGTTGGCTGATTTATTCACCAAAGCCTTAGACTCTGCTAGATTTGAGACTCTACAGAAGACCGTGGGCATTTGCTTGATGCATTAGTTTTTATTTTAATAAAAAAAATAGTGTTTTTTCTTTTTGTTTGAGTTTATCATGTGTGTTTGTTTGCATTTGCTTTTTTTTTTTTTTCAAAAAAAAAAAAAAAAAAAAAAGAGGGAAAAGGGGGGGGGGGGGGGGGGGAATAGGTTTTCTTGCAAATAGCATATGATATAAATGTATGATTAGTCTATGAATTTTGAGATTTACTTGGATTAACCAATCAGTATGGTATGCTCATTGTACTTATGGTAAAATATGCTCAGATAAGCACACTTTGAGAACATACTGACTTGTTTGATTGTACCTTACTATTAACTAGATTGTTATTTTTAAAGTAGTTTCGTACTCAGAACTATGGTCAGTATCTATGTCTCTCGACACTATAGTATGTTGTTGTGTTAAACAGACAATTTCATAGAAGAGAGGGCTACCACCATAGATGTGTGCAGCTGTCCTTGATAATGAACATAAATCATGTAGAAAAGGACTACCTTTATGGCTGTGAGAAAGTCAACTTCATGATCTTAAAAAATTCAGTGCTTTGACAAAAAAAAGAGATATATATATATATATATATATATATATATATATATATATATATATATATATACACTAGTTTTGGCCACGTGCGTTGCACGTTTGTGAAAAATGTAGTGAAAAGTTTTAGGTTGAAACGATACGAACCTTTTATACAATTATTCATAAAATAAAATAAAAATTAAAAATAGGTCAATGTTCAATGTTCATTGTTAAAAAAAAAAAAATTAAAGAAAAAAAATTTTGTCAAAAAAAAAAAAAAATTAAAGAATTTTTTTGTTTAGGTTGTGGGCATATCCGAACGATTTTAAAACAATAAGGACCTTTCATGCAATTATTCCTTAATAGGGACCTTTTGTGCAATTATTCTTTAAAATAATAGGGACCTTTTGTGCAATTATTCTTTTAAAAACAAAAAAAAAAAATAACTATTCATTTGGCAATCAATTCTCGGCAATCAATTGCCGAGATGGCTCGGCTGGGCACAATTTTTTTTTTTTTTTTTTAAAGAAAATGGATTTAAAAAGATACTCATTACCAGGTTAAGTAGATACTGCATGAAAGGACAAGAAAAAAGACTGTATTATTAAAATGTTTTGTAGACATTATTGGACAGATAAATTTTATTGATGATTTAGTTGAGAAAATTAATTACTTTAATTAATATGCCTCATATTTTTGAAACGTGTGTGTTAAGCTCAATAATAGTACTTCAAGTGATAATTAGTTTATATTACTATTAGGTTTATGCTATATTATTCAATTAATAAAAATGTATTCCAATTTCATTGAATACATATAATATGGCATTGCTCATACTGCACCACTCTAATTGAATAATGTTTCTCTAATTAAGCGTAATTTGGTGAACATATATTTAGGATAATATATGAAAATCGTTAAACATATAAACAAAATAAGTAACATGCATGTTTATTATCAAATTATTTATATTAAAATCTACTTATTTATTTTAATGTAAGTAGCTTGCTCAAAAGTAAAATTTAAAAATGAAACACTTGCATGCTTGATGTCATATTCCAACTATTTTAAAACAATAGGGACCTTTTGTGCAATTATTCTTTTAAAAACAAAAAAAAAAAAAATATCATTTGGCAATCAATTGATTGCCGTTGCCGAGATGGCTCGGCAATCAATTTAATTGCCGAGCCGGGCATTTATTTATTTAATTTTTTTTTTTTAAAATTGTGTCAAAGAAAATTGGCTATAAAAAATAAAAAAAAAAAAAAAATTTAGTGTGAACAGTGATTGCCGAGATTGCTCGGCAATCAGTATTCAAAAATTTTTGATTGCCGAGCAATCTCGGCAATCACTGTTCAAATTTTTTTTTTTTTTTTTTTAAATTGTGTCAAAGAAAATTGGCTAAAAAAAAAAAAAAAATTTTTTTTTAATGTGAACAGTGATTGCCGAGATTGCTCGGCAATCAAATTTTTTTTTTTTTTTTTTTTTTAAATTGTGTCAAAGAAAATTAGCTAAAAAAAAAAAAAAATTTTAATGTGAACAGTGATTGCCGAGCGATCTCGGCAATCAAATCCAAATGGAATGTCCACCAAGACTTCCAGGAAGCGATCTGCAGGCCCAAGTTGAGAAAGCTCGCCACTATAGAGCCTCAGCTTCAATTCTTCATCAGATGTTGGAGCCATCTTTAACAAATTCTGAACAAGTTCTGAGGGAAGCTTATTACCTAATTTAATTCAATAGGTTAGCTGCTTTTCTTAAGATATAAAATCAACTATAAAGTAATAGCCAATTCAGACATTTAAGAAACAACTTCAGAATAATAAATCAATACAATCATCAAACTGTTGATGGCTAGTTGTCAGAATAATAAACCAATGAAAAATTCTATATGACTCAAGATACTATCTCAACTTCCCGTTGGCCAAAATACATAAGCATTTTAGGGTCTAAATGTACATGATGAACAGACCATTAACCATTTGAGTACATAGAAAGGAAAATCTGAAGAATTCACTACACAAGAGTTTATCTACTTGCACCACAAAAGTACATAAGTAAACATTCAATTAGTTTTCCATTAAATTCTGCAAATAAAGGGCGTGTTCCATACTCTTCACTACAAAAAAGAACTTCTAATTCAATATATCAAGCATCTTGGTCCCAAAAAGAGGGATAACTCATTATGGATTATAGCATCAATAGGCAATATTCAAGTGGGGGTGAGGGCATCAGGTTAATCTTTGATCAAACTTGATTTCATTTTGTAGTATCCTTCAAGATATAAAATTGATTTTGCTCATTTTTTGGGAAAAAAAATATTTGTGGATTATTGTCGAGTTACTCGACAGTGGTTATTGAGGGCTTGACAATAACTATCATCGAGCTAACTTGACAATATTATTATCGAGCTGCTTGACAAGGCCAATATTATCCTCGCTAAATTAAAAATAAAATTAGTGAGAATAATCAAAAGGGGGCCTCGAAATCTGACTGGAAAAGGGAAAATCTTTAACGAAAGAAACAAATTTTTTTTTTGATTTTCATTTGGTTGTTTCAGATTTGGTCGAAGTGGGTACGGGATGCCAATCTTCAGGCTGAGGCCACGTCTTGCACAACCAGATTGAGTGAGAAATCATAATTAAGCCATTTTCTCTAACACACTGTACGCAGCACATTTCTGGATTGGTAGCAGATATGTGCCCTGCACCTATAAATTGCCCGTGCAATCTATATGTGGTTGAGGTTCCTCATTGGGAGAATCCACTTTCAGAAGACCCTTCACATTAACCCCATGTCGCTTTAGAAGTGCTGGGAAGCCATGAAATACAATGATAAGAACTTATACAACTGCGTTGTCGAGTAGCTCGACAACCAGTAAACTCGACAATGTGGTTGTCGAGCTACTCGACAACCAGTAAACTCGACAACGTGGTTGTCGAGCTATTGTCAAGCATGTTGTCCAGTTATTTAACTCCCAACCAACAACCTGGACAACTCGACAAGTATTTTTTAGTAGTGTTGATATTTATTTGGATTTTGGTTAATGAATGGAATTGTTGTAAGGTGATTTGGAGGTACCTGCGTTCGTTGCGGCAATTGAGGCTCACCAGAAACAGATTACACAGGCTATTTTGGTTCATGCTCTGATAAAAATGTTGGGGTTTTATTCTTTTTCTCTCTTTGTGTGCGTGTGGTTTTGTGTGTTCCCGAATTGAAAGAAGAATTGCAGTGCTCAATTTCGTACTTTCAAAGAAAAGTGCTTATGCAGTTTTTTTTTTTTTTTTTTTGTGATATTGTAGTGTGCTTCTGTCATAATTTTTTTCTAATCAGGTTAATAAGTTATTTGACAAATTCAATAGACTTTTTGACAAATTCAATAGACAATTTTATTTTTATTTTTAAAATTTTTCTTTTGCATTTGTTCTTGTAGTCGAATGACTCGAGAACCTCATGTTGGAGTTCGTCGACATACTCCAAAAGTCGAATTGATTTTTTTTTTTATTAAAAGTTCTGGTTTTTATTTTATTTTTTCATTTATTCGAGTAACTCGACCAATAAATTATTTTGAGTAACTTGACCAAGTTTGTCGAGTTACGAAATTGAGTTTCTTTGGTAACTCAACAAACTCAACTGCCAAAGCCAACCCACTTTTACAGTCGCAATCTTTTGCAGCAAGAACTTTGTGCTCCATTTTTCATCATCGAGTTGAAATTCTTGAAAAAAGAGTGTTGATTATACAACTGGGTTTTCTTTTTTAGTTTCATTTTCTTGGATAGAAATGGATGGTTATTCAAGAAAAGATGAGGGGTGTCCTCAGTACACACACCCAAAGTAAAAAAAGAAAAAAAAAATTAAGAAAAGTCAAAATGGGCTGGTTGATGTGGGTGTTTTTGTCGAACAACCAATTTACATTATATATATATATATACATATATTAGTGCATTTTATTTGCAATTATTGACTTATATATATAAATAAAGAAGTCAAACATTGCGGTTAAAGGATTAATCTAACATAAAAAAGTGTCAAAAATTGATGTCTAGTGACTCGACAAACTCCAACTGGAGTTGGTCGAGCAACTCGACAAACTTATTTTTTAATAAATTTTTTTTGGTCATGAAAAATTGTCAAGCTACTCGAAAAATAAAATTTGTCGAGTTACTCGCCTACTGTTACTCGACAAAAATTATTTTTTTTATTAAAATTTTTTTGTCATCATAAATTGTCGAGCTACTCGAAAAAAATATATTGTAGAATTTGGGACAAATAAATGAATATTAATTTTTGTAAAACTGTTTACTGCCATTTATTTAAAATATGAGGTATTTTGTTCCCATGCGTACACTTGATATAAATTTTTTATAATAATTACATATTTGTATAATATATAGTTCAGTTCAGAATCTACATTTGGATCCTATAAGCAATAGTATTGGGTAGGTTTTAAATTGGATAAAGTGAAAAAAATGGATATATATATAATCTAATTGAATTGGACCAAATACAAGAGTTACTCAAAAAAACCAAAGCCAAATCCTTAAAAAAAAAAAAAAAAAAAAAAAAAAAAAAGACAAATTGTTTGATTTCCAAAAAAAAAAAAAAAAATTGTTGGCTTTGATTTTGTCGAGTTTCTCGAGTTACTCGACTAAATCAAAGCCAAATATAAAAGGAAAAAAAAAGTAAAAAAATGGCGAATGGACTTTCTAAGCTTAAAAAAAAATCTTGGCTTTGATTTAATCGAATTACAAAAAGGAAAAAAATGGTGAAATTGCGCTTTCAACAAAATTTAAATGTTGGAGATGGCCAATGGCATAAAAATAAAATTTATGGGTAAATTAGTGAAATATTTAAAAAATTGGGTCCAATAGCGCAAATTATTGGCATAAAAATAAAATTTTTTGATACGTGCTGTACGTAGGCATTGTTTGAATATATATAGATAAAGAAATTTAGTATAAAAAATATTATATGTATAATATGTAAATAATAAATATGAAAAATATATTTTTGAACCTATCATTTAATACAATTAATTAAGAAAAGTAGAACCAAATAAACATATAATTTGTACAAAAAAAATTAAATAACTAAGATTTGTAAACGACGTTTGGATGTTGGTAAATTGATGTGGTAAAGTTACCATTTTTATATTTTTATTGAATTACACTACTTTGAGAATTTGAGTTGGACCAAACCCTCATTTTTTAAAATCGGGTCCAATTTTTTCAACTTTTTTACTAATGACCCAAAAGCCAAATATGAATGTACAATTTGCTTATAACATCAAATAAAAAAGATTGGTGATAATTGAATAAAAATTTAGACGAATATGTGAATAGTAAAAGAAAAATTAAGGAAAAAAATAATTTATAATGTGTATAATTTGCTTATAAGATAAAATAAAAAAAGATTAGTAAAAAATTGAATGAAAATGTGTAAAAAAAAAAACAAATAAGAAAAAAAAAGGGAATCCCACATACAACAATTGACAAAAAATTTGAAATGGGCTAAAGCACATGTCCCACAATTGATTTAAAAAAAGGGGAGGGGGGGGGGGGGGGGGGGAAGAAAATGCTTCTTTTTGTCGAGTAATTCGACAAGAATGAGAAAAAAAATGCTTCTTCTTGTCGAGCTACTCGAAAAGCTCGACAAGAAGAAGGAAAAAACTTATCCTCAGCAACCTGGTACCATCCATAAGAATGGTTACACTGTTATCAAAGGCCGTCTGTGCAAGGTTTATTCTTCCATGGAAAATACTTGTGTATGTACCATCCAAAAAAAATTTCTCTCTGCATGCATGTAAACGGAATTTGAACTTACGTGTTCATCCTAGACTTTTTTGTTGTTGTAGATAACAACAACTCCGAAGCTCCTAGCAGGGTTTAAAATAAAAATAGAAGAGCCTCTTGTGCAATTTTTGAAATTGCATGAGAAAGCTTACTGTTTTAAAAATAAAAAATAGGTCTTCTGTGCAATTTTAAAAATTGTATTAAAGATCCCTTGTTTTAGAAATTTAATTTTTGAAATTGCATAAGAAGGCTTACTGTTTTAAAAATAAAAAATAGGTCTTCTGTGCAATTTTAAAAATTGTATTAAAGATCCCTTGTTTTAGAAATTTAAGGTCTGATTGTATAATTTTAAAATTGCACACTAAGTTTTCAAACTTTAAAAAAAATATTTAATAAAATTCAATATTGAATAAAAAGTATTCACTATTGAATAATTTGAACATACCATTTAATACAATTAATTAAGCAAAATGTTAAAATTCTATTAACAAAAACAGAACCCTGCACGTAGGCACTGTTTGAATATATATGTATAAAAAAATTTAGTATAAAAAATATTAAATGTATAATATGTAAATAATAAATATGGAAAACATATTTTTGAACATATCATTTAATACAATTAATTTAGTCAAGTGTTGAAATTCTATTGAGAAAAGCATAACCAAATAAACACACAATTTGTATAAAAAAATTTAGTAACTCATACAAATAAAAATTAAATAACTAAGATCGTATTGGACGGAAAAACTAAAGTAAAAAATTAAGACTCTAATATTATATATATTCGGGGGAAAAAAAACAAAAGTCCACGTCTAACCACTCGACAAAAACCTAAAAAAAGAAAAAATAAATTCAACATAAAAAACATATTTAGAAAAAATAAAAAATAATGTTGTCTAGTAAAAATAAAATATTTACAATTTATTTTATTTTATTGTTATTAGTTTTTATCTTGTTTATTTAAAGAGGATGAAAAAATAAAATTTACAACAAAATTCAAAGGTCGGGGATGGCCAATGCTAAAAAAAAAAGTTATGGATAAATTTATTATAAGTAATATGCATGTTTATTATCAAATTATTTATATTAAAATCTACTTATTTATTTTAATGTAAGTAGCTTGCTCAAAAGTAAAATTTAAAAATGAAATACTTGTATACTTGATGGCATATTCCAACTATTTTAAAACAATAGGGACCTTTTGTACAATTATTCTTTTAAAAACAAAAAAAAAAAAAAAAAAAAATATATCATTTGGCAATCAATTGATTGCCGAGCCGGGCGTTTAATTTTTTTTTTTTTTTGTTTTTTTTTTTTAATTGTGCCATCTCGGCAATCAATTGATTGCCGAGATTTTGATAAGCAAATGTTAGGCACCAAGTGTTCCATTAATAATCAGATATGTGTATATACTAACCTCCGCGTGCACTAAACTTAGAAATAGATTGTCAATGACCAAGATGAAGATCTGGTTTTGAATTATCCACGTCGAACGCATAAAAGGAACACCAACATTAAAATGATAAACTGAACTCAATGGACTATCTAGCCCACTGAATGTCAAATGATCAGTGTTTGATAAACCAAGTGTAACAATCCATTTCTTGAAAAATCAAAACGTTGAAAATCCATTAAAAGATAGAAGTGTGTGCCATTTTCAAGATTGGGTCAAATTTGCCTTAACTGACACTATGAATAGATTTTAAATGCAAAAGCATTAATTTCATCTCCACAAATAGAATAGGGAAACAGCTGGGAATCATCTTCTCACACATACTTGATTGCCGAGCCATCTCGGCAATCAATTTGATTGCCGAGATGGCTCGGCAATCAAGTATTTTACTTTTTTTTTTTTAAAGTATTAAACGATTATTTGCTGTTAAATGTGTTTATGTGCATCTATTTATTTATTTATTAATGTTGCAGAGAAGAGGAAATCGCCAATGCAAAGAGCAACTTATGAGTATTTGAGAGGAAACATATTGGATGTGTTTCCAGAATATAAGAAAGATGCAGAGGATCATCTCTCAAAAGCTGTAAGTTAAAAACATTAAGTTTGTGTTTTTTTCTTTTTGGTGTAAATGCATAGATAATTGATTGCCGAGATGGCTCGGCAATCAAGTATTTAACTTTTTTTTTTTTTAAGTATTAAACGATTCTTTGCTGTTAAATGTGTTTATGTGCATCGATTTATTTATTTATTAATGTTGCAGAGAAGAGGAAATCGCCAATGCAAAGAGCAACTTATGAGTATTTGAGAGGAAACATATTTGGATGTGTTTCCAGAATATAAGAAAGATGCAGATGATCATCTCTCAAAAGCTGTCTTCCTGAGGCTCAGGTTTTTCATGCATACCTTCCATTTCCTCCTCAATCAAATCTCCCTCTGCCTCTCCAACAACTGGTTGCCGAACAACCTCGGCAACCAAAGATGGTAGCCGAGCAATCTCGGCAACCAGTTGTAGTAAAAAAAATTTTTTTTTCCTTAGAGCAATCTCGGCAACCATGTAGTAAAATGAATAAACACTCATTTTGTATACTGGTGGCTAAGGAATATATATTTGGCTCAGCTTCCCGTATGATTTTCATATCCTTTGAGAGTTATTACAATTTTTAGGTCCAGTTCTTTGATCTTAAAATTGTTGTTCAAGTTTAGAAAATATGAAACATGTTAACAACCAATGATGGTTGCCAAATTGCTTGGCAACCAAGACCAAGCTGGTTGCCGAGTTGCTCGACAACCAAAAATGGTTGCCGAGATACTCATTACCAGGATAAGTTAAAATATTTTGTAGACATTATTGGACAGATAAATGTTATTAATAAACCAAACAGATTATTAGTATAAATCATACATATACACACACACATATATATACAGAGAGACGCACTGTTGCAAATTTGAATCGTTTTTCCAATTTCTTCCGTGAGTTCTATTCTCAGCTTCTGTGTTTATGCATGCATATGTATGTAATTCTGCTTGTACATCTGGTGTATGTATAAATGATTGAAGCATGGAAAAAGTTTTAATTTTTGGTTATTGATTCATTCTTCTTACTGTATTTTTTAAAAAGTCTGAGCTTTAATTGATTTCATTTATTAATCAGAGTGGTGTTTTCTGCAATTCCGGGTTGATCTCAGCTTTGATTGTGAGAGAGAGAGAAGATATGTTTTTGGGTGAAATGTTGGACAAAGTAAAAAATTGTGGCTGACTGTGAAAACGGTGTCCTTATAGTTGTAAAAAGAAGTTCAAAAACGACGGCGTGTAGGACGAAAATGTGAACAGTAAAAAGTTTAAGACTCTTATATTATTGTAAGGATATATATATGCAAATAAAGTCAACACTTTGAGTACTAAAAAAAATTGCTATGGTACTCCTGTCTGGCATGCACATATTTTTTATTCAAAGAGATATGTTCAGATGATGATTGATTTGAAATACATCTCAGTACTAATCTTCTTGACAAGGTTCAATTTAGCTTAGTGGAACAAGTTATGATTGATTAATCCAGTATGTCCTATCACACACTCACGTTATAAACCTGACCAATTGATTGAATCTAATTATGCGCATATATCTAATTGGAAGATTTCGGTTGATTTTGATATTTTTGGACTGATTGTATAATTTGCAGAATTATGAAATTTGCCCATAAACAAACCATTCAATTTTATCTCATAAAATATTCTCATTATTTTTGTGTGATTATCTTGTATGGGCCTTTTCGTAAAAATTTCAATCAACAATCTAATTTTGGCAGCACAATCAGTTTTAACTGAGAAAAATCTGGATGAATTTTGTTTATGGAATCCAATCGTATTTTGTTCTGATTTTATCTTCCTAATTTAAAAAAAAAAATTCTGGTTTCCAAAAATTAGCATCTTAAGCTGTTTAATTTAATTTAAATTTGACATATCTGATTAAGGAAGTTTTCTTTGTCAATAACTGTCATTAATCAGTTTAATTTTGGTAACTGCTTTACTCACATTCCCAATTCACTGTTCCCTCCTTGTGAAATTTTAAAAAGAATCCTTCCCCTTTTAAACCGTGATTTAGTTTTTTTTTTCTTCATCTTCTCACACTCAATCTTCAATTCCTAACTCCAAAGCCCCTCATACTTAATCTCGAAGGTGTGTTTGAGTTTTCTTTTTCAGATTCAAACAATGGTGAAGATTAAAATGCAAAAATCGAAGAAACATCCAGGGAATTCGTCCAAGGACACTGTTTCTCCGGTGTCTACTACTGAAACTGCGATGGGGCTACAAATGTTGCCGGCAAGGACTCTCCGGCGAAGTGCAAAAAGACGGAAACCCTCAAGTTTAGACCCAGACACTTCTCCAGCGGTAGCTACATCTCAAGTTGACAAATCGACGAACACTGTTGCATATCAACCGCCAGTCAGCCATTCTAAAACACAGCCCCGTCCAACATCTAACGACCCAATCACCCATCTGAGCAAGAAAGTTACCTTAAGTGCTCAAGACCCAGATAAAGAAGGAGATAAGGATGATGAATCTGTGGGTGACAGTGAGTCTGACAATACAGCGGATGACAGTGGGTCTGATAATGCTGAAATTGAAGAAGAAGTTCGTGAGGATGAAGGGGCTGGTGATGAGGAGTCTGAACAGCCTTCCCCATTCGTAGAAGGTTCAAGTAAGCCCCCTTCTCAAAATTCAGATTCTGATTTTGATGTTTCTCGTGATGAATCTTCAGAATCTACTCCTACATCCCCTCCAACGAAAAGGGCCACAAGGGCTGAGAAAGGGAAAGGTAAAATCGCTCATGTTGCTGAAAAGCCCACACCTGCTGGTCAAAACAGGCCTACCTCTGCCTCAGGAGGTGCCTACAGAGTACTGCCTACTCCTAGTTCAGACCCCTAAATGTTCAGACTGGACACATTAACTAGAGGTAGACACTCTGTTAACCCCCTCAATTACTGTTTTCTAACGGAGAATGTTGAGAGTTTGTTTATGTCATTTACAATCTACCGTAAGTTCATCATTGAGTGCAAGGTAGCAATTGCCGAATTTAGTTCGTTTGGTTTAGTTGAAATTGTTGATTTTCACAACTTACATAATCTGTTGAGTTTTTCTGAGCCGTTCAATGAAACTCTGGTCAAGGAATTTATGGGCAATGTCCCGAAGAATCTGGGGAAGGCTGGAAATGAATTCAGGTGGCAAGTTTATGTCCGAGGAAGATATGTTACTTTCAGTCCTAACTCTCTCAGGGACTGTCTTAGGGTGACCACTGTGGGTGTCACAAGTGACGAAGAATTGACCAAGGACAGCATTGTGCAAGAAATGACTGGCTCTACCTGGCCAGAATCAGGAGAACTGACTGCTTCTCGGCTACTGCCCAAATACAAAATTCTTCATCGGATTCTTATCAACAATATCGATCCATTAACTCATCAATCTGACATTTCGGAGAACAGGGCAGTTATGCTATACAAGTTAGGGATGAGGATGCCAGTTGATTGGGTCAAAATAGTTTTTGATAGAATTGTTTATGAAGGGCCAAGCAGTACAGGTTACCGCATCCTGCTCTGGTCCATCACTTTCTGGTTCATCAATAAGTGCCTGCCATGGATTCAAACCGATTATCTAAGGATATTCTAGCGCTAGGTGTTCATGAGTTTACAAATTTAGGTAGCGCGCCGCATCCCACTCCCAGAGTTCCCATGCACTTTCTATCCTCGTTGGACTATTTTGGACGTCTGGATGCACTAGAAACTCAGTTGGGGCTGGTTCGAACACAGGTAGATCAAATTTTTGCCTTAACCAAAGGTTTTTCTAATGAATTTACTTTCATGCGTAGGGTGTTGGGTAAACTAGAATATCTGGGCGATGAGCATATAAAGTCTGCATACCGCCTTGTTACTCTGAAATTCTCTGTACATCTTGGAGATCCAATGGAGATTCCGACTTCCGATCCAGTTGTTGAGACAACTGCTGTCCCGGCTGCTGTACCTCGCGCTGATGATCCTCTAGCTGATACTCCTTCAGATACCCATGTTCGCAGGAGAGTTGCAAATGCATCTGCATCCAGTTCAAAGAAGCCCAGATCCTCCAAGCACTAACTATTCTCAGTTCTAACTTTTAACCTTCTAACTATTTTGCTATGGATGACTATTTTTAACTCTTAAATTCTGCTTTATTTCCCTTCAAACTTTGCTTTACTTTTGTTTTTTTTTTCTTCCTTTGGTGTTCCTCTTACAAAAGGGGGAGTAGTAGTAATTTTTAATTTTTAATTTGTGTGATTGTTAGGTTTTTCTTGCTTTGGACACTTTGTTGGTTAAACTTTAATAGTAGTATTTTTAGGTTTATGGTAGATGATCATTACACTTAGATGATATCTTGCTAAGAAGGAGCAATATTAAAGTTATGGCTATTGTGTGTGGTATTTGCATATGTTGTTAACTTCTTTGCATGAGTTCTTGGTTTACACACCAAGGGGGAGCCATAACTCTTGTATGTTGATGCTCATAGGTTCTTTACTTATTCACACACATTACACTTACATTAAAAATCCGATAGTTATGTTTTTGTAATTAAGCAACGCCAAATGGGGAGATTGTTGGAAAAATATGTGTCATATTTTTTACTTTTTATATCTTGGCTAACTTAATAAATATAATTGATTTTTAATGATAAAAGAGCATGTCAACGTTTACGTTTTTGACTGGTCTGGTTAACACCAGTTCTGACTGATTGGGTTGATAAGCAGATTATTTTTTCCAGATCAGTAAAAGCTGCGATTTTATTATGTTTCTATAATTGATATATTCTGACTTCATGAATATTATTGGCAGCGGTTTTTGTAGGTTAAAGAATCTTTTCTTATTCTTTTAGATTTGTTTAGGAAGGAAATATTTAGATTCCTAAATTCTTTTATTCTACAAATCTAAGAATGTTTTTCTATATTCTTTCCTACTAATTTTCTTACAATTCTTGTTGCATATCTTTAAGTAAGAAATAATTCATAAATTAATTTCTACTTTAACTATAAGTAAGAGTGGAAATCAATAAGGAATGAGGGCTTTGAAATATAATTTTTGGTCTTGGATTCTCTAAGCAAAACCGGCCGAATTCATTGGTGGAAAACAAGACTCGATACTTCATTGATTCAACTTTCAAAGCAAAAAAGTTTTCTTCAAACCCATTGAAGAATTAAGAACTTATTGGTGCTCAACGAACAATTTCATATCTTGTTTAAGCTACTTGGTGTGAAGTTAAGAATGGGAGTTCTTAATCCAAGTGATGGTTGCGGTCAAGTACAATAGGGAAGTAGCGATAAAGTCAAGACCGGTGGGTTTGATTCCACTTCATCAACAAATCAGAAGAAGAAGTATCACATAGAGTTGATCTGTTTTCTTTTGATTGTTATTTTGTTAATTTTGCAAAATTACAAAAACTGATACTATTGTATTTTTGAACAAGATTATTAGTAGATAGTTTTTACCCATGACATGGGAGCCCGTGGATGTTTCCCTTAGGGATTTACCACGTTACATCTTGTGTTCATGTTTAATCCTTTAATTTCTGCACTTGTCAATATTTGGTAAACGAACACGGTTGTGCGAGTCAGAACTGTTATCTCTATTTCTTTCCAGTTCTGACTACGTTCTGTCAACTGCTTGTTTAATTAAAATTAAAATTCGTTTTTAATTTAATTAATCTAGGTTTTAGAACTTTCAGTAGTTTTTGCACAGAAATTCAAAATTCTTCCACGCATCCAAGGCAATGACCGACTCTCGATTATTCTCTCCTTCTTGCATAGCAGGAGGATCTTCTATTAGAAACCTTGCCAAATTTTGTGCAATCAGATAGAACAACATTTTTTGTTGCCATCTTTTGAAATCAACCCCACTAAATTTCTCCGGCTTCTCTCCATGAAGAACATGAGTCAATTGGATGAGAATAATCATTTATAGAACCGCATTTGGTGTCACATTTGTAGGGGGAATAACTCTAGTCCTATTCAATTTCATTTCTGTTACAAAAACAGAAGTTCAACAATTAAAATTGCATAATATAATTAATATAACAAACACTAAAACGAACTAATTAAATTTTAGTATATGATTATTTAATAATTTCAGAATATGATTAAACAAATATTCAGTAAGAATCAATTGAATGAATTTGATTTAAGCAAATGATTAAATAATAAACTAATTAATAACATTAAGGACAACAGTACTTTAAGTAATCTACAAATAATTTGAGTTTTAGATATTAAAACAGTAAGGGACGAGATTGGCAGATTATCATATAATTTGAGTTTTTAGATATTAAAAGTTAAAACAGTAAGTGCAATCAAATTTATTGTATATATATACTAATGTACAGAATAGAATTAAAAGTGCATGCAAATTTATTGCCCAATAACTTACAAAATCAATGACCAGAATATAAAGTTGGTATAATTGGTAATGCACACTGTTCCGTTTCAGAAAAGGTAATGCACACTTGTTCCAATTATATAGACAGATTGCAAACAGTAAGAATTTTTCAGATTGCAAGTAGTAAGAATTTTTTCAGAATATAAAATGCACGTAAATCTTTATTATTTTTCTGTAATGCACACCGTATATTAAAATAAAAATACGTTTTAGAATATATATAACAAAAATTTCTTCTTAAGATTGTTGGAATAATTAGTACAAAATATATTCTATATATTAACCGGTTAAAATTATAATTACAGAAATGACTTATTTGAAAACTTAAAAGTGCAAAAAATGAATATGACAGAAATGGTGGACCGAGGTAAGAGGTAAACTCTTTGTCCTTAAGACAAAATTACCCTGCACAGGTGCTCACGGTTGGATGGCAAACGTCTCCCAAATACAACGATCTCTTCTCCACGGTAGTAGCACTTCAGACCTCGAGAAACAGCGAACCAGAAAATATTTTGGACTCTCTTTTTTATGCAAGGACGGATGCAATATATGGTAAAAATGCAGGGTGCCAATACTGGAGGGACTAAATTATAGAGTGCCAAAAGTCACAACACTTGAAACATTAATTCTGGAAAGTTGTGGTCTGAACTGGCGTGTCTTCTAAGGAGACAAAATCTGGAATCTTCTAGAAGTTTATATTGGGCTCAGCCCAATACCGATACCCACGAGCCAGGCCCGGCCAGCGCACATGTGGGCTTTGGACAAAACCCAATAAGGTCTAAGTCTCTCCCCTTCTATTTAATAAAAGGGGAAATTGCCAATAAGTCATCTCCACATGACTTGTTTCAAATTAGGTCAAAACTTTTTTTTAAATTGTGATTAAGTCATACTTCACATCAATATTTTATATTAATTCCAAAATCACCCCTTTTAACCATATTTTTCATTGACACAATCTTCCAACTCCACAAACCTCCTCCACCTCCGGCGACAACCGTCTCCACCTCCGGCGACCTCCGGCAACCACCTACGGCGACCACCGGCAACCACCTCCGGCGACCTCCGACAACCACCTCTGGCGACCTCCAGCAACGACCTCCGGCGACCACCAGCGATCACCTCCGGCAACCTCCGCGACAGCCGCTTCCACCTCCGGCGACCTCCGGCAAGTGCTTCTACGGCGCAGTGTCACTTTTTAGGCAGTTTTTTGGTGAAGATTTTGGATCAATTTCCAGTTGGGGATTGAATGTTGTTAGCTGTGAAACAACAAAAGTAAATGACAAGCTACTTCATAGAATCCAGATTGAGGTAACAAATTAACGTAGGAATATTGTTATTAATTTCTTTGTTTTAATCTTAATTCTTGTATTTGATTATTTTTTCAGGCTAGTGATCTAACAGCTAACATTGATCTATCTGTACTGCAAGAGAGGCTGACCAATATGATTAACCTGGGTTGAGTATTTTAGCAGTTATGTAAACAATGAGCATTTTCCAGTTATGTAAACAATGATGTAACATCTGTTGTTGATACTGTATTATAGAATAGCAACTTGATATTGTATTAAGTTGGTCATTAGATTATTTTTTTGTGTTGTTAATTAGTTGTGAAAGTTGTTTGATATTGTATTATACAAAACAGTATCACAACAGAAATGGGCATAGAATGCTGTAAATATGAGTTTGAATGCTGTAAATATGAACTTGAATACTCCAATATCTTATGTAAATAGGAGCTTGAATGCTCCACCATCTAATTGCTGTAAATAGGAGCTTGAATGTTCTATCATCTAATGTTTAGTCATGGTATGTTATTTGATACTGTATTATACAAAACAGTATCACAATATAAATGGACATAGAATTGTTGTAAATAGGAGCTTGAATGTTCCATCATCTAATGTTTGAATATATTAGTTTTAATCCATGATACTGTTTTAATGTCTTAGTTTTAATCTATGATACTGTTTAATTATGACAAGGTTTAATAGATTGAAACTTTGTCATAATATTTCACTATCATTTGAAACATGTTTTAATCCTGTGATACTGTTTGAATATATGTGATTTTTGATACTGTTTAATTATGGCAATGTTTGAACCTGTGATATTGTTTGAATGTCTTAGTTTTAATCTATGATACTGTTTTGTTTAGGTAATTAATAGATTTTGATACCGTTTTAATCCATGATACTGCTTTAATCATGTGATGTGATCTTTGATATTGTTTAATTATGGCAATGTTTGAACCTGTGATACTGTTTAAATGTCTTAGTTTTAATCCATGATAATGTTGTGTTTAGGTAATGTGCATTAATATAAATTGATACTGTTTTAATCCATGTTTTAATATATGACTAATTAAACAGTATCAAACAAAATATATGACTAATTAAACAGTATCAAAGATAAAAGCATGATATCATAGTCATGTGTGTTGTTTGATACTGTATTATGCAAAACAGTATCACAAAAAACAATATCACAATAGAAATGATCATAGAATTTGCACACGTGCTCAGAATTTTTTTCATAATATGTTTTCGGAATGGTCTTGACGAGACGGTCAAGACCAGCCGCTTCGCTGCTGCCTATGATGGATTTTACCCGTTTGAAGTCGTCTATTTAGCTTAAAATGGCAATCTTTAATTTTTTTTTTCAAAACAGTATCACAAATTCTTTAAAACAGTATCAGGGATAAATGTTCATCCTTTTGTTGCAAATTAAAGCTCTTCCAAGGTATTTGAGTCTCTTAAAAGCAAACACATACTTCAGAGCAATGCTAAAATGAAGAAAGAAGAACTCACAATCATTCTCAAATTAATGGGAAGTCATGCAAAGGGTTCTCATCTAAAACTATAAACAATGTTTCTAATTTTTCCCTTGAATTTGAATATGTTTGAGATTCAATTAGTACATAGATTCTCATTGGATAGATAAGTATAAATTTATAAGGTGTTTAATGGTAGGTAGAAGAATTAATCAGTAGAGAATAAACAAGAGAATACTATTGTTCTTAAAATGTTTTATTAGTAGTACAAAATCATAGGTTTAACAGTATCACAACAAAACAGTATCACAACAAAACAGTATCACCGCAAAACAGTATCACCACTCAAAATTCGCGTTTTTTACAATTAAGGGTATGTTGGTCTTTTAGCTCTAAAATATGACTTTAATTGAATTAAGTTTTGAGCATATGACTTTAGAGCCCATAAGTGCCCAAACAGTGACCGGCCATGAATTTGCCCTTAATAAAAATAGGGCAAATGGGCCTTATTTAAATGATTCAGATTATAGTCGTAAATAAGTTAATTCTAGAAGCAGAAAATTAAAGAAATAACATCCGGTGCAATAATTCTGAAATTAAATACAATGTGTGTTTTTGTCCCTGAACTATGGAATTTGCTCTAAATCAAACCACAACACCAAATGTACAGAATATCAACACGAAAAAATGGCAAATCAAAGGCTAGTAGCAAGCATACCATTAGGAAGTTGCATAAAGACTTCTTACATCGGCAAGAAGTCTCTTTAGAAGTGTATAAAATTGTTGCTACCATTCTTATCTCATTTCACTCTATCATTAAAATCAAGGGTGCTTACGTTTAGTCTTCCAAAAATCTCACGTGATCTGCAACAAGCAGGATATTTTGATAAAATAAGTCTTGAAACACGTTAATTAAAAGCTTAAAAGTTTTAGAAATATGAGATATTCATATTACACCTTTAACATGACCAAAAATGCAATTTGATTTTTTTTTTTTAAAAATAAAAGATTAGATATCTAGAACTTTCGTGCTCGGACATTGAGAAAACTTGAATTGGTTATAGTTTTGTTTTACATTTTAATTTTTACTCGGATGTTCTACGTATTTTATTACTGTTGTGATTGATATTACCTGGAAATTGTAAAAGGGACTGCTAGAGGTGTAAAGCAGCCAGAATTGTTTTTAAAGAGGCTAGTGTTGGGATATTTTCTTAAAACTTGCCAAAATCAAAATATGCACCAATTGTTGAAAGGAAAAAATATGATATAATATTATATTATATTTGGTGGCTAAAATTGGACAAGTTTCCAAATTTTGGACACATTGGTAGACAAAACTTGGAAGAAAATTAGGTCATATGTTAACTATAAATTGACATTGTTTATTCTCTTTTGTAGTAGTGACTTGATGATTTTTTGAGAGAAAAATTGTAAGCCTAGCATCCTAGTTGTTTTTATTGTTTTCTTTGTGGGTTGTACAAATAGTAGAAATTGGTGGGTGCGGTAAAGCTTAGGATATTATTTTTGTTGAGATACTTGGGGATTTGGATAGGTGAAATCTATATGATTGTAACAATTTTCATATAGTGAAAGCTTTGACAGACCGTACATATTTCTCTATCTTTTTATAATTTTCTGTTTCGTTATTTTTCTCTGAACAAGGATCTTGTGGGCAATAAAGAAATTGGTCTCAATTCCCAACAGCTTGCACTTTTCTGTCGGGCCAGACCATGTCGTCCAACTGATTGAATTCTTATTCAATACAACCTGTGCCCTTCTTTGTCATAATCCCACTCATATCATATATGGTCACTTTGCCTTATTGACCTTGAGCATGTTTGGCTAAGCCTTAAGAAAAAGTAAAAAGTACTTAAAAATAAATTTAATTGCTTAGCCTATATTATCAAAAAAAATATAGCTTTATGCTTTCTTTCCTTATTTGGACCTTATGTTAGTGATAAAATACACAAGAATTAAAATCTTAGATCAAAATACTACGTACGTATAGTATGAATTATGGATCGAAACAAGAATTTTTCAAAAGAGGAAACAACCAGATATATATTGACGATAAAAAAAGACGGAAAGTACTAAGAAGATTGTATTTAATGAATCTAAAGCACTACAGCCTTTTCTAAAGAGGAATAGAGAGGCTGTAAACCTGCTGCAAGCTGGAGTATAAAAAGGTTGTTATGGTGAGTGTGTGTGTGTGTATTTTTTATGCAAGTTTTAATGGTGGTCCTGGGCTTAGAGCAGGGGCGGAATCAGTATTATTTTAAGACTGGTCTACTACTGAATTTTTTTTTTTTACACTATCAAATTTAAATTTTTTCTCGGTCTCGCCATATCCAGTGATTCAGCTTAGCGTCATCTTTTGTGTTAATTATTTTCACAAGTTTATCGTCCAATATTATGAAGTTCAAGTGTATTGTTACATTAATTTACGTGTAATCTAAAAGATTTAAATACGGTCAAAGTGCCCTTCACCTCAAAAAATAAATGGTCAAAAAATTGTAATTGGTTGGTTTATGAAGTCATTGGAAACTCCCATTAAAACGTAAACATCAAAATGTTCTTTGACCAATTACTTTTAATCTTATTTTTAATTATCATATGAATATAGCCTCAAGCAATGAAGCTTGGTTCAAATTTCAATGGTGAGTCCACAGCGCCACAGCCCACAACCCACAGCAAATCAGGACTTCAGTCCGGCTCCGACAGTCCCCTCCCCTTCCCGTTCGTGAGTCACAACAGGCAGCAGCACAGCGCCACAGCAACACTTCTTCTTCAGCTGTTCGTCGGTGGTAAGTGGTAACGGCTCTAGTTCTTCTTCAATTCTTCACTTCTTTCCGGTTAGTCGCTTCAGCATTTTTGGTCAATTTTCAATTTGAGGAAAATGGGTTAATGGACTGTAACAACCCCAATTTCACCCTCTTGCTGGACATACATACCCTTCTTAATGGGCTCTGTATTTTGGACCAAGATGCAACATTAATTGGGTTGGACTACAACTTTAAAAAAAATAAAATACTTCTTCTTAATAGATCTGGGCTGGGGTTGGACTGGGCTATAGTATAGCCCAGTCTCCCCTCAGTTCCGCCTCTGCTTAGAGGTACAAGACCCGAAAAGGAAAAATAAAAAGGAAAAAGTATGAGAAAATGTAGTTTAAAGCACTTATCTGGTAAAGTCAAGTGTCGTTTATAAATTAATTAAGATAAAGAAATCTTCGCATTTTACTATAAAATGTGGGATTGTGCCATGGTGGTGGACAAAGAAGTATCCCATAAGTGATTATTTCTTTTGGGATTATTTGAAGTAAGCAACTTCCATTGGTGGAAACTTCTGCAACTGAATCGTTACATTTTAATTTATCATTATTAGTGGTGCCCACTGTAAATACCATAATAACTCTATATATATGTGTGTAGGCTTATTTGCACAATTGGTCCACAACGTATGGGGTTGCTGCAGAAACACGTCTTATCTTTTCATTCTTGCCAACGATATCCTCATTTCAACAATTGCTTGCGAAATTGGTTTTTTCCATCAGTTGATGTTTAAATTGTCCATTTAAAAGTCAATTTTTTTATTGAAAAAATTATTATACCCTTCTTAGTATTTAAAATATATGGAAGAAAAAAGAAAATATACAAAAATAGAAAGAAAAAAGAAGAAAAAGCATATATTCATCTTCTCTAATTAAACAAATACACTATGTGTGTCTATGTGCAGGGGCGGAGGGCGGTCCTGGAGGAGACCAGAACCCCCAACTTTTTGAAAATAATTTATTTTTATTTTTATTTTTTAATTTACTAACCAGTCAAACTCAAAGCACAATTGTCCAAACCAAAGAATTAATTAAGGCCCAACAAAAATGAATAACTTAAACAAAGAAGGTCCAAAAATATATTGATATTCATCTTCTTCCACCACTGGACTTCACGTCTTCTGGTCTGTGAACTTCAAATCATGATTCACGCACGACAGACGGCAGCAAGAACCACGTCGTCTAAGTTCTTCTGTCGAATCGAAGGGTTGAGTTGCCGTAAAAAAAATATTAGATTCTTATAAAAATGAGATTAGTAATTGTGGTTTGTGGAAAAAATTTCGAGGGGCAGCCGCCCCTGTTTGGAGACCCCGTAATTTAAAATGTCTAACTTCGCCATTGTCTATGTGTATGCATTATGTATATACATGTCAATAACACAAATGTATTACCTGTTTTCTTGTTTCAATATAGGGGCCTGGAAAATTTTATTTTATTTATAATTAAAACTCAACCTCTTTAATAAAATCATATATTTTCCGCTTTTCATTATCTATTGAATAATCTTTAGATCAAGATTTTTGCCTTGATTTTCTTGATTTAAGTTTTGAAGAAAATTTAGAAATTTGATATGTAAATGATACTCCACTTTTGATATTTATGGAGCAAAATATTGAGAGGTCTCCAAATGCAAACAGGTTCAGAGTTCAAGCCCCACTTGCGAGTTTTGCTAAGCATTTATTTTCCGTCTTGTTTCTTGAATTCTGAATTATGTTTTGAATATATTGAGTTAATACTAGTATACCACTTCTTTACAGTAGGATTCAACCATATGCACTATTATGATGATAGATTTTGGTGATGAACAGATTTTGGAGATGATCGGTGGAGAAAGATGGATTGAGGAGGTGAGCATATTTTAAAGATGATCAGTTGACAGAGATGATTGAATCAGGGAAATGAATAAAAGCGTTCAACAAATTTTGGAGGAGATGATTTTGTGAGAGGAGAAATTGACGACGTAGTGACACACGGACATTTAAGTATTTTTTTCTTTCGTAGAGAAGAAAACTCCCTAAGATCGTAATTAATGTTCTAAGAAGGGTATAATTGTATTTTTAATAAAATAAATTGACCTATTTAACAGCAACCAAAGGAAAGGACCAATTTTGCAGCCGAATGTTGAAATGTGAAAGGATAGGTCTTGTTTCTGCAGCAACCCAATATATTGGGAACCAATTGTGCATATAGCCTATATATATATATATATATATATATATATATATACACACTAGTTTTTTCTACGTGCATTGCATGTCCGTGAAAAATATAGGGATAAATTTTATGTTTAGGCTGTAGGTATTGTTTGAATATATACGTACAAAAAATATTAAATATATAATATGTAAATAATAAATATGAAAAACTTATTTTTGAATATACCATTTAATACAATTAATTAAGTAAAATATTGAAATTATAATAAGAAAAGCAGAACCAAATAAACACATAACTCGTATAAAAAAAATTAAATAACTAAGATTCGTAAACGGCCTTGGTAAAGTGATGTGGTAAAGTGACAATTTTTATATTTTTATTGAATTGTACCACTTCTAGAATTTGAATTGGACCAAACTCCCATCAAAAAGTCTTGTTGTACACCCCGGATGACCGCGGCGTTTACCGCGAGCCGGTAAAAAGACCAAGTTGCCCCCTCAAATACACCAAATAACAACTGAAATTTTTGGGTTTTATTCACTTGAGTTATCCATTTTCGACGACAGCAAAGCCTCAAATTCACTCCACTTCCGGCGACAGCAAAGCCTCATAGTCACCAGGTAATATCTCCACTTCCGGCGACAGCAAAGCCTCAAAGTCACCAGGTAATATCTCCACTTCCGGCGACAGCAAAGCCTCAAATTCCGGCGCTTGTCTCCAAATATATTCAAACAAACAATTCTTCCTTCCCAAGAACTATCCCTCTTCATATATTCTTTCATCCTTCTGTTTCCACTTTCTTTTATGTAGACTAGTGTACGAGTTCAAAATGGTCATTTTTCAAAGGATTCGTTTTTCCAAAAAGTTCATAAATTTAACAATTGGGAATTTGTAGTATGTGGGTGAAATGGTACTTGCAATTTACTATGCCTGTTTTTTTATGGTGAAATGTGGGTTTTATTTCTGTTTAATAATGGTTTAGACTTCAGTTGTTGGCTCTGGTATATGATGATCTTTTTTACAGTTTCAAGTAGTTCTTTCCAAATTGAGTTCCAGATGGCCCTTGAAAATTGTGATAATTTGACCTTAAATTGTTAATTTATATGAGAAACACAGATTTCTAATTTGGCGTATTTGAGGCCACAAAATTTGATACAGGACTGCAGTTATATATGCTCTTTTGTAGCTGATTATTGATGTTTATTCTTTAGTGCATTGTACACGAAATGATAGGGGTTCAATACGGGTCTGTGCTATTGTGATTTAGTTTTACCCAGAAGCTTAAGGAAACAGAGAGTGCATTTGTGCATTTTCTAGAATTACTTGTATGGCTGATGTAGCATGAACCATGGGAATGGGAATAATTCAACTTAGCAACGAAATGATTTATGTATTCCCATGGTTTTTAAGTGTAACCAAACAAGGGAAATATGGAATATGCAAGCAATCAAATGGTAGGATGCATGAAATATGGAATATGCATAACATGAATACTGTAGGATGCAAGAAATATGAAGCTGTATGTAATGCTATATTCCTATTAATCTGTAGTAACCTTGATTTTCTTGGTTAACTTTGAATACTTCTTCATTGATTGGAACTGAGTTTATTGATTGTTGAGAGAGACTTTGTTGATTGTAAGGGAAATGAGACTTTGTTGATTGTTGAGAGAGACGGTTATTGATTGTATTGACATTGTGAAAGAGTTGATTTGCAAGGGAATTGAGGCATTGGAACTGGAATTAGAAACACATAAATTAAAATATGAATGAGATTGTTTATTGATTAATCCACGGTTATTCCACGTTTATTGATTTTTATTCAATTTCTGCAAGGAATTGAGGCATTGTTTAATCCACGTATATTCCACGTTTATATAATTGATTGATGATTTGAGAAAGATCATGATTAATCTATTTGCGTTATGGTGTAGCTATTGTCATGTCAGGGAGCAATGAAGGAATATGCTACGGTTGTAGAAAGTCGGGTCACTTGTTAGAGGATTGCAAGCAAAAACGACGATGCCCACGATGTGGGAAGGGATATGTAAAATGGATGCAAGTAGTGAAGGTGTTAAAGACCAAAGGAAGGCTTTTTTTCTGCTGCAGTGAGGAAGAATGCACATATTTCAAATGGGATAACGGCAAATCGAGTGGGGGGTTCGTTGAGGGGCAATCAAGTAGCGTTGGATTGGACAAATCTGTGGGCATAGAGATAAATGAAGAATTAAGCAGCATGTTCAAACTGTTAGCAAGTATATCTGAAGAAAAAGATGTCGAGATTTCGCTCAATCTCACAATCCGCAAGGGCCAAGGAAAGGGGAAGGAGTTAGATAGTTAGATTAAAATATATTGTAATTGAAGTAGTAGGGTTTGGGTTTATGACTACATTTTGTTGTAATCCATCAATCGAACTATTTGTTTGTTTGTAAATCTCAAATTTCAGAAATGTTTGACCAATCCATGTTTGATTTTCATACATTTACAACATAAAAGCATATATTTTCTTGAACGAAAGTCAAAATGATCTTTTTATAAATACTAGACATAAAAACTATCTATCGTCATGATTTTGAGGTAAATGGAAAGTAGGATTTGCTAACAAATGCCTCGACATTTGTTCTTCGGGTGGTTGAACTAGAGGATTCATTGACATGAAGGGATGACTCGACCTATAAGTTGGCACCAAGTTATCTCCATAACCGGGGAGATATGTTTGATATTGAGCATCCTGCGAATAGTTGAACATGTGGTAATGGGCTTCTTCACGTGCCTGGATTAAGCTTTCACTAGCATGATTTATGTTGGACTGTGTAACGGTATTTCCTTTGCTTGAAGTAGAAGCTACCTGTGCAAACAGCAAACAAACAGTACATTAATTGAACCACAAATAAAAAAAAAAAACAAAAATTGAAACAAACCCCATATACAAAAAAAAAAAAAAAAAAAAAAAAAAAAAAAAAAAAAATTTTTTTGCCCGGAAAAGGCCTGGGCGATCGCCCAGCAGATGCTCCAAGCATTCTGCTGCTGGGCTTGTGACCAGGGCGATCGCCCAGCACAGTGTTATGGGCGATCGCCCAGGCCAATTCTGGCAGTTTCATTTTTTTTTTTTTTTTTTTTTTTTTTCTTCTTTACTAACCTTCTTTTTCGTTGAACCTGATTCCAATGGACCCTTTTTCCGAAGCTTTTTTGGTGCCCCCTTCGTCTTTGAGAATTTTGGATCCAACATGTGCACACTATAGTCATTGTCGACTAATTCTCGTTCTGTGGTTGCTTGAACACGAGAATGTCCAGAAATGAGGTTACTACCACATGAAGATTTGTTCTTCGAAATCTTCAAATTAATCATTTTCATTTCAAGCCAGTCCGTAATCTCTCGACATTGTTCTTCATCGTCAGCTACCACGTCAGCAACCTTGCGAAATGTCTCACATAATTCATCATATCGTAACTGAGCTGGTGTGTTAATCCAACCATTGTAATTAATCTTCATCCTAGTGTATGTCCGACTCACGTCTTTCCTCCATCGCCGTAAGATATATCTTTCCGGTACCACCGTGACATCATTCGAAATGAATACTATGATACAATGCTTGCAAAGTATCCCCCTAAATTCAAACAAGTGACAGCTACATACAATTTGACACGACTCCTTGTCAAACAAAACACTAAATTTTTTTTTCTTCATCCCATCGTCTAAAATTATAGATTCCAATACCTCAAAAGAGATTCCCAAAGGTCTCTCATCGACTGATATAATCCGACAATACACCATGCCAGAGAACTCTTCTTGAAATTCTTTGAATTTGGATATAGTATACGCTTCCTGGAATTGTTTCTCCATTCCAAACTTTGTTGCGCAAGGAATCATCTGAGAAAATGACTTGAAGTCCGCCTGAAACTCTTTCTCAACTTTACTCCTCAAAGCCCGCTCGTACTGCTCGACAAATTGTTTCAATGTGGTTTTTGAATGGACGTATCCATCAAAAAAAGCATTCATGCTTTCACTCCGTTGTGTCGTAGACATCCCTGCCCAAAAACTAGTCCTCAAATAACAAGGCACCCAACGTCTGCGTTCTCTATAAAGTCCTGATAACCAATCATGATCCTCAAGATCGTGGCTAGCAATCATAGAATTCCAATACTGTTCAAAATCTTCTGGAGTTTGTGATTCGTAAACCACATAGTGGACAGCCGAAAGTATAGCTCCCTTATTACTGTGTCCTCCAAATTTCTCGGGCAACTTCTTCAAGATATGCCACAAACACCATCTATGCCTAGTATCCGGAAAGACAATTGAAATTGCATTTTGCATCGCCCTGTCTTGATCAGTAATTATTCCAATAGGAGCTTTGCCTTCCATGCACTCAAGCCATGTCCTAAACAACCATGTGAATGTCTGCGTATCCTCATTGGAAATTAAACCACATCCAAGCAGTGTCGATTGTCCGTGATGGTTAACACCAACAAAAGGAGCAAACGGCATGTCATATCTATTAGTTAGGTACGTGGTATCAAAGGTCACGGCATCCCCAAATTCTTTGTACGCTTCTCTACACCTATTATCAGCCCAAAACACATTTTTCAATCGACACTCTTCGTCCAAATCTACACTAAAGTAAAAACCAGGACATTGTGCTTGCATTTTTGAGAAATAGCACTGTAATGCTTGAGCATCTCCGTCCCCAAGTCTCAAACGCCGAACTTTATCAATATAGTTTCGACAATCCTTTTCAATGAATGTCATCTGCTCATAACCACCTGCTTCAACGACAGCTGAATTGTAACTTTTGTGTAACGGAATTCCCGCAATATCATTCACTTCAAGCCTTCGTTTCACGTTGTCACTAAGTTGTCTATTGCACCGATACAACCTAGACTTCGAAGGACTAGTTTTGTGGTTATGCTCCAGTTGAACTTTAGTTAATCGCCATGACCCACTTGCATCAGATACAGCAGTCACCCTAGCATTGCATCCTGTTTGAATTGTCAGCTGAGGTTTCAAAGAAGTACTTGTATTACTTGTTCTTCGGCCTTCTCGACTACATGTAAACGTCACATTTCTTACAACCCCATCATCACCCTTCCTCGAATTACGTTTTCTAACTGGAAAACCCACACGAGATGCATAGCTCTTGTAAAATTCAAAGACTTCGTTAAGCTCCTTAAACTTCATCCCCACCTCAGGTTCAATCTCATTCGGTTCTTCGACCCAATCATCATTTAAACCATGAGAATTCTCTATTTCTATCTCATCATCTTGAATATATTCATCATCACCCACAAACATATTCATATTCACTGTCGCATCTTCGGAAAGTGAAACGAAATTTCCTAAATACAAATATCGACATTAATAATTTTTGTTAGCTATGTAACCCAAAAAAATTATTTGCGACTATGGTAAATAAATACATAACTTCTCTAATGTATATAACACAAAAATATGGTAAAAAATTAAACTTTCAAATGTGAATAAATAATACCTATTTCGGACATAGTGATAGATAACTTGGATGGCAAATAAAATTTCACGTTAAAGATGGAAGAAACAAGGTTGCCGGAGCGTCGCCGGAGAATCGCCGGAGAATCGCCGGAAAGAAAATAAGAAATGAAGAATTTTTTTACCAATTTTTATGAATAAGTGAATGAGTGAATCTGGAAAACCCACAGAAATTTTCAATGAATAGGTTAAATGGCATTGAATTCGGTAGAAATATGGTTCCAGCATTAATTAGGATTCAAAATTTTCCAAATCAATATCTCGCGATATATTGCAATATATCGCGAGATATTGATTTCTCATCTCGCGGTAAACGGTGCGGTCATCCTCGGTGTACAGGAAGCGGGATTGAACTCCCATTGGCTACAACCTTTTCAACTTTTTACCAATGACTCAAAAGTCAAATATTAAAGAATTGTGTACAATTTGTTTATATCATCAAACAAAAAAAAAATTGGTGAAAAATTGAATGAAAATCTTGAATAGTAAAAGGAAAAAAATAAGGAAAAAAAAATAGCATTTAAAAGAAAAAACTGACAGAGTGTAAAAAGAGACTTATGATACTTATTTCTTCATGGGATGTATGGTGCTATTTTTTTTTTTAGATTAGGGGTATATTTCTAACGATTTTGAAATGATAAGGGCCTTTCATGCAATTATTCCTAAAATAAAATAAAAAATGAAAATGGGTCAATGCCCAACATGTGTAAAAAAAGAAGAGAAAATCAAATTACATTGTTGTCGAGTTACTTGACAACAAAAAAAAAAATTCAAATTCAATGTTGTCGAGTAAATCGACAACATTATAAAAAAAAAAAAATTAAAATTTGCTTATAAGATAAAATAAAAAATATTAATGAAAAAATTGAATGAAAGGTGTAAAATAAAAACAAATAAGGAAAAATAAACTAAAGAAAAAAAATTTGTCAAAAAGATTAGAAAAAGACAAAAAAAATAAAAATAAATCAGATGACTGTTTATCGTCGAGCAACAGCACCCATTTTTTTTTTTTGGTGGGCTTTTCCATTTCTTTTGGTTTTTTCTAATTTTTTTTTTCACTTGACAAGATTTTTTTCTTGTCAAGTGTAAACTTCAGGAAAAATGTTAGATTCCAAGTATTCCACATAGTTTCTACATTTCGGCCACCTAATGGTCATCTGTTCAATCTCCCAAATACAGCCGTAACAATTATGCATTATTTTGTAGTTCCCAAAACCAAAACATATATGTACCGAAGATGCAACAATTACGTGAAGTTCATAAATTAACTTAATATCAATGCTTATAATGCATATGTTGACGTCGGAACCTGCAACGTCCATGTGTCAACAGATCTCTAGTCACTCCTCTGCCAACTCGTATGTTACCTGCACAATAGGACAATCGTTAGGCACCAAGATCTCCAAAGGAAAAGGGTCCTGCGATCGTTGGCACTCCGACGATCAAGTCAACTGTCGGTATATGGGAGATACACGGGGGTAGAAATAATGGGGTGTGGGAGAGACAAGCAGGCAGATATTTGAGCAGAGTTTAGGGTGGGATTCTTAAGCATAAAAAGTGCGTACCTTGGAACAACCGCAGACGTTGTATTTATAGCGCAAAAGTTCCAATTGATTTAGGAGACGAATCAATTTGATACTCAATTGGATCCTCCTTCCTTATATGATAAAGATCTCCGAGATTATCTTCCTTCTTTGAGTTTATCACGTTGCATGATTTTAGGAGATTACGATTTGGTTTCCTTTGTGAGGATTCGTGCGCCAAATCAACGCAATCTTTCCTTAGTTACTTATCTGGTCATCCAGGCATATTGAGTTGCTTGCTGGTTAGGAATGATACAAAGCCTGACGAGGCCCTGTGGATCGCACGTGAGTGCCGAGGCCTTCCACAAGCCTCGCGGGTTTCTGGCTGCCGAAGGCCAAGGCGTGCGATGGGCCTTCTGGCGTTTTATCAGAACTTCCGAGGCCCTAGCAGGGTCCAGTTGGGGTTCTTGATGGATCTTGAACGGGGTCCTTGCTGACGTGGCAGTCATATCATAATCGTGTGATAACAGCATATTTGCTGATTTCAAGAAGAACATGGCAAAAAAGATAATGGATAATCTGAAACTTTCTGGACCAATTCATTTTTCTCTTTTTCTACTATGCTTATCTTAGCTTCAATATCAGATACAGTCTTGCCGTCTCCATTTAAAATCGCTTCTCTGTAGACTTGCATAAGGGACATCAAGTTGGATGGAGGCTTTAGATTAGCTTTATCTTCAAATTCTCTTAAGTCATTTGAATCAGCACTATCATGGTTTGTCTACAAGTTCAGTTTGAACATCATCAGAGAGTAATTACATGAATCATAAAAACATTCAAGTTCCAGTTTCATAAGTCATTTGTTTTTCTCTTTTTTGCTTTGCTGTATCCATCCTTCCCACATACACAGTTTCATAAACATTATCTCTTTTCCTCGTGACATGAATGTTTTTATGATCCTTGTAAATACTTGAATTTCCTCTTTTCCTTGTGACATGAAACTGGACCAATTCTTTTGCTAAGCTTAAGTGTTCATATTATTCAATATAACTAAAAAAAAAGATAATGGATACAGCAAGACTACCGATGTCTAGTTACTCAGCGGAAAATGTTGTCGAGTAACTCGACCACCAATAATATTTGGCTCCACGCAAAGTTTGTTGATCGGTTATTGGTTGGTAATCAAATATAGGAGACCACTGAAATCTCAATTGGGCTCAAGATTATTCACAATTAAGACAAATATAGTAGCAGAGAATTCATGAGAAATGTAAGATTCAGAAAAACTTAAACATAAATAGCTGATTTGAAATTTTCTAAAAATTATACATACAGAATGTGTCCT
Organism: Forsythia viridissima; assembly: GCA_030279155.1. Taxonomy (NCBI): domain Eukaryota; kingdom Viridiplantae; phylum Streptophyta; class Magnoliopsida; order Lamiales; family Oleaceae; genus Forsythia; species Forsythia viridissima. The sequence continues at coordinate 27,208,650 of CM059039.1, forward strand.
TACAAATATCAAACATAAAATTTATAACATAAAATTGATCCCACAGTTTCATCACGCAGCAAAAACTAAATCAACTGGATAATGAATACATGTCGAGATGGTGGTCCAACTCGACAACCAAACTGGTTGCTGAGCCAGCTAGTTGCCGAGCAGCTCGACAACCACACGGTTGCGACAAACAGATGGCTCTGCAACCTTGGCCAAATATCAAGAAACCAATGCGAATATAACATAGCACCACCGAATGTATTAAAGAATTCGGGACCTATGTAACTTTTAGACAAAGTAAACATCAATTTTTTATTTGAAATTTTCCAAAACTATGAAAAAATTAATAGATTTGTTGTTAAACAAGAACTTTTCAAAATTTTGGCATTGTCATATAAATAATATACTCTTAGAACTTGCTTGACTATCTGAATTACAAGCTCCAATAGATGGAAGAAGGACGAACAACATGGAATGAAAATGTTGTTAAACAGAATGAAGTTCTGCTTCAACAATTTGTCATTGTCATACAAATAATATACACTTACAGAACTTGACAAGAACTCTGAATTAGAAGCTCCAATGGAAATTATGGACAGAAACCAAGGTTGAGCTTTGCTTAGGGCCTTTTTTGATGAGAGAAAGAAGAGATTTTTTTGGGTGAAATGTTGGACAAAGTAAAAAATTGCGGCTGTCTTCATTGTCAAAACGGTGGCGTATTAGACGAAAAGAGCTATAGTAAAAAAATTAAGGCTCTTATATATATATATATATATATATATATATAGAGAGAGAGAGAGAGAGAGAGAGAGAGTAGTGATATAGCAATAGTGGACACTAATTATGATACTCACTGTCCACGTGGTATTGTCACATTGGTTACTTTTTAAAAAATTGTTGACAATTTTTTTAATTTTTTAAAAAGTAACCAACGTGGTATCAATTTTTAAAAAAGTAACCAATGTGGCAATGCCACGTAGACAGTGGACATCATAATTAGTGCACACTGTGGGTGCTATATCACAACTCTATTATCGCGAACTCGAAGTTCGTTAATTCAAGAAATTTTATATTTTGACATGTTGTTTAGATCATTTAGATTTCAGATGTGATGACAATAGTTACGTACCAATGGTACATACATGCATCTCATGAATCCCTGAAAGACAAAAACAAGAATGATGAAACAAATATTATGCAATTTATTTCTTTTAATTTGTACTACACAAATATTGGTACAATTAAACAAGTACTACGTTGAACTAGAAGTTTAGTGTCCTAAAATTTTATTGATCGGCATTATCAGTTAGACCATCCAGATCAATATGATGCAAATTATTAATGAGAATATCTATTGAAAACTAGAAGATTTTTCAATAAAATAAATTCTTATGTGATGGTATATAAATCAGTAAACTTTCACTAGCTAAAATCGGGACTGAATTCCTGAAAATTATTTAGGGTGATTTATGGGGCCCATCACCCTCCATGTTGACTATCAAGATATTATTTGTATCTAATAGAAATATCTACTAGATGATTGTATGGTGTTATTATTTACAACTTGAAGTCCACAAGATAACTTGCTCAAATTTTAAATTATGAGCATAATTTTCAGATTATACAACCGAGACGGTGATGTGTCTTCTCAATCCTAGTGAGTCTAAATCTCAAACTTTTAATAAATGTTAGTTGAGATGATGTTAAATAGTTTAGCAATATTGTTTGTTAACGCATCCAATTAAATTCTAAACAATTACAATTGAGAACAAAGTGCTTTCCATTTTTGTCTAGAGAATGCTATTTTATATGCTGAAACACTTATTTGCATCATGGCAACATTAAAATTATCCCTGCTATAGTTAGCTTATGGTCAGAGCCTTATATTACCCATCTAATGATTTTTTATTGTACAATATATGTACTATTGGGCCACCACAGGGTACTGAGATGGACATTAAAAAATGTTGAGAATACATGTTTAGTTTGGATCATTATAAAATATCTTAAGTTCTAACGAGTGATATTTTATAACATGGTTTTTCAAATGTCATTTTGATAAGAAAGTTTTTTCAACATCAGGGAAGAAAAATTAAGTAGCTGGAAAGAATACATGAAAATCAGTATATTAGGTTTTCTAGATCCTTGCACAAGACAATGTGAACCAAAAGCTCGACAAATAGCTCATTTGTAAGTTATACAATTGACAGATGCATTTACAGACCAAAGAGATTAAATCAAATCTCATACACCAGCTTTGAATGCTCCAATTTATATTAATGTCCTTTAAGTACAATCTATTAACATTATACCGGTAAATTAATGATACGCCTGAAGCATGATGACATTTGATTCAAAAAAAATTTCAAATTAAAAATGGAGCCAATTATAAAGATGGTCCTATTGAGAAGGCGTATACTCTTGGAGAGTATATAGACATAACTAATTATAAAACTCTAGAAGAGGTTCAGCTAGCTGAAATAATAAAATGAAAAGATCTCGTTAAATTATGTCGTTATGAGAAAGAAATGGATTCAAAAAGGAAATGTTGTTGACAACACTTTTGTACATAATGAAGTGCTTTATATTATGAAAGGTAGCGAGAATATTGAAAGAAATCAGTCAAAGAATTAATTGGCCAAATAAAAGGATGCAATTCAACTAAATTGAACTGAGTAGAGAAACCTGAAATTTCTAGACCTATAGTCCGAGCACCTAAAATAGTATACTTATGCGAAAAGGAAATGAGAAAATAAAGTTATAACATTATGAATTTCACAAAGGCTTATGTAAAGCAATCATAAGTAGATATTCAGTTAGCTTGTCAATGCATGGCATATATGCATATAATGAATATTGTTATAATCAACTCATCTGGCAAGACTAATAAAACTATGTATATAATCTCTGGAGGATTTAATATGCCTGAAGTATATTGTTCATCATTTTTAGAACTCAATCGATTAAAGTACATATTTGAAGTGATATTATAATGAGGGGGAGTAAATACGCGTTGTATTCTTTTCCTTGACCAAAGTTTTGTCCCATTGGGTTTTCTTGACAAATTTTTTAATGAGACAACTTTCATGGCATATTAAAAGAACTATGTACTCTTTTTCTTTTACTAAGATTTTTTCCACGGGATTTTTTTCTAGTAAGGTTTTAACGATGCATATTCTTTTATAAATGATATACAATTGAAAGTCGTATAAATATTATAGTTAGGGATGTCCATAACCTACAAAATATTTTACCCTCATCATAACCATATGGTTATACTTTCGTGTGTTATAAATTGTATATGAGACCCCTGAAAGGAACAATAACAAGATCTTTTTTTAATATAATTGCATCAGACCATCATACTGACTATAGTCAACCAGAGACAGTGTATGAATATGATATTGCTTAGAGGTTATAACATGGAATACATTTCACCAGAATTGATTTATGCAAGTTTTAAAAAGATGGTGGCATTGAAGACATTGACGCACAAGATATGGATAGCTTGATAAAAGTTTTTTTTTCGACGATTGAAATCAGGAGCAATAGCTGTACTCTTTTTCCTTCGCTCAGGTTCTGTCCCACTGAATTTTTCTGATAGGGTTTTAATGAGGCAACATTTATTCTTTCAAATTTTTGATAATTCTTTATTTTTTTTTTTTTCAATCTATTGGCTTTTTTGTCCCATTGGATTTTTGCCAAACTACGAAGCAGTTATTGTGTAATAAGTCATTCAATGGGAGTGTTGTAAAATTATATATAATGATGAATAACTGTTTGATTTTATCTAAATGTCTATGTAGTTAATTATTTACTCCATAAGAGTGTATTATACTCAAATTGTAATTCCCATTGAATCCTATAAATAAGGGTCATTGTTATAATAAATTTACACAATTGAGTTTTGACTCTCACTATTCTCTTCTTTTTTTCTAGTTTCATAACATAATATATTTAATATTATTGTGTTATTGTCTTCTTTGAAATTTTTTTCCGAAGTTAAGTCATGCCCCCACAAGACTCGATTCTTGGCTCCACCCCTAATTTAGCCTTATATGAGATTAAGCTATTCAAGATTTTACAAGTTTAAGGTACATTTATAGAAACTCTATTTTCTTAAAATATTTACTCTTTATAAATTAATCACGACCTTAGTGAGTTTTCTCCGCTAGAGGAAAGAAAAAGTGTTTAAACGTTCGTGTGTCACACTGTCACTATGTCTTTAATTTTTTGTTTCACAAAATCTCCCTGATCGATCATTTCCAAAACTTACCCATCTCCTCAATTCATCTCCTTCAATCGATCATTTCCATCTACTAATCATCTCTAAAATATGTTTACTGCTTCAATCCATCTTCCTCAATTGATCATCTTCCTCCACCGATTATTTTCAAAATCTGTTCATCGCCTCAATCTATCATCATAATAGAGTTTACAGTCGAATCTCACCGCAAAGAAGGGATATACTAGTTAAAGATAAAAGAAATCTTCTCATTCAACTAGAAAATGTGGGGTGGTGGTGGACGGAGAAGTCTCCCAGAAGTAATTATTTCTTTTGAGATTATTTGAAGAAAGCAACTTCCATTGGTGGAAACTTCCGCAACTGAATCCTTACTTTTTAATTTATCATTAGTGGTGCCCACTGTAAATACCATAATAACTCTATATATATGTGTGTGTGTATAGGCTTATTTGCACAATCAGTCCACAATGTATGGGGTTGCTGCTGAAACACGACATATCTTTTAATTCTTGGCAACAACGTCCTCATATCAACATTTGCATGCGAAATTGGTTCTTTCCGTCAGTTGATGTGTAAATTGACCACTAAAAAGTCAATTTTTTTTATTAGAAAAATTATTATACCCTTCTTAGTAGCTAAAATAAATGGAAGAGAAAAGAAAATATACAAAAATAGAAATAAAAAGAAGAAAAATAATATATTCATCTTCTCCAATTAAACATATCCACTGTGTGTAGATGTATATACAGTTCAATAACACAAATTTGTTACCTGTTTTCTTGTTTCGATATGGGGGCTTGGAAAATTTTATTTCCTTTATAATTAAGACTCAAACCTCTTTAATAAAACCATAGATTTTCTGCTTTTCATTTTCTATTGAATAATCTTTAGATCAAGATTTTTGCCTTGATTTTCTTGATTTGAGGTTTCAAGAAAAGGTAGAAACTTGATAATATGTAAATGATACTCCACTTTTGATATTTATGGAGCAAAATATTGAGAGGTCTCCAAATGCAAACAGGGTTCCAGAGTTCAAGCTCATCTTGCGAGTTTTGATGAGCAATTATTTTGCATCTTGTTTCTTGAATTTGAATTATGCTTTGAATATAGTGAGTTAATAATAATGTTCTAAGAAGGGTATAATCGTTTTTCTAATAAAAAAATTGACGTTTTAACGGTCAATTTAACAGCAACTGAAGGAAATGATCAATTTTGCAGCCAAATGTTGAAATGTGAAAGGATAGGTCATGTTTCCGCAGCAACCCAATATGTTGGGAACCAATTGTGCAGATAAGCCTATATATATACAAGTATACAGTTTAAAGCACTTGTGTGGCAACGTCAAGTCGTTCCACTAATCAGGTATGCAATTTCTATATGTATATCAAATCAACCGTGGGAAAGATTATAATGGCAATGCTTTACCACCTCACCTTCCCTATTGCATATCTCAATAGCTCTATTGATGATTCTACTCTTCTTGCCTTAAAAGTCTCAAATAACTTTTGATTCGAACAAAATCTTGGCCGGAACTAATACCTTTGTCTATAATAAAAATGGTATAGCAAAGAGTCGCGAATTAATGAAATAAACAAGATTCAAATCACCTAAAGAATTTGTTCTTTAGGTTGAATTTTATTTAATCAAACCACGTGCAGAAGGAGGATTTATTTACACTAAAAGCAAATAATACAAAATACAAATTTAGGAGGGGGAGTAAAGCTAGACTGGCTGTCAATGACATACGAAGTAGAGAAAATTAAAGAACTAAAAATAAAATAAAGGACACTAAATTTTGTTTATCTTTGTTATGCTTTGCATCATCATTGAGTTAGATATTTTGTAAGCTCCACATTATTGTCCTCGTTAACCTCTTAAAACAAGTTTCTTTACATTGTAAAAATGGCTTATAAGCAACACTAAACACTTCTATTGAACTTCTAATTATATGCACTAAGCTAAGTAATTTAAATTTATTGTTCTTAGTAACTATAAAACCTTTAGTGTAAAATGGAAATTTGAGCTATTCCACTTATGTAATACCATAATAATAGCGCATTCCACTAGTCTCACAAAGTCAAGTCATTCCACTTATCTAGCATATTACTGAAAACTACATATTTATACAATCAAGCACTGGCAACTTGTATATGAATATAAAATCAACCTGTGGGTGGCTAGAATTTGCTAAAATCAACTTCCACTCTTAACAAATAAATCCCACTTACACCGCTACACGTGAGAGGCGTACGTGTTGAAAATAATATTTAAAAAATATGCATATGACCATATTTAACAGCTTAAACATTTGGACCAAATGATTCAAAAGCAACAACTGTTTAAGAGGCACAATGTTACTTAAAAGTTTAGGGGATACCAATTATCTTTTACCCCAATGCACACTGCGGCCGAAGCCGCAAATGATAGTTCTCAAAAACTTAAGCATTCACTCATGAAGAATGTTTGTTATGCAGTACAATTGCAAAATTTAACTTCTAAATATTTCTTAATACTATTAATTAGTGTTGTCAAATTCACTTTATCAAACATGTTATAGGAACTTAAATTTTATACTTCAATTCGAAGCATATTTATTCAAAGACAATATTTTGTGAATTGGGTCCTTGGAATTGGGTCATTAATCTTTAATTTTGTGAATTGGGTCACTCGAATTGAGTTTAAATTCAAATTTCACCACCCTATCGCTTTCCGTCACTTTCTGTTCTCAAAACGGACGAAAATTGCTCTGAAGAAAATTGCTTAGTTCGCAGCCAAATCATATTATAGATATTTCATCTAATTGCTACATGACATGCCAACTCACCACTACGCCACGTCAAAAAAGTGCTAAACTCAAAACCACACCCAGCCAAACAACCTTACGTGTTGTATTTCCACATAATCGTTGCTTTGTTGGCATGTTATGCAATGATTAAGTATAAGATCCATTGCGATTTGGCTATCAACCAATCAATTTCCGTCAATTTTGGATACGGTAGATGACGGAACATGACGGAATGGTGAAATTTGAAATTAAATTAAGGGTGAGTGACCCAATTGAGATAAATTAAAATTTAATGACCAAATTGAGATTTTACTGAAAGTTAAATGACCATGGATGAAATTTACCTGTTATATATTGTAGTCACAGGTGGTTGTTAGCCAGTGGCCAAGAGATGTATTCAATGCATTAAGTAAAGAAAAATGAACCTCTATGCGTGTATCTCTATGCATTCTGTTTGCAAGTTGTGATTGTTGTGGTGGTCCCATGTTTTTAACTTTTGATCCTTGCTCATTTCCACTTGCCATTTTGTTCGTTCCATTTTTGCCAGTGGATTAGATTCCTAGATGGTTTCTTTCTGCTTTTGTTCAAAGCAAGTTGCATATTTCATCAGCGAACCTCATTATATCATCCCTTTGTTTCGTCAGGGAAAAGTAAACGAAGAATTTCTTGCAAACAAATGATTTTGAAAAATTACTCTATATAAGCTGGCACTGTTAGTGCACTACTTTGGTGGCATATATCAATTGTGTGCTAAAGTGTGGATACTAAGCTACATTCGACTGAATATTCTGAGGAAACTATTACTTAAAGTGAAATATTAAACATATGATTTGATTTATTACATCACAATACCTAGTCCAACTTGAAGGTCTGATGCATATATATTGGGGGTGCAAGCTAGTGTACATATAAGAATTTAGGAAAAGTTTTCTAGGAAAATAATGTGGATCACTTGAGTGTCAAACAAATGTTTTCTTACAATGTGTTGGAAATGATGTTCGCTTGTTCTGCATTCCTTTTTTTAAGTGACATACTTTGAACTTAATTTCTCATTCACCCGAAAATTGGTTTTAAGAAACTAAATATACTACGTTAATCTACTCGTGTAGTAGAACATACTTGACCTAAGAAATTTTCGTTTCTAACAAGGGGACCCACTCAAATAATTGGTCAAAAGTTGGTTAAAACCATCTTATAAAACCCAATTTCTAACACCACTCTCTTAAGATGATAACCCCAAGCAACTCTTAACCACTTATTACCTTGTACTCTTATCTTGAGGAAGCTTTTATTCTCTCTCTCTCTCTCTCTCTCTCTCTCTCTCTCTCTCTCTCTCTCTTATCAAACACCTTATTAGAGCCCCCTTCCTAATATACTTTATGCATTTCAAATTAGCCATGGGAAAGAATGTGATCTTTACATTGCTCACATTGCTTTACTTTTTTATCTACGTTGTTACATCTTTCAATAGCTCCATTGATGGATATGCTCTTTTAGCCTTCAAATCTCAAATAACGTCTGATCCAAATAAAATCTTGACTAAGAACTGGTCACAAGGAACCTCATTCTGCAATTGGATTGGTATTACTTGCGGCACGAGACATCAAAGGGTTAGAGGCTTAAATCTAGCAAATATGGGTCTTGGAGGTACTATTGCTAAAGAAATCGGTGGACTCTCTTTTTTGAGATCCTTGATTATTAGCAACAACAATTTCCATGGATCTATCCCTGATGAAATGGGTAAATTAAGCCAACTTCAAGAAATAGAAATACAAAACAATGAGCTAAGCGGTGCTATTCCGATAAGTCTTGGATTTCTTGAGAATTTACAAAAGTTAAATCTCTCCTATAACAGGCTCATTGGAGATATTCCTGACACGATTTTCAACCTCTCTTCTTTGGTAGAAATTAGTTTTAGAGACAATATTCTATCAGGAAGTCTTCCTACGGATATCTGCTACAATCTTCCAAAGCTAGAGATGCTAAGAATTTCGGCGAATCATATAAGGGGCAACATTCCTCCAAGCTTGGGAACATGCACGAATCTTAAACTACTTTCTCTTTCGTACAATAATTTTGCTGGAAGCATTCCAATGGAAATTGGGAACTTGTCAAAGCTTCAAAATCTCTATCTAGGAGGAAATAATTTGATAGGTACGTCTAAAGCATTGATCATATGCATACATATACACTAGATAATATATTCCAAAAGTTGTGAAAATATTAATTGATTTAGTTATATATATATATATATATATATATATATATATATATATATATATATATATATATATATATATATATATATATATAATTTGGGCACTTCACAGGTAGTTAATTATCTAGCTTATATTAGTTGGTACTTCTTCTCTTTCATTAGATCTATTTCGTGTTAATTTAACATTTGCTATTTTAATGTCTATATGTTTAAATGAATTGATAGGAAATATTCCAAATGAAATTGGAAACTTATCAGCACTTGTAAGATTAGATTTGGAAGCAAACAGCTTCATTGGTACGTAACTTGATCTCTTAGGCATTTTAATAATTTTAGTCTCTTTTGGCAAATGTGTTTTAGATTGTGATTAAGATGGATACGGCTAGCCTCATTTTAATGTTTAGTCATTTTTTTATTATATTTTCATTATTAATTGATTTAGTTATATATATACACACACACATATAATTTGGTGGTTTGAGGACCTAGGACGTAATTCCAGTTATTATTAATGATTAGGTTTTTCTTTATTAGCTGCAAAGGTAAGCTTTATTATTTCGAGTATTTTGATTAAAAAATTATAAAAGTTTTCAGAGTTTTTGTTCTACACATGAATTGGTATTTTGATTAAAAAATTATAAAAATTATCAATGATTTCTCGATCTAGATCAATTATTTGGTATAGATTGTCAATTAATAAATTATTGTTTCTAAATTCACAAGCATTTTGAGAATCGACGTGTTTTTAAATTTATTCTTCGTTCTGGTATATTGTTGGTTTTGCACTACATCAGCTTGTTTACTAAATCACTTAATATTCTAAATTAATTTATACATTTTTAATTCTAAAATCATTCTTATTTTAATAATAAATATTAGAGCTACTAATTTCTGAACGGAATTAGGGGCTTATGGTTTCTAACCTTTGCCTTCACTACAGTAATTGTCCCAAACGCTTATTTTCTGTTGAAGATGGTTGAAGGTAAGTCACCTGAAAAACATGCCTTAAATCACATAACACATAGACACATAGTATTCCCTTAACAATTACTAAGTTGACAGTCACCCCAAATGAACGAGAGCACAAAAGCAGCGATGAAGCTAGTGTACTTCGATTAAAGTGTAATAGAATATTATGTGAAGGGACAACAATATTGGTCAATTTTCACAACTTTTGGAATATATTATCTAGTGTATATGTATGCATATGATCAACGCTTTAGACGTACCTATCAAATTATTACTTCCTAGATAGAGAATTTGAAGCTTTGACAAGTTCCCAATTTCCATTGGAATGCTTCCAGCAAAATTATTGTGCGAAAGAGAGTAGTTTAAGATTCGTGCATCTTCCCATTCTTGGAGGAATGTTGCCACTTATTTGATTCCCTGAAATTCTTAGCATTTCTAGGTTTGAAAGATTGTGGCAAATATCTGTAGGAAGACTTCCTGAGAGACTATTGTTTCCAAAACAAATTTCTACCAAAGAAGAGAGGTTGAGAATCCTGTAAGGAATATCTCCAATGAGCTTGTTATGGGAGAGATTTAACTTCTGCAAATTCTCAAGAAATCCAAGACTTGTTGGAATACTACCATTTAGCTCATTATACTGCATTTCTATTTCTCGAAGTTGGCTTAATTTACCCATTTCATCAGGGATAAATCCACGGAAATTGTTATTGCTAATAACCAAGGATCTCAAAAAAGAGAGTCCACCGATTTCTTTAGCAATAGTACCTCCAAGACCCATATTTGCTAGATTTAAACCTCTAACTCTTTGATGTCTCGTGCCGCAAGTAATACCAATCCAATTACCCAGTTCTTAGCCAATATTTTATTTGGATAAGAAGTTATTTGATATTTGAAGGCTAGGAGAGCATATTCATCAGTGGAGCTATTGAGAGATGTAACAACGTAGATAAAAAAGTAAAGTATTGTGAGCAATGTAAAGATCACATTCTTTCCTATGGCTAATTTGAAATGCATAAAGTAAATTAGGAAGGGGCTGTAGTGAGGTGTTTGATATAAGTATGTATATATATCAAGAATAAAAGCTTCGTGCAAGATAAGAGTAGAAGGTAATCTATGGTTAAGAGTTGCTTGGGGTTCTCAGTGGACTCCACTTCTTTCCAAAAATAAAACAAAATTTGATTGACTGGAGAAATCCATTGGATGCGTAGATTTTTCTTTATCTTCATTGTGGAAGTTTTTCCACAAATGATATATGGTTGCATTCTTTAAATAATCCAGAAATAAAATAATTAACTTTTGGAGCCTTCATTGTCTACCAATACTCCACATTTTCTAGTACAATGTCGATATTTTGTTATCTTAATGACTTGATTTTGCAACCACATTAAACATGGTCTTTGATTTTTATGATGTTGGTTGTGGTCTACTTTTGATTTTTCTGTTGACGTTGACTTATAAATATTAGTTCATTTTTAATTTTTCTCGTTAAGTTTGATCTTATGGTATGCGAAATTCAGTATCGATTTCCCGTTTGATACTTTCAGTTATTTGTTTTAGTGCGTATAAGAACATTAGGATGTAAATATTTTAATTAACATGGCTTATAAGAAAATGTAATAAAGGTCAATCCTAAAGGTCAATCCTAAAAGTAACTCTTTAAGTCGTGTCTAGTCGGCTCAACATATTCATGCATGTCCTTTAAACTATATTCTACTTTTCTTTTACCATCTCAGCACATCAATATGCGATGGTGGGCAACATTTTATTAGATTAAGTGAGTAAACGATTGGATAAGATTGAAAGAAAAAAAAAACTCAAGGAAAAATAAAATACCTCACCGTCCAAGTTAAAAACTAAACTTGATTTGTTGGATTTTAATCAAGTCGTCCAATTTTTACATTATCTCAAAGTTGGTCACTCAACTCATTTCTATTTGTCGAACTAATGTGAAAATCCGAAATGGCTTTCAAAGACTAACAAATGTTAAGTTGGCGATGTGGCAAAATAAATGTTGATTGTTTCAATTAAGTCAACCCATTTCAACATTTTTCTTTTCATAACTAACTTAGCTAGAGATGCCCGGCTCGGCCCGTGACTCGGCCCTTGTCATGGGCCGAGCCCGTGTAAAAATCAAGGGCTCGGACCGGCCCGTGGTCTGCAGGCCACACGGGCCGAGCCACGGGCCTGTCCACCGACCCACGTGAAAATCGACTTTTTTTTTGTAAAGTTAAAAAAAATAAAAGAAATATGGAAATATAATTGTTAATTGCAATTTTTGGGTCCCCAACTTATCAAATGGGACCAATTGGACCACGGACCACGAGCCCAGTCCACGGGCCGGCCCGTGGACCGGACCACGGGCCGGTCCGTAGACTTCACGGGTCGAGCCAAGCTTAGCCCGTGGTTTGTTTCACGGCCCGGTCCGGGACCAGGTCCGTCGTTCGACGGGCCCGGGCCGGCCCGGGTCCGTATTTTCACGGACCGGGCTGCCGGGCCGACGGGCGGCCAGGTCCGTTTGCCATTTCTAAACTTAGCTCTTAAAAAGAAGAATTAAAAAAGATGGAATGAATTTTTATTTTTATGCTATGAAAAAAATGATATCAAAGAATTAACAAAATGTAATGAGTATTTGATTTTATTGTGTCTGGTTGTGGTAGGGCTCATAATTGTGGAATTTGTGGTCTTCTACTTTTGTTTTTTTGGTTTACTTTGACTTTCAAATGTCTTTTTTTTTTCAATTTTTGTCTATGGAAATAACTTTGGAAGTAGCTTTCTGGAACAAGGCAAATTGTTTGTGTCTAAAAGAAATTGGCACCCCGAGGTTCTTAACCTTTGTCTAAGTGAAAACTTAAGTCTCTAGTTAATCTTTTGTCGCATTTAAATCTCTAACTTTTCATATATGTGGAAATTAGGTCTCCGTTCCTAATAAACAACTTTGCATTGTCCATTAACTATCCAACATTTTTCAAGGTTTTCATGTTAAACATGCTTTACTAAGAATATTTTCTGTCTTAATTCATTTTTCCTCGTTGATTTGTAGAAATTTAAGATTTCAAGAAATATAAAGTAGGTCAAAATATGTATTTCGTCGAAACTCTAAGAATATTGCAATCCTAATTAATGAGGTTTATCTTGTGTCAGAAGAAATTTAGTTTGAAAACTTTACAGTGTATACATATAAATAAATATTACAATACATGAATTTGTGATCAACTGAGTCTAAATTACATTCTTAATTTCAGCTGGACCTACGGTCAATGAACTAGAAATAAATTAGCTGGCACGAAGTTTTGTTTATTCTAGTCGTGCTTTGCGTCACCGAGATAGATATTTTGTAAGCTCCACATTAATGTCCTCTTAAAACAAGTATCTTTACATTGTAATTGTAAAAATAGCTTATAAGCAACACTAAACAATTCTATTGAACTTCTTATATGCACTCAGCTAAATAATTTAAATTTATTGTTGTTAATCACTATAAAACCTTTCTTGTGTAAAATGGAAATCTCAGGTATTCCACTTATCTAATAGCATAATAATAGTGTGTGTATAAATAAATTATACAGTTTAAGCACTAATTGGACAGTGAAGCCATTCCAAATTGTCTCACAAAGTCAAATCATTCCCCTTATATAGCAGGTCACTGGAAATTAACTACATAATGGAGCAATGAGCACAACTCTCTTAACATAAAAATCTAACCAACTCTTAACCATAAATTACCTCTTACACTTCTCAAACATCTTTATGCATTTCAAATTAGCCATGGAAAAGAATGTGATTTTTAGATTGCTCACAATGCTTTACTTGTTTATCTACGTTGTTGCATCTCTCAATAGCTTGACTGATGAGTATGCTCTTCAAGCCATCAAATCTCAAATAACTTATAATCCAAATAAAATCTTGGCTAAGAACTGGTCACAAGGAACCTTGTTCTGTAACGGGATTGGTATTACTTGGGACACGAGACATCAAAGAGTTGTTTAGGAAATCTTACTTCTTTATGTGAATTAAATTTATCTTACAACTCATTGACTTTCACTATCTCTTCCACACTGTGGACTAACAAGAAAATTCGAATAATTGACCTATCATATAATTTGTTCAATGGTTTGCTAGCTCTAGAAATTAGCAGCGTGAAGGAGATGAGAGAGTTATATCTGTCAAGAAATCAATTATCAGAAGAGATTCCAAGCACTATAGGGCATCTTCAAAGTTTCGTATGGTAAATATAACATTATCAAACAATTGATTAAATGGTCCAAAGCCATTGGTAATTTTATTGCATTGCAAAATTTGGACCTATCCAAGAACAATCTCTATGGTGTGATCCCTAAGTCATTGGAGAAACTTGAGGACCTTGTTTATTTCAATATTTCGTTCCATGAACTCAGCGGTGAAATTCCAAATGGAGGGCCTTTTAAGAATTTAACTGCATATTTTTTCATAGAAAATAGTGAAGTGTGTGGAGCTTCTAGATACAAGGCCATGTCATGCAAAGGTAATGCAACTAGGTCATCAAGCAACACCAGAACTTTGAAGTATAATTTACCATCAATTGCCTTGGTGACAATTCTAGCCATTATTTTGGTTTATTTATTGAGACATCGTAGCAGTAATACACTTCTTCCAGATCAGTCTACTTCCCCATCACCATCTAGAGAATTTCATATTATGAAGTTCTTAATGCTACCAATAAATTTGATGAAGAGAATCTGATTGGCATAAGCAGTATTGATTCAGTATACAAAAAAATATTTTCTAATGGAATGGTTGCTGCTATTAAGGTCTTTAATTTAAAGCCTTGGTGTTGGAATATATGCCTAATGGAAACATTAACAAGTAGCTGTCCTCTAGCAATTATTTCCTAAATATAGTTCAAAGATTGGAAATAATGATAGATGTTACATCTGCACTCAAGTATCTACATCATGGGTATCCCTCTCAATTGTCCATTGTGATTTGAAGCCCAGCAACATACTTCTAGACGACAATATGGTTGCCCGTGTTGCAGACTTTGGCATTGCCAAGTTTTTCACTAAAGACTAAATAAATTCACTTTAACAAGGCTCAAGAAGATCAAAACTAAAATTTGTTAAAGAATAGACGAGGTGAAATAAGACGAAGAGGTTTGTTTTCTTATCACATTAGCTTTTTCCATCTAATGAGAACACAAAAAGATGATCATTTTAAGTAAAAATTCATCAATAAAATCAAAACCTATTTTCACTTTCACTATTAATTCTCTTTGAATCCAAGCTTCATACTCCTATCGCGGAAAAACTGGGCAATCCATTGCTGAGTTCCACTGTGTTTTTGATGCATTGTGGCCCCGAAAGCCAACCCTACTTGTCGAACTCAAACTCAACTCAACATGACCCTTTAGACATGAGCACACAAATCCAGTGTGTATATGGTCCTTTTCTTCTTCTCAGCTCAACATGACCCTCACTGTCTTATTATGTCGTTATTGTTTATGTCAAAAATCGCATGACATAAAACACCCATACCATGTGTGGTTAATGCGCGTGGAACTCAAGATTCTATGGACAGTAGGCGCAGTTATATAAAACAACACTCAAACTCCAAGGATTGAACCAAGCCATAAAACAACCATGGACATCCTAAATTCATCTCATGAAAAGAGTAAAATGTGAATCAGAAAAAACATATCAGCAAAACACTAAATACTCCAAAAACTTTGAGCTCAGAGGTTAATGAATCTTGGTCTACAAGATGCATAAATTACATAAGCTTTGGTGGGATGGGCGGTGGGTGATCTCAAACTATGCAATATTGGAGGACTTGTTGAGGATAACACCTTCATATTTCACCTGGAACCACTTCATTGCATCCTCCTTTGTGACCCTGTGCTGGATTCCAACACGAGATTTGCACCTACGACGACAGCCCATACGGTAACCAGGGCGCTCCAAGACAACGTAGAAATCCATACCATAAATGCCAGTCGAAGGGTCATACCTGAAAAGAATAGTAAATAACACAATGTAAATGAACGTGTAACAACCTTGTTTCAAGAGCCTGTAAGAACACTAGAATTTATTATCCTAGTGATCTATTTTAACAAATCAGATTTGGCAGAAGCAACAAATTGACAAGTATACTGCAACTAGGGACCCCAATGTAATTGACCTAACAACACAATAAGGTTTTGAAGAGTCAACAAAAATAACTAATGACAAGAAACATACAGCCACCTTAGTTATCTACATAAAATATAAATTTAAAGCAACAAACTAATAATACAATTTAGATTCTACATAATCGCATTCATGGGTGCGTGTACACATGAGGAGATAGAATATGAAGTCAGATGTTCTAATCCAAATTAACATACAATATATTCTCGATGTATAACAAACAAACAAAGCAGAATCTCCATGATCACAGAATAGGTGAACACTTCACACATCCATGGTAGTAATACCAGCAAACTCAAATAAATCCCAAAGAATTTTCACAAATTCATCATCATCAAACAGTTTGGGAATGAACCAAGGGCGTCTCATATAGTCATCAAATAGATCCACTTACTTGATTCCAAGATCAATGTGCTCTTGAATACCAAAGCCAAAACAACCAGTGTCACTAAAGTTCCTCCTCAACAGTTCATATTCCTTAACCTTCAACCCACTTTCAAGGAGTTGCATTGCCTTGTCACCCCTGACTGTAACATAGCACGCAATCTTTTCATTACGCCTGATTCCAAAGGACCTAACAGTGTATCTTGCTGTCAACAAAAACAGAACGATGTCATTACAACGCTAATTTTTCTCTTAGTACATTGTCCTAACTTTTATACAAAAGCAGATAGATAAGCTTCAATAAAGAAAAGGCATAAACCACTTTCCATCCTTGTATGATCCAAAGCTATATCCAGTGGAAATCAACTTAGATAGCAGAATGGTCACTTCCAAATCAGTTAAGCATATTTTAAACTTTTTATGAACATATTATCATACCAAGCAATCAATAATTACAATTTTGTTCAGGAGGATGCCTGTCAACCAAAACAAGAACGTGTCATTGGAAAATTTTCACTTGGGCCTTATTTTTAAGATGGAAATGAAGAAGGTGCCTACTTTGAATTTTTTGTTTAAAAGACCCAAAAATAACGAGGAATGAAATGTCAAGTATGTCCTTATTTAAAATCTCCTCCATCAAAGGTCATCTTTACTTAGGTTTACATAGGGCCTCGCATAATTTATCCCTCCAGTTTCCTAGTTTTTGATGCAGATAGATTGTCAACAATGTATCTTGACAATGCCCACAATGAGAAAAAGAAAGAAGCCATACGCAGACCAATATTGTTCATCACATTTGGGTGTGAATTGGTTGCTAAGTGTCTAAAACATGCACTTCGATTGAGCTACGGTTAACCATTAATGACTCATAAATCAAATTTCAAAAATCCATTTCTCACCTTCACTCCCCTCCCAAAATCGTCCAACTCAGTACACAGTAGTACACGAGCAGTCGCACACATACACAATTTCCTTGGAAGGCATAGAATGCAAATGACACGAATAGATAAATGCTCCAGCAACGTTTTCTCATAGTGTGAGAATGAGAACTTCTCTACCTATAAACCATAGGGCAATATTGAGTTATGAATTGCTGCTAATGACGTCGGACCTTTTTTGGGAAAATATAAAAGAAAAGTTCGGTCATTTACTCTCACTACATTGGACCATAGGTAAATTCCTCTTTGTCATTTACTTCCAGAATTGAAAAATGGGAAATGTTATAAAAGAGAGAATGCTCAATAGACATAAATATCCTAAATTCTCCTCGATTGAGAAGGTTAAGAGACTAGCTCCATTTCAAGTTATTAAAATTTTAAAGCAATTGATCTAACAATTGCACCAAAATATACATTATCTGTCCAGCTAATACCAAACTACCAAATAGTAAGTAAATTATTTTCAAACAATCATTATGATTATAATCCTAACTATTGCACAATAGCTAAGACAATTAAACCCACGATCGCATTTCCTTTAAAGAAAAAAAATAAAATGCCAATAAAAGCAGAACACTTTCATGTCAGGTTTGAAGTCATTTTAATAGAAAACACAATAGTTTCTGTTTGTTTTCCAATCAATTAAAAATTGGCACTATAAGTAAAAATTCATATCAGCAACCATTCAAGAAAATTACCTTTGGAGAAAACAGGACTTTGTCCACTAAGTTGTTCCAAGACGTGTAAAAATATTTTAACAAAACGTAAAAACTATATCAAAATACTGAATTAAAAATGGTGGTTCCAGGAACATGAGGATACAAAGGGATTGAACATTACCTTAGCGGCTCTGGTTAGACGATCTCCACTCTCGCCAACGGAAATGTTGAGGACGAGCTTCTGGACCTTGATCTCTCTCATTGGATTTGACAGCTTCTTCTCTGACGCTTGCTTTTACACATTTTAACACACACGCATATACATAAATTTGCGAAATCGATTTATTATACATACACTTACATGTATTTATACATAGAGAAAGTAAATAGAGATATGGAGATAGAAAGCGGGACCATTGCGGCGTTGCGGTTGGTGGCGACGGCGGCGGCTGGAGGTTTTGGGGAAAATGAGGGAAGTGAGAGAAAAACCCTACGGAATACGAAGTGGAGAGTAATAAAAGCTAGGGCTTCTTACGTGCTTCGCTTGGATATTCAAATGTCAATTTTAACCCTGTGCATTGTATGTTTTTTCTTTTTATCTTCTTCTTCGATTTTTTTTTCTTTCTTTCTTAGATAATTTTTAATTGCAGATATAGTTATTAACTTTCGTAAAAATCTCAATTTGGTCTTTTATTTTAATTTGTCACAATTAAATTACTAATTTCAATTTACTTTCAAGATTAATTGTTGTGTTAGTTGTTGTTACTAAAATTAACGTCCTACTCATACGTCGACGTTAGAACATAACAAATCGCTAATGTTGAAACATTAGGTTAATGTTCTTGTATAATGTTGTTGTGTGTATACGTTTGAATAGAAGATGCTGGGAATTATTGTTGGGAATAGGGCCCTAAAAGTTAGATATATTTGAAGCATAACAATAACTTTTTGTTGTATAAAAACTTTTGATTTATTATAAAACATTAATATTAGTTTTTTGAGCAAATATTTCATTGTGGTTCATCACGTTGAAATAAATATAGTTGGGCACTTATTTTGAGAATCGCAATGTTACACCTCGTCCACAATTGATGGTGGTTAGCACTTTATTAGGACAAAATCGTAGTGTTAATTGTTCAACCAATTAGGGTAAGCTATTTGTCATAATCGCATAATAGCATTTTTTTTAAAGTAGTAAAACTAGTGCATTCGAATCGTATTGGATTGAACTATGTATTTAAATGTAAGGGTTAATTACACTAATTGTCTCCATTCTTTCAGGTTTGTCACGATTTCATCCCTATTCAATATTTTTAGTAAATATCATCATCTTTTCATTTATTCGCACAGATGGTCCCCAAATGACTATTTTGACAATTATATGACAATTTTGCCCCTCTTAAATAAATTCAAATAATAAAAAAAATAAAATACAATAGAAAAATTACCATTAAACCCCTAACATTTTCAAAAGTACAAATAAATACTAAAACTTTTTATATTATTCAAAATAATTAAAAAAATAAAAACCAAATCCCACTTCATCTTCCCCAACCCACCCCCAACCCAAGCAATCAGGCATCAATGAATAAGAAAACAATTTATTCCCTTAAAAGAGAGAACACTTGTCCTGGTATGCTTTAGTTTGAAGTTCTCATCAGGAAACTACTACCAAAAATTGATTAGCCAACTCTTCCATCTCCATGGGTAAAGTCTCCTCCCTAGATCATAAAGCTTGGTATGATCGTGTAGAATGTGCTCCTTTTATAGTGAAAAGGCTTCTCACTTGTTCCATTTCCTTTTTCCCTTGAGATAAGTAAAAATTACTACACGTTAGAGCAGGAAATGTGAAAGTCAAAATCTCATCTTTCATTATGTGAACCACACAGCAATATGGTCAGAGTTGATTTACTTTTGTACATAGTAACCTATCCAATTAAACACACTTAGGAAATTTGTTCAAATGGACGTGAAAAAAGTTCGCTTCTCTCTCATGCCATATTCATATTCAAATGATTCTCTACAAAATGGAAAATAAGAAGGAAATTAATAACATCGCTAGGAACAAAGTTTTCAATAGTTTTCATTCAAACAAAGAAAAATGTCTAATTGCTTGGGTTGGGAGGTAGGTTGGAGAAGATAAAGTGGGGTTTGGTTTTTTTTATTTTATTTTTATTATTTTTAATATTATAAAAGGTTTAAGATTTATTTGTATTTTTGAAAAGGTTAGGGGTCTAATTAAAATTTTTCTATGGTATTTTCTTTTTTCTATTATTTGAATTTATTTAAGTCATGGGCAAAATTGTCAAAGAATTGTCAAAATTGTCATTTGGGGACCATCTGTGCGAATAAATGAAAGAATATGGATGAAATCTACTAAAAAAATTGAATGGGGATGAAATCGTTACAAATTTGAAAGAATAAAAACAATTAGAGTAATTAACCCTAAATGTAATTATATATCATTACATGCGAAAAATTAAGTCTCATGCTATTGCCGCCCAAAGGAATGATTGACATCACTCCTTACGTGGCCTCCCAAGGGACGAAATGGACAGAGAAACTGTTAACTTTTCTTGTTATCCCTTTATCATGAAAATTATAATCAAGTTTTTCTAATAAGATTTTATATTAACCAATCTTACGTAATATTTCTTTGGAGAATATCGAAAAAGGTTTAGAAGTTTTGAAACCCAACTTTTATGCAAAAGTTGAGTTGGAAGCACGCTTCAAAAGTAAATACTTTAAACTCCTATTAAATTTTAATTGAATTAGTATTTTATATCGTATAATTAAAAAAGACATATGTTAATTTTGTGAGTTGAACTATGTTGGCGACCCATGATGATGGAAACAACCCAAAGTGTTATCCCACTCCAAGTCCACAATATGGCCCAAAACATTGAGCCCGGTTATGTGAAGTGCTACTTATATATATGAAAGTGGGAAATGCGATCATCAAGATCAATCTCATCTATTGGATTGGAGTATAAAAGGTCCTTATGCTTTAGATTATGTTAGTTTTTTTTCTTTATACGCAACTTTTTCTCTCCTCTCTGATCATTCATCTTCTTCCTACTTCTCTATGATTCTTTGAGTTTGTTTATTGAATTGGTTTCCACAAACATGTTGCTACAGTATTTTGGGCTTATTTTTGTTGGTCGAGTTGTGATATTTGGGATTAGAGTTTCTGTGTGGATATTTGTATATTTTGTCTATACTTTCTGAGTGGGAGGTGTGTAAACTCTTTGAATCTGTAACCTTGGTGGTTTTATTCATAGTGCAAGAGACTTATCTGATTTGATAGAACTTTAAAGGCAGATGTAGTCAAAGAAAATGAACTATCTGTTTGTTAGGGAACGAAACAATTCTTTTGTGTTGTTATGTTTTGTATCAATCACTATTTATTGCTTTTTGTCCCAATTAGTAAGTTGTTTGATGATAGCGCTTTTCTTGTAACAAAAATTGTACTCAATTTTCATTCTTATTGGGTACGTTATTTTTAATTTGGGTACAATTTCAATTTATTTCAACATTAACTACATCGTTACTTCTTGTGTGACGTTGACACTGAAGCATAACAAATCATTTGATGTGTGTAAAATCGTGGGATTAAAACGAGGGCCATACATGGGCCTAGGCGCCTAGGCCCCCAACCATTGCAGGACCCCAAATATTGTGGCCATCAGCCCACAATTGAACATCAGCCAAAATGGCAAACAATGCTAAATATTGATCTAACCTACATTAGCCACAGAACTAAGGAGGGACATTGTCACAATGAGTGGAGTGTCGATTCTATTGGAAACCGCATGTGGTGCCTCAATGCTTGTCGTCCAAGGTAATTCCATAGTTGCTTAATTAATTCATCGACTAATGGTGTCTAATCGTTTGTTTCTGTTTGATTTTGTCATAATGGATACAAATTGAAAACTTCGAGAAAATGGCAAAGGGTTTTGGTAGGTGCAATAGAGGGGGTTGGTTAGTATTATAGTTTGTTCTAATGTCATATGAGTTCGAATAATGAAATATTACCCGTCTCTCTTTATTATTTTATTTATTTACTTCTAAAACACGATTTGTTAAGTTTTTACATACTACAATTCAAACTTCAAAGATTGAATTGTCTCAAAATTAATTAGATTGTATTGTTCTTCATTAGTTTTAAATTTAATCATATCTTATTTTTAATAATTGGATTATCTTATTATAGTTTCTAAAAAGTATTTGTGTAGATATGAAAAAATAAAAAAAATAAAGAATTTATTCAATTTTAAACAAGAGAGAGAAAAATTTCTCACGAGTAACGTTAAAAATAAAACATTTGAACCCCACAAAGAAATTGGGGCAATTACGCAACCAAGCAATGCCAACAAAAGCTAAAACCTAACGCCCAAAGTGTGCACAGCAAAAATACCCACATAAAAACACAAGCCTGCCACCGCAATCCATGCACTCCCATGAAACACTTCTTTGTCAAGATTCAACATTCACTCAAGATTCTTGGAAAACAAATGGCCTGCATTTAGCCAACTCAGCATTTCCCCATTTTCATTTTTCCACACATAAATTTCCATAAAACTCACAAAATATCAGCAATTATTTCCACTTTTGCACCCTCTTTCAATTTCTTGTTGAACTTCTTGAAGCAGCTTTGGTTTTGATTCTTTTTTATGATGGCTCAATTACTATCACCCGTGTGTACAAATACTTCGAAATTTCAGTATCCAGTACAGAGTTTCTGTTCAAGAAATAGATGCTCCATGTTTGGTGTGAATTGGAGCAGTCATGGTAGAAGAAGAAAAACTTTCGGCAGAGTCAGAGTTGTCTCCCAGTACTCAAAATCATATGAAGATATTGCTGATGATTATTATTCTGTATTGGGTCTGGTAATATCTCAAATTTGAATTGTTACATTAGTTGTTCTTAATTTTCTGTGTATATGATAAATTTATGTCTTTGTAAATACAATTTTAAGCTATTTGTGTATGATTTTGGTGATTCCATATATTTTGAAGCTTCTATTCGGCCCGGCTGTTTACAATCCAGAGTTGCAAACCTGGATGGAAGCTAAGCTCCCACTTACGACCAATGGCGGAACCAGACTTTTGAAGTTAGAGGGTCTCAAATAGGAGTGGGCGGGGGGAAGGGAGAACCGTCTTGCGGGGCTGCCCCCGAATTTTTTTTCTTCTCAAACCACAATTATTGAGTCCAATCTTATGAGAATTTAATATTTTTTATAAATTATAGTCTTTAAAAAACTTACAAGAAGTCATTGCATAAAAATAGAATTTATATCTATTTTATTTAAAATTAAGCTACGTAATCGATGTACACAAATTTAAATCTTTTTAATAGTGTCATATACAATTATTATTTGAGCACGATATGTATTAACAAACAAAGTGCTTTTATTAATTTTGTATTATCATTTGAGGAATGAGTCAATCATTTGTAAATTTGTATTATTAATTTTATTAGGTCAATAAGTCCAATTGCTTTACCATTTGAGGAATGAGTCAATCATTTGTAAATTTGTATTATTAATTTTATTAGGTCAATAAGTCCAATTGCTTTACATTAAGAGACAGTTTGGTCTAATTTATGAACTAGTTTATTTGACCAAAATAGCTGGTTTGATAAAAAATAGTTTATTTAACCAAAAACTTTACCTTGGTAGCCTTACATTTTTTATTATTCTTTGTCAAATAAACTAATTTGGTCAAATAAACTAATTTATAAACTATACCAAACAAGCTATAATTGATCCAATTGTCATCCATTAAATTGATATTAGGTAAAAGTTAAATTATATATTAAAAAATTAAAGAACTACCAAAAAAAAAAAAAAAAAAAGAAACCCAATAAGTTGTGGGGTCCAGGCCTCCCCTGGGACCCCCCCAGCTCCGCCACTGCTTACGACCCATGTAACAAGCTACACTAAGTAACAAATGTCGAACAAGTAGTTCATCAGGAGAGATTTTATGGCTTGGGATGCCTAACTTATAATTCGTCTAATAAACCAAGGTGCAAGATGAAGAGATTAGTAAAATTTCAATAAGCTTGAGTTGTTAATTGAGTAGGAACTTTTGAAGTGTACTTATGTGGAAAATTAGGAACTAACCATAAGCAGTTTGAAATTAATATGATTATTGAGGAATGTGCACTAATTGGGATGAGACCAAGAAGAGCTCCAAGGCCTGACGATAACGTCCTATGACTATCTTTGTACCTACTTGAAAAATAAATTTAATGGTGAAACTATTGTTGTCTATATGTCTTCTTACCCCTTTGATGAATCCGAAAGAAAAAATGTAAACTTGAATTTGAATAGAATAACAGTATAGTTCGAGCCCACCGAATTCACGATGATTCCTTAAGAAGATTTTTCTCCCTTCTAAAGTGCTTAAAGGGCGTACAACAATCTTCTCTCAGGATAGAACGAATTTCGTCTCCTACGAAAGCAGTACTGCAATCTGCAGGAGTTCCAGTGAACACAACCAGTGGTTTTTGCGCTAAAAATTTATATATCAGTGAAGGCACGGAATATGTGCAATGGAAAATCGTATTTTATTTCTGGCTGCAACGAAGGCTATTAATAGAGTAATTCGTGTCCATTCGAATTGTCTCTCCAAGCCTCTTCAGAACAAGGGCAACTCTTCAGACATTCCCAGAAATGAACAGACGTGCATGTTGTTTCAAACACTGTTTTAATTTCTATTTTTGAAACAGGTATTAGCATAAACGAAAAAGGATTAATTTCATTAAGTACCCAAGAATTTGATTAGTTACAATTTGGCCCAAAATTTTAAATAAATTTTGTCCAAAAAGAATATATCTAGCAGAAGCACCCGCACACGCAGCCGCAGCCGCAACCGCACCTGAACTGGAATCGTGTCGAGCCGAGCCGGTTGGTGGTTGCGGTGGTGCGCATGGGGTTAGAACCGAACCCAATAGGATGTAGGTCTTCCATCTTCTAAAGACTATTGGTACCCTTTGGGGCCCAAAACCAATTGCCAAACTTTTATAATATAAACCACACAAAAGTTTCCTAACTTTCCTATGTGGGATAAGAGTTTCACAATGTCAAATTTTTCACTTAGTTTCAAGTGGGTAACTTTGAAATCTATTATTTCATTCAATTCTAAATGGTTTTTGATAAATAAATATATCGCATTGATTATCTTGCGGAGTAGAACGTGAATATGCTTAGTCCCGTTAAAATCGGAATACGGGTCCCACTGAAATTGGAGCTCAAAGTTGTCCCATTTCATTTCATTTATAAACCATTTTCCAACAATCCCCCACATGAATGAAATACGTTGGTTTTTTCCAAAATGATATAATCACTGATACGTATTTTGAGTACAAATGAAGAAAAACTGCATCGAGATAAGTAGCCAGAGACTTTGAACTTTTCCTAGTAAAATCTATCGAATTTACTTGGCCAATCAGTAGCAAGATGATTTGAACAGTCAGCCGTTCATGTAAACCTATACAATAGAAGTCACACAGTTCCCTTCGAACACAATTGGTTCTCACGTTTGTGTCCATTTTGGCCTTGGACACCCCCTGGTTCATGAGCGTTGTTTAGAGAATTTGTCTTCACTTAATTCTCGTAGAAGCGGCCCCTTCTCACTCACATAGGTGATTTCCATAAAGAGTATTCTGCTATACTCTACTTGAACGAATCAAGATATAGAGATCATTAAAAGCGTAACTTAGCCTGTATCGCGGCAGATATGCACTTAATCATAAGAATGGGTAAGAGCATTTTAATCTCCCCAGTGCGTACTGAGTTTTTCACAGTTCGGTTGTCCCATTGAACCTAGATCTTGGGATCTCCAGTCAACTAAGTTGGGTTGCCACCATGGAAACTCTTGTTTTACTTTATAAATTTTAATCCCATCCCCTTTGATGACCTCTCGACTTGCTCTCTTGTCAAACTTTTTGTTATTGGATCCGCAATATTCTCTTTTAATTTTACATAATCTATAGAGATAATACCAATTGAGAGCAACTGTCAGATGGTATTGTGTATGCGACGTATATGATGATATTTACCATTATACATGGCGTTCTGTGTCCTTCATATAGCGGATTGACTATCGCAATGGATACATATAGCTGGCACAGGTTTTACCCAACAAGAAATATCTTCTAGGAAGTTTCGTAGCCATTCAGCTTCTTCCCCAGTTTTATCTAATGCAATGAATTCAGATTCTATCGTTGATCTAGCTATACATGTTTGTTTTGAAGATTTCCATGATACTGCAGCACCTCCAAGTGTAAAGACATATCCACTTGTAGACTTGGAGTCTTTAGTATCAGATATCCAATTAGCATTACAGTATCCTTCAAGAACAGTTGGATATATCGAATAGTGCAATCCAAAGTTTTTGGTATCTTTTAAATACCCTAAAACTCTAACGATTGCTTTCCAATGCTCAGTACTTGGATTACTCGTATATCTACTCAACCTACTTATAGAGTAAGGAATATCAGGTTGAGTGCAGTTCATGACATACATTAAACTGCCAATAATTCGAGAATATTTTAACTAAGATTTACAATCACCAGTATTTGAAACAAGATGCATACTTGCATCCATAGGTGTTTTCATAGGGATAATATCATATTTTTTGAACTTATCAAGAATCTTCTCAATATAATGAGATTGAGACAATATGAGACCATTGAATGTTTTAGAAATTTTAATTCCTAATATAACATCGACAACACCTAGATCCTTCAATTCAAACTTACTTGTTAACTCCTTTTTGTCGTTTGAATAATGGAATCATTATTTCCCGTAATTAGCATGCCATCTACATATAGACATATCATGACATATCCATTTTGAGTGCTCTTGACATATACACATTTGTCACACTCGTTAATCTTAAAACCATATGACACCATAATTGTATCAAATTTTTCATGCCATTTTTTAGGAGCTTGCTTTAAACGATAAAGTGATTTAACAAGTCGACATACTTTCTTTTCTTGTCCTGGGGCAATAAACCCTTCATGTTGCTCTATATAAATTTCTTCATCTAATTCACCATTTAAGAATGCAGTTTTTACATCCATTTGATGTATATCTAAACCATTTAACGCTGCTATTGCAATAAGCATATGAATAGATGTAATTCTCATAACAGGTGAATTGGTATCGAAATAATCAAGACCTTCCTTTTGCTTGCAGCCTTTAGCGACAAGTCTAGCTTTATATTTATCAATTGATCCATCTGCCTTCATTTTCCTTTTGAAAATCCATTTACACCCTAATGGCTGTGACAACAATATATAAGAGGTAAATTTCATCCACGGTCATTTAAGTTTCAATAAAATCTCAATTTGGACATTAAATTTTAGTTTATCTCAATTAAGTCACTCACCCTTAATTTAATTTCAAATTTCACCATTCTGTCATGTTCCGTCATCTACCGTCTCCAAAATTGACGAAATTTGCTTGGTTGAAAGCCAAATCGCAATGGATCTTATACGTAATCGTTGCATGACATGCCAACAAAGCAACGATTATGCGGAGATACAACACGTAAGGTTGTTTAGCTGGGTGTGATTTTGAGTTTAGCAGTTTTCTTACGTGGCGTAGTGGTGAGTTGGCATGTCATGTACAAATTACATGAAATATCTATAATATGATTTGGCTGCGAACTAAGCAATTTTCTTCGGAGAAATTTTCGTCCGTTTTGAGGACAGAAAGTGACGGAATGCAATAGGGTGGTGAAATTTGAATTTAAACTCAATTCCAGCAACCCAATTCACAAAATTAAAATTCAATGTTCTGAAAGTTCAGTGATCTTAGATGAAATTTACCCATATATAACAGTAAAAGTGTTCATAGATGGCATATATTATAACTGCAAAATAGTAGAAAAAGGGAAACCCAACTCAAAAGAAATAATTTTTTCAGCGGTGCTCCTTGTACACAGCTGCTAACCGCAGCCTTAACCGCAAGGAGCAAAAGACACTTATGCCCCTTAATATAATCTTTTTGTAACTATGAACAGTCTAGCATTTGGAGATGGTATATAACCTTTTTCAAGAAAGGCACAATTCAAACTGGAGGATGGTTAATGCAAACATTTAACTCCGTCAATACCAACTCAATCTAACTAAAAAATGCAACCAGAAACCTTGTATTAAAGTAAAAACTAATTGTTAAAAGATGCAGCAAATAAATCTGATACGTTTAAAAAAAAAATAACACCAACAAAATATGCCTTATTAAATACTAGAATGAGAAAAATATTATGAAAAAAAAAAAGAAAAGAAAAAGCCTAACCCAGTCAAAGAGCAAATGTTGAAATTAACAGCATGAACCCTCAAATTGGTTAATTCTAACTTAAAAATTAAACTCAACCCATTAACAATTTAATATGAAATTAACAACACAACTATAGATAAATTGATAACATTCACCACTTAATAAAAATGGAAAGAAACTATAAAGGACTAAATTGACATAAAAGTATAAATATGGGGACCAACTTGTAAAAATATAAAATTTGAAGGACTTGAGTTGTAAATAAAAGAGGACGAAATTGAAATGAAAGAAGAAGTACATGGACTAAAGTGGAGATATTATAAAGATGAAGAACTTATTGTGCAAATAGTTAATTCATTATTATATTAATTAATATAATATTAATTACGTAGTATTTTTAAAATAAATTTATTAAGTTGTTAGATTTGAAATTATTTTAAGATTGGTAAGTAGTGGGTGTAATATTCCCGCTAATTATCTCCTTAGAATATTAGGCATGTTATTGTCTTTTCATACAAATTCAAAGTCCACAGGCAATTTCACACTTGGCATTTGCCTGTCCATGCATTTTTACCTTATCAGTTGATTTAGGGAAAATTTCATACTGTGAATCATTTAAATAAGATCCACTTGGATCCAGTGAACTATTGGTTTTCAAAATAAAATTCGTTTCTTTAATTTTGGGCATTTTTACATATCAACGAGTCTATTTTTTTCTTTTCACTTTCCTATCCTTGGAGTACTTGTTTTCCCATTGCTTTTGGTCCCTTTTGTAGATGTTAAATGAAGCACAAGAAACAACAGGTAAATTTATGTGACTTCTTGGGGATATAGTTTAATATTGAAGTCCTTGATTATTTCAGTGATACAAAATTTCATTTGTAACATTTGTATCAAATATTGATACACGATATCATATTATCATTTGTAACATCCGTACCAAATAGTGATACTATAACGGACTAAATTGATATAAATGTATAAATATGGGGATCAAGTTGTAAAAATTGAAAAGTTGAAGGACTTAGTTTGCAAATAAAAGAGGACAAAATTGAAATGAAAGATGAATTACAGGGACTAAAGTGGTGAAATTATAAAGATGAATGACTTATCGCTAAAATAATTAAGGAATCAAAAAGCAAATTTGGATCAAATTTATCACAATTCACGTGGTCCTATTTGATTTTAATTTATTAATTAATATAATATTAATTATGTAGTATTTATGAAATAAATTAGTTAAGTTGTTAGATTTGGAATTATTTTAAGATTGTAAGTAGATGGTGTAATATTCCCAAATTATTTCCATGGACAAAAGGTGGAAAAAATGGACATTTCCAAGTCAAAGTAAACCAAAAAAACAAAAGTAGACCACAAATTCCACAATTACGAGCCCCATCACAACCAGACACAATAAAATCGAATACCATGTAGTTGTAAAGTCAAGTCATTACACTTATCTAGCATAAAAATAAATACTCATTACATCTTTTTTAATTCTTCTTTTCAAGAGCTAAGTTGGAGTTATGAAAAGAAAAATGTTGAATTGTTGAAATGGGATGACATAATTGAAACAATCAACATTATATTTTGTCATGTCGCCAACACAGCATTTGTCATTCTTTAAAATCCGTTTCGGATTTTCACCAACTTTGAGATAATGTGAAAATTGGATGACTTGATTAAAATCCAACAAATCAAGTTTATTTTTTAACTTGGATGTCAAGGTTTTTTTTTTTTTTTTTGAGTTTGTTTTCTTCAATCTTATCCAATCGTATAATTACTTAATCTAATAAAATAGTCCACCATCGCATATTGATCGATGTGCTGAGATTGTTAAAGAACTGTGGAAGATAGTTTAAAAGGCAGGCATGAATATGATGAGCCGACCAGGCACGGCTTAAAGGTTGTCTATGATACAAATCAAATTTTCCGTGGTGAAGTTAGTTAGTTTGATCACAAGCTTTGACAAGTTATTCCAATTCAGATTAATTGTCTTTCTATGCAATGTATCCTAATCTTTTAGGATTGACCTTTATTACATTTTCTTATAGGCCATGTTAAAATATATAAATCCTAAGCAAGTGTTACAAGTGTTTAACGTTAATACAAGTGTTCTTACTTCACATAAAAATAGTTTCTTAGCAATACTAAACACCTCTATTAATGTTCTTATATGCACGAAAACAAATAATTGAATGAATCAAATGGGAAATCGATACTGAATTTCGCTAAGCATAAGATCAAACCTAATGAGAAAAATTTAAAATAAACTGAAATTTAAAAGTCAACGTCAACAGAAAAATTAAAAGACCATGTTTAATGTGGTTGTAAAATCAATTCATTAAGAGAAAGATAATCTCGACATTCTACCAGAAAACCTTCTACAATGAAGATAAAGAAAAATCTATGCATCCAATGGATTTCTCCAGTTGAGTAGTCAAGCAAATTTTGTTTTACTTTGGAAAGAAGTGGAGTCCACAAATTCATTAATTGTCGACTCCACTTCTTTCCATAAATAAAACAAAATTTGCTTGGCTATGAATTTGTGGACTCCACTTCTTTCTAAAGTAAAACAAAATTTGCTTGGCTACTCAACTGGAGAAATACATTGGATGCATAGATTTTTCTTTATCCTCATTGTGGAAAAAATTTGATATGTATCATAGACAACCTTTAAGTCGTGCCTAGTTGGTTCAACATATTCATGCCTATCCTTTGAACTATCTTCTACTTTTCTTTTACCATCTTAGCACATCAATATGCTTTGGTGAACAACATTTTATTAGATCAAGTGATTATACAATTGGATAAGATTGAAAGAAACAAACTCAAGGAAAAATAAAATACCTCCCCATCCAAGTTAAAAACTAAAATTTGTTGGATTTTAATCAAGTCATCCAATTTTTACATTATCTCAAAGCTGGTCACTCAACTCATTTCCATTTGTCAAATCAAAAATTGCTTTTAAAGACTAACAAATGTTGAGTTGGCGACATGGCAAAATATAATGTTGATCGTTTCAATTAAAAAACATGGAATGAATATTTATTTTTATATATGCTATGAAAAAAAATGATATCAAAGAATTAAAAAAATGTAATGAGTATTTATTTTTATTCTAGTTAAGTGTAATGACTTGACTTTGCAACTACATGGTCTTTGATTTTATTGTGCGTGTCTGGTTGTGGTGGGGCTCATATTGTGGAATTTGTGGTCTTCTACTTTTGTTTTTTTGGTTTGCTTTGACTTCGAAATGTCCATTTTTTCAATTTTTGTTTGTGGAAATAACTTTGGAAGTAGCTTACTTGGAACAAGGCTAATTGTTTGTGTCTAAAAGAAATAGAAGAAATTGGCACTGAGGTTCTTAACCTTTGTATAAGTGAATACTTAAGTCTCTAGTTAATCCTTTGTCGCATTTAAATCTCTAACTTTTCATATATATGGAAATTAGGTCTCCTTTCCTAATAAACAACTTTTGCATTGTCCATTAACTATCCAACATTTTCCAAGGTTTTTCATGTTAAGTCAACTTTACTAAGAATATTTTCTTTGTCTTAATTCACTTTTTCTCGTTGATTTGTAGAAATTTAAGATTTCAAGGAATATAAAGTAGCTCAAAATATGAATTCCGTCGAAACTTTAAAATTGCAATCCTAATTAACGAGGTTTATCTTGTGTCAGAAGAAATTTAGTTTGAAAACTTTACAGTGTATACATGTAAATAAATCTTACAATACAAGAACTTGTGATCAACTGAGTCTAAATTACATTCTTAATTTCAGCTAGACCCGTGGTCAATGAACTAGAAATAAAATACCCAACACTAATTCTAGTCGTGCTTTGCGACATTGAGATAGATATTTTGTAATCCAATTAAGACTCTTCGAAATAAGTTTATTAAAAGATTTAAGCTATAATGATTAATTCTAGAAAATAGTGTGAACGCAAATGTCAAGAATTTATCAAATATAATTTTTAAAAGATTTGGATTCACGAATTCACCATAGTTGTCATCTCTAATTTCTGATCTCAAGATTTATTCATATTGTTATACTCGGTCTAATTCACAAATTTAACATAATTTAACTCTCTCGAGTCCAAATTAATCCTATCTAATTAAGTCAACTCATTATATCTTTATGTGAAGTTAAAATAATTCTTAATTAAATGCATTAAATCTCCTAAGAATTTAATTTAAGACTACAACAATAACAAAAGCGTATCTCTACCATTTATCCAATTGCCGGATTTTACTACATGGTCTAAATTAATAACTTACATCTCAATTTGTTACAATCCACAGTTCAATGAAATAATGGTCAATTATTTCAAGCATTAAGAGAAGAAGTAAAATCAATACATAATTAAATTTATAAGCAAAACTTGAGAATTGAAATTAAAGAATCTAAACTAGGTTACATCGTTCATTCAAAATTAATATTAATTTAGCTATTCATAATTCGAGAGAAAGAAAACATGAAAGTTTGGAATATATACCGGATCTAAATAAAGGATGAGAAAAAGTTGAATATCGTGCACAAAGAATTCGTCGTCTTTATGTCCCAATCTTCAAGATCCTCTTCAATATTCATCTCTTTCTCCTTTTCTTGTCTTTTCTTTCTCCTTCGATTCTTGTATATGGTATATCTCATTTGTTTAATCATAATCCCCCTTTATATGTCCCAAAAATCTTAATTTAATGTAGAAGTCGTGTCCCAAAGAATTACCAAACTATAATTTGAATAAAATAAGAAACTAAAATTCTGGTCATGAATTGTGCTTAAGTCTCTAATTATTTGCACGACAAGTCCTTCATATTTCTAATGTCTCCACTTCAGTCCTTGGATTTCTTCTTTCATTTCAATTTCGTCCTCTTTTATTTGCAACCCAAGTCATACAACTTTTGGATGTTTGCAAATTTGCAAGATGATAAGAGCAACTTAGATTTCCATCTCTGTTTATCTTATGTTATTGAATAAAGCTTCCATAGTAAATTTTATGTTATTCAATTTCACAATTGCAATGCAACCACATAAATCCACCAAGACTAAGAGTCATTCAATTTGTTCCATGGAAGTCGGTCCCCTATGCAAACGAGTCAGAGATTGCCAGTCAGAGCAAGCGAACATCATTTCCAACACATTGTAAGCAAATATTTGTTTGACACTGCAAGTGATCCACATATTATTTTCCTAGAAAACTTTTCCTAAATTCTTATATGTACACTAGCTTGCACCCCCAATATATATGCACCAGACCTTCAAGTTGGAAATGAGCAAGGATCAAAAGTTAAAAATATGGGACCACCACAACAACTACAACTTGCAAACAGAATACATAGAGATACGCGCGCGCATAGAGGTTCATTTTTCTTTACTTAATACATTGAATACATCTCTTGGCCACTAGCTAACAACCGCATGTGACTACAATATATAAGAGGTAAATTTCATCCACGGTCAATTAAGTTTCAATAAAATCTCAATTTGGTCATTAAATTTTAGTTTATCTCAATTGAGTCACTCACCCTTAATTTAATTTCAAATTTCACCATTCTGTCATGTTTCGTCATCTACCGTCTCCAAAATTGATGGAAATTGCTTGGTTGATAGCCAAATCGCAATGGATCTTATATGTAATCGTTGCATGGCATGCCAACAAAGCAACAATTATGTGGAAATACAATACGTAAGGTTGTTTGGCTGGGTGTGATTTTTAGTTTAGCAGTTTTCTTACGTGGCGTAGTGGTGAGTTGACATGTCATGTACAAATTATATGAAATATCTATAATATGATTTGGCTGTGAACTAAGCAATTTTCTTCGAAGAATTTTTCATCCGTTTTGAGGACAGAAAGTGACGGAATGCAGTAGGGTGGTGAAATTTGAATTTAAACTCAATTCTAGTAACCCAATTCACAAAATTAAAATTCAATGACCCAAATGAGATTTTTCTGAAAGTTCAGTGATCTCAAATGAAATATACCCATATATAACAGTAAAAGTGTTCATAGATGGCAGTTATTATAACTGCAAAATAGTAGAAAAAGGGAAAACCAACTCAAAAGAAATAATTTTTTCAGTGGTGCTCCTTGTACACCGCTGCTAACCGCAACCTTTACCACAAGGAGCAAAAGACACTTATGCCCCTTAATATAATCTTTTTGTAACTATTAACAGTCTAGCATTTGGAGATGGTATATAACCTTTTTCAAGAAAGGCACAATTCAAACTGGAGGATAGTTAATGCAAACATTTAACTCCGTCAATACCAACTCAATCTAACTTAAAAATGCAACCATAAACCTTGTATTAAATTGAAAAGTGATTGTTTAAAGATGCAGCAAATAAATCTGATACATTTAAAAACAAAAATAACACCAACAAAATATGCCTTTTTAAATACTACAATGAGAAAAATATTATGAAAAAAAAAAGAAAAGAAAAAAGCCTAACCCAGTCAAAGTGCAAATGTTGAAATTAATAGCATGAACCCTCAAATTGGTTAATTCTAACCTAAAAATTAAACTCAACCCATTAACAATTTAATATGAAATTAACAAAACAACTACAGATAAATTGATAACATTCACCACTTAATAAAAATGGAAAGAAACTATAAAGGACTAAATTGACATAAAAGTATAAATGTGGGGGCCAACTTGTGAAAATATAAAAATTGAAGGACTTGAGTTGTAGATAAAAGAGGACGAAATTGAAATAAAAGAGAAAGTACACTAAAGTGGATATATTATAAAGATGAAGAACTTATCGTGCAAATAATTAATTCATTATTTTATTAATTATGTAGTATTTTTAAAATAAATTTGTTAAGTTTTTAGATTTGAAATTATTTTAAGATTGTTAAGCAGTGGTGTAATATTCCCGCTAATTATCTCCTTAGAATATTAGGCATGTTATTGTCTTTTCATACAAATTCAAAGCCCCCAGGCAAACTCGAACTAGTCAACGTGTCTTTTACAAGTCTTCCAAACTAATATAATCTTTTCACATTATATATTCAAATCAAGATTCCAAACTAAATCTCGTAATGAAATCTATAAAAGTCAATCACTTAAAAAGTGTCAATTAAAATTATTTAAAGTATAGATTAAATATATCTCTTAACACTGTATAATTAGAGAACACAATAATGTAGCAAAAAATTTTATATTCATTTTCAAAATCCTAATCCACCGATCACGGAAAATATTAAAAGTTTTATTGAGGACAAATATATTCTAATATGTAGGTGCTACATGATTATCAATGTTCTAAAAAACATAAAGTGTGGATAAGCGTGGAAGCCGAGCTTCAAGCTTTTCAGACTTAGACGAGGCCTAGGCAATGGCGAGACAAGGGTGATACAAGGGCGAGGTGTGAGGCATGGCTAGACGTCGAAGTTAAGTTTCGAAAGTATAGATTAAATATATATCTTAAAAGTTTTATATTCATTTTCAAAATCCTAACCTACTGATCACGGAGAATATTAAAAGTTTTATTGAGGAAAAATATATTATAATACGTAGGTGCTACATGATTATATTACTCTTAATGTATGAGAAAATTTCATCTGTGCTACTGGTCCTCTGACAATCCATGTGAGATGTGCTCCAATTGTAGTTTTCATCCTTAATGAATCTAATTAACATTATATGACGTTCATTAAACGACAAAATACAGTTTTGCGCAGAATGTTATTGACTAATCATAATTTAGTTCAAATAATTTGTTTTAGAGATTATTTATTGAGCTATGAATATAAAAATAGATTCCTCAGACTTTGACTTCATTAAATAACTTAAAATCTGAATTAATGAGAATTAATTCTTCCAGAGAAGTCCCACATGATGTTAGATTGCTATACACTTGGCATTTGCCTGTCCATGCATTTTTACCTTATCAGTTGATTTAGGGAAAATTTCATACCGTGAATCATTTAAACAAGATCCACTTGGATCCACTGAACTATTGGTTTTTGAAATAAAATTCGTTTCTTTAATTTTCGGTATTCTTACATATCAACGAGTCTATTTTTTCCTTTTCACTTTCCTATCCTTGGAGTACTTGTTTTCTCATTGCTTTTGATCCCTTTTGTAGATGTTAAATGAAGCACAAGAAACAACAGGTAAATTTATGTGACTTCTTGGGGATATAGTCCTAATATTGAAGTCCATGATTATTTAAGTGATACAAAATATTATTTGTAACATTTGTATCACCTATTGATATACAATATCATATTATCATTTGTAACATCCGTACCAAATAGTTATACTATAACGGACTAAATTGATATAAAAATATAAATATGGGGATCAAGTTGTAAAAATTGAAAAATTTAAGGACTAGGGTTGCAAATAAAAGATGACGAAATTGAAATGAAAGATGAATTACAGGAACTAAAGTGGCGAAATTATAAAAATAAAGGACTTATCGTAAAAATAATCAAGGACTCAAGAAGCAAATTTGGATCAAATTTATCACAATTAACGTGGTCCTATTTGATTTTAATTTATTAATTTATTAATTAATATAATATTAATTATGTAGTATTTATGAAATAAATTAGTTAAGTTGTTAGATTTAAAATTATTTTAAGATTGGTAAGTAGAGAGCGTAATATTCCCAAGTTATTTCCATGGACAAAAAGTGGAAAAAAGGGACATTTCCAAGTCAAATCAAACCAAAAAAACAAAAGTAGGCCACAAATTCCACAATTATGAACCCCATCACAACCCGACACAATAAAATCGAAGACCGTGTAGTTGCAAAGTCAAGTCATTACACTTATCTAGCATAAAAATAAGTACTCATTACATCTTTTTTTTATTCTTTGATATCATTTTTTTCATAGCATAAAAATAAATACTCATTACAAATTTTTTAATTCTTTTCAAGAGCTAAGTTGGAGTTATGAAAAGAAAAACGTTGAATTGTTGAAATGGGATGACATAATTGAAACAATCAACATTATATTTTGCCATGTTGCCAACTCAGCATTTGTCAGTCTACAAAATCCGTTTTGGATTTTCACCAATTTTGAGATAATGTGAAAATTGGATGACTTGATTAAAATCCAACAAATCAAGTTTATTTTTTAACTTGGATGTCAAGGTATTTTATTTTTCTTTGAGTTTGTTTTCTTCAATCTTATCCAATCGTATAATTACTTAATCTAATAAAATATTGTCCACCATAGCATATTGATCGATGTGCTGAGATTGTAAAAGAACTGTGGAATATAGTTTAAAAGGCAGGCATGAATATGATGAGCCGACTAGGCACGGCTTAAATGTTGTCTATGATACAAATCAATTTTTCCGTGGTGAAGTTCTTTAGTTTGATCACAAGCTTTGACAAGTTATTCCAATTCAAATTAATTAGTCTTTCTATGCAATGTATCCTAATCTTTTAGGATTGACCTTTATTACATTTTCTTATAGGCCATGTTAAAATATATAAATCCTAAGAAAGTGTTACAAGTGTTTAACGTTAATACAAGTGTTCTTACTTCACATAAAAATAGTTTCTTAGCAATACTAAACACCTCTATTAATGTTCTTATATGCACGAAAACAAATAATTGAATGAATCAAATGGGAAATCGATACTGAATTTCGCTAAGCATAAGATCAAACCTAATGAGAAAAATTTAAAATAAACTGAAATTTAAAAGTCAACGTCAACAGAAAAATTAAAAGACCATGTTTAATGTGGTTGTAAAATCAATTCATTAAGAGAAAGATAATCTCGACATTCTACCAGAAAACCTTCTACAATGAAGATAAAGAAAAATCTATGCATCCAATGGATTTCTCCAGTTGAGTAGTCAAGCAAATTTTGTTTTACTTTGGAAAGAAGTGGAGTCCACAAATTCATTAATTGTCGACTCCACTTCTTTCCATAAATAAAACAAAATTTGCTTGGCTACTCAACTGGAGAAATACATTGGATGCATAGATTTTTCTTTATCCTCATTGTGGAAAAAATTTGATATGTATCATAGACAACCTTTAAGTCGTGCCTAGTTGGTTCAACATATTCATGCCTATCCTTTGAACTATCTTCTACTTTTCTTTTACCATCTTAGCACATCAATATGCTTTGGTGAACAACATTTTATTAGATCAAGTGATTATACAATTGGATAAGATTGAAAGAAACAAACTCAAGGAAAAATAAAATACCTCCCCATCCAAGTTAAAAACTAAAATTTGTTGGATTTTAATCAAGTCATCCAATTTTTACATTATCTCAAAGCTGGTCACTCAACTCATTTCCATTTGTCAAATCAAAAATTGCTTTTAAAGACTAACAAATGTTGAGTTGGCGACATGGCAAAATATAATGTTGATCGTTTCAATTAAAAAACATGGAATGAATATTTATTTTTATATATGCTATGAAAAAAAATGATATCAAAGAATTAAAAAAATGTAATGAGTATTTATTTTTATTCTAGTTAAGTGTAATGACTTGACTTTGCAACTACATGGTCTTTGATTTTATTGTGCGTGTCTGGTTGTGGTGGGGCTCATATTGTGGAATTTGTGGTCTTCTACTTTTGTTTTTTTGGTTTGCTTTGACTTCGAAATGTCCATTTTTTCAATTTTTGTTTGTGGAAATAACTTTGGAAGTAGCTTACTTGGAACAAGGCTAATTGTTTGTGTCTAAAAGAAATAGAAGAAATTGGCACTGAGGTTCTTAACCTTTGTATAAGTGAATACTTAAGTCTCTAGTTAATCCTTTGTCGCATTTAAATCTCTAACTTTTCATATATATGGAAATTAGGTCTCCTTTCCTAATAAACAACTTTTGCATTGTCCATTAACTATCCAACATTTTCCAAGGTTTTTCATGTTAAGTCAACTTTACTAAGAATATTTTCTTTGTCTTAATTCACTTTTTCTCGTTGATTTGTAGAAATTTAAGATTTCAAGGAATATAAAGTAGCTCAAAATATGAATTCCGTCGAAACTTTAAAATTGCAATCCTAATTAACGAGGTTTATCTTGTGTCAGAAGAAATTTAGTTTGAAAACTTTACAGTGTATACATGTAAATAAATCTTACAATACAAGAACTTGTGATCAACTGAGTCTAAATTACATTCTTAATTTCAGCTAGACCCGTGGTCAATGAACTAGAAATAAAATACCCAACACTAATTCTAGTCGTGCTTTGCGACATTGAGATAGATATTTTGTAATCCAATTAAGACTCTTCGAAATAAGTTTATTAAAAGATTTAAGCTATAATGATTAATTCTAGAAAATAGTGTGAACGCAAATGTCAAGAATTTATCAAATATAATTTTTAAAAGATTTGGATTCACGAATTCACCATAGTTGTCATCTCTAATTTCTGATCTCAAGATTTATTCATATTGTTATACTCGGTCTAATTCACAAATTTAACATAATTTAACTCTCTCGAGTCCAAATTAATCCTATCTAATTAAGTCAACTCATTATATCTTTATGTGAAGTTAAAATAATTCTTAATTAAATGCATTAAATCTCCTAAGAATTTAATTTAAGACTACAACAATAACAAAAGCGTATCTCTACCATTTATCCAATTGCCGGATTTTACTACATGGTCTAAATTAATAACTTACATCTCAATTTGTTACAATCCACAGTTCAATGAAATAATGGTCAATTATTTCAAGCATTAAGAGAAGAAGTAAAATCAATACATAATTAAATTTATAAGCAAAACTTGAGAATTGAAATTAAAGAATCTAAACTAGGTTACATCGTTCATTCAAAATTAATATTAATTTAGCTATTCATAATTCGAGAGAAAGAAAACATGAAAGTTTGGAATATATACCGGATCTAAATAAAGGATGAGAAAAAGTTGAATATCGTGCACAAAGAATTCGTCGTCTTTATGTCCCAATCTTCAAGATCCTCTTCAATATTCATCTCTTTCTCCTTTTCTTGTCTTTTCTTTCTCCTTCGATTCTTGTATATGGTATATCTCATTTGTTTAATCATAATCCCCCTTTATATGTCCCAAAAATCTTAATTTAATGTAGAAGTCGTGTCCCAAAGAATTACCAAACTATAATTTGAATAAAATAAGAAACTAAAATTCTGGTCATGAATTGTGCTTAAGTCTCTAATTATTTGCACGACAAGTCCTTCATATTTCTAATGTCTCCACTTCAGTCCTTGGATTTCTTCTTTCATTTCAATTTCGTCCTCTTTTATTTGCAACCCAAGTCATACAACTTTTGGATGTTTGCAAATTTGCAAGATGATAAGAGCAACTTAGATTTCCATCTCTGTTTATCTTATGTTATTGAATAAAGCTTCCATAGTAAATTTTATGTTATTCAATTTCACAATTGCAATGCAACCACATAAATCCACCAAGACTAAGAGTCATTCAATTTGTTCCATGGAAGTCGGTCCCCTATGCAAACGAGTCAGAGATTGCCAGTCAGAGCAAGCGAACATCATTTCCAACACATTGTAAGCAAATATTTGTTTGACACTGCAAGTGATCCACATATTATTTTCCTAGAAAACTTTTCCTAAATTCTTATATGTACACTAGCTTGCACCCCCAATATATATGCACCAGACCTTCAAGTTGGAAATGAGCAAGGATCAAAAGTTAAAAATATGGGACCACCACAACAACTACAACTTGCAAACAGAATACATAGAGATACGCGCGCGCATAGAGGTTCATTTTTCTTTACTTAATACATTGAATACATCTCTTGGCCACTAGCTAACAACCGCATGTGACTACAATATATAAGAGGTAAATTTCATCCACGGTCAATTAAGTTTCAATAAAATCTCAATTTGGTCATTAAATTTTAGTTTATCTCAATTGAGTCACTCACCCTTAATTTAATTTCAAATTTCACCATTCTGTCATGTTTCGTCATCTACCGTCTCCAAAATTGATGGAAATTGCTTGGTTGATAGCCAAATCGCAATGGATCTTATATGTAATCGTTGCATGGCATGCCAACAAAGCAACAATTATGTGGAAATACAATACGTAAGGTTGTTTGGCTGGGTGTGATTTTTAGTTTAGCAGTTTTCTTACGTGGCGTAGTGGTGAGTTGACATGTCATGTACAAATTATATGAAATATCTATAATATGATTTGGCTGTGAACTAAGCAATTTTCTTCGAAGAATTTTTCATCCGTTTTGAGGACAGAAAGTGACGGAATGCAGTAGGGTGGTGAAATTTGAATTTAAACTCAATTCTAGTAACCCAATTCACAAAATTAAAATTCAATGACCCAAATGAGATTTTTCTGAAAGTTCAGTGATCTCAAATGAAATATACCCATATATAACAGTAAAAGTGTTCATAGATGGCAGTTATTATAACTGCAAAATAGTAGAAAAAGGGAAAACCAACTCAAAAGAAATAATTTTTTCAGTGGTGCTCCTTGTACACCGCTGCTAACCGCAACCTTTACCACAAGGAGCAAAAGACACTTATGCCCCTTAATATAATCTTTTTGTAACTATTAACAGTCTAGCATTTGGAGATGGTATATAACCTTTTTCAAGAAAGGCACAATTCAAACTGGAGGATAGTTAATGCAAACATTTAACTCCGTCAATACCAACTCAATCTAACTTAAAAATGCAACCATAAACCTTGTATTAAATTGAAAAGTGATTGTTTAAAGATGCAGCAAATAAATCTGATACATTTAAAAACAAAAATAACACCAACAAAATATGCCTTTTTAAATACTACAATGAGAAAAATATTATGAAAAAAAAAAGAAAAGAAAAAAGCCTAACCCAGTCAAAGTGCAAATGTTGAAATTAATAGCATGAACCCTCAAATTGGTTAATTCTAACCTAAAAATTAAACTCAACCCATTAACAATTTAATATGAAATTAACAAAACAACTACAGATAAATTGATAACATTCACCACTTAATAAAAATGGAAAGAAACTATAAAGGACTAAATTGACATAAAAGTATAAATGTGGGGGCCAACTTGTGAAAATATAAAAATTGAAGGACTTGAGTTGTAGATAAAAGAGGACGAAATTGAAATAAAAGAGAAAGTACACTAAAGTGGATATATTATAAAGATGAAGAACTTATCGTGCAAATAATTAATTCATTATTTTATTAATTATGTAGTATTTTTAAAATAAATTTGTTAAGTTTTTAGATTTGAAATTATTTTAAGATTGTTAAGCAGTGGTGTAATATTCCCGCTAATTATCTCCTTAGAATATTAGGCATGTTATTGTCTTTTCATACAAATTCAAAGCCCCCAGGCAAACTCGAACTAGTCAACGTGTCTTTTACAAGTCTTCCAAACTAATATAATCTTTTCACATTATATATTCAAATCAAGATTCCAAACTAAATCTCGTAATGAAATCTATAAAAGTCAATCACTTAAAAAGTGTCAATTAAAATTATTTAAAGTATAGATTAAATATATCTCTTAACACTGTATAATTAGAGAACACAATAATGTAGCAAAAAATTTTATATTCATTTTCAAAATCCTAATCCACCGATCACGGAAAATATTAAAAGTTTTATTGAGGACAAATATATTCTAATATGTAGGTGCTACATGATTATCAATGTTCTAAAAAACATAAAGTGTGGATAAGCGTGGAAGCCGAGCTTCAAGCTTTTCAGACTTAGACGAGGCCTAGGCAATGGCGAGACAAGGGTGATACAAGGGCGAGGTGTGAGGCATGGCTAGACGTCGAAGTTAAGTTTCGAAAGTATAGATTAAATATATATCTTAAAAGTTTTATATTCATTTTCAAAATCCTAACCTACTGATCACGGAGAATATTAAAAGTTTTATTGAGGAAAAATATATTATAATACGTAGGTGCTACATGATTATATTACTCTTAATGTATGAGAAAATTTCATCTGTGCTACTGGTCCTCTGACAATCCATGTGAGATGTGCTCCAATTGTAGTTTTCATCCTTAATGAATCTAATTAACATTATATGACGTTCATTAAACGACAAAATACAGTTTTGCGCAGAATGTTATTGACTAATCATAATTTAGTTCAAATAATTTGTTTTAGAGATTATTTATTGAGCTATGAATATAAAAATAGATTCCTCAGACTTTGACTTCATTAAATAACTTAAAATCTGAATTAATGAGAATTAATTCTTCCAGAGAAGTCCCACATGATGTTAGATTGCTATACACTTGGCATTTGCCTGTCCATGCATTTTTACCTTATCAGTTGATTTAGGGAAAATTTCATACCGTGAATCATTTAAACAAGATCCACTTGGATCCACTGAACTATTGGTTTTTGAAATAAAATTCGTTTCTTTAATTTTCGGTATTCTTACATATCAACGAGTCTATTTTTTCCTTTTCACTTTCCTATCCTTGGAGTACTTGTTTTCTCATTGCTTTTGATCCCTTTTGTAGATGTTAAATGAAGCACAAGAAACAACAGGTAAATTTATGTGACTTCTTGGGGATATAGTCCTAATATTGAAGTCCATGATTATTTAAGTGATACAAAATATTATTTGTAACATTTGTATCACCTATTGATATACAATATCATATTATCATTTGTAACATCCGTACCAAATAGTTATACTATAACGGACTAAATTGATATAAAAATATAAATATGGGGATCAAGTTGTAAAAATTGAAAAATTTAAGGACTAGGGTTGCAAATAAAAGATGACGAAATTGAAATGAAAGATGAATTACAGGAACTAAAGTGGCGAAATTATAAAAATAAAGGACTTATCGTAAAAATAATCAAGGACTCAAGAAGCAA
Organism: Forsythia viridissima; assembly: GCA_030279155.1. Classification (NCBI taxonomy): domain Eukaryota; kingdom Viridiplantae; phylum Streptophyta; class Magnoliopsida; order Lamiales; family Oleaceae; genus Forsythia; species Forsythia viridissima. The sequence goes on from CM059039.1 coordinate 27,253,101, forward strand.
ATTTGGATCAAATTTATCACAATTAACGTGGTCCTATTTGATTTTAATTTATTAATTTATTAATTAATATAATATTAATTATGTAGTATTTATGAAATAAATTAGTTAAGTTGTTAGATTTAAAATTATTTTAAGATTGGTAAGTAGAGAGCGTAATATTCCCAAGTTATTTCCATGGACAAAAAGTGGAAAAAAGGGACATTTCCAAGTCAAATCAAACCAAAAAAACAAAAGTAGGCCACAAATTCCACAATTATGAACCCCATCACAACCCGACACAATAAAATCGAAGACCGTGTAGTTGCAAAGTCAAGTCATTACACTTATCTAGCATAAAAATAAGTACTCATTACATCTTTTTTTTATTCTTTGATATCATTTTTTTCATAGCATAAAAATAAATACTCATTACAAATTTTTTAATTCTTTTCAAGAGCTAAGTTGGAGTTATGAAAAGAAAAACGTTGAATTGTTGAAATGGGATGACATAATTGAAACAATCAACATTATATTTTGCCATGTTGCCAACTCAGCATTTGTCAGTCTACAAAATCCGTTTTGGATTTTCACCAATTTTGAGATAATGTGAAAATTGGATGACTTGATTAAAATCCAACAAATCAAGTTTATTTTTTAACTTGGATGTCAAGGTATTTTATTTTTCTTTGAGTTTGTTTTCTTCAATCTTATCCAATCGTATAATTACTTAATCTAATAAAATATTGTCCACCATAGCATATTGATCGATGTGCTGAGATTGTAAAAGAACTGTGGAATATAGTTTAAAAGGCAGGCATGAATATGATGAGCCGACTAGGCACGGCTTAAATGTTGTCTATGATACAAATCAATTTTTCCGTGGTGAAGTTCTTTAGTTTGATCACAAGCTTTGACAAGTTATTCCAATTCAAATTAATTAGTCTTTCTATGCAATGTATCCTAATCTTTTAGGATTGACCTTTATTACATTTTCTTATAGGCCATGTTAAAATATATAAATCCTAAGAAAGTGTTACAAGTGTTTAACGTTAATACAAGTGTTCTTACTTCACATAAAAATAGTTTCTTAGCAATACTAAACACCTCTATTAATGTTCTTATATGCACGAAAACAAATAATTGAATGAATCAAATGGGAAATCGATACTGAATTTCGCTAAGCATAAGATCAAACCTAATGAGAAAAATTTAAAATAAACTGAAATTTAAAAGTCAACGTCAACAGAAAAATTAAAAGACCATGTTTAATGTGGTTGTAAAATCAATTCATTAAGAGAAAGATAATCTCGACATTCTACCAGAAAACCTTCTACAATGAAGATAAAGAAAAATCTATGCATCCAATGGATTTCTCCAGTTGAGTAGTCAAGCAAATTTTGTTTTACTTTGGAAAGAAGTGGAGTCCACAAATTCATTAATTGTCGACTCCACTTCTTTCCATAAATAAAACAAAATTTGCTTGGCTACTCAACTGGAGAAATACATTGGATGCATAGATTTTTCTTTATCCTCATTGTGGAAAAAATTTGATATGTATCATAGACAACCTTTAAGTCGTGCCTAGTTGGTTCAACATATTCATGCCTATCCTTTGAACTATCTTCTACTTTTCTTTTACCATCTTAGCACATCAATATGCTTTGGTGAACAACATTTTATTAGATCAAGTGATTATACAATTGGATAAGATTGAAAGAAACAAACTCAAGGAAAAATAAAATACCTCCCCATCCAAGTTAAAAACTAAAATTTGTTGGATTTTAATCAAGTCATCCAATTTTTACATTATCTCAAAGCTGGTCACTCAACTCATTTCCATTTGTCAAATCAAAAATTGCTTTTAAAGACTAACAAATGTTGAGTTGGCGACATGGCAAAATATAATGTTGATCGTTTCAATTAAAAAACATGGAATGAATATTTATTTTTATATATGCTATGAAAAAAAATGATATCAAAGAATTAAAAAAATGTAATGAGTATTTATTTTTATTCTAGTTAAGTGTAATGACTTGACTTTGCAACTACATGGTCTTTGATTTTATTGTGCGTGTCTGGTTGTGGTGGGGCTCATATTGTGGAATTTGTGGTCTTCTACTTTTGTTTTTTTGGTTTGCTTTGACTTCGAAATGTCCATTTTTTCAATTTTTGTTTGTGGAAATAACTTTGGAAGTAGCTTACTTGGAACAAGGCTAATTGTTTGTGTCTAAAAGAAATAGAAGAAATTGGCACTGAGGTTCTTAACCTTTGTATAAGTGAATACTTAAGTCTCTAGTTAATCCTTTGTCGCATTTAAATCTCTAACTTTTCATATATATGGAAATTAGGTCTCCTTTCCTAATAAACAACTTTTGCATTGTCCATTAACTATCCAACATTTTCCAAGGTTTTTCATGTTAAGTCAACTTTACTAAGAATATTTTCTTTGTCTTAATTCACTTTTTCTCGTTGATTTGTAGAAATTTAAGATTTCAAGGAATATAAAGTAGCTCAAAATATGAATTCCGTCGAAACTTTAAAATTGCAATCCTAATTAACGAGGTTTATCTTGTGTCAGAAGAAATTTAGTTTGAAAACTTTACAGTGTATACATGTAAATAAATCTTACAATACAAGAACTTGTGATCAACTGAGTCTAAATTACATTCTTAATTTCAGCTAGACCCGTGGTCAATGAACTAGAAATAAAATACCCAACACTAATTCTAGTCGTGCTTTGCGACATTGAGATAGATATTTTGTAATCCAATTAAGACTCTTCGAAATAAGTTTATTAAAAGATTTAAGCTATAATGATTAATTCTAGAAAATAGTGTGAACGCAAATGTCAAGAATTTATCAAATATAATTTTTAAAAGATTTGGATTCACGAATTCACCATAGTTGTCATCTCTAATTTCTGATCTCAAGATTTATTCATATTGTTATACTCGGTCTAATTCACAAATTTAACATAATTTAACTCTCTCGAGTCCAAATTAATCCTATCTAATTAAGTCAACTCATTATATCTTTATGTGAAGTTAAAATAATTCTTAATTAAATGCATTAAATCTCCTAAGAATTTAATTTAAGACTACAACAATAACAAAAGCGTATCTCTACCATTTATCCAATTGCCGGATTTTACTACATGGTCTAAATTAATAACTTACATCTCAATTTGTTACAATCCACAGTTCAATGAAATAATGGTCAATTATTTCAAGCATTAAGAGAAGAAGTAAAATCAATACATAATTAAATTTATAAGCAAAACTTGAGAATTGAAATTAAAGAATCTAAACTAGGTTACATCGTTCATTCAAAATTAATATTAATTTAGCTATTCATAATTCGAGAGAAAGAAAAAATGAAAGTTTGGAATATATACCGGATCTAAATAAAGGATGAGAAAAAGTTGAATATCGTGCACAAAGAATTCGTCGTCTTTATGTCCCAATCTTCAAGATCCTCTTCAATATTCATCTCTTTCTCCTTTTCTTGTCTTTTCTTTCTCCTTCGATTCTTGTATATGGTATATCTCATTTGTTTAATCATAATCTCCCTTTATATGTCCCAAAAATCTTAATTTAATGTAGAAGTCGTGTCCCAAAGAATTACCAAACTATAATTTGAATAAAATAAGAAACTAAAATTCTGGTCATGAATTGTGCTTAAGTCTCTAATTATTTGCACGACAAGTCCTTCATATTTCTAATGTCTCCACTTCAGTCCTTGGATTTCTTCTTTCATTTCAATTTCGTCCTCTTTTATTTGCAACCCAAGTCATACAACTTTTGGATGTTTACAAATTTGCAAGATGATAAGAGCAACTTAGATTTCCATCTCTGTTTATCTTATGTTATTGAATAAAGCTTCCATAGTAAATTTTATGTTATTCAATTTCAGAATTGCAATGCAACCACATAAATCCACCAAGACTAAGAGTCATTCAATTTGTTCCATGGAAGTCGGTCCCCTATGCAAACGAGTCAGAGATTGCCAGTCAGAGCAAGCGAACATCATTTCCAACACATTGTAAGCAAATATTTGTTTGACACTGCAAGTGATCCACATATTATTTTCCTAGAAAACTTTTCCTAAATTCTTATATGTACACTAGCTTGCACCCCCAATATATATGCACCAGACCTTCAAGTTGGAAATGAGCAAGGATCAAAAGTTAAAAATATGGGACCACCACAACAACTACAACTTGCAAACAGAATACATAGAGATACGCGCGCGCATAGAGGTTCATTTTTCTTTACTTAATACATTGAATACATCTCTTGGCCACTAGCTAACAACCGCATGTGACTACAATATATAAGAGGTAAATTTCATCCACGGTCAATTAAGTTTCAATAAAATCTCAATTTGGTCATTAAATTTTAGTTTATCTCAATTGAGTCACTCACCCTTAATTTAATTTCAAATTTCACCATTCTGTCATGTTTCGTCATCTACCGTCTCCAAAATTGATGGAAATTGCTTGGTTGATAGCCAAATCGCAATGGATCTTATATGTAATCGTTGCATGGCATGCCAACAAAGCAACAATTATGTGGAAATACAATACGTAAGGTTGTTTGGCTGGGTGTGATTTTTAGTTTAGCAGTTTTCTTACGTGGCGTAGTGGTGAGTTGACATGTCATGTACAAATTATATGAAATATCTATAATATGATTTGGCTGTGAACTAAGCAATTTTCTTCGAAGAATTTTTCATCCGTTTTGAGGACAGAAAGTGACGGAATGCAGTAGGGTGGTGAAATTTGAATTTAAACTCAATTCTAGTAACCCAATTCACAAAATTAAAATTCAATGACCCAAATGAGATTTTTCTGAAAGTTCAGTGATCTCAAATGAAATATACCCATATATAACAGTAAAAGTGTTCATAGATGGCAGTTATTATAACTGCAAAATAGTAGAAAAAGGGAAAACCAACTCAAAAGAAATAATTTTTTCAGTGGTGCTCCTTGTACACCGCTGCTAACCGCAACCTTTACCACAAGGAGCAAAAGACACTTATGCCCCTTAATATAATCTTTTTGTAACTATTAACAGTCTAGCATTTGGAGATGGTATATAACCTTTTTCAAGAAAGGCACAATTCAAACTGGAGGATAGTTAATGCAAACATTTAACTCCGTCAATACCAACTCAATCTAACTTAAAAATGCAACCATAAACCTTGTATTAAATTGAAAAGTGATTGTTTAAAGATGCAGCAAATAAATCTGATACATTTAAAAACAAAAATAACACCAACAAAATATGCCTTTTTAAATACTACAATGAGAAAAATATTATGAAAAAAAAAAGAAAAGAAAAAAGCCTAACCCAGTCAAAGTGCAAATGTTGAAATTAATAGCATGAACCCTCAAATTGGTTAATTCTAACCTAAAAATTAAACTCAACCCATTAACAATTTAATATGAAATTAACAAAACAACTACAGATAAATTGATAACATTCACCACTTAATAAAAATGGAAAGAAACTATAAAGGACTAAATTGACATAAAAGTATAAATGTTGGGGCCAACTTGTGAAAATATAAAAATTGAAGGACTTGAGTTGTAGATAAAAGAGGACGAAATTGAAATAAAAGAGAAAGTACACTAAAGTGGATATATTATAAAGATGAAGAACTTATCGTGCAAATAATTAATTCATTATTTTATTAATTATGTAGTATTTTTAAAATAAATTTGTTAAGTTTTTAGATTTGAAATTATTTTAAGATTGTTAAGCAGTGGTGTAATATTCCCGCTAATTATCTCCTTAGAATATTAGGCATGTTATTGTCTTTTCATACAAATTCAAAGCCCCCAGGCAAACTCGAACTAGTCAACGTGTCTTTTACAAGTCTTCCAAACTAATATAATCTTTTCACATTATATATTCAAATCAAGATTCCAAACTAAATCTCGTAATGAAATCTATAAAAGTCAATCACTTAAAAAGTGTCAATTAAAATTATTTAAAGTATAGATTAAATATATCTCTTAACACTGTATAATTAGAGAACACAATAATGTAGCAAAAAATTTTATATTCATTTTCAAAATCCTAATCCACCGATCACGGAAAATATTAAAAGTTTTATTGAGGACAAATATATTCTAATATGTAGGTGCTACATGATTATCAATGTTCTAAAAAACATAAAGTGTGGATAAGCGTGGAAGCCGAGCTTCAAGCTTTTCAGACTTAGACGAGGCCTAGGCAATGGCGAGACAAGGGTGATACAAGGGCGAGGTGTGAGGCATGGCTAGACGTCGAAGTTAAGTTTCGAAAGTATAGATTAAATATATATCTTAAAAGTTTTATATTCATTTTCAAAATCCTAACCTACTGATCACGGAGAATATTAAAAGTTTTATTGAGGAAAAATATATTATAATACGTAGGTGCTACATGATTATATTACTCTTAATGTATGAGAAAATTTCATCTGTGCTACTGGTCCTCTGACAATCCATGTGAGATGTGCTCCAATTGTAGTTTTCATCCTTAATGAATCTAATTAACATTATATGACGTTCATTAAACGACAAAATACAGTTTTGCGCAGAATGTTATTGACTAATCATAATTTAGTTCAAATAATTTGTTTTAGAGATTATTTATTGAGCTATGAATATAAAAATAGATTCCTCAGACTTTGACTTCATTAAATAACTTAAAATCTGAATTAATGAGAATTAATTCTTCCAGAGAAGTCCCACATGATGTTAGATTGCTATACACTTGGCATTTGCCTGTCCATGCATTTTTACCTTATCAGTTGATTTAGGGAAAATTTCATACCGTGAATCATTTAAACAAGATCCACTTGGATCCACTGAACTATTGGTTTTTGAAATAAAATTCGTTTCTTTAATTTTCGGTATTCTTACATATCAACGAGTCTATTTTTTCCTTTTCACTTTCCTATCCTTGGAGTACTTGTTTTCTCATTGCTTTTGATCCCTTTTGTAGATGTTAAATGAAGCACAAGAAACAACAGGTAAATTTATGTGACTTCTTGGGGATATAGTCCTAATATTGAAGTCCATGATTATTTAAGTGATACAAAATATTATTTGTAACATTTGTATCACCTATTGATATACAATATCATATTATCATTTGTAACATCCGTACCAAATAGTTATACTATAACGGACTAAATTGATATAAAAATATAAATATGGGGATCAAGTTGTAAAAATTGAAAAATTTAAGGACTAGGGTTGCAAATAAAAGATGACGAAATTGAAATGAAAGATGAATTACAGGAACTAAAGTGGCGAAATTATAAAAATAAAGGACTTATCGTAAAAATAATCAAGGACTCAAGAAGCAAATTTGGATCAAATTTATCACAATTAACGTGGTCCTATTTGATTTTAATTTATTAATTTATTAATTAATATAATATTAATTATGTAGTATTTATGAAATAAATTAGTTAAGTTGTTAGATTTAAAATTATTTTAAGATTGGTAAGTAGAGAGCGTAATATTCCCAAGTTATTTCCATGGACAAAAAGTGGAAAAAAGGGACATTTCCAAGTCAAATCAAACCAAAAAAACAAAAGTAGGCCACAAATTCCACAATTATGAACCCCATCACAACCAGACACAATAAAATCGAAGACCGTGTAGTTGCAAAGTCAAGTCATTACACTTATCTAGCATAAAAATAAGTACTCATTACATCTTTTTTTTATTCTTTGATATCATTTTTTTCATAGCATAAAAATAAATACTCATTACAAATTTTTTAATTCTTTTCAAGAGCTAAGTTGGAGTTATGAAAAGAAAAACGTTGAATTGTTGAAATGGGATGACATAATTGAAACAATCAACATTATATTTTGCCATGTTGCCAACTCAGCATTTGTCAGTCTACAAAATCCGTTTTGGATTTTCACCAATTTTGAGATAATGTGAAAATTGGATGACTTGATTAAAATCCAACAAATCAAGTTTATTTTTTAACTTGGATGTCAAGGTATTTTATTTTTCTTTGAGTTTGTTTTCTTCAATCTTATCCAATCGTATAATTACTTAATCTAATAAAATATTGTCCACCATAGCATATTGATCGATGTGCTGAGATTGTAAAAGAACTGTGGAATATAGTTTAAAAGGCAGGCATGAATATGATGAGCCGACTAGGCACGGCTTAAATGTTGTCTATGATACAAATCAATTTTTCCGTGGTGAAGTTCTTTAGTTTGATCACAAGCTTTGACAAGTTATTCCAATTCAAATTAATTAGTCTTTCTATGCAATGTATCCTAATCTTTTAGGATTGACCTTTATTACATTTTCTTATAGGCCATGTTAAAATATATAAATCCTAAGAAAGTGTTACAAGTGTTTAACGTTAATACAAGTGTTCTTACTTCACATAAAAATAGTTTCTTAGCAATACTAAACACCTCTATTAATGTTCTTATATGCACGAAAACAAATAATTGAATGAATCAAATGGGAAATCGATACTGAATTTCGCTAAGCATAAGATCAAACCTAATGAGAAAAATTTAAAATAAACTGAAATTTAAAAGTCAACGTCAACAGAAAAATTAAAAGACCATGTTTAATGTGGTTGTAAAATCAATTCATTAAGAGAAAGATAATCTCGACATTCTACCAGAAAACCTTCTACAATGAAGATAAAGAAAAATCTATGCATCCAATGGATTTCTCCAGTTGAGTAGTCAAGCAAATTTTGTTTTACTTTGGAAAGAAGTGGAGTCCACAAATTCATTAATTGTCGACTCCACTTCTTTCCATAAATAAAACAAAATTTGCTTGGCTACTCAACTGGAGAAATACATTGGATGCATAGATTTTTCTTTATCCTCATTGTGGAAAAAATTTGATATGTATCATAGACAACCTTTAAGTCGTGCCTAGTTGGTTCAACATATTCATGCCTATCCTTTGAACTATCTTCTACTTTTCTTTTACCATCTTAGCACATCAATATGCTTTGGTGAACAACATTTTATTAGATCAAGTGATTATACAATTGGATAAGATTGAAAGAAACAAACTCAAGGAAAAATAAAATACCTCCCCATCCAAGTTAAAAACTAAAATTTGTTGGATTTTAATCAAGTCATCCAATTTTTACATTATCTCAAAGCTGGTCACTCAACTCATTTCCATTTGTCAAATCAAAAATTGCTTTTAAAGACTAACAAATGTTGAGTTGGCGACATGGCAAAATATAATGTTGATCGTTTCAATTAAAAAACATGGAATGAATATTTATTTTTATATATGCTATGAAAAAAAATGATATCAAAGAATTAAAAAAATGTAATGAGTATTTATTTTTATTCTAGTTAAGTGTAATGACTTGACTTTGCAACTACATGGTCTTTGATTTTATTGTGCGTGTCTGGTTGTGGTGGGGCTCATATTGTGGAATTTGTGGTCTTCTACTTTTGTTTTTTTGGTTTGCTTTGACTTCGAAATGTCCATTTTTTCAATTTTTGTTTGTGGAAATAACTTTGGAAGTAGCTTACTTGGAACAAGGCTAATTGTTTGTGTCTAAAAGAAATAGAAGAAATTGGCACTGAGGTTCTTAACCTTTGTATAAGTGAATACTTAAGTCTCTAGTTAATCCTTTGTCGCATTTAAATCTCTAACTTTTCATATATATGGAAATTAGGTCTCCTTTCCTAATAAACAACTTTTGCATTGTCCATTAACTATCCAACATTTTCCAAGGTTTTTCATGTTAAGTCAACTTTACTAAGAATATTTTCTTTGTCTTAATTCACTTTTTCTCGTTGATTTGTAGAAATTTAAGATTTCAAGGAATATAAAGTAGCTCAAAATATGAATTCCGTCGAAACTTTAAAATTGCAATCCTAATTAACGAGGTTTATCTTGTGTCAGAAGAAATTTAGTTTGAAAACTTTACAGTGTATACATGTAAATAAATCTTACAATACAAGAACTTGTGATCAACTGAGTCTAAATTACATTCTTAATTTCAGCTAGACCCGTGGTCAATGAACTAGAAATAAAATACCCAACACTAATTCTAGTCGTGCTTTGCGACATTGAGATAGATATTTTGTAATCCAATTAAGACTCTTCGAAATAAGTTTATTAAAAGATTTAAGCTATAATGATTAATTCTAGAAAATAGTGTGAACGCAAATGTCAAGAATTTATCAAATATAATTTTTAAAAGATTTGGATTCACGAATTCACCATAGTTGTCATCTCTAATTTCTGATCTCAAGATTTATTCATATTGTTATACTCGGTCTAATTCACAAATTTAACATAATTTAACTCTCTCGAGTCCAAATTAATCCTATCTAATTAAGTCAACTCATTATATCTTTATGTGAAGTTAAAATAATTCTTAATTAAATGCATTAAATCTCCTAAGAATTTAATTTAAGACTACAACAATAACAAAAGCGTATCTCTACCATTTATCCAATTGCCGGATTTTACTACATGGTCTAAATTAATAACTTACATCTCAATTTGTTACAATCCACAGTTCAATGAAATAATGGTCAATTATTTCAAGCATTAAGAGAAGAAGTAAAATCAATACATAATTAAATTTATAAGCAAAACTTGAGAATTGAAATTAAAGAATCTAAACTAGGTTACATCGTTCATTCAAAATTAATATTAATTTAGCTATTCATAATTCGAGAGAAAGAAAACATGAAAGTTTGGAATATATACCGGATCTAAATAAAGGATGAGAAAAAGTTGAATATCGTGCACAAAGAATTCGTCGTCTTTATGTCCCAATCTTCAAGATCCTCTTCAATATTCATCTCTTTCTCCTTTTCTTGTCTTTTCTTTCTCCTTCGATTCTTGTATATGGTATATCTCATTTGTTTAATCATAATCCCCCTTTATATGTCCCAAAAATCTTAATTTAATGTAGAAGTCGTGTCCCAAAGAATTACCAAACTATAATTTGAATAAAATAAGAAACTAAAATTCTGGTCATGAATTGTGCTTAAGTCTCTAATTATTTGCACGACAAGTCCTTCATATTTCTAATGTCTCCACTTCAGTCCTTGGATTTCTTCTTTCATTTCAATTTCGTCCTCTTTTATTTGCAACCCAAGTCATTCAACTTTTGGATGTTTGCAAATTTGCGTTAATTATCTAGCTTAAATTAGTTGGTACTTCTTCTCTTTCATTAGATCTATTTCGTGTTAATTTAACATTTGATATTTCAATATCTATATGTTTAAATGGATTGACAGGAAATATTCCAAATGAAATTGAAAACTTATCAGCACTTCAAATATTAGATTTATCAGACAATGACTTCACAGGTAGTTAATTATCTAGCTTAAATTATTTGCTACTTCTTCTCTTTCATTAGATCTATTTCGTGTTAATTTAACATTTGATATTTTAATATCTATATGTTTAAATGGATTGACAGGAAATATTCCAAATGAAATTGGAAACCTATCAGCACTTCAATATTTAGGTTTATCAGACAATGACTTCACAGGTGGTTAATTATGTAGCTTAAATTAGTTGGTACTTCTTCTCTTTCATTAGATCTATTTCGTGTTAATTTAACATTTGATATTTTAATATCTATATGTTTAAATGGATTGACAGGAAATATTCCAAATGAAATTGGAAACTTATCAACACTTCAAGAATTATATTTGAGTAGAAACGGCTTCAGCGGTACGTAACTCGGTCTCTTTGGCATTTTAATCTTTTTATACTCTTTTGACAAATGTGTTTCAGATTGTGATTGAGATGGATACCACTAGCCTCATTTTAATGTTTAGTCAAGTTTTTTATTATATTCCAAATGAAATTGGAAACTTATCAGCACATGAATATTTAGTTTTGGAATATGACGGCTTCAGTGGTATGTAATTTAACCATTTTAGTTATATATATATATATATATATATATATATATATATATTTATATATATATATATATATTCCGCTAGCCTCATTTTAATGTTTAGTCATGTTTTTTATTATATTTTCATTTCAATCAATAAATTATTATTTTCTAAATTCACAAGAATCTTAAGAATCAACGTATTTTTAAATTTATTCTTTGTTTTGGTATATTGTTAGCTTGTTTACTCAATAACTTAATATTCTAAATTAATTTATGCATTTTTAATTCTAAAATCTTTCTTTTTTTAATAATAAATATTAGAGCTACCAATTTCTGAACGGAACTAGGCACGTATGGTTTCTAACCTTTGCCTTAACTGCATTAATTGTTCCAAACGCTTATTTTCTAGCACGAATGCCCCTAACTTATGTATTTTGATATGCAATTGGTTATTTTTTGATGAAAAAGATCAATATATCCTTAATTTTAATTAGAAAAAATTATAGTGGGTCCCAAGCCTTTGGAAATGTTGCAATTGGTTCCTATACCTTTATTTTTAATTTTTATAAAATATTAAAGAAAATGTACAGAGTTCTCATCTTGATTTTGAATTAAAAAAAAATTATTTCTTTTATTATTAAGTAATTTCAATAATAAAAATTTTAAACTTTTATTTTATGGTTATAACAAAAAAAAAAAATATTGTGTCACAAACTACATCCTTAATTAAATATTTTTATTTAGTTGAGCCATTTGTCTATTAAATACAAATATATAGAACTCAATTATATTCTTTATATTTTAATTTATCATTTTATCATCATTCGACAAAGAAAATAAAGAACCATAATTCATAGATTAATTTTTTTCAATATTTTTATGTTAAATAAAACAAAATAAGATTGGTTGGATATCATAAACTAATATAAGTTATTTTGTTATTTATTTGTATTTTATTCAAGTCTTTCACATCCCAAAGCAATTACATGATACACTTTTGGTATTCATTTGAGTGCATTGACAAACACCACATTACAGGAACAGTTCCATATTCAATTGGCAGTTTATCAAATTTGAAGATATTGAGTATTAATATCAACAGTCTTCATGGTCAAATACCTGAATCCATCTTCAATCTCTCCATGTTACAAGGACTTAGTATTGCAAAAAATAATATCTCCGGCAATCTTCCGTCATCAATAGCCAATGGGCTCCCTGATCTCGAACTTCTCTATCTCGGTGGGAATCAATTGAGTGGAGAAATTCCTGGCTGTATTTCAAATTTTTCTAAGCTTATTGAAATGGATCTTTCTCACAACTCCTTCAGTGGACATGTACCCATGAATCTTGGGAATTTACAGAACCTACAGCGTCTACACTTTGACGAGAATCAATTGACAAATGATCCCTCAATGCTCGAATTGGATTTTCTTATTTCGTTGATAAATTGTAGGCAGTTGAAGGAAATACGAATCGGTAGAAATTCTTTTGATGGAATGCTTCCAAGAGCCCTGGGTAATTTGTCAGCATCTATTAAAGCTTTCACTGCCGATTCTAGTGGTGTTAAAGGTATAATTCCTAATGAAATTGGTAATATGAGCAACTTGATCGAGTTAGGCATTGGAGGCAATGAATTGACAGGAACAATTCCTGACACATTGGGTCAATTAACAAAACTGCAAATGCTGAGACTTAATGACAACAACCTACAGGGGTCAATCAATGTCAACCTTTGCAATTTGGTAAATCTGTATCACCTTGATTTGGGGAATAATCACCTCTCTAGACAGCTCCCTAATTGTTTAGGAAATAAACTTACTTCTTTACGTGAATTAAATTTATCTTACAACTCATTGACTTTCCCTATCCCTTCCACACTATGGACTAACAAGGATATTCAAATAATGGACCTATCATATAATTTGTTCAAAGGTTCGCTGGCTCCAGAAATTGGCAGCGTGAAAGCGATGAGAGAGTTATATCTATCAAGAAATCAGTTCTTAGGAGAGATTCCAAGCACTATAGGGCAACTTCAGAGTTTGGAAAATCTAGCATTATCAAACAATCGATTACATGGTCCTATACCTGAGTCGCTTGGTGATATGATTTCATTGCAATATTTGGATCTATCCAAGAACAATCTCTATGGTGAAATCCCCAGGTCATTAGAGAAACTTAAGGAACTTGTGTATTTCAATGTTTCGTTCAATGAACTCAGTGGTGAAATTCCAAATGGAGAGCCTTTCAAGAACTTAACTGCAAATTTTTTCGTAGGAAATAGCAAATTGTGTGGAGCTGTCATGCCATGCAAGGGTAATGCAACTAGCTCATCAAGCAAGACCAGAATTTTGAAGTATATTTTGCCATCAATTGCCTTGGTAATAATTCTAGCCATTATTTTGGTTTATTTAATGAGACATCGTAATAGGAATACACTTCTTCCGGCTCAGCCAACTTCCCCCATCACCATCAAGAGAATTTCGTATTATGAAATTCTTAATGCTACCAATAATTTTGATGAAGAGAATCTGATTGGCATAGGCAGTATTGGTAAAGTATACAAGGGAATATTTTCAGATGGAATGATTGCTGCTATTAAGGTCTTTAATTTAGATTTGGAAGGCGCAAACAAGAGTTTTGATACTGAGTGCCACATACTGTGCAATATTCGTCACAGAAATCTTGTCAAGGTAATTACGAGTTGCTCTAACCTTGATCTTAAAGCCTTGGTGTTGGAATATATGCCTAATGGAAACTTGAACAAATGGCTGTCCTCTAGCAACTGTTTCCTAAATATAGTTCAAAGATTGGAAATAATGATAGATGTGGCGTCTGCATTTGAGTATCTACATCATGGGTATCCTTCTCCAATTGTCCATTGTGATTTGAAGCCCAGCAACATACTTCTAGATGAAGACATGGTTGCCCATGTTGCAGACTTTGGCATTGCCAAGCTTTTCACTGAAGACCAGAGAATTTCGCTGACCAAGACGTTGGGAACTATTGGATATATGGCTCCAGGTAAACGGTTCTGTCAACTATTTATGTATAGAGTAAATGTTATACATGTAATTATTCATAAATGTTATGCTAACATTATATTTAGTGTAAAAGCACCACACTTGCTTTCATACTTATGGCCTTCTTTCTATGAAAGATCAATATAAATAGGGCAAATAGATGATTGCAGGTTGATCACATATATAAATACCTCTTGGGCATAGCCATGTTGTGCTTTTTGTTAGTGTTCTATTTACCATTTAATTCTCATTCATTTATTTTTCAATTAACATTTGACTTGTTAACTTGATTATCCCAATTTTGTAGAGTATGGATCAACAGGATTAATATCGACTATGGCTGATGTTTATAGCTTTGGGATTATGCTGATGGAAACATTTACCAAAATGAAGCCAACAGACGACATGTTTGTTGGGGAGTTCACCATGAGGAGATGGGTGTTTGAATCATTCCCGAATGCAATAACACAGATAGTTGATGTGGATCTAATGAATGCAGTTGAAAACAATGATAGAGCTGAAGAGAGTTGCTTCAGATCAATCATGGGACTAGCACTAGAATGCACAGCTGATTTCCCCGAGGAGAGGCTCTCTGCGAAAGATGTTTTGACAAGGCTCAAGAAGATCAAAACTGAATTTTTTAAGCATAATTGAGGTGGAGTAAGACGAAGAGGTTTGTTTATTTATCTTGTTTTCTTTTTCCATCTAATGAGAACACAAAAAAGATGAATATTTGAAGTAAATTCATTAATGAAATCAGAAACTATTGTCATTTCACTATTAATATTCATTACACATTTAAAACAAACTTTAATCATCTCTCAAAAGCTTATTTTATGTTGCTATTGCAGAAAAATTGGCAATCATTCTGAAGATTTTTAAGCTCTGTTTGGCTTCCAGTGGTGTGTTGCAGTGTATTATAGCTGTGTGTGTCCCTAAAAATTGTAATGTAAAGTAATTTGTTTGATGAATAAATAATTTTATGCAATGATTTGGTTACCTTTTGTTCTTATCCTCTTCATTTTCCATTGACACCAGTGATTTAATTCAAACATGCAGAAAATTATTTTCATGTAAACACTCTGTTGGCATTCTTTCTTCCTTTGTTCTGTTTTCCCCTGAAAAACATTCCCCATTCATAAATGGAGCAACCCTCTTGAAGATCTAAGGATTGTTGTGATTTGTGTGTTAAATTGTTAATTGCTTGTAATTCTCATAAGGGATACAAGAACGTGGCAAGCTACTACATGGTTAGAATTGTGAGGAAGACATACTTGGAGAATACAAGAAAATTGCTACATTTGATTCAATTTATTCTCTTACCATTATGATGGTTGGCCAGGACTGAGTCGGATTTAGTTAATTTATTAGAGCACTACCTTGTGGATTAGAGACAAGAAAAGGTAAAGAGGTTGAGAGAGTGACGTGAAGTCCAGCTACTCTACCAGGCCCTCATGGACATGATAAGGATGTCTTCCAATCCACGAACTTCCTAATTTAAATATATGTTGCATTCCTTTCATTAAATGGAAATGTGGCTGATCATATATTTTCCATTTTTCTTTATATATATGAACATCAGAGCTTGTTCTATGATTTTATAATGATACTCTCTTGTAATTATTGAGTTCGAGTATTGCACAAGTTCTTCCCAATTAGATTTTTACTCATAATTCGATTCACTAATTTTGTTACTCTAGTGAAAAATTCACTGAGTAATGGATATGACTTTTTCTGAGCCTTCAGTTTCTCCCTATCATTAAGCCATATATTTTTGGAAAATTCGCTTTGCTAACTCCTTGTTACACGTGATTTGGGAATTTTCTTTTAATTTTATTTTATGTCTTGATATTGAGAAACATTTGGAATTTTTTTGAGGACAACAAACGATTCATTAAAATTCACTATCAACCAAGTTTTCAAATTAAAGGTTGGTATATTAGGACTGTATTCCCCAAGAAGTCACAAACTTACCTGTTCTTTGTTGAAACCATTGGCAATGAGAAAACAAGTACTCCTAGGATAGGAAAGTGAAAAGGAAAAAAATAGACTCGTTGATATGTAAGAACACCAAAAATTAAACACAAATTGAAAAGAAACAAATTTTATTTCAATAACCAATACTTCAGTCGATCCAAGTGGATCTTGTTTAAATGATTCACAGTATAGTCATAAATGAGTTAATTCTAAAAACGGATTCTTAAAATAAGGAAAAGTAACAAAAATAATTCTGAAATTCAGCATAAACAAACCTCTAATTTTTTGATAAATTAATAAAATATGTGTTTTAGTCCCTAAAGTGTGAAATTTTCCCTAAATCAAGAGGGTTTCGGTCCAAAACCCCTGTATTTTGCTATGTTATATTGGAAAATTGGGGTCATTTGACAAAACGTGACTCAATCGACCAACAAATGACATATAGATTGAGACTCGACTATTTTGAACCTTAAGATAGACCCTAGAGACAATGCAGTCCACAATTCTCAGTTTACACCGGCTCACAATTCTTACAAAAGCAATACATGTATATATGAAAATTACTAGGTTGATGAAAACGAATCCTTAATTAATTGACACGTCCAAGTATCATTTGACACGAAAGAACCAGGGCAAGACAAAAGCTAATATCAAGCATGCCATCAAGAAGTTGCTCAAAGACTTCTTACACCGGCATGAACTCTCTTGAGAAGTGTCTAAAGTGGTTGCCACCATTCTCATCTCATTCCACTCCATCATGAAAATTGAGGTGTCCTCTAAATTGCTGGTTAGGTTATGTTCTTCACTGTCTTTCCACATATCTCACACAATCTGCAAGGCACAGCATGTTTGGTTGAACTAAGTCCTGTAACACGTGATTTATAATATAATAGACTAGACACGTAGGACATGAATTGATTACAGACTTGCAATTTCTTTTTCCATTCAAATTTTACTCAATGTTCCACAAATTTTATCAATGTTATTTCTTTTTTTGAAGGGCAATAAAAAAAATTCGAACTACAAACGACACAAAACTCGGAATACAATCCAAACACGTTCTAGTACTAACATCGTGGCCACCTTATTCCCTTCATGAGGAATGAAGCTACAAAAACCATGTCCTACATATCATGTTGAGGTGAAAGCAAACTAGAAAGTAGAAACTCCATGCAAAAACTGAAATCATTCTGGTTTGATCAAAAAAACAATCTTATTGCCTCACCCCAATATTACTATTCTTTTTTGATTGTTATAGATCTAGAAGCCATGAAGACCTTCTTTGGGATGAACTAGAAAACAAGAAACAGGGGGAGGAGAAGGAGCACGATCTCATGATCTCGAGACAGTTTCGAGCCACAGAGCAACCTTGGAGGAGGGTGGGGGGAAATATACATATAATGATTCATGAATTGTACCTGTTTTCTCTCTGGACAAACCAGGTCTCAGCACAATGTCTATGTGAAAAACCCAATTCTCCTTTGCAATTGCAACCATGTGAAATGACTTCTGAGCTCCCTGATATAGTTTTTTCATTGCCAAAATGACAAATTCTGCAAACTTTTTCTACTTTCAGTTTTCTTCATTTCTTGATTTATCAATCCCAACAATTAAACTGATCATTCATTTCTTCTTCATTCACACCCGTGTTCCCACTTGCTGCTTCAATTTTTGTGGATTTTCTGAATTTTCATTGCCTTCTGCTTCATGATCCTGCATTTCATTCTCCATTTATCATTAAAAATTTCCCCAATTCCAAGGCATAAAAGCTTATATAAAGGTCAATATTTGTTGATAAAGGGATATTCCTGGGAGGTTTGAGTTGGTACCTGAGGTTTAATCAATAAAAAGCAAACGAAATAGTTTAAATAAATTCATGAAATAATAAATAATTACAAGATTTACTTTTGGAATCTTGATTTGAATATGTAACATGAATAGATTGTATTAGTTTGGAAGACTTGTAAAAGACAGGTTGACCAGTGTGAGTTTGCCTGTGGGCTTTGAATTTGTATGAGAAGACAATAACATGCCTAATATTATAAGCATGTCAGAATGCTTTGATTGGAAGGAAGGCTCGGAATAGCACGAAGTACAGCGAAGCGTTTTCCTGCCTAAAGCGAGGGCATCCCATGAAACCGGAGATTGCAAAGCAAATGAAGGGCGAGAGAGAGCCTTCTGAGCATAGCGAACAAAGGTAACTATATAACATTTAGCATTCCATATGTATTGTCATTCTTCTATCCACTCACTTATATCCGATTCTAT
This sequence comes from Forsythia viridissima, assembly GCA_030279155.1. NCBI lineage: Eukaryota > Viridiplantae > Streptophyta > Magnoliopsida > Lamiales > Oleaceae > Forsythia > Forsythia viridissima. The sequence goes on from CM059039.1 coordinate 27,272,233, forward strand.
GTACTCAACATCTCTGTATTAATTGAATTTTGTCATGCGACTAAACTTTTACAACATTTCATTTTTATAGTTTTTTTTTAGTGCCACACGCCCGCAACTTTCTTGTTTATTGGGTGTTTTTTTCTTTGATTTTTCCTTTATATTTGCTCTAATATTGAAGCTTTTTTGGTTGGTTCAGAGGTGAAAATGGGATATATAAGACTTTGGACAAGAAAAAAATGTGAAAAGGGTTAGATGTATGAAGAATTCTAAGATTGCTTTTGCATCACTTTTTCAACAATAAATGCTCATATAAAGGAATTTTTCGGTAGTAAAAAAAAAAGTGAGTAAACGTCGACTAGAGCGCATCCCATGAATCTGTAGAACATTTTTAGGTGGAAGAGGACTAGATTAGAGAGAATGATAAAAAAGATTTATGTAGTTGAATTCAAATTTATTAAAAATAATTAGTAGATATTAATCTGGACCAAACAAGCAATTAATGACATATTTCGAGTACGTGATGAGCGACTCTGTAGTGATCTTCGATCAATTATCCTTCGGTTTTGATGGGGTTATGAGGATGGGAAAACAAGATGGCGTGGATTAGATGGTCAAAAGTTTGTTGGGTTGGGGTTTAGAGTCCTGGGGATGTTCAACCAAGCTCTCTTGGCTAAACTATTGTCTCTTACATAAACCCGAGTCTATTGCTACGAGAATTTTATGGGACAAATATTTGAAAAACGAAAATATGTTAGACAAGTAGGATATAAGGGGATCCTCATTCCTTTTAGAAGAGCATTCTTCGGGATCGTGATTTGATTAGGAAGGGGTTAGGTGGCGTGTAGGGAACGGTGAAAAATTAGAATATTTTCCAAACCCATTAATATGAATTGGCGGGATAACATTCATAAATTGCAGACATTATTTAGCGTTTCGGGCTCGTGAAATGAGCAGAAATTGGAATAATCTTCCCGGTTGATAGAGAATTAATTTGATCCATTGCTTTGAGTAGAAATAGCCATGAGGACTCTATTGTGTGGCACTTTGTGAAAAGTATTGATATCTATCACAATTGCTGATGATCGGTAATCTATGTGGCAATTAAATAGCATTAATTGATATGTCATTTTAAATGAGACATATATCCTTACATTTAAATGGCATATATCAATTAATATCACTTAATTGCCACATCTATTGCTGATCATTGTTGTGATAGATAATATTATTCATTTGAGAAGGATGTGGTCTATTCAGTGAAGAGTGGGTATTTGGTGTTGTTATAGGAACTAATGCGCGTATGTGAGGGGCCTAGTTCATGTCAGCTAGCTACTTGGTGGTGGGTGGTTTGGAAAATAGAAGTTCCGCCAAAAGTGAGAATTTTTATGTGTCATGTCTACCATGACTCTATCCCCACCAAATATAATTTAATTCGCAGGCAAATTCGGGTAGCATCTCATTGTATGCGTTGTGGGACAAAGGAAACTGGTATTCATGCATTATTTTCATGTGCTCAGCCAAAGATAATATAGAAATGTGTAGGTCTATGGAGAGTGTTAAAGGCATGTCTGGAGTGGGAGCTGGAGGACACCATTGTCCACATCTTTCAGTAGGAGTCGAGGGAGGAGTTGGCAGTGATAGGCTGTCTAATGTGGTGTTTATAGGGGAATCAAAATTTAGTGGAACTTGGGAGAGAGGGTGCCAGGTTGAGGTGATCATTCACCTGTCATTGAGTTCGAAGGTGCTGGAAATTGATAGTGACGAGTGCAGGGGCGAGGTGCTAAACTTCTATCACGAGCTTGGGTTGTTCCATCACATAACAAGCTTAAACTAAATACAGACGTGGCAGTTCAAGAGGCATGCGGGTTGATTGTATAGGGGTCATACGAGACTACGAGGGAGTTGTAGTGGCAGTGTGTTTGAAGCAGATTTTTCGCCTGAAGACAGACAATGGCACTCAGAGAGATTAGTAGTTTGTGGGTGAGCAAGAGTTTGTCATTGAGGTAGCAGAATCCAATGCATCGTAGGTCATTAAAAGTATTCAAGTCAACATAATTTCTTGCATAAAATGCTTTAATTATTTTAGATATTTTAACGCTACTATCAAAGGTCAGTTGTGGGATTTGTCGCTTCAACCCTGTGGGAAAACAAGATGGCCCATGTACTAACTTCTATAGCTACTGAAACTCAAAAAATATAGTTAATAATCAATGTACTTATTGTATTTCATTTTCTGTGCAGATTGCAAGTATAAGTATTAATAATATGGTTTTGTTTTGATGTTGAAGAAGAAGAAAAAAAAAGTAATGTTACTTATCACTACTCGTAATTAGAGTTGGCAAAATAGACCTATTGTAATGTGCCAGCCAGCATGACCAGATTTTCTGTAAAAAAAATGGCCAGCAAAAAACTGGGCCAATATGGCCATGCCAAATTAGCCTGTCGGGCCAATCGGACTTGGTCCAGACTAGCTCATTTTGTTTGGGTCGACCTTCATATATATATATATAGAGAGAGAGAGAGAGAGACAGAGATAATTAGCTCATATACCTACTTTTTAAAAAAAAAATCAAAATATACTCTATTTTAAATTTTATTAGTATAAATTAAAAAAAAATGAATGAAAAATGCCTCTTTTATATTATATAAATATTTGCCAAACTCTAATTCTAATTTAATTACTTCACTAATCAAAATACTCAACACCCCCAACTACCTCCACCTTCCACCATCTCCGGTGACTTCCACAACTACCACCGCCAATGATTCCGCCACCAATTATCACCATCTTCTTCGCCATAGGTCTCGCCGTAGTTGAAAGTTGAAAAAATTCAGATCTAATTTCATATCTAAAAACTAGATTCGCCGTAGTTGGAAGTTGTCATCTCCCTCTGCCACCGGTCTCATAGATCCAGATATGTACAAATCTCGATCATTCGGGTTGATAAATATGTTGCTGGTGGACTCATTGATGGGCAAAAGTCCAGTGGTTGCGGTGGACTTCACGACAGACTCGGCTGTGTCAAAGAACGCAAGCCCTATCTCTAAATTGCAGCACACAAGCCCCCGTGTAGCTTTCTATATTTTTGGTAATAAAGCTTCGCAGTTTAGTCAAGCACAAAAGCAGACGTTTTGGCTTCAAGACTTTACCATCTGAAATATTAGATGTATTTTGTAGCTTTGCACCCAAGCCCCCATAGACTCTGGTGCCTTGCTGATCTTTAATTGGTGGTTGGATAGAGCGTGGCTTGAACTTAATTGAATCAAACTATATATATTATTATGCTGTATATGGTTGGATCTGGGAAAGAATTGGATGAACATGTTTGTTTACGTGAAGTTGTGAACCGAACCCTTTAACTTTACAATTACAAGTATGTGTTGGGTTGCATACCAATCTCTGTGGGTTTGGACTATTATATTTGTCAAAATTTGTGGTTGCTATTTTCAATGTGGGGAGAGAAGAGAGTTATGTGAAGATTTACTGATAGGTTTGGGCGTTTAAATTTGTTGGACGAACACTGATTATTCATGCATAGACAACTCATGATTATTATACCTGCATTGTGATGAATTCCTTGAACCACTGGGGAGTAAAATGCCTTTTTGTTCCATGCTTTTGCAATAAAAGAGTGATTTATTGAACCTAATTTTTACATAGACTCTTTGACTAAACAATGATTAATTCCTATTTTCATTTTTGACGTTTTCATTTTGTTTACCAATTAGCTTATATTTTTTATTAGGATGTTCTTTTTTATAGTTCACTATGGAATTTCTAGTTGATTACTACATTATTAAGTTAAATTGAGACTCCGTATTTTATGCCCATGAGAACAACCCGAATCAAATATCCATTCCTTGTTTATGACAGTTGATGTTGGTAGTGATGATGATTGGATTGTTGTTGGAGACCACATGCAGTGTTGGTGGCCGAGTATAGTTGGTGGTGGTAACACGTGTTAATCTAATTTAAATTAGAGTAATATATGTGTTACCATAATTTAAATTAGTTGTGGTGGTAGAATAAAATAAATGGTAGTGTTAAAGCTACGTAGTAGTGGGAGAAAATTGTGGTGGTTGTAACATATGTATTACCTTAATTTAAATTAGTGGTGGTGAAACAGTGACGGTATTGGTGGTGGTACCACTTGTGTTATCCTAATTTAAAATATGATAACACATGTGCTACCACATTTGTGGTGGATATAATTTTAATTGTGTACGGTGATAGCATAATTGAATCCGATTGTGGTGGTCGTGGTAAAACAAGTGGTAGAAGGCGATAGATAATAGTAACACATATGTTACCAGTGTAAAAATTATTGATTTTAATAAAAATGATGAAGTAGCATATACGTTACTTGTATAAAAATATTGTTTTAAAAAAAATTGTAATATGAATTTTAAATAAAAATAATGTATGTTCTTAAAAACTATAAAAAGAAGATAAATTATTAATTATTAATTTTAATGAAGACGAGGAAATAACATATAGTAACACATATATTATCTATGTAAAAATATTGTTTTTAAATAAAAAATGTAAATATTGATTTTAAATGAAGCTAATGTATTTTTTAAAAATTTATCAAATGATATAAATTGTAAAGTATTGATTTTAATGAAAATGATGAAATAACACATATGGTAACACATATGTTACACGTGTTAAAATCTGTTTTCAAATAAAAATTTGAAAATTTGATTTTAAATGAAAATAGTATATTTTTAAAAAATTATAAATAGAAAGAAAATGTAATATATTGATTTTAATGAAAAATGAGGAAGTAACATATATGTTACCCATGTAAAAATGTTGTTTTTCAATAAAAAATTGAAATATTAATTTTAAATGAAAATAATATATTTTTAAAAAAATAAAAAAAAATGAGTCAATTATAAAGTATTGATTTCAATGATGAAGTAACACATGTTACTCATGTAAAAATATTTTTTTTCAAATGAAAAAAATTAAAATATTGATTTTTTGAAAATAATGTATTTTTAAACCATTATCAAAGAAAATAAATTGTAAAATATAATTATAATAATGGATAACTGCATGAAAGGTCTCCAACGTTTCAAAATCGTTGGAGATATGCCCCTAACCTAAAATAATAGCACTAAACGTCCCCAACGTATGAATAAATAGGCGTCGTAGGTCTCTCTTCACAGTTTTCATCAGTTTTGTCTGTTAAAAGTCAAAAGTGGGCTGCACGCAATTCATTTCTCCAAAAAATGCGAGTGGAATTGCAAGTGGTTTAGGAAGAAATGGTAGTTTTGGAAGAGAAAAAATCGTAGTTTTGATTCGCCTCAAGAATGGAGAAGAAATTGTGGTTTTGGAAAAAAACTGACAAAGCCACTTTTTTAATGTGATTATTCATGGCCTACACATCCATGATTGTAAACCAACTGGAAATGTCATGGTAAGAAGTTCACCTTCACATTATGGTTGGAGGACTATGGCTAATGGTGATGCCATTTCCATCTTTGAGTCAAGCCATATTTGGGTCGATCATAACTCGTTCTCTAATGGGTAGAGAAGAAGAAAAACTCATTTGGAAGAGAGATTGATTTTTGTTGTTAATCACCCTCAAAATCTTTATTAAAACAACAACATATTTCTCTCTATTCTCTCTGATGATTTTATCTCTCAGATGGGTGGAGAAGAAGAAGAACCCATTTGAAAGAGAGATGGATTTTTGCTGCTAATTACCCTCAAAATCTTCAATAAAACAACAAAAATAACAACCCATTTCTCTCTCTTTTCTCCAATGATTTATCTCTCTCAAATGGGTGGAGAAGAAAAAGAACCCATTTGAAAGAGATATGGATTTTTTTAGCTAATCACCCTCAAAATCTTCATTAAAATAACAAGAATAACAACTCATTTCTCTCTCTTTTCTCAAATGATTTCTCTCTCTCAAAAGGGTGGAGAAGAAGAAGAACTCATTTGGAAAAGAGATGGATTTTTTAGCTAATCACCCTCAAAATCTTCATTAAAACAACAAAAACAACAACTTATTTCTCTCTCTTTTCTCCGATGATTTCTCTCTCAAATAGGTAGAGAAGAAGAAGAACCCATTTGGAAGAGATGGGTCTAATCATTAGCCTCAAAATCTCAATCGTGTTTTCCTCCAAAATATAGCGCTTGCAGTCCAATATTAGCTTTTAAAGGAGAAAATTGACAGAAAGTGTGAAGAGGGACCTACGATGCCTATTTCTTAATACGTTTGGGACGTTTTGTGCTATTATTTTAGGTATGGGCATATTCTCAACGATTTTGAAACGTTGGGGATCTTGGATGCAATTATCCCTTATAATAATTATTATATTTAAAATAGTATACAAATATGACAGTTAGTGGGGTAACACGTGTTAATCTAATTTAAATTAGAATAACATATGTGTAACCATAATTTAAATTAATTGTGGTGGTAGAGTAGAGTAAATGGTGGTGGTGATGCTAGTATAAGAAGAGTGGTAGTATTGGTAGAATGCGATTGGTAATAGTAACACATATGGCACTAGTGTAAAAATTATTGATTTTAATAAAAATGATGAAGTAGCATATGTGATACTCGTGTAAAAATGTTGTTTTCAAATAAAAATTTTAAATATGAATTTTAAATTAAAATAATGTATTTTCTTAAAACTATAAAAGGAAGATAAATTATAAATTATTGATTTTAATGAAGACGAGGAAATAACATATAGTAACACATATGTTACCCGTGTAAAAATATTATTTTTAAATAATAAAAAATAAAATATTGATTTTAAATGAAGCTAATGTATTTTTTTTTTAAAATTATAAAAGGAGAAAAATTTTAAAATATTGATTTTAATGAAAATAAGGAACTAACATATGGTAACACATATGTTACACGTATGTTACTTTGTAAAATATTGTTTTTAAATAAAAAAATTAAAAGACTGATTTTAAATGAAATTAATATATTTTTAAAAAAATTATAAAAAGAGAGAAAGTGTAAAATATTGATTTTAATGAAAAATGAGGAAGTAACATATAGTAACATATGTGTTTGTTACTCATATAAAAATGTTGTTTTTCAATAAAAAATTGAAATATTAATTTTAAATGAAAATAATATATTTTTTAAAAAATAATAAAATGATTAAGTTATAAAATATTGATTTCAATTAAAATGATTAAGTAACACATATGTTACTCATGTAAGAATATTGTTTTTCAAATGAAAAAAAAATTAAAATATTGATTTTAATGAAAATAAAGTATTTTAAAACAATTATCAAAGAAAATAAATTGTAATTATAATTATAATTATTATTATATTTGAAATAGTATACAAATATGATATTTTTAGATAAAAATAATATAATTTTAGATGATAAAAAACTAAAATATTAATTTTAAAAAAAATAATATAATTTTAGATAATGAAAAACTAAAATATAGATTTTAAATGAAAATAATGTATTTTTTATTAAATTATAAAATATTGATTTTAATGAAATGAGGTATACTTTAAACCAAACCATGAAAATGTTGTATTTTTTAAAAAATTAAAAAATGTTATGAAACTAGAAAAGTAGAGAGAAAGAGAGAGGAGAATAGGGAGAGTTAAAACTCAAGTATGTTAATTTACTATAACAATGACCCTTATTTATAGGGTTCCAAATGAAGTTACAACTTGATTAGAATATACTCTTCTAGAGTTAGTAGATAACAACATAGACATCTAAATACAACTAAATAGTCATTCATCATTTTATCTATAATTTTACAACACTTCCCCTTGAATGACTTATTACACAATAACTGGTTCGTTATTTGGCAAAAATCCAATGAGACAAAAATACCAATAAAAAGAAAAAATTTGAGTACTCAAATGCTGCCTCATTAAAACATTGTCAGGAAAATCCAGTGGGACAAAACCTGAGCGAAGGAAAAAGAGTACAGCTACTCTCCCTGATTTCAACAAATGGAAAAAAAAACGTGTATTGAGCTATACATATCTTGTGCGCCAATGTCTTCAATGTCGCTATCTTCTTAGAATTTGTATAAAACAATTCTGGTAAAATGTGCTCCATGTTATAACCTCATGCAATATCATCTTCATACACTATCTTTGGTTGACTGTAATGAGCATGATGGTCTGATGCTATTATATTAAAAATAGATCTTGTTGTTGTTCCCTTCAGGGGTCTCATATACAATTTATAATACACAAGAGTATAACCATAGGGTTATGATGAAAGTAAATATTTTGTAGGTTATAGACATCCATAACTATAAGAATTATAACACTTCTTATTGGATATCATTTACACAAAGAATATGCCTCATTAAAACCTTACTAGAAAAAAACCCTGTGGGAAAAAATCATAGTAAAGGAAAAAGAGTACATAATTCTTTTAATACGCCATGCAAATTGCCTCATTAAAAACCTTGCCAGGAAAACCCAATGGGACAAAAACTCAGTCAAGGAAAAGAGTACAATGCGTATTTACTCACCCTCTTATAATATTAGTTCAGATCTGTACTTTGATCGATTGAGTTCTCGAAAAGTTGAACTATATGCTTCGGGCATATTAAATCCTTCAGGAATTTATATACATTATTTTATTAGTCATGCCAAATTAGTTGGTTATAACAATATTCATTATATGCATATATATCATGCATTGACAGACTAACAAGATATCGACTTATGATTGCTTTACATAAGTCTTTGCAAAATTCATAATGTTAAAAGTCATGCATTACATGTTACGACTTCATTTTTCCATTTCTTTTTCGCATAAATATACACCTTTAGGTGCTCTGACTATAGGTCCAGAAACTTCAGGTTTTTCTAGTCAGTTCAATTTACTTGGATTGCACCCTTTTATTTGGCAGATTTATTCTTTGACAGATTTCTTTCAATATCCTTGCTACCTTTCATAATATAAAGCGCTTCTTTATATACAAAAGTGTTGTCAACAACATTTATTTTTGAATCCATTTCTTTCTCATAATGACATAACTTAACGAGATCTTTTCGTTTTATTATTTCAACTAGCTGAACCTCTTCTTGGGTTTTATAATTAGTTATATCTATATACACTCCAAGAGTATACACCTCTTCAATAGGACCATCTTTATAATTGGCTCCATTTTTTATTTGAGAAATTTTTGGAATCAAATGTCACCACGCTTCAGACGTGTCATTAATTTACCTGATATAATGTTAATGGATTGTCCTTCAAGGACGCTAATATAAATTGGAGCATTTAGAGCTGGTATATGAGATTTGATTTAATCTCTTTGGTCAGTAAATGCATCTGTCAATTGTATAACTTACAAATGAGTTATTTGTCGAACTTCTGGTTCATGTTGTCTTGTGCAATGATCTAGAAAATATAATATACGGCATTTTCATGTATTCTTTCTAGTTACTTAATTTCTCTCCCCTAATGTTAAGAAAACTGTCTTATCAAAATGACATTCGGAAAATCGTATTATAAAATATCACCCGTTAGGACTTAAGATATTTTATAATGTTCCATACTAAACATGTATTCTCAACTTTTTCAAAGTCCATCTCAGTGCACTATGGTGGACCGATTATACATATATTGCACTCTAATAAATTCATTAGATGGATAATATTAGGCTCTGACCATAAGCCAACTATAGCGGGGGCAACTTTGATGTTGACATGATGCGTATATGTGTTTCTGCATATAAAATAGCATTCCCTAGATAAAAATGGGAAGCGCTTTGTTCTCAATAGTAATGGTTTAGAATTTAATTGGAGGCGTTGAAAAACAATATTGCTAAACCATTCAACATCATCTCAACTAACATTTATTAAAAGTTTGAGATTTAAACTCACTAGCATTGACAAGACACACCATCGTCTTAGTTGTATAATCTGAAAATAGTGCTCATAATTTAAAATTTGAGCAAGTAATCTCGCAAACTCCAAGTTACGAATAATAACAACATACAATCATCTAATAGATGTATCTATTAAATACAAATAATATATAGATGGTCAACATGGAGGGTGATGAGGCCCCATAAATCACCATAAATAATTTTCAGAAATGTAGGAAATTCAGTCCCAATTTTACCTAGTGAATATCTACTGGTTTATATACCATGAGAACAAGCATCACGTGAGAATTCATTATATTGAAAAATCTTCTGGTTTTCAATAAATATTCTTATTAATAATTCACATCATATTGATCCGGGATGGTTTAACCGGTGATGCCAATCAATAAAATTTTAGGACATTGAACTTCTGGTTCAATATAGTACTTGTTTAATATTAAATTACATAAATTATGGTCTTCGGAAGCAAGTCATATTCTGCCAGAATATGAATATAATGTTGTGCTTCTTCAGGAGCAATATTATAATATTCTATAAAAAATTAGACTATTCAGGAGAAATTAATATTCTACTAGAATATTAATATAATATAAAGTTTTGATTATTCTGAATCAACAATAAAATATTCTTCTAGAATATTTATATATTAGGTTGTCACATACAATACAATATTCTTCTGGAATATTGATAGAATTGTAAAATCATGTTTCTTCAGGAAAAGTACAATTAAAACAAATAAACAAATCTTATTGGCTTCCTACAATAATTTCATGCTAATTTTTATTCATAACTACATATGAAAAAATAGATAAAAAATAACATAGTAGTTAATTGAACACTAAAAAAATATTACTACATCAGGAGTAATAGTTCAATATTCTTCTAGAATATTTAAATTGTAATGCCATGCTCTTCAGGGGCAATTAATATTTTGTCAGAATATTATAAAGTTGTGCTTATTCAGGAGCTACAACAAATCATTATTTTGATGTAAATATTTACTCTCCAGGAGTAATATTATAATATTCTTATAAAATATTAGATCTTATAAAATTAGACTCTTCGGAAGCAATTAATATTCTACTGGAATATTACTATAATATAACGTTGTGCTATTTCTGAAGCAACAAAATATTCTTATATAAGATATTGGATTTATTAAATTACGCTCTTTAGGAGCAATAACTTAATAATAAATCTAACAAATTATGCTCTTCGGGAGCAAGTGTATTCTACTGAAATATTAATTTAATATAAAAGTGTACTTCTTCTGAAAGACCAACGAAATATTATTCAGGAATATTAATTTGTATAAATTGATATTTTTCAGGAATACTAACACAATATTATTTTAAATATTGATATATAATAATTAATAATATTCAAACATTATCAACATGAAAAATATATAATCAAAGATGATATCAAATAGAGTACTGACCTTTGTTCATGAACAAAAAGTAAAGATCGCTTTGTTAACTCAATTGACTTCATCTTCATATACATAATTTAAACTTTATCTCTATTCATGTAGTGATTTCTCACGAATGAACCGTTGGATCTTAATTACAGTTGTAGGATTTCAAGAACAATGACTTTTGAACTTTTCGTCCAAATTTCATAACGATCGAACAATGGAGCATTGAAATATCAACGTTTGATCTCAGCTGCGCAGACTGTCCAAATTCTTCCAACGAATTCAAAAATAGTTACTCTTCACGCAACGATTTCTTAAACATGAACCGTTTGATCCTAATCATAAACGTTGGATTTTAAGAACTGTGGGTTTGAAGTTATTATCCAAATTTCACAATGATCGGACCACGGAATGTTGAGATATCATTGTTTGATCATAGATGCGTAGGCTGCCCAAATTCTGCGAATTTTCTAAACAAACTCTCGTGTTTTCTCTCTATTTTGGATGAGCTCTATCGTGCTGATAATGTGTTATGAAATTAGAAAAGTATAGAGAAAAGAGAAGAGAATAGAGAGAGTCAAAACTCAAGACTGTTAATTTACTATAACAATGACTCTTATTTATTGGGTTCCAAAGAGAGTTACAACTTGATTAGAATACACTCTTCTGGAGTTAGTAGATAACCACATAGACATTTAGATACAACTAAATAGTCATTCATCATTATCTATAATTTTACAACAAAAAATAAGTATTTTTTAACTTTTTTACAAAAAGTAGGCTCTTGTCAAGTTTGCCATATATATCCACTGGAATGACTTTAACCCAGTTTTTTTTTTTATTCGAGTTCATCCAATTTTTTTTGACTGAGCCCTTTTTGTTTTTATCTTCTTTTAATTTTTTTTTCAAATTTTCGGGTGGGGGTGGTTCTTTCAACTTTTCTATTTTTTCGTTATTAATTTTCTCCATTTTAACATTTGTACTTTGTGAAATATAGTTTAACTTGAAAAATCTCAAATAAATGAAATTATTTGTAATTATATATAGATATCTAATTTAATCATTTAGTTCTACATTTACTTGTGTGTTAAGAACAACAAATTTGATTTATGAGGCGATCGAAACTAATATTCATAGGCTTATTAACAACAATGTTAGTTACATTCATATAACGATTTTTAGAAATATAGTCAGAATGGGAATTCAAATTTTAATTTTGGAGATAGGACAACATCTTTTCCTAATTTTTGAAAGAAAGTGACAAAATAAATAGACAATTATATAGGACGATCCTTTAATTGAATATTCACATGTAAAGAATTAGCTTATTCATTTATCTTTATCCTTATCTTTAACATGCTTTTCACAGACAAATTGAAATATTTTTAATTCAAGACACAAATACATAAAATAACAATTGATAATGAAATTTGAATTCTATCTAAAATCTTAACATAATATAGAGTGGATAAATTATTTATATATCTTCAAAGTCATATCTATATTTTCTTCTAGAAATTGATTGTATTTAAAGTAAATAATTAGTGACTTTAGGAATTATTGTAAAATTAATTAAATAGAAAAAACCACATAATTTTGTCTTTGAAATAAAAAATCAGTGTTTTGTACCATAGTTACCAATCTTTATTGCAAACGACATTTTTAAATTCTATTTTTTTAATCTATAAATATATTTACAAAAGTAAAAATAAAATAAAATTAAGGCCGAGGTGGACTACCCAGCGAAGGGCCAGCCCAACCTCGTTTCGTGTGCATCACTTTCCATTTTGGGCCATTTGGCCCATTTGTCACTTGTATCAGTAATGATATCTAGGTTAAGTGGCATTAATGACATGGATACTACGCGGACAGGTGAACATCACAAATGTAAGAGCATATCAAACGTACTCCGTCTATTGAAATCTACGTAACAGGTAAAATAGATAAACTTTCAATCCATGTGACACTACATTTATTGAATATATGGTCAAATTAAAAATTTATCTCCAATAAGTTTCGTCTAAAACTAATATTACCACTTATATGACATTAATTGTTTTTTTAATTTCCCTCATTCGACCATTTATTAATAAAATACTGAGTCGAATTTAAAATTGTTAAGTCACTCTATCTAGAATTTATAAATGAAGTCTATTTTTTGGTGTACTACATCAGCTAGACAGGATCTTCATCAGCATGTATTAAAGATGATTTTTTTATAACTCTATCTATTTGTGCTTATGTGGTACGTTTAGAAAAGCAAGAGATGGAATTCATTGGAGATGTTCTGCTATACACCTTCTAAAATATATATGTGGCAAGAGAGAGAAAAAAGATGGAGTGAGAGAGAGAGGAAGGTGAAAAGGAAATGGAAAAGTAGATGAAAGAAATAGACACAATATGTTAGTATTTAGGGTTTTTTTTTTTTAAGAAATAACTACAATAAATAAACTATTTCTTAAAATACTATCATGTTTTTTTTATTTAAAAATACTGTTTTTTTATTTTTGTAACACTTGTTGTTACATTTGTTATTTTATTTATAATAAATGTGTTACATTCGTTATTAACAAACATAACAAATGTAACAACAAGTGCTATAAAAATAAAAAACAGTATTTTTAGAATAAAAAAAGTTAAATAGTATTTTTTAAATTATTTTATATTTTGTAGTATAGGGTGAAATTATCACCAGTATTTATTGTAAAGAGCTTTCAAGAAGGCTGTCTAAAAATAGACAACTTGTTGAACAACTTCTACAATAAATATTGACACATGAGTTTTATCCATTTCATCTCATTCCTATATCAGATATATATTCAAAATGGAACGCACATAAGTGCCGTCAAAATCTATTTTTCCGCCCAAATGTACTTTCTTATTTAGAATTTCTATTTTTTTCTTAGTTTCCGAAAATGGATTATTTTAATAGCCATTAAATGTTCATTCATAATAATATATTTAATAACCGCTTGCTTTTTATTTTTCCAACTGTAGTCCCTCCATCCACCTTCTAATTTAGTTATCATCGCAAAAACTAATCTAGTTTTGTCATCATTATAAAAATTAATTATCCAGTGCATTTTAATTTAATTATCAATATTTTAAACATTTAATTAATTTAATTAATTAATCTTATATTTTTTTTGGTAAAAAAAAATTGCATGGAATTTTCAATACTAATTAAGATTTAAGAGATCGCATTTTTAAGATTATTTTCAAGATTAATATGGAAAACAATCAATGCACATTGAAAGAAAAATAAGTCAAAATCCATATTTTTAAAGTTTTGTTATTATTGCAAAAATTAATTTTTTAATGCATTTTAATTTAATTATCCACATTTTTAAATACTTAATTAATTTAATTTAATTTAATTAATTAATCTTATCTTCATTTTGGTCAAAATATATATATATGTTTTTCAATGCTAATTAAGATTTAAGAGATCACATTTAAGATATTGCATTTTCAAAGTTATTATGCAAGACAATCAATACAAAGTGAAAAAAAAATAAGTCAAAATTCATATTTTCAAAATTTTGTTATCATTGCAAAAATTATTTTTTCAATGCATTTTAAATTTAATTTTCAATATTTTAAATGCTTAATTAATTAAATTTAATTTAATTAATTAATTAATTAATTTTATATTTGTTTTGGCCAACATATGCATGATTTTCTAATACTAATTAAAATTTAGTATTTAATTTTATTATAACTAATTAACTTTCATAAATAACTATCAAAATTATTTTTTGTAATTACATTTTTTTGTGCATCACGGTACGACACTAGTTCTAATAAATAACATTATCTTTTAAAAAAACAAACACTGTATGAAAACTGACAGGAATTACTCGCCGAAATAACTAGCGATTGGGATTCGAAATTAATATAATTCCAACTAGAATACGTCAATTTCCACCCTCATCAGAATTAAAAGTCAAACCGAAAAACAACAACAATTCAACAATCTGTGGTCAAAATCGCATATTCAAGAAGTCAAACTGTCACATAACATCAGCATTTTGTCCCTTTTTACTACACGCCCCACATTACGCTTCTCGAGGCCGAAAAAATCGTATTTAAATACTCGCTTACCACTTTGCCGAGTCACTCGCTCCATTTAAGTGAAATTTACACGCACTACACACTCAACACTCACTTACGGAAAATACTTCTTGTACATAATCAGTTACAGAAACATTTACAGATGCCTATGTGGCAAAATAGTGTAATATCCAATTTACCCTTATGATTTGTTCCCAAATGTTCCAAGAAAAGCCAGATCCAAACCGTGGAGAGAGAAAGTGCATGTTCATTTCCTCAGCCCTTGGTTACAATCGTCCCTTGCAATAGACAGATGGTTGTCGTCGGGAAAAAATTGGGTCGCCGGGAGGAGGGAAACTATCACCGCAAAGTTTTGCACTGCTTTGTTCCCACCTTATTGAGGTTATTTGGAATCTTCATGTGTTCTAAAGAAATCGTTGAGATCCATTTTCGAATTAGGGCATTTTATATGTGTTAGTCCATTTTTTCGGAAAAGGCCATTTTTGAAAAAAGAGGGTTATTCATACTGTGCCATATGCCTTAATGACATTCACGGCGGCGATAGTTATCGGAAACTGCCGGAGTGCAATCACTGCTTCCACGTTGAGTGCATAGATGCATGGTTTAAGGGTCATTCCACGTGCCCATTATGAAGAAATCAAGTTTCTCAGATTTCTTCCCACCATGAAAATCATAGGAGTTTTTTTTCTCAGATTCTTCCATTTCTTGAGGATGTACAGAGGAAAATTTGTAATCCTCTTAATGATGAGCTTGCGACTATGTTGTGTGTCAACTTTTGATACATTTCTTAGGTAATTATATCATAATACCATTCATTGATTTTTATTTTTATTTTATTTTTTTATGTTTTCGCCTCTCGCATTGTATATCTTCTTTGTTCCATAATTCTATTGGTAATAATTGAATTTATTTTACAAGTACATGTTATTCTCTATGAGTTCATCATATTGTCAAAACTGAGCTTGAACTCTAAGTGTATCGAGTTCAAACCTCATTTATGAAAATTGTATACTTGTCGCTCTTTGAAGATAAAGTTGAAAAAAATAAATTGTCGGGTTTAACAAATGGAAGGTCTAATGATACATTAAAATGGGAAATGTAGCACAAATTATATGAAACATGGTGATCAATATTTTACAGAGTTCAAAATATTGAGTAGACATTATGATCCATGTTCAATTACGTCTGAAACTAAAGGTAGGAATCCATGTTCCATGTTTAAGGCTGGCTTGCCAAATTTTGTCAACATCAAACAAGGTGCCCCTGCACTCGTGCACATTCCATCCTTCTAAGGCATGCACAATCCCAACTAACCGCCAAGCACTCATAACTCTTCTTGGCAACCAACTCTGTATGAATTTATCCATATGAATCGAATGAGGTTAAGTCTAATGCCAAAAATTCGAATGACATGGATGTTTATGTTATGTAATTAGCAATAACTCAAACTCAAAAAAAAAGTACACAAAAAGTGAGGTTTAGAGGCAGAAGAAGCAAATCCACTTTAACCGAGATTTAGCACGACTGACCACCATGTTACAGCCACATCAACCACATGTACCATTTGGAGTTATGAGGTTTAGAGGCAAAAGAAGCAAATCCAATTTGGAGGTGAAAAATGGATTCTGCTGTTGTTAGATGTGTCAAATGTACCACATCAGGAATATCTTCCTTCCTTTTTAATTAAGTCTCATACAATGCATCAGTACACTTGTCCATGGTACCATAAATGTAGTCATACATCGGCATGAACAATGAATAATTGGTCCGAAATTGTGTAAGATGCAAAGAATGAAACCTGTTTATTAGACTATCAAAGCATCAAATTTCCATATTTGCATATTTGCGAGGATAACACATATTCAGCATCAACTAAGACTAATGTTTGTAAAGAGTCTGGAAGAACAAATTATTAATGACAAAATTCACATGTTCAAGGGGCCCAATATTCTTCATAATCCATCTGCCATGGCTATTACAACAAATTCGACCAAGCACTTCACCAAAGCACCCCACACACATTCAAACATATGGACATATTTAATTTGTAGATGGCAAATTTGACCGAGCAGATTCATCCATTACGGTAACTACCACATCTTGCATAGGACGTAGATGTGGTGCATATATTGGCATCATCGGTTGATCCATCCCATACGTAGGCAACAAATTCAATCCATAAGCAGAACTCCAATGTTGATAATACGTACCCTACAACATATAATGAAACACACCACTATGTTAAGTACTACCATCCAATAGTTTTCGAACATTAAACCTTTCAAATTGATACAAAGGAGCAAATGAAAGGCAACCATATAAAAATTTGATATGATTTTTGCACTTCTTGAGTATCGAATGTAAAGGAAACAAAATAAGGAAATATACGATAGGTTTCATCCGGCTCTCAGAGAATGCAATATCATTTCAAGCCATGAGTGAAATCAACAATTATTCTTTACACTCAAAGCTGTGCACAGAGGCCTGTTTGATCAAATAAACAGCTGCATATGCTCTAAAGTCTACAAGAAAAATACAAATGGCTTAATGTTCGAGAACAACAGAAAACAAGAACATTTAAATGCAGAGTGCATGATTCAGAAATAGACCAAGTTAAATAACTAAAAATGTTGAACATCAGATCTTAATTTGTAATGTCATCCAATAAAACTAAAACTTGAAAATTCAAAATCCACAGAAAACTGAAAGAATTACCAGTTCACATGTCTAATGAACAAAAATTATGCAACTGATGATACCTCTACATACAACGACAAAATGAGCCTCATTTCAAAAGATTTCCTTCCTTAAACCAAAAAATTGAAACAATAAATTTTCACCAACTCTTTTTTATGGGTTTGTGTTTCCTCCATTACACCCATAAATCAATCTAATTTAGTTTTCCCATTTTTAGCAAACGGATGAGCTGCGTACAAAAAAAAAAAAATTGGATTTTTTTCAGATCGATTTAACCAAGATGATACCTCTGTCAGTCACTGTGATGGATTTCGCCGGAGACGATGAACGACCGAGTAGTGGAGAACAATGTTGCCGGTTGGGTGGTTTCACAGTAGTCCCTTTTCTCTTTTTGGCGGAAACAAAATTTGTAGGGCAAAAGTGTTTCTCCAATTTAATTTACCACTAATATAACGTGAAAATTTGGTTCACTTTATCACGATATTTTCATTTCCAAAATCTCGCCACGTAAGCTTCTGTAACCCATTCTGTCATCCCTTATGTACATGTAGCATGATTCCTCACTTACACACTTCCCGATTCTTCTGCACAGCTGTGTCCTCCACGTGTTTAGCTAATGTCGATACTGCTTCGCAATGGTTGTGCGGGTCGGATCCTGAAATCCGGAGCGGTTCGATCCATGTCGACTTCGTGGTGGAAGCATGTGGAGCCAGCTCCCAAGGATCCGATCCTCGGTGTTACCAAGGCCTTCCTCGCCGATCCTAGTCCTGATAAAGTCAATGTCGGAGTTGTGAGTATTCCATTTGCTTTCTCCGAAATTCGATAGAATGTTTTTCGTTTTTGCTAGCAAGTGGTATTGAGTTAATTAATCTTGTATTGCAAGCTCATATTTTGGAAATTTTTCGTGTCTATTTGCTCCAAGTTTCTTGTCTATTATCAGTATAACTTTAAATCTGAGTTCTATTTTGTATAAATTCATTTGTTTTTTTAATCAACGGTACTTATCGTGATGATAATGAAATGCCAGTGGTACTGGAATGCGTCAGGGAAGTGGAGCGAAGAATCGCCGATAATTTGAACATTTGAGTACTTTTGTTTTCTACTTTTTTTTTGTTTAATTGCAAAGAAGGGAAAAAAAAAATCATTTCTATTTTTGTTCGTTTTCCATTTGAGATCACTGAACTTTCAGCAAAATCTCAATCGGGTTATTGAACTTTAATTTTGTGAATTGGGTCACTGGAATTGAGTTTAATTTCAAATTCACCACCCTATCAGATTCCGTCACTTTCTGTCCCAAAAACTGACGAAAATAGAATGCCACTCCATGCCCGGTCGATGTGAATTGTTTAAACTTTTTACGATATCCTATAGAGTACTGCTGTCGAGGGCGCTGCTGTTGGCCATAGAATGCCAGTTGATGAGAGAATTGCCGAGCTGTGATGTTTGTATCACCAGAAAACCAGCCTCATCGCTGATCTAGACCTTGCAGATGTGACACTAACTCAAAGTCGGTCGACCTTTGGAGGCTTCAGCATGGTAGTTGTAAATGTCTCAAACTGAGGATCGAGACTAGTAAGAAGACATAATACCTTTTCTTTATCCGAGACATGTTTTCTGATGGCTGCAAGATTGTCATACAAGCCTTTGAATGTGCAAATGTGGTCAACAATGCTTTTATCTTCATCTTTACAAAGATATTTTAGATGTTGTCGCAATGTAAATTCTCTCTCCTGCGAATCTTGTACATATGAATTTTTGAGAGCTTCCCATACTAAGTGTGATGTATCTAAGCCAACAAGAAGTCCAAAAGTTTCTTTAGAAAGTGTGCCTACGATCCATCCACGAAGAAGGTGATCAGACGTGCGCCAAGCTCTGAAGTTTTCTGTTAGTGTCTATGAAGTTTTTTGTTAGTGTTGGAACGAAGTTTTCTACATCTGTGTTTGGATTTGGTGTGGTATATTTGGTGGGAGCTTAGTGTTATGTAATGAGATGTTCGACTAATTATTGACTTTCTGCTAAAGCCAATGCTTGTTTACGCCACAAAGGATAGTTGGTTGGGAGTCTGAGTGTGATAAAATTTCTGACATTTAGAGAGAGACATCATGGTAAACGTGATAAATGATTGAGTGCTCACAACTATCTCTGATACTAAGAGGGAAAAAAATTAGAGAACTCTAGAATGGATGAAAGAAAATGTATTTTTTTTTATTAAATGATGATTGTCGGCCTGAGCACTCACTACACATTGACTCCTCTTTTAATAAAAAATCTAATGACCATATCAAGATAGCCAACAAAATAACAAACGTATCAAGATATCTAACAAACTAACAACTTTGTTTTATTTCTATAAAAACGCTTTTACTTGACTGATTCAATCAATGCACTTAGACTTGAATTTGATCTGATGCATTTTTTCAAACACAAACTAATCTGATTGTGCTTTTAGTTCATGCAAGATATTCTCATCTTGTTGGACTAACTTTTAGTTCATGTAAACAAGCCAATGCTTGTTTATGCTACAAATGATAGTTGGTTGAGTGAGTCTGAGGGTGAAAAAATTTCCGACATTTAGAGAGAGAGACGTCATGGTAAACGAATGAAAAATGATTGAGTGCTCACAACTGTCTCTGATACCAAGAGGGAGAAAAAATAGAGAACTCCATAATGGATGAAAGAAAATGTATTTCTTTTATTGAATGATGATTGTCGGCCTGAGCACTCACTATATATTGATTTCTATTTAAATAAAAAATCTAACAACCATATCAAAATAGCCAACAATATAACAAACGTATCAAGCTAGCTAACAAACTAACAATTTTGTTTTATTTCTGTATAAACTCTTATACTTGACTAATTCAATCAATGCACCTGAACTTGAATTTGATTTGATGTATTTTTTCAATGACAAACTGATCTAATTGTGTTGTAAGTTCATGCAAGATATTCTCATCTTGTTGGACTAATTTTTGGTTTGAATTTGTTAATCCTAAGTCTTCTTGATCACTCAACCTCTCTCCACTGATTTTGAAATCATTGTGAGGATCCACAACCTTATCACTCCATGGTTTTTGGGTCTCCTTATTACTCCTTTGATCTTTACAATTTTTGTTGCTGAGCTGTGAGACATTGCTAATAATGTTTTCACCTTAAAAAAATCGCGTTTTGTATGATTGTTGTGTTTTGTTTGTGTTAATTGCTTGTAATTCATATCCAGGATACAAGTAAGTGGCAATTGGCAGGCAACAAGCTAGTAGATGGTTAGAATTGTAAGGAAGAGAAGCTACTACATTTGATTCAATTTATTCTCTTGCCACTGTGGTGGTTAGCAACGACCAGTCAGATTTAGTTAACTCATTAGAGCACTGCCATGTAGATTAGAGACAAGAAAAGGTAAAGAGATCGAGAGAGTGACGTGAATTCCAGCTGCAATGCCAGGCCTTCATGGACAAGATAATGATATCTTCCAATCAACGAACTTCATAATTTATATATATGCTGCATTCCTTTCATTAAATGGACACGTGGGTGATCATTATATATTTGCCATTTGTTCTTTATATATATATGAACACCAGACCTTGTTCTATGATATTACAGATGAGAGTCTCTTGTAATCATTGAGTTTGAGTATTGCACAAATGCTTCCCAATTACATTTACTCATAATTCGGTTTACTATTTTCGCTATTCTATTGAAAAATCACGTACTGTCTCAGTTTCTTGCATCGACAAATCATCAAAATTTCTCCAAGTTCCGGAGTGATGGATATGGCTTTTTCTGAGCCTTCAACTTCTCCCCATAAGATATCCAATGTAAGCTTTGCCTTCATCAAGCCATATATTTTTGGAAAAATCGCTTTGCTCACACCTTATTGTATGTATGGTATGTAGGGTTTTTATTGTGTCAAATATTGACCTCTAAAAATGATATTTGCTTCTCTTCATATACATCCTCAATTTTTGACCTTCTAAGGATGCAGCTCCCGTACGACTGCTGGAAAATTAATAGCAGAAAAATTGGATTCTAGATAAGTTAGTTTAGGTAGTTGAGTTTACTCGTTGGTCCTCGTTTTCTAACTGCCATGATTGTTAGTTTTCTTTTGTTGAAAATGCAGGAATTGCAGACGCAGACTTATGACGTCCGAAGTCGCTATCTGAGACTATATGCCCAAAAACGCTGATATCATGTTTAGCACATTAGATTGAATAGTTTTGTTTAGTGTCTTCGAATGTACCATACATGCATGGATGAGTGATTCGAAACAATAATATAGATATTAGGCTATTTGTAAATGGTCACAACTACTAAGTTGCCGAGATCTTTGGCCAATGTCCTTAGAGAAGGCCTTAAGCCTTACCCTTGTACAGATGGAAACACCTGTCCATGTTTTGTTTTTCTCAATGGGGACATTCTTCATTGAGCGCTTTCGTCCAACTATCTTTCTAAGCTTCTTCAAGAGAATGAGGTTTATAAGAGAATAACTGAGTTCCCTTGACTAAGTTTCCTTCAAAAGATTGAGGTTCATAAGCGAATAATCCGAGTTCATTTGACTCATAAAATTCTCTTAGTGAACGTGTCTTTCTCGGTGAACTTTCTGAATAACTTTCACTTTCAATTCTTGGAGCTATTGGAGCTTTATTTTGTTTGGTGTTCTGAAATTGTGGACTTACTTGAGATGTTGATAATTCATAAAATAGATATGGTATCGAGTTTAGAATTTGCTTTCCTTCAATTCCCATGTTGAATCTTCGTCAAATACAACATCTCGAGAAACAACAATTTTATTTGTCATTTGATTGAGCAAGTAGTGTCCTTTAGAATCATTGCTATAGCCAATGAATAGAAGTTTTTGCCCTTTCTTATCAAATTTTTCACAGTTCTGTGACCGAAGACTTTTAAAGGATCACCATTGGCTTTTTTTTTTTTTTGGTTCCATGTTTCATAAGGAGTTTTCTTTCTGACAACTTCTATTGGAGACCGATTCACAATATATGTTGCTGTATTCACGGGTTCTGCCCAATAAAGATTTGGAACACCTTTACCTTTTAACATGCTCCTCGTGCTACAATAGTGCAATTATTTCTTTCAGCTACGCCGTTTTGATGTGGAGTTTTGTTAACTCTAAACTGTCTTTGGATGCCATTAGCTTTGCAATATTCAATAAATATATTGTAGAGAAACTTTCCTTAAACTGTCTGTCCTCAGAGTTTTGATAAGAAAACCACTTTTCTTTCTACAAGTGTTTTAAATTAAACAAAAGTAGAGGATGCCTCAGATTTTTTATTGAGGAAGAACATCCACATCTTATAGTTATCAAAAAATGGAATGAACTATCTTTTATTACTTGCATTGGTCCACAAATATCTAAATGAAATAGCTTCAATGGTGCTTTTGCTCCATGTAGTTTTAGAAAACAGCAGCTTGTGCACTTTTCCATATATGCAGCCTTCACAAAGTTTGTGTGTCTTTTCAGTTACCATATTATTATCTTTGAGCAGATGCTGGCCCTCGCCATTTAAACGGCCATATCGCAAATGCCATAGATAATAAATTGACACTTTTAGCTTCGATTGCAAACTTCTTATTTAGCAGTAGCATGGGAGGAAAATTTTTGTTTCTCATTTCAATGTTCGCCACAATGACATTTTTCTTTTTATAAAAAATTTAACATATCTCGATGTCAAAATGAACTGAAAGACCTTTTTGAGTGAACTATTGAACACTAATTAAGGAGATTGTGTGACAAATTATGCACGTAAAGAATCAGTTATGAGTTTTCTGCTGCCTCCTTTCATTTACCAACAATGTTCATTTTCCTTCTGCCTTATGTTGTGTCCCATCACCAGTTATTATTTGAAAAGTGATATTTGGATTAAGCTCCACAAAGATATCATGGTTATGTTGCTTAAAGATATGAGTCGCTCAATTGATTTTCAAGCTGCTGCACTTTTTGTGGAAAAACGTGACTGCTTTAGATTCTTGGATGTGGACTGGCAGTACTTGGATGATGTTGATGTTGGAATTTCTTTAAGAAGCTTCTTCAAAATTTCGTTGTTCATGCTCTGATAACAAATTTGTGGGGTAAGATTTATAAAACTGGAATTTTATTGATTGAGTTTTGATTACAAGAGTTGCTACATCATACTCTGTGTTTTACTATTTTTTTCTAACTTCACTCGTAATTAATCAAACACAACAACCATAGCCCTTTATATAGGTATCAATGGAGGACTGGGAAGATTACAAATCTGTCAATAAAATATTCAAGATTGTAAAATTTCAAGAGTCAACTCTAATTCCAAAACAAGAATTCATCTTCCAATGGTATGACTCCAATTTTCCATGATCAAGCCTTCATATTCCAAAACCCATCCTTTAATGTAGAAGTCAAAAAATGATTTTCCAAACCATTGAAAATTGCAAATTATCTTGGATTTTACCAAAATATTATGGCGGAGTAAGGACTTTTGTCTTTGGGGGCACTATAGCGGTCAACGGAGAGAGCAGACTTTGAAGAAAACTATAAAACTACCAATTTTATTTGGAAGTTTTGTTAAAACAATATAAAAATAATCAACTTTAGGTTAAGTGTACATAAAAGTACAAATAAAAGTGGTGAAGAAAATAGAAAAAAAGGATTGACAACAATTTATTTTAAAATTTTCAAGTTTTGATTACACGAAACTCCAAAAAATCGAAAAAAATTGAGAAAATAAATGGAAATAAGAGTTATCATTCACATAAATACGAGAATAAAGTAAACAAAAAAAAAAATCATTTCCAGTGAGTAATTAAAGAAAAAATGCAATTATGTTCAAATTAACTAATTTATTTTAAACCCACTCTCATGAGGTACAAAGTTTTCTTCTTCAAATATTTTGCACAAGTTTCTTCGTAAGTGGTCGTGCATGCAACTAAATTTTGACAAATTACTGTGAAAAAGAGAAAAGGGTCGGCTTTCTCTTTCAGTTTTGGAATTGAATATGAAGGAACATTGAGTGTTGAAATATTAGGTTAGTTTGTACATCTCACTTTGGAAAATTAATGATAAAGTTGACGGAATTAGGTAAACAAGACGAAAATATGCACAAAACTAAAGTTTGAGGACTGGAAACTCCAATTTTACATTTGAGGACAAATTTGCTAGATTTGCAAAATATTAAGGACAAATTGTGCAAATTTCCTTGATAAGAACAAGAAAACAACTAGGTCGTGTCATCTTAGATTCGAATTCTGATGAAAAATATAAAATTTTGGAACTCTTACCAATAGAATATAACAACATTCATATCACCAAACTAAAGCTTTTATATAAAATCTATAATAATTTTTTCCAAATTTAATTAAAAACCCGGCTCAGCCAGTGTATAAATATAATGATTTCATGAATTGTACATGTTATCACTCTGGCCAAACCAGGTCTCAACACAATGTCTATGTGAAAACCCCATTTCTCCTTTGCAATCACAACCAAGTGAAATGACTTGTGACCTCTCAAATAAAGTTTTTTCATTACCAAAATGACATTCTACGAACTTTTTCTACCTTCAGATTTTCATCAATTACACTTTCATCTTTCATATTTTCTTCATTCACACCCATCTTCCCATCATCTCTCTTTTCGAATGGGCAACTGATAGGCTTCAAGCGACTACATGACTACTGAATATAATTCTCACGTCTAATGAGAAAGGTCTGTTCACGTCGGGCAAATGGTTTTGTTGATCTACTTTTGTTACAACTCGGTAATAATAATTGAAGGTCATTCACAATCAACTTTTTATTTTTATTTTTTAAGAAAGCGTATAATTAAGATTCAATTGATCACAAATTCTACTTATAAGGAAATCACACTTGAAGAAAATATGAAAATGGCTATATTTTATATTTATTGAATACTATTACAAAGATATATTATATATACAATAATTATTGGCGAGAGAGTTTCTCTCTTACGTATTAAAAATCACGGGATGGCTTTGATGTTCCAAACCTATAAACATAACAAATAACAATATGAACAAAAATAAAAAAAAAACAACCACGACCTATCCTAAACAAAATGTGCACACCTTTAGTAAGAATTGAACTCGATTGGATATTAAAATAAACTTGATTTACATTATTTTCCATTGATATCTAATCCACTTTACAAACATGTCGTGAGGTAAAAGAATTGTAGAAGATAGATCGAAAGGCAGACATAAATATGATGTGCGGAGAAGGCAAACTTGGAAATTCTTCAATGCTACTAATCAAATATTGTGTGGATACTTTTTATTCCATATCTTCTCATTAGTTCAGTAATCTCAAGCAATAAGAGTGACTATGAAAGATGACACTTGCAGCAATGTTTTACAATATATATTGGACACCACTAGATTTTTTTTTTCTTTAGAGAATCCATTCAGGTTAGACAAAGGTTTTTAGGCCAACTTGCACTTCCCGTGAATGAAGATTTGGCATTGTCCCCTACCCGATAAAGCAAGTTTTGTTCATTTCTAAATAAATGGCTTTTATACAATACCAAATACTAAGATTAAAATTCTCATGTGCACGAAAACAAATAATTCAATGTGCTCCAAGTGATGTTTAAAGTTTTCAAACTAAATTACTTCATACAAAAGATAAATAGTTAATTACACTAATGGTCTTTATTCTTTCAGGTTTGTAACAATATCATCTACATTCAATTTTCTTAGCAGATATCATTCTCATGTTTCTATGTATTCGCACAGATGATCCCCAAATGACTTTTTTAACAATTTTATCCTTGACTTAAATAAATTAAAATGATAGAAAAAAAGAAAAAATAATGAAAAAATTACCATTGAGACCCTAACTTTTTCAAAAGAACAAATAAATCCTAAATATTTTTATTTTTTACAGATTAAAAAAAATAAATCCTGTTACATACCGATCCTACCGATCCTAGTTGGCAACCCACGAGGGCGCGTGTGCGCTTGCACCTTATCCGAGGCGTTTTGAACCGAGGAGGCCGGCTACCGAGGCGCTTCCCGGTTTTACCGACCCTCCTTGCGTGCCAAGGAAGCCTCCCTGCAACTCGACCTTGACAAGAGTGATGGGACAGCCTGCCAAGGCGGCTTGTCATAGTCATAGCTCCTTAGTTTGCGACTGGAAATGACTTTCCCATTAATGCCAATGACATGACGCCAAGAGTGTGACTTGGAAACCCCCCAGATGGAGCCACGTGTCGCACATCAAGAGGGATTGTTCCCATAGGATTTATCTATAAATACCAAACTCATTTCACTAGAGAAGGATGTTGAAAATATTACTTAAGACACATATATTAAGTCCTCTATTCTAACAGTTCTGAAGGGCCTTAGCCACCTGAGAGTGTGGAAGTTAGAGGCCCCCAAGCCACTCCCTCTCTCATAACGTGTTGCTCCTTCTACTTAATTATCTACCCACCCGGGCCGAGACATATCTACGTGGTTGAATAAACCACGTGGTGGTCCAAGTAAGAAAAGGAAGACACGTAGGAAGAGGAGGCGTGGGGATCCTGTTGGCAGTCATTTTTGGAGGTCAACAGATTGGCGCCGTCTGTGGGAAGCGTGACAAAAAGCTTCTTTTTCCTTGAACAAAGGAACTCCCCTGAAAAGGGATCAACCGACCCACAAAATGAGTGGAAGCAATGAAGAAGAGAACCCTAGAAGAACCAGGCCCGTAACAAACGACGGAGTCAGGGCTGAAGAAGCCCCCCGAAGGAGGCGAGGAAGAAGGCCTCCCACGAACCTTGAACGAGAAATGAGAACGATGGCTACTAGCGTGAGGCAGCTGGCTCAGCACCATGCACAAATGCAGGGGTATATCCAAATGATGCATGCAAGGGGTGAGGACCGCCCCCGGGACTCTGATCCAGAGGAGCCCGAGGAGGAGCAGGAAGTTAACAGCAGGCACCCCCGTGACCAGCAAGTCGGAGGAGAAGCCTCTCATGCAAGAGTCGAAGCTTCAGCTTCGGAAAGGAGGCCCCAGCCAACGATGTCCGCCAGCGTGTTTGAGAGGTTAGGCGAACAGGAAAACCGGAGATGGCCACAAGAAAGCCCACAAGGGAGGGAAATGCCCCAGAGTCCCCCTAGAAATAGGCGGGAAAGGAGGGCGAAGGAGGCCGAGGCTAGGGGAGAGTCAGATTGCCGGCCGTACGCGCCCCAGCCAGCCGTTCAACCCCAGCAAAACTATGGGGGCGGGCAGCAAGCCCAATGCCGCGCCCCATTACCCCCAGAGGTTAACACTGGGGGAGAGTATCCGAGGCCTACGAGATCATTCGAGGTAGATGACGATGACGAGAATCTTCCTTTTTCGGCCGGAATCAGGAACGCGTCCATCCCCCACGAGTTTCGCGTACCAAAGATTACCCCTTACACAGGCAGGGGTGATCCGTTGGATCAAGTGAACACGTACAAAACGGAGATGAGCCTCCGAGGAGCCACCCCGGCCTTGAAATGCAGGGCCTTCCACCTGACCTTGTCAGGAGGAGCGAAGCGGTGGTATAACAAGCTCGTCGCAGGGAGCATTTCCAGCTGGCCAGAGCTGAAAAAGACTTTCATAAATTACTTCTCATCACAAAAGCCCGCATCAGCCCCGGTACAATGCCTCCACGATGTGAGGCAGGCCCCAAGCGAGCCGTTGCAAAGTTTCCTGGGCCGCTTCAATGAAGAAATGTTGTTCTGCGAAAGAATAACAGATGTCGAGGCCTTGTCCGCCCTGAAAGCAGGACTAGACATGAACCATCCGTTCTGGAGGGATGTCCGCAACAAGAACCCGGCCACCTTCGATCAACTGGTGGAAATGATAACTGAAGAAATTACCAACGAAAATATGATTCTCCACAGAAACCGAGGCGGGTTGGGAGCCAACCCAGCTTCAAGAGCCGGGTATATTCAAAATTCCAACAGGGCTGTTCTCCAGCACAATCCTCGATGAAGAAACTACCCATCCGACCCAAATGTCGGGATGAGTTATGTGGCCTCTGCACAAGAGGGCCTGCTTCCCCCTTACACGGCTCCCTTGCCTACGGTCCCCGCGGTCGGACTATACAACTATGGCACGCCCCCATCCACCTACTACGAGGCCGGAACAAGCACGCTTCCAGTAATTCTTCCCCCTCAGGGAACTCAGCCGAAATACTGCTGCGTTCACCGAAGCTATGGACATAGCACGGAGGAATGTCGGGAGGTGGAAGAACTTGCCAATCGAAGGGCGATCAACCCGGGGGCCAGACGCGGAACGAACACCAGGCGAGGGGATCAGGCCCCGGCCAGGGGACGTGGAACCAACTTTCAGGATAGGCACTCCCAACAATGGGATAGGAGGCCACTGGGTCATGATCAGCGATTGAGGCGTAGCTCAAGAAGCCCTGCCAGACAACCTCGGATAGAGCGCAACCCCGATCCCCGCCTGATCAAGGGCCCTGAAAAGGCTCCGATTCGGGAAATTGACACCATCCACGGGGGACCTTATATTGGTGGGCAGACACGGAACGCCCAGAAAAGCTACGCCAAAGAGGCCGAAGGAGTCCAGATGACTAATTGTCTCATCAATAGCAGGCCCTCAGGATCAAAAAGGGCCGACCCTATCACCTTCACGGAAGAAGATATGAAGGGTGTGCACTACCCCCACTGTGACGCCTTGGTTGTAAGAGCAGTGGTGGCTCGAAATGGGCTAGGAAGAATGCTGGTTGATAACGGTAGCTCCGTTAATGTCATCTTCCTAAGCACTTATGAGCAAATGAATGTGGATGAATTCACCGGGGATTGCGTGACCCCGAAAGGGATAGTGCGCCTCCCCGTTAGTATGGGAGAAGAGCCACCGCATCCCATACTGTCATGGAGTTCCTGGTGGTTGACAGGAGGTCGACTTATCACGGAGTCTTGGGCCGACCAGCCCTGAAAGAACTTTGGGCAATAACCTCCATCCACCACCTCTGCATGAAATTCCCCACCGAAGGGGGAATAGCAACAGTACGGGGTAATCAACCCGAGGCAAGGAAGTGTTACCGAAATGCCTTAAGGAAAGCAGAAAAGAAAGAGGTTAACATGACTCTGCTGGATGCGGAGATGAAAGAAACAATGATGGAAGAGCCGGGGGATGTTGTGATGGAGGAAGCGGCAGTCCCCGATGACATTGATCCAAGACTAACGGGGGCCGATTCCCAAGCCACGGGAAGCGGGGAACTAGAACATTTTCAAGCAGATAGAGACGACCTAACGAGGAAGCTTCAGATAGGGAAGGACCTCCCCGAAGAGCCCAATGAAGCCCTGAAAAGGTTCCTTCGGGAAAATCTGGATGTCTTCGCGTGGAAACACGAAGATATGGTGGGGATCGACGCAAAGATAAGTTGCCATCGCCTGAATATCGACCCTAGGTTCCCTTCCCACAGGCAGAAAAGAAGGCTATTAAATGCTGAAAAGTACAAGGCCCTGAAAGAAGAAGTAGACATACTCCTACAAAGCAACTTTATACGGGAGGCCAGATATCCGAAGTGGGTATCCAACCCAGTGTTGGTTAAGAAGCCAAATGGAAAAATGAGAACCTGCATAGACTTCTCTAACCTCAACCAAGCCTGCCCCAAGGGCAGTTTTCCACTGCCTCAGATTGATCAACTGGTCGACGCCACGGCAGGACACGAGTTCCTAAGTTTTATGGATGCTTACTCGGGATACAATCAAATTCCGATGTATCCCCCGGATGAGGAGCATACGTCGTTCGTAACGGACAAAGGCCTCTACTGCTACAAGGTCATGCCCTTCGGCCTGAAAAACGCCGGGGCTACTTACCAGAGGCTTGTTAATAAGATGTTCGCTTCTCAACTTGGTGCAACTATGGAGGTATATGTCGACGACATGCTGGTCAAAAGTCTTAAAGCAGAGGACCACATTCGCCACCTTAACGAAGCATTCCGAATCCTTCGCGCATATAAGATGAGGCTGAATCCCTTGAAGTGCACGTTTGGGGTGGCCTCGGGTAAGTTCTTGGGGTACTTGGTCAACCAAAGAGGAATCGAAGCCAATCCCGAAAAGATCAAGGCATTAGTCGAAATGAGTTCGCCAAGAAAGCCTAAGGATGTGCAATGCCTTACGGGGAGAATGGCAGCCCTCAGCAGGTTTGTCCCTAAAGCAACTGATAAGTGCATCCCTTTCTTCAAAATCTTGAAAGGAGGCGCCAGATTTGAGTGGACGACAGAATGTGAAAGCGCATTCCAGGCCTTGAAGGAACACCTCGGCCGAGCGCCTCTGTTGTCCAAACCAAAAGTCGGCGAGCCCCTGCTGTTATATCTCGCCGTCTCCGAAGAATCGGTAAGCTCGGTCCTGATACGAGAGGAAGAACACCAACTGCCCGTCTACTAAGTAAGTAAAGCCCTGTTGGGGGCAGAGACGCGCTATCCGGATATGGAAAAATTGGCACTATCATTAATCACGGCCTCGAGAAAGTTGAGGCCATACTTCTTAGCACACAGCATCCATGTCCTCACCAACTTCCCATTGAGGCAGGTCTTGCAAAAGCCAGAGGCCTCGGGAAGACTGCTAAAGTGGGCCGTTGAGCTCAGCCAATTCGACATTATTTATAAAGGAAGGACGGCAGTCAAGGGACAAGCCCTGGTCGACTTTGTGGCGGAATTTACCAACCCTCCCGATGTGGACGACCCTATGGCATTGGGTGAACCACCCACGTGGTGCCTATTTGTAGATGGATCCTCGGGAGATGTGGGATCGGGAGCCGGACTAGTCCTTATAAGCCCAGAGGGACACAGGTTAAACTGCGCCATCCGATTCGACTTCAAAGCCTCAAACAATGTCGCGGAATATGAGGCACTCTTGGCAGGCATCCGCCTCGCCATCGAGATGAAGGTTCAGAGACTCTCAGCGGCAAGCGACTCCCAACTCGTTGTGAGCCAGGTAAACGGGAGCTTCGTTGCCAGGGAAAAAGGGATGGCCGCATATCTCAAGCTGGTAAGGAATCTTATTCCTCTCTTTGATAAATTTGAGTTGGTCCACGTGCCCCGAGCCAACAACTCCAGCGCAGATGCACTGTCCAAGCTGGCCAGCAGCAAAGATTCAGAGCTCCTCAAAACGGTCCCAATCGAGCACCTCATCCGACCTTCCATCTACAATGTTGAGGAGATAATGTCAATTGAAGAAGGCCCCACATGGATGGATCCCATCATAGCCTTTCTCAAAGATCATACCCTCCCCGACAACGCGTCGGAGGCGAGGAAGTTGAGGAGACAATCAGCGCATTTCCTACTCTCGGATGACATCCTATACAAACGAGGCTATTCGCTGCCCCTCCTCAGATGCGTAAGCTCCATCGAGACAGGATATATCCTCAGAGAAATCCACGAAGGAATATGTGGCAACCACACTGGTGGGATGGCCCTAGCTCAAAAGATCCTCAAGCAGGGGTACTTCTGGCCCACCTTGAGGAAAGACGCCATGCTTCATGTGAGGAAATGCGACAAATGCCAACGCTTCGCCACAATCCCGAGGCAGCCCCACCAAGAGCTTACTACCGTATCTAGCCCTTGGCCTTTCGCCAAGTGGGGAATAGATTTCATAGGCCCGATGCCTAGGGGGAGAGGAAATGCTTGCCACGCCCTAGTCGCCATCGACTATTTCACAAAATGGGTGGAGGCGGAGCCAATGGCGAAAATCACCGAGGCAAACACTTCCAAATTCTTATGGAAAAACATCATTTGCAGGTTCGGAATTCCCCATTCCCTGGTTTCGGATAATGGGAGGCAGTTTGACAACAAGAGGGTCAAGAATTTGTGCGAAGAATTGGGGATCGCAAAGAACTTCTCGAGCCCCCACCACCCTCAGGCTAATGGCCAAGTCGAAGCAG
This sequence comes from Forsythia viridissima, assembly GCA_030279155.1. Taxonomy (NCBI): domain Eukaryota; kingdom Viridiplantae; phylum Streptophyta; class Magnoliopsida; order Lamiales; family Oleaceae; genus Forsythia; species Forsythia viridissima. The sequence continues at coordinate 27,305,145 of CM059039.1, forward strand.
TTAACAAAACCATCAAGTACACACTCAAACGAAAGCTTGAGGCCTCCAAAGGGGCGTGGGTCGATGAGCTTCCTCACGTTCTTTGGGCTATCAGAACCACGGCTAGAACCCCCACCGGGGAGACCCCCTTCTCCATGGCTTACGGGTCCGAAGCTGTGTGCCCGGTTGAAAGCGGCATACCCTCCCCCCGTCGGATAATGTTCAGCGAACAAACCAACGACGATGCAATGAGGACAAGCCTAGACCTAATCGGCGAAAAGAGGGCCGACTCCCAAGCCCGACTGGCCTCTTACCAAAGAAAGCTGGCAAGATACTTCAATAAAAAGGTAAAAAAGCGGTCATTCCGACTCAGGGATCTTGTCTTGAGAAGAGTGTTCTTGTCCTCCAAAGAACCGGGCGTTGGGACCCTAGGCCCCAACTGGGAGGGTCCCTACCGAGTTATCAGCGAAACACGACCCGGCACCTATGGTCTTGAGGACTTATGTGGCACACGGCAACCCCATGTATGGAACGCGGAACATTTACGTCGGTATTATCAATAGGTCAGAAGCGAGCCATCTTGTTTGATCAATTTTCAAGATTTTGATCTGGCCGACCCCTTTTTATTATTAGTATTATCAATGGAGCAGAAGCGAGCCATCTTGTTTGTTCATTTTACGAGATTTTGATCTGGCCGACCCCTTTTTATTTTTATTGTTGTCATTAGAACAGAAGCGGGTCATCTTGTTTGTTCATATTATATTTTGATCTAGCCGATCCTTTTTGGATTACTTAGCCGGTCCGCTTATACTAAAGTATGCTATCAATCGGCAAAAGAACAAGCGAGATACATCGTTTAAAACATAATCTCCATAAATAAACACAAAACAATAAGCTTCGCAACAAGTTTCATTACAAAAAAGCCCTATCTATTACAAGTAGCCCTATCAACTGTCCTCCTCACCGACATCGGGCGGAGGAAACTTGGCTGCCAAGGACTCAACATTTAAATCTGGGAATTCGGCTCGGAGGGCGACAAGAACCTCCTGGTGCCCGACTCTGGCGAAGTAGTCCGAGAAATTGGTATAGGCCTCCGTATTATGAAAATTGGCCACAAACTCGACCTCCGCGTTCCCCAGCTTCGCCTCCAAGTCGCCCTTCTCGGCCGCCAAACGCGCGACCTCCGACTTAGATGACTCCAAGTCCCCCTTCAAATTCCTCAACTCTTCGCCATGGGACTTGGCCTCATCCAAGAGTCGCTTCTTCTCCTTATTGGCGGCCTCCAGAGCGTCGGCGGCCACTTTCTGAGCAGCATTGGCGTTGTCCAATTGCTTCATCAGATGCAGGAGATTGGAATCCGATTCTCTCAAATCGGCCTCCAGCTGCTCATAAGCGGCACGCGCGCTGTCCAGTGCCATCTGCAGACCCTCCATGGCCTTCTTATGCTCCTTATCGTGTTTGGAGGCCTGGGCGCTGAGCTTCTGTTGCTCCTGCATATGCGTCCGGAACTCCCCGAGGACCTTCATTTGCATAGCTGAAGCTCGGATAGCTGAAGCCAAGCTCGCCTCCAACACATCCTCCAGGTCCCCATGGGAAGAAAACTCTTCCCATTTAGGGGTGAAGTATTTCTTCACGGCCTGGGCGCCCATTGAGGGGAAGAAGGGCAACGACCGGAGGTCATCGTCTGGGATCCTAGCCCCAGTGCTCCCTATCAACTCCCTTAGCCGCTTCCTGGATTCGTAAGGCCCCCCGCCAGTGCCCCCCGCTCCCTGGGACTTGGGGGGACCTTCCAGTACCACCTCCCCCGAGGTGTTCACCGCCAATGTGCGTTGCCCCGATGGGACAGGGCATGTTACGTATTCATCGTCCACCTCCACAGCTTTCCCCTTTGCCTGTGGAGCCTCGGACGTTGTTGCCCTCTGTCTTTTCTTCCTCGTTAAATGCTCGTCTCCCTCCGGAGCACTTATCTCGTCCACCTCAATCATCTTCGGGGCCTCAGTGCCTCCCTTGTGTCCTTCTCGACTCAAGTCTTCTACTGCTTTCTTCTGATGAGCCTCCTCCTTAGAACCGGCCTCCAGAGCCCTTGGAGTCTGCTTCGCCAGCCGAGCCAAGGTTGGCCTCGGGCGCTTTCCTTGCTGTGTCTCCGCTGCGAAACCAAGATGTCCCGGTATTAGCATGATATAAAACGGAGTTTGAACTAAGCAGAGGCATCAGAACATTACCTCGTGAGGCCATCAGACCCAACTCACTTAAGCAGCGCTGCCTGTTCAGAAGAAACCCGTACCGCCTATTCGACGGAGACGACTGATAAATCGACCGGATCACGTCGAGGAGTTCCTCGGATATCTCACAGCGCGGAAGCACCCCTGAAAAGAAAAGGAAACGCATCAGAGCATATAAAAGCCGCGTCAGAGTCAATCACTTCCGCGTTCCTCACTCACTGGCTATTCCATAAAAACTGGACACATCCAGTTCCAGCTCTGGGTCATCCACTACCCTCTACCAATTACCCACCACCCAGAACCAGGACTCTTTCCACTGTTTAATAGAGGAAGGGCAGTCCGTCACAAGGGGTTTGTGCGCTCCCCATGGGCAAAAATAATACCACCCGAGCTCCTCCTCCCTATCTTTCTTTTTCGACAGCTTCCTCGGCTGGTATAGGGTCTGAAATACATGGAGAGGCATCTCCAGCCCGAACGAATGTCTGAACCACAGGTACAGACTCCCTGCCATCTGGCTCCACCCGTTCGGAGCCACCTGTGTTGGAGCCAACCCATACGCTCACAAAATCCTTCGGAAGAATGGATGTAAAGGCAGTCGCAGGCCGCCCACGAAGGCATTCAGATGCAAGGCGGTGCAACCCCTCCTCGGCATACAAGCTCGCTCGTTCCGCTTCGGAAGTATGAGCTCGATATCCCCGAGAATCCGATACTGCTCCCTCAAGTCTGCCAAGTCTCCCTCCACCATTATTTAAGGAACATCCATGGCTGTCCACCTAATTGGGTCGGCCATATAGGGGTCCGTCCCCTCCACTACCCTCGGCGTAACAGGTAGGTCCATGGCCTCCCCAGTAAAGCCGAAAACACCTCTGAGGGGCAACACACCAGCCATGGAGGGAGACACTGGTGGGGACCCCTTGTCTCCAACACGCCCAGTACCCTCGTCTTCAGCAAACCTCGCAGACATTGCTAAAATAAAACAAAGTCAATAAGTAAAGGGGCTTGAAGTATAAGGGTTTACCTAAAACACCTAAAACTTCACCGAAAACGGAGATGGAAATCAGAACGGGAAGTGTTCGCCGGAAATCTTAGATTGCAATCTCTCTCCAAATATCTCAAAATGACGCAAGGAAGATTGCCCAACACTTCACGCATATATATAGGCGACGAGAGACGATCCTACACCATTGGATCAGTCACTGATTCATCCACACCGTCCGTAGCCTTCGGACCATCTCCGCCCTTGAAGTTCAAAGATCACCGGGATCTATTTGAATGAACGGCCAAGATGCGCGCGTAAGAGTCACACGCGCGTGATTTCTTGTAACTAACAGAGCCACCAACACATCAAATGCCATCATTACCCGCGGCCGTCTTTTCACCATGCCCGATGAGACGTGCTGCAAATTGCCAATCAAATCGAGACTTGTAAATTGAACCATTAATTATTCTGCAGCGAGCCTCTGTCCACGTGGGACGGGTCTTCTTCAGCCTCGTCCATCTTGGGGGTCGGCTCTCCCGACATGGGACTCGGCTCTTTTCCAGCCTCGCCCATCTTGGGGCTCGGCTCTCTCGACATGGGACTCGGCTCTTTTCCAGCCTCTACCCACATGGGACGGGTCTTCTTCAGCCTCGCCCATCTTGGCGGTCGGCTCTCCCGACATGGGACTCGGCTCTTTTCCAGCCTCGCCCATCTTGGGGCTCGGCTCTCCCGACATGGGACTCGGCTCTTTTCCAGCCTCGCCCATCTTGGGGCTCGGCTATCCAATCAGCCTCTGCCCATATGGGACGGGTCTTCTTCAGCCTCGCCCATCTTGGGCCTCGGTTCTCCTCGCATGGGACTCGGCTCTCTTCCAGCCTCCCCCACCCAGGGACTCGGCTTTCCAAATAAGCCACCCCCCACATGGAACGGATCCTTTTTAGCCTCGCCCATCTTGGGGCTCGGCTATCCAAACGGCCTCTACCCACTTGAGAGCTGCCTCAATATCAAGCGACAGTGATTCCAAGGCTCACCATCCACATTAATGAGCATTCCGAGCCTTGTGGGACTATCCCACTCCAACTTTCAAACAAAATCAACATACATTCCAAGTCCAGCATCCCACATAAATGACGGATTCTGAACTTGGGGGACTATTGTTACATACAGATCCTACCGATCCTAGTTGGCAACCCACGAGGGCGCGTGTGCGCTTGCACCTTATCCGAGGTGTTTTGAACCGAGGAGGCCGGCTACCGAGGCGCTTCCCAGTTTTACCGACCCTCCTTGCGTGCCAAGGAAGCCTCCCTGCAACTCGACCTTGACAAGAGTGATGGGACAGCCTGCCAAGGCGGCTTGTCATAGTCATAGCTCCTTAGTTTGAGGCTGAAAATGACTTTCCCATTAATGCCAATGACATGACGCCAAGAGTGTGACTTAGAAACCCCCCAGATGGAGCCACGTGTCGCACATCAAGAGGGATTGTTCCCATAGGATTTATCTATAAATACCAAACTCATTTCACTAGAGAAGGATGTTGAAAATATTACTTAAGACACATATATTAAGTCCTCTATTCTAACAGTTCTGAAGGGCCTTAGCCACCTGAGAGTGTGGAAGTTAGAGGCCCCCAAGCCACTCCCTCTCTCATAACGTGTTGCTCCTTCTTCTTAATTATCTACCCACCCGGGCCGAGACATATCTACGTGGTTGAATAAACCACGTGGTGGTCCAAGTAAGAAAAAGAAGACACGTAGGAAGAGGAGGCGTGGGGATCCTGTTGGCAGCCATTTTTGGAGGTCAACAAATCCTAAATATCAATTGACATGACCAAGAAAGAAAACAAAATGTTAGAATCTTGTGTTTTGTCCTATATGTGATATGTAGTGTTCTAAAAGGGAGCTAAGTACGATGCGTTTGCAAAACGCGTCGCATTGAGAGTATGCGCATAAAAATACGGTCAACTCTTTTTGTTAACCGCCTAAGAGCGAATAGATGAGAATGTGCAAGAATAAACGCGATTATGCGAGAATAGGAGCGAATAATCGCGCATAACATGCATTAAAGCAAGCAAACTTCTTTTTAAATTTATTTTTAGATTAGGCTAAAATAAACATTTTTTAAATCTATAAGAGGTGCTAGAAATGCTCAAGATGAAATAAGGGAGCCCGACGAAAATGATTTTGTAGTGGATGGCACAGAAGATGAGTTAGATGAAGAAGAAGAGCTTGACTTAGAATTCGATAAAGAGTTAGACAAAAGTGAAGCTATTTTGGCATGTAATCAAATTGTAGAAAATTATTGAGTAATTTGTGTTTATGTTTGTAGTAGTTGTAATTTACTAACTTTTGAAAACTATTATGCTGGATTGTTATTTTGTAATCTAATTGTAGGCTATGATATTAAGTCCTGCAATTTTAATTTTGAACCATGTTGAATGTGATATGTTCAACTATGATATATGCTTAAATATAAATCTAATTTTTCTTCATTGTATAGAGTGCGTCTAATTTTGAAAACTCGTGTATTTTTTATTTATTTTTTTGAAAACTATGCCTGTAATTTTGTAATTTAAATCAATATATTTTAGGCTATATTGTTAAAATTTAAAAATTGAGCATTACAAAAAATTAAAATTCGAAAACGCATTTGACGCCTAGGCTTCGCATAAGCGCGCTTAAGCTTATAATTCTTAATGCTTCACCTCACTGCGTCATCACGCATTACACATTTTAGAATCTTGATATTGATTGATATGTGGGAATGGTAAAAGAATTATAGAAGATAGTTTGAAAGGTAGGCATGATTATGATGTGTTAGTTTGAATGTAGGCATGATTATGGTGTGTTGAGTTAGTGGGACTTAAAAGTTGTCTATGATACAAGTCAAATTTTTTTGTGGAGAAGTCTTTAGTTTAGTGTACAAGCTTTGATTTGTAACCCTCGCCAATTCAGATTAATTATTGTTTGTTCACATTGTGGCAAGGTTAGGATGGACTTGTATCACTTTTTTGTATAGGCACTGTTACAAGGGTATATACCTGACAACCTTTGCAATCTTATAAATTTGTTTCTAATAGATTTGGGAAATAATAAGTTTTCTCAACAGCTACCAGCTTGTTTAGGAAATCTCTCAACAGCTACCAGCTTCTTTAAGAAATCTTACTTCTATACGGGAATTTCATTTAGTTTACAACTCATTGACTTGGACTATTCCATCCACACTGTAGACTAACAAAGAAATTCAAATAATGGACCTGTCATATAATTTGCTCAATGGTTCGCTCGATCCAGAAATGGGAAACATTAAGAGCACGAGAGAGTTATGTCTATCAAAAACCAGTTCTCAAACAAGATTCCAAGCACTATTGGGCAACTTCTAAGTTTGGAATCTAACATTATCAAGCAATATTCGTCATAGAAATCTTGTCAAGGTAATTAGCAGTTGCTCTAACCTTAATATTAAAGCCTTAGTGTTGGAATATATGCCTAACGAAAACCTTAACAAATGGCTTCACTCTTGCAACTCTTACATAAATATACTTCAAAGATTGGAAATACTGATGGATGTGGCATCTGCACTCGAGTATTTACACTTTCCAGTTAGGGCCGTTTGGCCCATTTGTCACTTCTATCGATGATGATAACTTGGTTATGTGGTATTAAATGATATGGACAATAAATTAGATCATATATCTTTATATTTCATTGTCTCTATTATTTGATATCACATAACATGCCACGTGGACGGGTTAACATCACGGATGGTAAGAGCATCTGTAATGTACACAGTCTATCCAAGTCTATGTGACAGTTAAAATAGACGGATTTTCAATTCACGTAGCACTACGTCTATTGAATAAACGGTCAAATTAAAAATTCATCTCTAATAGGTTTCGTCTAAAACTAATATTACCGCTTATGTGGCATTAATTGTTTTTTATTTTTCTCGTCCGACTTTTTTTTTAATAAAATACTGAGTTGAATTTAAAGTTGCTAAGTCACTCTGTCTAGGACTTCTAGACGAAATTTATTTTTTAGTGTACTACGGCCCCGTTTGGGATTGATTTTGGAGTCCAACTTCTGATTCTTAAACAATCAGAAGTTGATTTGAGCGTTTGGCAAATTTTTTAAAAGTGATTATAAAAGAATTTGACTCACCTGGCAGCAGATTTTGAGAAGCAGCAAAAGGACAACTTTTTATATTCTACTTTTAGCTTTTTCATTTATATATTATTAAAATACCCATTTCACCCTTAATTAATTAAACTAATTCCTTTAATACATATTTGAGAAACCGAATTGATGCAAGTTGGATCTTAGAAAATAATTAATTTTTAATTAATTTTTGCACTATATGACTATACTTTTATTTTGTAATTTTTTAATAAAATTTGAAATTTATTAAGTTTTTATTATCTTTATTTTAAAATAATAATAATGAATGCATTGTCTCGTTAAAAAATATTTGACTATGAAAAAAAATGAATTTTACCACTCGTGATAATAATAATAATATAAAATAACATTATTATAATCAATATCTTTTTTAGTAATTCAATATTGTTATAGCAATAAATCACTATTATTTATCAAATGCTAAAATGTTGCTTTTGAAATATACAGCAATTTTAAAACAACAGTTTACCAAACACTAATCTAATTTTTTCCACAGCTAATTTTTTATGCACCACAGCTTCTACTAATTCTCTTAAAATTACAGTAATATTAAATCAAGCCTACATCATATTGATTGGGTCTCCATCACCTAGACAGAGTTTTTTTTTATAACATTATCCACCCAAAAAAAAAAAAAGACAGAACACTATGAAATCTGACAGGAATTGTGCGCAAAAATAACTGGCAATTGGGATTTGAAAATAAATATAGGGAAATTGGCCAAAAAAGTCCCTAACGTATCCATGTAGTGCCCAAATCATCCTTACCTTTCAAATTTTGGCAATTACATCCCTTACCTATCCATATAGTGCCCAAATCATCTTTTTGAACGGAATCCATCCAATATTCCATTAAACCTTTGGAATTTTGGCGCAAATGGTCCATAACATTTGTTCTTAGTGTGGAATTGGTTCCTAACGTTTATGTTTTGGCAAACAAGTCCCTAATCTATGTGTTTTAATGCGAAATTGGTCCTTATGGGATGAAAAAGACAAATATACCCTTAGTTTTAATTAAAAGAAATTGTATGTGGATTCCTAATCATTACAAAATGTGCAAATAAGTCCAATACTTTTATTTTTTATAAAAAAAATTAAACAAAACTAATGATTTTTTTTTAATTAACACTTTAGTAATAAAAATGTCAAATAAAATTATTATTTTTATTATGAAGTAATAAATATATTATTTAAAATTAAAACTTTTATTTTATTGTTATATAAAAAAAATAACTTTGTCACAAATTTGATGTTCAAATACTTTTATTTAAGAGAAATTGGCCAAAAAGTCGATAACGTATCCATGTAGTGCCCAAATCATCATTACCTTTCAAATTTTGGCAATTACATCCCTTACCCATCCATGTAGTGTCCAAATCATCATTTTGAACGGAATCCATCCAATATTCCGTTAAACCTTTGGGATTTTAACGCAAATGGTCCATAACATTTGTTCTTAGTGTGGAATTGGTTCCTAACATTTATGTTTTGGCAAACAAGTCCCTAACCTATATGTTTTAATGTGAAATTGGTCCTTATGGGATGAAAAAGACAAATATACCCTTAGTTTTAATTAAAAAAAATTGCATGTGGATTCCTAATCATTACAAAATGTGCAAATAAGTCCAATACTTTTATTTTTTATAAAAAAAAATTAAAGAAAACTAATGATTTTTTTTAATTAACACTTTAGTAATAAAAATGTCAAATAATATTATTATTTTTATTATGAAGTAATAAATATATTATTTAAAATTAATATTTTTATTTTATTTTTATATAAAAAAAATAACTTTGTCACAAACTTGATGTTCAAATACTATTATTTAATTGAGTTATATGTTTATTAACTACAAATATTAGAAATCCAACTATATTCTTTATATTTTAATTTATCATTTTATTTTCATTCGAAAATGAAACACATAATGTGTAAATTAATTTTTATTAGTATTTTTATGTTAAATAAAAATGTAATAAGATTAGTTCAATGTCATAAAATTATATACGTCATTTTGTTATTTATTTAACTTAATTTTTAAAGTAAAGAGGCAGAAAAAAATTTATAAGTAAAGAGGGAGAAAAATAATTTCTCACAATGATTTCTCTTTATTACTTAATAATAAAAATAATAAATTTATTTGACATGTTTATTACTAAAGTGTTAATTCAAAAAAAAAATACTCATTAGTTTTTTTAAATTTTTTTATAAAAAATAAAGGTATTGGACTTATTTGCACATTTTGTAATGATTAGGAATCCACATACAATTTTTCTAATTAAATTAAGGGTATATTTGTCTTTTTCATTCCATAAGGACCAATTTCGCACCAAAACACATAGGTTAGGGACTTGTTTGCCAAAACATAAACGTTAGGGGACCAATTCCACCCTAAGGACAAATGTTGGGGACCATTTGCGCCAAAATTCTAAAGGTTTAATGGAATATTGGATGGATTCCGTTCAAAAGGATGATTTGGGCACTACATGGATACGTTAGGGACGTTTTTGGTCAATTTTCCTTTATTTAATTGAGTTATATGTTTATTAACTACAAACATTAGAAATCCAATTATATTCTTTATATTTTAATTTATCGTTTTATTTTCATTCAAAAATAAAACACATAATGTGTAAATTAATTTTTATGTTAAATAAAAATGTAATAAGATTAGTTCAATGTCATAAAATTATATACGTCATTTTGTTATTTATTTAACTTAATTTTTAAAGTAAAGAGGGAGAAAAAGGATTTCTCATAATGATTTCTCTTTATTACTTAATAATAAAAATAATAAATTTATTTGACATGTTCATTACTAAAGTGTTAATTAAAAAAAAAAATACTCATTAGTTTTTTTAAATTCTTTTATAAAAAATAAAAGTATTGGACTTATTTGCACATTTTGTAATGATTAAGAATCCACATACAATTTTTCTAATCAAACTAAGGGTATATTTGTCTTTTTCATTCCATAAGGACCAATTTCGTATCAAAACACATAGGTTAGAGACTTGTTTGCCAAAACATAAACGTTAGGGGTCAATTCCACCCTAAGAACAAAAGTTAGGGACCATTTGCGCCAAAATTTCAAAGGTTTAACGGAATATTGTATGGATTCCGTTCAAAATGATAATTTGGGCACTACATGGATAGGTAAGAGATGTAATTGTTAAAATTTGAAAGGTAAGAATAATTTGAGCACTACATGGATACATTAGGAACGTCTTTTGCCAATTTCCCATAAATATAATTCCAGAATACGTCGAATTTTCTTTTATATCCTCATTAGAATTAAAAGTCAAAACCCAGAAGCAACAACAAATCAACAACCTGAGGTCAAGTTCGTAAATTCAAGAAAGTCAAAACTGTCACAAAACATCAGCATTTTGTCCCTTTTTACAACACCCCACACATTAAAAGTCGGTCGCTCCATTTAATGCCTATATAAATTTACACGCACTTCACACACTCAACACTCTCACTGTCTCACATACACACCTACCGATTCTTCTGCACAGCTGTACTGTCCTCCTCGTGCTTAGCTAATGTCGATGCTGCTTCGCAATGGTCGTGCTCAATCCCGTTGTATCCGCATGTTACTGGAACCTCCATTTTTAATTCAGTATGTTGATATAATTTTTACGTTTTATTAAAATACTTTTACAGGTCTTGGAACAACTTAGTGGACAAAGCCCTATTTTCTCCAAGCTAATTTTCTTGAATGGTTGCTGACTTGAATTTTTCCTTATTGTGCCAATTTTTAATTGATTGGAAAACAAAGAGAAATTATTGTGTTTTCTATTAACATGATTTCAAAACTGACATGAAAGTGTTTTGCTTTTATTGGCATTTTCTTTTTTAATTTCTTTAAAGGAAATGCGATTGTGGGTTTACTTGTCTTAGCTATTGGTAGTTTGGTATTAGCTGCAGATAATGTATATTTTGGTGCAATTGTTAGATCAATTGCTTTGAAATTTTGATAACTTGAAATGGAGCTAGTCTCTTAACCTTCTCAATCAAAGGGGGATTAGGATATTTATTAGAGGTGGCAAAATTGGCCCAGTTCATGTAGCCCGCTTTCTTGGGTTGGGTTGGCCCTAGCCCAAATAAAACCGAGCCAAAATAGCCCGGCCCATCTAGCCCACGGGCTAGTTGGGCCAGCTCGATTTTTTTTTGATTTTATTTTTTTGATTTGTTTTTTGATTTTTGTTTTGCTCATTAACACTAATTTACTCATTTTGTGAATAGTCTCAATACATAATTCAAATAATATCAATCTAAAATGATCTAAGCCAAAGTCACCAATAAACATTAGTCCAAAAATCTTAGGATCCAACATAAAATTATTTAGATTTAATTAAAATTTAGTTTAATTTAAGCTTCAATCCAAAATATATTTGGTGTGACAAGTAAATTATTTATTTTAAATTTACTTATAAGTAAACCTTTTAATTTAAGCAAAGTATGCTTATATCTTAAAACAATAAGACTAGCATGCTTTTAATATTTTTATTTTTAAAAAAAATAGTGTCTATAAATAGTTTATAATTAACAAAAACAATTATTATTTTGAAAAAAAATTGACGTTTATCTATTAACTAATACATGAGAGCCCCAATTTTATAAATTAATCTTTTAAAAAATATCTATATAGTCTAAATTTATCTAAGATTGTATTTGATGTAATGTATTAGATTGTACAAAAAAAATTATTTAAAAAAAAAAAAGAAAATTAAGATAAGTTGGGCCAATAGGCTAGACTAGGCTAGCATATTTCTGGCCCATACAAAACTGTGCTAGGCTAGCCCAGTCCAGTTTCATGTGTGGCCTTGTTTTGGCGGATTGGGCTGGCTTGGCAGCTCTAATATTTATGTCTATTGAGCATTCTCTCTTTTGTAACATTTCCCATTTTTCAATTCTTGAAGTAAACGACAAAGAGGAATTTACCTACGGTCCAAAGTAGTGAGAGCAAATGACTGAAATTATAATTTACGCAATTTCAAACATATGCTAAAGCACTTCGATTATATTCATTCCCGTAGAAGTTGCATGCTTGATTAGTGGAACTACTTGACTTTTGCCAGATAAGTTTCCACCAATGGAAGTTTCTCTCTTCAAATAATCCAAAAGAAATAATTACACCTGGGAGACTTCTTTGTCCACCACTATCCCACATTTTTTATAGTACCAAAAAAATATATTTTCCTTATTTCAAATCACACGAATACAATATCTTGACTAATTAATAAAAGAAGATAAGAATTTGACAAAAAAATATTAATAATATAAGTACTACAATGAACAAAAATTGAAGACCTTAAGCACAATTAAAAAAATGTATTGTCATTATAGCAACCCTAAAAATTTTAGAATTTCTTGTATTCGTTAATGTATAGATGCGAGAAGTCAAATGCAGTTTGACTCATTTAATTATATTCACGAAGGTTTGAATACAATTAATGAATTCAAAATGTTGTGCTGGAGTCCAAACATAAATAAAATGCCCAATTTTATTTATGAGTGTAAACTCATTTAATTAATTAAAAAATAACATGAATTCATGACTATTATGACTATTTTTTCACTTTATATATATACATAAAGGTGATTAATTGGACATTTAATCAAAACGACATATGCATGTAAATATATTTTGATAATCGCATAAAAATAAAAAATAAAAAATATACTACTTTACAAGTTTTTGAACAAAAATTGAAAACAATCAAAATTTATTTCAATAAACAATATTCCAGACGATCCTAGATTAAAACAATATTTCAATAAACAATATTCCTTTATAATTAAAACTCAAACCTCTTTAAAAAAATCATAGATTTTCCGCTTTTCATTTTCTATTGAATAATCTTTAGATCAAGATTTTTGCCTTGATTTCTTGATTTGAGGTTTCAAGAAAAGGTAGAAACTTGATAATATGTAAATGATACTCCACTTTTGATAATTGTGGAGCAAAATATTGAGAGGTCTCCAAATGCAAACAGGGTTCCAGAGTTCAAGCTCCACTTGCGAGTTTTGAGGAGCAATTATTTTGTGTCTTGTTTCTTGAATTCTGAATTATGCTTTGAATATAGTGAGTTAATATTAATGTTCTAATTAAGAAGGGTATAATCATCTTTCTAATAAAAAATTGACCTTTTAATGGTCAATTTAACAGCAACTGAAGGCAATGACCAATTTTGCAACCAAATGTTGAAATGTGAAAAGATATGTCTTGTTTCCGCAGCAACCCAATATGTTGGGAACCAATTGTGCATATGCTATATATATAGTTATATACTAGCTAGTATACCGTTTATTGGTGGAATTCGACCGTAAAAAGATAAATAGAGATTGATAGAAGTTGGTGAGGAGGAACAAGGAAAAATTTGAAGAATAATGGTGAAGTGAAAGAATTGGGAAGGAGAGATATGGGGAGAGAAATTTTTTTTTTTTGAGAGGATAAAGATGGATGTACATGTCTTTTTATCGTGAGTGAGGGTAAAAATTTCCATTACGATCGGTGATAAGTATACAATTTAAAGCACTTGTGTGGCAAAGTCAAGTCGTTCCACTAATCAGGTATGCAACTTCTATATGTATATCAAATCAACCATGGGAAAGATTATAATGGCAATGCTTTACCACCTCACTTTCCCTATTGCATATCTCAATGGCTCTATTGACTATTCTACTCTTCTTGCCTTAAAGTCTCAAATAATTTTTGATTCGATTAAAATCTTAGCCGGAACTAATACATCTGTCTATAATAAAAATGGTATAGCTTGAGCTATACGCAGCAAAGAGTCACGAATTAATAAAATAAACAAGATTCAAATCACCTAAAGAATTTGTTCTTTAGGTTGAATTTTATTTAATCAAACCACGTGCTAAAGGAGGATTTAGTTACAGTGAAAGCAAATAATGTAAAATACAAATTTAGGAGGGGGACTAAAGCTAGACGGGCGGTCAATGACATACAAAGTAGAGAAAATTAAAGAACTAAAAATAAAATAACTGACACTAAATTTTGTTTATCCTTGTTATGCTTTGCATCATCACTGAGTTAGATATTTTGTAAGCTCTACATTATTGTCCTTGTTATCCTCTTAAAACAAGTTTCTTTACATTGTAAAAATGGCTTATAAGCAATACTAAACACTTCTATTGAACTTCTTATATGCACTAAGCTAAGTAATTTAAATTTATTGTTCTTAGTAACTATAAAACCTTCAGTGTAAAATGGAAATTTGAGCTATTCCACTTGTGTAATACCATAATAATAGCACATTCCACTATTCTCACAAAGTCAAGTCATTCCACTTATCTAGCAAATACTGGAAACTACATATTTATACAATCAAGCACCGGCAACTTGTATATGAATATAAAATCAACCCGTGGGTGGCTAGAATTTGCTAAAATCAACTTCCACTCTTAACAAATAAATCCCATCTACACCGCTACACGTGAGAGGCGTATGTGTTGAAAACAATATTTAAAAGATATGCATATGACCATATTTAACAGCTTCAACTTTTAGACCAAATGATTCAAAAGCAACACCTGTTTAAGAGACATAACGTTACTTAAAAGTTTAGGGGATACCAATTATCTTTTACCCCAGTGCACAATGCGGCCGAAGCCGCATATGATAGTTCTCAAAAACTTAAGCATTCACTCATAAAGAATGTTTGTTATGTAGTACAATTGCAAAATTTAACTTCTAAATATTTCTAAATACTATTAATTAGTGTTGTCAAATTCACCTTATCAAACATGTTATAGGAACTTAAATTTCATACTTAAATTTGAAGCATATTTATTCAAAGACAATATTTTGTGAATTGGGTCATTAAGCTTTAATTTTGTGAATTGGATCACTGGAATAGAGTTTAAATTTAAATTTCACCACCCTATCGCATTCTGTCACTTTCTGTCCTCAAAACAAATGAAAATTGCTCTGAAGAAAATTGCTTAGTTCGCAGCCAAATCATATTATAGATATTTCATGTAATTGCTACATAACATGCCAACTCACGACTACGCCACATCAGAAAAGTGCTAAACTCAAAACCGCACCTAGCCAAACAACCTTACGTGTTGTATTTGATATCAAAAATTTGTTAAACAGTGAACTAAACAATGGCAGTGTCCTTAAGCAGATTTACATGAAGCGTAACTCGAGCGCTTGCTTCCTAGGATATAGCGGCTTGAAATGCAACTGCGCAGACGAACTGAGAATGTGTCGGAACAGAATCACCAAGTGAAGATAGAAAACCGTGAATGCAGAATAACACGGAGAGTTGTTGTAAGAATTGTTGTGTATATATAGGCAAGGAGGAACCTTTATACATTCAGTATAGACTCCCTTTACTCCAGACGTTTTGGAGTTACAAAATAAATGGATATGTAAAAAAAAAATTCCAAAACGTAGCTTGCACTTTGTGGCCAATTCGGTCCGACATTCGTGTACGTAGGTCGCGCCTGCACACAAGTTCAAGGCTCGAAGGCCAAGTCGGTCCAAGATTTGGACCCCCCCTGTGGGCGCATAGACATGGAGGAGTCTCTATGCAACAAATGGTTACACCTTAAAAATTGTTAACCATATATAAATTGGTCCACAATCTCGTTTTTATCCGATGTGGGACAACTATTTAAGTTTTCCACACATTTCCATATTTTATCCATTTTCCAATGTGGGATGGAACTAGTATTTATAGTTTCCCCACTTTTCCATTTCTAACCAATGTGGGATTGCAATCCCTTTTAAAGCTCCTCTCCCAATCCCAATTATCAACCAATGTGGGATTCAATTTCACATTCATTAGTGAAAATATAATTGCCAATTTGCCACCAATATATTTTTCAACAGTATTTCCACATAATCGTTGCTTTGTTGGCAATCTGTGGCAAATGTATTATATTTCTAGACTGTGGATTGATTTTGTTGGATTTGATATGTTTATTGTAATATTTGGTTTTTGGATTCGGTTTGCAAAACAAATATTTTTTTTTTCTCACTAAAAAACACTATTGTAAGCATATGAATTTGTGTATCTATCTATGACTATAACTGTTTGTACATATTTTTCTGTTTCTGTCACCTCCACTTGGTGGGACTTTTCGTAGTTGATAATAAATATTTTCTCTCATCTTCTGAGCGCAGCGACAATAGTAGTGGAGTGCAAAAAGTGGCGGGGCTTTTTTTCCTATGTTCACTCCAGTGTGATAATCAGTATATAAATAAAACATATGTGCAGAATAGCAATAGTGTATAAGAGTTGTGTGTTCTGTTTTTACCTGGAGTGTTGGCCTCTATTTATAGGGATAGCCTGCAGTTATTGATGACGGGTATCCCTTCATCTCCCTCATTTGATGATGGGTGTCCCTTCATCTCTCTCACTATCAGGAGTTATTGAGGGATATTTTCTCAATTGTTGGTGTTTTATCTTCTCAATTATCGATGGTAAATGTCATTTTATAGGTCACCTATCTAGCTTACCTAATGGTAGTTGGGTCATTGTTGTCTATCTTTCAGAGATGAGCTTATGATACCAACGGACGGGCGAGTCGGTGAGGCGGGCATGCCAGGACGTGCCACTATTGGCAGACAGCATATAGCAGCTATCATTATTTCTATCATCATAAGCCCCTTTACTTTTCATAGACTGTCTTCAATGAGAAGTAGAAATAATCTACCACACATGCTTTTCTCTAAATTTTTCAAATAGAGGCTCATTGCCTTGATTTTTAAACAGAGGCTCATTACCTTATTTTTTGGACAGAAGCTCATCGCCTTGATTATAAAACAGAGGCTCATCACCTTGTTTTTCAACAGAGGCTCATCGCCTTGATTTTTAAACAGAGGCTTGTCACTTTTTTTTTCAGACAGAGACTTATCGCCTTATTTTTCATATAGAGGCTCATTGTCTTGTTTTTCAAACAGTGACTCATCATCTTGTTTTTCAGACAGTGGCTCATCGCTTTGATTTTTAAATAGAGGATCATCGCCTTAATTTTTAAACAGAGATTCATCGCCTTGATTTTTAGCAGTAGCAGCTGGCCTTGTTTTTCAGACAGTAGCAGTTGTCATTATTTCTGGCCTTGTTTTTCAGACAGTACAGCTGTCATTATTTCTATACTCGCCTTGATTTTTAAATATAGGCTCATCACCTTTTTTTTTAGCCTTGGGTTATTGGGTGAGCTCGCCTCAGCTCAATTTTTATTTGAAGGTTTGGGCGAGCTCACCTTGGATTGGGCGAGCTCGCCTCATCTTAGGTGATCTCACCTCGGTTTGGTTGAACTCGCCTCACTTAAATTTTTTTTAAACCTTGGCTCGGCTTGGGAGAGGTTACCTCGTCTTGGGTGAGATCACCTCGGCAATTTTTTTTTTTTTTTTAGCCAAGGCTTTGTCTCCTCGTCTGACTGTTGCAGTAGTTGAAGAAATTTTTGTCGCAGGTTGGGTCCAATATACTTATCCCCTCTCTTGAGTAACTCATGCATTGTAACTAGCGGGTTTTTGGAGAGTGGCATCTTGAAAAAGTGACTTCAGGTTCCAATCATCATGGCAGTGACTACATCAGACATATGCAGATCTTTAATTTCCAGTGTGGCTCTATTGAACCAAGCAATGAAATCTTTCAATAATTCATCATTTTCCTAGGTCAATTGCATCAGGCTGATGGCAGTTTTCTTAGTACGTTTACTACTGGCAAAATGAGTAGAAAAACTTTTTGGAAAAATTGTCAAATGTACCGATCGATTTTGGGAAAAGGGTGGCCACCCAGTCCCTGGCCTCCCGCCTAAGTGTTGGAGGGAAAGTCCTGCACATAATCGCATCAGGAGTACCTTGCAACATCATCAAGTCGACAAAAACTCTCAGGTGATCGACAAGATCAGAGGATCCCTCGTATTTCTCCATCTTTGGCTGTTTGAAGTCTTGTGGTAAGGGGACTGCCATCACTTCTAAGAAAAAAGAATCTTCTTCCAACACCATAGATTGTTGCCTACTACTTTTCTTAGAAATAACCTCAGTTATTTTGTGACCCATCATATCTTCTAATTGCTGCTCTAGTCTTAACCTGGTGTCTCAACCAGCATAGGCGTGGGCACCCATGACGGTTGCCTCCAATGTGGATTTGGGCCAGAGATCAATGAATGGAAGTGGTGTGTAGAAAATGGAGCCAAAGAAACTGGAGTCAGCTGTGGAGCTGCAGTTGGCGGTATTTCGATTACTGGAAAGTTAGGAGCCTGGAGAGGAGCCTCTACGGTAAGGGCCCTACCGGTGGAGCCAAAGAAACTGGAGTTAGCAGTGGAGCTACCGTTGGCAGTGTTTCTATTGCTGGAAAGTTATGAGCTTGGGGAGGAGCCCCTAGCAGTGAGGGCCCTACAGGTGGATGGCTAGGACCATGGGATGGAGTTCATGTTGGTAATGATCCTACCAATGAAAGGTTAGGACCCTACAATGACTGAGAAACCGCAACGTTTTTATCCTAGAGTAAATTCGTTAAGGTTGCCATCTGAGCTTGCAGTACCACAGGTTGAGCGGTAGAAGCAAATTCTTGTTGTGGGTAATTTGTAACAACATTAGACTCGGTGTCTACATCTTCGACGAGAGCTGGTGGAGCAGTTACATTCCTAGATCTTCTAATTCGAGCAATGACTTTATGTGCTTTTCCCACAATACGGCGCCAATTGATGATAAATATTTTCTCTCATCCTCTAAGCGCAGCGGTGAAAGTAGTAGAGTGCAAAAAGTGGCGGGGCTTTTTTTTTTCGTGTCCACTTCGGTGTGATAATCAGTATATGATTAAAACATATGTGCAGAATAGCAATATAGAGTGTATAAGAGTTGCATGTTCTGTTTTTACCTAGGGGTTGGCCTCTATTTATAGGGATGGCCTGCAGTTATTGATGACAGGTGTCTCTTTATCTCTCTCATTATTAGGAGTTAATGAGGGATATTTCATCTTCTCAATTGTTGGTGTTTCATCTTTCCAATTGTAGATGGTAACTGTCATTTTATAGGTTACCTGTCTAGCTTGCCTAATGACAGTTGGGTTATTAATGACAGTTGGGTTATTGCTGTCTATCTGTCAGAAATGAGCTTATGATACCAATGAGACGGGCGAGTCGGTAAGGCGGGCGTGCCAAGACGTGCCACTATTGGCAAACAACATATAGTAGCTATCATTATTTCTATCTTCAGTAGTGAAGAGAGAAAAAGAAACAATGGAGGAAAAAAGAGAATTACTTTTCACATTCAGAAAAAAAATCGGGCACTCCCATTTATTCTTGTCTTTCACATGGGATTTTGGGTATTGAAAGTTATTTGTGTTGAAAATTGAGATCATTATTTCAAGATTTGCAGTCTTCAATGATCTCTGCTCTTTGCACCGCTCAGGTAATTTTTCTGTCTTCTTCATAATTTAATGTGTTACCTTTAAAATATCTCATTTTTCTTTGTTTTCTTATTTATATTTTTCTTGGGTACACAAAGCTAAAGGTGTATGGGAACATGATTTTTAAAATTTATATAAGGTTTTCCATTTGGGTTTCTGAAGATTAATTAATAAATCCAAAGATTAACTACTAATTCTTGAAGATTAATTAATAATTCCCAAAAGGTTTTCCATTTGGGTTTAATGAGTATATGAAGTTTAATTAATCATTGGTGTTTATGTGGTTCTGACCTGTGTGATTAATCACTTGAATTTGAGCATATGATAACAACCGTTTACTGATGCAATCATTTTTATTTTGTGAAGATCGAAGTTGAAGTTGATAGGGTCGATTAGCTTAAAGCTAGCAAAATGAAAGAAATTGCTTTCAAGTAGCAGGCCGAGCTCAAGGAGATATTTTCACATGCTCACGTTGAGATTGATACATAGGCTGGTCGAGTGAAAATATTGGCACTCATTGATTGTGGTTATTTAGAGCCTGTGGATTTATCGGTTGACATGGATAATCAGATAGTGAAATCAAAAGAAGAAGCTCTTAGCAGAAAAACAATATTGGATAAGGTTGAGAAGTGGATGTCATCTTGTAAAGAAGAAAGCTGTCTTGAAGACTACAATAGGGTAAAGCTCCCTAAGACATTAACATGTCCATTATAAAACCTGAGCATTACATAGAATCTCATTTGATATAAACAATTTTAGAATATCATTTGATATATGTATGTTGCCAATGTCTCCAAGTCAAATAATTTGTGGATATTTTCATGAAATCGGGAGAACAAGTGGATACATCCAAATAATTTATTTTATGCTCTGGTTGGTGTTTTTATGATGCTTGTTTTATTATGAATATTGTTTTGTTTCATTTTACTAAAGACGATGTTGAGAACACAATTTGATGTCAAAACAAGTAGTCAATTAAATATTGTATTGTGTGCTTTAGTACCATGACTCTACATCATTGTATAGTTGAACATATTATTTTCTTGGTCGTCATTGTGAAAAACATATATTAGTTTAAACCAATCAATTACACTCGTCTATATAAGAGACTAAGAGAGCAGGAAAAGAGCTAATTCAATAAAAAAAAATCTAAAAATCAGTTAGACTATCAAGAAACACTCCGAACCATTTCAGGAAAGTGAAAAATAGTAATGGGTGATAAAGGAGAAAAATCCAGCCACGCCAAGGAAGAAGAAGAAGAAGAAAATCCTGAGGAGGATGAGAAAGATGGAAACCCAATCAAGAAAGAAGAATAATGAAATCTCATATAGAAAGAAGAAGAAGAATGAATTCCCATTCAAGAAAAAGATGCACATATATCAGTTGTCCAAAATTTACCAGGTAAATTGAAATTGATATTGTTTTAAAAATATTTTCTACACTTTATTAATTAATATATATTGCTTTATTTGTTCATGTTGCAGCTTAAGAACCCCTAGTTGACCCTGCACCTCAATCCCTTGTTCCTGAGGGCCTAACAAGGACATTGATGCATATCTTGAGGAGTCAAGGAAACAACCTACACCACTTTCTGCCTGAGCATCTATGTATAGATTTCATGGTGCACCACCACCCCGAGGTGGTATATCACTGGGTGGTGCAGCATCACCCTATACTAATATATCAACTCGTGGTCTATCACATACCCTTTAACCACCCGATGGTCTATTACCACTAGCTTTTTTTTTTTACCAGACGATGGTCTATTAACACTAGCAGGTCTACTTGGTACCGAGGTACCCATTAAGTTTCTGCATAACAGTTGCTTGTAAATCTGTACATTTTACTGGTATCTATAAATTTACTGTGTTTACCACTATTCTGACATTGTTAATAATATGTACATTTCAAAGACATGAAAAAAAAAGGGCGGGATAATCTCCCTCGTTGGTTATCTAGTGTGAGAATTAATATTTCTTCTAGATAGAGAAGTATTGTAAATGCATAAGCTGATAAAAATGGAGAATACTTCAACGCATTGGGATCGTCACCATTATATAGAAGGTAATGTGGTGGACGTGGCGCAAGGATCTCTAACACATGTTGCACTTTTGACCGTCGGATCTAGGGTTGGACCTCATTATATAGAAGGTAATGTAGTGGACGTGGCACAAGGATCTCTAACACGTGTTGCACTTTTGATCGTCGAATCTAGTGTTGGACATCATTAGTATAACGGTGCCCCGATCTTTCGATTGAACATTAGATCTAAGGTTGGTGTGCATCAATATAATGTAACTAAGGACTTTTGACAAAGAACTTCGATAAGAGCTCTTGACCCGGGCAGTACTTGGCCTCAAAAGATAGAGAGGCCAGGTAATACCCAATCTCAAGAGAGAGAGGAGGTTGGGCACTACCAGACCTAAAAAGGGAGGGAGGCTGGGTACTACCAGGCCTCAAGAGGGAGGAAGATCGGGTAGTACCCAGCCTTGAGGCCTTCAGGGGTTGGGTGGCGTTTGAGCATCACCTGACAGTCAATATCGCCAATGGTATTAGCAGATATTCTATCGGGGCGAATTTTGTAATTTTTCGTTTGGTAAATACTAGGAAGGATGTATAAATTTATACAAAATTTAAATAAATAGTTAAAAGGCATCAGTAGACAAAACACATATTCACATAATTAACTTGATTTTTGTTTCTATATATCGAAGTCCATATTTATGTGATTCGATTAAGGTACAAAACATGATAAAATTTCAATTGATTCACTAAATAGAATTAAAAAAGTCAACATATTATTTTTATAAGTCATTTCATCGATACTTCAACTTATTAACATAGGTTTTATTATTATTTTTTAATTAGGTGAACGGTTCGATTTGGTTTTAAATAGTTTTTAACTATCGAAACATAAATCGAACCATTTCAAAACATTTTGGTTCGGTTCAAAACCAAAATATTGACGAATCCACATAAATCCATATCAACGATTTTGAAACTACAATTTCAGTTTGATTTTGCAATTTGACGATTTTTATTCTCTAATAAATCGTATAATGCTAATGATTGAAGAGGGAATTTGACAACTATCACTTTCCAGATATGTATTTTGAAATATGTCTATTGTTTATAACATTTGATGAATTAACTAAATTTGAAAAATTTGGACAAAATTACTCATAGATGACCAATTGAATATCTATTATATCCATTTTTTTATCGTCCCACTCTCACTTTTTATGTCTCCAACTTAAACACTCTCTTTCTTCGCTTCATCCATTATTGCCGCTGCCCTAAACTCCATTTCCCACTCCCATTTGTTATTTTTATTGCTAGATTCTCTCATTCTTATCTTAGATTCAAATACATTGTCATTTATGTCACCGGTGTTGGAACCATTTGAAAAAGTCGATCGTTTTTTTAAGTCAATTATAAGTTATTAAAAATTGAGAAAATTAGTGTATTTTTGCTATAAATTAAATGAAACTTAAATTTGATTTAATGCATCTCTATTTTTTTATTGCAATATTTGATGTTGTTGGGTAATTTTTTTTCGATTTAATTTGTATATTAGTGAATTGTATTAGATATTAAGTTTAATTACAAATTTTTTCGATCTAATTTGTTGGTATATTTTGTTGTTGATGTATGGAGAATGAAATTGGTTACATTTAGTCGAAAACAGGCAGAATAGTAGGCACAAAACTCGTCTCTTCGTCGATAAAATGGTCGCCCATTTTGTCAACATCGACAATTTGGGCCACCCATTTTGTCTGACAAAATAAATGGGTATAAATTTGTGCTCATTTTTTGTCGATTTTTTTTTTTTTTTTTTATTAAACTATCGATTTTTAAAAAACAAATTAAAATGTCGATTTTTCAGACTCATTTGTTGATTTTCTTTTTAAAAAAACTCAATTGTTGATTTTTTCATTGATGTGTCGTTTTTTTTTTTTTGGACTAATAGTTTTATTTAGAAGTTATTGTATGACTGTCAACTATTGTTAAATATTCATAAAAATAGTCATTTTTACATAAATATATATTTAAAATTTTACATCTAAAAATAATATATTTATAAATATTATCAAAAGTTGTTATATTTCTAATTTACAATTTATTTTAGGATGCATTTCAAATTCCCAATAATTTGATAGGCTACATTCACACAATCATTAGAGAAGTGATACTTTGACCCCAAGAATGACATAATGAGAAATTTTCCATGGGAATCGTCCCGGCATATCCAGATTTTAGGTGCACCTTTATATTTGGGTTATTAGTTATTGGATTATCAGGAACTATTTCAAATAATATTTTCTTTGCACTATGATTATTGTTCCTTGTTAATATCTGATTAATAGGTCTAAAATCGTGAATTAGCATTCTTAATTGGATATGTGGGGGGGTGGAATGTATTGCCGCAGTCACAAATTTTTATAAGTAATATTTTTCCAACTTATAAATATTTATAAGTATTTTCAAATATGGTATTAAAAGATATTGGATGGCATCACTACAAATTCCATTAAAAAAGTAAAAATTCAACGGGATAATAAATTACTTTTTTCTTTTTTGTGACAACTTAATATGAGATAATTAAATACAGAATGGAAACAATTCATTTTTAGAATTTAAAGTTATTAATTACTATCAAGCAGTTATCAAATATTAAATACATTCATATAAAGATTGTAATTTTGTTCTACATCTCTAAGTTAATTAAGATTTACGTTCAAGTTTATAAATGTGGTAAAGTACGACTATAATGAATCCAATTATGTGTCAAGTTGATTTTTTAAAGTTGAACTCTATCCAATAGAATAATGCTATGAAGCAACACCAATTTAGGTGGTAGTGGACCCTACTAATTCATTGTCTAATAAAACTGGAATACATTTTGATTCATTAAAGAATCAATCAGTAGAATCCACTGTCACTTAGACTTTAAATATCATAATTTAATCTAATAAGACAATAACATTTTTATCAAAGTCGATATTATTTCGAAAATCACTCTCATTGTTGATACTATTACGTGTAAAATTGATTTCATAAAGAAACTCATCAGAAAATACGAAATGTACAGTGGACATCGGTTTTAAAAGAAAAGTATACTATAACAACTCATATATCACGGATCCCAAAAATAAAAAATTAATAATACCTGATATTGCAAATAATTAACTCTATGTTTAACAAATAATAATTTAATACTTTAATGACATTTTTAGTAAACCAAGATCGACCCTGTTGTCGCGAGTGCAACATTAGCTGAATATTTTAAATTTTAGAAAACATCCATATCATTTCAAAACATTAGATTCATTATATCAAAATATTTAATTCAGGAAGTCAAATCACTCTTTGCGAGTATCGATTTTTTGAAATATTTGTTTATTTTAAGTGGATTGAGTATTGTATTCACTTATAGATGTATGAGTGGGTCGGGCCTAAGCAGAAACCCATCTGCAAACCGTGCAAACATATTTTAATTTTATAAATTAAACTACATAAATAAGTAAAATGTCATTAAAGTATTAAATCATGTATATATATATGGGTGAATTGCCGGACAAATCTCCTTTGGCAGTGAGCTAAATAATACAGCCATAAATGACAGTGAAGTAGGCTACTGCCAAAGGAGTAATTGCCCAGTAATGCATCCACACACTTGAATACTTGATCAACAGTGCTCATCCCTTGTATCTATTTATAGCTCATGGATTATTGTGGATATTTACAGCATATTCTTCTGTTCATTACCTGTCCAATGATCCAATCTACTAATTAACTGATTATTATGATTTACATAAAATATTTTAAGCAAGCAACTCGATTTACATACTTCATTATAGAAAAATCGTGTTCACGCGGTGGAAATGAAGCCTTGACGTTTTCAAAGAATAAATCAAAATTTTAAGAGAAGGAAAACGGAGCACGTGATATTTAATTTTTTTTTAAAAAAATGTAATGAATGTATGATAATGTCATGCAATAGATATGAAAATTTCAATGTTTCTAATTGACATTACTTACTATTTTAGCTACTTTGGCATGTCATTATTGTATGATTAGGAACTTAGTCATCCTGCTATATTTATTACTAATAACAATAAAATTAAAATAATCAAAGCACGTGCAAAGGCGCCTTTTTTTTTTTTTCAACACGTTTTCATTTATATACCATATAAACTTGGACTTGTTGAACTCTCTATCTGCCAAATAGATTAATAGAAAGTTCTCTATTTAATTAATTTGCAAATCTTAAAAGAAGCATTTTTTCTTCTTTGGATATTCATAGAATATATTATTAGCATTATTTTTTATTTTATTTTTTTGTGGAGGGGGTCCATCTTCCTGGAGGCTGTTTTACTTTGAGCAAAGAAGGGGCCAGGTTCAATTTTATATTAAAATTCTATAATTATTTTTCAATATTTTAAATTTCAAATGTAGAGTAATGATATAGCATCCATGGTGGATAATAATTATGGTACATACTTGATATGTGGCATCACCATATTGATTACTTTTTAAAAAGTTTAAAAAGTTATAAACTTCTTTTTAAAAAACAACCATTGTAGTGATGTCACGTGTCAAGTGGGTACCATAATTATTACCCATTATGGGTGCTATATCATCTTTCTTCAAATGTAATACATATATTTTTATAAGAAATTAACAAATATAACAAATATAACAATAAGTGTTAGAAAAAGTAAAAACAATATTTTTAGAACTAAAAAAAAGTAAAATAGTATTTTTTTTAACTTTTTTTTATTTGTTATGGTATTTTTTTAACTAGAATAGTATAATTATTTTGACAATTAGTTGTGGTTTAATCAAATGTGTGTTTGTGGTCTGATAATTGACTTATGATCAGACCAATTAAATATACACTGGTTTGCAAATCAATCTTGTATATATAGAAGTTATTATTTTTTTCTTGACAACCAATGTTTTGACAACGAATTGAGAAATTAGTAGTTGCATTATAAATATTCATTAATATATATTGTGAATATTATGTATATAATCAATTGTAGAGCATGTTTGATCAAGTTTTTTTTAAACTATTTTTTTTCAAACTCATTTTCACTACACATTTTATAAGACCCACAATTTGATTTTCTTTTTAAGCACACATTTCACCAACTTTTTTCAAAATCTCCTAAAAATAACTTTTAAACTTCACCAAACAAGCACTATATTAAATATTCCTTGGGGACTTAAATGATTTTAAATAAAATTATTAACTTATGTATTTATCGTGGTTATTAATTTAGTACACTGTCCCAAGTTGGGACTAAAAAAATTGATTGTGAAGCCAAGTGTGCTTGTGGTCTGATCATTATGCATACACTCGTGTCTCTGAGAAGGGACTTATCTGTCTTTTAATTTATTTGTTAATCAAATTAGTTCTTCTTTTACCTCTTGCAACTACTACCATAGAAATGATGTTTTCAATTATAAATATCATAAAGATCAATTGAACAATCGAATTGAAAATGAATGGCCACATGATTGCATATATTAAAAATTAATTTTTTGATAATATTTGTAATAATAATGTTGTTAACTGATTTAAGAACATGAAAACTAATTGTAGACAATTTTAATGTATTTTAAATTTTTAATTGTTGATTTCTATATATAATTCGTCTTGATATGTTTTGCATTTTGTCTATACAATGCCCATTTAAATAAAATCTTATATCCGCTACTAGTTCTGACTAATCTAACATTTTATCACAGCCTTTGGTTGAAGAACCCCCAATCTTACCCGTTCCTGCCCCATCCCGTCCCATCCCGACCCCGGAAACAAATAAAATAATTATCAAATTAGTAATCTTCCTTATTAAGCTACCTAGTTTCCAACATATATCATTTTCTAAAATTAAAACAGCATATCCATAGAACAAACGTAGAAAAAGGTGCAAAGTGAAAGTCAGAACTTGGGACCATGGCCCCAATGAAAAGTATGGTCCCCAATGAAAAGTAAAGACCCTAGAGGAATAGTCCCAAGCATGTGCCTCTTCTAGTTTCAGCATATCCAAAATGAAGGTGCGAACCAGAGAGTATAAAAAGTGTGCTCTCAGTCCTCAGAAACCGAACCAGCATGGCAGCTTTGAGGAAAAGGGAAATGTGTGGATATACTATTATCTATTGGCAAGGTGGCCATGCATGTGCATACTTCTTCTTTGCCAAGGAGAACTGCCCTGCCATTCTTGCCCACAATATGTCAACAAATAATTCGCAGAGCGTCACTTGACTGAAAGAAAATGTTCGTCCCATCAAATCAGTAGAGCTGTAATTAAACAAGGATCGGACCAGCTAGCTCAACTTGGGCTGACCTTAACAGCTCTGAACCGGTTATTGGGTTAAAACCTGATGTGTTAATTAAATTTATTGGATTATTAGGCTTTTTGTGACATGCTTTATCATTAGGCATTTCACGTAGAAAGATGTTTCAATTTCAAACTTTTTTAACATCCCACATATTTGATTTTCCGTGATTACATAATCTAGATATGCTAATAAGAAATTACATATTATAGCATGTTTGGCCCCAGTAAAAGCCAGAAAAATCTGGCTTTTAAGCGGGGCCAAAAAATTTAAGATAACTAGATAAGAATGCTATTTATTCATGAACTACTAGCTACTTAATAATAACAAAAGGACCTTAAGTTTCATTAAGGAATAATCTTTGGAATGTATGAACCGTAATCTCACTAACACTTGCTCGAATGTGAATGTGGAGATATTTTTTCAATATATGAGACAATAATTTTATTAAATCAAAGATACAAATTTACAATTACCTAGAGGACAAGATATTCTCTATGAATGAAAACATTAAGAAGAAAATAATTCTTGCCAATGAATAATTAAAGAAAAAGGAATGCTATAACCCTTTCCTGGAATTCAATAAACATTATGCTAATTCCTTCAAAAGTCATGCAGTTTCTTTCTGATAATATCACCAAGAAAAGAGCCGATACAACAATAGCCTTTTAAGTACCTGAACCAAAAATGGATTTGCTTTCCAACAAATGAACCATTGGATCTTTCAAGACGTACCCAAGCTAAATTTGCTTCCTGCAGAAAAGATGATAACTCTGTTGTAATTCATATCACGATTACAAAATATAACATGCACCTATAGAAAATAAAACAATAAATCCATGTGGTAACGAAACAATTAACTACTCACCAAGAACATCTGATCCATTCAGACCTATTTAGTTAGGGAATGTCCCTTTCACCGTTAGACCAAGGCCTCATTTGAAATCAGGAACCAGTTACTGAATAGTCAAATTGCATTATTCAAATTATATTTTATGTCGCTAATGGTAACTGCTGCCATTATGCCTGTGTCAAAATAAGATTGTTATATGTCCCTGTGTGTCCACGTTTAGGCTGTGTTGTGTTTGAGACAGAAATTTTGATGTTAGGTTAGTTGTTATGGAACAACCTCAACTAAAAATTTAATTATCCCTTTAAATTTTGTCTTCATTACATCCTGTCATGTGCTTGTTGATTCACTTTCTTATTAACGGCCAACGTTCAAAAAATCTTTATACAGTAGGTGGCGAAAGAGATGCGAACTCGGGAAATTTATCTACTATGGTACCGTATTAAACCAACTCATCTAAAAGTTTAAGCCGCAAAAAAAGAACAAATTTGGTCTTCAATAGTTATTCCGAAAGCAGATGACCGATTCTGAAAAAGTGGTTGTCAGCTTAGGTGTGTGGTCCTTCAACTAGAAACATGTCCCATTTCAAGTGAAAGTCATAATATGGAATTGGTTTGTAAGCATCAACAGATGGTTTACCTTTAGCTGAATATTATCACGAAGACATTCCAAAGAAAAATAATACATATTCAAAGGTACTTGATCATAACAGTTCAGTATATCTGCTAACTAATAAAAAACACAGGCATGCTTTCCTATTTCCACAATCCATTCCAGTGGTCTCATTTCTTTAACTGACCCAATATTTTTTGTGGTCAATATAATTTGCAGAAATTTTACATGCCTTTGTGCCTCAAAATTAAAGTGAATGCTAGTTGGTTCACGCAACATGCTATGTGCATGCAAACTTTTGCAGCATGCAACTATGAACTTCCCATCTGAATAATGAATGCAGCAGTACATTTTGTTCAAATTACATGTCAAGCCAATCTTCATGATCTATATATTAAGATCCCATAAAACACAATAAAAAATAGTGATGTTTTATACTAACTAATGACAAGCTTTTCATGACAAATCCTCACAAGGACATATCCACGGAATAATTGTGTTACTAGACTTGCTGAAAGAAAAAACTTGCAAGGGAAGGGGGACCATAACTACAACAGAAAAAGTGATCAAGAAAGCTCAAAAGCATTGTGCATAGTATATGCCACTTCATTTCTAGAGAATATACACGTAATGTGCCGATAGTTCAGTATAAAATGCACCATTGAAGCTCAAGAGACACAAGCAATTAACAGCAGGAGGTGCAAAGCAGATTAGAGGGTAGAGTAGAATTACAGTGCAGTTCTCCTTTGGCAGAAAGATGTCGGTTGGTCAACTGTAGACACTATTTCTGCCAAAGGAGAATTGTCATGCCATTCTCCATGTCTACTATTGTTTAACCTGTTAAGGGATAAAAGGATGACCTTTTTAGATGGAACCCCAAGTTTCTATAGGTTCAGACCCCATAATGCTCAAACGAACAATTCGATCCGTTTAGAAGCTCAAACGAGTCGTCGAATTCCAAGATTGATGTTCTCAAACAAGAGACCATCCTACTCGGAAAACCTTTCTCTCTTCATTTTCTTATGTTTTTTGTTGACAGCCTGCAGGTGAAAGAAGATGAAGTAACAGAATGAATGAATGATATCGGGCCAAGTGCATAGAGTAAAATGCAAAGAAAAAATAAATATGGAAAATGCGTTGAAGACATTTAGCAGTTACCTTGTCAAAGGCTTTTGACACGTAAGGCAGGTCGTGTTCTATCATCAATAGTTCATTTCTATCATCAAATGATACATCTTGCTTGAGAATATTGACTTCACATATGAAGCATGTCTGGCCTTTACTTATATAAACCAGACTTGCAAAGAGCAATTCTTTGTACTTGATATTCATAGAATGATCCAAAGATATTAAAGCATATAGGAGTAAACATTCCATATTATTTGTTCTTATATTTCATATGATTTCATTATGTTTAACAAATGCAAGAACTCAACCTAGATTAAAACATGACTGTGGGGTATAGTAAGATAATATACTGTTGTTTAGATTTCGATATCGTCTTTTTAACTCTCCTTGGGTAAGAAGAGTCAATTTTATTATCTAATTAAACTAAATTCGTCACTACTCAACCAAATAATGTCAATGATCATTTACATATTAATGCAAAAGAAAATGTTTTTCTCCATGACAAGTCTGATGGAATCAATGGTTTGAGCAGATTGGATTTCTCAAATTATGTAGGGTGATATAACTTAGAAAAACAAAAATTAAATTGACAATAATAATTTTGCTGAGACCATAATCCATGTGCTAAAAGCTCTAGAATGAAGCTCATGAACCCTAAAATGCAAATATATAAGTGAAGTCCAACGTAAATAACTGGTGCAGAAGAGGGAAAGGGTATACTTACAATTTTGGAAAAAGAAAAACAACACAAGTAAAATGTGGTTTACCCCACTTTTTCAAGTGGAAATAGGCTTATGAAGAAACATCAATTGTGCATTCTTTACAATCGACTGCAAAATTAGGATTCTTAATTTAATTAATCTTCATAAATTCAGGATTTGTCTGTAATTTTTGAATATTTCACATTAGGGTTATATTTTTTTCCTTAAAAATTCAACGCCCAACACACTGGTAGTGGTTGTGATTAATTAGAATTAATCCAATGCATCATAACTAACCCAGACATTATGAACTCAACAGCAACGAGATACAGGTTCTATTTCACGGAATCAAGAGATATTATTTTTCAATCAAATTAGGAATCTTTCCAGCATTAAGTATGAAATGTAGTAATGACAAGGATTCGAGAAAACTTACTGTAATCCTTTGGATGGGATATTCGGAAGCATATTCGACCATTCAAATTCTATTTCCTTACCACAAAAATATTCCCCGGAAACTGGATTTGCTGGGGAAGATCCAGACAGAACATTTTCTTTTTTCTTTTTGGGTGCTTCGATTGTTCACATAAGAATACAAGTCAAGTCACAAAAATCGAATATATCAACTGATGCTATTTTCGAGTCTAAATCTGCCCATTACAAATACATATCACTTAGTTGTTTATTGAATAAAATATTTATGCATTATCAAGTAAGAGGACTTTAATGTCAAGTATTTTTTTTCATTGTTTAATTGCGTTATAATTATTCGTACTTGTATACTCAAAACTTACACACTCATTTACATTCTTAGGTGTGTCAAGAAATGATTGGATCACTTTATTTATTTGTCCAAATAAATAATGATTTGAACCAACTAATATTTGACACATGTGAGAGAGTAAATGAGTGTGTACAACTAGCATGATATTGTCAATATTTAATTTATTCACACTTGTTCTTATTGATGATATATAAGATTTCTACTGGAATGACAATTAAGAGGACATTTGTTTGGGAAAGCAGATCTAGACTTATTAATTTCAGTCAATTTTTATTTTTAATTTAATTACAAAAATAAATTTATTATTTAGGGATGTGTATTCAAATTAGGACTTTTAAACATTCGAAAGTTTAGAGATATTTAATGTAAAGATTTTAAGAGACTCTAAAAGTAGTGATGGCAACGGGGCGGATCAGCCTGATCCAAATCCGCCCCACAATAATTGTAGAAAATCCAAATCCGCTCCGCGATCCGCCATTTTTCGGGGCGGATCAGATACGGATCGGGGCGGAGGGATCCGTATACTGATCCGTTTTTTTTTTTTTTTTTACATTCAAAAAATTTAAAATATATTGAAACAAGTGTTGACGTCTGAATCTGCACCAGTCCACGTGCCAACAGATCTCCAGTCACTCCTCTGCCAGCTCGTATGTTACCTGCACACTAGGATAACCGTTAGGCACCAAGATCTCCGGAGAAAAGGGGTCCGGCGATCGTTGGCACTCCGACGATCAAGTCAACTGTCGGTATATGAGAAATACACGGGGGCGGGAACAAAAGAGGGGCGTGGGAGAGACAAGCAGGCAGAGATTTGAGCAGAGTTTAGGGTGGGATTCTTCAGCGTAAAAAGTGCGTCATAAAATATAAGTACTCAAAAGCGCGTACCTTAGAATAACCAGAACATGATATTTATAGGGGGAGAATCCTAATTGATTCAGGGAAGCAATCAATTAGAATTCTATTGGGATTCTCTTTCCTTATCAGATAAGGTAGGTTCCAATCTCGTCGTGATCTTCCGAGATTGCATCTTAATCTCTCTCAATCTCTAAGATTGTGTTGCTGATTTTATTAGATTGGGATATGGTCTCCTTGTGACAATCAAATACAATCTTCCCTGAGATATCCCTTTAGCTGTGCGGACCATAATAAATACGAAGCCCTGCGAAGCTCTCTGGATCGGCCATGAATGTCGAGGCCCTTCATGGCCCTCGCAATACTCTGAGTCAGGAATGCTAAGATGTTCGATGAGCCTTCGCCGGGTCTCTGAAACCTTTATGAATCTGGAAGGCCTTCGCTGGGCCTATAAGGCCTTAGCGAGGCCTAGATGAGACTTTTACTAGAACTTTACTGACGTGGAGTCTTTACCAAAATCGGGTGATAACAATAGTCCCCCAAGTCCAAGCCTATTATTTATATCAGGCGTAGGACTTTAAGAGGAAGCATTAAATGAGGACGAAGGCCTTTAGAAAGCGAACCTCCAATGGAATTCGTAAAATCACATCTCTGGTCATATTTCTCCATAGGAGGTATTTTGTACCCTGCGGAGAGTTCTCTAGCCTTCAACTATTTGGAGAACGGGAGATCATCGTCGTCATCAAGGTCGCACAACCGTTCTGGTCTTTCATCCGTAGTCCTGGAGTCCATTCTCTTCTCTCAGTGGTCATCGCTGGGCTCGCTACACCGGCTACTCAACGATTGAGGTCGAGCCACAGACGACCCAGACTCCAACCTGTCGAATACACTGGCGGAGGCGACCAGCTTCCCCACTCCCGAGGCACGAGGTTTCTCTTGGTCCTGGGATTTTCCCCATTGAGGATTAGCGAATCATCTTGAGACCGACCGCTTTCGATAGAGCCGGACCTCGAAGGGCTTCGTCGGGCACAGCTACGCTCGGGTCCATGTTGAAGAGATTGATTCTTCAACAGTTCAAGCGCCACCTTCATCCGGTCGTTATCCAACTTCGGGCGTCTCTATCGTTGTCTTCTTCTCTTTCAGTGGGTTGCATTCTGAAAGTCTTGACCGCTTTTCTGCCGCAAGTCAGTATGATGGGACTTTACTTTTTCCTCCGTGGAATGTTTTCTATTGCCATGCTCTTTCGGGTAGAAAAACACATTTTTACCACAAGCACTTGGTCGTGTAAGGTTTTTCGTTTCACACAGACGGCGCCAATCTGTTGACGTCTGAACCTGCACCAGTCCACGTGCCAACAGATCTCCAGTCACTCCTCTGCCAGCTCGTATGTTACCTGCACACTAGGACGACCGTTAGGCACCAAGATCTCCGGAGAAAAGGGGTCCGGCGATCGTTGGCACTCCGACGATCAAGTCAACTGCCGGTATATGAGAAATACACGGGGGCGGGAACAAAAGAGGGGTGTGGGAGAGACAAGCAGGCAAAGATTTGAGCAGAGTTTAGGGTGGGATTCTTAAGCGTAAAAAGTGCGTACTGAAAATTGCGTACTAAAGAATGCGTAATCAAGATGGTGCGTACCTTGGAATAAACCTGAATCTGATATTTATAAGGGAAGAATTCTAATTGATTTAGGGAAGCAATCAATTAGAATTCTGTTGGGATTCTCTTTCCTTATCAGATAAGGTAGGTTCCAATCTCGCCGTGATCTTCCGATATTGCATCCTCATCTCTCTCAATCTCTGAGATTATGTTGCTGATTTTATTGGATTGTGATATGGTTTCCTTGTGACAATCAAATATAATCTTCCTTGAGATATCCTTTTAGCTGTGCGGACCATAATAAATACGAAGCCCGACGAGGTTCTCTGGATCGGCCATGAATGTCGAGGCCCCTCATGGGCCTCGCAATACTCTGATTCAGGAATGCTAAGATGTTTGATGGGCCTTCGAGACCTTCGCCGGGCCAATGGAACCTTTATGAATCTGGAAGGCCATCGCTGGGCCTATAAGGGCTTAGCGATGCCTAGATGAGACTTTTACTAGAACTTTGCTGACGTGGAGGCCTTACCAAAATCGAGTGGTAACAATAATCTGTTGACGTCTGAACCTGCACCAGTCCACGTGCCAACAGATCTCCAGTCACTCCTCTGCCAGCTCGTATGTTACCTGCACACTAGGACGACCGTTAGGCACCAAGATCTCCGGAGAAAAGGGGTCCGGCGATCGTTGGCACTCCGACGATCAAGTCAACTGCCGGTATATGAGAAATACACGGGGGCGGGAACAAAAGAGGGGTGTGGGAGAGACAAGCAGGCAAAGATTTGAGCAGAGTTTAGGGTGGGATTCTTAAGCGTAAAAAGTGCGTACTGAAAATTGCGTACTAAAGAATGCGTAATCAAGATGGTGCGTACCTTGGAATAAACCTGAATCTGATATTTATAAGGGAAGAATTCTAATTGATTTAGGGAAGCAATCAATTAGAATTCTGTTGGGATTCTCTTTCCTTATCAGATAAGGTAGGTTCCAATCTCGCCGTGATCTTTCGATATTGCATCCTCATCTCTCTCAATCTCTGAGATTATGTTGCTGATTTTATTGGATTGTGATATGGTTTCCTTGTGACAATCAAATATAATCTTCCTTGAGATATCCTTTTAGCTGTGCGGACCATAATAAATACGAAGCCCGACGAGGTTCTCTAGATCGGCCATGAATGTCGAGGCCCCTCATGGGCCTCGCAATACTCTGATTCAGGAATGCTAAGATGTTTGATGGGCCTTCGAGACCTTCGCCGGGCCAATGGAACCTTTATGAATCTGGAAGGCCATCGCTGGGCCTATAAGGGCTTAGCGATGCCTAGATGAGACTTTTACTAGAACTTTGCTGACGTGGAGGCCTTACCAAAATCGAGTGGTAACAATAATCTGTTGACGTCTGAACCTGCACCAGTCCACGTGCCAACAGATCTCCAGTCACTCCTCTGCCAGCTCGTATGTTACCTGCACACTAGGACGACCGTTAGGCACCAAGATCTCCGGAGAAAAGGGGTCCGGCGATCGTTGGCACTCCGACGATCAAGTCAACTGCCGGTATATGAGAAATACACGGGGGCGGGAACAAAAGAGGGGTGTGGGAGAGACAAGCAGGCAAAGATTTGAGCAGAGTTTAGGGTGGGATTCTTAAGCGTAAAAAGTGCGTACTGAAAATTGCGTACTAAAGAATGCGTAATCAAGATGGTGCGTACCTTGGAATAAACCTGAATCTGATATTTATAAGGGAAGAATTCTAATTGATTTAGGGAAGCAATCAATTAGAATTCTGTTGGGATTCTCTTTCCTTATCAGATAAGGTAGGTTCCAATCTCGCCGTGATCTTCCGATATTGCATCCTCATCTCTCTCAATCTCTGAGATTATGTTGCTGATTTTATTGGATTGTGATATGGTTTCCTTGTGACAATCAAATATAATCTTCTTTGAGATATCCTTTTAGCTGTGCGGACCATAATAAATACGAAGCCCGGCGAGGCTCTCTGGATCGGCCATGAATGTCGAGGCCCCTCATGGGCCTCGCAATACTCTGATTCAGGAATGCTAAGATGTTCGATGGGCCTCCGAGGCCTTCGCCGGGCCAATGGAACCTTGATGAATCTGGAAGGCCTTCGCTGGGCCTATAAGGCCTTAGCGATGCCTAGATGAGACTTTTACTAGAACTTTGCTGACGTGGAGGCCTTACCAAAATCGAGTAGTAACAATAGTCCCCCCAAGTCCAAGCCTATTATTTATATCAGGCGTAGGACTTTAAGAGGAAGCATTAAATAAGGACGAAGGCCTTTAGAAAGCGAACCTCCAATGGAATCCGTAAAATCACATCTCCGGTCATATTTCTCCATAGGAGGTATTTTGAACCCTGCAGAGAGTTCTCTAGCCTTCAACTATTTGGAGAATGGGAGATCGTCGTCGTCATCAAGGTCGCACAACCGTTCTGGTCTTTCATCCGCAGTCCTGGAGTCCCTTCTCTTCTCTCAGTGGTCATCGCTGGGCTCGCTACACCGGCTACTCAACGATTGAGGTCGAGCCACAGACGACCCAGACTCCAACCTGTCGAATACGCTGGCGGAGGCGACCAACTTCTCCACTCCCGAGACACGAGGTTTCTCTTGGTCCTGGGATTTTCCCCATTGAGGATTGGCAAATCATCTTGAGACCGACAGTTTTTGATAGAGCCGGACCTCGAAGGGCTTCGCCGGGCACGGCTACGTTCGGGTCCATGTTGAAGAGATTGATTCTTCAACAGTTCAAGCGCCACCTTCATCTGGTCGTTGTCCAACTTCGAGCGTCTCTATCGTTGTCTTCTTCTCTTTCAGTGGGTTGCATTCTGAAAGTCTTGACCGCTTTTCTGCCGCAAGTCAGTATGATGGGACTTTACTTTTTCCTTCGTGGAATGTTTTCTATTGCCATGCTCTTTCGGGTAGAAAAACACGTTTTTACCACAAACACTTGGCCGTGTAAGGTTTTTCGATTCCCACAGACGGCGCCAATCTGTTGACGTCTTAACCTGCACCAGTCCACGTGCCAACAGATCTCCAGTCACTCATCTGCCAGCTCGTATGTTACCTGCACACTAGAACGACCGTTAGGCACCAAGATCTCTGGAGAAAAGGGGTCCGGCGATCGTTGGCACTCCGACGATCAAGTCAACTGCCGTTATATGAGAAATACACGGGGGCGGGAACAAAAGAGGGGTGTGGGAGAGACAAGCAGGCAGAGATTTGAGCATAGTTTAGGGTGGGATTCTTCAGTGTAAAAAGTGCGTCATAAAATATAAGTACTCAAAAGCGCGTACATTAGAATAACCAGAACATGATATTTATAGGGGAAGAATCTTAATTGATTCAGGGAAGCAATCAATTAGAATTCTGTTGGGATTCTCTTTCTTTATCAGATAAGGTAGGTTCCATCTCGTCGTAATCTTCCGAGATTGCATCTTAATCTCTCTCAATCTCTAAGATTGTGTTGCTGATTTTATTAGATTGGGATATGGTCACCTTGTGACAATCAAATACAATCTTCCCTGAGATATCATTTTAGCTGTGCGGACCATAATAAATACGAAGCCCTGCGAGGCTCTCTGGATCGACCATGAATGTCGAGGCCCTTCATGGCCCTCGCAATACTCTGAGTCAGGAATGCTAAGATGTTCGATGAGCCTTCGCCGGGTCTCTGAAACCTTTATGAATCTGGAAGGCCTTCGCTGGGCCTATAAGGCCTTAGCGAGGCCTAGATGAGACTTTTACTAGAACTTTACTGACGTGGAGGCTTTACCAAAATCGGGTGGTAACAACAAGCTTTACTACTATACTATGGAGTTTAAACAAAATTCTAAAATACATTAACTACTTAATTAAATGTCCAAAAGAAAAAAACGACATCAATTACTTAATTAAAAATTGAATCTTTTTTTTTTTTTAATTTGGGCCCCGATCCGCCCCGCCCCGAGATCCGTGGCAGATCACGTATATCTGTCCCGATCTGCTCTGTCGATCCGCGGATCAGGTATTTTTTGCTCCATTCGGATCGAGTATCCATCGAGTTCGGGGCGGATCGGATATTTTTGCCATCTCTATCTAAAAATATTAGTGTATTTAATAGAAACTGTTAGAGACTTTTTAAAAGTCTCGAAATATTCAATTAAAACTTTTAAAAAATAGAGTATTAGTATATTAGTGTATTCAATAGAGACTTTTAAAAAATATTCAATTAAAATTTTTTAGAAGTCTTTATAAGTCATGTGATTAGAACTGGCAAATGGGTTGGGTTGAGCCAGCCCAGTCCGTTAGAACAGAGCCACACATGAAATTGGGCTGGGCCAATTTTATATGGGCCAAAAATATACTAGCTCAACCCAACCCATTGGTCCAACTTTGTCTTAATTTTTTTTTCTTTTTTTTAAATAAATTTTTTATACATTCTAATACATTACATCAAATACAATATTAGATAAATTTAGACTATATATTTTAAAATTTTTAAAGAGATTAATTTATAAAATTGGGGCTCTCATATATTAGTCAATAGATAAATATCAATTTTCTCTCAAAATAATACTTTTTTTGTTAATTGTAAACTATTTGTAGACACTTTTTAAAAAAAAATACAAATATTAAAAACATGCTAATCTTATTGCTTTGATATATAAACATGTTTGGCTTAAATTAAAAAATTTACTTATAAGTAAATTTAAAATAAATAATTTACTTGTCACACCAAATATATTTTGGATTGAAACTTAAATTAAACTAAATTTTAATTAAATCTAAACAATTTATGTTCGATCTTGAGATTTTTGGACTAATGTTTATTAGTGACTTAAGCTTAAATTATTTTAGATTGATATTATTTGAATTATATATTGGAGCTATTTACAAAATAAGTAATTAGTGTTAATAAGCAAAAGAAAAAAAAATTCAAAACGAGCCCGCGGGCTAGATGGGCCGGGCCATTTTGGCCCGATTTTATTTGGGTCAGGACCAGCCCAACCCAAAAGGCCGGGTTATACGGGGTGGCCCGCAGGTCGGGCCGATTTTGCCACATCTACATGTGATATTCAAATTAAGAATAATTTTTAAGGAATCCACTTACTAAACTTTTGGAGATTTTTTGGTGAAAAGTTATAAATAATAAATTTCAAAGAAAATTTCACATATACATATGAGATTTGAGAAAATTCCCGAACTCCAAAATAAAGAACTCTTTTCTTTTCTCTTATCTCTTTCGGTAAAAAATTGATTTTAACTATTCTAGATACGTCATTTTCTAATTTATGTGAAATTTGAATTTACAATTTATGTGAAATCTAAATTTAATATTTTCTAGTGTGTGCTTTTCTTGATAACATAACGGGATTTTTTAAAAAATCAATCGATTTTTTGTTTAATGAAATCTCATGATTGTAATAGATTGTTTTACTTTTTAATTACGACAATTGTATCTTTATAGACTTTTTCATTGCATGATAGTTTGGATTTCATTTGATATCAAATCAGTTGTCATTAAAAAATATTGTTTGATTCATGTGTTTTTTCTTGAAAAACCACTTTGCTTATTGAGTCCGTTTTGAACAGTTAATTAAAATGTCAAATTTCCCTCTCCTACGTACACTTTGTGTTAATTGATTGATACAGATGTTCGTGAAATGCATTTGGATTAGATTGATTTGATATGGGCTGGTTGAGATTAAAATTGGAGTAATTTGATTCTTGAATATTTGTATCTAAATTTCAAATACACTTATCAAATGTAAGCATTTTTTTTATTGAACTTTATTAAATGTTATTATTCTTTTTTATATTTAAGTTATTTATTAATCTAATTGAGGTATATTAATTTTTTTTTATTTTTTTAAGAGATATTTTTTATTGACATGAGAAATATAATTTATTACTTTGGATTCTTAATTATATGTGATTTGGATGATTTGGACATACGAGAAGTTGTTTAAATAATATTACATTATATAGAAATTTTGCTTAATATTTAAAAAAAAAAAAACAATCGTTAATGAAAATCTACAGAAGTTTTAAATAAAAGTTTATAGAATGTTTTATTAATTCCCTAACATATCTATAAAATTCTACAAAATTCACCCATTTACAAAAGTTTTTAAAAAACTCAATTCAATACACCCCTTAGATATATCAATTTGATTAAACTAGTTTATATAATGAAATAATTTATATTTTATATGTTCTACGTATAATAGTTGAAAATATTCAACCAAATTATCTTAGTATATAGTATTATATATTATATTATAGTTATAATTATTTTAAATTTGAATATGTTATTTGAAGATTTTTATTATGAGTCACACGAAAAGATTTATGATTAAAGATTGGTCACATAGATAAGAGTTCTCTCGTTACAAAAATCCAAGAATATTATCATTTGAAGGTGAGCACAACTTTAAATTGATTTTTTCTAATAATCAATGTCTAGTACATTTCAAAATAGCTCTATAAAGAGTAAAATATGAAATGACGATGGAACAATTTCACGCTGCAAATACAAATACAATAAAATAAAAATATAGTTTTGTATATTCCTTAGAATCACCAAAATTTGGTTAATTAAACTCGTGTCCAAAAGACCACCAAATAATTCTTATAGTCCTTAAGGAAAATTTTAATGTGTACAAAACTCCAAATATATTGGCGAGATTGGAAATTGGATGATATATCAAACTCTACTTAGGGAATCTACTGGTGTGTCCAACTAGTGAAGACTTTTGGAACAGCTGAAGTAAGAAGTCCACAAGTGAGTGTATTATAAGGGATCGTCAAGCACATCCAAAAACATCTTCAATATTACATTCTAAGTGTCACGAGCAATGCCGAAATTAATTCTATATGATATGATTTACAGAATAATAATATCTCAAACAAATATTTAAAGCATACATTAGCAATAAATTTAACAATTATTTGTGGCCCAAAACAAGACTCAATAAATAAATTAAAAACTAATTGGATCCAAATCCAATATTTAATTTAAATCTTCATCTCTAGTCCTTGCTCCAATTGCCAAACAAGCCCAGCAATTCCAGTAACCAAACAGCCATTATTTCAGCAACCAAACAAGAGCAATCCAAGTTTCCAAACAGACACTGTCCCAGCAACCAAACGTGGTCTTCTTCTACCTTGAGTCTCTTCCTCAAAACAAACAACCACCACAGCTGCCGCAAATGCAAGAAGGACACCGTCGGAGACACAACTTTGGAGTTGTGCCACCGTCGCGCGAAGATCGCGACCCAACGCCGCAGATCCCGATTCTGCTTGGCGCGTCCATCGTGTTACCAGCGAAGATCCGCCACGCGATCGGCGCATCAGAACTACGCCTCCCATGCCCAACTGCATGGCCGGAGATTCCGCAGAAGCAGCACACATCCAGCGAGATCTGCACGCGAGTGGCGCACAGATCTGGTCGGATCTGCGCTGCATTGCAGATCCTCGCCGAGCGCAAATCTGTGATCGCACAGATCCGGCGCTCACCTGATCTGCGCGTCGCACATATCATCTGGTGCGCTCGATCTGTGCACCGGATCTTCCGGTGCACAGATCTCTGGTGCGCCAGCGCGCCGGATCGGCCATACCATCTCTGGTGTGCCGGATCTGCTTTGGCCTTGTCTGAATTTTCCTTTCGTCGGTCTTATCTTGAATATTCAATATTACAAAAATAACTACGTCCCAATTTAGGGCTGACAATTTAAATCTATTTTGCAATTAAAATTAAATTAAGATGATAGAGTCGTAATCCACCGATTTTGTTACAGACTCGAAATAATGAAGTACAACGAACAAGTGGGGCCACAAAATAATTGGATCACAGTTTAAAATAATATCAATTATTCAATCAACACATAAACAGATAATCCTAGACATCGCTCGACTAGAACATGCAATTATTAGATCTAGATAATACAATAAACACGTGAACGATCTAGACCGCTCTGATACCACTTGTTGGAAACTGGCACGAGAATTAGTCAGAAAATAAAATTTTTCTTTAATTCAATAAAACCAGGATCTTTGCTAGGCGTTCATGTATTTATTATAATTAAAATAATAATGGATTAGTATTATACCTGAATCGATAAACGATATTAGTCTGGATCTGATTCACGAGCTTGCTGCTTCTGATTCACGAACTTGGTGCTCCCGACGTTCAAGCCTTCTATAGTATTCTCCAAGTCTGAATTACACTGGCGTGTGGGCACCTTTTAATTAAATCAAAAACAAAACTAATTTATGGACTGGTCAGATCTAGAAAACTGAGAAACTAAATTTCTTCTCTTTTCTTGATTGAATCAATTGGAATGAATTTACATCACAAGCAATGTGATATAAATAAAGGCAAGTGATCTGATTGCAAATAATGACAAGAGTTCTGATTGCATCCAAGTCCTGTGAACTAATCACAGATGTCGAAGTTTAGCCGTCGCTAAACACTGAGCTCAGATTTATAACCGTTCAACAGAAAATACTTAAGTTGTCACTTGACCCATTTTTCAGGGCGACAGTTCTCAACACGAATTCGTGTTCTCTACTTCGCTCATTCTCAAGCTCCCAACTCACCGAGATATTTGATCAATTAAATTGATCTCACCTATTGGTAAATCAAAGAACCATCAAACTAACGAAAAGATATACACAATCCTGTCAAGGGATTTAGATGAAATATTCGGTGATCAAGTGGAATTTAATTATTCGCACGGTCATGCTATATAATTAAATTCGACACATGGTCCGTTCAATACACTCCAAGTGTACTAGTGTCACCATTAATCCATTTCTGCGATAAGGACAAATCGCAAACCCGAATGATTAAATAGTCAACACTACAACCTTCCGGTACAAGGCGCCAACCCTTATACATTAGTTGTGAACAATTTTATTGATGATCAAAATATAAGTTGTGTCACACTATACTTCTCAACGCAAGCATCCAACTTATATTATCACAAGTGATCATTGGCACTTTATTTACATACTCAATAGTAAACAAATGCAATAATAATAAATGAATACAAACCAAAGTTTTATTCAATATAAAATTATCATTTCATTACAGCAAAATTATACTATTTGGGCATACAACCCAACAATTCTCCCACTTGCCCTAGAGTATAATCTTGAAATACATATACCCCAATGGCAAAGAGTAAACTAGCATATAGTTCCTTGTTCTCCGAAGGTACTTAACGATATGCTTTACCATCACACAATGTTCTAGTTCGTCTAGACTGAGATTATAATGGGTCAGGCCCAATATTGACCCACGACCCATGACCTCGAGCCCGGCCTGCGGGCGCCGGCGTCGCTCGTGGGCCTTTGGACCGAACCCAATAGGATCTAGGTCTCTCCCCTTTCAAATACTAATAATTTAGGGACGGAAAAAAAATTCCAAAAAATATTGAAATCTCATCTCGTAAAGACACTAACAAAGAAATAAGTTGAGGAATAAAAATAAAAAAAGAAAATGTAACTGTTTAAGATTAGGCAAATCAATCCATACAACGCAATAGCCTTTCTTGAATTAAACCACAACACATGCCATTGAAGCAAGTTTTTCATCCAAAGGCCATCTCTCTAGACATGGACATCTAAATATCGGTAGTTTCTTTTCTATATCATTTGATTAATGAGTTAACAATATAAAGCCCACGTATCCTACTTAAAAAATGAAAATTGTGAACTTGAATGGGTATCAATAGTTTTAGATCAGTATGTGAGCAATCTATTTATACTCATTTCCACTTGAGCAAAACATTTTACAAAATGATATACCCCAAATAAATTTGGATCAATAGTTTTCAATAGATTTTATC
Organism: Forsythia viridissima; assembly: GCA_030279155.1. Taxonomy (NCBI): domain Eukaryota; kingdom Viridiplantae; phylum Streptophyta; class Magnoliopsida; order Lamiales; family Oleaceae; genus Forsythia; species Forsythia viridissima. Next base: position 27,349,624 of record CM059039.1, read on the forward strand.
ATTAACAATAACAAACCAAGCCTTGTTCCTAATAAATTTGGACTCCACTATATAATTATGTGGCACGACATGACATGTTGTAAGGATCTCTGAAGTTCCACCCATATTCTCCTAATCAATTAAGCTCTTCAATCTGATGTTAGGTTAAGCAATTAAAGATTTCGTGTGTTTCAAATCTAATCTGCATTTTTTGTTTGAGTAGGTAAAGACTTTATTCATTACCTGAGACGCAGTTATAACTTGCCTTGTCCCCTGCAAGGTGAGACATGCCTTCTAAATATTTTTCCACCATCCACTTTTCAAAACCAGCATTTGTATATTGAAAATTTACCTTTCGATGCATCCCTATCTAAAGATAATCATCCCATGCTATTTATTTACAATTATACAATAATCCAAGTGCATGGTACAAAAATTTAAAGACATAAAATATTCCTCGATAATCCTCAAGTAAATTATTGTAACAGCTAAAGTTCTAGAATAATTCATATAATGTACATTGTTAAAAACTAAGAATATCTATTTACACCACATAATTACGAGAAGGAGAAGAGGCAATCACATCAAGATGCCTTTGAGCTAGTAAACTATGTACCTGTGACAAGCAAAAAATGCGTTTCAATGTCAAGGTGCCACTTCTGGTGTTCTTAACTCCTCAATTATTTTTTGTCCAATCAACTTGCAATGTTCTTTTGTCTCATCTTTTGGAGAAAAGAAGAAAAGGTAATTGTCACATAAAGAGCTTGACACCTTACCAAAGGGTTATTGTGGCCCTTATGGGTCAAATTCGCTAGAGAAGATACATAGACGTGTCAAGTGAAGCTGCTTGTATGTGAGTCTAAAGTATTTAGTGTTTTATGTTACAAACTAGGTGACTATCATAGTATCTTTTCTTCATTTAAGTGTTTTATTTATTAATTAGGGAACGGTGAATAAAAGTAGATATTAACTTTTTGAATTATTCATATGTCAATTTATTGTGTTTAATTTTGATCTTTTATTTGGGACATTATTCAATAAAAATGAATTTATTTATTATGATTTTTATTTAGATTATTCATTTCCGCTTTGCAACTTGTATTGAAATTGACCTTGTGAAACAATTATTGAATTTTTTTTTTTTTAAGAAATTTGTTCTTAAAGATGAATGTTCCTTTTTATTGGTATAGTCTTCTAATTTTGGTACAAATACATAATCTTTTATGGAGAATTAGCAGCAAATATTAGATTATTCATATGGAACGAAATATCTAATTGTTTCTACACATAAAATTGATAAGAAAAGTCTCAACATTCAGCTTCAGAAACATAATCTTTTATTACATGATGTCACGTACTAATTTTATTTATTTTCTCTCAATTCGTAGTACAATTTTGAGAGAACACATGATTTGATTCCATTTATAAAGATGGTTCATAAAGCAGGATGTACCTTTACTGCACTTGACCATGAGTTTGTGTAAAATGAAATTTTGGGTAGTAAATTTTCTCAAATAATGAGCTTAAATTTGTACCATTTCAGTAGAACGGAATTTTGGCCCATACTTTTGCTACCGTGCGAACTATTTGAAATATTCGTTCTTGAAATTTATGATATGAAAAGGACTGTGCTTTCAATTCTGGAATTTCAATGGTTTGTGCCAAGTCAAAGTATTTTATTTGATGTAATTTAACTTTTTGGGGGTAAAACACATATATTATAGTCAAGTCTATTAATCGATTGATGATTTCTTATTAATGTAATATAATTTTGGTAGGCAAGCAATGGAAGAACTCTTGGTTGATGGCATGCCTGCATCCTATCAATCTGATTTACAAGGGACTAAGGCTTTTGGGGCATGTTCTCACTCTCAAACTGTTACTCCATTACTTCAGTCATGGATATCCAGAAGAATGAAGAACAAATGCATGGTGAAGGGAACTATTTGATTCAGGCTACAGAATGTCATCGAATTTGCCAAGAAGGTAGGGTAAAAAATTCTAACTCCTTGTGCTTGTAGTGGCAATCCATGGTATCTTTATGTGCCTAGTTACTTTTAAAGATTGCCATTTGTCCCCAATTAGGCAATTTTATTGTCTGCTCAGACTAATTTAGTCCGTAAATAAAAACGTATGCATGTGTTCTCTTTATTGTGATATTGATATCAAAATTAATTGCCTAAACAAGTTTACTGATAAACAAAATGATATTTGGCTAATGTTAAAAGTCAAATTTACGTTTGTAGTAATTTTTAATATCTAAACATGTCGTTTGAATATATTATTTTTTTTCTTACTTATATGTATATTAAAAATTCCGTGAATATTCACATGGTAACATATTTCGAAATACATTTATTTTTTGGCATTTGCATTTGGGAATTTTGTAATCGATTGTATTTTCATTGGTGTTAATTCTTTTTTCTTATTTATTTATGTATGTGCCATACAATACTTTCTAATACTTCATCCGTTCCACAAAGATAAACTCAATTTTTTTATTTATCTGTCTCAAATTATAGGCCACTTATTTTATAGAGAGTGTATTAAATTTTTATTTTTTCTAATATACCCTTATTTAATTTACATTGATATCAACCCAAATAAATTTAACATATTCCAATTATAATAAAAAATTACATAAATTTATTTACACATTTACTCAAGTAGGCAGTCAATAAATTACACATTACCTAAAAACACTCATCCCTCAATAACAAAGTCCATAATTGATTTCATTATTGTTTCAATGTAATGCAATTCAATTTTATTTGCATTTCAATTGTAACTTAATGAACATTTAAATTTATTAGATTCGTGAATGACTAATATTAAATGGGGGCATAATAGAAAAAATGAGTGAAAATTTTATAATTTCAATTACATTAAATGAGATTTCTTAATCTGTCTGAAAAAAAACGAGTCTATATTTGTGGGATGGAGGGAGTAGCATGTTTGAGAGTGCTTATAAATACTTATAAGTTAATAAAAAAAATATTTTTAAAAACTTGTGATCGCGGCTCTACATTCCACAGCCCCACGTTCAATTAAGAATACTAATTCTGATTAGACCAATTAATCAGATATCCACTTGGTTTTTCTTGTACCCACTATGGAGCCATCGTCGGTCAAGTATAGCTACTGGGCTTTCTGCTCTAATTATAATAACAAAGTCAAAAGAGAGCATACCTTTATCCATCATCCGGTTTCATTGGAAGCCCGCCTTTGGCTATTAATAAGGTAGGATCTCTTAAGAGCTTTGAGTCTTCTCAGATGATAGAGTACCTTCGGCGTTCATCCTAAATAGATCTTAGCTACTCCAATCACCTTTTAAACAAGCAATGCTCTCATATGAGATGAACAACCTATGCAGTCTTGTCTTCGAGCTGGGTTTATTCTATTTATTACGTCTGTGTTCTTTGCCTGCAACAATAAAGAATAGATCATACGGCTAGAAGGTTGATAGGTCACATAAGATATTCGTGAGTGAAGGGACCCATTAGAGTATGGGCCTGAATAGTATGACTATTGCTACTTTTATATTTCTTTAATAGCTATTCAATCATAGGACTAAAGAGACTTAGGGGGAAGAGTATTAACTTATTGTATGCACGAAACCTAATTAGATAGAAAAAGATTGTATTAAGAGAGTACTAAGATAGCTCCAGCCCTGCTATTTGTGTGTCGGAAGAAGTAATAGAGTAAGAGAACTAGCTTGTCAATGGACTGCCACGATTGACAAAGGAGTGACAAAGGAGTGAATGGAGTAAGGTCCCTATCTTTTTTTCGAGCTAAGAGTTCCCCCTCGAGGAAGATAGGGGGGAAACGATCCTTAACTGAGCTAATGAGTTTAGGAGTTAGAAAGTTAACACCATCTTTTATACCCTTGGATAGCTACTTTAAGATGTCGTGACAATTCTTGTGGAAAATTTCTCATTATGTCAATCTTGGGGTCAAGGTATCAGTTATGTAATGATTATGTGAGTACAACCTATTCAATAAGCAATATACAATCTATGGCAAGCAAAAAAGCTGGCAAATCGCAAATCGAATTGAAACTGTAGTTTTGAGACTATTATTTGGATCCACGTGAACCCGTCATTGTTTTATTTATAATCGAACTAAACTGTTTTGAAACAGTTTTGAACTAAATTTCGGTAAAATGACTTGTTCAAATAACATGTTGACTTTTTTTTAATACTACTCAATTAATTGAAAATTTATCATATTTTGTAGAGGTGGCAAAATCAGCCCAGCCTGCGGGTCGGCCCATATAATTCGACCTTTTGGGTTCGGCTAGTCGTGGCCCAAATAAAATCGGGTCAACATGGCCCAGCCCATCTAGCCCGCGGGCTAGTGGACGGCCCGATTTTGAATTTTTTTTTTTTCGCTTTTGCTCCTTAACATTAGTCACTTATTTTGTGAATAGCCCTAATACATAATCCAAATAATATCAATCTAAAATGATCTAAGCCTAAGTCACCAATAAACATTAGTCCAAAAATCCCAAGATCCAACATAAAATTGTTTAGATTTAATTAAAATTCAGTTTAATTTAAGTTTCAATCCAAAATATATTTGGTGAGACAAGTAAATTATTTATTTTAAATTTACTTATAAGTAATTTTTTTAATTTAAGCCAAACATGCTTATATCTCAAAGCAATAAGACTAGCATGCTTTTAATAATTGTATTTTTTTAAAAGTGTCTACAAATAATTTACAATTAACAAAAAAAATTATTATTTTGAGAGAAAATTGATGTTTATCTATTGACTAATACATGAGAGCCCTAATTTTATAAATTATACTCTTTAAAAATCTCAAAATATGTCTAAATTTATCTAAGATTGTATTTGATGTAATGTATTAGATTGTGTAACAAATTTATTTATAAAAACAAGATAAAAAAAGAAAATTAAGACCAAGTTGGGTCAATAGGTTAGCATATTTCTGGCCCATACAAAATTTGCCCAGCCCAATTTTATATGTGACCCTGCTCTGGTGAGCCCATTTTGCCAGCTCTAATATTTTGTATCTTAAGTGTGTCATATAAATATGGACTCTGATATCTTTATTTTTGCGCAAAACGATGCTGTATTGCTTTTTCTTTTTCTTTTTCTGGACTGCAAACCGTTTTTATCCCGACCGTAGGGAGTTTCTCTTCTACTAACCCATAAATCTATAATATGTCTCTCTTCATCCTGTCTAATTTTTTTTTTCCAATTTGTTCAATTTTCTTTTTTCTTCGCCATTCTTCTCCAAATCTTTCCTTCTCAACCTCAACCTTGTTCCTCCCATCAATCTCCATTTATTTTTATATGGTCGAAATCCACCGATAAGCGATATACCAATTAGGGTATAAAAGGCACGCGAACATTTGTTTCAACTTCAAAACCCTACCTGCTTTGTTCCCTTTGTTTTCTGCAAATTGAAAATTCCCTTTGCCCCACCCCATTTTCATGCCTGATTATTCATCCTTCTTCCTTTAAGATACGGTTTTTGTCCATATTTAGAACGCCTAAACCCTAGAAACGTACTCTTTGTTTCAATTTTGAGTTTTTTTGGCCAAAAAAAAAAAACATTTCTTGTAGATCTTGTTATGATCAGTGCATTAGCAGTAGACTGGAGAGAAAGCAAGAAGAAGAACAGGAACCAACGGAATTAACAAACATTTGAAATTGTTGAAGCCAAATGAAACAACACCGTTTTGAAGAAATAATAGGACACCGTATCAATTAGTGAAGGCGACGTCGTTTTGATCATTAGTTGCTACTAAATTAATATTATGTTTTAATAAGTTGTAATAGTAACTTTTACGCTTTTAAAACAGATTATAAATTGAGTAGAGAAGAAAGAAAAATAGCAGATTGTGGATGATTGTTGATGCAAATTCTGTTTCTTCTTCATCAATTCATCTTTTCCTTTTGCTCCTTTTGCTTTTCACCTTTTGTATTTCATTTCCCATCTTAATTCTATTTCCATTTAAAATTGATTGAGTTATGTTAAATTTGAGCTATTATTATGGATTCCAGTTCAAAATTGGTGCAGTAGTTCTGGTTTGATCTTCAATTTCCACCATTTGACCTCAAACCATTAAAATTGGTATCACAGCAGTGATCCTGTCATTAAGGAAATGGAAACCAGACAGAAAACCAGCAAAGACCATTGGAAGAGGGTAGACAAGGATGTGAGTGACTTGGGAGCTACCTTCACACATTTGTCTAGTAAGGCTGATTCATCAGATAAATTATTCAAGACCTTATGCGGGAAACAAGAGAAAATTGAGAATTAGATACATGAAATGAATGAAAAATACGATGCAATTGTAGCTATGTTAGCTAAACTGAGTGTTGCTAGAGACAAACAAGTGGAAGAGACTAATAGTGGGACTAGCTATGAAGGAGGAAGTATAGTAGTGAGGAATTGAGGAGATCGAAGGATGAACAGGGGTAAGTATGATGTAAGGATGAATACGAAATTACCCAAAATAAATTTTTCCCAATTGGAGGAGAAAACCCCAGGGAATGGGTAAGAAAGGCCAACAAATACTTTCAAATCCACCAAATACCAGAAGAGATAAAGATGGAGATTGCTGAGATGCATCTTAAGGAAAGGGCAGATATTTGGTTCCATGGGTTTTTGGCAAGTCACCCTAAAGCTGATTCGAGTATGATGACCACTGAAATTTGCAGAAAACACTGGAGAAGAAGCGGTGGAAACTTTTAGTAAAATTATACAGTATAGAAGTGTAGTGGAGTATATGGAAAGATTTGATGAACTAAAGTCTCAAGCCATGATAGCCTACCTAACCTGCCTGAATCATACTATATCAACATCTTCACCAGTGGACTGAAAGGAGAAATCAAGTCCATGGCGAAAATGATCAAGCCAACTTCCCTAACCCAAGCCTTTGAAATTGCCCTCCTACAAAAAACAACCATTACTGCTTTAAATAGAACCACAAAAAACCAAAAACCTTTCAATCCCACTAAAAGCCCTTACATCAAACCTAGTGATAACCCTACTCAATCATATAACTCACCTTCCTTAACCACAAAAAACTCATCATCCACCAACAAAACTATCACACCCACTGATATCCAAACCAAAAGAAATTTGAGACTTTGTTTTAGGTGTGATGAGAAGTACACATTTGGCCATGAATGTAAAAATAGGATGATAAACTTCATGATGGTGGAAGCTGAAGTGATAGAAGACCCTATAGAAGAAGAAGTCAAGATAGAGAACAAATGGGAGGAAGATGAGGAAGAAAATGTGATGCAGATTTCTGTGAATGCACTAGTGGGTAATCTGAAACACATGACTATTAGGATACCTGGAAAACTTAAAGGGATAGAGGTGTCCATACTCATTGACAATTGAAGTACCCACATTTTTTTAGATGAAAAACTCGTCCACTCATTGAAATGTGAAATTGACCCTTCCAAGACCATGATGGTGTATGTGGCAAATGTATTATATTTCTAGATTGTGGATTGATTTTGTTGAATTTGATATGTTTATTGTAATATTTGGTTTTTGGATTCGTTTTGCAAAACAAATATTTTTTTTTCTCACTAAAAAACACTATTGTAAGCATATGAATTTGTGTATCTATCTATGACTATAACTGTTTGTACATATTTTTCTGTTTCTGCCACCTCCACTTGGTGGGGACTTTTTGTAGTTGATAATAAATATTTTCTCTCCTCTTCTGAGCATAGCGACAATAGTAGTGGAGTGCAAAAAGTGGCGTGGCTTTTTTTCCTGTATCCACTTCAGTGTGATAATCAGTATATGAATAAAACATATGTGCAGAATAACAATAGTGTGTAAGAGTTGTGTGTTCTATTTTTACCTGGAGTGTTGGCCTCTATTTATAGGGATAGCCTGAATTTATTGATGACGGGTGTCCATTCATCTCACTCATTTGATGATGGGTGTTCTTCATCTCCCTCATTATCAGGAGTTATTGAGGGATATTTCATCTTCTCAATTGTTGGTGTTTTATCTTCTCAATTATCGATGGTAACTGTCATTTTATAGGTCACCTATCTGGCTTACCTAATGGTAGTTAGGTCATTGTTGTCTATCTTTCAGAGATGAGCTTATGATACCAACGAGGCGTGCGAGTCGACGTGGCGGACGTGCTAGGACGTGCCACAATTGACAGACAGCATATAGCAGCTATCATTATTTCTATCATCATAAGCCCATCTACTTTTCATAGACTGTCTTCAATGAGAAGTAGAAATAATCTACCATACATACTTTTCTCTAAATTTTTCAGATAGAGGCTCATTGCCTTGATTTTTAAACAGAGGCTCATCACCTTTTTTTTTTTTTGGACAGAAGCTCATCGCCTTGATTATAAAACAGAGGCTCATCACCTTGATTTTTAAATAGTGGCTCGTCACTTTTTTTTTTTTTCAGACAGAGACTTATCGTCTTATTTTTTAGATAGAGGCTCATCATCTTGTTTTTCAAACAGTGGCTCATCGCCTTGTTTTTCAGACAGTGGCTCATTGCCTTGATTTTTAAATAGAAGATCATCGGCTTGATTTTTAAACAGAGGTTCATCGCCTTATTTTTTTCAGACACAAGCTCATCGCCTTGATTTTTAACGGTAGCAGCTGGCCTTATTTTTCAGACAGTAGCAGTTGTCATTATTTTGGCCTTGTTTTTCAGACAATAGCAGTTGTCATTATTTCTAAACTCGCCTTGATTTTTAAACATAGGCTCATCGCCTTTTTTTTTGGAGCCTTGGGTTATTGGGTGACCTCGCCTTAGCTCAATTTTTTTTGAAAGTTTGGGCGAGCTCGCCTCATCTTGGGTGACCTCACATCGCCTTGGTTGAGCTCGCCTCGCTTAAATTTTTTTTAAACCTTGGCTCGGCTTGGGAGAGGTTGCCTCGTCTTGGGTGAGATCGCCTCGGCAAATTTTTTTTTTTAGCCAAGGCTTTGTCTCCTCGTCTGACTGTTGCAGTAGTTGAGGATATTTTTGTCGCAGGTTGGGTCCAATAGGTGCACTAGGACTTTCCAGCTAGCCGGATCCTTCCTTAGTACATTCATCATTTATCTGCCGTAGATGGTTTATTTTCTACTTGCTTTTATCATTTTGAGGTTCGGGCTCGTCCTGAGTCTTCTTGTTAGACTCAGGTTCATTTCAATCTTTTATACTTAATGAGATATGCTTCTTTAGCGTCCTTATACTTATCCCTTCTCTTGAGTAACTCATGCATCATAACTAGTGGGTTTTTGGAGAGTGACATCTTGAAAAGGTGACTTCGGGTTCCAATCATCATGGCAGTGACTACAGCAGACATCTGCAGATCTTTAATTTCCAGTGTGGCCCTATTGAACCAGGCAATGAAATCTTTCACTAATTTGTCCTTTTCCTAGGTCAATTGCATAAGGCTGATGGCAGTTTTCTTAGTACGTTTACTACTGGCAAAGTGTGTAGCAAAACTTTTTGGAAAAATTGTCAAATGTACTTATCGATTTTGGGAGAAGGGTGGCCACCCAGTCCCTGGCCTCCCACCTAAGTGTTGGAGGGAAAGTCCTGCACATAATCACATCAGGGGTAGCTTGCAACATCATCAAGTCGACAAAAGCCCTCAGGTGATCGACAGGATCATAGGATCCATCGTACTTCTCTATCTTTGGCTGTTTGAAGTCTTGTGGTATGGGAACTTCCATCACTTCTAGGGAAAAAGAATCTTCTTCCAACACCATAGATTGTTGCCTACTACTTTTCTTAGAAATAACCTCAGCTATTTTGCGACCCATCATGTCTTCTAATTGCTGCTCTAGTCTTAACCTAGTGTCTCAACCAGCGTAGGCGTGGGCACCCATGACGGTTGCCTCCAATGTGGATTTGTGCCAGAGATCAATGAATGGAAGTGGTGTGTAGAAAGTGGAGCCAAAGAAACTGGAGTCAGCAGTAGAGCTACAGTTGGCGGTATTTCCATTGCTGAAAAGTTAGGAGCCTGGAGAGGAGCCCCTTCGGTGAGGGCCCTACCAGTGGAGCCAAAGAAACTGGAGCTAGCAGTGGAGCTACCGTTGGCAGTGTTTACTATTGCTGGAAAGTTAGGAACTTGGGGAGGAGCCCTTAGCAGTGAGGGCCCTACAGGTGGATGGCTATGACCATAGGATGGAGTTCATGTTGGTAATGATCCTACCAGTGAAAGGTTAGGACCCTACAATGACTGAGAAACCGCAACGTTTCGATCCTAGAGTAGATCCGTTAAGGTTGCCATATGAGCTTGCAGTGCCACAGGTTGAGCGGTAGAAGCAAATTCTTGTTGTGGGTAATTTGTAGCAGCATTAGACTAGGTGTCTACATCTCCGACGAGAGCTGGTAGAGTAGTTACATTCCTAGATCTTCTAATTCGAGCAATGACTTTTTGTACTGTTCCCACATACGACACCAATTGATGATAAATATTTTCTCTCCTCCTCTAAGCGCAGTGGTGATAGTAGTGGAATGCAAAAAGTGGCGGGGCTTTTTTTTTCGTGTCCACTCCAGTGTGATAATCAGTATATGATTAAAACATATGTGCAGAATAGTAATATGGAGTGTATAAGAGTTGTGTGTTCTGTTTTTACCTAGGGGATTGGCCTCTATTTATAGGAATGGCCTGCAGTTATTGATGACATGTGTCTCTTCATCTCCCTCATTATTAGGAGTTAATGAGGGATATTTCATCTTCTCAATTGTTGGTGTTTCATCTTTCCAATTGTGGATGGTAACTGTCATTTTATAGGTCACCTGTCTAGCTTGCTTAATGGTAGTTGGGTTATTGCTGTCTATCTGTCAGAAATGAGCTTATGATACCAACGAGGCAGGCGAGTCGATAAGGCGGGCATGCCAAGACGTGCCACTATTGACAAACAACATATAGTAACTATCATTATTTCTATCTTCAGTAGTGAAGAGAGAGAGAGAGAGAGAGAGAGAGAGAGAGACAATGGACGAAAAAAGAGAATTACTTTTCACATTAAAAAAAAAAAAAAAAAAAAAAACGGGCACTCCCATTTCTTCTTGTCTTTCACATGGGATTTTGGGTATTGAAAGTTATTTGTGTTGAAAAATGAGATCATTATTTCAAGATTTGCAGTCTTCAATGATCTCTACTCTTTGAACCGCTCAAGTAATTTTTCTGTCTTCTTCATAATTTAATGTGTTACCTTTAAAATATCTCATTTTTCTTTGTTTTCTTAGTTATATTTTTCTTGGGTACACGAAGCTTAAGGTGTATGGGAACATGATTTTTAAAATTTATATAAGGTTTTCCATTTGGGTTTCTGAAGATTAATTAATAAATCCAAAGATTAACTAATAATTCTCGAAGATTAATTAATAATTCCCAAAAGGTTTTCCATTTGGGTTTATTGAGTATATGAAGTTTAATTAATCGTTGGTGTTTATGTAGTTCTGACCTGTGTGATTAATCACTTGAATTTGAGCATATGATAACAACCGTTTACTGATGCAGTCATTTTTATTTTGTGAAGATCGAAGTTGAAGTTGATAGGCTCGATTAGCTTAAAGCTAGCAGAATGAAAGAAATTGCTTTCTAGTAGCAAGCCGAGCTTAAGGAGATATTTGCACATGCTCACGTTGAGATTGATACATAGGCTGCTCGAGTGAAAATATTGGCACTCATTGATTCCGGTAATTTAGAGCCTGTGGATTTATCGGCTGACATGGATAATCAGATAGTGAAATCAAAAGAAGAGGCTCTTAGCAGGAAAGCAATATTGGATAAGGTTGAGAAGTGGATGTCATCTTGTAAAGAAGAAAGCTGTCTTGAAGACTACAATAGGGTAAAGCCCCCTAAGACATTAACATGTCCATTATAAAACTTGAGCATTACATAGAATCTCATTTGATATAAACAAGGGAAATTGGTGCAAATGGTCCCTAACGTTTGCCATTAGTGCGCAAATGGTCCCTAACGTTTCATTTTTGGCGGAATGGTCCCTAACCTATCCATTTAGGTGCGCAATTGGTCATTTTAAGTGCGCAAATGGTCTCTATCACTGTTTTTTGTCTTTAATAGTAAGGGTAAAATTGTCAAGTCACATTTTTTTTCAACCTTTCAATTGGCGCAAATGGTCCCTAATCTTAAGAAATTTGTAATTGGATTCCTAACCTTTAAAAAAGTGAAAATGAGTCCGATACTTTAATTTTTTTTATTAAAAATTAAAAAAAACTAACAAATTGATAATATACTAAATTATTTTGAATATTTTATGAACTATTATAAAATAACCAAAATTAAAATTCATAATTATTAACAAATGTGCTAATTAAAATTATTTTATTATTATTAAGTAATCATATTATTTAAAATTCAAACTTTAATTTTATCATTACAACAAAAGAAGAAAAATAAATTTGTCACAAATAAAAATTTTACTTATCCTCAACTCAACTCGATTTTATACAGTCTCATATTTATTGTACCAATCCAATCCGATTTTGAGCCACAAGGTTACTGGACCAGTCCTATTTTAAATTTTAATTAATTTTTATATTCAAAAAAGAAGGTTCCCACCCTACCCCCTCTCCCTCCCCCTCCCCCAAAAATACGAGCAAAATGGAGGGGATTTCTCCCCTCCCTTCTACTCGCGAAACCAGGGGGGAGAAATGGGATTTCGCCGCGAATAGGGGAGAGAAATCCTCCCTATTTCGTTGCGACGGGGGTGATCTCTCTCTCTCTCTCTCTCTCTCTCTCTCTCTCCCCCCCCATGTTTCCGATCGTTGTGGAGAGAGATCCTCCCTATTCGCGGTGAGACCAGGAGCCGGCGACCGGGAAGGGGAGAAATCCCCTCCCTTCTACTCACGTCGCCGCGAATAGGGGGGAGAGATCCCCCCCTCTTCGCAGCGAAATAGCGGGGATTTCTCCTCCCTATTCGCGGTGAAACCAGTCCCCCTTGGTTTCGCGAGCAGAAGAGGGAGGGGAGAAATCCTCTCCCATCTGCTCGTATTTTTGGGAGGTGGGGTGGGTGGGAACTTTTTTTTTTTAATATAAAAATTAATTAAAATTTAAAATAGGACTGGTCCAGTAACCTTGTGGCTCAAAATCGAATTGGATTGGCCCAGTAAATATGAGACTGTATAAAATCGAGTTGGGTTGAGCATAAGTAAAAATTTTATTTGTGACAAATTTATTTTTCTTCTTTTGTTGTAATGATAAAATTAAAGTTTGAATTTTAAATAATATGATTACTTAATAATAATAAAATAATTTTAATTAGCACATTTGTTAATAATTATGAATTTTAATTTTGGTTATTTTATAATAGTTCATAAAATATTCGAAATAATTTAGTATATTATCAATTTGTTAGTTTTTTTTTTTAATTTTTAATAAAAAAAATAAAGTATCGGACTCATTTTCACTTTTTTAAAGGTTAGGAATCCAATTGCAAATTTCTTAATATTATGGACCATTTGCGCCAATTGAAAGGTTGAAAAAAATGTGACTTGACAATTTTACCCCTACTAATAAAGACAAAAAACAGTGATAGGGATCATTTGCGCACCTAAAAGGACCAATTGCGCACCTAAATGGATATGTTAGGGACCATTCCGCCAAAAATGAAACGTTAGGGACCATTTGCGCACTAATGGTAAACGTTAGGGACCATTTGCGCTAATTTCCCGATAAACAATTTTAGAATATCATTTGATATATGTATGTTGCCAATGTCTTCAAGACAAATAATTTGTAGATATTTTCATGAAATCGGGAGAACAAGTGGATACATCCAAATAATTTATTTTATGCTCTGGATGGTGTTTTTATGATGCTTGTTTTATTATGAAAATTGTTTTGTTTCATTTTACTAAAGACGATGTTGAGAACACAATTTGATGTCAAAACAAGTAGTCAATTAAATATTGTATTGTCTGCTTTAGTACCATGACTCTACATCATTGTATAGTTGGAACAAATTATTTTCTTGGTAGTCATTGTGAAAAACATATATTAGTTTAAACCAATAAATTACACTCATCTATATAAGAGACTAAGAGAGCAGGAAAAGAGGTAATTCAATAAAAAAAAATCTGAAAATCAGTTAGACCGTCAAGAAACACTCCCAACCATTTCAGGAAAGTGAAAAATAGTAATGGGTGATAAAGGAGAAAAATCCAGCCACGCCAAGGAAGAAGAAGAAGAAGAAAATCCTGAGGAGGAGAAGAAAGATGGAAACCCAATCAAGAAAGAAGAATAAGGAAATCTCATATAGAAAGAAGAAGAAGAATGAATTCCCATTCAAGAAAAAGATGCAGATATATCAGTTGTCCAAAATTTACCAGGTAAATTGAAATTGATATTGCATTAAAAATATTTTCTACACTTTATTAATTAATATATATTGCTTTATTTGTTCATGTTGCAGCTTAAGAACCCCATTTGACCCTGCACCTCAATCCCTTGTTGCACCTGAGGGCCTAACAAGGACATTGATGCATATCTTGAGGAGTCAAGGAAACAACCTACACCACTTTCTGCCCGAGCATCTATGTATAGATGTCATGGTGCACCACCACCCCGAGGTGGTATATCACTGGGTGGTGCATCACCACCCTATACTAATAGATCAACTCTTGGTCTATCACATACCCTTTAACCACTCGATGGTCTACTACCACCAGCTTTTTTTTTAACCAGACGGTGGTCTATTAACACTGGCAGGTCTATTTGGTACCGAGGTACCCATTAAGTTTCTACATAACAGTTGCTTGTAAATCTGTACATTTTACTGGTATCTATACATTTACTGTGTTTACCACTATTCTGACATTGTTAATAATATGTACATTTCAAAGACATGAAAAAAAAGGGCGGGATAATCTCCCTCGTTGGTTATCTGATGTGAGAATTAATACTTCTTCTAGATAGAGAAGTAATGTAAATGCATAAGCTGATAAAAATGGAGAATACTTCAACGCATTGGGATCGTCACCATTAAATAGAAGGTAATGTGGTGGACGTGGCGCAATGATCTCTAACACATGTGGCACTTTTGACCGTCGGATCTAGGGTTGGACCTCATTATATAGAAGGTAATGTAGTGGACGTGGCGCAAGGATCTCTAACACGTGTTGCACTTTTGACTGTCGGATCTAGGGTTGGACCTCATTAGTACAACGGTGCCCCGATCTTTCGACAAGTGTCCAAACTTTGAACATTAGATCTAACATTGGTGTGCATCAATATAATGTAACTAAGGACTTTTGACAAAAAGCTTCGGTAAGAGCTCTTGACCCGGGTAGTACTTGGCCTCAAAAGATAGAGAGGCCAGGTAATACCCAATCTTAAGAGAGAGAGGATGTTGGGTACAACTAGGCCTAAAAAAGGAGGGAGGCTGGGTACTACCAGGCCTCAGGAGGGAGGAATACCGGGTAGTACCCAGCCTTGAGGCCTTCAGGGGTCGGGTGGCGTTTGAGCATCACCTGACAGCCAATACCGCCAATGGTATTGGCAGATATTCTATCGGGGCGAATTTTGTAATTTTTCGTTTGGTAAATACCAGGTAGGATGGATAAATTTATACAAAATTGAAATAAATAGTTAAAAGGCATAAGTAGACATTACACATATTTACATAATTAACTTGATTTTTGTTTCTATATATCGAAGCCCATATTTATGTGATTCGATTAAGGTACAAAACATGATAAAATTTCAATTGATTCACTAAATAGAATAAAAAAAGTCAACATGTTATTTTATTAGTCATTTCATCGATACTTCAACTTATTAACATAGGTTTTATTTTTATTTTTTAATTAGGTGAACGGTTCAATTTGGTTTAAATAGTTTTTAACTATCGAAACATAAATCGAACCATTTCAAAACATTTTGGTTCGGTTCAGAACTAAAATATTGACGAATCCACATAAATCCATATCAACGATTTTGAAACTACAATTTCAGTTTGATTTTGCAATTTGTCGATTTTTTTATTCTCTAATAAACCGTATAATGCTAATGATTGAAGAGGGAATTTGACAAATATCACTTTCCACATTTGTATTTTGAAATATGTCTATTTTTTTTTTTATAACATTTGATGAATTGACTAAATTTGAAAATTTTGGACAAAATTACTCATAGATGACCAATTGAATATCTATTATATCCATTTTTTTATCGTCCCACTCTCACTTTTGATGTCTCCAACTTAAACACTCACTTTCATCGCTTCATCCATTATTGCCACGGCCCTAAACTCTATTTCTCACTCCCATTTGTTATTTTTATTGCTAGATTCTCACATTCTTATCTTAGATTCAAATACATTGTCATTTATGTCACCGGTTTTTGAGCCATTTGAAAAAGTCAATCAATTTTTTAAGTCAATTATAAGTTATTAAAAATTGAGAAAATTAGTGTATTTTTGCTATAAATTAAATGAAACTTAAATTTGATTTAATGCATCTCTATTTTTTTATCGCAATATTTTATGTTGTTGGGTAAATTTTTTCGATTTAATTTTTATATTAGTGAATTGTATTAGATATTAGGTTTAATTACAAATTTTTTCGTTCTAATTTGTTGATATATTTTGTAGTTGATGTATGGAGAATGATATTGGTTACATTTGGTCGAAAACAGCAGACAGTTGGTACAAAACTCGTCTCTTCGTCGACAAAATGGACGGTCATTTTATCGATAAAATGGCCGCCCATTTTGTCAACATCGACAATTTGGGCCACCCATTTTGTCCGACAAAATAAATGGGTATAAATTTGTGCTCATTTTTTGTCGATTTTTTTTTTATCAAACTATCGATTTTTCAGACTCATTTGTTGATTTTCTTTTTAAAAAAACTCAATTGTTGATTTTTTCACTGATCTATCGATTTTTTTGGACTAATAGTTTTCCTTAGAAGTTATTGTATGACTGTCAACTACTGTTAAATATTCATAAAAATGGTCAATTTTACAAAAAGATATATTTAAAATTTTACATCTAAAAATAATATATTTATAAATATTATCAAAATTGTTATATTTCTAATTTACTATTTATTTTAGGACGCATTTCAAATTCCCCATAATTTGATACGCTGCACTCACACAATCATTAGAGAACTGATACTTTGACCCCAAGAATGACATAATGAAAATTTTTCCATGGGAATCGTCCCGGCATATCCAGATTTTAGGTGCACCTTTTTATTTGGGTTATTAGTTATTGGATTACCAGGAACTATTTCAAATAATATTTCTTTGCACTATGATTATTGTTCCTCGTTACTCGTTAGTATCTGATTAATAGGTCTAATCGTGAATTAGCATTCTTAATTGGATATGGGGGGGGGGGGGGGGTGTGGAATGTATTGCCGTAGTCAAAAATTTTTATAAATAATGTTTGTCCAACTTATAAATATTTATAAGTATTTTCAAATATGATATTAGAAGATATTGGATGGCATCATTACAAATTACACACTTTGATTCATAACAAGATCCTAAGAAAAAAAAAATTCAACGGGATAATAAATTACTTTTTTCTTTTTTGTGAAACCTTAATATGAGATAATTAAATGCAGAATGGAAATAATTCATTTTTAGAATTTAAAGTTATTAATTACTATCAAGCAGTTATCAAATATTAAATACATTCACTTCTTAACATAATATATATCAAGTGAATACATAGAGAAGACAGAAAAATGGTATCTTATGTGTATCTTCAAATTTAAGGGCTTAAATTGTTAAGTTACATAAACTATAATGATTGTAATTTTGTACTACATCGCTAAGTTAATTAAGATTTACGTTCGAGTTTATAAATGTGGTAAAGTACGACTATAATGAATCCAATTATGTGTCAAATTGATTTTTTAAAGTTGAACTATGTCCAATAGAATAATGTTATGAAGCAACATGATATCAGTTTAAGTGGTAGTGGACTCTACTAATTCATTGTCTACTAAAACTGGAATACATTTTGATTCATTCAACAATCAATCAGTAGAGTCCACTATCATATAGACTATACATAGCATAACTCTATCTAATAAGACTACAACATTTTTATCAAAGTCGATATTATTTCGAGAATCACTATTATTGTCGATACTACTTCTTGTAAGATCGATTTCATGAAGAAACTCATTAGAAAATACGAAATGTACAGTGGACGTCGATTTTAAAAGAAAAGTATACTATAACAACTCGTTGATCACGGATCCCAAAAATAAAAAATTAATAATACCTGATTTTGCCAAATTGTAGATATATATGGCCACAAGTATATGTATATATATGGGTGAATTGCCGGACAAATCTCCTTTGGCAGTGAGCTAAATAATACAGCCATAAATGACAGTGAAGTAGGCTACTGCCAAAGGAGTAATTGCCCAGTAATGCATCCACACACTTGAATACTTGATCAACAGTGCTCATCCCTTGTATCTATTTATAGCTCATGGATTATTGTGGATATTTACAGCATATTCTTCTGTTCATTACCCATTCAATGATCCAATCTACTAATTAACTGATTATTATGATTTACATGAAATATTTTAAGCAAGCAACTCGACTAACTTCATTATAGAAAAATCCAATGTTCTAAAAAGCGCGCCTAAGCACGAAGCGTGACCTCCATGCCTCGCCTAGGTCCTAGGCGTGCGTTTTTTTGATCAACTATTTTTTTAACTAAAAAATTTGCGCCTAGGCTCGCATATGCACGCCTAGACACGCTTAATTACGCCTAGGCGCGACTAATCTCGTTAAGGCGCGCGCTTTTTAGTTAAAAAATTTATTTTTATCTTTTTTTTTTTAAATATTTAAAATGATATTAAAAATAAGAAAACGCTTTTTAACGCTTCGCTCTCGCCTCATCTCGTCTAAGCCTCGCCTAGGTTCAAAAAGCTTAAAACTTGGCTTCTACGCCTAGCCACGCTTTACGTTTTTTAGAACTTTGAAAAAATCGTGTTCATGCGGTGGAAGTGAAGCCTTGACGTTTTCAAAGAATAAATCAAAATTTTAAGAGAGGGAAAATAGAGCACATGATTTTTTATTTTTAAAAAAAAAAAAAAAATGAAATGAATGTATGATAATGTCATGCAATAGATATGAAAATTTCAATGTTTCTAATTGTCATTACTTACTATTTTAGCTACTTTGGCATGTCATTATTGTATGATTAGGAACTTAATCATCCTGCTAATTGACTTAAGATCAGACCAATTATATATACATTGGTTTGACAATCAATCTTAATCAATCTTGTATATATATAGAAGTTATTATTTTTTTTCTTGACAACCAATGTTTTGACAATGAATTGAGATATTAGAAGTTGCATTATAAATATTCATTAATATATATTTTGAATATTATGTATATAATCAATTGTAGAGCATGTTTGATCAAGTTTTTTTTAAATTATTTTTTTTCAAACTCATTTTCATTACACATTTTATAAGACCCACAATTTGATTTTCTTTTTAAGCACACATTTCATCAACTTTTTTCAAAATCTCCTAAAAATTACTTTTAAACTTCACCAAACAAACACTATATTAAATATTCCTTGGGGACTTAAATGATTTTAAATAAAATTATTAACTTATGTATTTATCGTGGTTATTAATTTAGTACACTGTCCCAAGTTGGGACTAAAAAAATTGATTGTGAAGCCAAGTGTGCTTGTGGTCTGATCATTATGCATACACTCGTGTCTCTGAGAAGGGACTTATCTGTCTTTTAATTTATTTGTTAATCAAATTAGTTCTTCTTTTACCTCTTGCAACTACTACCATAGAAATGATGTTTTCAATTATAAATATCATAAAGATCAATTGAACAATCGGATTGAAAATGAATGGATGAATGACCACATGATTGCATATATTAAAAATTAATTTTTTGATAATATTTGTAATAATAATGTTGTTAACTGATTTAAGAACATGAAAACTAATCGTAGACAATTTTAATGTATTTTAAATTTTTAATTGTTGATTTCTATATATAATTCGTCTTGATATGTTTTGCATTTTGTCTATACAATGCCCCTTTAAATAATATATTATGTCCGCTACTAGTTCTGACTAATCTAAAATTTCATCACAGCCTTTGGTTGAAGAACCCCCAATCTTACCCGTTCCCGCCCCGTCCAGTCCAGTCCAGTCCAGTCCAGTCCCCTCCCCAGAAACAAATAAAATAATTATCAAATTAGTAATCTTCCTTATTAAACTACCTAGTTTCCAACATATATCATTTTCTGAAATTAAAACAGCATATCCATAGAAAAAACGTAGAAAAAGGTGCAAAGTGAAAGTCAGAACTTGGGACCATGGCCCCAATGAAAAGTATGGTCCCCAATGAAAAGTAAAGAGAAACCCTAGAGGAATAGTCCCAAGCATGTGCCACTTCTAGTTTCAGCATATCCAAAATGAAGGTGCGATCCAGAGAGTATAAAAAGTGTGCTCTCAGTCCTCAGAAACCGAACCAGCATGGCAGCTTTGAGGAAAAGGGAAATGTGTGGATATACTATTCTCTATTGGCAAGGTGGCCATGCATGTGCATACTTCTTCTTTGCCAAGGAGAACTGCCCTGCCATTCTTGCCCACAATATGTCAACAAATAATTCGCAGAGCGTCACTTGACCGAAAGAGAATGTTCGTCCCATCAAATCAGTAGGGCTGTAATTAAACAAGGATCGGACCAGCTAGCTCAACCTGGGCTGACCTTAACAGCTCTGAACCGGTTATTGGGTTAAAACCTGATGTGTTAATTAAATTTATTGGATTATTAGGCTTTTTGTGACATGCTTTATCATTAGGCATTTCACGTAGAAAGATGTTTCAATTTCAAACTTTTTTAACATCCCACATATTTGATTTTCCGTGATTACATAATCTAGACATGCTAATAAGAAATTATGTAAGAAATTACATAATCTAGATATGCTAATAAGAAATTACAAAATATAGCATGTTTGGCCCCAGTAAAAGCCAGAAAAATCTGACTTTTAAGCAGGACCAAAAATTTAAGATAACTAGATAAGAATGCTATTTATTCATGAACTACTAACTACTTAATAATAACAAAAGGACCTTAAGTTTCATTAAGGAATAATCTTTGGAATGTATGAACCGTAATCTCACTAACACTTGCTCGAATGTGAATGTGGAGATATTTTTTCAATATATGAAACAATAATTTTATTAAATCAAAGATACAAATTTACAATTACCTAGAGGACAAGATATTCTCTATGAATGAAAACATTAAGAAGAAAATAATTCTTGCCAATGAATAATTAAAGAAAAAGGAATGCTATAACCCTTTCCTGGAATTCAATAAACATTATGCTAATTCCTTCAAAAGTCATGCAGTTTCTTTCTGACAATATCTCCAAGAAAAGAGCCGATACAACAATAGCCTTTTAAGTACCTGAACCAAAAATGGATTTGCTTTCCAACAAATGAACCATTGGATCTTTCAAGACGTACCCAAGCTAAATTTGCTTCCTGCAGAAAAGATGATAACTCTGTTGTAATTCATATCACGATTACAAAATATAACATGCACCTATAGAAAATAAAACAATAAATCCATGTGGTAACGAAACAATTAACTACTCACCAAGAACATCTGATCCATTCAGACCTATTTAGTTAGGGAATGTCCCTTTCACCGTTAGACCAAGGCCTCATTTGAAATCAGGAACCAGTTACTGAATAGTCAAATTGCATTATTCAAATTATATTTTATGTCGCTAATGGTAACTGCTGCCATTATGCCTGTGTCAAAATAAGATTGTTATATGTCCCTGTGTGTCCACGTTTAGGCTGTGTTGTGTTTGAGACAGAAATTTTGATGTTAGGTTAGTTGTTATGGAACAACCTCAACTAAAAATTTAATTATCCCTTTAAATTTTGTCTTCATTACATCCTGTCATGTGCTTGTTGATTCACTTTCTTATTAACGGCCAACGTTCACAAAATCTTTATACAGTAGGTGGCGAAAGAGATGCGAACTCGGGAAATTTATCTACTATGGTACCGTATTAAACCAACTCATCTAAAAGTTTAAGCCGCAAAAAAAGAACAAATTTGGTCTTCAATAGTTATTCCGAAAGCAGATGACCGATTCTGAAAAAGTGGTTGTCAGCTTAGGTGTGTGGTCCTTCAACTAGAAACATGTCCCATTTCAAGTGAAAGTCATAATATGGAATTGGTTTGTAAGCATCAACAGATGGTTTACCTTTAGCTGAATATTATCACGAAGACATTCCAAAGAAAAATAATACATATTCAAAGGTACTTGATCATAACAGTTCAGTATATCTGCTAACTAATAAAAAACACAGGCATGCTTTCCTATTTCCACAATCCATTCCAGTGGTCTCATTTCTTTAACTGACCCAATATTTTTTGTGGTCAATATAATTTGCAGAAATTTTACATGCCTTTGTGCCTCAAAATTAAAGTGAATGCTAGTTGGTTCACGCAACAAGCTATGTGCATGCAAACTTTTGCAGCATGCAACTATGAACTTCCCATCTGAATAATGAATGCAGCAGTATATTTTGTTCAAATTACATGTCAAGCCAATCTTCATGATCTATATATTAAGATCCCATAAAACACAATAAAAAATAGTGATGTTTTATACTAACTAATGACAAGCTTTTCATGACAAATCCTCACAAGGACATATCCACGGAATAATTGTGTTACTAGACTTGCTGAAAGAAAAAACTTGCAAGGGAAGGGGGACCATAACTACAACAGAAAAAGTGATCAAGAAAGCTCAAAAGCATTGTGCATAGTATATGCCACTTCATTTCTAGAGAATATACACGTAATGTGCCGATAGTTCAGTATAAAATGCACCATTGAAGCTCAAGAGACACAAGCAATTAACAGCAGGAGGTGCAAAGCAGATTAGAGGGTAGAGTAGAATTACAGTGCAGTTCTCCTTTGGCAGAAAGATGTCGGTTGGTCAACTGTAGACACTATTTCTGCCAAAGGAGAATTGTCATGCCATTCTCCTTGTCTACTATTGTTTCAGAGTGCTACCTGTTAAGGGATAAAAGGATGACCTTTTTAGATGGAACCCCAAGTTTCTATAGGTTCAGACCCCATAATGCTCAAACGAACCATTCGATCCGTTTAGAAGCTCAAACGAGTCATCGAATTCCAAGATTGATGTTCTCAAACAAGACACCATCCTACTCGGAAAACCTTTCTCTCTTCATTTTCTTATGTTTTTTGTTGACAGCCTGCAGGTGAAAGAAGATGAAGTAACAGAATGAATGAATGATATCGGGCCAGGTGCATAGAGTAAAATGCAAAGAAAAAATAAATATGGAAAATGCGTTGAAGACATTTAGCAGTTACCTTGTCAAAGGCTTTTGACATGTAAGGCAGGTCGTGTTCTATTATCAATAGTTCATTTCTATCATCAAATGATACATCTTGCTTGAGAATATTGACTTCACATATGAAGCATGTCTGGCCTTTACTTATATAAACCAGACTTGCAAAGAGCAATTCTTTGTACTTGATATTCATAAAATGATCCAAAGATATTAAAGCATATAGGAGTAAACATTCCATATTATTTGTTCTTATATTTCATATGATTTCATTATGTTTAACAAATGCAAGAACTCAACCTAGATTAAAACATGACTGTGGGGTATAGTAAGATAATATACTGTTGTTTAGATTTCGATATCGTCTTTTTAACTCTCCTTGGGTAAGAAGAGTCAATTTTATTATCTAATTAAACTAAATTCGTCACTACTCAACCAAATAATGTCAATGATCATTTACATATTAATGCAAAAGAAAATGTTTTTCTCCTTGACAAGTCTGATGGAGTCAATGCTTTGAGCATATTGCATTTTATGTAGGGTGATATAACTTAGAAAAACAAAAAATTATTTTGACAATAATAATTTTAATGAGACCATAATCCATGTGCTAAAAGCTCTAGAATGAAGCTCATGAACCCGAAAATGCAAATATCTTAAGGCTGTGTTTGATTGCACAAGATTTTCCATGGAAAAAACTTTTTTTCCACCTATTTTCCAACTTATATGTTTGATTGCACAAGATTTTCCATGGAAAAAATACTTTCCACTTATTTTCCAGGGTATGTTTGATTGCAACCTTTTTTTTTCCATACAAAACATTTTCTCATTTTCCTTGTTTTGGCCATATTTTTCTTGTTTTCAAGGAAAATATTTTTTTTTTAAGAGGGGAGGAGGTTTTATTTTCCATGGAAAATTTGTCTTATTTTTCAATTAATAATTTCTTGGTAATTCAATTCCATGGAATTCATTTTCTTTCCCCCCCAAATTTATTGATTGCAATCAAACACACCCTAAGTAAAGTCCAATGTAAATAACTGGTGCAGAAGAGGGAAAACTGGTCCTATAGGCATATTGTTTAAAGAAACAAATAGGGTATGCTTAAAATTTTGGAAAAAGAAAAGCAGCATAAGTAAAATGTGGTTTACCCCACTTTTTCAAGTGGAAATAGGCTTATGAAGAAACATCAATTGTGCATTGTTTACAATTGACTGCAAAATTAGGATTCTTAATAAATTAATCTTCATAAATTCAGGATTTATGTAATTTTTGAATATTTCACATTAGGGTTATATTTTTTCCTTAAAAATTCAACGCCCAACACACTGGTAGTGGTTGTGATTAATTAGAATTAATCCAATGCATCATAACTAACCCAGACATTATGAACTCAACAGCAACGAGATAAAGGTTCTATTTCACGGAATCAAGAGATATTATTTTTCAATCAAATTAGGAATCTTTCCAGCATTAAGTATGAAATGTAGTAATGACAAGGATTCAAGAAAACTTACTGTAATCCTTTGGATGGGATATTCGGAAGCATATTCGACCATTCAAATTCTATTTTCTTACCACAAAAATATTTCCCGGAAACTGGATTTGCTGCGGAAGATCCAGACAGAACATTTTTTTTTTTTTTTGGGTGCTTCGATTGTTCACATAAGAATACAAGTCAGTCACAAAAATCGAATATATCAAATGCTCCATTACAAATAGTCAAATACATATCACTCAGTTGTTTATTTAATAAAAATTTTAAGTATTATAAAATAAATAGATGATAGGATTATAGACAATAATTAATCTATTTACACTTTGTTCATGTATAAGGTTTCTACTGCAATGACAGTTAAGAGGATATTTGTTTGGGGGCAGCAGATCTGGACTTATTAATTTCAGTTAATTTTTATTTTTAATTTAATTACAAAAATAAAATTATTATTTAGGGATGTGTATTCAAATTAGAACTTTTAAGAATTCGAAAGTTTAGAAATATTCTATGTAAAGATTTTAAGAGACTCTAAAAGTATTAGTATATTCAATATAAACTATTAGAGACTTTTTAAAAGTTTTTAAAAGTTACGAAATATTCAATTAAAACTTTTAAAAATAGAGTATTAGTATATTACTATATTCAATAGAGAATTTTAAAAACTATTTAATTAAAATTTTTTAGAAGTCTCTATAAGTCATGTGATATTCAAATTAAGAATAATTTTTAAAGAATCCTCTACTTACTAAACCTTTGGAGATATTTTGGTGAAAAGTTATAAATAACAAATTTCAAAGAAAATTTCACGTATTCGTGTGAGATTTGAGAAAATTCCCAAATTCCAAAATAAAGAACTTCTCTTTTCTCTTTTCATATATTTTCCGGTAAAAATTTGATTTTAACTATTCTAGATACGTCATTTTCTAATATATGTGAAATCTGAATTTATAATTTATGTGAAATCTAAATTTAATATTTTCTTGTGTGCGCTTCTCTTGATTGCATAATGGGATTTTTTTAAAAATCAATCGATTTTTTTTTAATGAGTTCTCATGATTGTAATAGGTTGTTTTGCTTTTTAATTACAACAATTGTGTCTTTATAGACTTTTTCATTGCATGATAGTCTAGATTTCATTTGGTATCAAATTAGCTTGTCTTTAAAAACTATTGTTTGATTCATGTGTTTTGTCTTGAAAAACCACTTTGCTTATTGAGTTCGTTTTGAATAGTTAATTAAAATGTCAAATTTCTCTCTCCTACACACATTTCGTGTTAATTGATTGATACAGATGCTCGTGAAATGCATTTGGATTAGATTAGTTTGAAATGGGCTGGTTGAGATTAAAATTGGAATAATTTGATTCTTGAATACTTGTATCTAAATTTCAAATACACTTATCAAATGCAAGCATTTTTTTATTGAACATTATTAAATGTTATTATTCTTTTTTATATTTAAGTTATTTATTAATCTAATTGCGGTATATTAATTTTTTTTATATTTTCTTAAGAGATATATTTTATTGACATGAGAAATATAATTTATTATTTTGGATTCTTAATTATATGTGATGTGGATGATTTGGACACATGAGAAGTTGTTTAAATAATATTACATTATATAGAAAATTTTGCTTAATATTTTTTTTTTAAAAAAAAGTCGTTAATGAAAATTTACAGAAGTTTTTAATGAAAGTTTACAGAAGTTCATAGAATGTTTTATTAATTCCCTAACATATCTATAAAATTCTACAAAAGTTACTCATTTACAAAAGTTTTTAAAAGTCTCAATTCAATATACCCCTTAGATATATCAATTTGATTTAACTAGTTTATATAATGAAATAATTTATATTTTATATGTTCTACGTATAATAGTTGAAAATATTCACCCAAATTAACTTAGTACATAGTATTGTATATTATATTATAGTTATAATCATTTTAAATTTGATTATGTTATTTGAAGATTTTTATTATGAGTCACACGAAAAGATTTATGATTAAAGATTGGTCACATAGATAAGAGTTCCCTCGCTATGAAGATCCATGAATATTATCATTTGAAGGTGAGCACAACTTTAAATTGATTTTTTCTAATAATCAATGTCTAGTACATTTCAAAATATCTCTATAAAGAGTAAAATATGAAATGGTGATGGAACAATTTCACGCTGCAAATACAAATACAATAAAATAAAAATATAGTTTTGTATATTCCTTAGAATCACCAAAATTCGGATAATTAAACTCGTGTCCAAAAGACCACCAAATAATTCTTATAGTCCTTAAGGAAATTTTTAATGTGTACAAAACTCCAAATATATTGGCGATATTGGAAATTGGATGATATATCAAACTCTACTCATGGAGTCTACTAGACGCAGTTCAACTAGTGAAGACTTTTGGAACAGCTGAAGTAAGAAGTCCACAAGTGAGCGTATTATGAGGGACCGTCAAGCACATCCGAAAACAGGACAACAGGGAAAGACCCGACTGACCAGCCCAGGGCTTGAGAGCGAGCTTTATTTATTTAAGAGAGAATGGAAAGTGAATCAAAAGGCTTCCATTTCCGTTCTTCGTTTGGGGGCTTTTGGGCCCCTCTCGATCTTTTTCGTAGTTGAGAAAGGGGGAAGGATAAAAATATTTTAACTTCAATAAATTGATATCATAATTGTTGCATATCTTGTTAGTTTTAAGTAGGATTTTATTTGAACTAATTATATTTCATCTATCATGTTCTATAATCAATTCATGAATTAAGTTTGTGCATCAATTAATATCAGTTTAATGATATTATTATGTTCATTGCATATTCTTAATTCATTAAACCAAATTTTACAAAAGTTCCATAATTGTAGTTTTACCCCAAAAAAAAGTCTTAAAATTGATCGAAATAAATAATCTAACATAATCAACCATTTTTACATGAAATTTCATGTTAATAAGATGATTTTTCTAAACCATAATTTGATTTTAATTTATCGCCAGCAATTGACGTTCTCACCAATTTTTGAGTACACATTACATAAAATATAATTAAATATATGTTACGTAAGCTCACTTTCCTATTCACGTGCACCACACCTTTTGTAAATATATTCAACATACAAAATCAAAGAGCTAAAAAAAATTTAATAATAAGGTGATCATCCTAAATGTGGCATCTCAATAATGATAATGTGGCATCTCAATAATGATAGATAAACTATTAAAAGTATTGATAGTTTAATTAGTTAGAGTTTAAAAGGGTCTCTTCTGTTGAGCATTATTTTAAGAGAATCTTATAATTTTATTGTTTGTTAATCATGAGATTTGGAACATTTTTTCTTCTGTTATCTCAAATTGTAAAGCTATTTAAAGCCAAGTCCATTATTCAATAAATTTATCTCTTTCATTGATATTTCTGAATGTACAGTGTATTATCAGAGCTACTTACTAGGACTTGAAAACTCAACAAAGCAATAGCTTTCTGACTTGTAGCAGCAAGAGTCAATGGTAGGAGAAGAAAGTAATTTTATGCAACCAACTATCCCACGTTTCGACGGACACTATGATTAGTGGTCTATGCTCATGGAAAATTTCTTGCGCTCCAAAGAATATTGGAACCTGGTAGAGAATGGGACCACGTAGTATGCTGAAGGAACTGTTTTAAGTGATGCTCAAAACAGAGCCAAGGAAGATAAAAAACTGGGGGACTTGAAGACCAAGAACTACCTCTTCCAAGCCATAGATCGAACCATTTTAGGGACAATCTTGAAGAAAGACACAACAAAGGACATATGGGATTAGATGAAAAAAAGTATCAATGCATAGCAAGAGTCAAACGTGTACAGTTGCAGGTTCTTCGTAAAGAAAACCTTCGTAAAGAATTTGAGATGCTTTACATGAAGGTAGGAAATTCAGTCAAATGATATTTTGCAAGAGTACTTACAGTAGCCAACAAGATGAGAATCCATGGAGATAAGATGGATGGTGTGGTGGTAATTGAAAAGATTCTAAAATATATGACACCTAAATTTGATTATGTTGTTTGTTCTATTGAGGAATCTAACGAGATATATGACATTTCAATTAATGAATTACAAAGCAACCTGCTTGTGCATGAACAAAGAATTATTGTTCATATAATGGAGGAACAAGTGTTGAAAGTGAGTCAAGAAAACAACTCACCGGGGAGAGGAATGGGTCGTGAAAGCTATAGAGGTCGTGGAAGAGGAAGATGGAGACAATACTCATTTGATAAGTCTACTGTTGAGTGTAATCATTGCCATGAATTTGGACATTACAGAGAAAATTTTGCTGAAGCTGAAGAAGAAATGTTGCTTATGTCTTATGTGAATATGCAAAAAGATATTGTTGACAAGTTGTGGTATCTTGATTTCGGATGCAATAATCACATGAGTAGAGGCAATGAGCTTTTTGTGAAACTTGATGAAAGCTTTAGAGAGGATGTAAAGTTGGGAAACAACTAGAGTCAATCGTGAATTGCTGGCTCTTCGTAAAGAGTTTGAGATGCTTCACATGAAGGTAGGAAAATCAGTCAATTACTACTTTGTAAGAGTGCTTACAATAGCCAACAAAATGAGAATCCATGGAGATAAGATGGATGATGTGGTGGTAATTGAAAAGATTCTGAAATGTATGACACCTAAATTTGATTATGTGGTTTGTTCCATTGAGGAATCTAACGAGATATATGACATTTCCATTGATTAATTGCAAAGCAGCTTGCTTGTGCATGAACAAAGAATTATTGGTCATGTAATGGAGGAACAAGTGCTGAAAGTGAGTCAATAAAACAACTTACCCAGGAGAGGAATGGGTCGTGGAAGCTATAGAGGTTGTGGAAGAAGAAGAGGGAGACAATACTCATTTGATAGGTCTGCTATTGAGTGTTATTATTGCCACGAATTTGGACATTTTCAATATGAGTGCCCTAAAAAGAGGCAAAGTAACAGAGCAAATTTTACTGAATTTGAAAAAGAAATGTTGCTTATGGCTTATGTGAATATGCAAGAAGATACTGTTGACAAGTTGTGGTATCTTGATTTCGGGTGCAATAATCACATGAGTGGAGACAATGAGCTTTTTGTGCAACTTGATGAAATCTTCATAGAGGATGTAAAGCTGGGTAACAACTCTAGCATGTGTGTCAAAAGAAAATGAGACATCAATATTGAAGTAAATTGGGTGGAGTACTGCATCTCTGGAGTTTTATATGTACCTGAATTAAAGAGCAATCTGATCAAATTTGCAATTTTTATTCAAAAGAATGTGTGTCAAATCCATCATCCTGAGAAAGGTTTACTGTTACAAGTTAAGTTGGCTCCAAACAGAATGTTTCCACTAATGCAAAAGGCTTCATCTAGTGATCCTAAGTGCTTCAAATCTATCACTCAAGAGGATGCAAGCTAGCTGTGGCATTACAGGTATGGACATCTAAGTTTCATTGGTTTGAAATTTACAAAAGAAGGAAATGGTTACTGGATTACCAAGGCTACAAGCTCCCTTAAAAATTTGTGAAGAATGCGTGATTGGAAAGAAACATCATGAGTCATTTCCTCAACAAAGCACCTGGAAGTCGTCATAAATTTTTCAACTAGTTCACTCAGACATATGTGAACCTATTAATCCTATCTCTAACAGTGGCAATAGGTACTTCATAACTTTTAGTGATGATTTTAGTAGGAAACTTGGGTGTATTTCTTATTTGAAAAATCTGAGACTGTACATGTCTTTAAGAAGTTTAAAATTATGAAATCCATTTAGGTGTTCTCGAGATTTTAATGCATATGTTTATGTTCGAAACTTAATTAGAGATAATTAGGTTCGCATATCGCATAGAATTGATTGATCATCGAGAGAGACTTTTGATTATTTTAGGAAAGCCAATTTTCAATCCAATGTAATTATAGGCCAAAACGATTAAACGGATAATTGATTAAAGAACGTGTAGGTAAATTCGTGAATCCTTGTATTGGTACAACTCGAATTCGTACTCATAAATTTACTTAAATTATTTGATAATTTAGATTTAATTAAAATAGTTTTAGAATCACGAACCAAAATAAATCTGTGTTTCTTTATATTGTTAAAATTTAACTTATAAGTTAATAGGTTAAATTAATATCTATTACTCGTAGGTTTAACACTCTATTCATTACTATATTACTTGTTAACGATCCGTCCACTTGTATGATTGAAATCGCACAACACCTTGTTTGTACGAATAGAAACATTACTCACTAGCTGGCATTAATTCAGAAAAATAGAACAGAGGTTGTTCCATCAGTGCTAAGCTAAACATAACGGTTTAAAATTGGAAAAATGGCATCTAAAACCAGAAGCAAGAAATTACAGCATACATTTGGCATGTCAATATTAACTCCAGAGCCTGTTTGTTACATATTAAAAACAGTTTCTTGAACTGTTAGTCAATTATTTATCAACCTTGACCCACCAATGTCAGTACTTTTACAGCCAAAGCAAAACATCCCTAGCCTAAATTCTGAAACTGTCCCTAATTGTATATGTATGTATTCTGAAACTTCAGACACAATTTCTAGCCATTATTTTGGATCGATTATTGCAACTGAAATTTCCAAAGACATGGTCCTTTTGGTCATTGAATTTTCTTCATTCTCATGTGACACGCAATAGTCAATTGGTCAAAAAAACATAAACAAAAAACTAGTTTTTAATCTGTAACAAACAGGCACTAAAAGGCATGTCTGGCCTATAGCGGTTCCAAATCTGCATATGAGACTAATAATTTAGGGACGGAAAAAAATTCCAAAAAATATCGAAATCTCATCTTGTAAAGACACTAACAAAGAAATAAGTTGAGGAATGAAAATAGAAAAAAAAAATGTAACTGTTTAATAAATGGGCAAAGCAATCCATACAACGCAATAGACTTTTTTGAATTAAACCAAAACACAAGCCAATGAAGCAAGTTTTTCATCCAAAGGCGATCTTTCTAGCCATGGACATCTAAATATCGGTAGTTTCTTTTCTATATCATTTGATTAATGAGTTAACAATATAAAGCCCACGTATCCTACTTAAAAAATGAAAATTGTGAACTTGAATGGGTATCAATAGTTTGAGAGGTATGTGAGCAATCTATTTATACTCATTTCCACTTGAACAAAACATTTTACAAAATTATATACCCCAAATAAATTTGGATCAATAGTTTTCCATAGAGTTCATCATTAACAACAACAAATTAAGCCTTGTTCTTAATAAATTTGGACTCCACTATATAATTATGTGGCATGACATGACATGTTGTAAGGATCTCTGAAGTTCCACCCATATTCTCCTAATCAATTAAGCTCTTCAATCTGATGTTAGGTTAGGCAATTAAAGATTTCGTGTGTTTCAAATCTAATTTGCATTTTATTTTTTGAGTGGTTAAATACTTTATTCATTACCTTTACGCAGTTATAACCTGCCTTGTCCCCAGGTGAGCTGCAAGGTCAGACATGCTTTCTAAATAATTTTCCACCATCCACTTTTCAAAACCAGCATTTGTATATTGAAAATTTACCTTTTGATACATCCCTATCTAAAGAGAATCATCACATGCTATTTATTTACAACTAGTATGTAAAACATGTGTTGCACGTGATTTAATAATGGTGTTGTGAGATATATGTGTTGACGTCGGAACCTGCACTGTTCACGTGTCAACAGATCTCCAGTCACTCATCTGCCAACCTTTGTGTTACATGCACCATCGGACAATCGTGAGGCACCAAGATCTCTGGGAAAAAAAGGTCCGGCGATCGTTGGTACTCCAACGATCAAGTCAATTGCCGGTATATAGAGTAATATACGGGAGATAAAAACAATTAGGTGTGTGGACAAGCAGGTAGAGATTTGAACAGAGTTTAGGAGTAAAATTATTGCATGAAAAGAGCGTGTCATAAAAATTGCGAACTAAAATATGCCTCTCTTGGAATAATCGGAGACGT
This sequence comes from Forsythia viridissima, assembly GCA_030279155.1. Lineage (NCBI taxonomy): Eukaryota > Viridiplantae > Streptophyta > Magnoliopsida > Lamiales > Oleaceae > Forsythia > Forsythia viridissima. The sequence goes on from CM059039.1 coordinate 27,382,455, forward strand.
TGTATTTATAGCACAATTCTAATTGATTTAGGAAAACAATCAATTAGAAATCTGATTGGACTCTCTTTTCTTATAGGACAAGGATGATCAGTTGTTAACACAATCTCCTAGATTTCGGCCCTTCTTTGAATAGATCGTGCTGCCTAATCTTTAGGGGATTGAGATTTTGTTTTCTTGTGAGAGTCCTTATGGCAATCAAACACAACCTTTCTTTAATTACTTCGTTGGTTAACCCAAAATATCGTGCTGCCTACTTGTCATTATAAATACGAAGTCTGACGAAGCTCTCTGGGTCGGCCATGAGTGTCGAGGTCCTTCATAGGCCTCGCAATAATCTAATTCAGGAATGCAAAGAAGTTCGGTGGGCTACCGACGCCTTCTAAGAATTTACGAGGCCCTTGTTGGGCCCTCGAGGTTTTCGCCGTATCTATAGAACCTTTATGAATCCGAAAGACCCTCGCGCTGGGCCTATAAGGCCTTAGCGAGGCTTGAATTAGGCCTAGATGAGACCTTTATTGGGTTAGCTGACGTGAAGGCCTTACCAAAATCTGATGGTAAAAATATGTTTATTCAAATATTTAAATAATTATAACTTAATTTAATACTGCATTAAAATACAAAAATCTGACATTAGAAAATACGGTGAAATATATTGTTTGTTGTCGTAATCAAATAAAGTACTTTCTAAAATTTTGTGACCAGTATTGAACATATATTTTTTAGGTCTGTAATACAGTCAAATAATGTCAATTAAATAACACAAACAAAAAGAATAAAAATAGTATACATAAGTTCTTAAATATATCGAATTATCTTGCTTTATGAGATGACAAATGACTTATAACAAATCTTTGTAATTTAATATAGCTCTACAACTATGAAGAGGTTTTAATCCAAAATATCACATGCAATTTGGGCTCGTACTACCTTAAATTAGGTAGATTTATCAATTAGTATATAAAAGTGGACGATGTGGTGGTAATTGAAAAAGTGCTTACAGTAGCCAACAAGATGAGAATCCATGGAGATAAGATGGATGATATGGTGGTAATTGAAAAGATTCTGAAATCTATGACACCTAAATTTGATTATGTGGATTGTTCTATTGAGGAATCTAATGAGATATATGACATTTCAATTAATGAATTGCAAAGCATCCTGCTTGGTATGAACAAAGAATTATTGGTCATGTAATGGAGAAACAAGTTTTGAAAGTGAGTCAAGAAAACAACTTACTTGGGAGAGGAAGGGGTCGTGAAAGCTATAGAGGTCGTGGAAGAGAAAGATGGAGACAATACTCATTTGATAAGTCTACTGTTGAGTGTTATCATTGCCATGAATTTGGACATTTTCAATATGAGTGCCCTAGAAAGAAGCAAAGTAATAGAGAAAATTTTGCTGAAGCTGAAGAAGAAATGTTGCTTATGGCTTATGTGAATATGTAAGAAGGTATTGTTGACAAGTTGTGGTATCTTGATTTCGGATGCAATAATAACATGAGTGGAGGCAATGAGCTTTTTGTGCAACTTGATGAAAGCTTCAGAGAGGAAGTAAAGTTGGGAAACAACTAAGTCAAGCGTGTACAGTTGCAGGCTCGTCGTAAAGAGTTTGAGATGCTTCACATGAAGGTAGGAAAATCTAGGGATGGCAAAAAAACTCGTCGACCCGAACCCGCCCCGCCCCGCCCCACGAAGCAATAGGGGCGGGTTTGGGGCAGATTTTTCTGCCCCGGGGCGGGTCCGGGGCAACTCTGCCCCGCCCCTCCCCTAAAATTTTTTTTTTTTTTGAAAAATCATAAAATATAGTAAAAATTATGATTTTCACTAAAAATGGACTAAAGAAGAATCAAACCCGGGTTAAAACTTATAAACTACTAACCTTAACCACTACACCACAACCCAAATCTTATAATTTTTTTTATTTTGTTTGGTATAAATATTTAAAAAAATTGTATATATATATATTTTTAATTATTTTTCAGTTTAAAAAAAAAATTATTCGCGGGGCGGTTGGCGGGTCCAACGACCGCCCCGTCCCGCGAATTCGCGGGTCGCGGAGCGGAGCGGGGCATGGCCAACCCGCCCCGGACCCGCTCCATTGCCATCCCTAGGAAAATCAGTCAATTACTACTTTGTAAGAGTGCTTACAATAGCCAACAAGATAAGAATCCATGGAGATAAGATGGATGATGTGGTGGTAATTGAAAAGATTCTGAAATGTATGACACCTAAATTTGATTATGTGGTTTGTTCCATTGATGAATCTAACGAGATCTATGACATTTCCATTGATGAATTGCAAAGCAGCCTGCTTGTGCATGAACAAAGAATTATTAGTCATGTAATGGAGGAACAAGTGCTGAAAGTTAGTCAATAAAACAACTCACCTGGGAGAGGAATGGGTCGTGGAAGCTCTAGAGGGAGACAATACTCATTTGATAAGTCTGCTGTTGAGTGTTATCATTGCCATGAATTTGGACATTTTCAATATGAGTGCCCTAAAAAGAACCAAAGTAACAGAGCAAATTTTGCTGAAGCTGAAGAAAAATGTTGCTTATGGCTTATGTGAATATGCAAGAAGATACTGTTAACAAGTTGTGGTATCTTGATTTCGGGTGCAATAATCACATGAGTAGAGACAATGAGCTTTTTGTGCAACTTGATGAAATCTTCATAGATGATGTAAAGCTGGGTAACAACTCTAGCATTTGTGTCAAAGGAAAATGAGACATCAACATTGAAGTAAATTGGGTGGAGTATCTCTGGAGTTTTATATGTACCTAAATTGAAGAGCAATTTAATCAGCTTTGGTCAATTGCAAGAAAAGGGATTTGAAATTTTTATTCAAAAGAATGTGTGTCAAATCCATCATCCTGAGAAAGGTTTACTGTTACAAGCTGAGATGGCTCCAAACAGAATGTTTCCACTAAAACAAAGGTTTCATCTAGTGATCCTAAGTGCTTCAAATCTATCATTCAAGAGGATGCAAGTTGGCTGTGGCATTACAGGTATGGACATCTAAGTTTCATTGGTTTGAAATTTACAACAGAAGCAAATGGTTACTGGATTACAAGGCTACAAGCTCCCTCAAAAATTTGTGAAGAATGCGTGATTGGAAAGCAACACCATGAGTCGTTTCCTCAACAAAGCCCCTGGAAGTCGTCAAATATTCTTCAACTAGTTCACTCAGACATATGTGAACCTATTAATCCTATCTCCAACAGTGGAAATATGTACTTCATAATTTTTACTGATGATTTTAGTAGAAAAACTTGGGTGTATTTCTTTTCTGAAAAATCTAAGGCTGTAACTATCTTTAAGAAGTTTAAAATTATGAAATACATTTAGGTGTTCTTGAGATTTTGATGCATATGTTTATGTTCGAAGCTTAATTAGAGATAATTAGGTTCGCATATCATGTAAAATTGATTGACCATCGAGAGAGACTTTTAATTATTTTAGGAACGCCGATTTTCAATTCAATGTAATTATAGGCCAAAACTATTAAACGGATAATTGATTAAAGAACGTGTAGGTAGATTCATGAATCCTATTATTGGTACAACTCGAATTCGTTCTCATAAATTTACTTAAATTATTTGATAATTTAGATTTAATTAAAATAGTTTTAGAATCACAAACCCAAATAAATCTGTGTTTCTTTATATTGTTAAAATTTAAGTTATAAGTTGATAGGTTAAATTAATATCTAGTACTCGTGAATTCGACACTCTATTCATTACTATATTGCTTGTTAACGATCCGTCCACTTGTAGGTTTGAAATCGCACAACACCTTGTTTGTACGAATGGAAACATCACTCACTAGCTGGCATTAATTCAAAAAAATAGAACAGAGGTTGTTGCAACAGTGCTAAGCTAAACATAACAGTTTAAAATTGGAAAAAAGACATCTGAAACCAGAAGAAAGAAATTACAGCATACATTTGGCATGTCATCATTAACTCCAGAGCCTGTTTGTTACAAATTAAAAACAGTTTCTTGAATAGTTAGTCAATTGTTTTTCAACCTTGGCCCACCAATGTCAGTACTTTTACAACCAAAGCAAAAAATCCCTAGCCTAAATTTTGAAACTGCCCCTAATTGTATATGTATGTATTCCGAAACTTCAGACACAATTTCTAGCCATCATTTCGGGTTAATTATTGTGGCTGAAATTTTCAAAGGCAGTGTCCTTTTGGTCATTGAATTTTCTTCAATCTCATGTGACAGGCAATAGTCAATTGGTCAAAATAACATAAACAAAAAACTAGATTCAAATATGTAACAAACAGGCACTAAGAGGCATGTCTGGCTTATAGCGGCTCCAAATCTGCACATGAGACTAATAATTTAGGGACGGAAAAAACATTCAAAAAAATATCGAAATCTCATCTCGTAGAGACACTAACAAAGAAATAAGTTGAGGAACAAAAATAGAAAAAGAAAATGTAACTGTTTAAGATTAGGCAAAGCAATCCATACAACGCAATAGACTTTCTTGAATTAAACCACAACACAAGCCAATGAAGCAAGTTTTTCATCCAAATGTGATCTTTCTAGACATGGACATCTAAATATCGGTAGTTTCTTTTCTATATCATTTGATTAATGAGTTAATAATATAAAGCCCACGTATCCTACTTAAAAAATGAAAATTGTGAACTTGAATGGGTATCAATAGTTTGAGAGGTTTGTGAGCAATCCATTTATACTCATTTCCACTTGAGCAAAACATTTTACAAAATTATATACCCCAAATAAATTTGGATCAATAGTTTTCCATAGAGTTCATCATTAACAACAACAAATTAAGCCTTGTTCTTAATAAATTTGGACTCCACTATATAATTATGTGGCATGACATGACATGTTGTAATGATCTCTGAAGTTCCACCCATATTCTCCTAATCAATTAAGCTCTTCAATCTGATGTTAGGTTAGGCAATTAATGATTTCGTGTGTTTCAAATCTAATCTACATTTTTTTTTTTGAGTGGGTAAAGACTTTATTCATTACCTTTACAAAGTTATAACCTGCCTTGTCCCCAGGTGAGTTGCAAGGTGAGACGGGCCTTCTTAATATTTTTCCACCATCCACTTTTCAAAACCAGCATTTGTATAATTGATTTAGGAAAACAATCAATTAGAAATTTGATTGGAATCTCTTTCCTTATAGGATAAAGATGATCAGTTGTTTACACAATCTTCCAAATTTCGGCCCTTCTTTGAATAGATCATGTTGCCTAATCTTTAGGGGATTGAGATTTTGTTTTCTTGTGAGAGTCCTTGTGGCAATCAAACACAACCTTTTTTTAATTACTTCACTGGTTATCCCAAAATATCGTACTACCTGCTAGTTATTATAAATATGAAGTCCGACGAAGCTCTCTAGGTCGGCCATGAGTGTCGAGATCCTTCATAGGCCTCGCAATACTCTTATTTAGGAATGCAAAGATGTTCAGTGGGCTTTCGAGGCCTTCTAAGAATTTACGAGACTCTTGTTGGGCCCTCGAGGCCTTCGCAGTGTCTATAGGACCTTTATGAATCCAAAAGGCCCTCGCCGGGCCTATAAGGCCTTAGCGAGGCCTGAATTAGGCCTAGATGAGATCTTTACTGGGTTTGCTGACGTTAAGGCCTTATCAAAATCTGGTGGTAAAAATTTGTTTATTCAAATACTTAAATAATTATAACTTAATTTAATATTGCATTAAAATACAAAAATCTAACATTAGAAAATACGGTAAAATATAATATTTGTTGTCGTATTCAAACAAAGTACTTTCTACAATTGTGTGAGAAGTATTGAACATATATTTCTAAGGTCTGTAATATAGTCAAATAATGTCAATTAAATAACACAAACAAAAAGAATAAAAAATAGTATACATAAGTTCTTAAATATATTGAATTTTCTTACTTTATGAGATGACAAATGACTTAAAACAAATCTTTGTAATTTAATATAGCTCTCCAACTATGAAGAAGTTTTAATCTAAAATATCACATGCAATTTGGGCTCGTACTACCTCAAATTAGGTAGATTTATCAATCAGTATATAAAAGTGGATGATGTGGTGGTAATTGAAAAAGTGCTTACAGTAGCCAACAAGATGAGAATCCATGGAGTTAAGATGGATGATGTGGTGGTAATTTAAAAGATTCTGAAGTCTATGACACCTAAATTTGATTATGTGGTTTGTTCTGTTGAGGAATCTAACGAGATATATGACATTTCAATTAATGAATTGCAAAGCAGCCAGCTTGTGCATGAACAAAAAATTATTAGTCATGTAATGGAGAAACAAGTGTTGAAAGCGAGTCAAGAAAACAACTCACCTGGGAGAGGAAGGGGTCGTGAAAGCTATAGAGGTCGTGGAAGAGGAAGATGGAGACAATACTCATTTGATAAGTCTACTGTTGAGTGTTATCATTGCCATGAATTTGGACATTTTCAATATGAGTGTCCTAGAAAGAAGCAAAGTAACAGAGAAAATTTTGCTGATGATGAAGAAGAAATGTTGCTTATGGCTTATGTGAATATGCAAGAAGATATTGTTGACAAGTTGTGGTATCTTGATTTCGGATGCAACAATCACATGAGTGGAGGCAATTAGCTTTTTGTGCAACTTGATGAAAGCTTCAAAGAGGATGTAAAGTTGGGAAACAACTAGAGTCAAGCGTGTACATTTGCAGGCTCTTCGTAAAGAGTTTGAGATGCTTCACATAAAAGTAGGAAAATCAGTCAATTACTACTTTGTAAGAGTGCTTACAATAGCCAACAAGATGAGAATCTATGGAGATAAGATGGATGATGTGGTGGTAATAGAAAAGATTTTGAAATGTATGACACCTAAATTTAATTATGTGGTTTGTTCCATTGAGGAATCTAACGAGATATATGACATTTCCATTGATGAATTGCAAAGCAGCCTGCTTGTGCATGAACTAAGAATTATTGGTCATGTAATGGAGGAACAAGTGCTGAAAGTGAGTCAAGAAAACAACTCACCTTGGAGAGGAATGGGTCGTGGAAGCTATAGAGGTCGTGGAAGATGAAGAGGGAGACAATACTCATTTGATAAGTCTGCTGTTGAGTGTTATCATTGCCATGAATTTGGACATTTTCAATATGAGTGCCCTAAAAAGAACCAAAGTAACAGAGCAAATTATGCTGAAGCTGAAGAAGAAATGTTGCTTATGGCTTATGTGAATATGCAAGAAGATAATTTTGACAAGTTGTGGTATCTTGATTTCGGGTGCAATAATCACATGAGTGGAGACAATGAGCTTTTTGTGCAACTTGATGAAATCTTCATGGAGGATGTAAAGCTGGGTAACAACTCTAGCATTTGTGTCAAATGAAAATGAGACATCAACATTGAAGTAAATTGGGTGGAGTACTGCATCTCTGGAGTTTTATATGTACCTGAATTGAAGAGCAATTTAATCAGCTTTGGTCAATTGCAAGAAAAGGGATTTGCAATTTTTATTCAAAAGAACGTGTGTCAAATCCATCATCTTGAGAAAGGTTTACTATTATAAGCTGAGATGGCTCCAAACAGAATGTTTCCACTGAAACAAAGGCTTCATCTAGTGATCCTAAGTGCTTCAAATCTATCACTCAAGAGGATGCAAGCTAGCTGTGGCATTACAGGTATGGACATCTAAGTTTCATTGGTTTGAAATTTACAAAAGAAGCAAATGGTTACTGGATTACCAAGGCTACAAGCTCCCTCAAAAATTTGTGAAGAATGCGTGATTGGAAAGCAACACCATGAGTCGTTTCCTCAACAAAGCACCTGGAAGTTGTCAAATATTCTTCAACTAGTTCACTAAGACATATGTGAACCTAATAATCCTATCTCCAACAGTGGCAATAGGTACTTAATAACTTTTACTGATGATTTTAGTTGAAAAACTTGGGTGTATTTCTTATCTGAAAACTTTGAAACTGTAACTATCTTTAAGAAGTTTAAAATTATGAAAACCATTTAGATATTCTTGAGATTTTAGTGCATATGTTTATGTTCGAAGCTTAATTAGAGATAAATAGGTTCGCATATCGTATAGAATTGATTGACCAACGAGAGAGACTTTTGATTATTTTAGGAACACCGATTTTCAATCCAATGTAATTATAGGCCAAAACGACTAAACGGATAATTGATTAAAGAACGTGTAGGTAGATTCGTGAATCCTAGTATTGGTACAACTCGAATTCGTTCTCATAAATTTACTTAAATTATTTGATAATTTATATTTAATTAAAATAGTTTTAGAATCATAAACCAAAATAAATCTGTGTTTCTTTATATTGTTAAAATTTAAGTTATAAGTTAATAGGTTAAATTAACATCTAGTACTCGTGGGTTCGACACTCTATTCATTACTACATTACTTGTTAACGATCCGTCAACTTGTAGGATTGAAATCGCACAACAACTTGTTTGTACGAATGGGAACATCACTCACTAGTGGGCATTAATTCAAAAAAATAGAACAGAGGTTGTTGCATCAGTGCTAAGCTAAACATAACGGTTTAAAATTGGAAAAAAGACATCTGAAACCAGAAGCAAGAAATTACAGCATACATTTGGCATGTCATCATTAACTTCAGAGCCTGTTTGTTACAGATTAAAAATAGTTTCTTGAATAGTTAGTCAATTGTTTTTCAACCTTGGCCCACCAATGTCGGTACTTTTACAGCCAAAGCAAAAAATCCATAGCCTAAATTTTGAAACTGCCCCTAATTGTATATGTATGTATTCCGAAACTTCAGACACAATTTCTAGATATCATTTTGGGTCAATTATTGCGACTAAAATTTCCAAAGACTAGGCCCTTTTGGTCATTGAATTTTCTTCATTCTCATGTAACAGGCAATAGTCAAGTGGTCAAAAAAACATAAACAAAAAACTAGTTTTTAATCTGTAACAAATAGGCACTAAGAGGCATGTTTGCCCAATAGCGACTCCAAATCTGCATATGAGACTAATAATTTAGGGACGGAAAAAAAATTCCAAAAAATATCGAAATCTCATCTCGTAGAGACACTAACAAAGAAATAAGTTGTGGAATAAAAATAGAAAAAGAAAATGTAGCTGTTTAAGATTAGGCAAAGCAATCCATACAACGCAATAGACTTTCTTGAATTAAACCACAACACAAGCCAATGAAGCAAGTTGTTCATCCAAAGGCGATCTTTCTAGACATGGACATCTAAATATCGGTAGTTTCTTTTCTATATCATTTGATTAATGAGTTAACAATATAAAGCCCACATATCCTACTTAAAAAATGAAAATTGTGAACTTGAATAGGTGTCAATAGTTTGAGAGGTATGTGAGCAATCTATTTATACTCATTTCCACTTGAGCAAAATATTTTACAAAATTATATACCCCAAATAAATTTGGATCAATAGTTTTCCATAGAGTTCATCATTAACAACAACAAATTTAGCCTTGTTCTTAATAAATTTGGACTCCACTATGTAATTATGTGGCATGACATGACATGTTGTAAGGATCTCTGAAGTTCCACCCATATTCTCCTAATCAATTAAGCTCTTCAATCTGATGTTAGGTTAGGCAATTAAAGATTTCGTGTGTTTCAAATCTAATTTGCATATTTTGTTTGAGTGGGAAAAGACTTTATTCATTACCTTTACACAGTTATAACTAGCCTTGTCCCCAGGTGAGCTGCAAGGTGAGACATGTCTTCTAAATCCACTTTTCAAAACCAGCATTTGTATATGAAAATTTACCTTTTAATGTATCCCTATCTAAAGAGAATCATCACATGCTATTTATTTACAACTAGCATGTAAAACGTGTGTTGCACGTGATTTAATAATGTTGTTATGGGATATATGTGTTGACGTCAGAACCTGCACTGTCCACGTGTCAACAGATCTCCAGTCACTCATCTGCCAACCTTTATGTTACATGCACACTCGGACAATCGTTAGGCACCAAGATCTCCAAAGAAAAAGGGTCCGGCGATCGTTGGTACTACGACGATCAAGTCAATTGCCGGCATATAGAGTAATATACGAGGGATGAAAGCAATTGGGTGTGGGAGGGATAAGCAGGCAGAGATTTGAACTGAGGATGTCATAAAAATTGCGTACTAAAAAATGCCTCCCTTGGAATAATTGGAGACGTTGTATTTATTGAACAAGAGTTCTAATTGATTTAGGAAAATGATCAATTAGAAATCTGATTGGACTCTCTTTCCTTATAAGATAAGGATGATCAGTTGTTAACACAATCTCCCAGATTTCGGCTCTTCTTTGAATAGATCATGTTGTCTAATCTTTAGGGGATTGAGATTTGGTTTCCTTGCGAGAGTCCTTGTGGCAATCAAACACAAGCTTTCTTTAATTATTTCATTGGTTATCCCAAAATATCGTATTGCCTGCTAGTTATAATAAATACGAAGTACGGCGAAGCTCTCTGGGTCGGTCGAGGTCCTTCAGAGGCCTCGCAATACTTTGATTCAGGAATGCAAAGATGTTCGGTGGGCTTCTAAGGCCTTCTAAGAATTGACGAGACCCTTGTTGGGCCCTCGAGGCCTTCGACGTGTCTATAGGACCTTTATGAATTCGGAAGGCCCTCGCTGGGCTTATAAGGCCTTAGCGAGGTCTGAATTAGGCCTAGATGAGACATTTACTGGGTTTGCTGATGTGAAGGCCTTACCAAAATCTGGTAGTAAAAATATGTTTATTCAAATATTTAAATAATTATAACTTAATTTAATACTGCATTAAAATACAAAAATCTGACATTAGAAAATACGGTGAAATATAATGTTTATTGTCGTATTCAAACAAAGTACTTTCTACAATTTTGTGAGCAGTATTGAACATATTTTTTTTAAGGTCTGTAATATAGTCAAATAATATCAATTAAATAACACAAACAAAAAGAATAAAAAATAGTATACATAAATTCTTAAATATATTGAATTTTGTTTCTTTATGAGATGACAAATGACTTATAACAAATCTTTGTAATTTAATATAGCTCTCCAACTATAAAGAGGTTTTGACCCAAAATATCACATGCAATTTGGGCTCGTACTACCTCAAATTAGATAGATTTATCAATTAGTATATAAAAGAGAAAAAAATAATATTTACATTAGAAATTGACAAAATTAAACATTTTCATTTGCACAATTCAGTGCCCAGACGTCTTCACGTGATCTTATCTAAATTGTAATGGAGAAATAAAATAATATTTCCAAAACTAAATATTCTAGCGATTTAAGCGTCTTATTCATGTTGGAGCATAAATAGTTAAGAAAAATTAGTTTAAGCAAAATAAATAACTATTCAATTCAAATGCATAAAAAGAATAATAGAAATAAGATTTGTATCAATAGTGGATTGAAACTATTGTTGAAGTTGGCCTACAAAGTTTTTTTTCGTCTAGAAAATATGAAGTCACAAGTCAATTAGATATATAAACAATATACAAATACGTACGAGTATGCACAATAATTAAAAAATACACCGTAACCTTTATAGTCCAACGCAAATTATTATATTTTTGATAAAAGAAAAGCATTGAGAGATGATTATTCACATTAACTAACAAAAATCACAATCACAAATACAAATCTTTAAATGAAAGTCTTTATGGACACCACAAGCCATAATTAATTACCTTAAAATAAAACAACCTTAAACTTCAAATTAGACCTGAAATAAGCTGAATAAATTGTTGGTGGAATGTCAATTACTATTACTCTTGTAAGTGATCAAACATGTTCTCACAATTCAAATAAAATATTTTTAAAATCCACTAATTAAATATAATAAATGGAAATTTAGCCTTTTCAACTTGTAAGGACTATATGTGGTTATAAATGCTAAGTTAGGGATTCAATTATAATATTAACTCAAGGACAATTTAGGTAATATAAAATATTAATGAAGACATATTTATCCAAACATGTTTCTCTCTTTAAGCCTCTTTTAGATTAGTATAGATAGATAGATTATACAATAATACAAGTGCACAGTACAAAAATTTATAGACAAAATATTCCTCGATAATCCTCAAGTAAATTATTGTAACAGCTAAAGATCTAGAATAATTCATATAATGTACATTGTTAAAAACTAAGAATATTTATTTACACCACATATATAATTAGGAGAAGGAGAAGAGGCAATCCCATCAAGATGCCTTTGAGCTAGAAAACTATGCACATGTGACAAGCAAAAAATGCGTTTCGATGTCAAGGTGCCACTTCTGGTGTTCTTCACTCAATTATTTTTTCTCCAATCAAATTGCAATGTTCTTTTGTCTCATCTTTTGGAGAAAAGAAGAAAAGGTAATTGTCACATAAAGAGCGTGACACCTTACCAAAGGGTTATTGTGGCCCTTATGGGTCAAATTCGCTAGAGAAGATACATGAACGTGTCAAGCGAAGCTGCTTGTATGTGAGTCTAAAGTATTTAGTATTTTATGTTAACTGGGTCACTATCATAGTATCTTTTCTTCATTTAAGTGTTTTATTTATTAGTTAAGGAACGGTGAATAAAAGTAGATATTAACTTTTTGAATTATTCATATGTCAAAATATTGTGTTTAATTTTGATCTTTTATTTGGGACATTATTCAATAAAAATGATTTATTTATTATGATTTTTATTTAGATTATTCATTTGCAACTTGTATTGAAATTGACCTTGTGAAACAATTTTTGAATTTTTTTATGAAATTTATTCTTAAAGATGAATGTTCCTTTAGTCTTCTAATTTTGGTACAAATACATAATCTTTTATGGAGAATTAGCAGCAAAGATTAGATTATTCATATGGAACGAAATATCTAATTGTTTCTACACATAAAATTGATAAGAAAAGTCTCAACATTCAGCTTCAGAAACATAATCTTTTATTACATTATGTCACGTACTAATTTTATTTATTTTCTCTCAATTCGTAGTACAATTTTGATAGAACACATGATTTGATTCCATTTATAAAGATGGTTCATAAAGCAGGATGTACCTTTACTGCACTTGACCATGAGTTTGTGAAAAATGAAATTTTGGGTAGTAATTTTCTCAAATAATGAGCTTAAATTTGTACCATTTCAGTAGAACGGAATTTTGGCCCATACTTTTGCTACCGTGCGAACTATTTGAAATATTCGTTCTTGAAATTTATGATATGAAAAGGACTGTGCTTTCAATTCTGGAATTTCAATGGTTTGTGCCAAGTCAAAGTATTTTATTTGATGTAATTTAACTTTTTGGGGGTAAAACACATATATTATATTCAAGTCTATTAATCGATTGATGATTTCTTATTAATGTAATATAATTTTGGTAGGCAAGCAATGGAAGAACTCTTGGTTGATGGCATGCCTGCATCCTATCAATCTGATTTACAAGGGACTAAGGCTTTTGGGGCATGTTCTCACTCTCAAACTGTTACTCCATTACTTCAGTCATGGATATCCAGAAGAATGAAGAACAAATGCATGGTGAAGGGAACTATTTGATTCAGGCTACAGAATGTCATCGAATTTGCCAAGAAGGTAGGGTAAAAAATTCTAACTCCTTGTGCTTGTAGTGGCAATCCATGGTATCTTTATGTGCCTAGTTACTTTTAAAGATTGCCATTTGTCCCCAATTAGGCAATTTTATTGTCTGCTCACACTAATTTAGTCCGTAAATAAAAACGTATGCATGTGTTCTCTTTATTGTGATATTGATATCAAAATTAATTGCCTAAACAAGTTTACTGATAAACAAAATGATATTTGGCTAATGTTAAAAGTCAAATTTACGATTGTGGTAATTTTTTTTTTTTTTTTTGATGACCCAGGAACTCGCAGTCGCTACTGGCGGAGCCTCGACCACTCTTAGAGCGGAGGCCCGACTACCAGTGCGCACTAGGTAAATCTGGAGGTTGGCACAAGACCCACAACCACACCAGCCAGGTAAATCTTCCCCAAAGAGAAGGCGGATGTCTCAAGCGTGGGTTGAACCCTCGTCGAAGCTAACCTGGTTTCCCAGGCCATGCCTTTTTTGCCAACTCGGCCACACGCTCTTGACTACGTTTGTATTAATTTTTAATATCTAAACATGTCGTTTGAATATATTATTTTTTTTCTTACTTATATGTATATTAAAAACTCCGTGAATATTCACATGGTAACATATTTCGAAATACATTTATTTTTTGGCATTTGCATTTGGGAATTTTGTAATCGATTGTATTTTCATTGGTGTTAATTCTTTTTTCTTATTTATTTATGTATGTGCCATACAATACTTTTGCATGTGCCATACAATACTTTCTAATACTTCATCCGTTCCACAAAGATAAACTCATTTTTCTTATTTATCTGTCTCAAATTATAGGCCACTTATTTTATAGAAAGTGTATTAAATTTTTATTTTTTCTAATATACCCTTATTTAATTTATATTGATATCAACCCAAATAAATTTAACATATTCCAATTATAATAAAAAATTACATAAATTTATTTACACATTTACTCAAGTAGGCAGTCAATAAATTTCACATTACCTAGAAATACTCATCCCTCAATAACAAAGTCCATAATTGATTTCATTATTGTTTTAATGTAATGCAATTCAATTTTATTTGCATTTCAATTGTAACTTAATGAACATTTAAATTTATTAGATTCGTGAATGACTAATATTAAATGGGGGCATAATAGAAAAAATGAGTGAAAATTTTATAATTTCAATTACATTAAATGAAATTTCTTAATCTGTCTGAAAAAAAAAACGAGTCTATATTTGTGGGATGGAGGGAGTAGCATGTTTGAGAGTGCTTATAAATACTTATAAGTTAATAAAAAAAATATTTTTAAAAACTTGTGATCGCGGCTCTACATTCCACAGCCCCACGTTCAATTAAGAATACTAATTCTGATTAGACCAATTAATCAGATATCCACTTGGTTTTTCTTGTACCCACTATGGAGCCATCGTCAGTCAAGTGTAGCTACTGGGCTTTCTGCTCTAATTATAATAACAAAGTCAAAAGAGAGCATACCTTTATCCATCATCCGGTTTCCTTGGAAGCCCGCCTTTGGCTTTTAATAAGGTAGGATCTCTTAAGAGCTTTGAGTCTTCTCAGATGATAGAGTACCTTCGGCGTTCATCCTAAATAGATCTTAGCTACTCCAATCACCTTTTAAACAAGCAATGCTCTCATATGAGATGAACAACCTATGCAGTCTTGTCTTCGAGCTGGGTTTATTCTATTTATTAAGTCTGTGTTCTTTGCCTGCAACAATAAAGAATAGATCATACGGCTAGAAGGTTGATAGGTCACATAAGATATTTGTGAGTGAAGGGACCCATTAGAGTATGGGCCTGAATAGTATGACTACTGCTACTTTTATATTTCTTTAATAGCTATTCATTCATAGGACTAAAGAGACTTAGGGGGAAGAGTATTAACTTATTGTATGCACGAAACCTAATTAGATAGAAAAAGATTGTATTAAGAGAGTACTAAGATAGCTCCAGCCCTGCTATTTGTGAGTCGGAGGAAGTAATAGAGTAAGAGAACTAGCTTGTCAATGGACTGCCACGATTGACAAAGGAGTGAATGGAGTAAGGTCCCTATCCTTTTTTTGAGCTAAGAGTTCCCCTCGAGGAAGATAGGGGGGAAACGATCCTTAACTCAGCTAATGAGTTTAGGAGTTAGAAAGTTAACACCTTCTTTTATACCCTTGGATAGCTGCTTTAAGATGTCGTGACAATTCTTGTGGAAAATTTCTCATTATGTCAATCTTGGGGTCAAGGTATCAGTTATGTAATGATTATGTGAGTACAACCTATTCAATAAGCAATATACAATCTATGGTAAGCAAAAAAGCTGTCAAATCGCAAATCGAATTGAAACTGTAGTTTTGAGACTGTTATTTGGATCCACGTGAACCCGTCATTGTTTTATTTATAATCGAACTAAACTGTTTCGAAACAGTTTTGAACTAAGTCTCGGTAAAATGACTTGTTCAAATAACATGTTGACTTTTTTTTAATACTACTCAATTAATTGAAAATTTATCATATTTTGTAAAGGTGGCAAAATCAGCCCGGTCTGCGGGCCGGCCCATATAACTCGACCTTTTGGGTTTGGCTAGTCGTGGCCCAAATAAAATCGGGTCAACATGGCCCAGCCCATCTAGCCCGCGGGCTAGTGGACGGCCCAATTTTGAATTTTTTTTTTTTTTTTTTCGCTTTTGCTCCTTAACATTAGCCACTTATTTTGTGAATAGCCCTAATACATAATCCAAATAATATCAATCTAAAATGATCTAAGCCTAAGTCACCAATAAACATTAGTCCAAAAATCCCAAGATCCAACATAAAATTGTTTAGATTTAATTAAAATTCAGTTTAATTTAAGTTTCAATCCAAAATATATTTGGTGTGACAAGTAAATTATTTATTTTAAATTTACTTATAAGTAAATTTTTTTATTTAAGCCAAACATGCTTATGTCTCAAAGCAATAAGACTAGCATGCTTTTAATAATTGTATTTTTTTAAAAGTGTCTACAAATAATTTACAATTAACAAAAAAAATTATTATTTTGTGAGAAAATTGATGTTTATCTATTGACTAATACATGAGAGCCATAATTTTATAAATTATACTCTTTAAAAATATCAAAATATGTCTAAATTTATCTAAGATTGTATTTGATGTAATGTATTAGATTGTGTAACAAATTTATTTATAAAAACAAGCTAAAAAAAGAAAATTAAGACCAAGTTGGGCTAATGGACTAACATATTTCTGGCCCATACAAAATTTGCCCAGCCTAATTTCATATGTGACCCTGTTCTGGTAGGCTGGGCTGGGCCAACCCAACCTATTTGCCAGCTCTAATATTTTGTATCGTAAGTGTGTCATATAAATATGGACTCTGATATCTGTATTTTTGCACAAAACGATGCTGTATTGGTTTTTCTTTTTCTTTTTCTTTTTCTGGACTGCAAACCGTTTTTATCACGACCGTAGGAAGTTTCTCCTCTACTAACCCAAAAATCCATAATATGTCTCTCTTCATCCTGTCTAATTTTTTTTTTCCAATTTGTTCAATTTTCTTTTTCTTCGCCATTCTTCTCCAAATCTTTCCTTTTCAACCTCAACCTTGTTCCTCCCATCAATCTCCATTTATTTTTATATGGTCGAAATCCACCGATAAGCGATATACCAATTAGGGTATAAAAGGCACGCGACC
The DNA here is from genome assembly GCA_030279155.1 of Forsythia viridissima. Taxonomy (NCBI): domain Eukaryota; kingdom Viridiplantae; phylum Streptophyta; class Magnoliopsida; order Lamiales; family Oleaceae; genus Forsythia; species Forsythia viridissima. The sequence goes on from CM059039.1 coordinate 27,399,717, forward strand.
ATTTGTTTCAACTTCAAAACCCTACCTGCTTTGTTCCTTTTGTTTTCTGCAAATTGAAAATTCCCTTTGCCCCATCCCATTTTCATGCCTGATTATTCATCCTTCTTCCTTTAAGATACGGTTTTTGTCCATATTTAGAATGCCTAAACCCTAGAAACGTACTCTTTGTTGCAATTTTGAGTTTTTTTGGCCAAAAAAAACATTTCTTGTAGATCTTGTTATGATCAGTGCATTAGCAAAGACTGGAGAGAAAGCAAGAAGAAGAACAGGAACCAACGGAATTAACAAACATTTGAAATTGTTGAAGCCAAATGAAACAACACTGTTTTGAAGAAATAATACGGCACCGTATCAATTAGTGAAGGCGGCGTCGTTTTGATCATTAGTTGCTACTAAATTAATATTATGTTTTTATAAGTTGTAATAGTAACTTTTACGCTTTTAAAACTGATTAAAAATTGAGCAGAGAAGAAAGAAAAATAGCAGATTGTGGATGATTGTTGTTGCAAATCTTGTTTCTTCTTCATCAATTCATCTTTTCCTTTTGCTTTTCACTTTTTGTATTTCATTTCCCATCTTAATTCTATTTCCATTTAAAATTGATTGAGTTATGTTAAATTTGAGCTATTATTATGGATTCCAGTTCAAAATTGGTGCAGTAGTTCTGGTTTGATCTTCAATTTCCACCATTTGACCTCAAACCATTAGAATTGGTATCAAAGCAGTGATCCTGTCATTAAGGAAATGGAAACCAGATAGAAAACCAGCAAAGACCATTGGAAGAGGGTATACAGGGATGTGAGTGACTTGGGAGCTGCCTTCACACATTTGTCTAGTAAGGCTGATTCATCAGATAAATTATTCAAGACCTTATGTGGGAAACAAGACAAAATTGAGAATTAGATACATGAAATGAATGAAAAATACGATGCAATTGTAGTTATGTTAGCTAAACTGAGTGTTGCTAGAGACAAACATGTGGAAGAGACTAATAGTGGGACTAGCTATGAAGGAGGAAGTATAGTAGTGGGGAATTGAGGAGATCGAAGGATGAACAGGGGTAAGTATGATGTAAGGATAAATACGAAATTACCCAAAATAATTTTTTCCCAATTGGAGGAGAAAACCCCAGGGAATGGGTAAGAAAGGCCAACAAATACTTCCAAATCCACCAAATACCAGAAGAGATGAAGATGGAGATTGCTGAGATGCATCTTAAGGAAAGGGCAGATATTTGGTTCCATGGGTTTTTGGCAAGTCACCCTAAAGCTGATTCGAGTATGATGACCACTGAAATTTGCAGAAAACACTGGAGAAGAAGTGGTGGAAACTTTTAGTAAAATTATACAGTATAGAAGTGTAGTGGAGTATATGGAAAGATTTGATGAAATAAAGTCTCAAGCCATGATAGCCTATCTAACCTGCCTGAATCATACTATATCAACATCTTCACCAGTGGACTGAAAGGAGAAATCAAGTCCATGGCGAAAATGATTAAGCCAACTTCCCTAACCCAAGCCTTTGAAATTGCCCTCCTACAAGAAACAACCATTACTGCTTTAAATAGAACCACAAAAAACCAAAAACCTTTCAATCCCACTAAAAGCCCTTACATCAAACCTAGTGATAACCCTACTCAATCATATAACTCACCTTCCTTAACCACAAAAAACTCATCATCCACCAACAAAACTATCACACCCACTGATATCCAAACCAAAAGAAATTTGGGACTTTGTTTTAGGGTGATGAGAAGTACACATTTGGCCATGAATGTAAAAATAGGATGATAAACTTCATGATGGTGGAAGATGAAGTGACAGAAGACCCTATAGAAGAAGAAGTCAAGATAGAGAACAAAGGGGAGGAAGATGAGGAAGAGAATGTGCTGCTGATTTCTGTGAATGCACTAGTGGGTAATCTGAAACACATGACTATTAGGATACCTGGAAAACTTAAAGGGATAGAGGTGTCCATACTCATTGACAGTTGAAGTACCCACATTTTTGTAGATGAAAAACTCGTCCAATCATTGAAATGTGAAATTGACCCTTCCAAGACCATGATGGTGTATGTGGCAAATGTATTATATTTCTAGATTGTGGATTGATTTTGTTGAATTTGATATGTTTATTGTAATATTTGGTTTTTGGATTCGGTTTGCAAAACAAATATTTTTTTTTTCTCACTAAAAAACACTATTGTAAGCATATGAATTTGTGTATCTATCTATGACTATAACTGTTTGTACATATTTTTCTGTTTCTGTCACCTCCACTTGGTGGGGACTTTTCGTAGTTGATAATAAATATTTTCTCTCCTTTTTTGAGCGTAGCGACAATAGTAGTGGAGTGCAAAAAGTGGCGGGGCTTTTTTTTCTGTATCCACTTCAGTGTGATAATCAATATATGAATAAAATATATGTGCAGAATAACAATAGTGTATAAGAGTTGTGTGTTCTGTTTTTACCTGGAGTGTTGGCCTCTATTTATAGGGATAGCCTGCAGTTATTGATGACGGGTGTCCATTCATCTCACTCATTTGATGATGGGTGTCCCTTTATCTCTCTCATTATCAAGAGTTATTAAGGGATATTTCATCTTCTCAATTGTTGGTGTTTTATCTTCTCAATTATCGATGGTAACTGTCATTTTATAGGTCACCTATCTGGCTTACCTAATGGTAGTTGGGTCATTGTTGTCTATTTTTCAGAGATGAGCTTATGATACCAACGAGGCGTGCGAGTCGGCGTGGCGGGCGTGCTAGGATGTGCCACTATTGGTAGACAGCATATAGCAGCTATCATTATTTCTATCATTATAAGCCCATCTACTTTTCATAGACTGTCTTCAATGAGAAGTAGAAATAATCTACCATACATACTTTTCTCTAAATTTTTCAGATAGAGGCTCATTGCCTTGATTTTTAAACAGAGGCTCATCACCTTATTTTTTGGACAGAAGCTCATCGCCTTGATTATAAAACAGAGGCTCATCACCTTGATTTTTAAATAAAGGCTCGTCACTTTTTTTTTCAGACAGAGACTTATCGCCTTAATTTTCAGATAGAGGCTCATCGTCTTGTTTTTCAAATAGTGGCTCATCGCCTTGATTTTTTAATAGAAAATCATCGCCTTGATTTTTAAACAGAGGTTCATCGCCTTATTTTTTCAGACACAAGCTCATCGCCTTGATTTTTAGTGGTTGCAGCTGGCCTTGTTTTTCAGACAGTAGCAGTTGTCATTATTTTTGGTCTTGTTTTTCAGACAGTAGCAGCTGTCATTATTTCTAGACTCGCCTTGATTTTTAAACATAGGCTCATTGCCTTTTTTTTTTTTTTGGAGCCTTGGGTTATTGGGTGACCTCGCCTCAGTTTAATTTTTTTTAAAGGTTTGGGCGAGCTCGCCTCATCTTTGGTGACCTCACATCGCCTTGGTTGAGCTTGCCTCGCTTAAATTTTTTTTTAAACCTTGGCTCGACTTGGGAGAGGTTGCCTCGTCTTGGGTGAGATCGCCTCGGCAAATTTTTTTTTTAGTCAAGGCTTTGTCTCCTCGTTTGACTGTTGCAGTAGTTGAGGATATTTTTGTCGCAGGTTGGGTCCAATAGGTGCACTAGGACTTTCCAGCTATCCGGATCCTTCCTTAGTACATTCATCATTTATCTGCCGTAGATGGTTTAATTTCTACTTGATTTTATCATTTTGAGGTTCGGGCTCGTCCTGAGTCCTCCTGTTAGACTCAGGTTCATTTCGATCTTTTATACTTAATGAGATATGCTTCTTTAGCATACTTATACTTATCCCCTCTCTTGAGTAACTCATGCATCATAACTAGTGGGTTTTTGGAGAGTGACATCTTGAAAAGGTGACTTCGGGTTCCAATCATCATGGCAGTGACTACAGCAGACATCTGCAGATCTTTAATTTCCAGTGTGGCCATATTGAACCAGGCAATGAAATCTTTCACTAATTTGTCCTTTTCCTGGGTAAATTGCATCAGGCTGATGGCAGTTTTCTTAGTACGTTTACTACTGGCAAAGTGTGTAGCAAAATTTTTTGGAAAAATTGTCAAATGTACTGATCAATTTTGGGAGAAGGGTGGCCACCCAGTCCCTGGCCTCCTGCCTAAGTATTGGAGAGAAAGTCCTGCACATAATCGCATCAGGGGTAGCTTGCAACATCATCAAGTCGACAAAAGCCCTCAGGTGATCGACAGGATCATAGGATCCCTCGTACTTCTCCATCTTTGGCTGTTTGAAGTCTTGTGGTAAGGGGACTTCCATCACTTCTAGGAAAAAAGAATCTTCTTCCAACACCATAGATTGTTACCTACTACTTTTCTTAGAAATAACCTCAGCTATTTTGCGACCCATCATGTCTTCTAATTGCTGCTCTAGTCTTAACCTAGTGTCTCAACCAGCGTAGGCATGGGCACCCATGACGGTTGCCTCCAATGTGGATTTGTGCCAGAGATCAATGAATGGAAGTGGTGTGTAGAAAGTGGAGCAAAAAATATTGGAGTCAGCAGTAGAGCTGCAGTTGGCGGTATTTCCATTGCTGAAAAGTTAGGAGCCTGGAGAGGAGCCCCTTGGGTGAGGGCCCTACCAGTGGAGCCAAAGAAATTGGAGCTAGCAGTGGAGCTACCGTTGGCAGTGTTTCTATTGCTGGAAAGTTAGGAACTTGGGGAGGAGCCCCTAGCAGTGAGGGCCCTACAGGTGGATGGCTATAACCATAGGATGGAGTTCATGTTAGTAATGATCCTACCAGTGAAAGGTTAGGACCCTACAATGACTGAGAAACCGTAACGTTTCAATCCTAGAGTAGATCCGTTAAGGTTGCTATATGAGCTTGCAGTGCCACAGGTTGAGCGGTAGAAGCAAATTCTTGTTGTGGGTAGTTTGTAGCAGCATTAGACTCGGTGTCTACATCTCCGACGAGAGCTGGTGGAGCAGTTACATTCCTAAATCTTCTAATTCGAGCAATGACTTTTTGTACTATTCCCACATACGGCACCAATTGATGATAAATATTTTCTCTCCTCCTCTAAGCGCAGCGGTGATAGTAGTGGAATGCAAAAAGTGGCGGGACTTTTTTTTCGTGTCCACTCTAGTGTGATAATCAGTATATGATTAAAATATATGTGCAGAATAGTAATATGGAGTGTATAAGAGTTGTGTGTTCTATTTTTACCTAAGGGGTTGGCCTCTATTTATAGAAATGGCATGCAGTTATTGATGACATGTGTCTCTTCATCTCCCTCATTATTAGGAGTTAATTAGGGATATTTCATCTTCTCAATTGTTGGTGTTTCATCTTTCCAATTGTGGATGATAACTGTCATTTTATAGGTCACCTGTCTAGCTTGCCTAATGGCAGTTGGGTTATTGCTGTCTATCTGTCAGAAATGAGCTTATGATACCAACGAGGCAGGCGAGTCGGTAAGGCGGGCGTGCCAAGACGTGCCACTATTGGCAAACAACATATAGTAACTATCATTATTTCTATCTTCAGTAGTGAAGAGAGAGAGAGAGAGAGAGAGAGAGAGAGAGAGAGAGAGAGAGACAATGGAGGAAAAAAGGGAATTACTTTTCACATTCAAAAAATAAAAATAAAAAACGGGCACTCCCATTTCTTCTTGTCTTTCACATGGGATTTTGGGTATTGAAAGTCATTTGTGTTGAAAAATGAGATCATTATTTTAAGATTTGCAGTCTTCAATTATCTCTACTCTTTGCACCGCTCAGGTAATTTTTCTGTCTTCTTCATAATTTAATGTGTTACCTTTAAAATATCTCATTTTTCTTTGTTTTCTTAGTTATATTTTTCTTGGGTACACGAAGCATAAGGTGTATGGGAACATGATTTTTAAAATTTATATAAGGTTTTCCATTTGGGTTTCTGAAGATTAATTAATAAATTCAAAGATTAACTAATAATTCTCGATGATTAATTAATAATTCCCAAAAGGTTTTCCATTTGGGTTTATTGAGTATATGAAGTTTAATTAATCATTGGTGTTTATGTAGTTCTGACCTGTGTGATTAATCACTTGAATTTGAGCATATGATAACAACCGTTTATTGATGCAGTCATTTTTATTTTGTGAAGATCGAATTTGAAGTTGATAGGCTCGATTAGCTTAAAGCTAGCAGAATGAAAGAAATTGCTTTCAAGTAGCAGGCCGAGCTCAAGGAGATATTTGCACATGCTCACGTTGAGATTGATACATAGGCTGCTCGAGTGAAAATATTGGCACTCATTGATTCCGGTAATTTAGAGCCTGTGGATTTATCGGCTGACATGGATAATCAGATAGTGAAATCAAAAGAAGAGGCTCTTAGCAGAAAAGCAATATTGGATAAGGTTGAGAAGTGGATGTCATCTTGTAAAGAAGAAAGCTGTCTTGAAGACTACAATAGGGTAAAGCCCCTTAAGACATTAACATGTCCATTATAAAACTTGAGCATTACATAGAATCTCATTTGATATAAACAAGGGAAATTGGCGCAAATGGTCCCTAATGTTTCATTTTTGGTGAAATGGTCCCTAACCTATCCATTTAGGTGCGCAATTGGTCATTTTAGGTGGGCAAATGGTCCCTATCACTATTTTTTGTCTTTATTAGTAGGTGTAAAATTGTCAAGTCACATTTTTTTTCAACCTTTCAATTGGCGCAAATGGTCCCTAATCTTAAGAAATTTCTAATTGGATTCCTAACATTTAAAAAAGTGAAAATGAGTCCGATACTTTATTTTTTTTATTAAAAATTAAAAAAAAAACTAACAAATTGATAATATACTAAATTATTTTGAATATTTTATGAACTATTATAAAATAACCAAAATTAAAATTCATAATTATTAACAAATGTGCTAATTAAAATTATTTTATTACTATTAAGTAATCATATTATTTAAAATTCAAACTTTAATTTTATCATTACAACAAAAGAAGAAAAAAAAATTTGTCACAAAATTTTTTTTTACTTATGCTCAACCCAACTCGATTATATACAGTCTCATATTTACTGGACCAATACAATCCAATTTTGAGCCACAAGGTTACTGGACCAGTCCTATTTTAAATTTTAATTAATTTTTATATTAAAAAAAAGGTTCCCACCCATCCCACCCCACCCCCACCCCCCCAAATACGAGCAAAAGAGAGGGGATTTCTCCCCTCCCTTCTGCTCGCGAAACCAAGGGAGAGAAACGGGATTTCGCCTCGAATAGGAGGGGGGGGGGGAGAAATCCTCCCTATTTCGCTGCGACGGGGGAGATCTCTCCATCCCATGTTTCCGGTCGTTGTGGGGAGAGATCCCCCCTATTCGCGGCGAAACCAGGGGCCGACGACCGGGGAGGGGAGAAATCCCCTCCCTTCTACTCGCGTCGTCGCGAATAGAGATGGATCTCTCCCCCCCGTCGCAGCGAAATAGGGGGGATTTCTCCCTCCTATTCGCGGTGAAACCAGTCCCCCGGTGACCGGGGAGGGGAGAAATCCCCTCCCTTATGCTCGTATTTTGGGGGGTGGGGTGGGAACCTTTTTTTTAATATAAAAATTAATTAAAATTTAAAATAGGACTGGTCCATTAACCTTGTGGCTCAAAATCGGATTGGATTGGCCCAATAAATATGAGACTGTATAAAATCGAGTTGGGTTGAGCATAAGTAAAATTTTTATTTGTGACAAATTTATTTTTCTTCTTTTGTTGTAATGATAAAATTAAAGTTTGAATTTTAAATAATATGATTACTTAATAATAATAAAATAATTTAATTAGCACATTTGTTAATAATTATGAATTTTAATTTTGGTTATTTTATAATATTTCATAAAATATTCGAAATAATTTAGTATATTATCAATTTGTTAGTTTTTTTTTTAATTTTTAATAAAAAAAATTAAAGTATCGGACTCATTTTAACTTTTTTAAAGGTTAGGAATCCAATTGCAAATTTCTTAAGATTAGGGACCATTTGCGCCAATTGAAAAGTTGAAAAAAAATGTGACTTGACAATTTTACCCCTGCTAATAAAGACAAAAAACAGTGATAGGGATCATTGGGCACCTAAAAGGACCAATTACGCACCTAAATGGATAGGTTAGGAACCATTCCGCCAAAAATGAAACGTTAGGGACCATTTGTGCACTAATGGTAAACGTTATGGACAATTTGCGCCAATTTCCCTATAAATAATTTTAGAATATCATTTGATATATGTATGTTGCCAATGTCTTCAAGACAAATAATTTGTGGATATTTTCATGAAATCGGGAGAACAAGTGGATACATCCAAATAATTTATTTTATGCTCTGGTTGGTGTTTTTATGATGCTTGTTTTATTATGAAAATTGTTTTGTTTCATTTTACTAAAGACGATGTTGAGAACACAATTTGATGTCAAAACAAGTAGTCAATTAAATATTGTATTGTATGCTTTAGTACCATGACTCTACATCATTGTATAGTTGGAACATATTATTTTCTTGGTAGTCATTGTGAAAAACATATATTAGTTTAAACCAATAAATTACACTCATCTATCTAAGAGACTAAGAGAGCAGGAAAAGAGCTAATTCAATAAAAAAAAAATCTGAAAATCAGTTAGACCGTCAAGAAACACTCCCAACCATTTCAGGAAAGTGAAAAATAGTAATGGGTGATAAAGGAGAAAAATCCAGCCACGCCAAGGAAGAAGAAGAAGAAGAAAATCCTGAGGAGGAGAAGAAAGATGGAAACCCAATCAAGAAAGAAGAATAAGGAAATCTCATATAGAAAGAAGAATGAATTCCCATTCAAGAAAAAGATGCATATATATCAGTTGTCCAAAATTTACCAGGTAAATTGAAATTGATATTGCATTAAAAATATTTTCTACACTTTATTAATTAATATATATTGCTTTATTTGTTCATGTTGCAGCTTAAGAACCCCCAGTTGACCCTGCACCTCAATCCCTTGTTGCACCTGAGGGCCTAACAAGGACATTGATGCATATCTTGAGGAGTCAAAGAAACAACCTACACCACTTTCTGCCCGAGCATCTATGTATAGATGTCATGGTGCACCACCACCCCGAGGTGGTATATCACTGGGTGGTGCAGCACCACCCTATACTAATAGATCAACTCTTGGTCTATCACATACCCTTTAACCACTTGATGGTCTACTACCACCAACTTTTTTTTTTTTTTTTTTAACCAGACGGTGGTCTATTAACACTGGCAGGTCTACTTGGTACCGAGGTACCCATTAAGTTTCTACATAACAGTTGCTTGTAAATCTGTACATTTTACTGGTATCTATACATTTATTGTGTTTACCACTATTCTGACATTGTTAATAATATGTACATTTCAAAGACATGAAAAAAAAGGGCGGGATAATCTCTCTCGTTGGTTATCTGGTGTGAGAATTAATACTTCTTCTAGATAGAGAAGTAATGTAAATGCATAAGCTGATAAAAATGGAGAATACTTCAACGCATTGGGATCGTCACCATTATATAGAAGGTAATGTGGTGGACGTGGCGCAATGATCTCTAACACATGTGGCACTTTTGACCGTCGGATCTAGGGTTGGACCTCATTATATAGAAGGTAATGTGGTGGACGTGGCGCAAGGATCTCTAACACGTGTTGCACTTTTGACCGTCAGATCTAGGGTTGGACCTCATTAGTACAACGGTGCCCCAATCTTTCGACAAGTGTCCAAACTTTGAACATTAGATCTAACGTTGGTGTGCATCAATATAATGTAACTAAGGACTTTTGACAAAAAGCTTCGGTAAGAGCTCTTGACCCGGGCAGTACTTAGCCTCAAAAGATAGAGAGGCCAGGTAATACCCAATCTTAAGAGAGAGAGAGGAGGTTGGGTACTAGCAGGCCTAAAAAAGGAGGGAGGCTGGGTACTACCAGGCCTCAAGAGAGAGGAAGACCGGGTAGTACCCAGCCTTGAGGCCTTCAGGGGTCGGGTGGCGTTTGAGCATCACCTGACAGCCAATACCGCCAATGGTATTGGCAGATATTCTATCGGGGCGAATTTTGTAATTTTTCGTTTGGTAAATACCAGGTAGGATGGATGAATTTATACAAAATTGAAATAAATAGTTAAAAGGCATAAGTAGATAGTACACATATTTACATAATTAACTTGATTTTTGTTTCTATATATCGAAGTCCATATTTATGTGATTCGATTAAGGTACAAAACATGATAAAATTTCAATTGATTCACTAAATAGAATAAAAAAAAGTCAACTTGTTATTTTATAAGTCATTTCATCGATACTTCAACTTATTAACATAGGTTTTATTTTTATTTTTTAATTAGGTGAACGGTTCGATTTGGTTTAAATAGTTTTTAACTATCGAAATATAAATCGAACCATATCAAAACATTTTGGTTCGGTTCAAAACCAAAATATTGACGAATCCACATAAATCCATATCAACGATTTTGAAACTACAATTTCAGTTTGATTTTGCAATTTGACGATTTTTTTATTCTCTAATAAATCGTATAATGCTAATGATTGAAGAGGGAATTTGACAACTATCACTTTCCAGATTTGTATTTTGAAATATGTCTATTTTTTATAACATTTGATGAAATGACTAAATTTGAAAATTTTGGACAAAATTACTCATAGATGATCAATTGAATATTTATTATATCCATTTTTTATCGTCCCACTCTCACTTTTTATGTCTCCAACTTAAACTCTCTCTTTCATCGCTTCATTCATTATTGCCACTGCCCTAAACTCTATTTCTCACTCCCATTTGTTATTTTTACTGCTAGATTCTCTCATTCTTATTTTAGATTCAAATACATTGTCATTTATGTCACCGGTTTTTGAGCCATTTGAAAAAGTCAATCGATTTTTTAAGTCAATTATAAGTTATTAAAAATTGAGAAAATTAGTATATTTTTGCTATAAATTAAATGAAACTTAAATTTGATTTAATGCATCTCTATTTTTTTATCGCAATATTTTATGTTGTTGGGTAATTTTTTTCGATTTAATTTTTATATTAGTGAATTGTATTAGATATTAGGTTTAATTACAAATTTTTTCGTTCTAATTTGTTGATATATTTTGTAGTTGATGTATGGAGAATGAAATGGGTTACATTTGGTCGAAAACAGGCAGACAGTAGGTACAAAACTCTTCTCTTCGTCGACAAAATGGATGGTCATTTTATCGATAAAATGGCCGCCCATTTTGTCAACATCGACAATTTGGGCCACCCATTTTGTCCGACAAAATAAATGGGTATAAATTTGTGCTCATTTTTTGTCGATTTTTTTTTTTTATCAAACTATCGATTTTTAAAAAACAAATTCAAATGTCGATTTTTCAAACTCATTTGTTGATTTTCTTTTTAAAAAAACTCAATTGTTGATTTTTTCACTGATCTATCGATTTTTTTGGACTAATAGTTTTCTTTAGAAGTTATTGTATGACTGTCAACTACTGTTAAATATTCATAAAAAATGGTCATTTTTACAAAATGATATATTTAAAATTTTACATCTAAAAATAATATATTTATAAATATTATCAAAAGTTGTTATATTTCTAATTTACTATTTAGTTTAGGACGCATTTCAAATTCCCCATAATTTGATAGGCTGCAGTCACACAATCATTACAGAAGTGATACTTTGACCCCAAGAATGACATAATGAGAAATTTTCCATAGGAATCGTCCCGGCATATATCCAGATTTTAGGTGCACTTTTATATTTGGGTTATTAGTTATTGGATTATCGGGAACTATTTCAAATAATATTTCTTTGCACTTATTATTGTTGTTCCTCGTTAATATCTGATTAAATACATTCACTTCTTAACATAATATATATCAAGTGAATACATAGAGAAGACAGAAAAATGGTATCTTATGTGTATCTTTGCTAAAATTGTTAAGTTACATAAACTATAATGATTGTAATTTTTGTACTACATCGCTAAGTTAATTAAGATTTACGTTCGAGTTTATAAATGTGGTAAAGTACAACTATAATGAATCCAATTATGTGTCAAATTGATTTTTTAAAGTTGAACTCTATTCAATAGAATAGTGTTATGAAGAAACAAGATATCAGTTTAGGTAGTGGACTCAACTAATTCATTGTCCAAAATCAATAAGTGGAGTCCACTGTCATATAGATTCTGCGTAGCATAACTCTATCAAATAAGACTACAACATTTTTATCGAAGTCGATATTATTTCGAGAATCACGATTATTGTCGATACCACTTCTTGTAAGATTGATTTCATGAAGAAACTCATTAGAAAATACGAAATATACAGTGGACGTCGATTTTAAAAGAAAAGTATACTATAACAACTCGTAGATCACGGATCCCAAAAATAAAAAATTAATAATACCTGATTTTGCCAAATTGTAGATATATATGGCCACAAGTATATGTGTATATATATGGGTGAATTGCCGGACAAATCTCCTTTGGCAGTGAGCTAAATAATACAGCCATAAATGACAGTGAAGTAGGCTACCGCCAAAGGAGTAATTGCCCAGTAATGCATCCACACACTTGAATACTTGATCAACAGTGCTCATCCCTTGTATCTATTTATAGCTCATGGATTACTGTGGATATTTACGGCATATTCTTCTGTTCATTACCCATTCAATGATCCAATCTACTAATTAACTGATTATTATGATTTACATGAAATATTTTAAGCAAGCAACTCGACTTACTTCATTATAGAAAAATCCAATGTTCTAAAAAGTGCGCCTAAGCACGAAGCGTGACCTCCACGCCTCGCCTAGGTCCTAGACGCGCGCTTTTTTGATCAACTATTTTTTTAACTAAAAAACTTGCGCCTAGGCTCGCATATGCATGCCTAGACACGCTTAATTACGCCTAGGCGCTACTAATCTCGCTAAGGCGCGCACTTTTTAGTTAAAAAATTTATTTTTATCTTTTTTTTTAAAAAATATTTAAAATGATATTAAAAATAAGAAAACGCTTTTTAACGCTTTGCTCTCGCCTCATCTCGCCTAAGCCTCGCCTAGGTTCAAAAAGCTTAAAACTTGGCTTTTACGCCTAGCCACGCTTTACGCTTTTTAGAACTTTGAAAAAATCGTGTCCATGCGGTGGAAGTGAAGCCTTGACGTTTTCAAAGAATAAATCAAAATTTTAAGAGAGGGAAAACAGAGCACATGATTTTTTATTTTTTATTTTTAAAAAAAAAATGAAATGAATGTATGATAATGTCATGCAATAGATATGAAAATTTCAATGTTTCTAATTGTCATTACTTACTATTTTAGCTACTTTGGCATGTCATTATTGTATGATTAGGAACTTAATCATCCTGCTAATTGACTTAAGATCAGACCAATTATATATACATTGGTTTGACAATCAATCTTAATCAATCTTGTATATATATAGAAGTTATTATTTTTTTTCTTGACAACCAATTTTTTGACAATGAATTGAGATATTAGAAGTTGCATTATAAATATTCATTAATATATATTTTGAATATTATGTATATAATCAATTGTAGAGCATGTTTGATCAAGTTTTTTTTTAAATTATTTTTTTTCAAACTCATTTTCACTACACATTTTATAAGACCCACAATTTGATTTTCTTTTTAAGCACACATTTCACCAACTTTTTTCAAAATCTCCTAAAAATTACTTTTAAACTTCACCAAACAAACACTATATTAAATATTCCTTGGGGACTTAAATGATTTTAAATAAAATTATTAACTTATGTATTTATCGTGGTTATTAATTTAGTACACTGTCCCAAGTTGGGACTAAAAAAATTGATTGTGAAGCCAAGTGTGCTTGTGGTCTGATCATTATGCATACACTCGTGTCTCTGAGAAGGGACTTATCTGTCTTTTAATTTATTTGTTAGTCAAATTAGTTCTTCTTTTACCTCTTGCAACTACTACCATAGAAATGATGTTTTCAATTATAAATATCATAAAGATCAATTGAACAATCGGATTGAAAATGAATGGATGAATGACCACATGATTGCATATATTAAAAATTAATTTTTTGATAATATTTGTAATAATAATGTTGTTAACTGATTTAAGAACATGAAAACTAATCGTAGACAATTTTAATGTATTTTAAATTTTTAATTGTTGATTTCTATATATAATTCGTCTTGATATGTTTTGCATTTTGTCTATACAATGCCCCTTTAAATAAAATCTTATGTCCGCTACTAGTTCTGACTAATCTAAAATTTCATCACAGCCTTTGGTTGAAGAACCCCCAATCTTACCCGTTCCCGCCCCGTCCAGTCCAGTCCAGTCCCTTCCCCGGAAACAAATAAAATAATTATCAAATTAGTAATCTTCCTTATTAAACTACCTAGTTTCCAACATATATCATTTTCTGAAATTAAAACAGCATATCCATAGAAAAAGCGTAGAAAAAGGTGCAAAGTGAAAGTCAGAACTTGGGACCATGGCCCCAATGAAAAGTATGGTCCCCAATGAAAAGTAAAGAGAAACCCTAGAGGAATAGTCCCAAGCATGTGCCACTTCTAGTTTCAGCATATCCAAAATGAAGGTGCGATCCAGAGAGTATAAAAAGTGTGCTCTCAGTCCTCAGAAACCGAACCAGCATGGCAGCTTTGAGGAAAAGGGAAATGTGTGGATATACTATTATCTATTGGCAAGGTGGCCATGCATGTGCATACTTCTTCTTTGCCAAGGAGAACTGCCCTGCCATTCTTGCCCACAATATGTCAACAAATAATTCGCAGAGCGTCACTTGACCGAAAGAGAATGTTCGTCCCATCAAATCAGTAGGGCTGTAATTAAACAAGGATCGGACCAGCTAGCTCAACCTGGGCTGACCTTAACAGCTCTGAACCGGTTATTGGGTTAAAACCTGATGTGTTAATTAAATTTATTGGATTATTAGGCTTTTTGTGACATGCTTTATCATTAGGCATTTCACGTAGAAAGATGTTTCAATTTCAAACTTTTTTAACATCCCACATATTTGATTTTCCGTGATTACATAATCTAGACATGCTAATAAGAAATTATGTAAGAAATTTCATAATCTAGATATGCTAATAAGAAATTACAAAATATAGCATGTTTGGCCCCAGTAAAAGCCAGAAAAATCTGACTTTTAAGCCGGGCCAAAAATTTAAGATAACTAGATAAGAATGCTATTTATTCATGAACTACTAGCTACTTAATAATAACAAAAGGACCTTAAGTTTCATTAAGGAATAATCTTTGGAATGTATGAACCGTAATCTCACTAACACTTGCTCGAATGTGAATGTGGAGATATTTTTTCAATATATGAAACAATAATTTTATTAAATCAAAGATACAAATTTACAATTACCTAGAGGACAAGATATTCTCTATGAATGAAAACATTAAGAAGAAAATAATTCTTGCCAATGAATAATTAAAGAAAAAGGAATGCTATAACCCTTTCCTGGAATTCAATAAACATTATGCTAATTCCTTCAAAAGTCATGCAGTTTCTTTCTGACAATATCACCAAGAAAAGAGCCGATACAACAATAGCCTTTTAAGTACCTGAACCAAAAATGGATTTGCTTTCCAACAAATGAACCATTGGATCTTTCAAGACGTACCCAAGCTAAATTTGCTTCCTGCAGAAAAGATGATAACTCTGTTGTAATTCATATCACGATTACAAAATATAACATGCACCTATAGAAAATAAAACAATAAATCCATATGGTAACGAAACAATTAACTACTCACCAAGAACATCTGATCCATTCAGACCTATTTAGTTAGGGAATGTCCCTTTCACCGTTAGACCAAGGCCTCATTTGAAATCACGAACCAGTTACCGAATAGTCAAATTGCATTATTCAAATTATATTTTATGTCGCTGATGGTAACTGCTGCCATTATGCCTGTGTCAAAATAAGATTGTTATATGTCCCTGTGTGTCCACGTTTGGGCTGTGTTGTGTTTGAGACAGAAATTTTGATATTAGGTTAGTTGTTATGGAACAACCTCAACTAAAAATTTAATTATCCCTTTAAATTTTGTCTTCATTACATCCTGTCATGTGCTTGTTGATTCACTTTCTTATTAACAGCCAACGTTCACAAAATCTTTATACAGTAGGTGGCGAAAGAGATGCGAACTCGGGAAATTTATCTACTATGGTACCGTATTAAACCAACTCATCTAAAAGTTTAAGCCGCAAAAAAAGAACAAATTTGGTCTTCAATAGTTATTCCGAAAGCAGATGACCGATTCTGAAAAAGTGGTTGTCAGCTTAGGTGTGTGGTCCTTCAACTAGAAACATGTCCCATTTCAAGTGAAAGTCATAATATGGAATTGGTTTGTAAGCATCAACAGATGGTTTACCTTTAGCTGAATATTATCACGAAGACATTCCAAAGAAAAATAATACATATTCAAAGGTACTTGATCATAACAGTTCAGTATATCTGCTAACTAATAAAAAACACAGGCATGCTTTCCTATTTCCACAATCCATTCCAGTGGTCTCATTTCTTTAACTGACCCAATATTTTTTGTGGTCAATATAATTAGCAGAAATTTTACATGCCTTTGTGCCTCAAAATTAAAGTGAATGCTAGTTGGTTCACGCAACAAGCTATGTGCATGCAAACTTTTGCAGCATGCAACTATGAACTTCCCATCTGAATAATGAATGCAGCAGTATATTTTGTTCAAATTACATGTCAAGCCAATCTTCATGCTCTATATATTAAGATCCCATAAAACACAATAAAAAATAGTGATGTTTTATACTAACTAATGACAAGCTTTTCATGACAAATCCTCACAAGGACATATCCACGGAATAATTGTGTTACTAGACTTGCTGAAAGAAAAAACTTGCAAGGGAAGGGGGACCATAACTACAACAGAAAAAGTGATCAAGAAAGCTCAAAAGCATTGTGCGTAGTATATGCCACTTCATTTCTAGAGAATATACACGTAATGTGCCGATAGTTCAGTATAAAATGCACCATTGAAGCTCAAGAGACACAAGCAATTAACAGCAGGAGGTGCAAAGCAGATTAGAGGGTAGAGAAGAATTACAGTGCAGTTCTCCTTTGGCAGAAAGATGTCGCTTGGTCAACTGTAGACACTATTTCTGCCAAAGGAGAATTGTCATGCCATTCTCCATGTCTACTATTGTTTCAGAGTGCTACCTGTTAAGGGATAAAAGGATGACCTTTTTAGATGGAACCCCAAGTTTCTATAGGTTCAGACCCCATAATGCTCAAACGAACCATTCGATCCGTTTAGAAGCTCAAACGAGTCGTCGAATTCCAAGATTGATGTTCTCAAACAAGACACCATCCTACTCGGAAGACCTCTCTCTTCAATTTCTTATGTTTTTTGTTGACAGCCTGCAGGTGAAAGAAGATGAAGTAACAGAATGAATGAATGATATCGGGCCAGGTGCATAGAGTAAAATGCAAAGAAAAAATAATATGGAAAATGCGTTGAAGACATTTAGCAGTTACCTTGTCAAAGGCTTTTGACACGTAAGGCAGGTCGTGTTCTATCATCAATAGTTCATTTCTATCATCAAATGATACATCTTGCTTGAGAATATTGACTTCACATATGAAGCATGTCTGGCCTTTACTTATATAAACCAGACTTGCAAAGAGCAATTCTTTGTACTTGATATTCATAGAATGATCCAAAGATATTAAAGCATATAGGAGTAAACATTCCATATTATTTGTTCTTATATTTCATATGATTTCATTATGTTTAAAAAATGCAAGAACCTAGATTAAAACATGACTGTGGGGTATATAGTAAGATAATATACTGTTGTTTAGATTTCGATATCGTCTTTTTAACTCTCCTTGGGTAAGAAGAGTCAATTTTATTATCTAATTAAACTAAATTCGTCAATACTCAACCAAATAATGTCAATGATCATTTACATATTAATGCAAAAGAAAATGTTTTTCTCCATGACAAGTCTGATGGAATCAATGGTTTGAGCAGATTGGATTTCTCAAATTATGTAGGGTGATATAACTTAGAAAAAAAAAATTAAATTGACAATAATAATTTTGCTGAGACCATAATCCATGTGCTAAATGCTCTAGAATGAAGCTCATGAACCCTAAAATGCAAATATCTAAGTGAAGTCCAACGTAAATAACTGGTGCAGAAGAGGGAAAACTGGTCCTATTAGGGTATACTTACAATTTTGGAAAAAGAAAAGCAACACAAGTAAAATGTGGTTTACCCCACTTTTTCAAGTGGAAATAGGCTTATGAAGAAACATCAATTGTGCATTCTTTACAATCGACTGCAAAATTAGGATTCTTAATTTAATTAATCTTCATAAATTCAGGATTTGTCTGTAATTTTTGAATATTTCACATTAGGGTTATATTTTTTTCCTTAAAAATTCAACGCCCAACACACTGGTAGTGGTTGTGATTAATTAGAATTAATCCAATACATCATAACTAACCCAGACATTATGATATCAACAGCAACGAGATAAAGGTTCTATTTCACGGAATCAAGAGATATTATTTTTCAATGAAATTAGGAATCTCTCCAGCATTAAGTATGAAATGTAGTAATGACAAGGATTCAAGAAAACTTACTGTAATCCTTTGGATGGGATATTCGGAAGCATATTCGACCATTCAAATTCTATTTCCTTACCACAAAAATATTCCCCGGAAACTGGATTTGCTGCGGAAGATCCAGACAGAACATTTTCTTTTTGTTTTTGGGTGCTTCGATTGTTCACATAAGAATACAAGTCAAGTCACAAAAATCGAATATATCAACTGACGGCCATGATCTGCTGCCCACGAGATAGACGGCCCATGTGCTGACACGTCAGCACGTGGGCCGAATAAGCTGCCCACTCGTGGGCAGCAGATCGGTTCCATGATGCTATTTTCGAGTCTAAATCTGCCCATTACAAATACTCATCACTTAGTTGTTTATTGAATAAAATATTTATGCATTATCAAGCAAGAGGACTTTAATGTCAAGTATTTTTTTCATTGTTCAATTGCGTTATAACTATCCGTACTTGTATACTCAAAATTTATAGACTTCTTTACACTCTCACATGTGTCAAGAAATAATTGGATCACTTTATTTATTTGTCCAAATAAATAATGATTTGAACCAATTAGTATTTGACACATATGAGGGGGAAAAGGAGTGTGTAAGAGAGTGTGTACAACTAGTATGATATTGACAATATTTAATTTATTCACACTTGTTCTTATTGATGATATATAAGATTTTTACTGGAATGACAATTTAGAGGACATTTGTTTGGGAAAGCAGATCTAGACTTATTAATTTCAGTCAATTTTTATTTTTAATTTAATTACAAAAATAAATTATTATTTAGGGATGTGTATTCAAATTAGGACTTTTAAAAATTCAAAAGTTTAGAGATATTCAATGTAAAGATTTTAAGAGACTCTAAAAGTAGTGATGGTAATGGGGTGGATCAGCTTGATCCAAATCCGCCCAGCGATCCGCCATTTTTCAGGATGGATCGGATACGGATCGGGGCGGATCAAAGTCCTGATCCGTACACTAATCCCTTTTTTTTTTTTTTTTACATTCAAAAAATTTAAAATATATTTAAACAAGTTTTACTACTATACTATAGAGTTTAAACAAAATTCTAAAATACATTAACTACTTAATTAAATGTCCAAAAGAAAAAAAACAACATCAATTACTTAATTAAAAATTGAATACTCCAAAATTGAATCTTTTTTTTTTTTAATTCGGGGCGGGGCGGATCGGGGCAACCCGATCCGATCCGCTCCACCCCGAGATCCGTGGCAGATCACGGATATTTGTCCTGATCCGCCCCGTCGATCCACGGATCAGGTATTTTTCGCTCCATTCGGATCGGGTATCCATCGGGTTCGGGGCGGATCGGATATTTTTGCCATCTCTATCTAAAAGTATTAGTGTATTTAATAGAAACTGTTAGAAACTTTTTAAAAGTCACGAAATATTCAATTAAAACTTTTAAAAAATAGAGTATTAGTATAGTAGTGTATTCAACAGAGACTTTTAAAAAATATTCAATTAAAATTTTTTAGAAGTCTTTATAAGTCATGTGATTAGAACTGGTAAATGGGTTGCCCAATCCGTTAGAATAGAGCCACACATGAAATTGGACTGGGCTGGCCCAGCCCAAATTTTGTATGGGCCAGAAATATGCTAGCTCAACCCAGCCCATTGGCCAACTTTGTCTTAATTTTCTTTTTTTTTTCTTCTTTTTTTTAAATAAAATTTTTATACAATCTAATACATTACATCAAATACAATGTTAGATAAATTTAGATTATATATTTTGAAATTTTTAAAGAGATTAATTTATAAAATTGGGGCTCTCATATATTAGTCAATAGATAAACATCAATTTTCTCTCAAAATAATACTTTTTTTGTTAATTGTAAACTATTTGTAGATACTTTTTAAAAAAAATTACAAATATTAAAAACATGCTAATCTTATTGCTTTGATATATAAACATGTTTGGCTTAAATTAAAAAATTTACTTATAAGTAAATTTAAAATAAATAATTTATTTGTCACACTAAATATATTTTGGATTAAAACTTAAATTAAACTAAATTTTAATTAAATCTAAACAATTTATGTTCGATCTTGGGATTTTTGGACTAATGTTTATTAGTGACTTAAGCTTAAATTATTTTAGATTGATATTATTTGAATTATATATTGGAGTTATTTACAAAATAAGTAATTAGTGTTAAGAAGCAAAAGAAAAAAAAATTCAAAATCAGGCCGCGCACTAGCCCGTGGGCTAGATGGGCCGGGCCATTTTGGCCCGGTTTTATTTCGGTCAGGATCAGCCCAACCCAAAAAGCCGAGATATACAGGGTGGCCCGCAGGTCGGGCCGATTTTGCCACATCTACATGTGATATTCAAGTTAAGAATAATTTTTTAAGGAATTCTCTACTTACTAAACTTTTGGAGATTTTTTTGTGAAAAGTTATAAATAATAAATTTCAAAGAAAATTTCACATATACATGTGAGATTTGAATAAATTCTCGAACTCCAAAATAAAGAACTCCTCTTTTCTTTTCTCATATCTCTTTCGGTAAAAAATTGATTTTAACTATTCTAAATACGTCATTTTCTAATTTATGTGAAATCCAAATTTAATATTTTCTAGTGTGTGCTTTTCTTGATAGCATAACGGGATTTTTTAAAAAATCAATCGATTTTTTGTTTAATGAAATCTCATGATTGTAATAGATTGTTTTGCTTTTTAATTACGACAATTGTGTCTTTATAGACTTCTTCATTGCATGATAGTTTGGATTTCATTTGATATCAAATCAGTTGTCCTTAAAAAATATTGTTTGATTCATGTGTTTTTTCTTGAAAAACCACTTTGCTTATTGAGTCCGTTTGAACAGTTAATTAAAATGTTAAATTTCCCTCTCCTACATACACTTTGTGTTAATTGATTGATACAGATGTTCGTGAAATGCATTTGGATTAGATTGATTTGATATGGGCTGGCTGAGATTAAAATTGGAGTAATTTGATTTTTGAATATTTGTATCTAAATTTCAAATACACTTATCAAATGCAAGCATTTTTTTATTGAACATTATTAAATGTTATTATTCTATTTTATATTTAAGTTATTTATTAATCTAATTGAGGTATATTATTTTTTTTTCTTTTTTTAAGAGATTTTTCATTGACATGAGAAATATAATTTATTACTTTGGATTCTTAATTACATGTGATGTGGATGATTTGGACATACG
Organism: Forsythia viridissima; assembly: GCA_030279155.1. Classification (NCBI taxonomy): domain Eukaryota; kingdom Viridiplantae; phylum Streptophyta; class Magnoliopsida; order Lamiales; family Oleaceae; genus Forsythia; species Forsythia viridissima. The sequence continues at coordinate 27,421,565 of CM059039.1, forward strand.
ATAAGTTGTTTAAATAATATTACATTATATAGAAATTTTGCTTAATATTTATTTTAAAAAAAACAGTCGTTAATGAAAATCTACAAAAGTTTTAAATAAAAGTTTATAGAATGTTTTATTAATTCCCTAACATATCTATAAAATTCTACAAAAATCACCCATTTACAAAAGTATTTAAAAGACTCAATTCAATACACCCTTTAGATATATCAATTTGATTTAACTAGTTTATATAATGAAATAATTTATATTTTATATGTTCTACGTATAATAGTTGAAAATATTCAACCAAATTATCTTAGTATATAGTATTATATATTATATTATAGTTATAATTATTTTAAATTTGAATATGTTATTTGAAGATTTTTATTATGAGTCACACGAAAAGATTTATGATTAAAGATTGGTCACATAGATAAGAGTTCTCTCGTTACAAAGATCCACGAATATTATCATTTGAAGGTGAGCACAACGTTAAATTGATTTTTTCTAATAATCAATGTCTAGTACATTTCAAAATATCTCTATAAAGAGTAAAATATGAAATGGCGATGGAACAATTTCACGCTGCAAATACAAATACAATAAAATAAAAATATAGTTTTGTATATTCCTTAGAATCACCAAAATTCGGTTAATTAAACTCGTGTCCAAAAGACCACCAAATAATTCTTATAGTCCTTAAGGAAAATTTTAATGTGTACAAAACTCCAAATATATTGGCGAGATTGCAAATTGGATGATATATCAAACTCTACTTAGGGAATCTATTGTTGTGTCCAACTAGTAAAGACTTTTGGAACAGCTGAAGTAAGAAGTCCACAAGTGAGCGTATTATGAGGGATCGTCAAGCACATCCAAAAGCAGGACAACAGGGAAAGACCCAACTGACCGGCTCAGGGCTTGAGAGCGAGCTTTATTTATTTAAGAGAGAATAGAAAGTGAATCAAAAGGCTTCCATTTCCGTTCTTCGTTTGGGGGATTTTTTGGGCCCTTCTCGATCTTTTTCGTAGTTGAGAAGGGGGAAAGGATAAAAATATTTTAACTTTAATAAATTGATATCATAATTGTTGCATATCTTGTTAGTTTTAAGTAGGATTTTATTTGAACTAATTATATTTCGTCTATCATGTTCTATAATCAACTCACGAATTAAGTTTGTGCATCAATTAACATCAGTTTAATGATATTATTATGTTCATTGCATATTCTTTATTCATTAAACCAAATTTCACAAAAGTTCCATAATTGCAGTTTTATCCCAAAACAAAGTCTTAAAATTGATCGAAATAAATAATCTAACATAATCAACCATTTTTACATGGAATTTCATGTTAATAAGATGATTTTTCTAAACCATAATTTGATTTTAATTTATCGACAGCAATTGACGTCTCACCAATTTTTGAGTACACACTACATAAAATATAATTCAATGTATGTTAGGTAAGCTCACTTTCCTATCCACGTGCACCACGCCTTTTGTAAATATATTCAACATACAAAATCAAAGAGCCAAAAAAATAATAATAATAATAATAAGGTGATCATCCAGAATGTGACATCTCAATAATGATAGAAAAACTGTTAAAAGTATTGGTAGTTTAATTAATTTTGTGTTTAGCTGAATAATTCCTGAGCTTTAGGGAATTAGTTAGAGTTTATGTGGTTTAGAAATCTATGACACCTAAATTTGATTACGTGGTTTGTTTTATTGAGGAATCTAACAAGATATATGACATTTCAATTAATGAATTGCAAAGCAGCCTACTTGTGCATGAACAAAGAATTATTGGTCATATAATAGAGAAACAAGTGCTGAAAGTGAGTCAAGAAAACAACTCACTTGGGAGAGGAAAGGGTCGTGAAAGCTATAGAGGTCGTGGAAGAGGAAGAGGGAGACCATACTCATTTGATAAGTTTGTTGTTGAGTGTTATCATTGCCATGAATTTGGACATTTTCAATATGAGTGCCCTAAAAAGAAGTAAAGTAACAGAGAAATTTTTGCTGAAGCTGAAGAAGAAATGTTGCCTATGGCTTATGTGAATATGCAAGAAGATATTGTTGACAAGTTGTGGTATCTTGATTTCGGATGCAATAATTACATGAGTGGAGGCATTGAGCTTTTTGTGCAACTTGATGAAAGCTTCAGATAGGATGTAAAGTTGGGAAACAACTAGAGTCAAACGTGTACAGTTGCAGGCTCTTCGTAAAGAGTTTGAGATGCTTTACATAAAGGTAGGAAAATCAGTCAATTACTACTTTGTAAGAGTGCTTACAATAGCCAACAAGATAAGAATCTATGGAGATAAGATGGATGATATGGTGGTAATTGAAAAGATTATGAAATGTATGACACCCATAGTTGATTATGTGGTTTGTTCTATTGAGGAATCTAACGAGATATATGACATTTCCATTGATGAATTGCAAAGCAGCCTACTTGTGCTTGAACAAAGAATTTTTGGTCATGTAATGGAGGAACAAGTGCTGAAAGTGAGTCAAGAAAACAACTTACCTGGGAGAGGAATGGGTCGTGGAAGCTATAGAGGTCGTGGAAGAGGAAGATGGAGACAATACTCATTTGATAAGTCTGCTGCTGAGTGTTATCATTGCCATGAATTTAGACATTTTCAATATGAGTTCCCTAAAAAGAAGCAAAGTAACAGAGAAAATTTTGCTAAAGCTGAAGAAGAAATGTTGCTTATGACTTATGTGAATATGCAAGAAGATATTGTTCACAAGTTGTGGTATCTTGATTTCGTATGCAATAATCACATTAGTGGAGACAATGTGCTTTTTGTGCAACTTGACGAAATCTTCATAGAGGATGTAAAGTTGGGTAACAACTCTAGCATGTGTGTTAAAAGGAAAATGAGACATCAACATTGAAGTAAATTGGGTGGAGTACTGCATCTCTAGAGTTTTATATGTACCTGAATTGAAGAGAAATCTGTTCAGCCTTGGTCAATTGCAAGAAAAGGGATTTGCAATTTTTATTCAAAGGAATGTGTGTCAAATTCATCATCCTGAGAAAGGTTTACTGTTACAAGCTGCGATGGCTCCAAACAAAATGTTTCCACTGAAACAAAGGCTTCATCTAGTGATCATAAGTGCTTCAAATCTATCACTCAAGAGGATGCAAGCTAGCTGTGGCATTACAGGTATGGACATCTAAGTTTCATTGGTTTGAAATTTACAACAGAAGCAAATGGTTACTGGATTACCAAGGCTACAAGCTCCCTCAAAAATTTGTGAAGAATGCGTGATTAGAAAGCAACACCATGAGTTATTTCCTTAACAAAGCACCTGGAAGTCGTCAAAAATTCTTCAACTAGTTCACTCAGACATATGTGAACCTATTAATCCTATCTCCAACAGTGACTATAGGTACTTCATAACTTTTACTGATGATTTTAGTAGGAAAACTTGGGTGTATTTCTTATCTGAAAAATCTGAGGCTGTAACTGTCTTTAAGAAGTTTAAAATTATGAAATCTATTTAGGTGTTCTTGAGATTTTAATGCATATGTTTATGTTCGAAGCTTAATTAGAGATAATTAGGTTCGCATATCGTATAGAATTGATTGGCCATCGAGAGATGCTTTTGATTATTTTAGGAACGTCGATTTTCAATCCAATATAATTATAGGCCAAAACGATTAAATAGATAATTGATTAAAGAACGTGTAGGTAGATTCGTGAATCCTAGTATTGGTACAACTCGAATCCGTTCTCATAAATTTACTTAAATTTTAATTAAAATAGTTTTAGAATCACAAACCAAAACAAATATGTGTTTCTTTATATTGTTAAAATTTAAGTTATAAGTTAATAGGTTAAATTAATATCTAGTCATCGTAGGTTCGACACTCTATTCATTACTATATTACTTGTTAACGATCTGTTCACTTGTAGTTGAAATTGTACAACACCTTGTTTGTACGAATGGGAACATTACTCACTAGCTGGCATTAATTCAGAAAAATAGAACAGAGGTTGTTGCATCAGTGCTAAGCTAAACATAACAGTTTAAAATTGGAAAAAAGACATATGAAATTACAGCATACATTTGGCATGTCATCATTAACTCCAGAGCCAGTTTTTTACAGATTAAAAACAGTTTCTTAAACAGTTAGTCAATTGTTTTTCAACCTTGGCCCACTAATGTCAGTACTTTTACAGCCAAAGCAAAAAATCCCTAGCCTAAATTTTGAAACTGCCCCTAATTGTATATGTATGTATTCTGAAACTTTAGACACAATTTCTAGCCATCATTTTGGGTCAATTATTGCGGCTGAAATTTCCAAAGACAGGGTCCTTTCGGTCATTGAACTTTCTTCATTCTCATGTGACAGGCAATAGTCAATTGGTAAAAAAAAAACTAGCTTTTAATCTGTAACAAACAGGCACTAAGAGGCATGTCTGGCCTATAGTGGCTCCAAATCTGCATGTGAGACTAATAATTTAGGGATGGAAAAAAAATTCCAAAAAATATTGAAATCTCATCTCGTAAAGACACTAACAAAGAAATAAGTTGAGGAATAAAAATAGAAAAAGAAAATGTAACTATTTAAGATTAGGCAAAGCAATCCATACAACGCAATAGCCTTTCTTGAATTAAACCACAACACAAGCCATTGAAGCAAGTTTTTCATCCAAAGGCCATCTTTCTAGACATGGACATCTAAATATCGGTAGTTTCTTTTCTATATCATTTGATTAATGAGTTAACAATATAAATCCCACATATCCTACTTAAAAAATGAAAATTGTGAACTTGAATGGGTATCAATAGTTTTAGATCAGTATGTGAGCAATCTATTTATACTCATTTCCACTTGAGCAAAACATTTTACAAAATGATATACCCCAAATAAATTTGGATCAATAGTTTTCAATAGATTTTATCATTAACAATAACAAACCAAGCCTTGTTCCTAATAAATTTGGACTCCACTATATAATTATGTGGCACGACATGACATGTAGTAAGGATTTCTGAAGTTCCACCCATATTCTCCTAATCAATTAAGCTCTTCAATCTGATGTTAGGTTAAGCAATTAAAGATTTCGTGTGTTTCAAATCTAATCTGCATTTTTTGTTTGAGTGGGTAAAGACTTTATTCATTACCTGAGACGCAGTTATAACTTGCCTTGTCCCCTGCAAGGTGAGACATGCCTTCTAAATATTTTTCCACCATCCACTTTTCAAAACCAGCATTTGTATATTGAAAATTTACCTTTCGATGCATCCCTATCTAAAGAGAATCATCACATGCTATTTATTTACAATTATACAATAATCCAAGTGCATGGTACAAAAATTTAAAGACATAAAATATTCCTCGATAATCCTCAAGTAAATTATTGTAACAGCTAAGGTTCTAGAATAATTCATATAATGTTGTTGACGTACAAAAGAATAAGAGCCCAAGAAAGAAACTTAGGTGAATTTATGTATAGGCCCATAGAAAATATCCAGGCCAGATAGGCCCAGAATAGATGTCGCCCAGGCCTAAAAAACGCCCATGACGTTGGGCGACTAGAACGATTAGTCACCTTATGGAGTAATCGTTCTTGAACAGTTTTCCTTCTCGCTCATCATTTCTCCACGTCTCAGGAGTTACGAGCAGTTGAACCATCATGGAGGAGGTGGGTAGTTATTGCCATTTAGAAAATAAAGTGGGTAGTTATTGGGCGACGAGCAATTTTTGACGCAGGATTGAAGGAAACCGTTTGATAAAGTATAAAAGAAAGAAGATTGAATGGAAGAGACAACAAGACAACTCTCAAAAAATAGAGAAAATGTAACTTCATTCCCTTTCAGTTTTAAGTATTTCTTTACAGCGTATTCCAGTGTGCTTGTGCCCCTTGGAGGCGTTTCGTTTTGTTCTTTCATCCTTTGTTAATATTGTAATCTTCATAAATCAAACATTCCTTGTTGGGACTTTGTCTCAAAAGGTTTAGCGTCCTTTACACATCGTCTGAATCTTTTAATTGTTAGCAAAGAGTATATTTCTGCGCGAAACAATTTGGCACGCCCAGTGGGACCCTTTTTGGTGTTAGAAAATACAAGAAAGTAAAACAATATGCCTCACAAGAATTCAAATAAGGAGCCAACAAACCAGCGAATCCAATCCGTGATCGAGCGATATGAAGAGCAGCAAAATACACCGGCAATGGAGGGACAAAATCAAAGTCGTTATGAACCAATGACGGAATTGAGTCCACGCACCATGCGCGCGTTGCTTGGTGAACTCACACAAGATGTCGTGGGACAGGTAAGCCTACAAAATGTTCATTATATGGAAAAGTTTGTTCAAAATGAAAATGTGCATTATGATAACATGGCTAAGCAATTAGGCACTTTAAATGAACTTATGAATAAGTTGGTGGGCCAAATATGTCAACCAAATTTGCCAAGTGTAAGGAATCATTTCCAAGCCAGGACGATCGTATGGCACAATTCCCCAATGTTGAATCCTAGTTAGGGAATAGAAACGCCTTTTATACCATCAACGTCAAATGCAGGAGGAGGCGGAATGACCAATTTGAGTGGTCATAATGTTGGGTCGTCCAACTTGGGGGGTAGTTCGAACGCAAGAGAAAACATCCCAAATATAGGACAAAATGCAACACTTTAGCGAGGGGGCAAATGTCCAAGTAAATGGCAATAATACCTTGAATAATGGTAATTTTACCACAAACCCGGGGCTAAATAATAGACCTCAAATGATGCCGCCTGTGAACCAACCTATAGGAGTCCCATACGATCCCAACACGGCTCTAAGAAACCAAATCGTAGAGATAATGCAAGATCAGATGGCTTTTGGAATGCGTCCTTTTATTAGGTCGACCTATAGGAAGCCATATCCCGATTGGATAAACCAAGCATATCCATGGCCTAGAGGATATAAAGTGCCAGAATTTTCATTGTTCACAGGTTTAGGAGAGGTCTCAACTTTGGAACATGTAGGGCGATTTATATTACAATGTGGTGAAGTAAATGATTATCATAAAATGAGGTTGTTTTCTAGTTCTCTAACAGGAATAGCCTTCTCATGGTTCATTAATTTATCAGCAAATTCTGTTCAGACGGGGCAACAATTAGAGCAGTTGTTCCATGCTCAATTCTATAAAACCGAGTCTGAAGTTACCTTGGCCGATTTGGCGAATTTACGTCAAATGCCAACTGAATGGGCGGAAGTTTTCCTTCAAAGATTTAAAACTGCTAGGAGTAAATGCTCCGTGCCCTTACCTGAAAAGAAGTTTGTTAAGATCGCTCAAAGTTGTTTAAGTTTCAATTTAAAAAAGAAATTTCAGGATAGGGAGTTTCCTGATCTTTTTCAATTAACGGCCAACGCGAATAAGTACGAGCGTTTAATAAGAGAAGAAGAACAAATGAAAAATTCTAGTAAAGGGACTTACTATAGAGACCCAAACTTTGACGTTCATATTGTAGACGAATATTACGATCAAACCGAAATGTGTCTGGCCGAATTGGTTAAAAGAGATGCGTATGCTTGCCCCTTAGTGATTAACTCAGGAACGACGGTAAAAAATGAGCCTATAAGAGATACAAGCAAAAAGGCTAGAGCGTTTTCACTTGATATAACCAAAACTGATACTATATTTGATAGATTGTATAAAGACAAACAAATAAAACTGAGCGACAAACACAAATTGCCAAATCCTGAGCAAATTAAGGATAAGAAATATTGTAAATGGCATAATGCATGGTCTCATACAACTAATAATTGTTTGATTTTTCATCATGTATTACAGGATGCCATTGAATCAGGACGAATCACTTTTGAAGCTAAAAAGAAGATGGCAGTGGATGGGAATCCTTTTCCGCGGCCACTTGGAGTAAATATGATAGCTGGTTTCAAAAGTAGTTTACCTAAGTTCAAATTGGTAGTCGATAATGGAGACGAAGATCTTGAACAGCATCCTAGTGTGTTCGAACGCCTCAAAGGCAAAGAAGTTAAAAGGAACGAAAGAATGTTGTGTGCTAGATGTAGTAGAGAAATAAACGAAAATGAAGAGAAAATGGGAGTATGGAGACATCACAATCATCCTAGCATGACCCCAAATTTCCAGCCTATTCAAGGGCGAAATGTACCAAGGCCTGATTTTGAAAGATAAATCAGGCCGATGCATGATGGCAGGCCGATGCATGGTGGTAGACCGATGCACAACGGTAGACCAATGCTCAACAGTAGAACGTTCAGGCCACAACCACATCGATCAAATGTATGGCATTCATTCCAATATACTGCAGGAAGGGTGATACCATTTGATCAAATGACTAAGACGCAACAAAGATGTCATCAGAGGAATTATGGACGAATAATGAGGCAACAACCAGAGATAGTACGTCCCAAAATGCCCGATTTGTCCAAGGCAGTTGCTAAAGAAAGTCTCGAAGATGAGAAAAACACAACTTGGACAATTCAACAGAAAAATTACCAGAAGATTCTTCTGGTAGATCGAGATTTGTAAGACGCAACAAAGATGAAAATGAAGATGATCTAGGACAATCCATCACTATTCAATTTGGTTCTTTGTCCCCAGTCTTGGCTAATAATTATTTGCTTGCCAATGAGTTTAAAAGTAAGAAAGATGAGGAGCCACAAGAAGATGAGGAAGAAGAAGCATGCACGTTGGAATGTGAGGGAGAAGTCAGGCAAATCTCTCAAGATATATGTGAGGAAGAAGAAGATGATGGTTTGACCGATGTTAAAGAAGAGATTGACCTGGAATCAGAAAGAAGAAAAAGAGGAGTCTCATATAACAATCTACTGAAACAACTATATCAAGAAGGCGTCCGAGAAGTAGATTTATTGGGCGAATCATCTGGGCGATCTTTTGATTATTACGTATTATACGGGACACCTAAGAGAAAAATGAGAGTACCACGCTCTGAAAAGTATGGACCACATCCAATGATATTGCCACCCCCTACAGGTTGGCAAGAAGAGAGCGGCATAGAAATTCAGAAGGCAGGAACAGAAGATCAGTGCGAAATGTTGCACGTTAATTTGGCACAGGAAGTTGATCCAAAAGATGGTGGGAAGCAAGAGGTAGAGATAGAGGCAACTGAAAAAGTCATTTTCAAGAAGCCAACGGCCAACTTAACCAAACATTTAAGACCATTATATGTAAAAGCTTTAGTCAATGGCATCCCAGTAGCCAAAGTTCTCATTGACAATGGAGCCGCTATAAATACCATTCTATCCAGAATGATAAAGAAATTTGCAAAGACGGAGAGTGATTTAATCCCTACAAAATTGATTTTTACAAGCTTCAATAGAGAGGCAACTTCGGCCAAAGGAGTAATGCCGTTAGATGTGACAGTAGGAACTATCACTAAAACTACAGTATTCTTTGTAATAGACGGGCCGACTAGCTACAATGTGTTGTTAGGGAGAGATTGGATTCATGGAAATCGTTGTATACCTTCGTCGCTCCATCAATGTCTAGTTTTTTGGAATGATAAAGGTGAAGTAGAAGTGGTATAGGCAGATCATAGGCCTTTTGTCACAGAGGCGAACTCGGTGGAGAAGTTGATGTATGAGGGAAATTATGGACCTGTGAGGGTGGTCCAAGATGGGGAAGAAACTCGAATCATCGCGCAAAGCAAAGAATCATTATCAGTAGATGCATTTACTGAAATGTTTGATCAAATGAGGTCAAACATAGTGGCCCTTGAGGAGCCAATAATTAGCAAAAAAGACAGTCAATAAATGTTGAAGAATATAGCCAGCCTTCAGGCTGTCAAAGCTAAGTCAATGGCTTTCAAGAAAAGGTGCGAAGAAGAAATGAAAAGAAGCGGCTTTAAAAATTTGAAAGAACAAGTTAGCGGTGTTCAAGTTAGAGCAGAATATCGGCCGAGAAGTTAATAAGGTGGATTGTTTGGACGCAGAAGGCATTACTACAAGAAATCTAGACGACGATGTAATAGGAGTTATGAAGCCCGGGCACGCTCAAGTACAAGATTCTTTGGTGAAAGTGAATATTGGGGATGAACGAGAAGATCGTCCAACGTTTGTCAGTCAAATGCTTAGCAGATAGGCAAGTGACCAGTTAATTGCTTTGTTAAAAGAATACAAATATTGTTTTGCTTGGGAATATGAACACATGCCTGGATTAGATAAAGATTTGGTAGAACATAGGCTGCCAACCAAACCACATTTTAAACCCCATAAGCAGCCCCCAAGACGCTTTGCTCCTAATGTATTGCCCGAAGTAAAGAAAGAAATAGAACGATTGTTAAAGGCAGGTTTTATTAGGACAGCCAGATATGTTGAATGGTTATCCAATATTGTACCTATATCAAAGAAAAATAGTAGTATTAGGGTTTGCATAGATTTCAGAAATTTGAATTTAGCAACGCCCAAAGATGAATATCCAATGCCAACAGTGGATTCTTTAGTAGACTCAACTGCTGGGCACGTGATGTACTCCTTTATGGATGGATATTTAGGATACAACCAAATTTATATAGCTGAAGAAGATGTATATAAAACTGCATTCAGATGCCCGGGGTGCTCTAGGATGTTTTGAATGGGTGGTAATGTCTTTTGGTTTAAAAAATGCAGGAGCCACTTATCAAAGGGAAATGAATTTAATTTTTTATGATATGATATGAGAATTTGTTGAAGTTTATGTTGAAGATATAGTGGTCAAATCGCTGAAAGAAGAAGACCATTTCCAACAATTGAAACATTCATTTGAATGGATGAGACAGTATAAATTAAAATTAAATCCGTTGAAATGCGCATTTGGTGTTAATGCAGGAAATTTCTTAGGATTTCTAGTACATGAAAGAGGAATTGAACTTGATAAAAATAAAGCAAAAGCCATTTTAGGGGCTAAATCACCTAAGAACAAAAAAGAATTGCAAAAATTCTTAGGTCAAGTAAACTTTTTATGACGTTTCATCTCTAATTGTGCAGGGCGAACGAAAGCTTTTTCGTCTCTTTTGAAGTTGAAAAATCAGGATGATTTCGTCTCGAAGGAAGAGCATCAAGAGGTTTTTCATAGCCTGAAGACATACCTATCAAATCCACCAGTGTTAGTTTCACCTATCTAAGGACGACCAATGAAAGTTTACATATCGGCTGAACAAGAATCAATAGCTGGATTGGTCGCCCAAGATGATCAATTTGGAGAAGAAAGGGCGATATATTACCTTAGTAGACGATTAACAACATGTGAATGTAATTATTCTGCTATTGAAAAATTATGTCTTGCTCTATATTTTACATGTACTAAATTAAGGGCTTACTTGCAGCCCGTGACTATTTACTTAAACTCTAAAGTGAATTTGGTTAAGTACATGTTCTCTCGTCCTATTTTACATCAAAGGATTGGTCTTTGGACTTTAGCACTGTCAGAATTTGAAATACGATTCATACCCCAAAAGGCTGTCAAAAATCAAGTGTTGGCCAACTTTTTGGCCGATCATCCATGCTTAGACGTGCCTAAAGAAATTGAATTAGAAGTCGATTCGTTCGAATTGAAACCCTAGATTTTATACTTTGACGGGTCAAAGACTGCTGGAGGTGCAGGAGTAGGGGTAGTGCTAATAAACCCATTAGGGGTTTGCTACAAACATGCTTTCGCTTTGAATGAAATGTGTACTGATAATCAAACTGAGTACGAAGCATTGATTTTAGGTTTAGAGTTATTATTAGAGTTAGGGACAAAAAATGTGCTTATCAGAGGTGATTCTCAATTAGTAATTTATCAATTGAGTGGCGACTTCAAATGCCAAAGTGATTCTGTCATAAGCCAATATGGCATCGCTCAAAAGCTATTGGACGAATTCGACCAAGTAGAGCTTCAATACGTTAATAGGGTATATAACGATTTGGCAAATGAGCTGGCCCAAATGGCATCGGGTTATTCAAAAATGTTAAATAAGAATTCTGCTTGTGAATATGGGGTGATATTGCCTGTAGTTCAACGAAGGGCGAAAGAGATTAATGTGCATTGTATACAAGATGGAGACGCAATGGACTGGAGAGAAGAAATACAAAGATTCTTGGAAGAACCTGATAAGAAGAATGATAGGAAGGTAAAATTACGCTCATTGAACTATCTGCTGGTCGATGGAGAATTATATAAGAAACGCTCAGACGGTATGCTTTTGAGATGCATAAATTTACAAGAAGCTAAAGTGGTAATGGCCGAAGTGCATGAAGGGATATGCGGGGCACATAAAGCTGGCCAAAAGATGAGGTGGTTGATCGTTAGGAGTGGATATTTTTGGCCTAAAATGGACGAGTCGTGTGTTCACTATGCTAAGAGTTGTTTGGAATGTCAAAAACATGGCCCAATCCAAAGGATGCCAGCAAGGGAAATGGTACCTATTATTAAACCATGGCCATTCAAGTGTTGGGCGATAGATCTGATAGGAAAGATTTATCCTGCATCGTCCAAACATTCGTGATCACATCGTATATAGATTTGGGATACCTCAAACTTTAGTGATGGATCACGGAACTTCTTTAAATGGGAGTCAAGTGAAAGAATTTTTGAGCGAGTTTGGAATTAAGTTGGCAAACTCTACACCTTATTACGCCCAATCTAACGGCCAAGCAGAATCGTCAAATAAAGTTTTGAAGAATATCATAAGGAAAATGATAGGCGAAAATGCAAGAGATTGGCATGAGTGTTTGAGTAGAGTGTTATGGGCTTATAGAACTTCTCCACTATCTAGCACTAAAGTGACTCATTTCCAGCTAACTTATGGGCAAGAAACGGTGTTGCCTATGGAAATTAATGTGCAATCGATCAGAGTACGCTTGCAAAATAGCGTAGATAACGACGAACATACAGAACTACTCGTTCAGAATTTATTGGAATTAGACGAATTGAAGTTGAACGTCTTAGATAGATTGCAAATTCAAAAAAGAAAAATGGCTTCGTATTATAATAAAAAAGTTATGATTTGGTCTGGAAGACGATACTCCCATTGGATAGTAGTAGTCCAAAGTTTGAACAATGGTCGCCAAATTGGAAAAGACCATACAGAGTAAAGGAGGTGTTACCAAATGGAGCATATCATCTAGAAAATTTGGATGGTATGAGGCACGTGAGGTCTATTAATGGTAAATATTTAAAGAAATATGTTCCATCAGTTTGGGATTTTGAACGATTAGATATTTAACATTAAAGGACACAGTTCTGCAAATGAATAAAACTACTAATTTCATTGGATAATTTGGTTGCCATGATTGGCTACCATTACAAAGTAAAATCAGATAAAACAAAAAAGAGAAATTGTCCTTAGAACGTTCAAGTCTTAATTACAGTTTTCCCCAAATAGAATGCATCTGCTGTCTAAGCTTCTCCCATTCATCGCGCTGTTCGACAGAAGCAGTGGATAGTTCATCCATAATTCCTTCCTCCACTTCTAGACCTGAATAACGCTCAAGCAACGATCTAGCTTGTTCAACTTCCTGAGAAGCATTGCGCTTCTTAGCGGCCAATTTGTCCTTACAGTCGTCCATCTTTTCTTGAATTTCTTTCATCTGAGCAGCCAAACTCATCATCAAAGAATCTTCAACCATAACCTCAGAAGAAATCTCGTTCAAGTTGTTTTTAGCTTGGTCGACTTCCTGGTGTAGAGATTCCTTTTCAGTCACAGCATTGACATATTGAGTTTTCTTGGCTTTGAGTTCCATATTTTTAGCCAACAACGCACTTATCTCCTGATGAATGATTTTCAAAGATAACTTGAGGTCCGTGGAGAGTTTGAGTGAAGGAAGCTCAAGTGCTTGGGCCATTTGGCGGCTTAAACACTCAAATTTGTCTCGTTGGTTAGCAGCACTGGCATGTGATATATCCATATCCATGAAAGAAGTGTATTCAAGTACTGCCAGCTTAAGAATGTTCATGTTTTCTATAGAAAAGGCAGCAGATGCAGTAGAAGGACGACTGGACGAGGATAAAAAAGCAGTTTGGCTAGCCTTCACTTGTTTCCAAGACGTAAACAAGTCCTGAATAACGCGCAAGATGGTATCAGCATCCTGTAAAGGTAAATACGATTACTTAGCATCCTCATGGCAATAAACAATGTAAAGTGAATCAAAAGAAGACTACCTCATGGATTGACTCGTCAGTAGTTTTTGAAGAAGAATGAGGAAATGTGCCACTGGGCGATTTGACTGCTTGCGAAGATCCATCTTTATCTGAGCGTGTTGGTTCTTGTACAACCGACAAATCAACTGGTCTTTCTGCAAAGGGACGAACAATGATAAGTTCAAGAGTAACGCCATGACAAATGGTGAAATTAGAAAAAATATCATAAATATGTGCACATATTACCATATGGTTCTACACTTGGAGGAGAAACGCCTTGAAATGATGGAGATTCTCCAACTGGCTGAGTGATCAAAGTGGCTGGATCTTCAAATCCCTTTTCAGGCAAATCCGCCTCGATGAATGGCTCGGAAGAAGGAGGAATTGAAAGGTCAAGCGAAGTAGAATCTTTCAAAGGAGAAATGGGCCCTTTCTGGTTTAGAGCACAAATAGCATATCAATATCTACATTGAATTGTTCTTTAAATAAAGAGAAATCATATTACCTTTCTTCTGGTCATAGGAGGAGCATCATCATCACTATTATCATCAGGTTGATCTGATGAATCCAACGTTGGCCATTTACGGCTGGATGCACCTTTTGCAGCTCCAGTTTGGGCGGGAGGAGAACTGGATTGAGTAGAAATCGCGGTAGAGCGTCTAGTACTCATTGTTGGAGATTTTGAAGGAGAAGAAGAAGGAGCTGGATGTTTAACTGATATAGGCACAACATGAATAGGAATAGGTGTAGAAGAAATGGAAGTTTTGGAAGACCCCGATCCGTCGAGTATATGGAAAGCATGGTTGATGTTGGTAGTGAAAAACCTACGTTTCACAAAAGGCCAAAATTGCTCAAAGAGATGATGAACGGCCAGAGTGGGATTAAAAGGAGTCAAAGAAAACCCAGTCATCAAAGAAACATTACGTTCATCTATGGCCTGTGCTTCTACTTTTGTGATGGTATGAAATCGTTCCTGGAAGCTTTTCGAATAATAAGGAGGGATGGGCCAAGTTTGGCCAAAACCAAGTTGTCGGGCAAAGAACTGGAGAGCATAGACCTCGACCCCAGCCTTGGCATTGGTGCCCGTCAAAATGTCATGAAACAATTCTCGTCCAGTCAAGTATTGAGCCCAAACGGGCAGGACAGCACTCACTTCGTTCAGAGTAAGAGGAGGTTGAACGTAGATTGGAATTTGATGAACAGAGAAATGAAAGAAAGAGAGAATTGAATTTAAATTATAAAAGAATGCGAAGACATCTCGATTAGACATATCAACAGGGGCTAATTGGTTGATAACCAGCCCGTAACAACTCACTGGCCGAGGGGGTATTGAAGGAATACCAAGTTGTGGAAAGTATGCTCTCAACCACAATTGAGCGAGCCAAAGAGGCCCACTTCCGGTGGGAGAAGCACTGGTCCTAAGTTGATGTTGAAGGTAAGCCATGCCTCTATAGAAAGCGTCCAGAAACAAAGAACAGAGATTCAAAGACCTACCAAGGGCCAACTCATGGGCGATGGGCAAATAGGCCATAGAAGGTTTAAGGCTAGGTATACAAAGAATATACCTGCACAGCCAAACTTGAAGGAAGGCTACACGCTCTGCATGAGTAGGATCTTTGACAGAGTTGTCATAAAGCTTCTGCATGCCTGAATAGGAATCCGTATATTTCTTATCAAATCTTGGAGCAATGGAGGATATCAGCATGGCAGGAGAAATGGTATCGCCCAGAAGGAGAAGATTAACCAAAGCGCCAACATCCCTTAAGGTAATCGACATTGGGCCAAGAGGAAAAATGAAAGTGTTGTACTCGGAAGACCAGAAACTCAAAGTGATTGGAAAAAGGACAGGGTCATAGAGTGGAGAATGTGTAGCAATTTCCAGAAGGTCGAAAATCTTGGCACGATCAAAAAGCGCTTTCGTAGGGCCATGTTTCATCATACGCGCATGCCAAAGGCGGAAAGTGGTATCAGCTTTAGGCCAAGTACGAATACTCTTTTCGCGAATTGGCTTCAAATAGAAGGGGTCCAAGAAAGGAGGTTCTTGGGTGCAAGGGAAGAACTGGGCTACGGCCACTCGCCTAATAGAGTCCGCATCCCTGAACGACGGGCTCAAATAGAACTCGTTCATATCAGGCCTAGAAGGTAGAAGGCATGATGAGTTTACATAAGGTTTGGATAGGAGGTCTCGGAAATCTTCGAAAGTGGTACGATTTTCTGAATGAGTTTTTGACGTAGCCATTTTTTCAGCAAATTGAAAGGATTTCAAAGGTATGACAAGTTTGAAAAAGTGAATGTGAAATCAAGGAGAAGATGAATAATGTCCTTTTATAGAGGAAGAAAGAGGCGACGACGTGATTGAAGTAGAACGTGGTTATTGGTGCAATGTAGTGGCATCTTTTTTGAGTTTATATAAATCGTGCACTTGGGATATCAGAATCGAAGCGCCAAACGCACTTTTCAGAAGATGAAATGCCACTAAGTGAATATGGCTAATTAATAAGTAATTATATTAATTTAGCCATATTGGAGGGTAACTGTTGACGTACAAAAGAATAAGGGCCCACGAAAAAAACTTAGGTGAATTTATGTATAGGCCCATAGAAAATATCCAGGCCAGATAGGCCCAGAATGGATGTCGCCTAGGCCTAAAGAACGCCTAGGACGTTGGGCGACTAGAACAATTAGTCACCTTATGGAGTAATCGTTCTTGACCAGTTTTTCTTCTCTCTCATCATTTCCCCACGTCTCAGGAGTTACGAGCAGTTGAACCATCATGGAGGAGGTGGGTAGTTATTGCCATTTAGGGAAAAAAGTGGGTAGTTATTGGGCGACGAGCAATTTTTGACGCAGAATTGAAGGAAACCGTTTGGTAAAGTATAAAAGAAAGAAGATTGAACGAAAGAGACAACAAGACAACTCTCAAAAAATAGAGAAAATGTAACTACATTCCCTTTCAGTTTTAAGTATTTCTTTACAGCGTATTTCAGTGTGCTTGTGCCCCTTGGAGGCATTTCGTTTTGTTCTTTCATCCTTTGTTAATATTGTAATCTTCATAAATCAAACACCCCTTGTTGGGACTTTGTCTCAAAAGGTTTGGCGTCCCTTACACATCGTCTGAATCTTTTAATTGTTAGCAAATAATACATTTCTGCACGAAACAAATGTACATTGTTAAAAACTAAGAATATCTATTTACACCACATAATTACGAGAAGGAGAAGAGGCAATCCCATCAAGATGCCTTTGAGCTAGTAAACTATGTACCTGTGACAAGCAAAAAATGCGTTTCAATGTCAAGGTGCCACTTCTGGTGTTCTTAACTCCTCAATTATTTTTTCTCCAATCAACTTGCAATGTTCTTTTGTCTCATCTTTTGGAGAAAAGAAGAGAAGGTAATTGTCACATAAAGAGCGTGACACCTTACCAAAGGGTTATTGTGGTCCTTATGGGTCAAATTCGCTAGAGCAGATACATGGACGTGTCGAGTGAAGCTGCTTGTATGTGAGTATAAAGTATTTAGTGTTTTATGTTACAAACTGGGTGACTATCATAGTATCTTTTCTTCATTTAAGTGTTTTATTTATTAATTAAGGAACGGTGAATAAAAGTAGATAAGGAACGGTGAATAAAAGTAAATATTAAGTTTTTTAATTATTCATATGTCAATTTATTGTGTTTAATTTTGATCATTTATTCGGGACATTATTCAATAAAAATGAATTTATTTATTATGATTTTTATTTAGATTATTCATTTCCGCTTTGCAACTTGTATTGAAATTGACCTTGTGAAACAATTTTTGAATTTTTTTTTTAAGAAATTTTTTCTTAAAGATGAATGTTCCTTTTTATTGGTATAGTCTTCTAATTTTGGTACAAATACATAATCTTTTATGGAGAATTAGCAGCAAAGATTAGATTATTCATATGGAACAAAATATCTAATTGTTTCTACACATAAAATTGATAAGAAAAGTCTCAACATTCAGCTTCAGAAACATAATCTTTTATTACATTATGTCACGTACTAATTTTATTTATTTTCTCTCAATTCGTAATACAATTTTGAGAGAACACATGATTTGATTCCATTTATAAAGATGGTTCATAAAGCAGGATGTACCATTACTGCACTTAACCATGAGTTTGTGTAAAATGAAATTTTGGGTAGTAATTTTCTCAAATAATGAGCTTAAATTTGTACTATTTCAGTAGAACAGAATTTTGGCCCATACTTTTGCTACCGTGCGAACTATTTGAAATATTCGTTCTTGAAATTTATGAAATGAAAAGGACTGTGCTTTCAATTCTGGAATTTCAATGGTTTTTGCCAAGTTAATGTATTTTATTTGATGTAATTTAACTTTTTGGGAGGTAAAACACATATATTATATTCAAGTCTATTAATCGATTGATGATTTCTTATTAATGTAATATAATTTTCGTAGGCAAACAATGGAAGAACTCTTGGTTGATGGCATGCCTGCATCCTTGCAATCTTATTTACAAGGGACTAAGGCTGCATGTTCTCACTCCCAAACTGTTACTCCATTTACTTCAGTCATTGATATCCAGAAGAATGAAGAACAAATGCATGGTGAAGGGTACTATTTGATTCAGGCTACAGAATGTCATCGAATTTGCCAAGAAGGTAGGGTAAAAAATTCTAACTCCTTGTGCTTGTAGTGGCAATCCATGGTATCTTTATGTGCCTAGTTACTTTTAAAGATTGCCATTTGTCCCCAATTAGGCAATTTTATTGTCTGCTCACACTAATTTAGTCCGTAAATAAAAACGTATGCATGTGTTCTCTTTATTGTGATATTGATATCAAAATTAATTGCCTAAACAAGTTTACCGATAAACAAAATGATATTTGGCTAATGTTAAAAGTCAAATTTACGTTTGTAGTAATTTTTAATATCTAAACATGTCGTTTGAATATATTATTTTTTTTCTTACTTATATGTATATTAAAAACTCCGTGAATATTCACATGGTAACATATTTCGAAATACATTTATTTTTTGGCATTTGCTTTGGGAATTTTGTAATCGATTGTATTTTCATTGGTGTTAATTCTTTTTTCTTATTTATTTATGTATGTGCCATACAATACTTTTGCATGTGCCATACAATACTTTCTAATACTTCATCCGTTCCACAAAGATAAACTCATTTTTCTTATTTATCTGTCTCAAATTATAGGCCACTTATTTTATAGAGAGTGTGCTAAATTTTTATTTTTTCTAATATACCCTTATTTAATTTACATTGATATCAACCCAAATAAATTTAACATATTCCAATTATAATAAAAAATTACATAAATTTATTTACACATTTACTCAAGTAGACAGTCAATAAATTCCACAATACCTAGAAACACTCATCCCTCAATAACAAAGTGCATAATTGATTTCATTATTGTTTCAATGTAATGCAATTCAATTTTATTTGCATTTCAATTGTAACTTAATGAACATTTAACTTTATTAGATTCGTGAAAGACTAATATTAAATGGGGGCATAATAGAAAAAATGAGTGAAAATTTTATAATTTCAATTACATTAAATGAGATTTCTTAATCTGTCTGAAAAAAAAACGGGTCTATATTTGTGGGATGGAGGGAGTAGCATGTTTGAGAGTGCTTATAAATACTTATAAGTTAATAAAAAAAATATTTTTAAAAACTTGTGATCGCGGCTCTACATTCCACAGCCCCACGTTCAATTAAGAATACTAATTCTGATTAGACCAATTAATCAGATATCCACTTGGTTTTTCTTGTACCCACTATGGAGCCATCGTCGGTCAAGTGTAGCTACTGGGCTTTCTGCTCTAATTATAATAACAAAGTCAAAAGAGAGCATACCTTTATCCATCATCCGGTTTCCTTAGAAGCCCGCCTTTGGCTATTAATAAGGTAGGATCTCTTAAGAGCTTTGAGTCTTCTCAGATGTTAGAGTACCTTCGGCGTTCATCCTAAATTCATCCTAAATAGATCTTAGCTACTCCAATCACCTTTTAAACAAGCAATGCTCTCATATGAGATGAACAACCTATGCAGTCTTGTCTCCGAGCTGGGTTTATTCTATTTATTAAGTCTTTGTTCTTTGCCTGCAACAATAAAGAATAGATGATAAGTGTAATTTATACACTTATATTGATTCCTTAAATGAAGAGTTTTTGTATAATTCTAAGTATTTTAGAGTCGATATCTATTGAGTTTTTGTTCATTTTTGTGATTGTAGGACAAAATCCCCGAACTTAAGTCACATTGGTGAAATCGGCGAGTAAATGAGAATAAATTGAGTTTTTGAAGTAAATATCAAGAGCCAAATATTAGAGGATGAGAAAGAAGATACATCAATAGATTTAAGGTGTGTTGGAGTGACAATGAAGAGTTGAAGTGAAGGATCAAACACCGGAAAGCCGAAGAAGCAAATTGAGAAACTACAACCGAAGCATGTGGAGGAATTAGAGCACAACCTTTGGTACAAAGATTTTCATAAGGAAAATGATATACCATTGGAAAGATAATTGAATTACGGTTCTAACGCTTTTTACGGATTGCAATTTGGAGTTTCCTACAAGAAGTTATGGCCGTTTGAAAATCAGTCGCCGGCGGGACAGAACTCTGTCCGCTCGAGCGGACCTTCGGCCGAAAACCTGCTCGTTCTGTCCGCTCGAGCGGCCGTGGCACCCGCTTGGGCGGACAGATCTGCGGCCAAAGACTTATTTAGGTTAAAAATCTATTTTTGGAAGATTTTTGGAGACTTTGGGTACAAAATTCAACCCTAATTGAACCCATATAAAGAGGAAAACTCTTATAACAATGAGGGAGTCGAATTTGGAGAGAACGAAGAAAGCAAAACACAAGATAGTTACAAGAATTTCTTCATCCGGACAAGATTATTGGAATTTCAAGCAAGAGAAATTTGGGATTCTTGGGCAATCCATTGAAGACATTCAAGAGGGCCAATTTAATCTTCAAAGTTCTTCTTGCAATCAAATATTCCGGGTGATAAATTCTCCATTTATTATGTGTTTTTGTAAATTAAACATGATGGGCTAAACTCTTTATGCTAAGGATGATGATGTAAACCATATGTTGAAGTTTTAATTTAAGGATTCCCGTTTCTAATCTTAATTTGTGTTTGTTTGATTTATGCCATGGTTTTAATATCCGTTTGAATGATTGATCACCGTTTAAACGTGTTTGTGATTTATTTTCGTTTCTGAAAGGTTCAAAATAGATTAGCTCATTATGGTTTTAAACACCAAGTCCTATAGAGATTAGGAATAATTTCCTATGCTTGGTGCAATCAAATTTGATAATCTTGGTATTGAAAGCGTTTTTGTATATTCGTATTCAAAATAGGAATATTTTGGAACTTATATGAAAATAGGTTTAATTCTACTCGAAAGAGATTATTAGATAACTTAGGATTATCGATTGTTAATTTGAACATAAATTGGATTAGAACGTAGGATTTCGAGGATTAAAATAGATACTAATGGTGGAGTCGGATTCCTAGCATAACTCCTTTACTTGATTTTTCTCCAAAAACTATTTTTGCATTTAGTTAAATCGTAGTTATAGTTTAGATAATTTCATACTTTTGATCCAAACATTTATTGTGTGTATTCGATTTAAGCTCGAATTGGTCGAAATTAAGCTAAAGTCTAATCCTCGTGGGAACGATACTCTTTTACTCACTTTTTACTATTACTTGTCAACGAACCCGTACGCTTGCGGGATTTTACCGTACAATAGATCATACGGCTAGAAGGTTGATAGGTCACATAAGATATTCGTGAGTGAAGGGACCCATTAGAGTATGGGCCTGAATAGTATGACTATTGCTACTTTTATATTTCTTTAATAGCTATTCAATCATAGGACTAAAGAGACTTAGGGAGAAGAGTATTAACTTATTGTATGCACGAAACCTAATTAGATAGAAAAAGATTGTATTAAGAGAGTACTAAGATAGCTCCAGCCCTGCTATTTGTGAGTCGGAGGAAGTAATAGAGTAAGAGAACTAGTTTGTCAATGGACTGCCACGATTGACAAAGGAGTGAATGGAGTAAGGTCCCTATCCTTTTTTCGAGCTAAGAGTTCCCCTCGAAGAAGATAGGGGGGAAACGATCCTTAACTGAGCTAATGAGTTTAGGAGTTAGAAAGTTAACACCTTCTTTTATACCCTTGGATAGCTGCTTTAAGATGTCGTGACAATTCTTGTGGAAAATTTCTCATTATGTCAATCTTGGGGTCAAGGTATCAATTATGTAATGATTATGTGAGTACAACCTATTCAATAAGCAATATACAATCTATGGTAAGCAAAAAAGCTGTCAAATCGCAAATCGAATTGAAACTGTAGTTTTGAGACTGTTATTTGGATCCACGTGAACCCGTCATTGTTTTATTTATAATCGAACTAAACTGTTTCAAAACAGTTTTGAACTAAGTCTCGATAAAATGACTTGTTCAAATAACATGTTGACTTTTTTTTAATACTACTCAATTAATTGAAAATTTATCATATTTTGTAAAGGTGGCAAAATCAGCCCGGCCTGCGGGCCGGCCCATATAACTCGACCTTTTGGGTTCGGCTAGTCGTGGCCCAAATAAAATCAGGTCAACATGGCCCAGCCCATCTAGCCCGCGAGCTAGTGGACGGCCCGATTTTGAATTTTTTTTTTTCGTTTTTTCTCCTTAACATTAGCCACTTATTTTGTGAATAACCCTAATACATAATCCAAATAATATCAATCTAAAATGATCTAAACCTAAGTCACCAATAAACATTAGTCCAAAAATCCCAAGATCCAACATAAAATTGTTTAGATTTAATTAAAATTCAGTTTAATTTAAGTTTCAATCCAAAATATATTTGGTGTGACAAGTAAATTATTTATTTTAAATTTACTTATAAGTAAATTTTTTTATTTAAGCCAAACATGCTTATATCTCAAAGCAATAAGACTAACATGCTTTTAATAATTGTATTTTTTTAAAAGTGTCTACAAATAATTTACAATTAACAAAAAAAATTATTATTTTGAGAGAAAATTGATGTTTATCTATTGACTAATACATGAGAGCTCTAATTTTATAAATTATACTCTTTAAAAATCTCAAAATATGTCTAAATTTATCTAAGATTGTATTTGATGTAATGTATTAGATTGTGTAACAAATTTATTTATAAAAACAAGATAAAAAGAAAAAAGAAAATTAAGACAAAGTTGGGCTAATGGACTAGCATATTTCTGGCCCATACAAAATTTGCCCAGCCCAATTTCATATATGACCCTGCTCTGGTGGGTTGGGCTGGGCTAACCCAACCCATTTGCCAGCTCTAATATTTTGTATCTTAAGTGTGTCATATAAATATGGACTCTGATATCTTTATTTTTGCGCAAAACGATGATGTATTGGTTTTTCTTTTTCTTTTTCTTTTTCTGGCCTGCAAACCGTTTTTATCACGACCGTAGGGAGTTTCTCCTCTACTAACCCAAAAATCCATAATATGTCTCTCTTCATCCTGTCTAATTTTTTTTTTTCCAATTTGTTCAATTTTCTTTTTCTTCGCCATTCTTCTCCAAATCTTTCCTTCTCAACCTCAACCTTGTTCCTCCCATCAATCTCCATTTATTTTTATATGGTCGAAATCTACCGATAAACGATATACCAATTAGGGTATAAAAGGCACGCGAACATTTGTTTCAACTTCAAAACCCTACCTGCTTTGTTCCCTTTGTTTTCTGCAAATTGAAAATTCCCTTTGCCCCACTCCATTTTCATGCCTGATTATTCATCCTTCTTCCTTTAAGATACGGTTTTTGTCCATATTTAGAACGCCTAAACCCTAGAAACGTACTCTTTGTTGCAATTTTGAGTTTTTTTGGCAAAAAAAAAAACATTTCTTGTAGATCTTGTTATGATCAGTACATTAGCAGAGATTGGAGTGAAAGCAAGAAGAAGAACAGGAACCAACGGAATTAACAAACATTTGAAATTGTTGAAGCCAAATGAAACAACACCGTTTTGAAGAAATAATACGGCACCGCATCAATTAGTGAAGGCGACGTCGTTTTGATCATTAGTTGCTACTAAATTAATATTATGTTTTTATAAGTTGTAATAGTAACTTTTACGCTTTTAAAACAGATTAAAAATTGAGTAGAGAAGAAAGAAAAATAGCAGATTGTGGATGATTGTTGTTGCAAATCCTGTTTCTTCTTCATCAATTCATCTTTTCCTTTTGCTTTTCACTTTTTTTATTTCATTTCCCATCTTAATTCTATTTCCATATAAAATTGATTGAGTTATGTTAAATTTGAGCTATTATTATGGATTCCAGTTCAAAATTGGTGCAGTAGTTCTGGTTTGATCTTCAATTTCCACCATTTGACCTCAAACCATTAGAATTGGTATCAAAGCAGTGATCCTGTCATTAAGGAAATGGAAACCAGACAGAAAACCAGCAAAGACCATTGGAAGAGGGTAGACAAGGATGTGAGTGACTTGGGAGCTGCCTTCACACATTTGTCTAGTAAGGCTGATTCATCAGATAAATTATTCAAGACCTTATATGGGAAACAAGATAAAATTGAGAATTAGATACATGAAATGAATGAAAAATACGATGCAATTGTAGCTATGTTAGCTAAACTGAGTGTTGCTAGAGACAAACAAGTGGAAGAGACTAATAGTGGGACTAGCTATGAAGGAGGAAGTATAGTAGTGAGGAATTGAGGTGATCGAAGGATGAACACGGGTAAGTATGATGTAAGGATGAATACGAAATTGCCCAAAATAAATTTTTCCCAATTGGAGAAGAAAACCCCAGGGAATGGGTAAGAAAGGCCAACAAATACTTCCAAATCCACCAAATACCAGAAGAGATGAAGATGGAGATTGCTGAGATGCATCTTAAGGAAAGGGCAGATATTTGGTTCCATGGGTTTTTGGCAAGTCACCCTAAAGCTGATTCGAGTATGATGACCACTGAAATTTGCAGAAAACACTGGAGAAGAAATGGTGGAAACTTTTAGTAAAATTATACAGTATAGAAGTGTAGTGGAGTATATGGAAAGATTTGATGAACTAAAGTCTCAAGCCATGATAGCCTACCTAACCTGCCTGAATCATACTATATCAACATCTTCACTAGAGGTGTCAAGACGGGCGGGCCGATCGAACCGGTATCGGCCCACCCACCTCAACCCGGAACCGCGGGCCGGCCCATGAACCGGGTGGACTGTTCACGGGCCGAGAAGGCCAACCCGCGGGCCATTCACGGGCCGAAGAGGCCAACCCGCGGGCCGACCCGTGAACCGTTTTGATTTTTTTAAAAAAAAAATGGGCAGAAAATTCAAACTTTCATATTTGAAATGATATTTTAAAAAAAATAAAAAAACAAATGGCAAAGAGCCGTTTAAAGTGAAAGATGTGACATATGGATTCACGTTTTAGTCTTTAAATATATAAATAAAAAATAGAAATTGAATTAAAAAATTAACAAATGTGAATTTATCATTGTTGTTTATTTTTTATTTAGTAATTTAACGCATTTTTTGTTATATATGTAAACATTTTTTTTTGAATTACAATAAGTAACTAAATTTTTTTAGTAATTTCAAAAAAAATTAATTTTTTATTCATACGGGCCGAATCGGATTGAACCGCGGCCCATATGGGCTCGATCTATATGGGCCAATGAGTGGGCCGAGCTTTTGAAAAAAATTCGTGGGCTGGGCCGACCCGGCCCGCAACCCGCAGTGGCGCGGACTTTTTCGAACGCGGGCCGTTACCGGGCCTCATTGGAGGTGGGCCGACCCGGCCCGTCTGACCCGGATTGACACCTCTAATCTTCACCAGTGGACTGAAAGGAGAAATCAAGTCCATGGCGAAAATGATTAAGCCAACTTCCCTAACCCAAGTCTTTGAAATTGCCCTCCTACAAGAAACAACTATTACTACTTTAAATAGAACCACAAAAAACCAAAAACCTTTCAATCCCACTAAAAGCCCTTACATCAAACCTAGTGATAACCCTACTCAATCATATAACTCACCTTCCTTAACCACAAAAAACTCATCATCCACCAACAAAACTATCTCACCCACTGATATCCAAACCAAAAGAAATTTGGGACTTTGTTTTAGGTATGATGAGAAGTACACATTTGGCCATGAATGTAAAAATGGGATGATAAACTTCATGATGGTGGAAGATGAAGTGATAGAAGACCCTATAGAAGAAGAAGTCAAGATAAAGAACAAATGGGAGGAAGATGAGGAAGAGAATGTGATGCTAATTTCTGTGAATGCACTAGTGGGTAATCTGAAACACATGACTATTAGGATACCTGGAAAACTTAAAGGGATAAAGGTGTCCATACTCATTGACAGTTGAAGTACCCACATTTTTGTAGATGAAAAACTCGTCCAATCATTGAAATGTGAAATTGACCCTTCCAAGACCATGATGGTGTATGTGGCAAATGTATTATATTTCTAGATTGTGGATTGATTTTGTTGAATTTGATATGTTTATTGTAATATTTGGTTTTTGGATTCGGTTTGCAAAACAAATATTTTTTTTTCTCACTAAAAAACACTATTGTAAGCATATGAATTTGTGTATCTATCTATGACTATAATTGTTTGTACATATTTTTCTGTTTCTGTCACCTCCACTTGGTGGGGACTTTTCGTAGTTGATAATAAATATTTTCTCTCCTCTTCTGAGCACAGCGACAATAGTAGTGGAGTGCAAAAAGTGGTGGGGCTTTTTTTCCTGTATCCACTTCAGTGTGATAATCAGTATATGAATAAAATATATGTGCAGAATAACAATAGTGTATAAGAGTTGTGTGTTCTGTTTTTACCTAGAGTGTTGGCCTCTATTTATAGGGATAGCCTGCAGTTATTGATGACGGGTGTCCATTCATCTCACTCATTTGATGATGGGTGTCCCTTCATCTCCCTCATTATCAAGAGTTATTGAGGGATATTTCATCTTCTCAATTGTTGGTGTTTTATCTTCTCAATTATCGAAGGTAACTGTCATTTTATAGGTCACCTATCTGGCTTACCTAATGGTAGTTGGGTCATTGTTGTCTATCTTTCAGAGATGAGCTTATGATACCAACGAGGCGTGCGAGTCGGCGTGGCGGGCGTGCCAAGACGTGCCACTATTGGCAGACAGGATATAGCAGCTATCATTATTTCTATCATCATAAGCCCATCTACTTTTTATAGACTGTCTTCAATGAGAAATAGAAATAATCTACCACACATGCTTTTCTCTAAATTTTTCAGATAGAGGCTCATTGCCTTGATTTTTAAATAGAGGCTCATCACCTTATTTTTTGGACAGAAGTTCATCACCTTGATTATAAAACAGAGGCTCATCACTTTATTTTTCAGACAGAGGCTCATCACCTTGATTTTTAAATAGAGGCTCGTCACTTTTTTTTTTCAGACACGGACTTATCGCCTTATTTTTCAAATAGTGGCTCATCGTCTTGTTTTTCAAACAGTGGCTCATCGTCTTGTTTTTCAGACAGTGGCTCACCGCCTTAATTTTTAAATCATCGCCTTGATTTTTAAACAGAGGTTCATCGCCTTATTTTTTCAGACACAAGCCCATCGCCTTGATTTTTAGCGGTAGCAACTGGCCTTGTTTTTCAGACAGTAGCAGTTGTCATTATTTTTGGCCTTGTTTTTCAGACAGTAGCAGCTGTCATTATTTCTAGACTCGCCTTGATTTTTAAACATAGGCTCATTGCCTTTTTTTTTTTTGGAGCCTTGGGTTATTGGGTGACCTCACCTCAGCTCAATTTTTTTTAAAGGTTTGGGCGAGCTCGCCTCGCTTAAATTTTTTTTAAAACCTTGGCTCGGCTTGGGAGAGGTTGCCTCGTCTTGGGTGAGATCGCCTCGGCAAATTTTTTTTTTTAGCCAAGGCTTGGTCTCCTCGTCTGACTGTTGCAGTAGTTGAGGATATTTTTGTCGCAGGTTGGGTCCAATAGGTGCACTAGGACTTTCCAGCTAGCCGGATCCTTCCTTAGTACATTCATCATTTATCTGCCGTAGATGGTTTATTTTCTACTTGCTTTTATCATTTTGAGGTTCGGGCTCGTCCTGAGTCTTCCTGTTAGACTCAGGTTCATTTTGATCTTTTATACTTAATGAGATATGCTTCTTTAGCATCCTTATACTTATCCCCTCTCTTGAGTAACTCATGCATCATAACCAGTGGGTTTTTGGAGAGTGACATCTTCAAAAGGTGACTTCGGGTTCCAATCATCATGGCAGTGACTACAGCAGACATCTGCAGATCTTTAATTTCCAGTGTGGCCCTATTGAACCAGGCAATGAAATCTTTCACTAATTTGTCCTTTTCCTGGGTCAATTGCATCAGGCTGATGGCAGTTTTCTTAGTACGTTTACTACTGGCAAAGTGTGTAGCAAAATTTTTTGGAAAAATTGTCAAATGTACTGATCGATTTTGGGAGAAGGGTGGCCACCCAGTCCCTGGCCTCCCGCCTAAGTGTTGGAGAGAAAGTCCTGCACATAATCTCGCATCAGGGGTAGCTTGCAACATCATCAAGTCGACAAAAGCCCTCAGGTGATCGACAGGATCATAGGATCCCTCGTACTTCTCCATCTTTGGCTGTTTGAAGTCTTGTGGTAAGGGGACTTCCATCACTTCTAGGGAAAAAGAATCTTCTTCCAACACCATAGATTGTTGCCTACTACTTTTCTTAGAAATAACCCCAGCTATTTTGCGACCCATCATGTCTTCTAATTGCTGCTCTAGTCTTAACCTAGTGTCTCAACCAGCGTAGGCGTGGGCACCAATGATGGTTGCCTCCAATGTGGATTTGTGCAGAGATCAATGAATGGAAGTGGTGTGTAGAAAGTGGAGCCAAAAAAACTGGAGTCAGCAGTAGAGCTGCAGTTGGCGGTATTTCCATTGCTGAAAAGTTAGGAGCCTGGAGAGGAGCCCCTTGGGTGAGGGCCCTACCAGTGGAGCCAAAGAAATTGGAGCTAGCAGTGGAGCTACAGTTGGCAGTGTTTCTATTGCTGGAAAGTTAGGAACTTGGGGAGGAGCCCCTAGCGGTGAGGGCCCTACAAGTGGATGGCTATGACCATAGGATGGAGTTCATGTTGGTAATGATCCTACCAGTGAAAGGTTAGGACCCTACAATGACTGAGAAACTGCAACGTTTCGATCCTAGAGTAGATCCGTTAAGGTTGCTAAATGAGCTTGCAGTGCCACAGGTTGAGCGGTAGAAGCAAATTCTTGTTGTGGGTAATTTGTATCAGCATTAGACTCGGTGTCTACATCTCCGACGAGAGCTGGTGGAGCAGTTACATTCCTAAATCTTCTAATTCGAGCAATGACTTTTTGTACCGTTCCTACGTACGGCACCAATTGATGATAAATATTTTCTCTCCTCCTCTAAGCGCAGCGATGATAGTAGTGGAATGCAAAAAAGTGGCGGGGCTTTTTTTTCGTGTCCACTCCAGTGTGATAATCAGTATATGATTAAAACATATGTGCAGAATAGTAATATGGAGTGTATAAGAGTTGTGTGTTCTGTTTTTACTTAGGGGGTTGGCCTTTATTTATAGGAATGGCCTGCAGTTATTGATGACATGTGTCTCTTCATCTCCCTCATTATTAGGAGTTAATGAGGGATATTTTATCTTCTCAATTGTTGGTGTTTCATCTTTCCAATTGTGGATGGTAACTGTCATTTTATAGGTCACCTGTCTAGCTTGCCTAATGGCAGTTGGGTTATTGCTGTCCATCTGTCAGAAATGAGCTTATGATACCAACGAGGCAGGCGAGTCGATAACGCGGGCGTGCCAAGACGTGCCACTATTGGCAAACAACATATAATAACTATCATTATTTCTATCTTCAGTAGTAGTAGAGAGAGAGAGAGAGAGAGAGAGAGAGAGAGAGAGAGACAATGGAGGAAAAAAGGGAATTACTTTTCACATTCAAAAAAATAAAAATAAAAATAAAAAACGGGCACTCCCATTTCTTCTTGTCTTTCACATGGGATTTTGGGTATTGAAAGTTATTTGTGTTGAAAAATGAGATCATTATTTTAAGATTTGCAGTCTTCAATTATCTCTACTCTTTGCACCGCTCAGGTAATTTTTCTGTCTTCTTCATAATTTAATGTGTTACCTTTAAAATATCTCATTTTTCTTTGTTTTCTTATTTATATTTTTCTTGGGTACACGAGGCTTAAGGTGTATGGGAACATGATTTTTAAAATTTATATAAGGTTTTCCATTTGGGTTTCTGAAGATTAATTAATAAATCCAAAGATTAACTAATAATTCTCGATGATTAATTAATAATTCCCAAAAGGTTTTCCATTTGGGTTTATTGAGTATATGAAGTTTAATTAATCATTGGTGTTTATGTAGTTCTGACCTGTGTGATTAATCACTTGAATTTGAGCATATGATAACAACCGTTTAATGATGCAGTCATTTTTATTTTGTGAAGATCGAAGTTGAAGTTGATAGGCTCGATTAGCTTAAAGCTAGCAAAATGAAAGAAATTGCTTTCAAGTAGCAGGCTGAGCTCAAGGAGATATTTGCACATGCTCACGTTGAGATTGATACATAGACTGCTCGAGTGAAAATATTGGCACTCATTGATTCCGGTAATTTAGAGCCTGTGGATTTATCGGCTGACATGGATAATCAGATAGTGAAATCAAAAGAAGAGGCTCTTAGCAGAAAAGCAATATTGGATAAGGTTGAGAAGTGGATGTCATCTTGTAAAGAAGAAAGCTGTCTTGAAGACTACAATAGGGTAAAGCCCCCTAAGACATTAACATGTCCATTATAAAACTTGAGCATTACATAGAATCTCATTTGATATAAACAAGGGAAATTGGCGCAAATGGTCCCTAACGTTTGCCATTAGTGCGCAAATGGTCCCTAACGTTTTATTTTTGGTGGAATGGTCCCTAACCTATCCATTTAGGTGCGCAATTGGTCATTTTAGGTGCACAAATGGTCCCTATCACTGTTTTTTGTCTTTATTAGTAGGGGTAAAATTGTCAAGTCACATTTTTTTTCAACCTTTCAATTGGCGCAAATGGTCCCTAATCTTAAGAAATTTGTAATTGGATTCCTAACCTTTTAAAAAGTGAAAATGAGTCGGATACTTTATTTTTTTTATTAAAAATTAAAAAAAAAAACTAACAAATTGATAATATACTAAATTATTTTGAATATTTTATGAACTATTATAAAATAACCAAAATTAAAATTTATAATTATTAACAAATATGCTAATTAAAATTATTTTATTACTATTAAGTAATCATATTAATTAAAATTCAAACTTTAATTTTATCATTACAACAAAATAAGAAAAATAAATTTGTCACAAAAAAAAAATTTACTTATGCTCAACTTAACTCAATTTTATACAGTCTCATATTTACTGGACCAATTCAATCCGATTTTGAGCCACAATGTTACTTGACCAGTCCTATTTTAAATTTTAATTAATTTTTATATTAAAAAAAAAAGGTTCCCACCCCACCCCAAAATACGAGCAAAAGGGAGGGGATTTCTCTCCTCCCTTCTGCTCGCGAAACCAAGGGGGAGAAACGGGATTTCGCCGCGAATAGGGAGGAGAAATCCCCCCTATTTTGCTGCGACGGGGGAGATCTCTCCATCCCATGTTTCCGGTCGTTGTGGGAAGAGATCCCCCCTATTCGCTGCGAAACCAGGGGCCGGCAACCGGGGAGGAGAGAAATGCCCACCCTTCTACTCGCGTCGTCGCGAATAGGGAGGGATCTCTCCCTCCCGTCGCAGCGAAATAGAGGAGATTTCTCCCCCCTATTCGCGGTGAAACCGGTCCCCCGGCGACTGGGAATGAGAGAAATCCCCTCCCTTATGCTCGTATTTTGGGGGTGTGGGGGTGGGGTGGGGTGGGGTGGGGTGGGGTGGGGTGGAACCTTTTTTTTAATATAAAAATTAATTAAAATTTAAAATAGGACTGGTCCATTAACCTTGTGGCTCAAAATCGGATTGGATTGGCCCAGTAAATATGAGACTGTATAAAATCGAGTTGGGTTGAGCATAAGTAAAATTTTTATTTGTGACAAATTTATTTTTCTTCTTTTGTTGTAATGATAAAATTAAAGTTTGAATTTTAAATAATATGATTACTTAATAATAATAAAATAATTTTAATTAGCACATTTGTTAATAATTATGAATTTTAATTTTGGTTATTTTATAATAGTTCATAAAATATTCGAAATAATTTAGTATATTATCAATTTGTTAGTTTTTTTTAATTTTTAATAAAAAAAATTAAAGTATCGGACTCATTTTCACTTTTTTAAAGGTTAGGAATCCAATTGCAAATTTTTTAAGATTAGGGACCATTTGCGCCAATTGAAAGGTTGAAAAAAAATGTGACTTGACAATTTTACCCCTGCTAATAAAGATAAAAAACAGTGATAGGGATCATTTGCGCACCAAAAAAGACCAAATGTGCATCTAAATGGATAGGTTAGGGACCATTTCGCCAAAAATAAAACGTTAGGGACCATTTGCGCACTAATGGTAAACGTTATGGACAATTTGCGCCAATTTCCCTATAAACAATTTTAGAATATCATTTGATATATGTATGTTGTCAATGTCTTCAAGACAAATAATTTGTGGATATTTTCATGAAATCGGGAGAACAAGTGGATACATCCAAATAATTTATTTTATGCTCTGGTTGGTGTTTTTATGATGCTTGTTTTATTATGAAAATTGTTTTGTTTCATTTTACTAAAGACGATGTTGAGAACACAATTTGATGTCAAAACAAGTAGTCAATTAAATATTGTATTGTCTGCTTTAGTACCATGACTCTACATCATTGTATAGTTGGAACATATTATTTTCTTGGTAGTCATTGTGAAAAACATATATTAGTTTAAACCAATAAATTACACTCATCTATATAAGAGACTAAGAGAGCAGGAAAAGAGCTAATTCAATAAAAAAAAAATCTGAAAATCAATTAGACCGTCAAGAAACACTCCCAACCATTTCAGGAAAGTGAAAAATAGTAATGGGTGATAAAGGAGAAAAATCCAGCCACGCCAAGGAAGAAGAAGAAGAAGAAAATCCTGAGGAGGAGAAGAAAGATGGAAACCCAATCAAGAAAGAAGAATAAGGAAATCTCATTTAGAAAGAAGAATGAATTCCCATTCAAGAAAAAGATGCAGATATGTCAGTTGTCCAAAATATACCAGGTAAATTGAAATTGATATTGCATTAAAAATATTTTCTACACTTTATTAATTAATATATATTGCTTTATTTGTTCATGTTGCAGCTTAAGAACCCCCAATTGACCTTGCACCTCAATCCCTTGTTGCACCTGAGGGCCTAACAAGGACATTGATGCATATTTTGAGGAGTCCAAGAAACAACCTACACCACTTTCTACCCGAGCATCTATGTATAGATGTCATGGTGCACCACCACCCCGAGGTGGTATATCACTGGGTGGTGCAGCACCACCCTATACTAATAGATCAACTCTTGGTCTATCACATACCCTTTAACCACTTGATGGTCTACTATCACCAACTTTTTCTTTTTTAACCAGACGGTGGTCTATTAACACTGGCAGGTCTACTTGGTACTGAGATACCCATTAAGTTTCTACATAACAGTTGTTTGTTAATCTGTACATTTTACTGGTATCTATACATTTACTGTATTTACCACTATTCTGACATTGTTAATAATATGTACATTTCAAAGACATGAAAAAAAAGGGCGGGATAATCTCCCTCGTGGGTTATCTGGTGTGAGAATTAATACTTCTTCTAGATAGAGAAGTAATGTAAATGCATAAGCTGATAAAAATGGAGAATACTTCAACGCATTGGGATCGTCACCATTATATAGAAGGTAAGGTGGTGGACGTGGCGCAATGATCTCTAACACATGTGGCACTTTTGACCGTCGGATCTAGGGTTGGACCTCATTATATAGAAGGTAATGTGGTGCACGTGGCGTAAGGATCTCTAACACGTGTTGCACTTTTGACCGTCGGATCTAGGGTTGGACCTCATTAGTACAACGGTGCCCTGATCTTTCGACAAGTGTCCAAACTTTGAACATTAGATCTAACGTTGGTGTGCATCAATATAATGTAACTAAGGACTTTTGACAAAAAGCTTCGGTAAGAGCTCGAGCTCTTGACCCGGGCAGTACTTGGCCTCAAAAGATAGAGAGGCCAGGTAATACCCAATCTTAAGAGAGAGCGGAGGTTGGGTACTAGCAGGCCTAAAAAAGGAGGGAGGCTGGGTACTACCAGGCCTCAAGAGGGAGGATGACCGGGTAGTACCCAGCCTTGAGGCCTTCAAGGGTTGGGTGGCGTTTGAGCATCACCTAACAGCCAATACCGCCAATGGTATTGGCAGATATTCTATCGGGGCGAATTTTGAAATTTTTCGTTTGGTAAATACCAGGTAGGATGGATAAATTTATACAAAATTGAAATAAATAGTTAAAAGGCATAAGTAGACAGTACACATATTTACTTAATTAACTTGATTTTTGTTTCTATATATCGAAGTCCATATTTATGTGATTCGATTAAGGTACAAAACATGATAAAATTTCAATTGATTCACTAAATAGAATAAAAAAAGTCAACTTGTTATTTTATAAGTCATTTCATCAATACTTCAACTTATTAACATAGGTTTTATTTTTATTTTTTAATTAGGTGAACGGTTCGATTTGGTTTAAATAGTTTTTAACTATCGAAACATAAATCGAACCATATCAAAACATTTTGGTTCGGTTCAAAACCAAAATATTGACGAATCCACATAAATCCATATCAACGATTTTGAAACTACAATTTCAGTTTGATTTTGCAATTTGACGATTTTTTTATTCTCTAATAAATCGTATAATGCTAATGATTGAAGAGGGAATTTGACAACTATCACTTTCCAGATTTGTATTTTGAAATATGTCTATTTTTTATAACATTTGATGAATTGACTAAATTGAAAATTTTGGACAAAATTACTCATAGATGACCAATTGAATATATATTATATCCATTTTTTTATCGTCCCACTCTCACTTTTGATGTCTCCAACTTAAACACTCTCTTTCATCGCTTCATTCATTATTGCCACTGCCCTAAACTCTATTTCTCACTCCCATTTGTTATTTTTATTGCTAGATTCTCACATTCTTATCTTAGATTCAAATGCATTGTCATTTATGTCACCGGTTTTTGAGCCATTTGAAAAAGTCAATCGATTTTTTAAGTCAATTATAAGTTATTAAAAATTGAGAAAATTAGTGTATTTTTGCTATAAATTAAATGAAACTTAAATTTGATTTAATGCATCTCTATTTTTTTATTGCAATATTTTATGTTGTTGGGTAATTTTTTTCGATTTAATTTTTATATTAGTGAATTGTATTAGATATTAGGTTTAATTACAAATTTCTTCGTTCTAATTTGTTGATATATTTTGTAGTTGATGTATGGAGAATGAAATTGGTTACATTTGGTCGAAAACAGACAGACAGTAGGTACAAAACTCATCTCTTTGTCGACAAAATGGATGGTCATTTTATCGATAAAATGGCCGCCCATTTTGTCAACATCGACAATTTGGGCCACCCATTTTGTCCGACAAAATAAATGGGTATAAATTTGTGCTCATTTTTTGTCGATTTTTTTTTTTTTTTTTTTTATCAAACTATCGATTTTTAAAAAACAAATTCAAATGTCGATTTTTCAGACTCATTTGTTGATTTTCTTTTTAAAAAAACTCAAATGTTGATTTTTTCACTGATCTATCGATTTTTTTGGACTAATAGTTTTCCTTAGAAGTTATTGTATGACTGTCAACTACTGTTAAATATTCATAAAAATGGTCATTTTTAAAAAATGATATATTTAAAATTTTACATCTAAAAATAATATATTTATAAATATTATCAAAAGTTGTTATATTTCTAATTTACTATTTATTTTAGGACGCATTTCAAATTCCCCATAATTTGATAGGCTGCAGTCACACAATCATTAGAGAAGTGATACTTTGACCCAAAGAATGACATAATGAGAAATTTTCCATGGGAATCGTCCCGGCATATCCAGATTTTAGGTGCACCTTTATATTTGGGTTATTAGTTATTGGATTATCGGGAACTATTTCAAATAATATTTCTTTGCACTTATTATTGTTGTTCCTCGTTAATATCTGATTAATATGTCTAATCGTGAATTAGCATTCTTAATTGGATATGGGGGTGTGGAATGTATTGCTGCAGTCACAATTTTTCATTCACAAATTTTTATAAATAATGTTTGTCCAACTTATAAATATTTATAAGTAGTTTCAAATATGCTATTAGAAGATATTGGATGGCATTATTACAAATTACACACTTTGATTCATAATGCGATCCTAGGAAAAAAAATAAAATTTCAACGGGATAATAAATTACTTTTTTCTTTTTTTGTGACAACTTAATATGAGATAATTAAATGTAGAATGGAAATAATTCATTTTTAGAATTTAAAGTTATTAATTACTATCAAGCAGTTATCAAATATTAAATACATTCACTTCTTAACATAATATATATAAAAAAAAAATACATAGAGTATATAATATATGTGTATCTTCGCTTAAATTGTTAAGTTACATAAACTATAATGGTTGTAATTTTGTACTACATCGCTAAGTTAATTAAGATTTACGTTCGAGTTTATAAATGTGGTAAAGTACGACTATAATGAATCCAATTATGTGTCAAATTGATTTTTTAAAGTTAAACTCTATCCAATAGAATAGTGTTATGAAGAAACACGATATCAGTTTAGGTGGTAGTGGACTCTACTAATTCATTGTCCAAAATCAATAAGTGGAGTCCACTGTCTTATAGATTCTACGTAGCATAACTCTATCAAATAAGACTACAACATTTTTATCAAAGTCGATATTATTTCGAGAATCACGATTATTGTCGATACCACTTCTTGTAAGATTGATTTCATGAAGAAACTCATTAGAAAATACGAAATGTACAGTGGACGTCGATTTTAAAAGAAAAGTATACTATAACAACTCGTAGATCACGGATCCCAAAAATAAAAAATTAATAATACCTGATTTTGCCAAATTGTAGATATATATGGCCACAAGTATATGTATATATATGGGTGAATTGCCGGACAAATCTCCTTTGGCAGTGAGCTAAATAATACAGCCATAAATGGCAGTGAAGTAGGCTACCGCCAAAGGAGTAATTGCCCAGTAATGCATCCACACACTTGAATACTTGATCAACAGTGCTCATCCCTTGTATCTATTTATAGCTCATGGATTATTGTGGATATTTACAGCATATTCTTCTGTTCATTACCCATTCAATGATCCAATCTACTAATTAACTGATTATTATGATTTACATGAAATATTTTAAGCAAGCAACTCGACTAACTTCATTATAGAAAAATCCAATGTTCTAAAAAGCGCGCCTAAGCACGAAGCGTGACCTCCATGCCTCGCCTAGGTCCTAGGCGCGCGTTTTTTTGATCAACTATTTTTTTAACTAAAAAATTTGCGCCTAGGCTCGCATATGCACGCCTAGACACGCTTAATTACGCCTAGGCGCGACTAATCTCGTTAAGGCGCGCGCTTTTTAGTTAAAAAATTTATTTTTATCTTTTTTTTTTTAAATATTTAAAATGATATTAAAAATAAGAAAACGCTTTTTAACGCTTCGCTCTCGCCTCATCTCGTCTAAGCCTCGCCTAGGTTCAAAAAGCTTAAAACTTGGCTTCTACGCCTAGCCACGCTTTACGTTTTTTAGAACTTTGAAAAAATCGTGTTCATGCGGTGGAAGTGAAGCCTTGACGTTTTCAAAGAATAAATCAAAATTTTAAGAGAGGGAAAACAGAGCACATGATTTTTTATTTTTAAAAAAAAAAAAAAATGAAATGAATGTATGATAATGTCATGCAATAGATATGAAAATTTCAATGTTTCTAATTGTCATTACTTACTATTTTAGCTACTTTGGCATGTCATTATTGTATGATTAGGAACTTAATCATCCTGCTAATTGACTTAAGATCAGACCAATTATATATACATTGGTTTGACAATCAATCTTAATCAATCTTGTATATATATAGAAGTTATTATTTTTTTTCTTGACAACCAATGTTTTGACAATGAATTGAGATATTAGAAGTTGCATTATAAATATTCATTAATATATATTTTGAATATTATGTATATAATCAATTGTAGAGCATGTTTGATCAAGTTTTTTTTAAATTATTTTTTTTCAAACTCATTTTCATTACACATTTTATAAGACCCACAATTTGATTTTCTTTTTAAGCACACATTTTATCAACTTTTTTCAAAATCTCCTAAAAATTACTTTTAAACTTCACCAAACAAACACTATATTAAATATTCCTTGGGGACTTAAATGATTTTAAATAAAATTATTAACTTATGTATTTATCGTGGTTATTAATTTAGTACACTGTCCCAAGTTGGGACTAAAAAAATTGATTGTGAAGCCAAGTGTGCTTGTGGTCTGATCATTATGCATACACTCGTGTCTCTGAGAAGGGACTTATCTGTCTTTTAATTTATTTGTTAATCAAATTAGTTCTTCTTTTACCTCTTGCAACTACTACCATAGAAATGATGTTTTCAATTATAAATATCATAAAGATCAATTGAACAATCGGATTGAAAATGAATGGATGAATGACCACATGATTGCATATATTAAAAATTAATTTTTTGATAATATTTGTAATAATAATGTTGTTAACTGATTTAAGAACATGAAAACTAATCGTAGACAATTTTAATGTATTTTAAATTTTTAATTGTTGATTTCTATATATAATTCGTCTTGATATGTTTTGCATTTTGTCTATACAATGCCCCTTTAAATAAAATATTATGTCCGCTACTAGTTCTGACTAATCTAAAATTTCATAACAGCCTTTGGTTGAAGAACCCCCAATCTTACCCGTTCCCGCCCCGTCCAGTCCAGTCCAGTCCAGTCCAGTCCCCTCCCCGGAAACAAATAAAATAATTATCAAATTAGTAATCTTCCTTATTAAACTACCTAGTTTCCAACATATATCATTTTCTGAAATTAAAACAGCATATCCATAGAAAAAACGTAGAAAAAGGTGCAAAGTGAAAGTCAGAACTTGGGACCATGGCCCCAATGAAAAGTATGGTCCCCAATGAAAAGTAAAGAGAAACCCTAGAGGAATAGTCCCAAGCATGTGCCACTTCTAGTTTCAGCATATCCAAAATGAAGGTGCGATCCAGAGAGTATAAAAAGTGTGCTCTCAGTCCTCAGAAACCGAACCAGCATGGCAGCTTTGAGGAAAAGGGAAATGTGTGGATATACTATTCTCTATTGGCAAGGTGGCCATGCATGTGCATACTTCTTCTTTGCCAAGGAGAACTGCCCTGCCATTCTTGCCCACAATATGTCAACAAATAATTCGCAGAGCGTCACTTGACCGAAAGAGAATGTTCGTCCCATCAAATCAGTAGGGCTGTAATTAAACAAGGATCGGACCAGCTAGCTCAACCTGGGCTGACCTTAACAGCTCTGAACCGGTTATTGGGTTAAAACCTGATGTGTTAATTAAATTTATTGGATTATTAGGCTTTTTGTGACATGCTTTATCATTAGGCATTTCACGTAGAAAGATGTTTCAATTTCAAACTTTTTTAACATCCCACATATTTGATTTTCCGTGATTACATAATCTAGACATGCTAATAAGAAATTATGTAAGAAATTACATAATCTAGATATGCTAATAAGAAATTACAAAATATAGCATGTTTGGCCCCAGTAAAAGCCAGAAAAATCTGACTTTTAAGCAGGACCAAAAATTTAAGATAACTAGATAAGAATGCTATTTATTCATGAACTACTAACTACTTAATAATAACAAAAGGACCTTAAGTTTCATTAAGGAATAATCTTTGGAATGTATGAACCGTAATCTCACTAACACTTGCTCGAATGTGAATGTGGAGATATTTTTTCAATATATGAAACAATAATTTTATTAAATCAAAGATACAAATTTACAATTACCTAGAGGACAAGATATTCTCTATGAATGAAAACATTAAGAAGAAAATAATTCTTGCCAATGAATAATTAAAGAAAAAGGAATGCTATAACCCTTTCCTGGAATTCAATAAACATTATGCTAATTCCTTCAAAAGTCATGCAGTTTCTTTCTGACAATATCTCCAAGAAAAGAGCCGATACAACAATAGCCTTTTAAGTACCTGAACCAAAAATGGATTTGCTTTCCAACAAATGAACCATTGGATCTTTCAAGACGTACCCAAGCTAAATTTGCTTCCTGCAGAAAAGATGATAACTCTGTTGTAATTCATATCACGATTACAAAATATAACATGCACCTATAGAAAATAAAACAATAAATCCATGTGGTAACGAAACAATTAACTACTCACCAAGAACATCTGATCCATTCAGACCTATTTAGTTAGGGAATGTCCCTTTCACCGTTAGACCAAGGCCTCATTTGAAATCAGGAACCAGTTACTGAATAGTCAAATTGCATTATTCAAATTATATTTTATGTCGCTAATGGTAACTGCTGCCATTATGCCTGTGTCAAAATAAGATTGTTATATGTCCCTGTGTGTCCACGTTTAGGCTGTGTTGTGTTTGAGACAGAAATTTTGATGTTAGGTTAGTTGTTATGGAACAACCTCAACTAAAAATTTAATTATCCCTTTAAATTTTGTCTTCATTACATCCTGTCATGTGCTTGTTGATTCACTTTCTTATTAACGGCCAACGTTCACAAAATCTTTATACAGTAGGTGGCGAAAGAGATGCGAACTCGGGAAATTTATCTACTATGGTACCGTATTAAACCAACTCATCTAAAAGTTTAAGCCGCAAAAAAAGAACAAATTTGGTCTTCAATAGTTATTCCGAAAGCAGATGACCGATTCTGAAAAAGTGGTTGTCAGCTTAGGTGTGTGGTCCTTCAACTAGAAACATGTCCCATTTCAAGTGAAAGTCATAATATGGAATTGGTTTGTAAGCATCAACAGATGGTTTACCTTTAGCTGAATATTATCACGAAGACATTCCAAAGAAAAATAATACATATTCAAAGGTACTTGATCATAACAGTTCAGTATATCTGCTAACTAATAAAAAACACAGGCATGCTTTCCTATTTCCACAATCCATTCCAGTGGTCTCATTTCTTTAACTGACCCAATATTTTTTGTGGTCAATATAATTTGCAGAAATTTTACATGCCTTCGTGCCTCAAAATTAAAGTGAATGCTAGTTGGTTCACGCAACAAGCTATGTGCATGCAAACTTTTGCAGCATGCAACTATGAACTTCCCATCTGAATAATGAATGCAGCAGTATATTTTGTTCAAATTACATGTCAAGCCAATCTTCATGATCTATATATTAAGATCCCATAAAACACAATAAAAAATAGTGATGTTTTATACTAACTAATGACAAGCTTTTCATGACAAATCCTCACAAGGACATATCCACGGAATAATTGTGTTACTAGACTTGCTGAAAGAAAAAACTTGCAAGGGAAGGGGGACCATAACTACAACAGAAAAAGTGATCAAGAAAGCTCAAAAGCATTGTGCATAGTATATGCCACTTCATTTCTAGAGAATATACACGTAATGTGCCGATAGTTCAGTATAAAATGCACCATTGAAGCTCAAGAGACACAAGCAATTAACAGCAGGAGGTGCAAAGCAGATTAGAGGGTAGAGTAGAATTACAGTGCAGTTCTCCTTTGGCAGAAAGATGTCGGTTGGTCAACTGTAGACACTATTTCTGCCAAAGGAGAATTGTCATGCCATTCTCCTTGTCTACTATTGTTTCAGAGTGCTACCTGTTAAGGGATAAAAGGATGACCTTTTTAGATGGAACCCCAAGTTTCTATAGGTTCAGACCCCATAATGCTCAAACGAACCATTCGATCCGTTTAGAAGCTCAAACGAGTCGTCGAATTCCAAGATTGATGTTCTCAAACAAGACACCATCCTACTCGGAAAACCTTTCTCTCTTCATTTTCTTATGTTTTTTGTTGACAGCCTGCAGGTGAAAGAAGATGAAGTAACAGAATGAATGAATGATATCGGGCCAGGTGCATAGAGTAAAATGCAAAGAAAAAATAAATATGGAAAATGCGTTGAAGACATTTAGCAGTTACCTTGTCAAAGGCTTTTGACATGTAAGGCAGGTCGTGTTCTATTATCAATAGTTCATTTCTATCATCAAATGATACATCTTGCTTGAGAATATTGACTTCACATATGAAGCATGTCTGGCCTTTACTTATATAAACCAGACTTGCAAAGAGCAATTCTTTGTACTTG
This sequence comes from Forsythia viridissima, assembly GCA_030279155.1. NCBI lineage: Eukaryota > Viridiplantae > Streptophyta > Magnoliopsida > Lamiales > Oleaceae > Forsythia > Forsythia viridissima. The sequence goes on from CM059039.1 coordinate 27,464,213, forward strand.
ATATTCATAAAATGATCCAAAGATATTAAAGCATATAGGAGTAAACATTCCATATTATTTGTTCTTATATTTCATATGATTTCATTATGTTTAACAAATGCAAGAACTCAACCTAGATTAAAACATGACTGTGGGGTATAGTAAGATAATATACTGTTGTTTAGATTTCGATATCGTCTTTTTAACTCTCCTTGGGTAAGAAGAGTCAATTTTATTATCTAATTAAACTAAATTCGTCACTACTCAACCAAATAATGTCAATGATCATTTACATATTAATGCAAAAGAAAATGTTTTTCTCCTTGACAAGTCTGATGGAGTCAATGCTTTGAGCATATTGCATTTTATGTAGGGTGATATAACTTAGAAAAACAAAAAATTATTTTGACAATAATAATTTTAATGAGACCATAATCCATGTGCTAAAAGCTCTAGAATGAAGCTCATGAACCCGAAAATGCAAATATCTTAAGGCTGTGTTTGATTGCACAAGATTTTCCATGGAAAAAACTTTTTTTCCACCTATTTTCCAACTTATATGTTTGATTGCACAAGATTTTCCATGGAAAAAATACTTTCCACTTATTTTCCAGGGTATGTTTGATTGCAACCTTTTTTTTTCCATACAAAACATTTTCTCATTTTCCTTGTTTTGGCCACATTTTTCTTGTTTTCAAGGAAAATATTTTTTTTTTAAGAGGGGAGGAGGTTTTATTTTCCATGGAAAATTTGTCTTATTTTTCAATTAATAATTTCTTGGTAATTCAATTCCATGGAATTCATTTTCTTTCCCCCCCAAATTTATTGATTGCAATCAAACACACCCTAAGTAAAGTCCAATGTAAATAACTGGTGCAGAAGAGGGAAAACTGGTCCTATAGGCATATTGTTTAAAGAAACAAATAGGGTATGCTTAAAATTTTGGAAAAAGAAAAGCAGCATAAGTAAAATGTGGTTTACCCCACTTTTTCAAGTGGAAATAGGCTTATGAAGAAACATCAATTGTGCATTGTTTACAATTGACTGCAAAATTAGGATTCTTAATAAATTAATCTTCATAAATTCAGGATTTATGTAATTTTTGAATATTTCACATTAGGGTTATATTTTTTCCTTAAAAATTCAACGCCCAACACACTGGTAGTGGTTGTGATTAATTAGAATTAATCCAATGCATCATAACTAACCCAGACATTATGAACTCAACAGCAACGAGATAAAGGTTCTATTTCACGGAATCAAGAGATATTATTTTTCAATCAAATTAGGAATCTTTCCAGCATTAAGTATGAAATGTAGTAATGACAAGGATTCAAGAAAACTTACTGTAATCCTTTGGATGGGATATTCGGAAGCATATTCGACCATTCAAATTCTATTTTCTTACCACAAAAATATTTCCCGGAAACTGGATTTGCTGCGGAAGATCCAGACAGAACATTTTTTTTTTTTTTTGGGTGCTTCGATTGTTCACATAAGAATACAAGTCAGTCACAAAAATCGAATATATCAAATGCTCCATTACAAATAGTCAAATACATATCACTCAGTTGTTTATTTAATAAAAATTTTAAGTATTATAAAATAAATAGATGATAGGATTATAGACAATAATTAATCTATTTACACTTTGTTCATGTATAAGGTTTCTACTGCAATGACAGTTAAGAGGATATTTGTTTGGGGGCAGCAGATCTGGACTTATTAATTTCAGTTAATTTTTATTTTTAATTTAATTACAAAAATAAAATTATTATTTAGGGATGTGTATTCAAATTAGAACTTTTAAGAATTCGAAAGTTTATAAATATTCTATGTAAAGATTTTAAGAGACTCTAAAAGTATTAGTATATTCAATATAAACTATTAGAGACTTTTTAAAAGTTTTTAAAAGTTACGAAATATTCAATTAAAACTTTTAAAAATAGAGTATTAGTATATTACTATATTCAATAGAGAATTTTAAAAACTATTTAATTAAAATTTTTTAGAAGTCTCTATAAGTCATGTGATATTCAAATTAAGAATAATTTTTAAAGAATCCTCTACTTACTAAACCTTTGGAGATATTTTGGTGAAAAGTTATAAATAACAAATTTCAAAGAAAATTTCACGTATTCGTGTGAGATTTGAGAAAATTCCCAAATTCCAAAATAAAGAACTTCTCTTTTCTCTTTTCATATATTTTCCGGTAAAAATTTGATTTTAACTATTCTAGATACGTCATTTTCTAATATATGTGAAATCTGAATTTATAATTTATGTGAAATCTAAATTTAATATTTTCTTGTGTGCGCTTCTCTTGATTGCATAATGGGATTTTTTTAAAAATCAATCGATTTTTTTTTAATGAGTTCTCATGATTGTAATAGGTTGTTTTGCTTTTTAATTACAACAATTGTGTCTTTATAGACTTTTTCATTGCATGATAGTCTAGATTTCATTTGGTATCAAATTAGCTTGTCTTTAAAAACTATTGTTTGATTCATGTGTTTTGTCTTGAAAAACCACTTTGCTTATTGAGTTCGTTTTGAATAGTTAATTAAAATGTCAAATTTCTCTCTCCTACACACATTTCGTGTTAATTGATTGATACAGATGCTCGTGAAATGCATTTGGATTAGATTAGTTTGAAATGGGCTGGTTGAGATTAAAATTGGAATAATTTGATTCTTGAATACTTGTATCTAAATTTCAAATACACTTATCAAATGCAAGCATTTTTTTATTGAACATTATTAAATGTTATTATTCTTTTTTATATTTAAGTTATTTATTAATCTAATTGCGGTATATTAATTTTTTTTATATTTTCTTAAGAGATATATTTTATTGACATGAGAAATATAATTTATTATTTTGGATTCTTAATTATATGTGATGTGGATGATTTGGACACATGAGAAGTTGTTTAAATAATATTACATTATATAGAAAATTTTGCTTAATATTTTTTTTTTAAAAAAAAGTCGTTAATGAAAATTTACAGAAGTTTTTAATGAAAGTTTACAGAAGTTCATAGAATGTTTTATTAATTCCCTAACATATCTATAAAATTCTACAAAAGTTACTCATTTACAAAAGTTTTTAAAAGTCTCAATTCAATATACCCCTTAGATATATCAATTTGATTTAACTAGTTTATATAATGAAATAATTTATATTTTATATGTTCTACGTATAATAGTTGAAAATATTCACCCAAATTAACTTAGTACATAGTATTGTATATTATATTATAGTTATAATCATTTTAAATTTGATTATGTTATTTGAAGATTTTTATTATGAGTCACACGAAAAGATTTATGATTAAAGATTGGTCACATAGATAAGAGTTCCCTCGCTATGAAGATCCATGAATATTATCATTTGAAGGTGAGCACAACTTTAAATTGATTTTTTCTAATAATCAATGTCTAGTACATTTCAAAATATCTCTATAAAGAGTAAAATATGAAATGGTGATGGAACAATTTCACGCTGCAAATACAAATACAATAAAATAAAAATATAGTTGTGTATATTCCTTAGAATCACCAAAATTCGGATAATTAAACTCGTGTCCAAAAGACCACCAAATAATTCTTATAGTCCTTAAGGAAATTTTTAATGTGTACAAAACTCCAAATATATTGGCGATATTGGAAATTGGATGATATATCAAACTCTACTCATGGAGTCTACTAGACGCAGTTCAACTAGTGAAGACTTTTGGAACAGCTGAAGTAAGAAGTCCACAAGTGAGCGTATTATGAGGGACCGTCAAGCACATCCGAAAACAGGACAACAGGGAAAGACCCGACTGACCAGCCCAGGGCTTGAGAGCGAGCTTTATTTATTTAAGAGAGAATGGAAAGTGAATCAAAAGGCTTCCATTTCCGTTCTTCGTTTGGGGGCTTTTGGGCCCCTCTCGATCTTTTTCGTAGTTGAGAAAGGGGGAAGGATAAAAATATTTTAACTTTAATAAATTGATATCATAATTGTTGCATATCTTGTTAGTTTTAAGTAGGATTTTATTTGAACTAATTATATTTCATCTATCATGTTCTATAATCAATTCATGAATTAAGTTTGTGCATCAATTAATATCAGTTTAATGATATTATTATGTTCATTGCATATTCTTAATTCATTAAACCAAATTTTACAAAAGTTCCATAATTGTAGTTTTACCCCAAAAAAAAGTCTTAAAATTGATCGAAATAAATAATCTAACATAATCAACCATTTTTACATGAAATTTCATGTTAATAAGATGATTTTTCTAAACCATAATTTGATTTTAATTTATCGCCAGCAATTGACGTTCTCACCAATTTTTGAGTACACATTACATAAAATATAATTAAATATATGTTACGTAAGCTCACTTTCCTATTCACGTGCACCACACCTTTTGTAAATATATTCAACATACAAAATCAAAGAGCTAAAAAAAATTTAATAATAAGGTGATCATCCTAAATGTGGCATCTCAATAATGATAATGTGGCATCTCAATAATGATAGATAAACTATTAAAAGTATTGATAGTTTAATTAGTTAGAGTTTAAAAGGGTCTCTTCTGTTGAGCATTATTTTAAGAGAATCTTATAATTTTATTGTTTGTTAATCATGAGATTTGGAACATTTTTTCTTCTGTTATCTCAAATTGTAAAGCTATTTAAAGCCAAGTCCATTATTCAATAAATTTATCTCTTTCATTGATATTTCTGAATGTACAGTGTATTATCAGAGCTACTTACTAGGACTTGAAAACTCAACAAAGCAATAGCTTTCTGACTTGTAGCAGCAAGAGTCAATGGTAGGAGAAGAAAGTAATTTTATGCAACCAACTATCCCACGTTTCGACGGACACTATGATTAGTGGTCTATGCTCATGGAAAATTTCTTGCGCTCCAAAGAATATTGGAACCTGGTAGAGAATGGGACCACGTAGTATGCTGAAGGAACTGTTTTAAGTGATGCTCAAAACAGAGCCAAGGAAGATAAAAAACTGGGGGACTTGAAGACCAAGAACTACCTCTTCCAAGCCATAGATCGAACCATTTTAGGGACAATCTTGAAGAAAGACACAACAAAGGACATATGGGATTAGATGAAAAAAAGTATCAATGCATAGCAAGAGTCAAACGTGTACAGTTGCAGGTTCTTCGTAAAGAAAACCTTCGTAAAGAATTTGAGATGCTTTACATGAAGGTAGGAAATTCAGTCAAATGATATTTTGCAAGAGTACTTACAGTAGCCAACAAAATGAGAATCCATGGAGATAAGATGGATGGTGTGGTGGTAATTGAAAAGATTCTAAAATATATGACACCTAAATTTGATTATGTTGTTTGTTCTATTGAGGAATCTAACGAGATATATGACATTTCAATTAATGAATTACAAAGCAACCTGCTTGTGCATGAACAAAGAATTATTGTTCATATAATGGAGGAACAAGTGTTGAAAGTGAGTCAAGAAAACAACTCACCGGGGAGAGGAATGGGTCGTGAAAGCTATAGAGGTCGTGGAAGAGGAAGATGGAGACAATACTCATTTGATAAGTCTACTGTTGAGTGTAATCATTGCCATGAATTTGGACATTACAGAGAAAATTTTGCTGAAGCTGAAGAAGAAATGTTGCTTATGTCTTATGTGAATATGCAAAAAGATATTGTTGACAAGTTGTGGTATCTTGATTTCGGATGCAATAATCACATGAGTAGAGGCAATGAGCTTTTTGTGAAACTTGATGAAAGCTTTAGAGAGGATGTAAAGTTGGGAAACAACTAGAGTCAATCGTGAATTGCTGGCTCTTCGTAAAGAGTTTGAGATGCTTCACATGAAGGTAGGAAAATCAGTCAATTACTACTTTGTAAGAGTGCTTACAATAGCCAACAAAATGAGAATCCATGGAGATAAGATGGATGATGTGGTGGTAATTGAAAAGATTCTGAAATGTATGACACCTAAATTTGATTATGTGGTTTGTTCCATTGAGGAATCTAACGAGATATATGACATTTCCATTGATTAATTGCAAAGCAGCTTGCTTGTGCATGAACAAAGAATTATTGGTCATGTAATGGAGGAACAAGTGCTGAAAGTGAGTCAATAAAACAACTTACCCAGGAGAGGAATGGGTCGTGGAAGCTATAGAGGTTGTGGAAGAAGAAGAGGGAGACAATACTCATTTGATAGGTCTGCTATTGAGTGTTATTATTGCCACGAATTTGGACATTTTCAATATGAGTGCCCTAAAAAGAGGCAAAGTAACAGAGCAAATTTTACTGAATTTGAAAAAGAAATGTTGCTTATGGCTTATGTGAATATGCAAGAAGATACTGTTGACAAGTTGTGGTATCTTGATTTCGGGTGCAATAATCACATGAGTGGAGACAATGAGCTTTTTGTGCAACTTGATGAAATCTTCATAGAGGATGTAAAGCTGGGTAACAACTCTAGCATGTGTGTCAAAAGAAAATGAGACATCAATATTGAAGTAAATTGGGTGGAGTACTGCATCTCTGGAGTTTTATATGTACCTGAATTAAAGAGCAATCTGATCAAATTTGCAATTTTTATTCAAAAGAATGTGTGTCAAATCCATCATCCTGAGAAAGGTTTACTGTTACAAGTTAAGTTGGCTCCAAACAGAATGTTTCCACTAATGCAAAAGGCTTCATCTAGTGATCCTAAGTGCTTCAAATCTATCACTCAAGAGGATGCAAGCTAGCTGTGGCATTACAGGTATGGACATCTAAGTTTCATTGGTTTGAAATTTACAAAAGAAGGAAATGGTTACTGGATTACCAAGGCTACAAGCTCCCTTAAAAATTTGTGAAGAATGCGTGATTGGAAAGAAACATCATGAGTCATTTCCTCAACAAAGCACCTGGAAGTCGTCATAAATTTTTCAACTAGTTCACTCAGACATATGTGAACCTATTAATCCTATCTCTAACAGTGGCAATAGGTACTTCATAACTTTTAGTGATGATTTTAGTAGGAAACTTGGGTGTATTTCTTATTTGAAAAATCTGAGACTGTACATGTCTTTAAGAAGTTTAAAATTATGAAATCCATTTAGGTGTTCTCGAGATTTTAATGCATATGTTTATGTTCGAAACTTAATTAGAGATAATTAGGTTCGCATATCGCATAGAATTGATTGATCATCGAGAGAGACTTTTGATTATTTTAGGAAAGCCAATTTTCAATCCAATGTAATTATAGGCCAAAACGATTAAACGGATAATTGATTAAAGAACGTGTAGGTAAATTCGTGAATCCTTGTATTGGTACAACTCGAATTCGTACTCATAAATTTACTTAAATTATTTGATAATTTAGATTTAATTAAAATAGTTTTAGAATCACGAACCAAAATAAATCTGTGTTTCTTTATATTGTTAAAATTTAACTTATAAGTTAATAGGTTAAATTAATATCTATTACTCGTAGGTTTAACACTCTATTCATTACTATATTACTTGTTAACGATCCGTCCACTTGTATGATTGAAATCGCACAACACCTTGTTTGTACGAATAGAAACATTACTCACTAGCTGGCATTAATTCAGAAAAATAGAACAGAGGTTGTTCCATCAGTGCTAAGCTAAACATAACGGTTTAAAATTGGAAAAATGGCATCTAAAACCAGAAGCAAGAAATTACAGCATACATTTGGCATGTCAATATTAACTCCAGAGCCTGTTTGTTACATATTAAAAACAGTTTCTTGAACTGTTAGTCAATTATTTATCAACCTTGACCCACCAATGTCAGTACTTTTACAGCCAAAGCAAAACATCCCTAGCCTAAATTCTGAAACTGTCCCTAATTGTATATGTATGTATTCTGAAACTTCAGACACAATTTCTAGCCATTATTTTGGGTCGATTATTGCAACTGAAATTTCCAAAGACATGGTCCTTTTGGTCATTGAATTTTCTTCATTCTCATGTGACACGCAATAGTCAATTGGTCAAAAAAACATAAACAAAAAACTAGTTTTTAATCTGTAACAAACAGGCACTAAAAGGCATGTCTGGCCTATAGCGGTTCCAAATCTGCATATGAGACTAATAATTTAGGGACGGAAAAAAATTCCAAAAAATATCGAAATCTCATCTTGTAAAGACACTAACAAAGAAATAAGTTGAGGAATGAAAATAGAAAAAAAAAATGTAACTGTTTAATAAATGGGCAAAGCAATCCATACAACGCAATAGACTTTTTTGAATTAAACCAAAACACAAGCCAATGAAGCAAGTTTTTCATCCAAAGGCGATCTTTCTAGCCATGGACATCTAAATATCGGTAGTTTCTTTTCTATATCATTTGATTAATGAGTTAACAATATAAAGCCCACGTATCCTACTTAAAAAATGAAAATTGTGAACTTGAATGGGTATCAATAGTTTGAGAGGTATGTGAGCAATCTATTTATACTCATTTCCACTTGAACAAAACATTTTACAAAATTATATACCCCAAATAAATTTGGATCAATAGTTTTCCATAGAGTTCATCATTAACAACAACAAATTAAGCCTTGTTCTTAATAAATTTGGACTCCACTATATAATTATGTGGCATGACATGACATGTTGTAAGGATCTCTGAAGTTCCACCCATATTCTCCTAATCAATTAAGCTCTTCAATCTGATGTTAGGTTAGGCAATTAAAGATTTCGTGTGTTTCAAATCTAATTTGCATTTTATTTTTTGAGTGGTTAAATACTTTATTCATTACCTTTACGCAGTTATAACCTGCCTTGTCCCCAGGTGAGCTGCAAGGTCAGACATGCTTTCTAAATAATTTTCCACCATCCACTTTTCAAAACCAGCATTTGTATATTGAAAATTTACCTTTTGATACATCCCTATCTAAAGAGAATCATCACATGCTATTTATTTACAACTAGTATGTAAAACATGTGTTGCACGTGATTTAATAATGGTGTTGTGAGATATATGTGTTGACGTCGGAACCTGCACTGTTCACGTGTCAACAGATCTCCAGTCACTCATCTGCCAACCTTTATGTTACATGCACCATCGGACAATCGTGAGGCACCAAGATCTCTGGGAAAAAAAGGTCCGGCGATCGTTGGTACTCCAACGATTAAGTCAACTGCCGGTATATAGAGTAATATACGGGAGATAAAAACAATTAGGTGTGTGGACAAGCAGGTAGAGATTTGAACAGAGTTTAGGAGTAAAATTATTGCATGAAAAGAGCGTGTCATAAAAATTGCGAACTAAAATATGCCTCTCTTGGAATAATCGGAGACGTTGTATTTATAGCACAATTCTAATTGATTTAGGAAAACAATCAATTAGAAATCTGATTGGACTCTCTTTTCTTATAGGACAAGGATGATCAGTTGTTAACACAATCTCCTAGATTTCGGCCCTTCTTTGAATAGATCGTGCTGCCTAATCTTTAGGGGATTGAGATTTTGTTTTCTTGTGAGAGTCCTTATGGCAATCAAACACAACCTTTCTTTAATTACTTCGTTGGTTAACCCAAAATATCGTGCTGCCTACTTGTCATTATAAATACGAAGTCTGACGAAGCTCTCTGGGTCGGCCATGAGTGTCGAGGTCCTTCATAGGCCTCGCAATAATCTAATTCAGGAATGCAAAGAAGTTCGGTGGGCTACCGACGCCTTCTAAGAATTTACGAGGCCCTTGTTGGGCCCTCGAGGTTTTCGCCGTATCTATAGAACCTTTATGAATCCGAAAGACCCTCGCGCTGGGCCTATAAGGCCTTAGCGAGGCTTGAATTAGGCCTAGATGAGACCTTTATTGGGTTAGCTGACGTGAAGGCCTTACCAAAATCTGATGGTAAAAATATGTTTATTCAAATATTTAAATAATTATAACTTAATTTAATACTGCATTAAAATACAAAAATCTGACATTAGAAAATACGGTGAAATATATTGTTTGTTGTCGTAATCAAATAAAGTACTTTCTAAAATTTTGTGACCAGTATTGAACATATATTTTTTAGGTCTGTAATACAGTCAAATAATGTCAATTAAATAACACAAACAAAAAGAATAAAAATAGTATACATAAGTTCTTAAATATATCGAATTATCTTGCTTTATGAGATGACAAATGACTTATAACAAATCTTTGTAATTTAATATAGCTCTACAACTATGAAGAGGTTTTAATCCAAAATATCACATGCAATTTGGGCTCGTACTACCTTAAATTAGGTAGATTTATCAATTAGTATATAAAAGTGGACGATGTGGTGGTAATTGAAAAAGTGCTTACAGTAGCCAACAAGATGAGAATCCATGGAGATAAGATGGATGATATGGTGGTAATTGAAAAGATTCTGAAATCTATGACACCTAAATTTGATTATGTGGATTGTTCTATTGAGGAATCTAATGAGATATATGACATTTCAATTAATGAATTGCAAAGCATCCTGCTTGGTATGAACAAAGAATTATTGGTCATGTAATGGAGAAACAAGTTTTGAAAGTGAGTCAAGAAAACAACTTACTTGGGAGAGGAAGGGGTCGTGAAAGCTATAGAGGTCGTGGAAGAGAAAGATGGAGACAATACTCATTTGATAAGTCTACTGTTGAGTGTTATCATTGCCATGAATTTGGACATTTTCAATATGAGTGCCCTAGAAAGAAGCAAAGTAATAGAGAAAATTTTGCTGAAGCTGAAGAAGAAATGTTGCTTATGGCTTATGTGAATATGTAAGAAGGTATTGTTGACAAGTTGTGGTATCTTGATTTCGGATGCAATAATAACATGAGTGGAGGCAATGAGCTTTTTGTGCAACTTGATGAAAGCTTCAGAGAGGAAGTAAAGTTGGGAAACAACTAAGTCAAGCGTGTACAGTTGCAGGCTCGTCGTAAAGAGTTTGAGATGCTTCACATGAAGGTAGGAAAATCTAGGGATGGCAAAAAAACTCGTCGACCCGAACCCGCCCCGCCCCGCCCCACGAAGCAATAGGGGCGGGTTTGGGGCAGATTTTTCTGCCCCGGGGCGGGTCCGGGGCAACTCTGCCCCGCCCCTCCCCTAAAATTTTTTTTTTTTTTTTGAAAAATCATAAAATATAGTAAAAATTATGATTTTCACTAAAAATGGACTAAAGAAGAATCAAACCCGGGTTAAAACTTATAAACTACTAACCTTAACCACTACACCACAACCCAAATCTTATAATTTTTTTTATTTTGTTTGGTATAAATATTTAAAAAAATTGTATATATATATATTTTTAATTATTTTTCAGTTTAAAAAAAAAATTATTCGCGGGGCGGTTGGCGGGTCCAACGACCGCCCCGTCCCGCGAATTCGCGGGTCGCGGAGCGGAGCGGGGCATGGCCAACCCGCCCCGGACCCGCTCCATTGCCATCCCTAGGAAAATCAGTCAATTACTACTTTGTAAGAGTGCTTACAATAGCCAACAAGATAAGAATCCATGGAGATAAGATGGATGATGTGGTGGTAATTGAAAAGATTCTGAAATGTATGACACCTAAATTTGATTATGTGGTTTGTTCCATTGATGAATCTAACGAGATCTATGACATTTCCATTGATGAATTGCAAAGCAGCCTGCTTGTGCATGAACAAAGAATTATTAGTCATGTAATGGAGGAACAAGTGCTGAAAGTTAGTCAATAAAACAACTCACCTGGGAGAGGAATGGGTCGTGGAAGCTCTAGAGGGAGACAATACTCATTTGATAAGTCTGCTGTTGAGTGTTATCATTGCCATGAATTTGGACATTTTCAATATGAGTGCCCTAAAAAGAACCAAAGTAACAGAGCAAATTTTGCTGAAGCTGAAGAAAAATGTTGCTTATGGCTTATGTGAATATGCAAGAAGATACTGTTAACAAGTTGTGGTATCTTGATTTCGGGTGCAATAATCACATGAGTAGAGACAATGAGCTTTTTGTGCAACTTGATGAAATCTTCATAGATGATGTAAAGCTGGGTAACAACTCTAGCATTTGTGTCAAAGGAAAATGAGACATCAACATTGAAGTAAATTGGGTGGAGTATCTCTAGAGTTTTATATGTACCTAAATTGAAGAGCAATTTAATCAGCTTTGGTCAATTGCAAGAAAAGGGATTTGAAATTTTTATTCAAAAGAATGTGTGTCAAATCCATCATCCTGAGAAAGGTTTACTGTTACAAGCTGAGATGGCTCCAAACAAAATGTTTCCACTAAAACAAAGGTTTCATCTAGTGATCCTAAGTGCTTCAAATCTATCATTCAAGAGGATGCAAGTTGGCTGTGGCATTACAGGTATGGACATCTAAGTTTCATTGGTTTGAAATTTACAACAGAAGCAAATGGTTACTGGATTACAAGGCTACAAGCTCCCTCAAAAATTTGTGAAGAATGCGTGATTGGAAAGCAACACCATGAGTCGTTTCCTCAACAAAGCCCCTGGAAGTCGTCAAATATTCTTCAACTAGTTCACTCAGACATATGTGAACCTATTAATCCTATCTCCAACAGTGGAAATATGTACTTCATAATTTTTACTGATGATTTTAGTAGAAAAACTTGGGTGTATTTCTTTTCTGAAAAATCTAAGGCTGTAACTATCTTTAAGAAGTTTAAAATTATGAAATACATTTAGGTGTTCTTGAGATTTTGATGCATATGTTTATGTTCGAAGCTTAATTAGAGATAATTAGGTTCGCATATCATGTAAAATTGATTGACCATCGAGAGAGACTTTTAATTATTTTAGGAACGCCGATTTTCAATTCAATGTAATTATAGGCCAAAACTATTAAACGGATAATTGATTAAAGAACGTGTAGGTAGATTCATGAATCCTATTATTGGTACAACTCGAATTCGTTCTCATAAATTTACTTAAATTATTTGATAATTTAGATTTAATTAAAATAGTTTTAGAATCACAAACCCAAATAAATCTGTGTTTCTTTATATTGTTAAAATTTAAGTTATAAGTTGATAGGTTAAATTAATATCTAGTACTCGTGAATTCGACACTCTATTCATTACTATATTGCTTGTTAACGATCCGTCCACTTGTAGGTTTGAAATCGCACAACACCTTGTTTGTACGAATGGAAACATCACTCACTAGCTGGCATTAATTCAAAAAAATAGAACAGAGGTTGTTGCAACAGTGCTAAGCTAAACATAACAGTTTAAAATTGGAAAAAAGACATCTGAAACCAGAAGAAAGAAATTACAGCATACATTTGGCATGTCATCATTAACTCCAGAGCCTGTTTGTTACAAATTAAAAACAGTTTCTTGAATAGTTAGTCAATTGTTTTTCAACCTTGGCCCACCAATGTCAGTACTTTTACAACCAAAGCAAAAAATCCCTAGCCTAAATTTTGAAACTGCCCCTAATTGTATATGTATGTATTCCGAAACTTCAGACACAATTTCTAGCCATCATTTCGGGTTAATTATTGTGGCTGAAATTTTCAAAGGCAGTGTCCTTTTGGTCATTGAATTTTCTTCAATCTCATGTGACAGGCAATAGTCAATTGGTCAAAATAACATAAACAAAAAACTAGATTCAAATATGTAACAAACAGGCACTAAGAGGCATGTCTGGCTTATAGCGGCTCCAAATCTGCACATGAGACTAATAATTTAGGGACGGAAAAAACATTCAAAAAAATATCGAAATCTCATCTCGTAGAGACACTAACAAAGAAATAAGTTGAGGAACAAAAATAGAAAAAGAAAATGTAACTGTTTAAGATTAGGCAAAGCAATCCATACAACGCAATAGACTTTCTTGAATTAAACCACAACACAAGCCAATGAAGCAAGTTTTTCATCCAAATGTGATCTTTCTAGACATGGACATCTAAATATCGGTAGTTTCTTTTCTATATCATTTGATTAATGAGTTAATAATATAAAGCCCACGTATCCTACTTAAAAAATGAAAATTGTGAACTTGAATGGGTATCAATAGTTTGAGAGGTTTGTGAGCAATCCATTTATACTCATTTCCACTTGAGCAAAACATTTTACAAAATTATATACCCCAAATAAATTTGGATCAATAGTTTTCCATAGAGTTCATCATTAACAACAACAAATTAAGCCTTGTTCTTAATAAATTTGGACTCCACTATATAATTATGTGGCATGACATGACATGTTGTAATGATCTCTGAAGTTCCACCCATATTCTCCTAATCAATTAAGCTCTTCAATCTGATGTTAGGTTAGGCAATTAATGATTTCGTGTGTTTCAAATCTAATCTACATTTTTTTTTTGAGTGGGTAAAGACTTTATTCATTACCTTTACAAAGTTATAACCTGCCTTGTCCCCAGGTGAGTTGCAAGGTGAGACGGGCCTTCTTAATATTTTTCCACCATCCACTTTTCAAAACCAGCATTTGTATAATTGATTTAGGAAAACAATCAATTAGAAATTTGATTGGAATCTCTTTCCTTATAGGATAAAGATGATCAGTTGTTTACACAATCTTCCAAATTTCGGCCCTTCTTTGAATAGATCATGTTGCCTAATCTTTAGGGGATTGAGATTTTGTTTTCTTGTGAGAGTCCTTGTGGCAATCAAACACAACCTTTTTTTAATTACTTCACTGGTTATCCCAAAATATCGTACTACCTGCTAGTTATTATAAATATGAAGTCCGACGAAGCTCTCTAGGTCGGCCATGAGTGTCGAGATCCTTCATAGGCCTCGCAATACTCTTATTTAGGAATGCAAAGATGTTCAGTGGGCTTTCGAGGCCTTCTAAGAATTTACGAGACTCTTGTTGGGCCCTCGAGGCCTTCGCAGTGTCTATAGGACCTTTATGAATCCAAAAGGCCCTCGCCGGGCCTATAAGGCCTTAGCGAGGCCTGAATTAGGCCTAGATGAGATCTTTACTGGGTTTGCTGACGTTAAGGCCTTATCAAAATCTGGTGGTAAAAATTTGTTTATTCAAATACTTAAATAATTATAACTTAATTTAATACTGCATTAAAATACAAAAATCTAACATTAGAAAATACGGTAAAATATAATATTTGTTGTCGTATTCAAACAAAGTACTTTCTACAATTGTGTGAGAAGTATTGAACATATATTTCTAAGGTCTGTAATATAGTCAAATAATGTCAATTAAATAACACAAACAAAAAGAATAAAAAATAGTATACATAAGTTCTTAAATATATTGAATTTTCTTACTTTATGAGATGACAAATGACTTAAAACAAATCTTTGTAATTTAATATAGCTCTCCAACTATGAAGAAGTTTTAATCTAAATTATCACATGCAATTTGGGCTCGTACTACCTCAAATTAGGTAGATTTATCAATCAGTATATAAAAGTGGATGATGTGGTGGTAATTGAAAAAGTGCTTACAGTAGCCAACAAGATGAGAATCCATGGAGTTAAGATGGATGATGTGGTGGTAATTTAAAAGATTCTGAAGTCTATGACACCTAAATTTGATTATGTGGTTTGTTCTGTTGAGGAATCTAACGAGATATATGACATTTCAATTAATGAATTGCAAAGCAGCCAGCTTGTGCATGAACAAAAAATTATTAGTCATGTAATGGAGAAACAAGTGTTGAAAGCGAGTCAAGAAAACAACTCACCTGGGAGAGGAAGGGGTCGTGAAAGCTATAGAGGTCGTGGAAGAGGAAGATGGAGACAATACTCATTTGATAAGTCTACTGTTGAGTGTTATCATTGCCATGAATTTGGACATTTTCAATATGAGTGTCCTAGAAAGAAGCAAAGTAACAGAGAAAATTTTGCTGATGATGAAGAAGAAATGTTGCTTATGGCTTATGTGAATATGCAAGAAGATATTGTTGACAAGTTGTGGTATCTTGATTTCGGATGCAACAATCACATGAGTGGAGGCAATTAGCTTTTTGTGCAACTTGATGAAAGCTTCAAAGAGGATGTAAAGTTGGGAAACAACTAGAGTCAAGCGTGTACATTTGCAGGCTCTTCGTAAAGAGTTTGAGATGCTTCACATAAAAGTAGGAAAATCAGTCAATTACTACTTTGTAAGAGTGCTTACAATAGCCAACAAGATGAGAATCTATGGAGATAAGATGGATGATGTGGTGGTAATAGAAAAGATTCTGAAATGTATGACACCTAAATTTAATTATGTGGTTTGTTCCATTGAGGAATCTAACGAGATATATGACATTTCCATTGATGAATTGCAAAGCAGCCTGCTTGTGCATGAACTAAGAATTATTGGTCATGTAATGGAGGAACAAGTGCTGAAAGTGAGTCAAGAAAACAACTCACCTTGGAGAGGAATGGGTCGTGGAAGCTATAGAGGTCGTGGAAGATGAAGAGGGAGACAATACTCATTTGATAAGTCTGCTGTTGAGTGTTATCATTGCCATGAATTTGGACATTTTCAATATGAGTGCCCTAAAAAGAACCAAAGTAACAGAGCAAATTATGCTGAAGCTGAAGAAGAAATGTTGCTTATGGCTTATGTGAATATGCAAGAAGATAATTTTGACAAGTTGTGGTATCTTGATTTCGGGTGCAATAATCACATGAGTGGAGACAATGAGCTTTTTGTGCAACTTGATGAAATCTTCATGGAGGATGTAAAGCTGGGTAACAACTCTAGCATTTGTGTCAAATGAAAATGAGACATCAACATTGAAGTAAATTGGGTGGAGTACTGCATCTCTGGAGTTTTATATGTACCTGAATTGAAGAGCAATTTAATCAGGTTTGGTCAATTGCAAGAAAAGGGATTTGCAATTTTTATTCAAAAGAACGTGTGTCAAATCCATCATCTTGAGAAAGGTTTACTATTATAAGCTGAGATGGCTCCAAACAGAATGTTTCCACTGAAACAAAGGCTTCATCTAGTGATCCTAAGTGCTTCAAATCTATCACTCAAGAGGATGCAAGCTAGCTGTGGCATTACAGGTATGGACATCTAAGTTTCATTGGTTTGAAATTTACAAAAGAAGCAAATGGTTACTGGATTACCAAGGCTACAAGCTCCCTCAAAAATTTGTGAAGAATGCGTGATTGGAAAGCAACACCATGAGTCGTTTCCTCAACAAAGCACCTGGAAGTTGTCAAATATTCTTCAACTAGTTCACTAAGACATATGTGAACCTAATAATCCTATCTCCAACAGTGGCAATAGGTACTTAATAACTTTTACTGATGATTTTAGTTGAAAAACTTGGGTGTATTTCTTATCTGAAAACTTTGAAACTGTAACTATCTTTAAGAAGTTTAAAATTATGAAAACCATTTAGATATTCTTGAGATTTTAGTGCATATGTTTATGTTCGAAGCTTAATTAGAGATAAATAGGTTCGCATATCGTATAGAATTGATTGACCAACGAGAGAGACTTTTGATTATTTTAGGAACACCGATTTTCAATCCAATGTAATTATAGGCCAAAACGACTAAACGGATAATTGATTAAAGAACGTGTAGGTAGATTCGTGAATCCTAGTATTGGTACAACTCGAATTCGTTCTCATAAATTTACTTAAATTATTTGATAATTTATATTTAATTAAAATAGTTTTAGAATCATAAACCAAAATAAATCTGTGTTTCTTTATATTGTTAAAATTTAAGTTATAAGTTAATAGGTTAAATTAACATCTAGTACTCGTGGGTTCGACACTCTATTCATTACTACATTACTTGTTAACGATCCGTCAACTTGTAGGATTGAAATCGCACAACAACTTGTTTGTACGAATGGGAACATCACTCACTAGTGGGCATTAATTCAAAAAAATAGAACAGAGGTTGTTGCATCAGTGCTAAGCTAAACATAACGGTTTAAAATTGGAAAAAAGACATCTGAAACCAGAAGCAAGAAATTACAGCATACATTTGGCATGTCATCATTAACTTCAGAGCCTGTTTGTTACAGATTAAAAATAGTTTCTTGAATAGTTAGTCAATTGTTTTTCAACCTTGGCCCACCAATGTCGGTACTTTTACAGCCAAAGCAAAAAATCCATAGCCTAAATTTTGAAACTGCCCCTAATTGTATATGTATGTATTCCAAAACTTCAGACACAATTTCTAGATATCATTTTGGGTCAATTATTGCGACTAAAATTTCCAAAGACTAGGCCCTTTTGGTCATTGAATTTTCTTCATTCTCATGTAACAGGCAATAGTCAAGTGGTCAAAAAAACATAAACAAAAAACTAGTTTTTAATCTGTAACAAATAGGCACTAAGAGGCATGTTTGCCCAATAGCGACTCCAAATCTGCATATGAGACTAATAATTTAGGGACGGAAAAAAAATTCCAAAAAATATCGAAATCTCATCTCGTAGAGACACTAACAAAGAAATAAGTTGTGGAATAAAAATAGAAAAAGAAAATGTAGCTGTTTAAGATTAGGCAAAGCAATCCATACAACGCAATAGACTTTCTTGAATTAAACCACAACACAAGCCAATGAAGCAAGTTGTTCATCCAAAGGCGATCTTTCTAGACATGGACATCTAAATATCGGTAGTTTCTTTTCTATATCATTTGATTAATGAGTTAACAATATAAAGCCCACATATCCTACTTAAAAAATGAAAATTGTGAACTTGAATAGGTGTCAATAGTTTGAGAGGTATGTGAGCAATCTATTTATACTCATTTCCACTTGAGCAAAATATTTTACAAAATTATATACCCCAAATAAATTTGGATCAATAGTTTTCCATAGAGTTCATCATTAACAACAACAAATTTAGCCTTGTTCTTAATAAATTTGGACTCCACTATGTAATTATGTGGCATGACATGACATGTTGTAAGGATCTCTGAAGTTCCACCCATATTCTCCTAATCAATTAAGCTCTTCAATCTGATGTTAGGTTAGGCAATTAAAGATTTCGTGTGTTTCAAATCTAATTTGCATATTTTGTTTGAGTGGGAAAAGACTTTATTCATTACCTTTACACAGTTATAACTAGCCTTGTCCCCAGGTGAGCTGCAAGGTGAGACATGTCTTCTAAATCCACTTTTCAAAACCAGCATTTGTATATGAAAATTTACCTTTTAATGTATCCCTATCTAAAGAGAATCATCACATGCTATTTATTTACAACTAGCATGTAAAACGTGTGTTGCACGTGATTTAATAATGTTGTTATGGGATATATGTGTTGACGTCAGAACCTGCACTGTCCACGTGTCAACAGATCTCCAGTCACTCATCTGCCAACCTTTATGTTACATGCACACTCGAACAATCGTTAGGCACCAAGATCTCCAAAGAAAAAGGGTCCGGCGATCGTTGGTACTACGACGATCAAGTCAATTGCCGGCATATAGAGTAATATACGAGGGATGAAAGCAATTGGGTGTGGGAGGGATAAGCAGGCAGAGATTTGAACTGAGGATGTCATAAAAATTGCGTACTAAAAAATGCCTCCCTTGGAATAATTGGAGACGTTGTATTTATTGAACAAGAGTTCTAATTGATTTAGGAAAATGATCAATTAGAAATCTGATTGGACTCTCTTTCCTTATAAGATAAGGATGATCAGTTGTTAACACAATCTCCCAGATTTCGGCTCTTCTTTGAATAGATCATGTTGTCTAATCTTTAGGGGATTGAGATTTGGTTTCCTTGCGAGAGTCCTTGTGGCAATCAAACACAAGCTTTCTTTAATTATTTCATTGGTTATCCCAAAATATCGTATTGCCTGCTAGTTATAATAAATACGAAGTACGGCGAAGCTCTCTGGGTCGGTCGAGGTCCTTCAGAGGCCTCGCAATACTTTGATTCAGGAATGCAAAGATGTTCGGTGGGCTTCTAAGGCCTTCTAAGAATTGACGAGACCCTTGTTGGGCCCTCGAGGCCTTCGACGTGTCTATAGGACCTTTATGAATTCGGAAGGCCCTCGCTGGGCTTATAAGGCCTTAGCGAGGTCTGAATTAGGCCTAGATGAGACATTTACTGGGTTTGCTGATGTGAAGGCCTTACCAAAATCTGGTAGTAAAAATATGTTTATTCAAATATTTAAATAATTATAACTTAATTTAATACTGCATTAAAATACAAAAATCTGACATTAGAAAATACGGTGAAATATAATGTTTATTGTCGTATTCAAACAAAGTACTTTCTACAATTTTGTGAGCAGTATTGAACATATTTTTTTTAAGGTCTGTAATATAGTCAAATAATATCAATTAAATAACACAAACAAAAAGAATAAAAAATAGTATACATAAATTCTTAAATATATTGAATTTTGTTTCTTTATGAGATGACAAATGACTTATAACAAATCTTTGTAATTTAATATAGCTCTCCAACTATAAAGAAGTTTTGACCCAAAATATCACATGCAATTTGGGCTCGTACTACCTCAAATTAGATAGATTTATCAATTAGTATATAAAAGAGAAAAAAATAATATTTACATTAGAAATTGACAAAATTAAACATTTTCATTTGCACAATTCAGTGCCCAGACGTCTTCACGTGATCTTATCTAAATTGTAATGGAGAAATAAAATAATATTTCCAAAACTAAATATTCTAGCGATTTAAGCGTCTTATTCATGTTGGAGCATAAATAGTTAAGAAAAATTAGTTTAAGCAAAATAAATAACTATTCAATTCAAATGCATAAAAAGAATAATAGAAATAAGATTTGTATCAATAGTGGATTGAAACTATTGTTGAAGTTGGCCTACAAAGTTTTTTTTCGTCTAGAAAATATGAAGTCACAAGTCAATTAGATATATAAACAATATACAAATACGTACGAGTATGCACAATAATTAAAAAATACACCGTAACCTTTATAGTCCAACGCAAATTATTATATTTTTGATAAAAGAAAAGCATTGAGAGATGATTATTCACATTAACTAACAAAAATCACAATCACAAATACAAATCTTTAAATGAAAGTCTTTATGGACACCACAAGCCATAATTAATTACCTTAAAATAAAACAACCTTAAACTTCAAATTAGACCTGAAATAAGCTGAATAAATTGTTGGTGGAATGTCAATTACTATTACTCTTGTAAGTGATCAAACATGTTCTCACAATTCAAATAAAATATTTTTAAAATCCACTAATTAAATATAATAAATGGAAATTTAGCCTTTTCAACTTGTAAGGACTATATGTGGTTATAAATGCTAAGTTAGGGATTCAATTATAATATTAACTCAAGGACAATTTAGGTAATATAAAATATTAATGAAGACATATTTATCCAAACATGTTTCTCTCTTTAAGCCTCTTTTAGATTAGTATAGATAGATAGATTATACAATAATACAAGTGCACAGTACAAAAATTTATAGACAAAATATTCCTCGATAATCCTCAAGTAAATTATTGTAACAGCTAAAGATCTAGAATAATTCATATAATGTACATTGTTAAAAACTAAGAATATTTATTTACACCACATATATAATTAGGAGAAGGAGAAGAGGCAATCCCATCAAGATGCCTTTGAGCTAGAAAACTATGCACATGTGACAAGCAAAAAATGCGTTTCGATGTCAAGGTGCCACTTCTGGTGTTCTTCACTCAATTATTTTTTCTCCAATCAAATTGCAATGTTCTTTTGTCTCATCTTTTGGAGAAAAGAAGAAAAGGTAATTGTCACATAAAGAGCGTGACACCTTACCAAAGGGTTATTGTGGCCCTTATGGGTCAAATTCGCTAGAGAAGATACATGAACGTGTCAAGCGAAGCTGCTTGTATGTGAGTCTAAAGTATTTAGTATTTTATGTTAACTGGGTCACTATCATAGTATCTTTTCTTCATTTAAGTGTTTTATTTATTAGTTAAGGAACGGTGAATAAAAGTAGATATTAACTTTTTGAATTATTCATATGTCAAAATATTGTGTTTAATTTTGATCTTTTATTTGGGACATTATTCAATAAAAATGATTTATTTATTATGATTTTTATTTAGATTATTCATTTGCAACTTGTATTGAAATTGACCTTGTGAAACAATTTTTGAATTTTTTTATGAAATTTATTCTTAAAGATGAATGTTCCTTTAGTCTTCTAATTTTGGTACAAATACATAATCTTTTATGGAGAATTAGCAGCAAAGATTAGATTATTCATATGGAACGAAATATCTAATTGTTTCTACACATAAAATTGATAAGAAAAGTCTCAACATTCAGCTTCAGAAACATAATCTTTTATTACATTATGTCACGTACTAATTTTATTTATTTTCTCTCAATTCGTAGTACAATTTTGATAGAACACATGATTTGATTCCATTTATAAAGATGGTTCATAAAGCAGGATGTACCTTTACTGCACTTGACCATGAGTTTGTGAAAAATGAAATTTTGGGTAGTAATTTTCTCAAATAATGAGCTTAAATTTGTACCATTTCAGTAGAACGGAATTTTGGCCCATACTTTTGCTACCGTGCGAACTATTTGAAATATTCGTTCTTGAAATTTATGATATGAAAAGGACTGTGCTTTCAATTCTGGAATTTCAATGGTTTGTGCCAAGTCAAAGTATTTTATTTGATGTAATTTAACTTTTTGGGGGTAAAACACATATATTATATTCAAGTCTATTAATCGATTGATGATTTCTTATTAATGTAATATAATTTTGGTAGGCAAGCAATGGAAGAACTCTTGGTTGATGGCATGCCTGCATCCTATCAATCTGATTTACAAGGGACTAAGGCTTTTGGGGCATGTTCTCACTCTCAAACTGTTACTCCATTACTTCAGTCATGGATATCCAGAAGAATGAAGAACAAATGCATGGTGAAGGGAACTATTTGATTCAGGCTACAGAATGTCATCGAATTTGCCAAGAAGGTAGGGTAAAAAATTCTAACTCCTTGTGCTTGTAGTGGCAATCCATGGTATCTTTATGTGCCTAGTTACTTTTAAAGATTGCCATTTGTCCCCAATTAGGCAATTTTATTGTCTGCTCACACTAATTTAGTCCGTAAATAAAAACGTATGCATGTGTTCTCTTTATTGTGATATTGATATCAAAATTAATTGCCTAAACAAGTTTACTGATAAACAAAATGATATTTGGCTAATGTTAAAAGTCAAATTTACGATTGTGGTAATTTTTTTTTTTTTTTTGATGACCCAGGAACTCGCAGTCGCTACTGGCGGAGCCTCGACCACTCTTAGAGCGGAGGCCCGACTACCAGTGCGCACTAGGTAAATCTGGAGGTTGGCACAAGACCCACAACCACACCAGCCAGGTAAATCTTCCCCAAAGAGAAGGCGGATGTCTCAAGCGTGGGTTGAACCCTCGTCGAAGCTAACCTGGTTTCCCAGGCCATGCCTTTTTTGCCAACTCGGCCACACGCTCTTGACTACGTTTGTATTAATTTTTAATATCTAAACATGTCGTTTGAATATATTATTTTTTTTCTTACTTATATGTATATTAAAAACTCCGTGAATATTCACATGGTAACATATTTCGAAATACATTTATTTTTTGGCATTTGCATTTGGGAATTTTGTAATCGATTGTATTTTCATTGGTGTTAATTCTTTTTTCTTATTTATTTATGTATGTGCCATACAATACTTTTGCATGTGCCATACAATACTTTCTAATACTTCATCCGTTCCACAAAGATAAACTCATTTTTCTTATTTATCTGTCTCAAATTATAGGCCACTTATTTTATAGAAAGTGTATTAAATTTTTATTTTTTCTAATATACCCTTATTTAATTTATATTGATATCAACCCAAATAAATTTAACATATTCCAATTATAATAAAAAATTACATAAATTTATTTACACATTTACTCAAGTAGGCAGTCAATAAATTTCACATTACCTAGAAATACTCATCCCTCAATAACAAAGTCCATAATTGATTTCATTATTGTTTTAATGTAATGCAATTCAATTTTATTTGCATTTCAATTGTAACTTAATGAACATTTAAATTTATTAGATTCGTGAATGACTAATATTAAATGGGGGCATAATAGAAAAAATGAGTGAAAATTTTATAATTTCAATTACATTAAATGAAATTTCTTAATCTGTCTGAAAAAAAAAACGAGTCTATATTTGTGGGATGGAGGGAGTAGCATGTTTGAGAGTGCTTATAAATACTTATAAGTTAATAAAAAAAATATTTTTAAAAACTTGTGATCGCGGCTCTACATTCCACAGCCCCACGTTCAATTAAGAATACTAATTCTGATTAGACCAATTAATCAGATATCCACTTGGTTTTTCTTGTACCCACTATGGAGCCATCGTCAGTCAAGTGTAGCTACTGGGCTTTCTGCTCTAATTATAATAACAAAGTCAAAAGAGAGCATACCTTTATCCATCATCCGGTTTCCTTGGAAGCCCGCCTTTGGCTATTAATAAGGTAGGATCTCTTAAGAGCTTTGAGTCTTCTCAGATGATAGAGTACCTTCGGCGTTCATCCTAAATAGATCTTAGCTACTCCAATCACCTTTTAAACAAGCAATGCTCTCATATGAGATGAACAACCTATGCAGTCTTGTCTTCGAGCTGGGTTTATTCTATTTATTAAGTCTGTGTTCTTTGCCTGCAACAATAAAGAATAGATCATACGGCTAGAAGGTTGATAGGTCACATAAGATATTTGTGAGTGAAGGGACCCATTAGAGTATGGGCCTGAATAGTATGACTACTGCTACTTTTATATTTCTTTAATAGCTATTCATTCATAGGACTAAAGAGACTTAGGGGGAAGAGTATTAACTTATTGTATGCACGAAACCTAATTAGATAGAAAAAGATTGTATTAAGAGAGTACTAAGATAGCTCCAGCCCTGCTATTTGTGAGTCGGAGGAAGTAATAGAGTAAGAGAACTAGCTTGTCAATGGACTGCCACGATTGACAAAGGAGTGAATGGAGTAAGGTCCCTATCCTTTTTTTGAGCTAAGAGTTCCCCTCGAGGAAGATAGGGGGGAAACGATCCTTAACTCAGCTAATGAGTTTAGGAGTTAGAAAGTTAACACCTTCTTTTATACCCTTGGATAGCTGCTTTAAGATGTCGTGACAATTCTTGTGGAAAATTTCTCATTATGTCAATCTTGGGGTCAAGGTATCAGTTATGTAATGATTATGTGAGTACAACCTATTCAATAAGCAATATACAATCTATGGTAAGCAAAAAAGCTGTCAAATCGCAAATCGAATTGAAACTGTAGTTTTGAGACTGTTATTTGGATCCACGTGAACCCGTCATTGTTTTATTTATAATCGAACTAAACTGTTTCGAAACAGTTTTGAACTAAGTCTCGGTAAAATGACTTGTTCAAATAACATGTTGACTTTTTTTTAATACTACTCAATTAATTGAAAATTTATCATATTTTGTAAAGGTGGCAAAATCAGCCCGGTCTGCGGGCCGGCCCATATAACTCGACCTTTTGGGTTTGGCTAGTCGTGGCCCAAATAAAATCGGGTCAACATGGCCCAGCCCATCTAGCCCGCGGGCTAGTGGACGGCCCAATTTTGAATTTTTTTTTTTTTTTTTTCGCTTTTGCTCCTTAACATTAGCCACTTATTTTGTGAATAGCCCTAATACATAATCCAAATAATATCAATCTAAAATGATCTAAGCCTAAGTCACCAATAAACATTAGTCCAAAAATCCCAAGATCCAACATAAAATTGTTTAGATTTAATTAAAATTCAGTTTAATTTAAGTTTCAATCCAAAATATATTTGGTGTGACAAGTAAATTATTTATTTTAAATTTACTTATAAGTAAATTTTTTTATTTAAGCCAAACATGCTTATGTCTCAAAGCAATAAGACTAGCATGCTTTTAATAATTGTATTTTTTTAAAAGTGTCTACAAATAATTTACAATTAACAAAAAAAATTATTATTTTGTGAGAAAATTGATGTTTATCTATTGACTAATACATGAGAGCCATAATTTTATAAATTATACTCTTTAAAAATATCAAAATGTGTCTAAATTTATCTAAGATTGTATTTGATGTAATGTATTAGATTGTGTAACAAATTTATTTATAAAAACAAGCTAAAAAAAGAAAATTAAGACCAAGTTGGGCTAATGGACTAACATATTTCTGGCCCATACAAAATTTGCCCAGCCTAATTTCATATGTGACCCTGTTCTGGTAGGCTGGGCTGGGCCAACCCAACCTATTTGCCAGCTCTAATATTTTGTATCGTAAGTGTGTCATATAAATATGGACTCTGATATCTGTATTTTTGCACAAAACGATGCTGTATTGGTTTTTCTTTTTCTTTTTCTTTTTCTGGACTGCAAACCGTTTTTATCACGACCGTAGGAAGTTTCTCCTCTACTAACCCAAAAATCCATAATATGTCTCTCTTCATCCTGTCTAATTTTTTTTTTCCAATTTGTTCAATTTTCTTTTTCTTCGCCATTCTTCTCCAAATCTTTCCTTTTCAACCTCAACCTTGTTCCTCCCATCAATCTCCATTTATTTTTATATGGTCGAAATCCACCGATAAGCGATATACCAATTAGGGTATAAAAGGCACGCGACCATTTGTTTCAACTTCAAAACCCTACCTGCTTTGTTCCTTTTGTTTTCTGCAAATTGAAAATTCCCTTTGCCCCATCCCATTTTCATGCCTGATTATTCATCCTTCTTCCTTTAAGATACGGTTTTTGTCCATATTTAGAATGCCTAAACCCTAGAAACGTACTCTTTGATGCAATTTTGAGTTTTTTTGGCCAAAAAAAACATTTCTTGTAGATCTTGTTATGATCAGTGCATTAGCAAAGACTGGAGAGAAAGCAAGAAGAAGAACAGGAACCAACGGAATTAACAAACATTTGAAATTGTTGAAGCCAAATGAAACAACACTGTTTTGAAGAAATAATACGGCACCGTATCAATTAGTGAAGGCGGCGTCGTTTTGATCATTAGTTGCTACTAAATTAATATTATGTTTTTATAAGTTGTAATAGTAACTTTTACGCTTTTAAAACAGATTAAAAATTGAGCAGAGAAGAAAGAAAAATAGCAGATTGTGGATGATTGTTGTTGCAAATCTTGTTTCTTCTTCATCAATTCATCTTTTCCTTTTGCTTTTCACTTTTTGTATTTCATTTCCCATCTTAATTCTATTTCCATTTAAAATTGATTGAGTTATGTTAAATTTGAGCTATTATTATGGATTCCAGTTCAAAATTGGTGCAGTAGTTCTGGTTTGATCTTCAATTTCCACCATTTGACCTCAAACCATTAGAATTGGTATCAAAGCAGTGATCCTGTCATTAAGGAAATGGAAACCAGATAGAAAACCAGCAAAGACCATTGGAAGAGGGTAGACAGGGATGTGAGTGACTTGGGAGCTGCCTTCACACATTTGTCTAGTAAGGCTGATTCATCAGATAAATTATTCAAGACCTTATGTGGGAAACAAGACAAAATTGAGAATTAGATACATGAAATGAATGAAAAATACGATGCAATTGTAGTTATGTTAGCTAAACTGAGTGTTGCTAGAGACAAACATGTGGAAGAGACTAATAGTGGGACTAGCTATGAAGGAGGAAGTATAGTAGTGGGGAATTGAGGAGATCGAAGGATGAACAGGGGTAAGTATGATGTAAGGATAAATACGAAATTACCCAAAATAATTTTTTCCCAATTGGAGGAGAAAACCCCAGGGAATGGGTAAGAAAGGCCAACAAATACTTCCAAATCCACCAAATACCAGAAGAGATGAAGATGGAGATTGCTGAGATGCATCTTAAGGAAAGGGCAGATATTTGGTTCCATGGGTTTTTGGCAAGTCACCCTAAAGCTGATTCGAGTATGATGACCACTGAAATTTGCAGAAAACACTGGAGAAGAAGTGGTGGAAACTTTTAGTAAAATTATACAGTATAGAAGTGTAGTGGAGTATATGGAAAGATTTGATGAAATAAAGTCTCAAGCCATGATAGCCTATCTAACCTGCCTGAATCATACTATATCAACATCTTCACCAGTGGACTGAAAGGAGAAATCAAGTCCATGGCGAAAATGATTAAGCCAACTTCCCTAACCCAAGCCTTTGAAATTGCCCTCCTACAAGAAACAACCATTACTGCTTTAAATAGAACCACAAAAAACCAAAAACCTTTCAATCCCACTAAAAGCCCTTACATCAAACCTAGTGATAACCCTACTCAATCATATAACTCACCTTCCTTAACCACAAAAAACTCATCATCCACCAACAAAACTATCACACCCACTGATATCCAAACCAAAAGAAATTTAGGACTTTGTTTTAGGGTGATGAGAAGTACACATTTGGCCATGAATGTAAAAATAGGATGATAAACTTCATGATGGTGGAAGATGAAGTGACAGAAGACCCTATAGAAGAAGAAGTCAAGATAGAGAACAAAGGGGAGGAAGATGAGGAAGAGAATGTGCTGCTGATTTCTGTGAATGCACTAGTGGGTAATCTGAAACACATGACTATTAGGATACCTGGAAAACTTAAAGGGATAGAGGTGTCCATACTCATTGACAGTTGAAGTACCCACATTTTTGTAGATGAAAAACTCGTCCAATCATTGAAATGTGAAATTGACCCTTCCAAGACCATGATGGTGTATGTGGCAAATGTATTATATTTCTAGATTGTGGATTGATTTTGTTGAATTTGATATGTTTATTGTAATATTTGGTTTTTGGATTCGGTTTGCAAAACAAATATTTTTTTTTTCTCACTAAAAAACACTATTGTAAGCATATGAATTTGTGTATCTATCTATGACTATAACTGTTTGTACATATTTTTCTGTTTCTGTCACCTCCACTTGGTGGGGACTTTTCGTAGTTGATAATAAATATTTTCTCTCCTTTTTTGAGCGTAGCGACAATAGTAGTGGAGTGCAAAAAGTGGCGGGGCTTTTTTTTCTGTATCCACTTCAGTGTGATAATCAATATATGAATAAAATATATGTGCAGAATAACAATAGTGTATAAGAGTTGTGTGTTCTGTTTTTACCTGGAGTGTTGGCCTCTATTTATAGGGATAGCCTGCAGTTATTGATGACGGGTGTCCATTCATCTCACTCATTTGATGATGGGTGTCCCTTTATCTCTCTCATTATCAAGAGTTATTAAGGGATATTTCATCTTCTCAATTGTTGGTGTTTTATCTTCTCAATTATCGATGGTAACTGTCATTTTATAGGTCACCTATCTGGCTTACCTAATGGTAGTTGGGTCATTGTTGTCTATTTTTCAGAGATGAGCTTATGATACCAACGAGGCGTGCGAGTCGGCGTGGCGGGCGTGCTAGGATGTGCCACTATTGGTAGACAGCATATAGCAGCTATCATTATTTCTATCATTATAAGCCCATCTACTTTTCATAGACTGTCTTCAATGAGAAGTAGAAATAATCTACCATACATACTTTTCTCTAAATTTTTCAGATAGAGGCTCATTGCCTTGATTTTTAAACAGAGGCTCATCACCTTATTTTTTGGACAGAAGCTCATCGCCTTGATTATAAAACAGAGGCTCATCACCTTGATTTTTAAATAAAGGCTCGTCACTTTTTTTTTCAGACAGAGACTTATCGCCTTAATTTTCAGATAGAGGCTCATCGTCTTGTTTTTCAAATAGTGGCTCATCGCCTTGATTTTTTAATAGAAAATCATCGCCTTGATTTTTAAACAGAGGTTCATCGCCTTATTTTTTCAGACACAAGCTCATCGCCTTGATTTTTAGTGGTTGCAGCTGGCCTTGTTTTTCAGACAGTAGCAGTTGTCATTATTTTTGGTCTTGTTTTTCAGACAGTAGCAGCTGTCATTATTTCTAGACTCGCCTTGATTTTTAAACATAGGCTCATTGCCTTTTTTTTTTTTTTGGAGCCTTGGGTTATTGGGTGACCTCGCCTCAGTTTAATTTTTTTTAAAGGTTTGGGCGAGCTCGCCTCATCTTTGGTGACCTCACATCGCCTTGGTTGAGCTTGCCTCGCTTAAATTTTTTTTTAAACCTTGGCTCGACTTGGGAGAGGTTGCCTCGTCTTGGGTGAGATCGCCTCGGCAAATTTTTTTTTAGTCAAGGCTTTGTCTCCTCGTCTGACTGTTGCAGTAGTTGAGGATATTTTTTTCGCAGGTTGGGTCCAATAGGTGCACTAGGACTTTCCAGCTATCCGGATCCTTCCTTAGTACATTCATCATTTATCTGCCGTAGATGGTTTAATTTCTACTTGATTTTATCATTTTGAGGTTCGGGCTCGTCCTGAGTCCTCCTGTTAGACTCAGGTTCATTTCGATCTTTTATACTTAATGAGATATGCTTCTTTAGCATACTTATACTTATCCCCTCTCTTGAGTAACTCATGCATCATAACTAGTGGGTTTTTGGAGAGTGACATCTTGAAAAGGTGACTTCGGGTTCCAATCATCATGGCAGTGACTACAGCAGACATCTGCAGATCTTTAATTTCCAGTGTGGCCATATTGAACCAGGCAATGAAATCTTTCACTAATTTGTCCTTTTCCTGGGTAAATTGCATCAGGCTGATGGCAGTTTTCTTAGTACGTTTACTACTGGCAAAGTGTGTAGCAAAATTTTTTGGAAAAATTGTCAAATGTACTGATCAATTTTGGGAGAAGGGTGGCCACCCAGTCCCTGGCCTCCTGCCTAAGTATTGGAGAGAAAGTCCTGCACATAATCGCATCAGGGGTAGCTTGCAACATCATCAAGTCGACAAAAGCCCTCAGGTGATCGACAGGATCATAGGATCCCTCGTACTTCTCCATCTTTGGCTGTTTGAAGTCTTGTGGTAAGGGGACTTCCATCACTTCTAGGAAAAAAGAATCTTCTTCCAACACCATAGATTGTTACCTACTACTTTTCTTAGAAATAACCTCAGCTATTTTGCGACCCATCATGTCTTCTAATTGCTGCTCTAGTCTTAACCTAGTGTCTCAACCAGCGTAGGCATGGGCACCCATGACGGTTGCCTCTAATGTGGATTTGTGCCAGAGATCAATGAATGGAAGTGGTGTGTAGAAAGTGGAGCAAAAAATATTGGAGTCAGCAGTAGAGCTGCAGTTGGCGGTATTTCCATTGCTGAAAAGTTAGGAGCCTGGAGAGGAGCCCCTTGGGTGAGGGCCCTACCAGTGGAGCCAAAGAAATTGGAGCTAGCAGTGGAGCTACCGTTGGCAGTGTTTCTATTGCTGGAAAGTTAGGAACTTGGGGAGGAGCCCCTAGCAGTGAGGGCCCTACAGGTGGATGGCTATAACCATAGGATGGAGTTCATGTTAGTAATGATCCTACCAGTGAAAGGTTAGGACCCTACAATGACTGAGAAACCGTAACGTTTCAATCCTAGAGTAGATCCGTTAAGGTTGCTATATGAGCTTGCAGTGCCACAGGTTGAGCGGTAGAAGCAAATTCTTGTTGTGGGTAGTTTGTAGCAGCATTAGACTCGGTGTCTACATCTCCGACGAGAGCTGGTGGAGCAGTTACATTCCTAAATCTTCTAATTCGAGCAATGACTTTTTGTACTATTCCCACATACGGCACCAATTGATGATAAATATTTTCTCTCCTCCTCTAAGCGCAGCGGTGATAGTAGTGGAATGCAAAAAGTGGCGGGACTTTTTTTTCGTGTCCACTCTAGTGTGATAATCAGTATATGATTAAAATATATGTGCAGAATAGTAATATGGAGTGTATAAGAGTTGTGTGTTCTATTTTTACCTAAGGGGTTGGCCTCTATTTATAGAAATGGCATGCAGTTATTGATGACATGTGTCTCTTCATCTCCCTCATTATTAGGAGTTAATTAGGGATATTTCATCTTCTCAATTGTTGGTGTTTCATCTTTCCAATTGTGGATGATAACTGTCATTTTATAGGTCACCTGTCTAGCTTGCCTAATGGCAGTTGGGTTATTGCTGTCTATCTGTCAGAAATGAGCTTATGATACCAACGAGGCAGGCGAGTCGGTAAGGCGGGCGTGCCAAGACGTGCCACTATTGGCAAACAACATATAGTAACTATCATTATTTCTATCTTCAGTAGTGAAGAGAGAGAGAGAGAGAGAGAGAGAGAGAGAGAGAGAGAGACAATGGAGGAAAAAAGGGAATTACTTTTCACATTCAAAAAATAAAAATAAAAAACGGGCACTCCCATTTCTTCTTGTCTTTCACATGGGATTTTGGGTATTGAAAGTTATTTGTGTTGAAAAATGAGATCATTATTTTAAGATTTGCAGTCTTCAATTATCTCTACTCTTTGCACCGCTCAGGTAATTTTTCTGTCTTCTTCATAATTTAATGTGTTACCTTTAAAATATCTCATTTTTCTTTGTTTTCTTAGTTATATTTTTCTTGGGTACACGAAGCATAAGGTGTATGGGAACATGATTTTTAAAATTTATATAAGGTTTTCCATTTGGGTTTCTGAAGATTAATTAATAAATCCAAAGATTAACTAATAATTCTCGATGATTAATTAATAATTCCCAAAAGGTTTTCCATTTGGGTTTATTGAGTATATGAAGTTTAATTAATCATTGGTGTTTATGTAGTTCTGACCTGTGTGATTAATCACTTGAATTTGAGCATATGATAACAACCGTTTATTGATGCAGTCATTTTTATTTTGTGAAGATCGAATTTGAAGTTGATAGGCTCGATTAGCTTAAAGCTAGCAGAATGAAAGAAATTGCTTTCAAGTAGCAGGCCGAGCTCAAGGAGATATTTGCACATGCTCACGTTGAGATTGATACATAGGCTGCTCGAGTGAAAATATTGGCACTCATTGATTCCGGTAATTTAGAGCCTGTGGATTTATCGGCTGACATGGATAATCAGATAGTGAAATCAAAAGAAGAGGCTCTTAGCAGAAAAGCAATATTGGATAAGGTTGAGAAGTGGATGTCATCTTGTAAAGAAGAAAGCTGTCTTGAAGACTACAATAGGGTAAAGCCCCTTAAGACATTAACATGTCCATTATAAAACTTGAGCATTACATAGAATCTCATTTGATATAAACAAGGGAAATTGGCGCAAATGGTCCCTAATGTTTCATTTTTGGTGAAATGGTCCCTAACCTATCCATTTAGGTGCGCAATTGGTCATTTTAGGTGGGCAAATGGTCCCTATCACTGTTTTTTGTCTTTATTAGTAGGTGTAAAATTGTCAAGTCACATTTTTTTTCAACCTTTCAATTGGCGCAAATGGTCCCTAATCTTAAGAAATTTCTAATTGGATTCCTAACATTTAAAAAAGTGAAAATGAGTCCGATACTTTATTTTTTTTATTAAAAATTAAAAAAAAAACTAACAAATTGATAATATACTAAATTATTTTGAATATTTTATGAACTATTATAAAATAACCAAAATTAAAATTCATAATTATTAACAAATGTGCTAATTAAAATTATTTTATTACTATTAAGTAATCATATTATTTAAAATTCAAACTTTAATTTTATCATTACAACAAAAGAAGAAAAAAAAATTTGTCACAAAAATTTTTTTTACTTATGCTCAACCCAACTCGATTATATACAGTCTCATATTTACTGGACCAATACAATCCAATTTTGAGCCACAAGGTTACTGGACCAGTCCTATTTTAAATTTTAATTAATTTTTATATTAAAAAAAAGGTTCCCACCCATCCCACCCCACCCCCACCCCCACCCCCCCCAAATACGAGCAAAAGAGAGGGGATTTCTCCCCTCCCTTCTGCTCGCGAAACCAAGGGAGAGAAACGGGATTTCGCCGCGAATAGGGGGGGGGGGGGGGGGGGGGAGAAATCCCCCCTATTTCGCTGCGACGGGGGAGATCTCTCCATCCTATGTTTCCGGTCGTTGTGGGGAGAGATCCCCCCTATTCGCGGCGAAACCAGGGGCCGACGACCGGGGAGGGGAGAAATCCCCTCCCTTCTACTCGCGTCGTCGCGAATAGAGAGGGATCTCTCCCCCCCGTCGCAGCGAAATAGGGGGGATTTCTCCCTCCTATTCGCGGTGAAACCAGTCCCCCGGTGACCGGGGAGGGGAGAAATCCCCTCCCTTATGCTCGTATTTTGGGGGGTGGGGTGGGAACCTTTTTTTTAATATAAAAATTAATTAAAATTTAAAATAGGACTGGTCCATTAACCTTGTGGCTCAAAATCGGATTGGATTGGCCCAATAAATATGAGACTGTATAAAATCGAGTTGGGTTGAGCATAAGTAAAATTTTTATTTGTGACAAATTTATTTTTCTTCTTTTGTTGTAATGATAAAATTAAAGTTTGAATTTTAAATAATATGATTACTTAATAATAATAAAATAATTTAATTAGCACATTTGTTAATAATTATGAATTTTAATTTTGGTTATTTTATAATATTTCATAAAATATTCGAAATAATTTAGTATATTATCAATTTGTTAGTTTTTTTTTTAATTTTTAATAAAAAAAATTAAAGTATCGGACTCATTTTAACTTTTTTAAAGGTTAGGAATCCAATTGCAAATTTCTTAAGATTAGGGACCATTTGCGCCAATTGAAAAGTTGAAAAAAAATGTGACTTGACAATTTTACCCCTGTTAATAAAGACAAAAAACAGTGATAGGGATCATTGGGCACCTAAAAGGACCAATTACGCACCTAAATGGATAGGTTAGGAACCATTCCGCCAAAAATGAAACGTTAGGGACCATTTGTGCACTAATGGTAAACGTTATGGACAATTTGCGCCAATTTCCCTATAAATAATTTTAGAATATCATTTGATATATGTATGTTGCCAATGTCTTCAAGACAAATAATTTGTGGATATTTTCATGAAATCGGGAGAACAAGTGGATACATCCAAATAATTTATTTTATGCTCTGGTTGGTGTTTTTATGATGCTTGTTTTATTATGAAAATTGTTTTGTTTCATTTTACTAAAGACGATGTTGAGAACACAATTTGATGTCAAAACAAGTAGTCAATTAAATATTGTATTGTATGCTTTAGTACCATGACTCTACATCATTGTATAGTTGGAACATATTATTTTCTTGGTAGTCATTGTGAAAAACATATATTAGTTTAAACCAATAAATTACACTCATCTATCTAAGAGACTAAGAGAGCAGGAAAAGAGCTAATTCAATAAAAAAAAAATCTGAAAATCAGTTAGACCGTCAAGAAACACTCCCAACCATTTCAGGAAAGTGAAAAATAGTAATGGGTGATAAAGGAGAAAAATCCAGCCACGCCAAGGAAGAAGAAGAAGAAGAAGAAGAAAATCCTGAGGAGGAGAAGAAAGATGGAAACCCAATCAAGAAAGAAGAATAAGGAAATCTCATATAGAAAGAAGAATGAATTCCCATTCAAGAAAAAGATGCATATATATCAGTTGTCCAAAATTTACCAGGTAAATTGAAATTGATATTGCATTAAAAATATTTTCTACACTTTATTAATTAATATATATTGCTTTATTTGTTCATGTTGCAGCTTAAGAACCCCCAGTTGACCCTGCACCTCAATCCCTTGTTGCACCTGAGGGCCTAACAAGGACATTGATGCATATCTTGAGGAGTCAAAGAAACAACCTACACCACTTTCTGCCCGAGCATCTATGTATAGATGTCATGGTGCACCACCACCCCGAGGTGGTATATCACTGGGTGGTGCAGCACCACCCTATACTAATAGATCAACTCTTGGTCTATCACATACCCTTTAACCACTTGATGGTCTACTACCACCAACTTTTTTTTTTTTTTTTTAACCAGACGGTGGTCTATTAACACTGGCAGGTCTACTTGGTACCGAGGTACCCATTAAGTTTCTACATAACAGTTGCTTGTAAATCTGTACATTTTACTGGTATCTATACATTTATTGTGTTTACCACTATTCTGACATTGTTAATAATATGTACATTTCAAAGACATGAAAAAAAAGGGCGGGATAATCTCTCTCGTTGGTTATCTGGTGTGAGAATTAATACTTCTTCTAGATAGAGAAGTAATGTAAATGCATAAGCTGATAAAAATGGAGAATACTTCAACGCATTGGGATCGTCACCATTATATAGAAGGTAATGTGGTGGACGTGGCGCAATGATCTCTAACACATGTGGCACTTTTGACCGTCGGATCTAGGGTTGGACCTCATTATATAGAAGGTAATGTGGTGGACGTGGCGCAAGGATCTCTAACACGTGTTGCACTTTTGACCGTCAGATCTAGGGTTGGACCTCATTAGTACAACGGTGCCCCAATCTTTCGACAAGTGTCCAAACTTTGAACATTAGATCTAACGTTGGTGTGCATCAATATAATGTAACTAAGGACTTTTGACAAAAAGCTTCGGTAAGAGCTCTTGACCCGGGCAGTACTTAGCCTCAAAAGATAGAGAGGCCAGGTAATACCCAATCTTAAGAGAGAGAGAGGAGGTTGGGTACTAGCAGGCCTAAAAAAGGAGGGAGGCTGGGTACTACCAGGCCTCAAGAGAGAGGAAGACCGGGTAGTACCCAGCCTTGAGGCCTTCAGGGGTCGGGTGGCGTTTGAGCATCACCTGACAGCCAATACCGCCAATGGTATTGGCAGATATTCTATCGGGGCGAATTTTGTAATTTTTCGTTTGGTAAATACCAGGTAGGATGGATGAATTTATACAAAATTGAAATAAATAGTTAAAAGGCATAAGTAGATAGTACACATATTTACATAATTAACTTGATTTTTGTTTCTATATATCGAAGTCCATATTTATGTGATTCGATTAAGGTACAAAACATGATAAAATTTCAATTGATTCACTAAATAGAATAAAAAAAAGTCAACTTGTTATTTTATAAGTCATTTCATCGATACTTCAACTTATTAACATAGGTTTTATTTTTATTTTTTAATTAGGTGAACGGTTCGATTTGGTTTAAATAGTTTTTAACTATCGAAATATAAATCGAACCATATCAAAACATTTTGGTTCGGTTCAAAACCAAAATATTGACGAATCCACATAAATCCATATCAACGATTTTGAAACTACAATTTCAGTTTGATTTTGCAATTTGACGATTTTTTTATTCTCTAATAAATCGTATAATGCTAATGATTGAAGAGGGAATTTGACAACTATCACTTTCCAGATTTGTATTTTGAAATATGTCTATTTTTTATAACATTTGATGAAATGACTAAATTTGAAAATTTTGGACAAAATTACTCATAGATGACCAATTGAATATTTATTATATCCATTTTTTATCGTCCCACTCTCACTTTTTATGTCTCCAACTTAAACTCTCTCTTTCATCGCTTCATTCATTATTGCCACTGCCCTAAACTCTATTTCTCACTCCCATTTGTTATTTTTACTGCTAGATTCTCTCATTCTTATTTTAGATTCAAATACATTGTCATTTATGTCACCGGTTTTTGAGCCATTTGAAAAAGTCAATCGATTTTTTAAGTCAATTATAAGTTATTAAAAATTGAGAAAATTAGTATATTTTTGCTATAAATTAAATGAAACTTAAATTTGATTTAATGCATCTCTATTTTTTTATCGCAATATTTTATGTTGTTGGGTAATTTTTTTCGATTTAATTTTTATATTAGTGAATTGTATTAGATATTAGGTTTAATTACAAATTTTTTCGTTCTAATTTGTTGATATATTTTGTAGTTGATGTATGGAGAATGAAATGGGTTACATTTGGTCGAAAACAGGCAGACAGTAGGTACAAAACTCTTCTCTTCGTCGACAAAATGGATGGTCATTTTATCGATAAAATGGCCGCCCATTTTGTCAACATCGACAATTTGGGCCACCCATTTTGTCCGACAAAATAAATGGGTATAAATTTGTGCTCATTTTTTGTCGATTTTTTTTTTTTATCAAACTATCGATTTTTAAAAAACAAATTCAAATGTCGATTTTTCAAACTCATTTGTTGATTTTCTTTTTAAAAAAACTCAATTGTTGATTTTTTCACTGATCTATCGATTTTTTTGGACTAATAGTTTTCTTTAGAAGTTATTGTATGACTGTCAACTACTGTTAAATATTCATAAAAAATGGTCATTTTTACAAAATGATATATTTAAAATTTTACATCTAAAAATAATATATTTATAAATATTATCAAAAGTTGTTATATTTCTAATTTACTATTTAGTTTAGGACGCATTTCAAATTCCCCATAATTTGATAGGCTGCAGTCACACAATCATTACAGAAGTGATACTTTGACCCCAAGAATGACATAATGAGAAATTTTCCATAGGAATCGTCCCGGCATATATCCAGATTTTAGGTGCACTTTTATATTTGGGTTATTAGTTATTGGATTATCGGGAACTATTTCAAATAATATTTCTTTGCACTTATTATTGTTGTTCCTCGTTAATATCTGATTAAATACATTCACTTCTTAACATAATATATATCAAGTGAATACATAGAGAAGACAGAAAAATGGTATCTTATGTGTATCTTTGCTAAAATTGTTAAGTTACATAAACTATAATGATTGTAATTTTTGTACTACATCGCTAAGTTAATTAAGATTTACGTTCGAGTTTATAAATGTGGTAAAGTACAACTATAATGAATCCAATTATGTGTCAAATTGATTTTTTAAAGTTGAACTCTATTCAATAGAATAGTGTTATGAAGAAACAAGATATCAGTTTAGGTAGTGGACTCAACTAATTCATTGTCCAAAATCAATAAGTGGAGTCCACTGTCATATAGATTCTGCGTAGCATAACTCTATCAAATAAGACTACAACATTTTTATCGAAGTCGATATTATTTCGAGAATCACGATTATTGTCGATACCACTTCTTGTAAGATTGATTTCATGAAGAAACTCATTAGAAAATACGAAATATACAGTGGACGTCGATTTTAAAAGAAAAGTATACTATAACAACTCGTAGATCACGGATCCCAAAAATAAAAAATTAATAATACCTGATTTTGCCAAATTGTAGATATATATGGCCACAAGTATATGTGTATATATATGGGTGAATTGCCGGACAAATCTCCTTTGGCAGTGAGCTAAATAATACAGCCATAAATGACAGTGAAGTAGGCTACCGCCAAAGGAGTAATTGCCCAGTAATGCATCCACACACTTGAATACTTGATCAACAGTGCTCATCCCTTGTATCTATTTATAGCTCATGGATTACTGTGGATATTTACGGCATATTCTTCTGTTCATTACCCATTCAATGATCCAATCTACTAATTAACTGATTATTATGATTTACATGAAATATTTTAAGCAAGCAACTCGACTTACTTCATTATAGAAAAATCCAATGTTCTAAAAAGTGCGCCTAAGCACGAAGCGTGACCTCCACGCCTCGCCTAGGTCCTAGACGCGCGCTTTTTTGATCAACTATTTTTTTAACTAAAAAACTTGCGCCTAGGCTCGCATATGCATGCCTAGACACGCTTAATTACGCCTAGGCGCTACTAATCTCGCTAAGGCGCGCACTTTTTAGTTAAAAAATTTATTTTTATCTTTTTTTTTAAAAAATATTTAAAATGATATTAAAAATAAGAAAACGCTTTTTAACGCTTTGCTCTCGCCTCATCTCGCCTAAGCCTCGCCTAGGTTCAAAAAGCTTAAAACTTGGCTTTTACGCCTAGCCACGCTTTACGCTTTTTAGAACTTTGAAAAAATCGTGTCCATGCGGTGGAAGTGAAGCCTTGACGTTTTCAAAGAATAAATCAAAATTTTAAGAGAGGGAAAACAGAGCACATGATTTTTTATTTTTTATTTTTAAAAAAAAAATGAAATGAATGTATGATAATGTCATGCAATAGATATGAAAATTTCAATGTTTCTAATTGTCATTACTTACTATTTTAGCTACTTTGGCATGTCATTATTGTATGATTAGGAACTTAATCATCCTGCTAATTGACTTAAGATCAGACCAATTATATATACATTGGTTTGACAATCAATCTTAATCAATCTTGTATATATATAGAAGTTATTATTTTTTTTCTTGACAACCAATTTTTTGACAATGAATTGAGATATTAGAAGTTGCATTATAAATATTCATTAATATATATTTTGAATATTATGTATATAATCAATTGTAGAGCATGTTTGATCAAGTTTTTTTTAAATTATTTTTTTTCAAACTCATTTTCACTACACATTTTATAAGACCCACAATTTGATTTTCTTTTTAAGCACACATTTCACCAACTTTTTTCAAAATCTCCTAAAAATTACTTTTAAACTTCACCAAACAAACACTATATTAAATATTCCTTGGGGACTTAAATGATTTTAAATAAAATTATTAACTTATGTATTTATCGTGGTTATTAATTTAGTACACTGTCCCAAGTTGGGACTAAAAAAATTGATTGTGAAGCCAAGTGTGCTTGTGGTCTGATCATTATGCATACACTCGTGTCTCTGAGAAGGGACTTATCTGTCTTTTAATTTATTTGTTAGTCAAATTAGTTCTTCTTTTACCTCTTGCAACTACTACCATAGAAATGATGTTTTCAATTATAAATATCATAAAGATCAATTGAACAATCGGATTGAAAATGAATGGATGAATGACCACATGATTGCATATATTAAAAATTAATTTTTTGATAATATTTGTAATAATAATGTTGTTAACTGATTTAAGAACATGAAAACTAATCGTAGACAATTTTAATGTATTTTAAATTTTTAATTGTTGATTTCTATATATAATTCGTCTTGATATGTTTTGCATTTTGTCTATACAATGCCCCTTTAAATAAAATCTTATGTCCGCTACTAGTTCTGACTAATCTAAAATTTCATCACAGCCTTTGGTTGAAGAACCCCCAATCTTACCCGTTCCCGCCCCGTCCAGTCCAGTCCAGTCCCTTCCCCGGAAACAAATAAAATAATTATCAAATTAGTAATCTTCCTTATTAAACTACCTAGTTTCCAACATATATCATTTTCTGAAATTAAAACAGCATATCCATAGAAAAAGCGTAGAAAAAGGTGCAAAGTGAAAGTCAGAACTTGGGACCATGGCCCCAATGAAAAGTATGGTCCCCAATGAAAAGTAAAGAGAAACCCTAGAGGAATAGTCCCAAGCATGTGCCACTTCTAGTTTCAGCATATCCAAAATGAAGGTGCGATCCAGAGAGTATAAAAAGTGTGCTCTCAGTCCTCAGAAACCGAACCAGCATGGCAGCTTTGAGGAAAAGGGAAATGTGTGGATATACTATTATCTATTGGCAAGGTGGCCATGCATGTGCATACTTCTTCTTTGCCAAGGAGAACTGCCCTGCCATTCTTGCCCACAATATGTCAACAAATAATTCGCAGAGCGTCACTTGACCGAAAGAGAATGTTCGTCCCATCAAATCAGTAGGGCTGTAATTAAACAAGGATCGGACCAGCTAGCTCAACCTGGGCTGACCTTAACAGCTCTGAACCGGTTATTGGGTTAAAACCTGATGTGTTAATTAAATTTATTGGATTATTAGGCTTTTTGTGACATGCTTTATCATTAGGCATTTCACGTAGAAAGATGTTTCAATTTCAAACTTTTTTAACATCCCACATATTTGATTTTCCGTGATTACATAATCTAGACATGCTAATAAGAAATTATGTAAGAAATTACATAATCTAGATATGCTAATAAGAAATTACAAAATATAGCATGTTTGGCCCCAGTAAAAGCCAGAAAAATCTGACTTTTAAGCAGGACCAAAAATTTAAGATAACTAGATAAGAATGCTATTTATTCATGAACTACTAACTACTTAATAATAACAAAAGGACCTTAAGTTTCATTAAGGAATAATCTTTGGAATGTATGAACCGTAATCTCACTAACACTTGCTCGAATGTGAATGTGGAGATATTTTTTCAATATATGAAACAATAATTTTATTAAATCAAAGATACAAATTTACAATTACCTAGAGGACAAGATATTCTCTATGAATGAAAACATTAAGAAGAAAATAATTCTTGCCAATGAATAATTAAAGAAAAAGGAATGCTATAACCCTTTCCTGGAATTCAATAAACATTATGCTAATTCCTTCAAAAGTCATGCAGTTTCTTTCTGACAATATCACCAAGAAAAGAGCCGATACAACAATAGCCTTTTAAGTACCTGAACCAAAAATGGATTTGCTTTCCAACAAATGAACCATTGGATCTTTCAAGACGTACCCAAGCTAAATTTGCTTCCTGCAGAAAAGATGATAACTCTGTTGTAATTCATATCACGATTACAAAATATAACATGCACCTATAGAAAA
The DNA here is from genome assembly GCA_030279155.1 of Forsythia viridissima. Classification (NCBI taxonomy): domain Eukaryota; kingdom Viridiplantae; phylum Streptophyta; class Magnoliopsida; order Lamiales; family Oleaceae; genus Forsythia; species Forsythia viridissima. The sequence continues at coordinate 27,506,519 of CM059039.1, forward strand.
TAAAACAATAAATCCATATGGTAACGAAACAATTAACTACTCACCAAGAACATCTGATCCATTCAGACCTATTTAGTTAGGGAATGTCCCTTTCACCGTTAGACCAAGGCCTCATTTGAAATCACGAACCAGTTACCGAATAGTCAAATTGCATTATTCAAATTATATTTTATGTCGCTGATGGTAACTGCTGCCATTATGCCTGTGTCAAAATAAGATTGTTATATGTCCCTGTGTGTCCACGTTTGGGCTGTGTTGTGTTTGAGACAGAAATTTTGATATTAGGTTAGTTGTTATGGAACAACCTCAACTAAAAATTTAATTATCCCTTTAAATTTTGTCTTCATTACATCCTGTCATGTGCTTGTTGATTCACTTTCTTATTAACAGCCAACGTTCACAAAATCTTTATACAGTAGGTGGCGAAAGAGATGCGAACTCGGGAAATTTATCTACTATGGTACCGTATTAAACCAACTCATCTAAAAGTTTAAGCCGCAAAAAAAGAACAAATTTGGTCTTCAATAGTTATTCCGAAAGCAGATGACCGATTCTGAAAAAGTGGTTGTCAGCTTAGGTGTGTGGTCCTTCAACTAGAAACATGTCCCATTTCAAGTGAAAGTCATAATATGGAATTGGTTTGTAAGCATCAACAGATGGTTTACCTTTAGCTGAATATTATCACGAAGACATTCCAAAGAAAAATAATACATATTCAAAGGTACTTGATCATAACAGTTCAGTATATCTGCTAACTAATAAAAAACACAGGCATGCTTTCCTATTTCCACAATCCATTCCAGTGGTCTCATTTCTTTAACTGACCCAATATTTTTTGTGGTCAATATAATTAGCAGAAATTTTACATGCCTTTGTGCCTCAAAATTAAAGTGAATGCTAGTTGGTTCACGCAACAAGCTATGTGCATGCAAACTTTTGCAGCATGCAACTATGAACTTCCCATCTGAATAATGAATGCAGCAGTATATTTTGTTCAAATTACATGTCAAGCCAATCTTCATGCTCTATATATTAAGATCCCATAAAACACAATAAAAAATAGTGATGTTTTATACTAACTAATGACAAGCTTTTCATGACAAATCCTCACAAGGACATATCCACGGAATAATTGTGTTACTAGACTTGCTGAAAGAAAAAACTTGCAAGGGAAGGGGGACCATAACTACAACAGAAAAAGTGATCAAGAAAGCTCAAAAGCATTGTGCGTAGTATATGCCACTTCATTTCTAGAGAATATACACGTAATGTGCCGATAGTTCAGTATAAAATGCACCATTGAAGCTCAAGAGACACAAGCAATTAACAGCAGGAGGTGCAAAGCAGATTAGAGGGTAGAGAAGAATTACAGTGCAGTTCTCCTTTGGCAGAAAGATGTCGCTTGGTCAACTGTAGACACTATTTCTGCCAAAGGAGAATTGTCATGCCATTCTCCATGTCTACTATTGTTTCAGAGTGCTACCTGTTAAGGGATAAAAGGATGACCTTTTTAGATGGAACCCCAAGTTTCTATAGGTTCAGACCCCATAATGCTCAAACGAACCATTCGATCCGTTTAGAAGCTCAAACGAGTCGTCGAATTCCAAGATTGATGTTCTCAAACAAGACACCATCCTACTCGGAAGACCTCTCTCTTCAATTTCTTATGTTTTTTGTTGACAGCCTGCAGGTGAAAGAAGATGAAGTAACAGAATGAATGAATGATATCGGGCCAGGTGCATAGAGTAAAATGCAAAGAAAAAATAATATGGAAAATGCGTTGAAGACATTTAGCAGTTACCTTGTCAAAGGCTTTTGACACGTAAGGCAGGTCGTGTTCTATCATCAATAGTTCATTTCTATCATCAAATGATACATCTTGCTTGAGAATATTGACTTCACATATGAAGCATGTCTGGCCTTTACTTATATAAACCAGACTTGCAAAGAGCAATTCTTTGTACTTGATATTCATAGAATGATCCAAAGATATTAAAGCATATAGGAGTAAACATTCCATATTATTTGTTCTTATATTTCATATGATTTCATTATGTTTAACAAATGCAAGAACCTAGATTAAAACATGACTGTGGGGTATATAGTAAGATAATATACTGTTGTTTAGATTTCGATATCGTCTTTTTAACTCTCCTTGGGTAAGAAGAGTCAATTTTATTATCTAATTAAACTAAATTCGTCAATACTCAACCAAATAATGTCAATGATCATTTACATATTAATGCAAAAGAAAATGTTTTTCTCCATGACAAGTCTGATGGAATCAATGGTTTGAGCAGATTGGATTTCTCAAATTATGTAGGGTGATATAACTTAGAAAAAAAAAATTAAATTGACAATAATAATTTTGCTGAGACCATAATCCATGTGCTAAATGCTCTAGAATGAAGCTCATGAACCCTAAAATGCAAATATCTAAGTGAAGTCCAACGTAAATAACTGGTGCAGAAGAGGGAAAACTGGTCCTATTAGGGTATACTTACAATTTTGGAAAAAGAAAAGCAACACAAGTAAAATGTGGTTTACCCCACTTTTTCAAGTGGAAATAGGCTTATGAAGAAACATCAATTGTGCATTCTTTACAATCGACTGCAAAATTAGGATTCTTAATTTAATTAATCTTCATAAATTCAGGATTTGTCTGTAATTTTTGAATATTTCACATTAGGGTTATATTTTTTTCCTTAAAAATTCAACGCCCAACACACTGGTAGTGGTTGTGATTAATTAGAATTAATCCAATACATCATAACTAACCCAGACATTATGATATCAACAGCAACGAGATAAAGGTTCTATTTCACGGAATCAAGAGATATTATTTTTCAATGAAATTAGGAATCTCTCCAGCATTAAGTATGAAATGTAGTAATGACAAGGATTCAAGAAAACTTACTGTAATCCTTTGGATGGGATATTCGGAAGCATATTCGACCATTCAAATTCTATTTCCTTACCACAAAAATATTCCCCGGAAACTGGATTTGCTGCGGAAGATCCAGACAGAACATTTTCTTTTTGTTTTTGGGTGCTTCGATTGTTCACATAAGAATACAAGTCAAGTCACAAAAATCGAATATATCAACTGACGGCCATGATCTGCTGCCCACGAGATAGACGGCCCATGTGCTGACACGTCAGCACGTGGGCCGAATAAGCTGCCCACTCGTGGGCAGCAGATCGGTTCCATGATGCTATTTTCGAGTCTAAATCTGCCCATTACAAATACTCATCACTTAGTTGTTTATTGAATAAAATATTTATGCATTATCAAGCAAGAGGACTTTAATGTCAAGTATTTTTTTCATTGTTCAATTGCGTTATAACTATCCGTACTTGTATACTCAAAACTTATAGACTTCTTTACACTCTCACATGTGTCAAGAAATAATTGGATCACTTTATTTATTTGTCCAAATAAATAATAATTTGAACCAATTAGTATTTGACACATATGAGGGGGAAAAGGAGTGTGTAAGAGAGTGTGTACAACTAGTATGATATTGACAATATTTAATTTATTCACACTTGTTCTTATTGATGATATATAAGATTTTTACTGGAATGACAATTTAGAGGACATTTGTTTGGGAAAGCAGATCTAGACTTATTAATTTCAGTCAATTTTTATTTTTAATTTAATTACAAAAATAAATTATTATTTAGGGATGTGTATTCAAATTAGGACTTTTAAAAATTCAAAAGTTTAGAGATATTCAATGTAAAGATTTTAAGAGACTCTAAAAGTAGTGATGGTAATGGGGTGGATCAGCTTGATCCAAATCCGCCCAGCGATCCGCCATTTTTCAGGATGGATCGGATACGGATCGGGGCGGATCAAAGTCCTGATCCGTACACTAATCCCTTTTTTTTTTTTTTTTTACATTCAAAAAATTTAAAATATATTTAAACAAGTTTTACTACTATACTATAGAGTTTAAACAAAATTCTAAAATACATTAACTACTTAATTAAATGTCCAAAAGAAAAAAAACAACATCAATTACTTAATTAAAAATTGAATACTCCAAAATTGAATCTTTTTTTTTTTTTTAATTCGGGGCGGGGCGGATCGGGGCAACCCGATCCGATCCGCTCCACCCCGAGATCCGTGGCAGATCACGGATATTTGTCCTGATCCGCCCCGTCGATCCACGGATCAGGTATTTTTCGCTCCATTCGGATCGGGTATCCATCGGGTTCGGGGCGGATCGGATATTTTTGCCATCTCTATCTAAAAGTATTAGTGTATTTAATAGAAACTGTTAGAAACTTTTTAAAAGTCACGAAATATTCAATTAAAACTTTTAAAAAATAGAGTATTAGTATAGTAGTGTATTCAACAGAGACTTTTAAAAAATATTCAATTAAAATTTTTTAGAAGTCTTTATAAGTCATGTGATTAGAACTGGTAAATGGGTTGCCCAATCCGTTAGAATAGAGCCACACATGAAATTGGACTGGGCTGGCCCAGCCCAAATTTTGTATGGGCCAGAAATATGCTAGCTCAACCCAGCCCATTGGCCAACTTTGTCTTAATTTTCTTTTTTTTTTCTTCTTTTTTTTAAATAAAATTTTTATACAATCTAATACATTACATCAAATACAATGTTAGATAAATTTAGATTATATATTTTGAAATTTTTAAAGAGATTAATTTATAAAATTGGGGCTCTCATATATTAGTCAATAGATAAACATCAATTTTCTCTCAAAATAATACTTTTTTTGTTAATTGTAAACTATTTGTAGATACTTTTTAAAAAAAATTACAAATATTAAAAACATGCTAATCTTATTGCTTTGATATATAAACATGTTTGGCTTAAATTAAAAAATTTACTTATAAGTAAATTTAAAATAAATAATTTATTTGTCACACTAAATATATTTTGGATTAAAACTTAAATTAAACTAAATTTTAATTAAATCTAAACAATTTATGTTCGATCTTGGGATTTTTGGACTAATGTTTATTAGTGACTTAAGCTTAAATTATTTTAGATTGATATTATTTGAATTATATATTGGAGTTATTTACAAAATAAGTAATTAGTGTTAAGAAGCAAAAGAAAAAAAAATTCAAAATCAGGCCGCGCACTAGCCCGTGGGCTAGATGGGCCGGGCCATTTTGGCCCGGTTTTATTTCGGTCAGGATCAGCCCAACCCAAAAAGCCGAGATATACAGGGTGGCCCGCAGGTCGGGCCGATTTTGCCACATCTACATGTGATATTCAAGTTAAGAATAATTTTTTAAGGAATTCTCTACTTACTAAACTTTTGGAGATTTTTTTGTGAAAAGTTATAAATAATAAATTTCAAAGAAAATTTCACATATACATGTGAGATTTGAATAAATTCTCGAACTCCAAAATAAAGAACTCCTCTTTTCTTTTCTCATATCTCTTTCGGTAAAAAATTGATTTTAACTATTCTAAATACGTCATTTTCTAATTTATGTGAAATCCAAATTTAATATTTTCTAGTGTGTGCTTTTCTTGATAGCATAACGGGATTTTTTAAAAAATCAATCGATTTTTTGTTTAATGAAATCTCATGATTGTAATAGATTGTTTTGCTTTTTAATTACGACAATTGTGTCTTTATAGACTTCTTCATTGCATGATAGTTTGGATTTCATTTGATATCAAATCAGTTGTCCTTAAAAAATATTGTTTGATTCATGTGTTTTTTCTTGAAAAACCACTTTGCTTATTGAGTCCGTTTGAACAGTTAATTAAAATGTTAAATTTCCCTCTCCTACATACACTTTGTGTTAATTGATTGATACAGATGTTCGTGAAATGCATTTGGATTAGATTGATTTGATATGGGCTGGCTGAGATTAAAATTGGAGTAATTTGATTTTTGAATATTTGTATCTAAATTTCAAATACACTTATCAAATGCAAGCATTTTTTTATTGAACATTATTAAATGTTATTATTCTATTTTATATTTAAGTTATTTATTAATCTAATTGAGGTATATTATTTTTTTTTCTTTTTTTAAGAGATTTTTCATTGACATGAGAAATATAATTTATTACTTTGGATTCTTAATTACATGTGATGTGGATGATTTGGACATACGATAAGTTGTTTAAATAATATTACATTATATAGAAATTTTGCTTAATATTTATTTTAAAAAAAACAGTCGTTAATGAAAATCTACAAAAGTTTTAAATAAAAGTTTATAGAATGTTTTATTAATTCCCTAACATATCTATAAAATTCTACAAAAGTCACCCATTTACAAAAGTATTTAAAAGACTCAATTCAATACACCCTTTAGATATATCAATTTGATTTAACTAGTTTATATAATGAAATAATTTATATTTTATATGTTCTACGTATAATAGTTGAAAATATTCAACCAAATTATCTTAGTATATAGTATTATATATTATATTATAGTTATAATTATTTTAAATTTGAATATGTTATTTGAAGATTTTTATTATGAGTCACACGAAAAGATTTATGATTAAAGATTGGTCACATAGATAAGAGTTCTCTCGTTACAAAGATCCACGAATATTATCATTTGAAGGTGAGCACAACGTTAAATTGATTTTTTCTAATAATCAATGTCTAGTACATTTCAAAATATCTCTATAAAGAGTAAAATATGAAATGGCGATGGAACAATTTCACGCTGCAAATACAAATACAATAAAATAAAAATATAGTTTTGTATATTCCTTAGAATCACCAAAATTCGGTTAATTAAACTCGTGTCCAAAAGACCACCAAATAATTCTTATAGTCCTTAAGGAAAATTTTAATGTGTACAAAACTCCAAATATATTGGCGAGATTGCAAATTGGATGATATATCAAACTCTACTTAGGGAATCTATTGTTGTGTCCAACTAGTAAAGACTTTTGGAACAGCTGAAGTAAGAAGTCCACAAGTGAGCGTATTATGAGGGATCGTCAAGCACATCCAAAAGCAGGACAACAGGGAAAGACCCAACTGACCGGCTCAGGGCTTGAGAGCGAGCTTTATTTATTTAAGAGAGAATGGAAAGTGAATCAAAAGGCTTCCATTTCCGTTCTTCGTTTGGGGGATTTTTTGGGCCCTTCTCGATCTTTTTCGTAGTTGAGAAGGGGGAAAGGATAAAAATATTTTAACTTTAATAAATTGATATCATAATTGTTGCATATCTTGTTAGTTTTAAGTAGGATTTTATTTGAACTAATTATATTTCGTCTATCATGTTCTATAATCAACTCACGAATTAAGTTTGTGCATCAATTAACATCAGTTTAATGATATTATTATGTTCATTGCATATTCTTTATTCATTAAACCAAATTTCACAAAAGTTCCATAATTGCAGTTTTATCCCAAAACAAAGTCTTAAAATTGATCGAAATAAATAATCTAACATAATCAACCATTTTTACATGGAATTTCATGTTAATAAGATGATTTTTCTAAACCATAATTTGATTTTAATTTATCGACAGCAATTGACGTCTCACCAATTTTTGAGTACACACTACATAAAATATAATTCAATGTATGTTAGGTAAGCTCACTTTCCTATCCACGTGCACCACGCCTTTTGTAAATATATTCAACATACAAAATCAAAGAGCCAAAAAAATAATAATAATAATAATAAGGTGATCATCCAGAATGTGACATCTCAATAATGATAGAAAAACTGTTAAAAGTATTGGTAGTTTAATTAATTTTGTGTTTAGCTGAATAATTCCTGAGCTTTAGGGAATTAGTTAGAGTTTATGTGGTTTAGAAATCTATGACACCTAAATTTGATTACGTGGTTTGTTTTATTGAGGAATCTAACAAGATATATGACATTTCAATTAATGAATTGCAAAGCAGCCTACTTGTGCATGAACAAAGAATTATTGGTCATATAATAGAGAAACAAGTGCTGAAAGTGAGTCAAGAAAACAACTCACTTGGGAGAGGAAAGGGTCGTGAAAGCTATAGAGGTCGTGGAAGAGGAAGAGGGAGACCATACTCATTTGATAAGTTTGTTGTTGAGTGTTATCATTGCCATGAATTTGGACATTTTCAATATGAGTGCCCTAAAAAGAAGTAAAGTAACAGAGAAATTTTTGCTGAAGCTGAAGAAGAAATGTTGCCTATGGCTTATGTGAATATGCAAGAAGATATTGTTGACAAGTTGTGGTATCTTGATTTCGGATGCAATAATTACATGAGTGGAGGCATTGAGCTTTTTGTGCAACTTGATGAAAGCTTCAGATAGGATGTAAAGTTGGGAAACAACTAGAGTCAAACGTGTACAGTTGCAGGCTCTTCGTAAAGAGTTTGAGATGCTTTACATAAAGGTAGGAAAATCAGTCAATTACTACTTTGTAAGAGTGCTTACAATAGCCAACAAGATAAGAATCTATGGAGATAAGATGGATGATATGGTGGTAATTGAAAAGATTATGAAATGTATGACACCCATAGTTGATTATGTGGTTTGTTCTATTGAGGAATCTAACGAGATATATGACATTTCCATTGATGAATTGCAAAGCAGCCTACTTGTGCTTGAACAAAGAATTTTTGGTCATGTAATGGAGGAACAAGTGCTGAAAGTGAGTCAAGAAAACAACTTACCTGGGAGAGGAATGGGTCGTGGAAGCTATAGAGGTCGTGGAAGAGGAAGATGGAGACAATACTCATTTGATAAGTCTGCTGCTGAGTGTTATCATTGCCATGAATTTAGACATTTTCAATATGAGTTCCCTAAAAAGAAGCAAAGTAACAGAGAAAATTTTGCTAAAGCTGAAGAAGAAATGTTGCTTATGACTTATGTGAATATGCAAGAAGATATTGTTCACAAGTTGTGGTATCTTGATTTCGTATGCAATAATCACATTAGTGGAGACAATGTGCTTTTTGTGCAACTTGACGAAATCTTCATAGAGGATGTAAAGTTGGGTAACAACTCTAGCATGTGTGTTAAAAGGAAAATGAGACATCAACATTGAAGTAAATTGGGTGGAGTACTGCATCTCTAGAGTTTTATATGTACCTGAATTGAAGAGAAATCTGTTCAGCCTTGGTCAATTGCAAGAAAAGGGATTTGCAATTTTTATTCAAAGGAATGTGTGTCAAATTCATCATCCTGAGAAAGGTTTACTGTTACAAGCTGCGATGGCTCCAAACAAAATGTTTCCACTGAAACAAAGGCTTCATCTAGTGATCATAAGTGCTTCAAATCTATCACTCAAGAGGATGCAAGCTAGCTGTGGCATTACAGGTATGGACATCTAAGTTTCATTGGTTTGAAATTTACAACAGAAGCAAATGGTTACTGGATTACCAAGGCTACAAGCTCCCTCAAAAATTTGTGAAGAATGCGTGATTAGAAAGCAACACCATGAGTTATTTCCTTAACAAAGCACCTGGAAGTCGTCAAAAATTCTTCAACTAGTTCACTCAGACATATGTGAACCTATTAATCCTATCTCCAACAGTGACTATAGGTACTTCATAACTTTTACTGATGATTTTAGTAGGAAAACTTGGGTGTATTTCTTATCTGAAAAATCTGAGGCTGTAACTGTCTTTAAGAAGTTTAAAATTATGAAATCTATTTAGGTGTTCTTGAGATTTTAATGCATATGTTTATGTTCGAAGCTTAATTAGAGATAATTAGGTTCGCATATCGTATAGAATTGATTGGCCATCGAGAGATGCTTTTGATTATTTTAGGAACGTCGATTTTCAATCCAATATAATTATAGGCCAAAACGATTAAATAGATAATTGATTAAAGAACGTGTAGGTAGATTCGTGAATCCTAGTATTGGTACAACTCGAATCCGTTCTCATAAATTTACTTAAATTTTAATTAAAATAGTTTTAGAATCACAAACCAAAACAAATATGTGTTTCTTTATATTGTTAAAATTTAAGTTATAAGTTAATAGGTTAAATTAATATCTAGTCATCGTAGGTTCGACACTCTATTCATTACTATATTACTTGTTAACGATCTGTTCACTTGTAGTTGAAATTGTACAACACCTTGTTTGTACGAATGGGAACATTACTCACTAGCTGGCATTAATTCAGAAAAATAGAACAGAGGTTGTTGCATCAGTGCTAAGCTAAACATAACAGTTTAAAATTGGAAAAAAGACATATGAAATTACAGCATACATTTGGCATGTCATCATTAACTCCAGAGCCAGTTTTTTACAGATTAAAAACAGTTTCTTAAACAGTTAGTCAATTGTTTTTCAACCTTGGCCCACTAATGTCAGTACTTTTACAGCCAAAGCAAAAAATCCCTAGCCTAAATTTTGAAACTGCCCCTAATTGTATATGTATGTATTCTGAAACTTTAGACACAATTTCTAGCCATCATTTTGGGTCAATTATTGCGGCTGAAATTTCCAAAGACAGGGTCCTTTCGGTCATTGAACTTTCTTCATTCTCATGTGACAGGCAATAGTCAATTGGTAAAAAAAAAACTAGCTTTTAATCTGTAACAAACAGGCACTAAGAGGCATGTCTGGCCTATAGTGGCTCCAAATCTGCATGTGAGACTAATAATTTAGGGATGGAAAAAAAATTCCAAAAAATATTGAAATCTCATCTCGTAAAGACACTAACAAAGAAATAAGTTGAGGAATAAAAATAGAAAAAGAAAATGTAACTATTTAAGATTAGGCAAAGCAATCCATACAACGCAATAGCCTTTCTTGAATTAAACCACAACACAAGCCATTGAAGCAAGTTTTTCATCCAAAGGCCATCTTTCTAGACATGGACATCTAAATATCGGTAGTTTCTTTTCTATATCATTTGATTAATGAGTTAACAATATAAATCCCACATATCCTACTTAAAAAATGAAAATTGTGAACTTGAATGGGTATCAATAGTTTTAGATCAGTATGTGAGCAATCTATTTATACTCATTTCCACTTGAGCAAAACATTTTACAAAATGATATACCCCAAATAAATTTGGATCAATAGTTTCAATAGATTTTATCATTAACAATAACAAACCAAGCCTTGTTCCTAATAAATTTGGACTCCACTATATAATTATGTGGCACGACATGACATGTAGTAAGGATTTCTGAAGTTCCACCCATATTCTCCTAATCAATTAAGCTCTTCAATCTGATGTTAGGTTAAGCAATTAAAGATTTCGTGTGTTTCAAATCTAATCTGCATTTTTTGTTTGAGTGGGTAAAGACTTTATTCATTACCTGAGACGCAGTTATAACTTGCCTTGTCCCCTGCAAGGTGAGACATGCCTTCTAAATATTTTTCCACCATCCACTTTTCAAAACCAGCATTTGTATATTGAAAATTTACCTTTCGATGCATCCCTATCTAAAGAGAATCATCACATGCTATTTATTTACAATTATACAATAATCCAAGTGCATGGTACAAAAATTTAAAGACATAAAATATTCCTCGATAATCCTCAAGTAAATTATTGTAACAGCTAAGGTTCTAGAATAATTCATATAATGTTGTTGACGTACAAAAGAATAAGAGCCCAAGAAAGAAACTTAGGTGAATTTATGTATAGGCCCATAGAAAATATCCAGGCCAGATAGGCCCAGAATAGATGTCGCCCAGGCCTAAAAAACGCCCATGACGTTGGGCGACTAGAACGATTAGTCACCTTATGGAGTAATCGTTCTTGAACAGTTTTCCTTCTCGCTCATCATTTCTCCACGTCTCAGGAGTTACGAGCAGTTGAACCATCATGGAGGAGGTGGGTAGTTATTGCCATTTAGAAAATAAAGTGGGTAGTTATTGGGCGACGAGCAATTTTTGACGCAGGATTGAAGGAAACCGTTTGATAAAGTATAAAAGAAAGAAGATTGAATGGAAGAGACAACAAGACAACTCTCAAAAAATAGAGAAAATGTAACTTCATTCCCTTTCAGTTTTAAGTATTTCTTTACAGCGTATTCCAGTGTGCTTGTGCCCCTTGGAGGCGTTTCGTTTTGTTCTTTCATCCTTTGTTAATATTGTAATCTTCATAAATCAAACATTCCTTGTTGGGACTTTGTCTCAAAAGGTTTAGCGTCCTTTACACATCGTCTGAATCTTTTAATTGTTAGCAAAGAGTACATTTCTGCGCGAAACAATTTGGCACGCCCAGTGGGACCCTTTTTGGTGTTAGAAAATACAAGAAAGTAAAACAATATGCCTCACAAGAATTCAAATAAGGAGCCAACAAACCAGCGAATCCAATCCGTGATCGAGCGATATGAAGAGCAGCAAAATACACCGGCAATGGAGGGACAAAATCAAAGTCGTTATGAACCAATGACGGAATTGAGTCCACGCACCATGCGCGCGTTGCTTGGTGAACTCACACAAGATGTCGTGGGACAGGTAAGCCTACAAAATGTTCATTATATGGAAAAGTTTGTTCAAAATGAAAATGTGCATTATGATAACATGGCTAAGCAATTAGGCACTTTAAATGAACTTATGAATAAGTTGGTGGGCCAAATATGTCAACCAAATTTGCCAAGTGTAAGGAATCATTTCCAAGCCAGGACGATCGTATGGCACAATTCCCCAATGTTGAATCCTAGTTAGGGAATAGAAACGCCTTTTATACCATCAACGTCAAATGCAGGAGGAGGCGGAATGACCAATTTGAGTGGTCATAATGTTGGGTCGTCCAACTTGGGGGGTAGTTCGAACGCAAGAGAAAACATCCCAAATATAGGACAAAATGCAACACTTTAGCGAGGGGGCAAATGTCCAAGTAAATGGCAATAATACCTTGAATAATGGTAATTTTACCACAAACCCGGGGCTAAATAATAGACCTCAAATGATGCCGCCTGTGAACCAACCTATAGGAGTCCCATACGATCCCAACACGGCTCTAAGAAACCAAATCGTAGAGATAATGCAAGATCAGATGGCTTTTGGAATGCGTCCTTTTATTAGGCCGACCTATAGGAAGCCATATCCCGATTGGATAAACCAAGCATATCCATGGCCTAGAGGATATAAAGTGCCAGAATTTTCATTGTTCACAGGTTTAGGAGAGGTCTCAACTTTGGAACATGTAGGGCGATTTATATTACAATGTGGTGAAGTAAATGATTATCATAAAATGAGGTTGTTTTCTAGTTCTCTAACAGGAATAGCCTTCTCATGGTTCATTAATTTATCAGCAAATTCTGTTCAGACGGGGCAACAATTAGAGCAGTTGTTCCATGCTCAATTCTATAAAACCGAGTCTGAAGTTACCTTGGCCGATTTGGCGAATTTACGTCAAATGCCAACTGAATGGGCGGAAGTTTTCCTTCAAAGATTTAAAACTGCTAGGAGTAAATGCTCCGTGCCCTTACCTGAAAAGAAGTTTGTTAAGATCGCTCAAAGTTGTTTAAGTTTCAATTTAAAAAAGAAATTTCAGGATAGGGAGTTTCCTGATCTTTTTCAATTAACGGCCAACGCGAATAAGTACGAGCGTTTAATAAGAGAAGAAGAACAAATGAAAAATTCTAGTAAAGGGACTTACTATAGAGACCCAAACTTTGACGTTCATATTGTAGACGAATATTACGATCAAACCGAAATGTGTCTGGCCGAATTGGTTAAAAGAGATGCGTATGCTTGCCCCTTAGTGATTAACTCAGGAACGACGGTAAAAAATGAGCCTATAAGAGATACAAGCAAAAAGGCTAGAGCGTTTTCACTTGATATAACCAAAACTGATACTATATTTGATAGATTGTATAAAGACAAACAAATAAAACTGAGCGACAAACACAAATTGCCAAATCCTGAGCAAATTAAGGATAAGAAATATTGTAAATGGCATAATGCATGGTCTCATACAACTAATAATTGTTTGGTTTTTCATCATGTATTACAGGATGCCATTGAATCAGGACGAATCACTTTTGAAGCTAAAAAGAAGATGGCAGTGGATGGGAATCCTTTTCCGCGGCCACTTGGAGTAAATATGATAGCTGGTTTCAAAAGTAGTTTACCTAAGTTCAAATTGGTAGTCGATAATGGAGACGAAGATCTTGAACAGCATCCTAGTGTGTTCGAACGCCTCAAAGGCAAAGAAGTTAAAAGGAACGAAAGAATGTTGTGTGCTAGATGTAGTAGAGAAATAAACGAAAATGAAGAGAAAATGGGAGTATGGAGACATCACAATCATCCTAGCATGACCCCAAATTTCCAGCCTATTCAAGGGCGAAATGTACCAAGGCCTGATTTTGAAAGATAAATCAGGCCGATGCATGATGGCAGGCCGATGCATGGTGGTAGACCGATGCACAACGGTAGACCAATGCTCAACAGTAGAACGTTCAGGCCACAACCACATCGATCAAATGTATGGCATTCATTCCAATATACTGCAGGAAGGGTGATACCATTTGATCAAATGACTAAGATGCAACAAAGATGTCATCAGAGGAATTATGGACGAATAATGAGGCAACAACCAGAGATAGTACGTCCCAAAATGCCCGATTTGTCCAAGGCAGTTGCTAAAGAAAGTCTCGAAGATGAGAAAAACACAACTTGGACAATTCAACAGAAAAATTACCAGAAGATTCTTCTGGTAGATCGAGATTTGTAAGACGCAACAAAGATGAAAATGAAGATGATCTAGGACAATCCATCACTATTCAATTTGGTTCTTTGTCCCCAGTCTTGGCTAATAATTATTTGCTTGCCAATGAGTTTAAAAGTAAGAAAGATGAGGAGCCACAAGAAGATGAGGAAGAAGAAGCATGCACGTTGGAATGTGAGGGAGAAGTCAGGCAAATCTCTCAAGATATATGTGAGGAAGAAGAAGATGATGGTTTGACCGATGTTAAAGAAGAGATTGACCTGGAATCAGAAAGAAGAAAAAGAGGAGTCTCATATAACAATCTACTGAAACAACTATATCAAGAAGGCGTCCGAGAAGTAGATTTATTGGGCGAATCATCTGGGCGATCTTTTGATTATTACGTATTATACGGGACACCTAAGAGAAAAATGAGAGTACCACGCTCTGAAAAGTATGGACCACATCCAATGATATTGCCACCCCCTACAGGTTGGCAAGAAGAGAGCGGCATAGAAATTCAGAAGGCAGGAACAGAAGATCAGTGCGAAATGTTGCACGTTAATTTGGCACAGGAAGTTGATCCAAAAGATGGTGGGAAGCAAGAGGTAGAGATAGAGGCAACTGAAAAAGTCATTTTCAAGAAGCCAACGGCCAACTTAACCAAACATTTAAGACCATTATATGTAAAAGCTTTAGTCAATGGCATCCCAGTAGCCAAAGTTCTCATTGACAATGGAGCCGCTATAAATACCATTCTATCCAGAATGATAAAGAAATTTGCAAAGACGGAGAGTGATTTAATCCCTACAAAATTGATTTTTACAAGCTTCAATAGAGAGGCAACTTCGGCCAAAGGAGTAATGCCGTTAGATGTGACAGTAGGAACTATCACTAAAACTACAGTATTCTTTGTAATAGACGGGCCGACTAGCTACAATGTGTTGTTAGGGAGAGATTGGATTCATGGAAATCGTTGTATACCTTCGTCGCTCCATCAATGTCTAGTTTTTTGGAATGATAAAGGTGAAGTAGAAGTGGTATAGGCAGATCATAGGCCTTTTGTCACAGAGGCGAACTCGGTGGAGAAGTTGATGTATGAGGGAAATTATGGACCTGTGAGGGTGGTCCAAGATGGGGAAGAAACTCGAATCATCGCGCAAAGCAAAGAATCATTATCAGTAGATGCATTTACTGAAATGTTTGATCAAATGAGGTCAAACATAGTGGCCCTTGAGGAGCCAATAATTAGCAAAAAAGACAGTCAATAAATGTTGAAGAATATAGCCAGCCTTCAGGCTGTCAAAGCTAAGTCAATGGCTTTCAAGAAAAGGTGCGAAGAAGAAATGAAAAGAAGCGGCTTTAAAAATTTGAAAGAACAAGTTAGCGGTGTTCAAGTTAGAGCAGAATATCGGCCGAGAAGTTAATAAGGTGGATTGTTTGGACGCAGAAGGCATTACTACAAGAAATCTAGACGACGATGTAATAGGAGTTATGAAGCCCGGGCACGCTCAAGTACAAGATTCTTTGGTGAAAGTGAATATTGGGGATGAACGAGAAGATCGTCCAACGTTTGTCAGTCAAATGCTTAGCAGATAGGCAAGTGACCAGTTAATTGCTTTGTTAAAAGAATACAAATATTGTTTTGCTTGGGAATATGAACACATGCCTGGATTAGATAAAGATTTGGTAGAACATAGGCTGCCAACCAAACCACATTTTAAACCCCATAAGCAGCCCCCAAGACGCTTTGCTCCTAATGTATTGCCCGAAGTAAAGAAAGAAATAGAACGATTGTTAAAGGCAGGTTTTATTAGGACAGCCAGATATGTTGAATGGTTATCCAATATTGTACCTATATCAAAGAAAAATAGTAGTATTAGGGTTTGCATAGATTTCAGAAATTTGAATTTAGCAACGCCCAAAGATGAATATCCAATGCCAACAGTGGATTCTTTAGTAGACTCAACTGCTGGGCACGTGATGTACTCCTTTATGGATGGATATTTAGGATACAACCAAATTTATATAGCTGAAGAAGATGTATATAAAACTGCATTCAGATGCCCGGGGTGCTCTAGGATGTTTTGAATGGGTGGTAATGTCTTTTGGTTTAAAAAATGCAGGAGCCACTTATCAAAGGGAAATGAATTTAATTTTTTATGATATGATAGGAGAATTTGTTGAAGTTTATGTTGAAGATATAGTGGTCAAATCGCTGAAAGAAGAAGACCATTTCCAACAATTGAAACATTCATTTGAATGGATGAGACAGTATAAATTAAAATTAAATCCGTTGAAATGCGCATTTGGTGTTAATGCAGGAAATTTCTTAGGATTTCTAGTACATGAAAGAGGAATTGAACTTGATAAAAATAAAGCAAAAGCCATTTTAGGGGCTAAATCACCTAAGAACAAAAAAGAATTGCAAAAATTCTTAGGTCAAGTAAACTTTTTATGACGTTTCATCTCTAATTGTGCAGGGCGAACGAAAGCTTTTTCGTCTCTTTTGAAGTTGAAAAATCAGGATGATTTCGTCTCGAAGGAAGAGCATCAAGAGGTTTTTCATAGCCTGAAGACATACCTATCAAATCCACCAGTGTTAGTTTCACCTATCTAAGGACGACCAATGAAAGTTTACATATCGGCTGAACAAGAATCAATAGCTGGATTGGTCGCCCAAGATGATCAATTTGGAGAAGAAAGGGCGATATATTACCTTAGTAGACGATTAACAACATGTGAATGTAATTATTCTGCTATTGAAAAATTATGTCTTGCTCTATATTTTACATGTACTAAATTAAGGGCTTACTTGCAGCCCGTGACTATTTACTTAAACTCTAAAGTGAATTTGGTTAAGTACATGTTCTCTCGTCCTATTTTACATCAAAGGATTGGTCTTTGGACTTTAGCACTGTCAGAATTTGAAATACGATTCATACCCCAAAAGGCTGTCAAAAATCAAGTGTTGGCCAACTTTTTGGCCGATCATCCATGCTTAGACGTGCCTAAAGAAATTGAATTAGAAGTCGATTCGTTCGAATTGAAACCCTAGATTTTATACTTTGACGGGTCAAAGACTGCTGGAGGTGCAGGAGTAGGGGTAGTGCTAATAAACCCATTAGGGGTTTGCTACAAACATGCTTTCGCTTTGAATGAAATGTGTACTGATAATCAAACTGAGTACGAAGCATTGATTTTAGGTTTAGAGTTATTATTAGAGTTAGGGACAAAAAATGTGCTTATCAGAGGTGATTCTCAATTAGTAATTTATCAATTGAGTGGCGACTTCAAATGCCAAAGTGATTCTGTCATAAGCCAATATGGCATCGCTCAAAAGCTATTGGACGAATTCGACCAAGTAGAGCTTCAATACGTTAATAGGGTATATAACGATTTGGCAAATGAGCTGGCCCAAATGGCATCGGGTTATTCAAAAATGTTAAATAAGAATTCTGCTTGTGAATATGGGGTGATATTGCCTGTAGTTCAACGAAGGGCGAAAGAGATTAATGTGCATTGTATACAAGATGGAGACGCAATGGACTGGAGAGAAGAAATACAAAGATTCTTGGAAGAACCTGATAAGAAGAATGATAGGAAGGTAAAATTACGCTCATTGAACTATCTGCTGGTCGATGGAGAATTATATAAGAAACGCTCAGACGGTATGCTTTTGAGATGCATAAATTTACAAGAAGCTAAAGTGGTAATGGCCGAAGTGCATGAAGGGATATGCGGGGCACATAAAGCTGGCCAAAAGATGAGGTGGTTGATCGTTAGGAGTGGATATTTTTGGCCTAAAATGGACGAGTCGTGTGTTCACTATGCTAAGAGTTGTTTGGAATGTCAAAAACATGGCCCAATCCAAAGGATGCCAGCAAGGGAAATGGTACCTATTATTAAACCATGGCCATTCAAGTGTTGGGCGATAGATCTGATAGGAAAGATTTATCCTGCATCGTCCAAACATTCGTGATCACATCGTATATAGATTTGGGATACCTCAAACTTTAGTGATGGATCACGGAACTTCTTTAAATGGGAGTCAAGTGAAAGAATTTTTGAGCGAGTTTGGAATTAAGTTGGCAAACTCTACACCTTATTACGCCCAATCTAACGGCCAAGCAGAATCGTCAAATAAAGTTTTGAAGAATATCATAAGGAAAATGATAGGCGAAAATGCAAGAGATTGGCATGAGTGTTTGAGTAGAGTGTTATGGGCTTATAGAACTTCTCCACTATCTAGCACTAAAGTGACTCATTTCCAGCTAACTTATGGGCAAGAAACGGTGTTGCCTATGGAAATTAATGTGCAATCGATCAGAGTACGCTTGCAAAATAGCGTAGATAACGACGAACATACAGAACTACTCGTTCAGAATTTATTGGAATTAGACGAATTGAAGTTGAACGTCTTAGATAGATTGCAAATTCAAAAAAGAAAAATGGCTTCGTATTATAATAAAAAAGTTATGATTTGGTCTGGAAGACGATACTCCCATTGGATAGTAGTAGTCCAAAGTTTGAACAATGGTCGCCAAATTGGAAAAGACCATACAGAGTAAAGGAGGTGTTACCAAATGGAGCATATCATCTAGAAAATTTGGATGGTATGAGGCACGTGAGGTCTATTAATGGTAAATATTTAAAGAAATATGTTCCATCAGTTTGGGATTTTGAACGATTAGATATTTAACATTAAAGGACACAGTTCTGCAAATGAATAAAACTACTAATTTCATTGGATAATTTGGTTGCCATGATTGGCTACCATTACAAAGTAAAATCAGATAAAACAAAAAAGAGAAATTGTCCTTAGAACGTTCAAGTCTTAATTACAGTTTTCCCCAAATAGAATGCATCTGCTGTCTAAGCTTCTCCCATTCATCGCGCTGTTCGACAGAAGCAGTGGATAGTTCATCCATAATTCCTTCCTCCACTTCTAGACCTGAATAACGCTCAAGCAACGATCTAGCTTGTTCAACTTCCTGAGAAGCATTGCGCTTCTTAGCGGCCAATTTGTCCTTACAGTCGTCCATCTTTTCTTGAATTTCTTTCATCTGAGCAGCCAAACTCATCATCAAAGAATCTTCAACCATAACCTCAGAAGAAATCTCGTTCAAGTTGTTTTTAGCTTGGTCGACTTCCTGGTGTAGAGATTCCTTTTCAGTCACAGCATTGACATATTGAGTTTTCTTGGCTTTGAGTTCCATATTTTTAGCCAACAACGCACTTATCTCCTGATGAATGATTTTCAAAGATAACTTGAGGTCCGTGGAGAGTTTGAGTGAAGGAAGCTCAAGTGCTTGGGCCATTTGGCGGCTTAAACACTCAAATTTGTCTCGTTGGTTAGCAGCACTGGCATGTGATATATCCATATCCATGAAAGAAGTGTATTCAAGTACTGCCAGCTTAAGAATGTTCATGTTTTCTATAGAAAAGGTAGCAGATGCAGTAGAAGGACGACTGGACGAGGATGAACGAGCAGTTTGGCTAGCCTTCACTTGTTTCCAAGACGTAAACAAGTCCTGAATAACGCGCAAGATGGTATCAGCATCCTGTAAAGGTAAATACGATTACTTAGCATCCTCATGGCAATAAACAATGTAAAGTGAATCAAAAGAAGACTACCTCATGGATTGACTCGTCAGTAGTTTTTGAAGAAGAATGAGGAAATGTGCCACTGGGCGATTTGACTGCTTGCGAAGATCCATCTTTATCTGAGCGTGTTGGTTCTTGTACAACCGACAAATCAACTGGTCTTTCTGCAAAGGGACGAACAATGATAAGTTCAAGAGTAACGCCATGACAAATGGTGAAATTAGAAAAAATATCATAAATATGTGCACATATTACCATATGGTTCTACGCTTGGAGGAGAAACGCCTTGAAATGATGGAGATTCTCCAACTGGCTGAGTGATCAAAGTGGCTGGATCTTCAAATCCCTTTTCAGGCAAATCCGCCTCGATGAATGGCTCGGAAGAAGGAGGAATTGAAAGGTCAAGCGAAGTAGAATCTTTCAAAGGAGAAATGGGCCCTTTCTGGTTTAGAGCACAAATAGCATATCAATATCTACATTGAATTGTTCTTTAAATAAAGAGAAATCATATTACCTTTCTTCTGGTCATAGGAGGAGCATCATCATCACTATTATCATCAGGTTGATCTGATGAATCCAACGTTGGCCATTTACGGCTGGATGCACCTTTTGCAGCTCCAGTTTGGGCGGGAGGAGAACTGGATTGAGTAGAAATCGCGGTAGAGCGTCTAGTACTCATTGTTGGAGATTTTGAAGGAGAAGAAGAAGGAGCTGGATGTTTAACTGATATAGGCACAACATGAATAGGAATAGGTGTAGAAGAAATGGAAGTTTTGGAAGACCCCGATCCGTCGAGTATATGGAAAGCATGGTTGATGTTGGTAGTGAAAAACCTACGTTTCACAAAAGGCCAAAATTGCTCAAAGAGATGATGAACGGCCAGAGTGGGATTAAAAGGAGTCAAAGAAAACCCAGTCATCAAAGAAACATTACGTTCATCTATGGCCTGTGCTTCTACTTTTGTGATGGTATGAAATCGTTCCTGGAAGCTTTTCGAATAATAAGGAGGGATGGGCCAAGTTTGGCCAAAACCAAGTTGTCGGGCAAAGAACTGGAGAGCATAGACCTCGACCCCAGCCTTGGCATTGGTGCCCGTCAAAATGTCATGAAACAATTCTCGTCCAGTCAAGTATTGAGCCCAAACGGGCAGGACAGCACTCACTTCGTTCAGAGTAAGAGGAGGTTGAACGTAGATTGGAATTTGATGAACAGAGAAATGAAAGAAAGAGAGAATTGAATTTAAATTATAAAAGAATGCGAAGACATCTCGATTAGACATATCAACAGGGGCTAATTGGTTGATAACCAGCCCGTAACAACTCACTGGCCGAGGGGGTATTGAAGGAATACCAAGTTGTGGAAAGTATGCTCTCAACCACAATTGAGCGAGCCAAAGAGGCCCACTTCCGGTGGGAGAAGCACTGGTCCTAAGTTGATGTTGAAGGTAAGCCATGCCTCTATAGAAAGCGTCCAGAAACAAAGAACAGAGATTCAAAGACCTACCAAGGGCCAACTCATGGGCGATGGGCAAATAGGCCATAGAAGGTTTAAGGCTAGGTATACAAAGAATATACCTGCACAGCCAAACTTGAAGGAAGGCTACACGCTCTGCATGAGTAGGATCTTTGACAGAGTTGTCATAAAGCTTCTGCATGCCTGAATAGGAATCCGTATATTTCTTATCAAATCTTGGAGCAATGGAGGATATCAGCATGGCAGGAGAAATGGTATCGCCCAGAAGGAGAAGATTAACCAAAGCGCCAACATCCCTTAAGGTAATCGACATTGGGCCAAGAGGAAAAATGAAAGTGTTGTACTCGGAAGACCAGAAACTCAAAGTGATTGGAAAAAGGACAGGGTCATAGAGTGGAGAATGTGTAGCAATTTCCAGAAGGTCGAAAATCTTGGCACGATCAAAAAGCGCTTTCGTAGGGCCATGTTTCATCATACGCGCATGCCAAAGGCGGAAAGTGGTATCAGCTTTAGGCCAAGTACGAATACTCTTTTCGCGAATTGGCTTCAAATAGAAGGGGTCCAAGAAAGGAGGTTCTTGGGTGCAAGGGAAGAACTGGGCTACGGCCACTCGCCTAATAGAGTCCGCATCCCTGAACGACGGGCTCAAATAGAACTCGTTCATATCAGGCCTAGAAGGTAGAAGGCATGATGAGTTTACATAAGGTTTGGATAGGAGGTCTCGGAAATCTTCGAAAGTGGTACGATTTTCTGAATGAGTTTTTGACGTAGCCATTTTTTCAGCAAATTGAAAGGATTTCAAAGGTATGACAAGTTTGAAAAAGTGAATGTGAAATCAAGGAGAAGATGAATAATGTCCTTTTATAGAGGAAGAAAGAGGCGACGACGTGATTGAAGTAGAACGTGGTTATTGGTGCAATGTAGTGGCATCTTTTTTGAGTTTATATAAATCGTGCACTTGGGATATCAGAATCGAAGCGCCAAACGCACTTTTCAGAAGATGAAATGCCACTAAGTGAATATGGCTAATTAATAAGTAATTATATTAATTTAGCCATATTGGAGGGTAACTGTTGACGTACAAAAGAATAAGGGCCCACGAAAAAAACTTAGGTGAATTTATGTATAGGCCCATAGAAAATATCCAGGCCAGATAGGCCCAGAATGGATGTCGCCTAGGCCTAAAGAACGCCTAGGACGTTGGGCGACTAGAACGATTAGTCACCTTATGGAGTAATCGTTCTTGACCAGTTTTTCTTCTCTCTCATCATTTCCCCACGTCTCAGGAGTTACGAGCAGTTGAACCATCATGGAGGAGGTGGGTAGTTATTGCCATTTAGGGAAAAAAGTGGGTAGTTATTGGACGACGAGCAATTTTTGACGCAGAATTGAAGGAAACCGTTTGGTAAAGTATAAAAGAAAGAAGATTGAACGAAAGAGACAACAAGACAACTCTCAAAAAATAGAGAAAATGTAACTACATTCCCTTTCAGTTTTAAGTATTTCTTTACAGCGTATTTCAGTGTGCTTGTGCCCCTTGGAGGCATTTCGTTTTGTTCTTTCATCCTTTGTTAATATTGTAATCTTCATAAATCAAACACCCCTTGTTGGGACTTTGTCTCAAAAGGTTTGGCGTCCCTTACACATCGTCTGAATCTTTTAATTGTTAGCAAATAGTACATTTCTGCACGAAACAAATGTACATTGTTAAAAACTAAGAATATCTATTTACACCACATAATTACGAGAAGGAGAAGAGGCAATCCCATCAAGATGCCTTTGAGCTAGTAAACTATGTACCTGTGACAAGCAAAAAATGCGTTTCAATGTCAAGGTGCCACTTCTGGTGTTCTTAACTCCTCAATTATTTTTTCTCCAATCAACTTGCAATGTTCTTTTGTCTCATCTTTTGGAGAAAAGAAGAAAAGGTAATTGTCACATAAAGAGCGTGACACCTTACCAAAGGGTTATTGTGGTCCTTATGGGTCAAATTCGCTAGAGCAGATACATGGACGTGTCGAGTGAAGCTGCTTGTATGTGAGTATAAAGTATTTAGTGTTTTATGTTACAAACTGGGTGACTATCATAGTATCTTTTCTTCATTTAAGTGTTTTATTTATTAATTAAGGAACGGTGAATAAAAGTAGATAAGGAACGGTGAATAAAAGTAAATATTAAGTTTTTGAATTATTCATATGTCAATTTATTGTGTTTAATTTTGATCATTTATTCGGGACATTATTCAATAAAAATGAATTTATTTATTATGATTTTTATTTAGATTATTCATTTCCGCTTTGCAACTTGTATTGAAATTGACCTTGTGAAACAATTTTTGAATTTTTTTTTTAAGAAATTTTTTCTTAAAGATGAATGTTCCTTTTTATTGGTATAGTCTTCTAATTTTGGTACAAATACATAATCTTTTATGGAGAATTAGCAGCAAAGATTAGATTATTCATATGGAACAAAATATCTAATTGTTTCTACACATAAAATTGATAAGAAAAGTCTCAACATTCAGCTTCAGAAACATAATCTTTTATTACATTATGTCACGTACTAATTTTATTTATTTTCTCTCAATTCGTAATACAATTTTGAGAGAACACATGATTTGATTCCATTTATAAAGATGGTTCATAAAGCAGGATGTACCATTACTGCACTTAACCATGAGTTTGTGTAAAATGAAATTTTGGGTAGTAATTTTCTCAAATAATGAGCTTAAATTTGTACTATTTCAGTAGAACAGAATTTTGGCCCATACTTTTGCTACCGTGCGAACTATTTGAAATATTCGTTCTTGAAATTTATGAAATGAAAAGGACTGTGCTTTCAATTCTGGAATTTCAATGGTTTTTGCCAAGTTAATGTATTTTATTTGATGTAATTTAACTTTTTGGGAGGTAAAACACATATATTATATTCAAGTCTATTAATCGATTGATGATTTCTTATTAATGTAATATAATTTTCGTAGGCAAACAATGGAAGAACTCTTGGTTGATGGCATGCCTGCATCCTTGCAATCTTATTTACAAGGGACTAAGGCTGCATGTTCTCACTCCCAAACTGTTACTCCATTTACTTCAGTCATTGATATCCAGAAGAATGAAGAACAAATGCATGGTGAAGGGTACTATTTGATTCAGGCTACAGAATGTCATCGAATTTGCCAAGAAGGTAGGGTAAAAAATTCTAACTCCTTGTGCTTGTAGTGGCAATCCATGGTATCTTTATGTGCCTAGTTACTTTTAAAGATTGCCATTTGTCCCCAATTAGGCAATTTTATTGTGTGCTCACACTAATTTAGTCCGTAAATAAAAACGTATGCATGTGTTCTCTTTATTGTGATATTGATATCAAAATTAATTGCCTAAACAAGTTTACCGATAAACAAAATGATATTTGGCTAATGTTAAAAGTCAAATTTACGTTTGTAGTAATTTTTAATATCTAAACATGTCGTTTGAATATATTATTTTTTTTCTTACTTATATGTATATTAAAAACTCCGTGAATATTCACATGGTAACATATTTCGAAATACATTTATTTTTTGGCATTTGCTTTGGGAATTTTGTAATCGATTGTATTTTCATTGGTGTTAATTCTTTTTTCTTATTTATTTATGTATGTGCCATACAATACTTTCTAATACTTCATCCGTTCCACAAAGATAAACTCATTTTTCTTATTTATCTGTCTCAAATTATAGGCCACTTATTTTATAGAGAGTGTGCTAAATTTTTATTTTTTCTAATATACCCTTATTTAATTTACATTGATATCAACCCAAATAAATTTAACATATTCCAATTATAATAAAAAATTACATAAATTTATTTACACATTTACTCAAGTAGACAGTCAATAAATTCCACAATACCTAGAAACACTCATCCCTCAATAACAAAGTGCATAATTGATTTCATTATTGTTTCAATGTAATGCAATTCAATTTTATTTGCATTTCAATTGTAACTTAATGAACATTTAACTTTATTAGATTCGTGAAAGACTAATATTAAATGGGGGCATAATAGAAAAAATGAGTGAAAATTTTATAATTTCAATTACATTAAATGAGATTTCTTAATCTGTCTGAAAAAAAAACGGGTCTATATTTGTGGGATGGAGGGAGTAGCATGTTTGAGAGTACTTATAAATACTTATAAGTTAATAAAAAAAATATTTTTAAAAACTTGTGATCGCGGCTCTACATTCCACAGCCCCACGTTCAATTAAGAATACTAATTCTGATTAGACCAATTAATCAGATATCCACTTGGTTTTTCTTGTACCCACTATGGAGCCATCGTCGGTCAAGTGTAGCTACTGGGCTTTCTGCTCTAATTATAATAACAAAGTCAAAAGAGAGCATACCTTTATCCATCATCCGGTTTCCTTAGAAGCCCGCCTTTGGCTATTAATAAGGTAGGATCTCTTAAGAGCTTTGAGTCTTCTCAGATGTTAGAGTTCCTTCGGCGTTCATCCTAAATTCATCCTAAATAGATCTTAGCTACTCCAATCACCTTTTAAACAAGCAATGCTCTCATATGAGATGAACAACCTATGCAGTCTTGTCTCCGAGCTGGGTTTATTCTATTTATTAAGTCTTTGTTCTTTGCCTGCAACAATAAAGAATAGATGATAAGTGTAATTTATACACTTATATTGATTCCTTAAATGAAGAGTTTTTGTATAATTCTAAGTATTTTAGAGTCGATATCTATTGAGTTTTTGTTCATTTTTGTGATTGTAGGACAAAATCCCCGAACTTAAGTCACATTGGTGAAATCGGCGAGTAAATGAGAATAAATTGAGTTTTTGAAGTAAATATCAAGAGCCAAATATTAGAGGATGAGAAAGAAGATACATCAATAGATTTAAGGTGTGTTGGAGTGACAATGAAGAGTTGAAGTGAAGGATCAAACACCGGAAAGCCGAAGAAGCAAATTGAGAAACTACAACCGAAGCATGTGGAGGAATTAGAGCACAACCTTTGGTACAAAGATTTTCATAAGGAAAATGATATACCATTGGAAAGATAATTGAATTACGGTTCTAACGCTTTTTACGGATTGCAATTTGGAGTTTCCTACAAGAAGTTATGGCCGTTTGAAAATCAGTCGCCGGCGGGACAGAACTCTGTCCGCTCGAGCGGACCTTCGGCCGAAAACCTGCTCGTTCTGTCCGCTCGAGCGGCCGTGGCACCCGCTTGGGCGGACAGATCTGCGGCCAAAGACTTATTTAGGTTAAAAATCTATTTTTGGAAGATTTTTGGAGACTTTGGGTACAAAATTCAACCCTAATTGAACCCATATAAAGAGGAAAACTCTTATAACAATGAGGGAGTCGAATTTGGAGAGAACGAAGAAAGCAAAACACAAGATAGTTACAAGAATTTCTTCATCCGGACAAGATTATTGGAATTTCAAGCAAGAGAAATTTGGGATTCTTGGGCAATCCATTGAAGACATTCAAGAGGGCCAATTTAATCTTCAAAGTTCTTCTTGCAATCAAATATTCCGGGTGATAAATTCTCCATTTATTATGTGTTTTTGTAAATTAAACATGATGGGCTAAACTCTTTATGCTAAGGATGATGATGTAAACCATATGTTGAAGTTTTAATTTAAGGATTCCCGTTTCTAATCTTAATTTGTGTTTGTTTGATTTATGCCATGGTTTTAATATCCGTTTGAATGATTGATCACCGTTTAAACGTGTTTGTGATTTATTTTCGTTTCTGAAAGGTTCAAAATAGATTAGCTCATTATGGTTTTAAACACCAAGTCCTATAGAGATTAGGAATAATTTCCTATGCTTGGTGCAATCAAATTTGATAATCTTGGTATTGAAAGCGTTTTTGTATATTCGTATTCAAAATAGGAATATTTTGGAACTTATATGAAAATAGGTTTAATTCTACTCGAAAGAGATTATTAGATAACTTAGGATTATCGATTGTTAATTTGAACATAAATTGGATTAGAACGTAGGATTTCGAGGATTAAAATAGATACTAATGGTGGAGTCGGATTCCTAGCATAACTCCTTTACTTGATTTTTCTCCAAAAACTATTTTTGCATTTAGTTAAATCGTAGTTATAGTTTAGATAATTTCATACTTTTGATCCAAACATTTATTGTGTGTATTCGATTTAAGCTCGAATTGGTCGAAATTAAGCTAAAGTCTAATCCTCGTGGGAACGATACTCTTTTACTCACTTTTTACTATTACTTGTCAACGAACCCGTACGCTTGCGGGATTTTACCGTACAATAGATCATACGGCTAGAAGGTTGATAGGTCACATAAGATATTCGTGAGTGAAGGGACCCATTAGAGTATGGGCCTGAATAGTATGACTATTGCTACTTTTATATTTCTTTAATAGCTATTCAATCATAGGACTAAAGAGACTTAGGGAGAAGAGTATTAACTTATTGTATGCACGAAACCTAATTAGATAGAAAAAGATTGTATTAAGAGAGTACTAAGATAGCTCCAGCCCTGCTATTTGTGAGTCGGAGGAAGTAATAGAGTAAGAGAACTAGTTTGTCAATGGACTGCCACGATTGACAAAGGAGTGAATGGAGTAAGGTCCCTATCCTTTTTTCGAGCTAAGAGTTCCCCTCGAAGAAGATAGGGGGGAAACGATCCTTAACTGAGCTAATGAGTTTAGGAGTTAGAAAGTTAACACCTTCTTTTATACCCTTGGATAGCTGCTTTAAGATGTCGTGACAATTCTTGTGGAAAATTTCTCATTATGTCAATCTTGGGGTCAAGGTATCAATTATGTAATGATTATGTGAGTACAACCTATTCAATAAGCAATATACAATCTATGGTAAGCAAAAAAGCTGTCAAATCGCAAATCGAATTGAAACTGTAGTTTTGAGACTGTTATTTGGATCCACGTGAACCCGTCATTGTTTTATTTATAATCGAACTAAACTGTTTCAAAACAGTTTTGAACTAAGTCTCGATAAAATGACTTGTTCAAATAACATGTTGACTTTTTTTTAATACTACTCAATTAATTGAAAATTTATCATATTTTGTAAAGGTGGCAAAATCAGCCCGGCCTGCGGGCCGGCCCATATAACTCGACCTTTTGGGTTCGGCTAGTCGTGGCCCAAATAAAATCAGGTCAACATGGCCCAGCCCATCTAGCCCGCGAGCTAGTGGACGGCCCGATTTTGAATTTTTTTTTTTCGTTTTTTCTCCTTAACATTAGCCACTTATTTTGTGAATAACCCTAATACATAATCCAAATAATATCAATCTAAAATGATCTAAACCTAAGTCACCAATAAACATTAGTCCAAAAATCCCAAGATCCAACATAAAATTGTTTAGATTTAATTAAAATTCAGTTTAATTTAAGTTTCAATCCAAAATATATTTGGTGTGACAAGTAAATTATTTATTTTAAATTTACTTATAAGTAAATTTTTTTATTTAAGCCAAACATGCTTATATCTCAAAGCAATAAGACTAACATGCTTTTAATAATTGTATTTTTTTAAAAGTGTCTACAAATAATTTACAATTAACAAAAAAAATTATTATTTTGAGAGAAAATTGATGTTTATCTATTGACTAATACATGAGAGCTCTAATTTTATAAATTATACTCTTTAAAAATCTCAAAATATGTCTAAATTTATCTAAGATTGTATTTGATGTAATGTATTAGATTGTGTAACAAATTTATTTATAAAAACAAGATAAAAAGAAAAAAGAAAATTAAGACAAAGTTGGGCTAATGGACTAGCATATTTCTGGCCCATACAAAATTTGCCCAGCCCAATTTCATATATGACCCTGCTCTGGTGGGTTGGGCTGGGCTAACCCAACCCATTTGCCAGCTCTAATATTTTGTATCTTAAGTGTGTCATATAAATATGGACTCTGATATCTTTATTTTTGCGCAAAACGATGATGTATTGGTTTTTCTTTTTCTTTTTCTTTTTCTGGCCTGCAAACCGTTTTTATCACGACCGTAGGGAGTTTCTCCTCTACTAACCCAAAAATCCATAATATGTCTCTCTTCATCCTGTCTAATTTTTTTTTTTCCAATTTGTTCAATTTTCTTTTTCTTCGCCATTCTTCTCCAAATCTTTCCTTCTCAACCTCAACCTTGTTCCTCCCATCAATCTCCATTTATTTTTATATGGTCGAAATCTACCGATAAACGATATACCAATTAGGGTATAAAAGGCACGCGAACATTTGTTTCAACTTCAAAACCCTACCTGCTTTGTTCCCTTTGTTTTCTGCAAATTGAAAATTCCCTTTGCCCCACTCCATTTTCATGCCTGATTATTCATCCTTCTTCCTTTAAGATACGGTTTTTGTCCATATTTAGAACGCCTAAACCCTAGAAACGTACTCTTTGTTGCAATTTTGAGTTTTTTTGGCAAAAAAAAAAACATTTCTTGTAGATCTTGTTATGATCAGTACATTAGCAGAGATTGGAGTGAAAGCAAGAAGAAGAACAGGAACCAACGGAATTAACAAACATTTGAAATTGTTGAAGCCAAATGAAACAACACCGTTTTGAAGAAATAATACGGCACCGCATCAATTAGTGAAGGCGACGTCGTTTTGATCATTAGTTGCTACTAAATTAATATTATGTTTTTATAAGTTGTAATAGTAACTTTTACGCTTTTAAAACAGATTAAAAATTGAGTAGAGAAGAAAGAAAAATAGCAGATTGTGGATGATTGTTGTTGCAAATCCTGTTTCTTCTTCATCAATTCATCTTTTCCTTTTGCTTTTCACTTTTTTTATTTCATTTCCCATCTTAATTCTATTTCCATATAAAATTGATTGAGTTATGTTAAATTTGAGCTATTATTATGGATTCCAGTTCAAAATTGGTGCAGTAGTTCTGGTTTGATCTTCAATTTCCACCATTTGACCTCAAACCATTAGAATTGGTATCAAAGCAGTGATCCTGTCATTAAGGAAATGGAAACCAGACAGAAAACCAGCAAAGACCATTGGAAGAGGGTAGACAAGGATGTGAGTGACTTGGGAGCTGCCTTCACACATTTGTCTAGTAAGGCTGATTCATCAGATAAATTATTCAAGACCTTATATGGGAAACAAGATAAAATTGAGAATTAGATACATGAAATGAATGAAAAATACGATGCAATTGTAGCTATGTTAGCTAAACTGAGTGTTGCTAGAGACAAACAAGTGGAAGAGACTAATAGTGGGACTAGCTATGAAGGAGGAAGTATAGTAGTGAGGAATTGAGGTGATCGAAGGATGAACACGGGTAAGTATGATGTAAGGATGAATACGAAATTGCCCAAAATAAATTTTTCCCAATTGGAGAAGAAAACCCCAGGGAATGGGTAAGAAAGGCCAACAAATACTTCCAAATCCACCAAATACCAGAAGAGATGAAGATGGAGATTGCTGAGATGCATCTTAAGGAAAGGGCAGATATTTGGTTCCATGGGTTTTTGGCAAGTCACCCTAAAGCTGATTCGAGTATGATGACCACTGAAATTTGCAGAAAACACTGGAGAAGAAATGGTGGAAACTTTTAGTAAAATTATACAGTATAGAAGTGTAGTGGAGTATATGGAAAGATTTGATGAACTAAAGTCTCAAGCCATGATAGCCTACCTAACCTGCCTGAATCATACTATATCAACATCTTCACTAGAGGTGTCAAGACGGGCGGGCCGATCGAACCGGTATCGGCCCACCCACCTCAACCCGGAACCGCGGGCCGGCCCATGAACCGGGTGGACTGTTCACGGGCCGAGAAGGCCAACCCGCGGGCCGTTCACGGGCCGAAGAGGCCAACCCGCGGGCCGACCCGTGAACCGTTTTGATTTTTTTAAAAAAAAAATGGGCAGAAAATTCAAACTTTCATATTTGAAATGATATTTTAAAAAAAATAAAAAAACAAATGGCAAAGAGCCGTTTAAAGTGAAAGATGTGACAGATGCATTCACGTTTTAGTCTTTAAATATATAAATAAAAAATAGAAATTGAATTAAAAAATTAACAAATGTGAATTTATCATTGTTGTTTATTTTTTATTTAGTAATTTAACGCATTTTTTGTTATATATGTAAACATTTTTTTTTGAATTACAATAAGTAACTAAATTTTTTTAGTAATTTCAAAAAAAATTAATTTTTTATTCATACGGGCCGAATCGGATTGAACCGCGGCCCATATGGGCTCGATCTATATGGGCCAATGAGTGGGCCGAGCTTTTGAAAAAATTTCGTGGGCTGGGCCGACCCGGCCCGCAACCCGCAGTGGCGCGGACTTTTTCGAACGCGGGCCGTTACCGGGCCTCATTGGAGGTGGGCCGACCCGGCCCGTCTGACCCGGATTGACACCTCTAATCTTCACCAGTGGACTGAAAGGAGAAATCAAGTCCATGGCGAAAATGATTAAGCCAACTTCCCTAACCCAAGTCTTTGAAATTGCCCTCCTACAAGAAACAACTATTACTACTTTAAATAGAACCACAAAAAACCAAAAACCTTTCAATCCCACTAAAAGCCCTTACATCAAACCTAGTGATAACCCTACTCAATCATATAACTCACCTTCCTTAACCACAAAAAACTCATCATCCACCAACAAAACTATCTCACCCACTGATATCCAAACCAAAAGAAATTTGGGACTTTGTTTTAGGTATGATGAGAAGTACACATTTGGCCATGAATGTAAAAATGGGATGATAAACTTCATGATGGTGGAAGATGAAGTGATAGAAGACCCTATAGAAGAAGAAGTCAAGATAAAGAACAAATGGGAGGAAGATGAGGAAGAGAATGTGATGCTAATTTCTGTGAATGCACTAGTGGGTAATCTGAAACACATGACTATTAGGATACCTGGAAAACTTAAAGGGATAAAGGTGTCCATACTCATTGACAGTTGAAGTACCCACATTTTTGTAGATGAAAAACTCGTCCAATCATTGAAATGTGAAATTGACCCTTCCAAGACCATGATGGTGTATGTGGCAAATGTATTATATTTCTAGATTGTGGATTGATTTTGTTGAATTTGATATGTTTATTGTAATATTTGGTTTTTGGATTCGGTTTGCAAAACAAATATTTTTTTTTCTCACTAAAAAACACTATTGTAAGCATATGAATTTGTGTATCTATCTATGACTATAATTGTTTGTACATATTTTTCTGTTTCTGTCACCTCCACTTGGTGGGGACTTTTCGTAGTTGATAATAAATATTTTCTCTCCTCTTCTGAGCACAGCGACAATAGTAGTGGAGTGCAAAAAGTGGTGGGGCTTTTTTTCCTGTATCCACTTCAGTGTGATAATCAGTATATGAATAAAATATATGTGCAGAATAACAATAGTGTATAAGAGTTGTGTGTTCTGTTTTTACCTAGAGTGTTGGCCTCTATTTATAGGGATAGCCTGCAGTTATTGAGGACGGGTGTCCATTCATCTCACTCATTTGATGATGGGTGTCCCTTCATCTCCCTCATTATCAAGAGTTATTGAGGGATATTTCATCTTCTCAATTGTTGGTGTTTTATCTTCTCAATTATCGAAGGTAACTGTCATTTTATAGGTCACCTATCTGGCTTACCTAATGGTAGTTGGGTCATTGTTGTCTATCTTTCAGAGATGAGCTTATGATACCAACGAGGCGTGCGAGTCGGCGTGGCGGGCGTGCCAAGACGTGCCACTATTAGCAGACAGGATATAGCAGCTATCATTATTTCTATCATCATAAGCCCATCTACTTTTTATAGACTGTCTTCAATGAGAAATAGAAATAATCTACC
Source organism: Forsythia viridissima (assembly GCA_030279155.1). Classification (NCBI taxonomy): domain Eukaryota; kingdom Viridiplantae; phylum Streptophyta; class Magnoliopsida; order Lamiales; family Oleaceae; genus Forsythia; species Forsythia viridissima. Next base: position 27,540,025 of record CM059039.1, read on the forward strand.
ACACATGCTTTTCTCTAAATTTTTCAGATAGAGGCTCATTGCCTTGATTTTTAAATAGAGGCTCATCACCTTATTTTTTGGACAGAAGTTCATCACCTTGATTATAAAACAGAGGCTCATCACTTTATTTTTCAGACAGAGGCTCATCACCTTGATTTTTAAATAGAGGCTCGTCACTTTTTTTTTTCAGACAGGGACTTATCGCCTTATTTTTCAAATAGTGGCTCATCGTCTTGTTTTTCAAACAGTGGCTCATCGTCTTGTTTTTCAGACAGTGGCTCACCGCCTTAATTTTTAAATCATCGCCTTGATTTTTAAACAGAGGTTCATCGCCTTATTTTTTCAGACACAAGCCCATCGCCTTGATTTTTAGCGGTAGCAACTGGCCTTGTTTTTCAGACAGTAGCAGTTGTCATTATTTTTGGCCTTGTTTTTCAGACAGTAGCAGCTGTCATTATTTCTAGACTCGCCTTGATTTTTAAACATAGGCTCATTGCCTTTTTTTTTTTTTGGAGCCTTGGGTTATTGGGTGACCTCACCTCAGCTCAATTTTTTTTAAAGGTTTGGGCGAGCTCGCCTCGCTTAAATTTTTTTTAAAACCTTGGCTCGGCTTGGGAGAGGTTGCCTCGTCTTGGGTGAGATCGCCTCGGCAAATTTTTTTTTTTAGCCAAGGCTTGGTCTCCTCGTCTGACTGTTGCAGTAGTTGAGGATATTTTTGTCGCAGGTTGGGTCCAATAGGTGCACTAGGACTTTCCAGCTAGCCAGATCCTTCCTTAGTACATTCATCATTTATCTGCCGTAGATGGTTTATTTTCTACTTGCTTTTATCATTTTGAGGTTCGGGCTCGTCCTGAGTCTTCCTGTTAGACTCAGGTTCATTTTGATCTTTTATACTTAATGAGATATGCTTCTTTAGCATCCTTATACTTATCCCCTCTCTTGAGTAACTCATGCATCATAACCAGTGGGTTTTTGGAGAGTGACATCTTCAAAAGGTGACTTCGGGTTCCAATCATCATGGCAGTGACTACAGCAGACATCTGCAGATCTTTAATTTCCAGTGTGGCCCTATTGAACCAGGCAATGAAATCTTTCACTAATTTGTCCTTTTCCTGGGTCAATTGCATCAGGCTGATGGCAGTTTTCTTAGTACGTTTACTACTGGCAAAGTGTGTAGCAAAATTTTTTGGAAAAATTGTCAAATGTACTGATCGATTTTGGGATAAGGGTGGCCACCCAGTCCCTGGCCTCCCGCCTAAGTGTTGGAGAGAAAGTCCTGCACATAATCTCGCATCAGGGGTAGCTTGCAACATCATCAAGTCGACAAAAGCCCTCAGGTGATCGACAGGATCATAGGATCCCTCGTACTTCTCCATCTTTGGCTGTTTGAAGTCTTGTGGTAAGGAGACTTCCATCACTTCTAGGGAAAAAGAATCTTCTTCCAACACCATAGATTGTTGCCTACTACTTTTCTTAGAAATAACCCCAGCTATTTTGCGACCCATCATGTCTTCTAATTGCTGCTCTAGTCTTAACCTAGTGTCTCAACCAGCGTAGGCGTGGGCACCAATGATGGTTGCCTCCAATGTGGATTTGTGCAGAGATCAATGAATGGAAGTGGTGTGTAGAAAGTGGAGCCAAAAAAACTGGAGTCAGCAGTAGAGCTGCAGTTGGCGGTATTTCCATTGCTGAAAAGTTAGGAGCCTGGAGAGGAGCCCCTTGGGTGAGGGCCCTACCAGTGGAGCCAAAGAAATTGGAGCTAGCAGTGGAGCTACAGTTGGCAGTGTTTCTATTGCTGGAAAGTTAGGAACTTGGGGAGGAGCCCCTAGCGGTGAGGGCCCTACAAGTGGATGGCTATGACCATAGGATGGAGTTCATGTTGGTAATGATCCTACCAGTGAAAGGTTAGGACCCTACAATGACTGAGAAACTGCAACGTTTCGATCCTAGAGTAGATCCGTTAAGGTTGCTAAATGAGCTTGCAGTGCCACAGGTTGAGCGGTAGAAGCAAATTCTTGTTGTGGGTAATTTGTATCAGCATTAGACTCGGTGTCTACATCTCCGACGAGAGCTGGTGGAGCAGTTACATTCCTAAATCTTCTAATTCGAGCAATGACTTTTTGTACCGTTCCTACGTACGGCACCAATTGATGATAAATATTTTCTCTCCTCCTCTAAGCGCAGCGATGATAGTAGTGGAATGCCAAAAAGTGGCGGGGCTTTTTTTTCGTGTCCACTCCAGTGTGATAATCAGTATATGATTAAAACATATGTGCAGAATAGTAATATGGAGTGTATAAGAGTTGTGTGTTCTGTTTTTACTTAGGGGGTTGGCCTTTATTTATAGGAATGGCCTGCAGTTATTGATGACATGTGTCTCTTCATCTCCCTCATTATTAGGAGTTAATGAGGGATATTTTATCTTCTCAATTGTTGGTGTTTCATCTTTCCAATTGTGGATGGTAACTGTCATTTTATAGGTCACCTGTCTAGCTTGCCTAATGGCAGTTGGGTTATTGCTGTCTATCTGTCAGAAATGAGCTTATGATACCAACGAGGCAGGAGAGTCGATAACGCGGGCGTGCCAAGACGTGCCACTATTGGCAAACAACATATAATAACTATCATTATTTCTATCTTCAGTAGTAGTAGTAGAGAGAGAGAGAGAGAGAGAGAGAGAGAGACAATGGAGGAAAAAAGGGAATTACTTTTCACATTCAAAAAAATAAAAATAAAAATAAAAAACGGGCACTCCCATTTCTTCTTGTCTTTCACATGGGATTTTGGGTATTGAAAGTTATTTGTGTTGAAAAATGAGATCATTATTTTAAGATTTGCAGTCTTCAATTATCTCTACTCTTTGCACCGCTCAGGTAATTTTTCTGTCTTCTTCATAATTTAATGTGTTACCTTTAAAATATCTCATTTTTCTTTGTTTTCTTAGTTATATTTTTCTTGGGTACACGAGGCTTAAGGTGTATGGGAACATGATTTTTAAAATTTATATAAGGTTTTCCATTTGGGTTTCTGAAGATTAATTAATAAATCCAAAGATTAACTAATAATTCTCGATGATTAATTAATAATTCCCAAAAGGTTTTCCATTTGGGTTTATTGAGTATATGAAGTTTAATTAATCATTGGTGTTTATGTAGTTCTGACCTGTGTGATTAATCACTTGAATTTGAGCATATGATAACAACCGTTTAATGATGCAGTCATTTTTATTTTGTGAAGATCGAAGTTGAAGTTGATAGGCTCGATTAGCTTAAAGCTAGCAAAATGAAAGAAATTGCTTTCAAGTAGCAGGCCGAGCTCAAGGAGATATTTGCACATGCTCACGTTGAGATTGATACATAGACTGCTCGAGTGAAAATATTGGCACTCATTGATTCCGGTAATTTAGAGCCTGTGGATTTATCGGCTGACATGGATAATCAGATAGTGAAATCAAAAGAAGAGGCTCTTAGCAGAAAAGCAATATTGGATAAGGTTGAGAAGTGGATGTCATCTTGTAAAGAAGAAAGCTGTCTTGAAGACTACAATAGGGTAAAGCCCCCTAAGACATTAACATGTCCATTATAAAACTTGAGCATTACATAGAATCTCATTTGATATAAACAAGGGAAATTGGCGCAAATGGTCCCTAACGTTTGCCATTAGTGCGCAAATGGTCCCTAACGTTTTATTTTTGGTGGAATGGTCCCTAACCTATCCATTTAGGTGCGCAATTGGTCATTTTAGGTGCACAAATGGTCCCTATCACTGTTTTTTGTCTTTATTAGTAGGGGTAAAATTGTCAAGTCACATTTTTTTTCAACCTTTCAATTGGCGCAAATGGTCCCTAATCTTAAGAAATTTGTAATTGGATTCCTAACCTTTTAAAAAGTGAAAATGAGTCGGATACTTTATTTTTTTTATTAAAAATTAAAAAAAAAAACTAACAAATTGATAATATACTAAATTATTTTGAATATTTTATGAACTATTATAAAATAACCAAAATTAAAATTTATAATTATTAACAAATATGCTAATTAAAATTATTTTATTACTATTAAGTAATCATATTAATTAAAATTCAAACTTTAATTTTATCATTACAACAAAATAAGAAAAATAAATTTGTCACAAAAAAAAAATTTACTTATGCTCAACTTAACTCAATTTTATACAGTCTCATATTTACTGGACCAATTCAATCCGATTTTGAGCCACAATGTTACTTGACCAGTCCTATTTTAAATTTTAATTAATTTTTATATTAAAAAAAAAAGGTTCCCACCCCACCCCAAAATACGAGCAAAAGGGAGGGGATTTCTCTCCTCCCTTCTGCTCGCGAAACCAAGGGGGAGAAACGGGATTTCGCCGCGAATAGGGAGGAGAAATCCCCCCTATTTTGCTGCGACGGGGGAGATCTCTCCATCCCATGTTTCCGGTCGTTGTGGGAAGAGATCCCCCCTATTCGCTGCGAAACCAGGGGCCGGCAACCGGGGAGGAGAGAAATCCCCACCCTTCTACTCGCGTCGTCGCGAATAGGGAGGGATCTCTCCCTCCCGTCGCAGCGAAATAGAGGAGATTTCTCCCCCCTATTCGCGGTGAAACCGGTCCCCCGGCGACTGGGAATGAGAGAAATCCCCTCCCTTATGCTCGTATTTTGGGGGTGTGGGGGTGGGGTGGGGTGGGGTGGGGTGGGGTGGGGTGGGGTGGAACCTTTTTTTTAATATAAAAATTAATTAAAATTTAAAATAGGACTGGTCCATTAACCTTGTGGCTCAAAATCGGATTGGATTGGCCCAGTAAATATGAGACTGTATAAAATCGAGTTGGGTTGAGCATAAGTAAAATTTTTATTTGTGACAAATTTATTTTTCTTCTTTTGTTGTAATGATAAAATTAAAGTTTGAATTTTAAATAATATGATTACTTAATAATAATAAAATAATTTTAATTAGCACATTTGTTAATAATTATGAATTTTAATTTTGGTTATTTTATAATAGTTCATAAAATATTCGAAATAATTTAGTATATTATCAATTTGTTAGTTTTTTTTAATTTTTAATAAAAAAAATTAAAGTATCGGACTCATTTTCACTTTTTTAAAGGTTAGGAATCCAATTGCAAATTTTTTAAGATTAGGGACCATTTGCGCCAATTGAAAGGTTGAAAAAAAATGTGACTTGACAATTTTACCCCTGCTAATAAAGACAAAAAACAGTGATAGGGATCATTTGCGCACCAAAAAAGACCAAATGTGCATCTAAATGGATAGGTTAGGGACCATTTCGCCAAAAATAAAACGTTAGGGACCATTTGCGCACTAATGGTAAACGTTATGGACAATTTGCGCCAATTTCCCTATAAACAATTTTAGAATATCATTTGATATATGTATGTTGTCAATGTCTTCAAGACAAATAATTTGTGGATATTTTCATGAAATCGGGAGAACAAGTGGATACATCCAAATAATTTATTTTATGCTCTGGTTGGTGTTTTTATGATGCTTGTTTTATTATGAAAATTGTTTTGTTTCATTTTACTAAAGACGATGTTGAGAACACAATTTGATGTCAAAACAAGTAGTCAATTAAATATTGTATTGTCTGCTTTAGTACCATGACTCTACATCATTGTATAGTTGGAACATATTATTTTCTTGGTAGTCATTGTGAAAAACATATATTAGTTTAAACCAATAAATTACACTCATCTATATAAGAGACTAAGAGAGCAGGAAAAGAGCTAATTCAATAAAAAAAAATCTGAAAATCAATTAGACCGTCAAGAAACACTCCCAACCATTTCAGGAAAGTGAAAAATAGTAATGGGTGATAAAGGAGAAAAATCCAGCCACGCCAAGGAAGAAGAAGAAGAAGAAAATCCTGAGGAGGAGAAGAAAGATGGAAACCCAATCAAGAAAGAAGAATAAGGAAATCTCATTTAGAAAGAAGAATGAATTCCCATTCAAGAAAAAGATGCAGATATGTCAGTTGTCCAAAATATACCAGGTAAATTGAAATTGATATTGCATTAAAAATATTTTCTACACTTTATTAATTAATATATATTGCTTTATTTGTTCATGTTGCAGCTTAAGAACCCCCAATTGACCTTGCACCTCAATCCCTTGTTGCACCTGAGGGCCTAACAAGGACATTGATGCATATTTTGAGGAGTCCAAGAAACAACCTACACCACTTTCTACCCGAGCATCTATGTATAGATGTCATGGTGCACCACCACCCCGAGGTGGTATATCACTGGGTGGTGCAGCACCACCCTATACTAATAGATCAACTCTTGGTCTATCACATACCCTTTAACCACTTGATGGTCTACTATCACCAACTTTTTCTTTTTTAACCAGACGGTGGTCTATTAACACTGGCAGGTCTACTTGGTACTGAGATACCCATTAAGTTTCTACATAACAGTTGTTTGTTAATCTGTACATTTTACTGGTATCTATACATTTACTGTATTTACCACTATTCTGACATTGTTAATAATATGTACATTTCAAAGACATGAAAAAAAAGGGCGGGATAATCTCCCTCGTGGGTTATCTGGTGTGAGAATTAATACTTCTTCTAGATAGAGAAGTAATGTAAATGCATAAGCTGATAAAAATGGAGAATACTTCAACGCATTGGGATCGTCACCATTATATAGAAGGTAAGGTGGTGGACGTGGCGCAATGATCTCTAACACATGTGGCACTTTTGACCGTCGGATCTAGGGTTGGACCTCATTATATAGAAGGTAATGTGGTGCACGTGGCGCAAGGATCTCTAACACGTGTTGCACTTTTGACCGTCGGATCTAGGGTTGGACCTCATTAGTACAACGGTGCCCTGATCTTTCGACAAGTGTCCAAACTTTGAACATTAGATCTAACGTTGGTGTGCATCAATATAATGTAACTAAGGACTTTTGACAAAAAGCTTCGGTAAGAGCTCGAGCTCTTGACCCGGGCAGTACTTGGCCTCAAAAGATAGAGAGGCCAGGTAATACCCAATCTTAAGAGAGAGCGGAGGTTGGGTACTAGCAGGCCTAAAAAAGGAGGGAGGCTGGGTACTACCAGGCCTCAAGAGGGAGGATGACCGGGTAGTACCCAGCCTTGAGGCCTTCAAGGGTTGGGTGGCGTTTGAGCATCACCTAACAGCCAATACCGCCAATGGTATTGGCAGATATTCTATCGGGGCGAATTTTGAAATTTTTCGTTTGGTAAATACCAGGTAGGATGGATAAATTTATACAAAATTGAAATAAATAGTTAAAAGGCATAAGTAGACAGTACACATATTTACTTAATTAACTTGATTTTTGTTTCTATATATCGAAGTCCATATTTATGTGATTCGATTAAGGTACAAAACATGATAAAATTTCAATTGATTCACTAAATAGAATAAAAAAAGTCAACTTGTTATTTTATAAGTCATTTCATCAATACTTCAACTTATTAACATAGGTTTTATTTTTATTTTTTAATTAGGTGAACGGTTCGATTTGGTTTAAATAGTTTTTAACTATCGAAACATAAATCGAACCATATCAAAACATTTTGGTTCGGTTCAAAACCAAAATATTGACGAATCCACATAAATCCATATCAACGATTTTGAAACTACAATTTCAGTTTGATTTTGCAATTTGACGATTTTTTTATTCTCTAATAAATCGTATAATGCTAATGATTGAAGAGGGAATTTGACAACTATCACTTTCCAGATTTGTATTTTGAAATATGTCTATTTTTTATAACATTTGATGAATTGACTAAATTGAAAATTTTGGACAAAATTACTCATAGATGACCAATTGAATATCTATTATATCCATTTTTTTATCGTCCCACTCTCACTTTTGATGTCTCCAACTTAAACACTCTCTTTCATCGCTTCATTCATTATTGCCACTGCCCTAAACTCTATTTCTCACTCCCATTTGTTATTTTTATTGCTAGATTCTCACATTCTTATCTTAGATTCAAATGCATTGTCATTTATGTCACCGGTTTTTGAGCCATTTGAAAAAGTCAATCGATTTTTTAAGTCAATTATAAGTTATTAAAAATTGAGAAAATTAGTGTATTTTTGCTATAAATTAAATGAAACTTAAATTTGATTTAATGCATCTCTATTTTTTTATTGCAATATTTTATGTTGTTGGGTAATTTTTTTCGATTTAATTTTTATATTAGTGAATTGTATTAGATATTAGGTTTAATTACAAATTTCTTCGTTCTAATTTGTTGATATATTTTGTAGTTGATGTATGGAGAATGAAATTGGTTACATTTGGTCGAAAACAGACAGACAGTAGGTACAAAACTCATCTCTTTGTCGACAAAATGGATGGTCATTTTATCGATAAAATGGCCGCCCATTTTGTCAACATCGACAATTTGGGCCACCCATTTTGTCCGACAAAATAAATGGGTATAAATTTGTGCTCATTTTTTGTCGATTTTTTTTTTTTTTTTTTTTATCAAACTATCGATTTTTAAAAAACAAATTCAAATGTCGATTTTTCAGACTCATTTGTTGATTTTCTTTTTAAAAAAACTCAAATGTTGATTTTTTCACTGATCTATCGATTTTTTTGGACTAATAGTTTTCCTTAGAAGTTATTGTATGACTGTCAACTACTGTTAAATATTCATAAAAATGGTCATTTTTAAAAAATGATATATTTAAAATTTTACATCTAAAAATAATATATTTATAAATATTATCAAAAGTTGTTATATTTCTAATTTACTATTTATTTTAGGACGCATTTCAAATTCCCCATAATTTGATAGGCTGCAGTCACACAATCATTAGAGAAGTGATACTTTGACCCAAAGAATGACGTAATGAGAAATTTTCCATGGGAATCGTCCCGGCATATCCAGATTTTAGGTGCACCTTTATATTTGGGTTATTAGTTATTGGATTATCGGGAACTATTTCAAATAATATTTCTTTGCACTTATTATTGTTGTTCCTCGTTAATATCTGATTAATATGTCTAATCGTGAATTAGCATTCTTAATTGGATATGGGGGTGTGGAATGTATTGCTGCAGTCACAATTTTTCATTCACAAATTTTTATAAATAATGTTTGTCCAACTTATAAATATTTATAAGTAGTTTCAAATATGCTATTAGAAGATATTGGATGGCATTATTACAAATTACACACTTTGATTCATAATGCGATCCTAGGAAAAAAAATAAAATTTCAACGGGATAATAAATTACTTTTTTCTTTTTTTGTGACAACTTAATATGAGATAATTAAATGTAGAATGGAAATAATTCATTTTTAGAATTTAAAGTTATTAATTACTATCAAGCAGTTATCAAATATTAAATACATTCACTTCTTAACATAATATATATAAAAAAAAAATACATAGAGTATATAATATATGTGTATCTTCGCTTAAATTGTTAAGTTACATAAACTATAATGGTTGTAATTTTGTACTACATCGCTAAGTTAATTAAGATTTACGTTCGAGTTTATAAATGTGGTAAAGTACGACTATAATGAATCCAATTATGTGTCAAATTGATTTTTTAAAGTTAAACTCTATCCAATAGAATAGTGTTATGAAGAAACACGATATCAGTTTAGGTGGTAGTGGACTCTACTAATTCATTGTCCAAAATCAATAAGTGGAGTCCACTGTCTTATAGATTCTACGTAGCATAACTCTATCAAATAAGACTACAACATTTTTATCAAAGTCGATATTATTTCGAGAATCACGATTATTGTCGATACCACTTCTTGTAAGATTGATTTCATGAAGAAACTCATTAGAAAATACGAAATGTACAGTGGACGTCGATTTTAAAAGAAAAGTATACTATAACAACTCGTAGATCACGGATCCCAAAAATAAAAAATTAATAATACCTGATTTTGCCAAATTGTAGATATATATGGCCACAAGTATATGTATATATATGGGTGAATTGCCGGACAAATCTCCTTTGGCAGTGAGCTAAATAATACAGCCATAAATGGCAGTGAAGTAGGCTACCGCCAAAGGAGTAATTGCCCAGTAATGCATCCACACACTTGAATACTTGATCAACAGTGCTCATCCCTTGTATCTATTTATAGCTCATGGATTATTGTGGATATTTACAGCATATTCTTCTGTTCATTACCCATTCAATGATCCAATCTACTAATTAACTGATTATTATGATTTACATGAAATATTTTAAGCAAGCAACTCGACTAACTTCATTATAGAAAAATCCAATGTTCTAAAAAGCGCGCCTAAGCACGAAGCGTGACCTCCATGCCTCGCCTAGGTCCTAGGCGCGCGTTTTTTTGATCAACTATTTTTTTAACTAAAAAATTTGCGCCTAGGCTCGCATATGCACGCCTAGACACGCTTAATTACGCCTAGGCGCGACTAATCTCGTTAAGGCGCGCGCTTTTTAGTTAAAAAATTTATTTTTATCTTTTTTTTTTTTAAATATTTAAAATGATATTAAAAATAAGAAAACGCTTTTTAACGCTTCGCTCTCGCCTCATCTCGTCTAAGCCTCGCCTAGGTTCAAAAAGCTTAAAACTTGGCTTCTACGCCTAGCCACGCTTTACGTTTTTTAGAACTTTGAAAAAATCGTGTTCATGCGGTGGAAGTGAAGCCTTGACGTTTTCAAAGAATAAATCAAAATTTTAAGAGAGGGAAAACAGAGCACATGATTTTTTATTTTTAAAAAAAAAAAAAAATGAAATGAATGTATGATAATGTCATGCAATAGATATGAAAATTTCAATGTTTCTAATTGTCATTACTTACTATTTTAGCTACTTTGGCATGTCATTATTGTATGATTAGGAACTTAATCATCCTGCTAATTGACTTAAGATCAGACCAATTATATATACATTGGTTTGACAATCAATCTTAATCAATCTTGTATATATATAGAAGTTATTATTTTTTTTCTTGACAACCAATGTTTTGACAATGAATTGAGATATTAGAAGTTGCATTATAAATATTCATTAATATATATTTTGAATATTATGTATATAATCAATTGTAGAGCATGTTTGATCAAGTTTTTTTTAAATTATTTTTTTTCAAACTCATTTTCATTACACATTTTATAAGACCCACAATTTGATTTTCTTTTTAAGCACACATTTCATCAACTTTTTTCAAAATCTCCTAAAAATTACTTTTAAACTTCACCAAACAAACACTATATTAAATATTCCTTGGGGACTTAAATGATTTTAAATAAAATTATTAACTTATGTATTTATCGTGGTTATTAATTTAGTACACTGTCCCAAGTTGGGACTAAAAAAATTGATTGTGAAGCCAAGTGTGCTTGTGGTCTGATCATTATGCATACACTCGTGTCTCTGAGAAGGGACTTATCTGTCTTTTAATTTATTTGTTAATCAAATTAGTTCTTCTTTTACCTCTTGCAACTACTACCATAGAAATGATGTTTTCAATTATAAATATCATAAAGATCAATTGAACAATCGGATTGAAAATGAATGGATGAATGACCACATGATTGCATATATTAAAAATTAATTTTTTGATAATATTTGTAATAATAATGTTGTTAACTGATTTAAGAACATGAAAACTAATCGTAGACAATTTTAATGTATTTTAAATTTTTAATTGTTGATTTCTATATATAATTCGTCTTGATATGTTTTGCATTTTGTCTATACAATGCCCCTTTAAATAATATATTATGTCCGCTACTAGTTCTGACTAATCTAAAATTTCATCACAGCCTTTGGTTGAAGAACCCCCAATCTTACCCGTTCCCGCCCCGTCCAGTCCAGTCCAGTCCAGTCCAGTCCCCTCCCCGGAAACAAATAAAATAATTATCAAATTAGTAATCTTCCTTATTAAACTACCTAGTTTCCAACATATATCATTTTCTGAAATTAAAACAGCATATCCATAGAAAAAACGTAGAAAAAGGTGCAAAGTGAAAGTCAGAACTTGGGACCATGGCCCCAATGAAAAGTATGGTCCCCAATGAAAAGTAAAGAGAAACCCTAGAGGAATAGTCCCAAGCATGTGCCACTTCTAGTTTCAGCATATCCAAAATGAAGGTGCGATCCAGAGAGTATAAAAAGTGTGCTCTCAGTCCTCAGAAACCGAACCAGCATGGCAGCTTTGAGGAAAAGGGAAATGTGTGGATATACTATTCTCTATTGGCAAGGTGGCCATGCATGTGCATACTTCTTCTTTGCCAAGGAGAACTGCCCTGCCATTCTTGCCCACAATATGTCAACAAATAATTCGCAGAGCGTCACTTGACCGAAAGAGAATGTTCGTCCCATCAAATCAGTAGGGCTGTAATTAAACAAGGATCGGACCAGCTAGCTCAACCTGGGCTGACCTTAACAGCTCTGAACCGGTTATTGGGTTAAAACCTGATGTGTTAATTAAATTTATTGGATTATTAGGCTTTTTGTGACATGCTTTATCATTAGGCATTTCACGTAGAAAGATGTTTCAATTTCAAACTTTTTTAACATCCCACATATTTGATTTTCCGTGATTACATAATCTAGACATGCTAATAAGAAATTATGTAAGAAATTACATAATCTAGATATGCTAATAAGAAATTACAAAATATAGCATGTTTGGCCCCAGTAAAAGCCAGAAAAATCTGACTTTTAAGCAGGACCAAAAATTTAAGATAACTAGATAAGAATGCTATTTATTCATGAACTACTAACTACTTAATAATAACAAAAGGACCTTAAGTTTCATTAAGGAATAATCTTTGGAATGTATGAACCGTAATCTCACTAACACTTGCTCGAATGTGAATGTGGAGATATTTTTTCAATATATGAAACAATAATTTTATTAAATCAAAGATACAAATTTACAATTACCTAGAGGACAAGATATTCTCTATGAATGAAAACATTAAGAAGAAAATAATTCTTGCCAATGAATAATTAAAGAAAAAGGAATGCTATAACCCTTTCCTGGAATTCAATAAACATTATGCTAATTCCTTCAAAAGTCATGCAGTTTCTTTCTGACAATATCTCCAAGAAAAGAGCCGATACAACAATAGCCTTTTAAGTACCTGAACCAAAAATGGATTTGCTTTCCAACAAATGAACCATTGGATCTTTCAAGACGTACCCTGACACGACCCGTCCCGAGCAATATCTTATATACCTGAGACGTGACGTGCGCCGATGGTGAATACCAACCATAAGTTGGACCCACCACCAAGGCTACTACAATCACAACTCATTATTACTTATTTTTAAGAAAATTTTGACATTATCTCCCCTTTAATTGGGACTAACCAACCTGAAATAAAATATCACATATCCAAATAAACTGATTCATAACTAAATGGGACCATTTGCCCATCCAATATCCATAACAAAACAACACAGAAGAGACTAGCCGAATCATAAAACTTTTATTATTTAATTAACATAAAATGTACATACGGATACAAAAATATATTGTGAGCCCACCTAACTATTTACATGACATGCAAAATGATATCCAAAAATGAACATGCGTCCCAAAACAATGACTACATGTTCTATGAAGTGAGTCATACTAAATAACTCTGTCGTGTGGCTCCGACTTCGAACTCAACAGCCTTATATCCAAAAGCAGCCCAGAAACTCAACCGCTACCTGATAAGAAAAATCATTGTTGGAAAATAAATGAGTTGATAGGCTCAGCGAGTGGAGATTTCCGAAAATAATTATACTATTTTCATTTATAGATATTATCGAAAACGAGCTCACGTCACTTAACAATTCACAATAACTTCAACAAGTAATATCAACTCATACTCGTAGAATATTCATCAACCAAAATATATATCATCATTTCATCATATCCTCATATCACAGTATAATAGAAAATCTCATCAAAATGTACTCTTTTCGTATAATCTCATCATGCATGTACATACTGCCTCAAAGGGCTAAGCTTTCTAGTATACGGCCAAGACCCCTCAGTGTATATGATACACGGTCAAGACCCCTCAGTGTATTAATACACGGCCAAGACCCCTCAGTGTACTAATACACGGTCAAGACCCCTCAGTATACTAGAATAATCAATGAATTTACCGGGTACTTTTATGGATTTAAACATCATCTCAATTCACATTTAATTTCATAATAGGCAATTTCACAATCTTCCGAATTTACAAGATAACATAATTCAATACACAATTATAAGAAACCACGTAATTTAACACTTAACGATATAATATCTTATAATTGAAATCTAAATTTTCTAAAATATATTTTTCCACTCACAGAGTTATCTACTGAAGACTAACTCGGCTGATAGACTGTCCCGATATTTGAGTCACTTCCTGAGATAATAATAGAATTATCCAAATCAAAACTCACTTATAAATTTTCCTTCTTGAAAATCCAATAATTCAAGCAAGGAATTGAACTGCTAATTCTTAACCCACTATAAACACATAATTAAACCAATTATTAAAATCAAAGCTTCTATTCTTACCTCGCAACGTAGCCAAAGCAAGAAATCAATTCTTCCAATTTTTCTCTCTAATTCAAAATTTTGATATGAGTTAAGGTGAATAAGGAAGGAAAAAGAGAAAGGACGATTGCTGTTTCTTTTGCTGATAATGATAAGTAAAAAGGAAATGAAATTGGTTTTAAATATGGGTTTTGCTTCCACCGCCTGACTCTGTTGACATATCCCTTTGTAATATCTATGTTTATAATACACACATAAGTTGGCTTGAGATTTTTGACCAAGAAAATCCCATGTTGACTGGACTTTGCAGTGTTGTTACAAACTCACCCCCTTTAAAAAAAATTTCGTCCTCGAAATTTGATCGGCTAAGCACTGAAGAGATGTGGATATTGGGAACGCATCTGATCTTCATTTTCCCATGTAGCCTCTTTTATTGCGTAATTCTTCCATAGCACTTTAACCATTGCTATAATCTTACTCCGTAGTACTTGTTCTTTTCTATCTAATATTCCAACTGGTTTTTCTTCATATGTAAGATTTTCTTTCAATTCAACTGGTTGCGATTCCAACACATGAGACGGATCTGGAATATATTTACGGAGCATGGATACATGAAACACATCATGAATTCTAGATAACTCTGTTGGTAAGGCTAAACGATAAGCAACTGGACCAATACGCTCAATAATCTCATATGGGCCGATATATCTTGGACTCAATTTTCTTTTTCTACCAAATCTGAGAACACCTTTCCACGGAGATAATCGTAGGAAAACTCTATCTCCAACTTCAAATTCAAGATTTCTTCTACGTTTGTCTGCGTAATTTTTCTGTCTGTCTTGAGCGATCTTTAGCTTTTCTTTGATTAGTTTCACTTTCTCAGTAGTAATCTGAACAAGTTCAGGGCCTAACAGTTTTCTTTTACCAACCTCATCCCAACAAACTGGAGTTCTACACTTTCTACCATATAGTGCTTCAAAAGGAGCCATTTCTATACTAGAATGATAACTGTTATTATATGCAAATTCCATTAAGGATAGATGAGTATCCCAATTCCCTTTAAACTGAAGAACACAGGCCCGTAACATATCTTCTAAAGTCTGTATAGTCCTTTCTGATTGGCCATCTGTCTGTGGGTGAAAAGCTGTACTAAAACGTAGTTTAGTACCCATGGCTCTCTGCAAACTAGGCCAGAATTTAGAAGTGAAACGCGAATCTCTATCTGAGACAATAGACACAGGTGCTCCATATAAACTAATTACCTCATCCACATATATTTTTGCCAATTTATCCAATGAATATGTAACTTTAATCGGCAAAAATCTAGCAGTTTTTGTCAATCTGTCTACCACGATCCATATACCATCATGACCATTCTGAGTATGAGGAAGCCCAAATAAGAAATCCATAGTGACGTGCTCCCATTTCCACTCAGGAATAGGCAATGTCTGTAAGAGTCCAGCTGTTCTCTGACGATCTGGTTTCACTTGTTGACAAATAAGACCTCTGGATACAAACTCAGCTATTTCTCTTTTCATTCCGTGCCACCAATAATGTTCTTTAAGTATACGATACATTTTAGTACTACCTGGATGCATTGCATAAGCTGAACTATGTGCCTCTTCTAGAATTTCTTTCTTTAACTTTGAGTCGTCTGGAACACATAGTCTATTTCCTATAACCAAAGCTCCCTCATCTCGAACAGTATAATCTGCGTGTTTACCGTTATTAACTTCTTCTTTCAATTTACTTAATATCGGATCTTGAGCCTGAGCTTCTTTAACTTTGTCAATCAAAGTAGGTCTCACTTGAAATTTAGCAGATAATGCTCCCAAACTAGTCACTGATAGTTGAGCATTCCAAACTTTGAATTCGCTGAATAAGGAATAGCAAATTGCATTAGTTTGATTTGTAGAAGTAGATGTCTTTCTACTGAGAGCATCAGTAACTACATTGGCCTTCCCTGGATGATATTCGATTCTGCAGTCATAATCTTTTATTAGCTCCAACCATCTCCTCTGTCTCAGATTTAACTCTTTCTGATCAAAGATATACTTTAAGCTTTTATGGTCTGTAAAAATTTGACATCTCTCACCATACAAATAATGTCTCCAAATTTTTAATGCTAAAACAACTGCGGCCAGCTCTAGATCATGTGTAGGATAATTCAGCTCATGTTTCTTTAACTGTCTAGAGGCATAGGCTATGACTTTTCCATTCTGCATCAAAACACAACCCAAACCTTGACGTGAAGCATCACTGTAAATCACAAATTCCTCGCCCGGAGATGGAAGAGTAAGCACTGGGGCAGTAACTAATCGATGTTTTAATTCTTGGAAACTCTTTTCACACTCTTCAGTCCACACAAATTTAACATTCTTTCTAGTCAGACTGGTCAAAGAAAGGGCAATTTTGGAAAAGCCTTCAACAAAACGACGGTAGTACCCTGCTAAGCCAAGAAAACTCCGTACTTCTGTCACATTAGTAGGTCTTTCCCATTTTACCACTGCTTCAGTTTTATGTGGGTCTACATAAATTCCTTCCGCTGATATAACATGCCCTAAAAATATCACTTTGTCGAGCCAAAACTCACATTTACTGAATTTAGCATATAATTGTCTATCTCGCAAGACCTGTAATATGATCCCAAGATGTTCGGTATGCTCTTCTTGATTTAGAGAATATACTAGTATATCATCAATAAATACAATCACAAATCTATCAAGATACGGATGAAACACTCTGTTCATTAGATCCATAAATGCTGCTGGGGCATTGGTTAACCCAAACGGCATCACAAGAAACTCGTAATGGCCATACCGTGTTCTGAAAGCAGTTTTTGGTACATCCCCATCCCTGATTTTTAGTTGATGATATCCTGAGCGTAAATCAATCTTAGAAAACACTGTAGCACCCCGAAGCTGATCAAATAGATCGTCAATATGTGGTAAAGGATATTTATTACGGATTGTCACTTTATTCAACTGTCTGTAGTCAATACACAATCGCATGGTGCCGTCTTTCTTTTTCACAAACAAAACTGGTGCTCCCCACGGAGATACACTAGGTTTGATAAAACCTTTGTCTACCAATTCCTGTAATTGAACTTTTAACTCTTTCAATTCTGATGGAGCCATTCTATATGGTGCTTGTGAAATAGGTGCAGTTCCTGGAATTAGGTCAATAGTAAACTCAACTTCCCTATCTGGGGGTAGACCTGATAATTCTTCTGGAAATACATCAGGAAAGTCTCGGACAACTGGGATGTCTTCGAGTTTTATCTTACCAACTTCTGTATCAATTACATGAGCTAAATACGCAAAACAACCCTTCTTGAGTAATCTTCTAGCGTCAATAGCGGATATCATACAAGATGGCAAGATTCTACGTTGTCCACTAAATATAACTTCAGGTTGTCCTGATCGTCTAAACACAACCTCTTTACGAAAACAATCAACGGATGCGCGATTTGCAGCTAGAAAGTCCATGCCCAAGATAACGTCAAAATCATGGATAGCAAGAGGTATTAAATTTGCCTTGAGCTCGTGATCATTCACCTTGATCCCACAATCTCGATATACATTCTTAGCTAAAAGAGATTATCCTACTGGTGTGCCCACTACCAAACAACTATCTAAAGGTTCTAGCTCTTGATTCGCATATATGGTAAGTGCAATTGAAATAAAAGAGTGTAGATCCAGGATCAATTAAAATACGAGCATCTCTATCAAAAATAGATAACATACCCATAATTACATCTGGTGACTCTTCTGCTGCCTGCTGTGTCATAGCAAAAACTCTTGCCTGATTCTTTGGACGTCCTACCTGGCCTTTCAGTTTTACCCCGCTACTACTTGCTACATTGGACTGAACTCCACTATTTGTGCCTGCTTTATTAGTCAAAGCATCTCCTTGGATCTGATCCTGTCTTATATTACCCACACTTTGCTGGAGAAATATCCTTGGTGATATGCCACTCCCCTGTACTAGGACTGGGCAATTTCTTCGTATATGCCCTGCTTGGCCACAATGATAACAGACACCAAACCCCTTGAACTTCAAACATTCGCCCAAGTGAAATTTTCCACAAAACTTGCAATGAGGAAATTTTGTGCTATTGGAACTCTCTCCATATCTTGGAGTAAATGGCCTTTGGGAGGAACTCGGAGTAGGAGTACGATTACTCCTTGACTGCTGTATCGTACTTTGGCTAAATCTAGAGCCCTGACTTCTTCGTGGACTGGGTTTAAACTGGCTTGAAATAGAAACACCGGGTCGAAATCCTCTATTATCCCTCTGAGGTGGTCTATAGTTAGAAATCTCTGTCCATGTCTGACTACCGCTAGCTCTGGATTTCATTTGTTCTTTTTCAGTTTGTCTATCTAACATACTTTTCTCCACTCTCAAAGCTGATTCTACTAATTTTCCAAATTCACTCCAACCCGCTGCAGTCACTGATGATCTGATCTCTTCTCTTAGACCATCTTCAAAACGTCTGCATTTGTCAATTTCATTACCAACCAGGACTTGTGCATATTTTGAAAGCTCAATAAATTTCTTCTGATATTCTGCAACAGTTGAAAATCCCTGTACTAGCCTCAAGAACTCATCCTGTTTAGTATCTTTAAAAGAACGGGGGTAGTAAGCATCATAAAAATTTCGCTTAAAATCTGCCCAAGTTATAATAGAAGGGTCTAGATATTTGTTCTGCACTGACTGCCACCAATCGTATGCTCCATCTTCTAACAAAAAAGTGGCGAGACATAGTTTTCTATCATCTGGGCAACCCATCACGTCAAAAACTCTCTCTACTTTTATCATCCAGGCCTCGGCAACTGCTAGATCAGCTGTGCCCGTAAAAACTTTGGCCCCTAACTTTGTTGCCCTCTCAATGCTGAAATTTCTATCTGTATTACGCATAGCCGAAACGACAGTAGCAATCCTTTCAACATCGATTGGGTCATTTTCAACCACATTTCTCTGTCTCGAATGTTCAGATGGCTGATGAACTGATTCGTCCATTATCTCATCCTCTCCAAGATTATCTCTATCAGGAGCAATATGAGCCTCGGGCAAAATATCTTGGAGCTTGCGAGTTCTACCACCACGACGCATGACTCACCTACATGATATGCATGATATGCTAGATGTCAAAATACGTGTGTCATGCAAGCAAGCCTATAAACTCTGAACCATGCTCTAATACCAATCTGACACGACCCGTCCCGAGCAATATCTTATATACCCGAGACGTGACGTGCGCCGATGGTGAATACCAACCATAAGTTGGACCCACCACCAAGGCTACTACAATCACAACTCATTATTACTTATTTTTAAGAAAATTTCGACATTACCTCCCCTGTAATTGGGACTAACCAACCTGAAATAAAATATCACATATCCAAATAAACTGATTCATAACTAAATAGGACCATTTGCCCATCCAATATCCATAACAAAACAACACAGAAGAGACTAGCCGAATCATAAAACTTTTATTATTTAATTAACATAAAATGTACATACGGATACAAAAATATATTGTGAGCCCACCTAACTATTTACATGACATGCAAAATGATATCCAAAAATGAACATGCGTCCCAAAACAATGACTACATGTTCTATGAAGTGAGTCATACTAAATAACTCTGTCGTGTGGCTCCGACTTCGAACTCAACAGCCTTATATCCAAAAGCAGCCCAGAAACTCAACCGCTACCTGATAAGAAAAATCATTGTTGGAAAATAAATGAGTTGATAGGCTCAGCGAGTGGAGATTTCCGAAAATAATTATACTATTTTCATTTATAGATATTATCGAAAACGAGCTCACGTCACTTAACAATTCACAATAACTTCAACAAGTAATATCAACTCATACTCGTAGAATATTCATCAACCAAAATATATATCATCATTTCATCATATCCTCATATCACAGTATAATAGAAAATCTCATCAAAATGTACTCTTTTCGTATAATCTCATCATGCATGTACATACTGCCTCAAAGGGCTAAGCTTTCTAGTATACGGCCAAGACCCCTCAGTGTATATGATACACGGTCAAGACCCCTCAGTGTATTAATACACGGCCAAGACCCCTCAGTGTACTAATACACGGTCAAGACCCCTCAGTATACTAGAATAATCAATGAATTTACCGGGTACTTTTATGGATTTAAACATCATCTCAATTCACATTTAATTTCATAATAGGCAATTTCACAATCTTCCGAATTTACAAGATAACATAATTCAATACACAATTATAAGAAACCACGTAATTTAACACTTAACGATATAATATCTTATAATTGAAATCTAAATTTTCTAAAATATATTTTTCCACTCACAGAGTTATCTACTGAAGACTAACTCGGCTGATAGACTGTCCCGATATTTGAGTCACTTCCTGAGATAACAATAGAATTATCCAAATCAAAACTCACTTATAAATTTTCCTTCTTGAAAATCCAATAATTCAAGCAAGGAATTGAACTGCTAATTCTTAACCCACTATAAACACATAATTAAACCAATTCTTAAAATCAAAGTTTCTATTCTTACCTCGCAACGTAGCCAAAGCAAGAAATCAATTCTTCCAATTTTTCTCTCTAATTCAAAATTTTGATATGAGTTAAGGTGAATAAGGAAGGAAAAAGAGAAAGGACGATTGCTGTTTCTTTTGCTGATAATGATAAGTAAAAAGGAAATGAAATTGGTTTTAAATATGGGTTTTGCTTCCACCGCCTGACTCTGTTGACATATCCCTTTGTAATATCTATGTTTATAATACACACATAAGTTGGCTTGAGATTTTTGACCAAGAAAATCCCATGTTGACTGGACTTTGCAGTGTTGTTACATACCCAAGCTAAATTTGCTTCCTGCAGAAAAGATGATAACTCTGTTGTAATTCATATCACGATTACAAAATATAACATGCACCTATAGAAAATAAAACAATAAATCCATATGGTAACGAAACAATTAACTACTCACCAAGAACATCTGATCCATTCAGACCTATTTAGTTAGGGAATGTCCCTTTCACCGTTAGACCAATGCCTCATTTGAAATCACGAACCAGTTACTGAATAGTCAAATTGCATTATTCAAATTATATTTTATGTCGCTGATGGTAACTGCTGCCATTATGCCTGTGTCAAAATAAGATTGTTATTTGTCCCTGTGTGTCCACGTTTGGGCTGTGTTGTGTTTGAGACAGAAATTTTGATATTAGGTTAGTTGTTATGGAACAACCTCAACTAAAAATTTAATTATCCCTTTAAATTTTGTCTTCATTACATCCTGTCATGTGCTTGTTGATTCACTTTCTTATTAACAGCCAACGTTCACAAAATCTTTATACAGTAGGTGGCGAAAGAGATGCGAACTCGGGAAATTTATCTACTATGGTACTGTATTAAACCAACTCATCTAAAAGTTTAAGCCGCAAAAAAAGAACAAATTTGGTCTTCAATAGTTATTCCGAAAGCAGATGACCGATTCTGAAAAAGTGGTTGTCAGCTTAGGTGTGTGGTCCTTCAACTAGAAACATGTCCCATTTCAAGTGAAAGTCATAATATGGAATTGGTTTGTAAGCATCAACAGATGGTTTACCTTTAGCTGAATATTATCACGAAGACATTCCAAAGAAAAATAATACATATTCAAAGGTACTTGATCATAACAGTTCAGTATATCTGCTAACTAATAAAAAACACAGGCATGCTTTCCTATTTCCACAATCCATTCCAGTGGTCTCATTTCTTTAACTGACCCAATATTTTTTGTGGTCAATATAATTAGCAGAAATTTTACATGCCTTTGTGCCTCAAAATTAAAGTGAATGCTAGTTGGTTCACGCAACAAGCTATGTGCATGCAAACTTTTGCAGCATGCAACTATGAACTTCCCATCTGAATAATGAATGCAGCAGTATATTTTGTTCAAATTACATGTCAAGCCAATCTTCATGCTCTATATATTAAGATCCCATAAAACACAATAAAAAATAGTGATGTTTTATACTAACTAATGACAAGCTTTTCATGACAAATCCTCACAAGGACATATCCACGGAATAATTGTGTTACTAGACTTGCTGAAAGAAAAAACTTGCAAGGGAAGGGGGACCATAACTACAACAGAAAAAGTGATCAAGAAAGCTCAAAAGCATTGTGCGTAGTATATGCCACTTCATTTCTAGAGAATATACACGTAATGTGCCGATAGTTCAGTATAAAATGCACCATTGAAGCTCAAGAGACACAAGCAATTAACAGCAGGAGGTGCAAAGCAGATTAGAGGGTAGAGTTGTTAGATTTAATTTTACCGAATCCATAAACAGATGATTATACATCTATGACTTAAAACTATCATGCTGTAATTACCAAGATTAAGACTGAAACGGAAGCGTACCGGAATCCATGATTCTGTTTGATCGAACTGGGTTATGGTCTTCCAATTGATCCGTGGTTTTCTTCTTAGTGTCTCTTGTTGATGGGGATACAAAGAGTTGTGAAAAGCCACGCTCAATTGGAGACCATGACCTGTATATATAACTGCAGGGCAGTTATTTTGTTTCAATGTTGTTAAATCGGCCCCTCATCAATTTAAAACATTGTATCCGTCTCTACACTTTAATCTCATGACACTTAATACCCATTAGTCCAAAATAGTCTTTAGTGGATCACTTTATTAACTAAAACCTTAAGATAGCACCACACATTTAATATATACATGTTTGGCCCCACATGTTGAATTTTATCCAACAATCTCCCACTAGGCCATACATGTATCCTTACAAATGTACACAACCTTATGAGCTCAAAATTTTGCTATCACTGTTAAGGGTATTTCCAAACAATCTCATCCATCAATCATATCAATGTAGGATCAAAGAGACTTTCGTTACATTAATCGTAACTAAATCCATCAATGGTCACATACACTAATACAACCAAATGACATAGATCAATCATGAGAGTGTAGTATGAAAATTACATGTTATGTGATCCAAACATGTCTATTTTCAATTGGTCCGACTTTATTTCTTAAGTGAGATCAATACCAACATAATGTAACAGAATAGAATGAACTAAATACTTTATTTTTGTACAAAAAATTATCCAAATACACAAATGTGTCCAAAAACAAACATAAAACAACCAAAATACAAACTCCCACTAAAACATGATATCCTCAAGAAATACAACACCCATACGAGCAGTGTGCTCATGAAAAACCTTGGGTGGTAATCCCTTAGTAAGTGGATCCGCAATCATGGAGTTTGTCCCAATATGCTCTATGAAAATCTGTCTATTCTGTACCCTTTCTTTCACAACCAGGAACTTAATGTCAATATATTTTGACTTAGTTGAACTCCTGTTGTTATTTGAATATAGCACTGCAGAGTTATTGTCACAATATAACTTTAATGGTCTTTCAATGTCATTCAGAATGCGCAGCCCAGTGACAAAATTTCGCAGCTACATCCCATGATTAGATGCCTCATAACATGCTACAAATTCTGCTGCCATAGTGGAAGAAGCTACGAGTGTCTGCTTAGCACTCCTCTATGAAATAGCTCCTCCAGCTAGCAGATATATGCAGCATGAAGTGGATTTTCTACTGTCTTGGCATCCCGCAAAATCAGAATCGGAATACCCTACAATCTCTAACTGATCCGATCTACTGTATATAAGCATGCAATCTCTTGTTCTCTTCAAGTACCTCATAACCTTTTTTGCTGCTATCCAATGATTCATCCCATGGTTACTTAAATATCTACCCAACATTCCAACAATGAATGCTATATATGGACGTGTACAAACCTGAGCATACATCAGACTCCCAACAGCTGATGCATAGGGAATCTTCTGCATTTCCTTAACTTCAAGATTATTTTTCGGGCACTGATTGAGACTGAATTTGTCTCCCTTAGCAACAGGGGTGTCCCTTGGTTTACTATCCTACATGCCAAACCTTTTAAGAACTTTATCGATATAGCTCTTTTGTGACAATCCAAGAATACCTCGAGAGCGATCCCGGTGTATCTGAATCCCTAATACAAAAGAGGCGTCCCCAAGATCTTTCATCTCAAAATTCCTTGACAAAAAACTCTTGATTTCGTGCAACATGTCTATATCATTAGTGGCAAGCAGTATGTCGTCAACATACAAAACCAGGAAAATATGCTTACTCCCACTGAACTTGTGATATACACAATCATCAACAATATTTATCTCAAAACCAAACGAGATAATCACTTGATGAAATTTGTAGTACCACTGACGGGAAGCTTGCTTGAGTCCATAGATAGATTTCTTTAATTTGCAAACCATATTCTTCGAGTCTCCTGACACAAAGTTTTCTGGTTGCACCATATAAATCGTCTCATCAATGTCTCCATTGAGAAACGCTGTCTTAACATCCATTTGATGTAACTCAAGATCAAAATGTGCAACAAGTGCCATGACTGTCCTGAAAGAGTCTTTCGTTGAAACCGGAGAGAAAGTCTCTTTGAAGTCAATGCCTTCATTTTGTGTAAAGCCTTTAGCTACAAGACGAGCCTTATATCTTTCCACATTACCTTTCGAATCCCTTTTGGTTTTAAAAATTCATTTACAACCAATAGGCTTCGCACCTTCTGGTAATGGGATAAGATCCCAAACTTTATTGTCTTGCATAGACTTATACTCTTCATTCATTGCATCAATCCACTTTTGAGAATCAGAACCCTTCATGGCCTGATGGAAGTTGATTGGATCATCTTCCATCATTCCATTATTTTCCTCATGTTCTTAGAAAAATACTATAAAATCATCTAAAATAGCATTTTTCCTTTCTCGAGTAGATCTCCTTAATGGTATTGGATTTTGAGGTTGTTGAGTTTGTACTTCTGGAATGGTGGGAGGTTCTTCAACATTATCTTGCTGAGGTTCCGGATATACTTCTTGATCAATGACAGGTATAGAGACCTGCACATTGTCAAAAGTAATAGTAGGAATCGAAATCGATCCTTCCTCAGTTTCTTCCTCAAAGACAATGTCTCTAACCTTATTTCTCTCCCCAAACTCAACATCCTCAAAAAATGTTGCAGTTCCCATTTCAAAAATTGACTTAAGTGTGGGATTATAAAATTTGTAGCCCCTTGATCGCTCAGAATAACCAATAAAATAGCTGCTTATAGTTTTGGAGTCCAATTTATTTTCATGTGGCCTATAAGGCCTAGCCTCAGCTAGACATCCCCAAATATGGAAATACTTTAAAACAGGTTTTCTGCCTGTCCAAAGCTCATAAAGTGTTTTAGCAGCAGATTTAGTTGATACTCTATTCAGAATATAAGCTGCAGTCTTTAATACTTCTCCCCAAAGTGATTTTGGTAAAGTAGAATGACTAATCATACTTCTTACCATGTCCTTAAGAGTCCTATTTCGTCTTTCAGCTACACCATTCATGCTAGGTAATCCTAGTATGGTGTACTGTGGGACGATTCCACATTCCTCTAGGAATTTAGCAAATGGTCCTGGACATTGTTCACCTGAACCGTCATATCTGCCGTAGACGATCAGACCTAACGCTTTTAATTCTTTTGTTGAGTTGATTCTCAACTTCAGCTTTGAAAGCCTTGAACATGTCCAGTGACTCAGATTTTTCATGAATAAGATATAGATACCTATAACGTGAGTAATCGTCTATGAATGATATAAAATATTGTTGACCATTCCAAGAAGCCGTAGGAAAC
Organism: Forsythia viridissima; assembly: GCA_030279155.1. NCBI lineage: Eukaryota > Viridiplantae > Streptophyta > Magnoliopsida > Lamiales > Oleaceae > Forsythia > Forsythia viridissima. Next base: position 27,566,303 of record CM059039.1, read on the forward strand.
AGTCCACAAATATCTGTGTGTATCAATTCTAAGACATCCGAAGTTCTATTGGCACCTAACCTTTTTGTTTTGGTCTGTTTTCCCTTGATACAATCAATACAAACATCAAAGTCCGTAAAGTCCAAGGAATCCAAAATGCCATTTGACACAAGTCGTTCAACTCTTGTTTTTGAGATGTGACCTAAGCGCTTGTGCCATAGTTTTGCCGAATTTTCTTTATTTAATTTTTTCTTAGTACCACGTGATTCTACATGCAAGGTTTCATTATATGACGCAATAGTATCAAACAAATATAAGTTATCGTATGAACATAATGAACCAGTACCAACAATATTTGAATTTAATGAAAGACTAAACTGACAATTTCCAAAAGAACAATGATATCCAAATTTGTCCAATAAGGAAATAGAAACCAAATTCCGTCTAAACGACGGTACAACAAAAATGTCTTTTAAATCCAAATAAAAACCAGTTCCTAACAATAACCTAAAAGTGCCTATTGCTTCAACTTCCACCGATTTTCCGTCGCCCACAAAGATGAATCTTTCAGCATCATTTGGCTTTCGGCAGAATATGCAACCCTGCATAGAAACACTTATGTGAGTAGTAGCACCAGAATCTAACCACCAAGTGTTTCTAGGTACTGAAGCTAAATTAACCTCAGAACAGACCAAATTAAGAAATGTACCTTTCTTTACACGCCAAGCGTTATATTTGGTACAATCCTTCTTTAAATGTCCATGCTTCTGGCAAAAGAAACAACCCTCTTTGTCTTTATGTGATTTCTTTTGTTCTGGACCCTTAGCAGCTTCATATTCTATTTTTCTTTTCTTGTCCTTACCTTTGGAGGTACTTGCCAAGTTAGCAATTTCAGTTCTGTCCTGTTTCAATCTTTCTTCTTCTTGCACACAATAAGAAATGAGCTCATTTAGAGTCCATTTCTCTTTTTGACAGTTGTAACTGACCTTAAATTGATTGAAATGTGCAGGAAGCGATATTAATACTAAATGCACGAGCAAGTCATCAGACAAGTCGAGCTTTAGTGCCTTAAGTTTTGAAGCAATATGAGACATCTGCATGATGTACTCCTTTATGTTCCCCTTGCTTTTATACTTCATTGAAATCAAGCTTTGCAGAAGCGTGCTTGTTTCAGCCTTATCGTTTTTCGCAAAACGCTTTTCAATTTTAGCAAGGAATTCTTTGGCATCAGTTACCTGTTCAGATACTGTGCCCCTAAAGGCTTCTGGAATGCCGCGCTTAATGATCATAAGACTCATGCGATTTGAGCGTTCCCACTTCTCAAAGTTCCTCATGTCATCAGGTGAACTTGCATCTGTAAGAGAAGCAGGTTTCTCAATCCTAAGAGCAAGGCCGAGATCCATGCAGCCAAGAACAATTAAAACGTTCTCTTTCCAATCCTTGAAATTTGACCCATTAAGCATGGGGATTGAATTGATATTTGCATATATTGTGGAAGTGGATGAATGAGCTGTATAGAGAAAGAGATAGAAATAGCTTACATTAGTACTTTATTATGCAAATGATAATTTCAAATATATTGGTAAGGCCCATCACAAGATACCTAGCACAACATCAATATTTAGTCTTTGGACAGAAACATTGACTTGTAAGTGGTACCTCAATGCAGCAATCAAACACTTATAATAAGACATGTCAATCAATAAACCTTTCTTTGGACCGATTTATTGATCACACGTTAAACCAAATAATCGTCACGCGTTTATCACCACAGGTACATGTGAAATTCCAGCCAAACATTGACCTTCCTTTGGTCCGATCAATATCCGCATGAACAGGACACATACAAAACCTTCTAATATTCAAAGTTAATTAATTTCCACAAGAAAGGTTACTTTGGCAACATGTTGCTTCAATTAATTCACTTTGGAATATTATATTTCTCAAAAGAGTCCATCATACCAAAATTTGAACCTGAATTGACTGTTTTGCATATCTTTAAAACCTTAGGATTTGAATGTTTGAAGTTCAAAGCTTTAGGATTAAGTAATCATTAAGTTGGAGGGTTAAATTGCAATTTAATTAAACTTGATTGGCCAATTATGAAAAATTTTAAGCTTGAAGGACTAAATTGCAATTTTACCAAAACTTTAGTGGCCAATTAATTAAAATCTTAAACTTTAGGGACTGAATCATAAAATTCAGAACTTCAAAGGCCCAACTTAATTGATTACTAAAACTGTAAGGACTTAATTTATAAATTCAGAAGTCTAAAGGGCTAACTTAAATGATTTTTAATACTTTAGGGTTTAATTAAATGAGGGAACAACCAGAAGGACTAGAGATTAAATAAACCAAAATTCTGAAAATTACAAACTAGCCCCTTAGATCTTCTAATTTCTGAAGGAGGTCCCTAGGCCCAAAACTGAAAACGCAACAGCTAGGGTTTTGAAACCCTAGCTGCGCCGTCACCACGAGACGGATCTCCGCGGCGCCACTTCCGACGTTTCAACACGCAGCGTTGCAGCGTGCAACGCTGCCAACTGCCAGCAGCGCCGAACGGCGCTGCGAGTTCCTATCTCCGACGACATCCATTTCAACAAACCACAAAATCCGACAATTAAGAAACCCATAATCAAAACCGACCACAATTATAAAATCCCAATTCGAAAATCCATAGAGATTGCATAAATTGAAATTCCATATTTCTAGAACAAGAATATATATACACATCTATATATATATTCTTGGAATATACATGCATAAAATTGGAATTCCATTTTTTACAGTTCACGATTTCTACATAGATTTCATAAACGGCTGAACGTGGAAAAATCAATACACAAATTTAATTTTGAACTTTGAAATTCCACATGAACACAATACCGTATATGTGCATATTTCAAAATTAATATTACAAGAATTTCAAAAAATATGCACCATATCCATATAAATATAAATCTGATAATTCAACATGAAGGTGACTCTGATACCACTTGTTAGATTTAATTTTACCGAATCCATAAACAGATGATTATACATCTATGACTTAAAACCATCATGTTGTAATTACCAAGATTAAGACTGAAGCGGAGCGTACCTGAATCCATGATTCTGTTTGATCGAACTGGGTTATGGTCTTCCAATTGATCTGTGATTTTCTCCTTAGTGTCTCTTGTTGATGGGGATACAAAGAGTTGTGAAAAGCCACGCTCAATTGGGGACCATGACCTGTATATATAACTGCAAGGCAGTTATTTTATTTCAATATTGTTAAATCGGCCCCTCATCAATTTAAAACATTGTATCCGTCTCTACACTTTAATCTCATGACACTTAATACCCATTAGTCTAAAATAGTCTTTAGTGGATCACTTTATTGACTAAAACCTTAAGATAGCACCACACATTTAATATATACATGTTTGGCCCCACATGTTGAATTTTATCCAACAAGAGTAAAATTACAGTGCAGTTCTCCTTTGGCAGAAAGATGTCGGTTGGTCAACTGTAGATACTATTTCTGCCAAAGGAGAATTGTCCTGCCATTCTCCATGTCTACTATTGTTTCAAAGTGCTACCTGTTAAGGGATAAAAGGATGACCTTTTTAGATGGAACCCCAAGTTTCTATAGGTTCAGACCCCATAATGCTCAAACGAACCATTCGATCTGTTTAGAAGCTCAAACGAGTCGTCGAATTCCAAGATTAATGTTCTCAAACAAGACACCATCCTACTCGGAAAACCTTTCTCTCTTCATTTTCTTATGTTTTTTGTTGACAGCCTGCAGGTGAAAGAAGATGAAGTAACAGAATGAATGAATGATATCGGGCTAGGTGCATAGAGTAAAATGCAAAGAAAAAATAAATATGGAAAATGCGTTGAAGACATTTAGCAGTTACCTTGTCAAAGGCTTTTGACATGTAAGGCGGGTCGTGTTCTATTATTATCAATAGCTCATTTCTATCATCAAATGATACATCTTGCTTGAGAATATTGACTTCACATATGAAGCATGTCTGGCCTTTACTTATATAAACCAGACTTGCAAAGAGCAATTCTTTGTACTTGATATTCATAGAATGATCCAAAGATATTAAAGCATATAGGAGTAAACATTCCATATTATTTGTTCTCATATTTCATATGATTTCATTATGTTTAACAAATGCAAGAACCTAGATTAAAACATGACTGTGGGGTATAGTAAGATAATATACTGTTGTTTAGATTTCGATATCGCCTTTTTAACTCTCCTTGGGTAAGAAGAGTCAATTTTATTATCTAATTAAACTAAATTCGTCACTACTCAACCAAATAATGTCAATGATCATTTACATATTAATGCAAAAGAAAATGTTTTTCTCCATGACAAGTCTGATGGAGTCAATGGTTTGAGCAGATTGGATTTCTCAAATTATGTAAGGTGATATAACTTAGAAAAACAAAAAATTAAATTGACAATAATAATTTTGCTGAGACCATAATCCATGTGCTAAAAGCTCTAGAATGAAGCTCATGAACCCTAAAATGCAAATATCTAAGTGAAGTCCAACGTAAATAACTGGTGCAGAAGAGGGAAAACTGGTCCTATTAGGGTATACTTACAATTTTGGAAAAAGAAAAACAACACAAGTAAAATGTGGTTTACCCCCACTTTTTCAAGTGGAAATAGGCTTATGAAGAAACATCAATTGTGCATTCTTTACAATCGACTGCAAAATTAGAATTCTTAATTTAATTAATCTTCATAAATTCAGGATTTGTCTGTAATTTTTGAATATTTCGCATTAGGGTTATATTTTTTTCCTTAAAAATTCAACGCCCAACACACTGGTAGTGGTTGTGATTAATTAGAATTAATCCAATGCATCATAACTAACCAGACATTATGAACTCAACAGCAACGAGATAAAGGTTCTATTTTCACGGAATCAAGAGATTATTTTTCAAGAAAATTTTTGTCCTTTGGATTCAAGAAAACTTACTGTAATCCTTTGGATGGGATATTCGGAAGCATATTCGACCATTCAAATTCTATTTCCTTACCACAAAAATATTCCCCGGAAACTGGACTTGCTGCGGAAGATCCAGACAGAACATTTTTTGTTTTGTTTTTTTGGGTGCTTCGATTGTTCTCATAAGAATACAAGCAAGTCACAGATATCGAATATATCAACTGATGCTATTTTGGAGTCTAAATCTGCCCATTACAAATACATATCACTTAGTTGTTTATTGAATAAAATTTGTATGCATTATCAAATAAATAAATAGATGATAGGATTATACACAATATTTCATCTATTTACACTTGTTTTTATTGATGATGTATAAAGTTTCTACTCAAATAATATTTAAGAGGACATGTGTTTGGGACAGCAAATCTGGACTTATTAATTTCAGTCAATTTTTATTTTTAATTTAATTACAAAAATAAAATTATTATTTAGTGATGTGTATTCAAATTAGAACTTTTAAGAATTTGAAAGTTTAGAAATATTAAATGTAAAGATTTTAAGAGACTATAAAAGTATTAGTGTATTCAATAGAAACTGTTAGAGACTTTTTAAAAGTTTTTAGAAATCACAAAATATTCATTTAAAACTTTTTAAAAAGAGTATTAGTATATTAGTATATTCAATAGAGGCTTTTAAAAAAAATATTCAATTAAAATTTTATAGAAGTCTCTATAAGTCATGCGATATTCAAATTAAAAATAATTTTTAAGGAATTTTCTACTTACTAAACTTTTGGAGATTTTTTGGTGAAAAGTTATAAATAATAAATTTCAAAGAAAATTTCACGTATACCAGTGATATTTGAGAAAATTCCCAAACTCCAAAATAAAGAACTCATTTTTTCTTTTCTCATATCTCTTCCGGTAAAAATTTGATTTTAACTATTCTAGATACGCTATTTTTTAATTTATGTGAAATCTAAATTTAATATTTTTTAGTGTGCGCTTTTCTTGATTGCATAACGAGATTTTTGTAAAAATCAATCGAATTTTTGTTTAATAAGTTCTTATGATTGTAATAGGTTGTTTTGCTTTTTAATTACGACAATTCACCACAAGAAAAGAGAGTTATATGGACGACTTATGTGGTTCCTATAGATAGAACTGTCGTCCCTAAACGGCTAAAGGGACAACATAATCGTTCCAATAAACCTGTCCTAATAAGTCAACAGAGACGGACAATAGTCGTTCCAATATATTCATGATTTATAGGGATGACATTTTATTGTCCCTATAGCCCTTATTTTCGTCTTTTACTATCGTCCAAATGTTCGTTTCAACTGATCTATTGAGACGATATTTATCGTCTCTTTATGTCCCACTTCTAATTTAAATATCGGCACGTATTTGGTCACGAAAAAATTATTGGGACGAATTTGTCGTCCCAATACTTTCACCTATTGGGACGATAATAGTCGTCCCAATATAACAAATATCTACAATGACAATTTTTGTCGTCTTAATTATTATTTTTTTTAATTTATTGATTCTAGTAATTATTACACTTTCAATACTAATTAAAATTATTTAATAACAATGACTTAATAGAAACATTAAATAAAAGTGTACCAACACAAATAAAATGTTTAAAAAGAACTTAAATAATATTAATTATATTATCATATTTGTGCACAAAAACAAATTGTACCAAAACAACCTAAAAAACCACACAAAAACAAAAACGTCCAACACAAAATAATCATAATCTACAAAAATAAAAGTATTCGCAACTCAAAATAGATAGACAGAGGAAAACTAAACATCAGATAAATAATTTTCGTCGTTCAAAGAATCTAACTCTTCTTCATGCATAGGCAACAGTGGTGGTGGTGGTGGTGGTGGTGGTGGTGATGGTGGTGGTGGTGGTGGTGGCGATGGCGGTGGCAGTGTCGGCAGCTGAATTCCTGGCATGATAGATTGCAGATTACTCGTAAACTGCGTGATAAATTCATTCATTTGCTGCATGTATGTCTCCATTTTGGACTTCAACGCATTGGTTGTCTGAGTATATTGACTGGTACTAGGTTGGTCCCGCAATGTCGTAGTGGACGAATGAGAGTGGGAAGTGCCCCTCAGAACCCGTCCAACTGTGCGTCAGTGTCCCCTCCTCTCTCCCAGGACCTTAAGAACAACGTCGTGCTCATTAACTGCCACGCCGCTGGAGCTAGCTTGCTGCGTTTTGCTCTTTCCGTTCCTCTACCATTTTTTTCTTAAATAATCAAATTTAAAATATTTGTCAATTAAATGTGAAACTCAAAAAATTAACAGTAATACATCACTTTGTATTAACTTTTACGTACATAATCTTCCGCAGCCCTTTCGTTCACCCACTCGCCATTTCTTTGATGGTTGACTTTGAAAGTTTCAATGACACTCGGCTACTCATAGGTCTAGCAGTCCCGCTGTATAAGTATGCAATATTAAATGACTAACTCAAACGTATTCCATAGTTTGAAAATGAAAATACATTAAAAATAATATATGTTACTATATCGAAACGAGTAGCAACGATAGTTTTTTACCCCTGCAGGCTAGTATAATTTATTTTTTTCCTATTCACTTTGTTTGTCATTGAAATATCCTATAAAAAATTAATTAAAATTAATAAAATGTTAATATTAATATTTAATGGAAATTCATTTAATTAAATTAAATGAATTGTGCTTACCTTAAACTTTTTACTCGATGAGCGCTCTATGCACGTTTTCTATACGTCTGCCGTCAAGTCACGATAAGGTACAGTAGTACCTTTATCTCTTATGTATGCATTTACATTGGCCTTATACTGATGATATCGTCGGGCTGCTGTATCTTCGATACCGTCAACAACAAGCTTGTAATTAGCCTTGGATTGACGTCGAAGAATTCCTATAGCAAATCAATATTGTTTAAGTCATTCAAGTTAGACTTTATTAAAATTACTTAAGGTATAAAATGACAGCTAATTCACTTACATATACGTAGCCCGTGCACGGGCTTTTTGTTCCTTTGGAACATTCGCCCATCTATCGAAGTAGGGGTGCATAAATTGTCTCACACGCGTCCCTACAACCCTCAATAAGTATTTTTGGTTCTCTCTTGTAGGTAAATAGGTCCTCTCTTTTGTATAAAAATCTATGGGGTGGGGTTTTCTCCTGAACAGTTTAACAAGATTTAGCGATCTAGAAGGCACCGTTTGTTAGCCGTAGGAGCTACGAATTCACAAAAAAAAATGGTTTAATATGTAAATCACTTTGAATACACACTATATTTTGCCAAAACAATTATCTTACCTGTCTGGCAGTCCGCCTGTAGCCTATTTGCATGCTAATGTGGAGGCTCATCTCCACCATCTCCTCCATGGTTTAATACATCGGCCATTGTTATTACGTCCTTAGCTTAAATTAGTCCTAATTAACTAAGCATTAATTAGTACCAATAAGATTAAGACAAACATAAAAAAATCAGTCCAAATACAGTGCATAAATGGGCAAAAATAGTTCCAAGTATCAAACATAATTAAACTCTTTTTTCTTCCTTGTTGATCCCATTTTCCTTGGAAAAAATAGAATTGTAATAAACTTTCAAAGGAAAAAATATTTATAAATAAGCAGATAATCCTAGAAAAGTAGCAAATTTAACTCAAACAAAACCTGTAACATTACACACACATACAAATACAAATAAGAAATTAAAAGGAGTGTTTGACTTCATAGTATATATTGCAATGTATAAAACCTTGTTCCCATGAACAATTGTTTATTCATTCAAAAAAATCCTTGTCCTTTTATAAATTATTTTTCCTTTTTGGGGCATATTTAGGATCCCTTTTAACCAAATAGCCTTTCCACATTCTAGACAAAGAAGCAAATAGACAATCAAAAAAAAAAAGATGACAAAATTCCACATATCTAGAAGTAATATGGCAGCTAAACTAGAGAATTAGAATGTCCATTTAAGAAAATAAACAAATGAGCAACAGAAAACCAACTACAGACACAATTACGACACAATTACAGTGGAGTACTAATCTTTCTTTTTTTGAGAACATCATCATCCTCAGCATTGTGAATTAAATTATCAGAGGGTCATAGAGTAGAGATGCATAAATCAAAATTATGTTTTAAATCTAATATATATTCTATATCACAAAGCAAATAAAGATTTAAGGAATATTGAAAACCTTAAATAGTGCTATTTTTAACAACAATGAGAAATCACATATACGCTTAACAAAAGCGTACAATGAGTTTTGCAAATACAGCCTCTCTCAAAATTTATGAAAGCATCTTTCTTTTCTAGTTTGTGAAGAAATATACAAAAGAACTAGACACTATACTTCGCAAAAATGGACAAAATTCATGTATCCCAGGGAAAAAATATGCAAATCTCAACATTTTAGCCACAACACAAACTCAGGCCATATTTTTACTTGGCACAAAACTATAGCCAGAATGACATTCTTACCCAGAGAAAGAGGAAGAAACAAAATAACACAGCAAATCTATTAAATCCAACGTTCAACGGTTAAACCAAATAACACAGTAAATCCATTAAACCAGCATATAAAACTCATTTTATGACAAAATTGAGTGTGAAATCAACATATAAAACCCATTTTATGACAAGCTTGAGTGTGAAATCAGCATATAAAACCCATTAAATCAGCCTATAAAGCACATTAAAATCCATTAAATCAGCATATAAAGCCATTTTTACACATGTAAATCCGATACTAACCTTCCAAAGTTGCAGATGAGTGAGAGAAGAACCATTGGCTGAATCGTGTTTTATGAACGTTCCCCTCTTTCATCTACGTGAAACAAAAAAAAAATCCAGCTCTTTTCAACATTCCCCTTTTTCCTCTCTGGTGGTGGAAAATAGTGAGAGTGATTAAATGATTGTGAGAATTGTGTATTCTGTGTACTTTTTGTAAATTTGTGGGCTCTAAAGGGGCGACTAAAGTCGTCCCTATACATTTAACATACGAAAAAAAGAGCTGAAGAGTAAATGCGCGAATTTCAATTTTTTCAATCTATAGAGAACACATTTTCGTCTCTTTAGATGGCGCCACAATAACATTTTTAGTTAATAATTTTTAATACAGACAATTAGTACGAAATTGTTAAAAAATAAATGATGTTATTGTAATAGTTTCTTTAATTAAAATAACAAAATTAGATAATCGATTTTCAATTTTTATTTAATAACAAAATTTGTACTAAATAAATTATGTTACCGTCATTATTTACTTAATTTAAATAAAAAATTAGATAATTGGATTTCAATATTTATTTAATAACAAAATTTGTACTAAATAAATTACGTTATCATCATTTTCAAAATTTACTAATTTAAATAAAAAAAATTAGATAATTGGATTTCAATATTTATTTAATAAAAAAATTTGTACTAAATAAATTACGTTATCGCCATTTTCAATAATTATTTAATAACCAAATTTGTACTAAATAAATTACGTTATCGTCATGATTTGTTTAATTTAAATAAAAAATTAGATAATTTAATTTCAATTTTTATTTAATAACAAAGTACTAAATAAATTACGTTATCAATATTATTTGTTTAATTTAAATAAAAAATTAGATAATTGATTGGTCATTTTTTATTTAATAACGAAATTTCTACTAAATAAATTATGTTATCGTCATTATTTATTTAATTTAAATAAAATATTAGATAAAATATTATCAATATGTTATTCAATAACGAAATTTATACTAAATAACAGAGTAGAAGATTACAAATTGTTGTTTGTTCACTCAGAGTCACTATCATTGCTTCTATCAGCATCATCGTCATATTCGACAATGTCGGAGTCTGTCTCCGTGTCAGACGCCTCAACCTCACCTCCATCATCGCCCTTATCGTTATCGTCCTCGTCCTCATTATCCTCCTCATCATCGTTAATAAAACTATATTCATCTCCACTAACATTTGACGATGACGCTCTCCTAGCAGGACAATCCAACTGAATGTCATCATTGTCGACCCGCTGCATAGTAATGTGTTCTAAATTGCCAAGATCAACAAACAGCGAGAAGTTTGACGAGCTATCATCGTGCAGCAAATCTATCTCAGTCAAAACTGTCGCTGGCGTATCCCACGTAGTACGATGATTGACTTCTTAAACCACTCGCCAATTATGACTACGTGACAGGTCTTCAATATAGAACACTTGCCTCGCTTGTGAAGTAAGTATGAACTCGTCATTTTTGTAAGCCTCTCTACTGGTGTCAATACTTGTGATGTTGTTCTCTGTGACCTTTCTTTTTCTGTCACACTTAAACCATTTACACCGAAACACCACAACTGAGAAACCGTTTATGTATGAAAGCTCCAATATATCCTGAAGCTGGCCGTAAAATATTTCATTACCAATCCCTGCAATACTCACACAGTTATTTTGTGTTTTACGTCGGCTATCACGATCATAAGTTAGAAATCGAACTCCGTTAACAATATATGCTTGGTAGGAATGCACAACAGCATTTGTCCAAGACGCCAAAGATAGCAATTCTAGAGACACATCATCAGCATTTATCTGATGTAGAGCATAAAATTGTGTTAATAAGATGTGATGTCATTAACCAATCAAATATTATACTAATTATAAATGCAAACAGTATTATTGTTCTACCTTCATATAAAACCAACCAGAAAATCAGTTCTATGCAATTGGTTAACATTGGTAACTCCATGAGTCTGCAACTGATCCTTGTGTTCACTGTTGAAGTAAAAATTACATTAAACAATTGTTATAATAATAAAACCGTTTAATGTTAAAGATATATATAAAAAATATGTGTGCACTCACTTTAAGTATGTTTCAATCTTAGGACAATTGTTGAGTATATAAAACTCAGCTTGAGCTCGAACATCACTTTCGAGGACAACTAAACTTCTCTTTCCTATAGGAAACGTATACATCGTCATTTCTCTCTGGTCTGTTGAATCGTGTCTCGACGTCGTTGAAATAACGTGAACATAAAGTCAATGCTTCCTCAACAACATATCCCTTGGCTATAGTCCTTTAGTTTCTTAAGATATCTCTCAAAATGATACATCCACCTCATGTAAACCGACCCACCAAGAATTTCCTCTTCAGGAAAATGCTCACAAGGCGAATCATAATGTCAAAAAAAAAGTCGGTGGAAAGATTTGTTCAAGCTTGCACAGTATGAGGATGAGCTGATGTTGAGTATTAACCATGTCGCTAACCATTATCGACCTTGCACACAATTTTTTGAAAAATGTACAAAGTTCAATAATATTGGATGAAATTGTCTTGTTTAGAAATGCTCGACACCCGACGGGAAACAATCTTTGCATGAGGATATGGCAATCATGTGACTTCAAACCAATTATTCGTCCTTCATTTGGCGCAACGTTCTTTCTCAGATTCGATGCAAAACCATCGAGAAATTTGACTGATCGTATAAAATTGCAAAACTTTTGATGATCTGCATTAATAAAATGTGTACTCTCCTGCAGACTTCATCAATCTCCACTTATCTTCGTACAAGTGCAGCTCGTGTCTGATTTTTAATTTCATCAAATCACGTCTCGATTTGTCTGTATCCTTAGATTTATGATGATCACCCAATAATGTACCCAACAAACTATCACAGACATTTTTTTCTACATGCATGATATCGAGAATGTGTTTCAGCTCATTTGTCGACCAGTAGGACAACTCATAAAAAATGCTCTTCTTCCTCCAGTTTAGCTTTATCCCATTTTCTTTTAACACCCCCATAGCTTGGGTGTTTTCCTGGTGTTCTAATTTTTACACTACTAAGTTGCTGTAGGATATCTGCACTAGTCAATTGAGGCGGCGGCCCACATCTATCTGTTTGTCTGTTGAAAGTACGGTCATTTCACCAATGATGAGTACTTGGTAAGAAACGTCGATGACCCACATAAGTTGTCTTACCGATGACACGCGTCGAAGGTATCTCTTCATTGCAAGTTGGACATGCGTTGTAACCCTGACCAGTCCACCCTGATAAACTACTACGAGCAGGAAAATCACTAATTGCCCATAACATCGTTGCTCGTATTCTGAATATACCGTTATACTTGATACATCACGCATATTGATACCAGATGTCCACAATTCCTTCAGCTCATCCACTAATGGTCATAAAAATACATCCATATCTTTGCCTTGTGATTGGGGACCTAGGATCAAAATGGTTAGCATTAAATTTTCTTCTTTCATACACAGCCAAGGTGGTAGATTTTAAGTTGCCAAAACCACCAGTCACATGCTGTAAGACTGACTCATATTACCAAAAGAATTGAAACCATTTAACGACAATCCCAGCCGAACATTTCTTATCTCACAGACAAAATCAAGGTGATTTTTGTTAAAGGCCCGCCAAGCTTTTCCATCCACAGAATGACCCATATTAGGGATGGCAAAAAAACCCACCGACCTGAACCCGCCCCACGCCCCGCCCCGCCAAGAGCCACCCCGCCCCGCCCCACGAAGCAATAGGGGCGGGTTTGGGGCGGAAGAAACTGCCCCGGGCCGGGTTCGGGGCAACCCCGCCCCGCCCCGCCGTCCCGCGACCAATCCCTAAAAAAAATTTTTTTTTTTTTTTTTTTTTGAAAAATCATAAAATATAGTAGAAATTATGATTTTCACTAAAAATAGACTAAAGAAGAATCAAATCCGGGTTAAAACTTATAAACTACTAACATTAACCACTATACTACAACTCAAATCTTATAATTTTTTTGTTTTGCTTGGTATAAATATTTAAAAAAATTGTATATATATTTTTTTAATTATTTTTCAGTTTAAAAAAAAAAAAAAAAAAAAAAGTTCGCGGGGTGGTTGGCGGGTCCAACGGCCGACCCGCCCCGCCCCGCGACCCGCCTCGCCCCGCGAATTCGCGGGTCTTGGGGCGGGACGGGGCGGGGCGGGCTAAAAAGTTCGTGGGGTGGGGCGGGGCGGGGCCGACCCGCCCCATTGCCATCCCTAACCCATGTCATCCTCATCCCTCGAGCGACCTGTATTATCCCACCTCATTAGTCTCGTAATATGTGTTGTTGCAAACAAACGCTTCAGTCTAGGGGTCAATAGAAAATAACGTAACATTTTATGCAGGACATTCTTCCTAGAGGATTTGCCAACTATTTGCACCCAATGGCTTTCATAGCAGACTGGACAAATTTCTTTATTAGCATTTTCATTCCAAAATAATGCACAATCATTCTTACAAACATGAATAGATTCGTATCCCAATCCCAACTTCAACATTAATTTTTTAGCCTCGTAGTGAGAGTTGACAAGAATGATTTTGGGGAAGGCCGATTTTAACAACTTCAATAGCCCATCTACAGATTTATTTGTCCACTTATTAACCACTTTCAAATGCATCAACTTAGTTAAAAAGTTTAGGGATGAGAAATAAGATACTCCTGGATACAACTCTGAATGCAGAGCATCGAACAAAGCGTCGTAACCTAAATCAAAAGTTGCTGCAGCTGAGTCATCCTCGACCACATCGTTAAGAACATCCGCTATCTCATCTTCTGCAACAAGCCCTTCGTTCTATCCTTGCATATTCACAGGTCCTTCATCACTCTCTCCATGATAAATCCACCTCTCGCAGTTCTTGTAAAAACCATGACGAAATATGTGAGACTCAACATTATCTACCAATTGCACCTTCATGTTTATACATCTTTTGCACGGACATTGAATCATCATCCATATCATTTGCTAATGGCCTCGCCATATTTATGAGCACTTTCAGACCATGCCAAAACTCTGCATACTTTGCCCGTCTTCTATTCAACTTTATCCAACTCTAATCGATTTCCATTTCTACTTTAGATTTGCTACAACACCAAAAAAATAACAAGTGCAGTATATAAGTGGTGTGAGAATTTCCTAATTCCTTGTCGCTCCAATACTAATTTTAGGTGTAGGCTCTAGCCATTCGACATTGATTTGTAATTTATGAGTTGTGTTAATTTTTCCTGTTATTGTCTATGTTTCACGTGTAAATTTCAGCAGCATCTCCCTTCTATTTTCCTAAATGCGCACACTATTTTAAACACAGTCCACACCCAATAAAATGGGGACAATACCAAAAATCATACGCGATAGTCAAGGCAATCATAGGAAAAATGTATGATAACACAACTCGTAACTTACAAATCAATGTCAAACTGTCCAAAACAAGACAATTCAAATATTAGTTTGTAAACATCAAACAACCCAAAATGAGGTTGTGTGTGCTTAACAAACTATTCTTCAAACGGCATTCTAAGGTTTATGAAAGTGCAATGTATTGTGAAAATAAAAGAAAAAATAGAAAATAAAACAGAAAACTAAATCTTAAATATATAAGCGAAATACGTAAATTTGATTGACCAAGGATCTCTTGAAGTCGGCAACTAAGACCTTTAAACTGGGGGACTGCAATAGAGAAAGAGAGATTCAAAATGGTAGAATTTGTGGACTAAGACTTCAAAGAAAAATGTTGCTTCTGTGGGCAATTTGTAAACTGGATCTATAGAGAGGACATTATGTCATCTCTATAGGGTGAATAAATCGTCACAATTGTTATAATTGGGCACGAGAAAATTCCGCCAATATATGTTGAGGGTATTAGGACTTACAGGGACAAATATTTAGGTTATAGGAACGACAATAGTCATCTTTAATTCTGTAGGGACGACATTCTCTGTCGTCTCTATAGGTATGTAATCTAAGGAGACGACAAATAAATCGTCCATATAGATACAGGACTTGTAAGAACAAATTTTAACGTTATTAGGACGACAGCAGTCGTCCCAGTAGCTTACAAAGCAGGAAAAATGGCGCCATTTCTTATGACCTACGGGGACAAATTTTTTAGGCTATAAGGACGATATTAGTCGACTTTATTTTTGTAGAGACGACATTTCGTGTTATCTCTATAGGTCTATACTCTATAGGGACGACAAAATAAGTCGTCTCTATAGATGCTGGACCTATAGGGACGATTACTGTGTGTTGGGACGACTTTTGTCCTTGCTATAGCTATCACAATCTTTAGGGACGATATTTTATTGTCGTCCCTATAAATGTTATATATAGAGACGAATTTGATGTCGTCCTTATAGTTCCATTTTCTTGTAGTGATTGTGTCTTTATAGACTTTTTCATTGCATGATAGTTTGGATTTCATTTGATATCAAATTAGTTTGTCCTTTAAAAATATTATTTGATTCATGTGTTTTTTCTTGAAAACCCACTTTGCTTATTGAGTCTGTTTTGAACAGTTAATTAAAATTTTAAATTTTTCTCTCCTACACACAATTCGTGTTAATTGATTGATACAGGTGCTCGTGAAATGCATTTGGATTAGATTGATTTGAAATGGGCTAGCTGAGATTAAAATTGGAATAATTTGATTCTTGAATACTTGTATCTAAATTTCATTTACACTTATCAAATGCAAGCATTTTTTTATTGAACATTATTAAATGTTATTATTCTTTTTTATATTTAAGTTATTTATTAATCTAATTGAGGTATATTAATTTTTTTATATTTTTTAAGAGATATTTTTATTGACGTGAGAAATATAATTTATTATTTTAGATTATTAATTACATGTGATGTAGATGATTTGGACATACGAGAAGTTGTTTAAATAATATTACATTATATAGAAATTTTGCTTAATAATTTTTTTTAAAAAAATCGTTAATGAAAATCTACAGAAGTTTTTAATGAAAGTTTACATAAGTTTATAGAATGTTTTATTAATTCCCTAACATATCTATAAAATTCTACAAAAGTCATCCATTTACAAAAGTTTTTAAAAGTCTCAATTGAATACATCCCTTAAATATATCAATTAGATTTAACTAGTTTATATAATGAAATAATTTATATTTTATCTGTTCTACGTATAATAGTTGAAAATATTCAACCAAATTATCTTAGTATATAGTATTGTATATTATATTATAGTTATAATCATTTTAAATTTGAATATGTTATTGGAAGATTTTTATATTGAGTCACACGAAAAGATTTATGATTAAAGATTGGTCACATGGATAAGAGTTCTCTCGCTACGAAGATCCACGAATATTATCATTTGAAGGTGAGCACAACTTTAAATTGATTTTTTCTAATTATCAATGTCTAGTACATTTCAAAATATCTCTACAAAGAGTAAAATATGAAATGGCTATGGAACAATTACACACTGCAAATACAAATACAATAAAATAAAAATATAGTTTTGTTCATTCCTTAGAATCACCAAAAAATCAGTTAATTACACTCGTGTCCAAAAGACCACCAAATAATTCTTATAGTCCTTAAGGAAAATTTTAATGTGCACAAAACTCCAAATATATTGGCAAGATTGGAAATTGGATGATATATCAAATTTCTACTTAGGGAGTCTACTAGACTCGGTTCAACTAGTGGAGACTCTTGGAACAGCTGGAGTAAGAAGTCCACAAGTGAGCGTATTATGGGGAATCGCCAAGCACATCCAAAAACAGGACAACAGGGAAAGACCCGACTGACTGGCCTAGGGCTCGAGAGCGAGCTTTATTTATTTAAGAGAGAATGGAGTGTGAATCGAAAGGCTTCCATTTCCGTTCTCTCTCGATCTTTTTCATAGTTGAGAAGGGGGGAAGGATAAAAATATTTTAACTTTAATAAATTGATATCTTGTTAGTTTTAAGTAGGATTTTATTTGAACTAATTATATTTCATCTATCAAGTTCTATAATCAACTCACGAATTAAGTATGTGCATCAATTAATATCAGTTTAATGATATTATTATGTTCATTGCATATTCTTAATTCATTAAACCAATTTTCACAAAAGTTCCACAATTGCAGTTTTACCCAAAAAAAAGTCTTAAAGTTGATCGAAATAAATAATCTAACATAATGAACCATTTTTACATGAAATTTCATGTTAATAAGATGATTTTTTTAAACCATAATTTGATTTTAATTTATCAACAGTAATTGACGTTCTCACCAATTTTTGAGTACACACTACATAAAATATAATTCAATGTATGTTAGGTAAGCTCACTTTCCTATCCACGTGCACCACACCTTTTGTAAATATATTCAACATACAAAATCAAAGAGCCAATAAATAATAATAATAATAATAATAATAATAATAATAATAATAATAATAATAATAAGGTGATCATCCTGAATGTGACATCTCGATAATGATAGAAAAACTGTTAAAAGTATTGGTGGTTTAATTAATTTTGTGTTTAGCTGAATAATTCCTGAATTTTATGGAACTGGTTAAGAGTTTAAAAGAGTCTCTTTTGTTCAGCATTATTTTAAGAGAATCCTATGATTTCATTGTTTGTTAATCATGAGATTTGGCACATTTTTTCTTCAGTTATCTCAAATTGTAAAGCTATTTAAAACCAATTCCATTATTCAATAAATTTATCTTTTCCATTCATATTTCAGAATGTACAGCATAATATCAGAGCCACTTACTAAGGCTTGAAAACTCAACAAAGCAATAGCTTTCTGACTTGCAACAGCAAAATTCAGTGGTAGGAGAAGGAAGTAATTTTATGCAACCAGCTATCCCACGTTTCGACGGACACTATGATTATTGGTCTATGCCCATGGAAAATTTCTTGTGCTCTAAAGAATATTGAAACCTGGTAGAGAATGGGATCACAGAGTATGCTGAAGGAACTGTTTTAAGTGATGCTCAAAACAGAGCCATGGAAAAATCAAAAACTGGAGGACTTGAAGACCAAGAACTACCTCTTCCAAGCCATAGATCGAGCCATTTTGGAGACAATCTTGAAGAAGAACACAACAAAGGACATATGAGATTTGATGAAGAAGAAGTATCAAGGCACAGCAAGAGTCAAATGTGTATAGTAGCAGGCTCTTCGTAAAGAGTTTGAGATGTTTCACATGAAGATAGGAGAATCGGTCAATTGCTATTTTGCAAGAGTGCTTACAGTAGCCAACAAGATGAGAATTCATGGAGATAAGATGGATGATGTGGTGGTAATTGAAAAGATTCTGAAATCTATGACATCTAAATTTTATTATGTTGTTTGTTCTATTGAGGAATCTAACAAGATATATGACATTTCCATTGATGAATTGCAAAGCAGCCTGCTTGTGCATGAACAAAGAATTATTGGTCATGTAATGGAAGAACAAGTGCTGAAAGTGAGTCAAGAAAACAACTCACCTTGGACAGGAAGGGGTCATGAAAGCTATAGAGGTCATGGAAGAGGAAAAGGGAGACAATACTCATTTGATAAGTCTGCTATTGAGTGTTATCATTGTCATGAATTTGGACATTTTTAATATGAGTGCCTTAAAAAGAAACAAAGTAACAGAGAAAATTTTTTTGAAGTTGAAGAAGAAATGTTGCTTATGGCTTATGTGAATATGCAAGAAGATAATGTTGACAAGTTGTGGTATCTTGATTTTGGATGCAATGATTTCGGATGCAATAATCACATGAGTAGAGGCAATGAGCTTTTTGTGCAACTTGATGAAAAGCTTCAGAGAGGATGTAAAGTTGGGAAACAACTAGAGTCAAACGTGTACAGTTGCAGTCTCTTCGTAAAGAGTTTGAGATGCTTCACATGAAGATATGAGAATCAATCAATTACTACTTTGTAAGAGTGCTTATAATAGCCAACAAGATGAGAATCCATGGAGATCAGATGGATGATATGGTGGTAATTGAAAAGATTCTGAAATGTATAACACAAATTTGATTATGTGGTTTGTTCCATTGAGGAATCTAACGAGATATATGACATTTCCATTGATGAATTGTAAAGCAGCTTGCTTGTGCATGAACAAATAATTATTGGCCATGTAATGGAGGAACAAGTGCTGAAAGTGAGTCAAGAAAACAACTCACCTGGGAGAGGAATGGGTCGTGGAAGAGGAAGATGGAGACAATACTCATTTGATAAGTCTGTTGTTGAGTGTTATCGTTGCTATGAATTTGGACATTTTCAATATGAGTGCCCTAAAAAGAAGCAAAGTAAAAGAGCAAATTTTGATGAAGTTGAAAAAGAAATGTTGCTTATGGCTTATGTAAATATGTAAGAAGATACTGTTGACAAGTTGTGGTATCTTGATTTTGGATGCAATAATCACTTGAGTGGAGACAATGAGCTTTTTGTGCAACTTGATGAAATCTTCATAGAGGATGTAAAGCTGGGAAACAACTCTAGCATGTTTGTCAAAGAGAAATGAGACATCAACATTGAAGTAAATTGGGTGGAGTACTGCTTCTCTGGAGTTTTATATGTACCTGAATTGAAGAGCAATCTGATCAGCCTTGGTCAATTGCAAGAAAAGGGATTTGCTATTTTTATTCAAAAGAATGTGTGTCAAATCCATCATCCTGAGAAAGGTTTACTATTACAAGCTGAGATGGCTCCAAACAGAATGTTTCCACTACAAACAAAGGCTTCATCTAGTGATCTTAAGTGCTTCAAATCTATCACTCAAGAGGATGCAAGCTGGTTGTGGCATTACAGGTATGGACATCTAATTTTCAATGGTTTGAAATTTACAACAGAAGCAAATGATTACTAGATTACCAAGGCTACAAGCTCCCTCAAAAATTTGTGAAGAATGCGTGATTGGAAAGCAACACCATGAGTCATTTCCTCAACAAAGCACCTGGAAGTCATCAAAAATTCTTCAACTAGTTCACTCAGACTTATGTGAACCTATTAATCCTGTCTCCAACAGTGGCAATAGGTACTTCATAACTTTTACTGATGATTTTAGTAGGAAAACTTGGGTGTATTTCTTATCTGAAAAATCTTAGGCTGTAACTGTCTTTAAAAAGTTTAAAATTATGGTTGAGAAAGAAGTCGGGGTATTTATTAAAGCATTTCGTAGTGATCGCGGGGGAGAATTCACTTTACATGAGTTCACCACCTTTTGTGAAAAAATAGGTGTACGTAGACAGTTTACGACAACCTACACTCTGCAGCAAAATGGGATTTCAAAAAGGAAAAATCTTACCATTATGAATAGGCCTGGGCACATAACCCGCAGCCCGAATACCCGACCCGGCCCAATTCGATTTGGGTCGGGTTTTCCCATTTCTATGGTTGGGTCGGATAATTTTTAGATTTAATTTGAAATGGGTCGGTTCGGGTAGCGGGTTTTGGATTAAACCCGCTTCCCAAACTGACCCAAAACATAAAACATAAAAAAAAAAAAAAAAAAACAGAGATCAAATTCAGAACGCTGGAGAAAAAGAGAAAACCTAGCCAAATCGTGAAATCGCCGAATCACTGAAGAAGAAGATTGTAAAGGAAGTTTAATGCAGCGATGTTAAAGTATGTTTATGAGCGAGGAAGAAAGTAAAGGAAAAAAGAAGTATGGTAGGTCTCTTTGCTCACGACTCACGTATATGTTCTTTGTCGTCATTGATTCTATCTTTTTGGTAAATGCTTTAGACTTTTTGAGAAATTCTGTGATTTTGGCCTTTTCTGGATGTAACTTTTCATTTCCATAATTCTGGGCCTCTTTCATATGTGTGTGTGTGTGTATATATATATATAGGGGAAGTACCCAAATAATGCATATATATATATATATATGGGTTTTGCATATTGGGTTTATGCCATTAATGGTGTTTTGCATATTGAGTTTTGTTTGTTTTATTTTGGATAATTTCTTTTGGGGTTTATTTTTCTGTCTATTTCTTTGTATCTTGCAATTTGGATATGTGGTTATTGTTATACTAATATGCTTTGGTGATCTCATTAACAGAAAAGGCTATTTGCACTTGTTCTTATTTTCTGAGAAGATCATTTCCCATTATGCTGGCCTGTGTTCATGATTTTGCAGGTATGAGGTTAGATTTTTGTTTGAGCTTGATCAATATTAGTGATTGCTTTAGTTGTGGACTTGTTCAACATTTTAAAGAGAGTGGAAGCAAGGTAAAAGTTCCATAGTTACTGAGAATGGCTCTTCTTGTCTTGTTGAAGATTTTGGATTGATGTGGATTTTTTGTTTCAATCTTCTCGTGTTTAAATGATTCTCCCGTTCTTGTCATTTGGGGGTGTCAATGGGTTTGTTTTGTTGGTGTGATTGAACGAGACGGATTGGTGTTTAATTGTTTTTGTGTTTGATTGTACAGATATAAGTATGGATTTAGAAAGTGAAACTCAAGCTACGGGTGAAACTCAATCAACAACAAATTTAGAAACAGGTGCTACGTCTCTTCCTCCACTTCCACCATCATGTCTAGGGAAGAGAAAACTTATTAGAAAATCTTCATTTGTGTGGGATCACTTCACAATAATAGGAGATCCAAAAGCGGTAGATGTTAGGTGTGCATGCAACTATTGTGGACAGAATTTTGCTTGTGGGGCTAAAAAGTGTGGGACGAGTACTTTGAGGACCCATTTGGTTAGTCATTGTAAGAATTATCCAGGACGAGTGGAAAACAAAAGGCAAAAAAGTCCAATTGAGGGTGGTGGGACCTTTAGGTGTTGGCTTTAATAAAGAAGCGTGTAGACTTTCATGTACCAAGATGATAATATTGGATGAACTACCTTTTAGCTTCGTCGAAGGTCAGGGGTTTAGACAATTTTGTGGTGTAGCATGTCCTAAGTTTGATCCTCCATCTCGTAGGACTGTTGTCAGAGATATTTACCAGTTATATTTGGATGAGAAATTGCAATTGAAAAAGATCCTCCAACATCAAAGAGTTTCTCTTACTACTGATACTTGGTGTTCCATTCAAAATATTAACTATATGTCTCTCACAGCACACTATGTTGATTTTAATTGGAAACTTCATAAATATATTTTAAGTTTTTGTGTGATTGCTAATCATAAGGGTAAAACGATTGGTAAGGTTATTGAGAGTTGTTTGCATGAATGGGGAATTGAAAGAGTGTTTACAATCACGGTTGACAATGCAAGTGCAAATGAAACAGCTATTTCTTATCTTAAGAGGAAGATGACTTGTTGGGGAAATGATGGGTGTGTTTTTTATGGCAAATATTTGCACATGAGGTGTTGTGCACATATTGTTAACTTGATTGTATGTGAAGGATTGAAGGAAGCACATAATTCAATTGTTAGTATCCGCAATGCAGTGAAATATGTTAAATCTTTTCTTGCGAGAGAAAAAAATTGAAAGAGTGTGCGAGTCAATAAAAAATTGATTGTAAATCACTTGTATTTTTGGATATGCCAACTAGGTGAAATTCTACCTATTTGATGTTGGAAGCAGCTTTAAAATTTCAAAAAGCTTTTGAGAGGTTAGAGGAGGATGATGGGCAGTACTTAAATTATTTTCAGGAGAATGATGGTGGGAGAAAAAGAGGTGGACCTCCCATAGCTTTTGATTGAGAAAATGCTTTTATTTTTGTCAAGTTTCTTAGAGGTTTTTATGAAGTAACTTTGAAATTTAGTACTTCATTGCATGTAAACTCAACTAAATATCTTCATGAAGTATGTTCACTTGTAACCGAGTTGGAAGAATGGAGTTCAAGTGGTGATTATCTTTTGGGTGAAATGGCTACTAATATGAAGAAAAAGTTCGACAAGTATTGGGGGAAAATGAAAAATGTTAACCAATTGTTGTTGATAGCTACTATGCTTGATCTAAGGTATAAATTGGAGTATGTTGAATATTGTTTTGGTGATATTTATAAGGATGATGAAGTTGCTCGTATCATGACCAATAATTTGAAAGAGAATATGATGTATATATATGATTGGTATGTGAGATGTGGAGTAAGTTCTGAAAGTAGTCAAGTATCTCTTGAAGTGGATTCTTCAAGTGGGTTATCTTCTACAAAACAAAGTCCTAATTCAAGTGTGTCTTCTACTCGTATTTCCAGGTTTAAGAGAAAACAAGCAACAAAAAATTTGGTTGAGATAAAAAATGATGTGGACAGATACTTGTTAGACGCTTATGTAGATATAGAGGACAATGATTTTGATGTTCTTAATTGGTGGAGGGTTAATGGAAGTAAATATGGTACTTTGTCCAAACTTGCTAGAGATGTTATGGCTATTTAAATATCTACCGTGGCTTCAGAAAGTGTTTTCAGTACCGGAGGAAGAATCCTTGATCCTTTTCGTAGTTCTTTAACCCCTAAGATGGTAGAAGTTTTGGTGTGCACTCAAAATTGGCTTAAATATTCTCCAAGTATGGATATATTCTATATGGAGGATGTGGAGGAATATAACAAATTGGATGAAGGTAATATAACTAATTGTATTTCATTATTATGTTAAAATTTGTGTTTGTATCAATTCTATTGTTAATTTAATCATTATTTTCTGTAGAGCTTTTGGAATTAGTGAAACCAAATGAAGGCTAAATCAAAGTGATTCAAGTGTTTTCTATTTTTTTAAAGGTAAAGTACAATGTGTTCTTTTTTTAAAGGTAAAGGTAAAGGTAAATTGTTCTTTTGGAATTTTATTTTTTATTTTTTTTTGTTTTTTTGTTTTTCAGAATTTTTTGAAGTGTATCCGAGGGTGAAGGTGAGTGTACAAGAAGAAGATGATCAATATGCTTATGAGAAATGTTCTTTGCATTCCTTGAAGGGTTTTTAATTGTTTTTTAAGGTAAAGTACAACTGCAGAATGTAAGTAGAGTTCTGGAGTGTGATTCTCATCACAAACTTTGTTAGGGTCTTTCGATTATTGTATTATTTTCAGTAATAATTTTTAATGTTGGATGACTGTAATAATTTTTAATGTTAGATGACTGTAATAATTTTTATTATTAGATTACAGTAATATTTTATTTTAATTCTACTTTTAGTGTTAGATGGTAATCTTGATTTATTTGGGATGTGAAAATGTGTTTTTCTTTTTTAGGTTCTCTTATTATTTTTAAATGTGAGAAATTTTAATTTTTTTCCAAACTCTTTTTGGTGTAGGTGAATCGAATGGTTTTTCTTTTTTCAATTCATGTTTTGAAATTTAAAAAAATATTTGTTGTGTAATGGGCTCTCTTTTCTTTTCTTTTTCTAATGATAATTTACTAGAATTCTTGAATTTGACAAGCAGCCCAAAATAAAATAGGATGAGAAGGCAAAAAAATAGGGGAAAAAATTTTAAACTACCATTATTTGGGCTTAAAACCCGACCCAAACCGGCCCGATTTGGGTTGGACCGGGTTGGTTTTTGTTACCGACCCGGGTCGGGTCGGTTTCAAATCTGGGCCAAATGGTCCAAACAGGGTCAGGTCGGTTGGGTCCAAAATTGGGCCCAACCCAACCCAATGCCCAGCCCTAATTATGAATATGGTACGTTGCATGCTCTCAAGAACAAAAAGCCTAAGACTTTTTGGCATAAAGCTGTGAATTGGAAGGTTCTTATCTTGAATAGATGTCCAACATTTACTGTGAAAGATATGACTCCAGAAGAAGCTTGGAGTGGGAACCAACCAGGAGTTGCTCATTTCAAAGTGTTTGGCTGCTTCGCTTATACTCATGTTAATGCTATGCTAAAAAGCAAACTTGAAGATAAATGTGTGCCATGTGTTATGCTTGGGATTAGTGAGGAGTCCAAGGCTTATAGGTTGTATAATCCAGTTGCTAAAAGAATCAAGTCGGCACGAATGTAATTTTTGAAGAAAAACTAGTTGGAATTGGACAGATAAAAGAGAAGAAAAGATAGATGTGGATCTTGAAGGAAATGAGGAGAATTCAGTGGTGGACACTAATTTAGAAGGCTTAGCTAGAGAAAATGAATCATCTGGAGACAGCTTAGAGGAGCACATAATCAGAGAACCAAGATTAAAAAGACCTCATGTATGGATGACAAATTATGCAAGTGAGGATGAGTTATCTGATAATGAAAATACTGCTCAATTAGCCATGTTTGCTGAAAGTGATCCAATCACCTTTGATGATGTTATGAGAAGTTCAAAATGGAGGAAAGCCATGGACATAGAAATTGAAGCCATTATAAAGAATAATAATTGGGAACTTACTAAGCTACCAGCATGGGAGAAAACTATTGGAGTCAAATGGATTTACCAAACAAAGCTCAAAGAAAATGGAAAAATTGACAAGTATAAAGCCAGGCTAGTGGCTAATGGCTATACACAAGAATATAGGATAAACTATGCTGAAGTTTTTGCACATGTGGCTAGGCATGATACAATTCGATTGGTGGTGTTATTGGCAGGTCAAAACAGTTGGCTTATTTATCAACTCGACGTAAAATCAGCTTTCTTGCATGGAAATTTGAATGAAAAGGTTTTTGTGGAGTAACCACCAGGGTATGTCAAGTAAGGAGAAGAATAGAAGGTGTAAAAACTGAAGAGAGCTTTATATGGACTGAAACAAGATCCTAGAGCTTGGTACAATCATATTGAGTCCTACTTTACAAAGGTGGATTTCGAGAAGTGAAATTATTCATCAAGCATGAAAAATGAGGTAAAATTTTAATAGTATGTCTATATGTAGATGATCTCATATATACTCAAAATGATGAGGCAATATTTTTTGAATTTAAGAAGTCTATTATGATTGAGTTTGATATGACTGATATGGGAAATATGTATTATTTCCTAAGCATGGATGTTAAACAAACAGCTGATGGGATTTGTTTTTGGACAGAGGAAGTATGTTTATGAAGTACTTGTTAGATTTTAGATGAATTATTGCAATACAATCCTTAATCCCATTGTTTCAGTCCTTAATCCTTAATCAGAATAGAAGGTGTAAAAATTGAAGAGGGCTTTATGTGGACTCAAACAAGCTCCTAGAGCCTGGTACAATCATATTGAGTCCTACTTCACAAAGGTGGGTTTCGAGAAGTGTCCTTATGAGCATAAATTATTCATCAAACATAGAAAATGAGGTAAATTTTTAATAGTATGTCTATATGTAGATGATCTCATATATACTCAAAATATGAGGAAATATTTTTGAATTTAGGAAGTCTATTATGATTGAGTTTGATATAACTGATATGGGAAATATGTATTATTTCCTAAGCATGGATGTTAAACAAACAGCTGATGGGATTTTTTTTTTTTTTGGACAGAAGAAGTATGCTCAGGAAGTACTTGTTAGATTTCAGATGAATGATTGCAATACAATCCTTAATCCCATTGTTTCAGGAACTAAGCTGACTAGAGTATTAATGGCACAAAGGTTGACGGTATATATTTTAAGCAAACAGTAGGAAGTTTGATGTAGCTAACTGCTACACGACCTGATTTAATGTTTGTGGTAAGCTTGATTAACAGATTTATGGAGTCACCTACGGAGCTTCACTTTCAGGCACCAAAAAGGGTTTTGAGGTACTTAAAACGAACTGTAAATTATGGCCTGTTTTATCAGAAAAAATCAGAATCAAGTCTAGTGGGATTTAGTGACAATGATTATAGTGGAGATTTGGAGGATCGAAAGAGTACATCTAGATATGCTTTTATATTGAGTTCTGCTGCTGTTGCTTAGTCCTCCAAAAAAAAAACTTGTTGTCACATTATCAACAACTGAAGCTGAGTTCATAGCTGCAGCCTTTTGTGCTTGTCAAGCTATTTGGATGAGGAGAAGACTTTAAGCATTATGTTGTAGAGGAGAATACTTGAAGCATTATGTTGTAGAGGAGAATACTTGAAGCATTATGTTGTACACAGAGGGAGGCTACTAAGATATTTTGTGACAACAGCTCCACTATCAAATTATCAAAGAATCTTGTGCTGTATGAAAAGAGCAAACATATAGACATCAGATTTCACTTTCTTCGTGATCTTACCAAAGATGGTGTGGTATAGCTAGTTCATTGTCAAAACCAGGAGCAGGTAACAGATATTTTTACCAAACCATTGAAGATGGAGACTTTCTTGAAGATGCACAACCTTCTTATAGTTAAATTAAATCCATGTGTGAACTCAACCATGTTCAGTTTAGGGAAGGGTGTTAAAAGTATTAGTAGTTTAATTAATTTTGTGTTTAGCTGAATAATCCCTGAGTTATTAGAGAATTAGTTAGAGTTTGAAAGAGTCTCTTGTGTTGAGCATTATTTTAGGAGAATCCAATAATCTTAGTGTTTGTTAATCATGGGATTTGGCATTTTTTTCCTGTTATCTCAAGTTGTAAGGCTATTTAAAACCAAGTCCATTATTCAATAAATTTTTCTCTTCCATTCATAGTCAGAATATACAATAAAAACATCAAACTACAATTTACACTTTGAATTGTATTGCTTTAAGGCACACTCAATATTGTTGTTGCATCCTTCTTCTTTTTTTCTTTTCATTTTTTTATTTTTTTCTACCGAGTCAGATAAAAAAAGAAGTTTAGATTTCACATTTATCCAACATTTCTTAAATTCATAACACAATCATGCAGCGAATCATAATTTTATTAAACTAGCTTACACTTTTATGATAATTCAATTTCTAAATTAATAATCCGATTTTTTCGCAAACATTTATTAGAGGTCAACATCCACAAAAGAATCCAAAACTCCTTAAACAAATTCTAAGAAAACCCATTACTTCAAGCAATAGAAAAAGAAAACATACGACGAAATTTAAACACTTGAATGTTTGTTTGTACTTATAAGTTGGTCAAATATCATTTTTATCTATACATTTTATAGAATCTACACCTTTTATTTACTTTATATTTATATATTTTGTAAGACTCACTGTTTATATTCTATAAAAAAAAACCATACCAATCAAGCACTTAATTTCACAACACATGGAATAAGTACCTATGAATCCTCGTGAACTCATCATTTAAATAAAAGTATAACCCTCCTAATAGAAAATCCTCGTGAACTCATTATGTATGAACTAATGATGCATCTCACTCCAATTAGAAGATCAATTAGAAATTGATGCACCGTGTAGTCAAATGTAGGAAACATACCAATTCTGTCGAGCCAAATGAAAACGTGACCTAAAACCAACTATTGTGTAATGATTCGATCAAAATCTATATTGACATTTCAAATTTCAGAACCAAAAATTTACATTGATATTGTAAACGATAAATACTACAATTGAAAAGATCGGATCAATTAGATCACCAGCAATCCTTTGGAACTTAAAAAATAGAACAAGGAAGAAAAAACGTTAAAGAATCTTAAGAGACACCAGTGTGGTGTCGGCCGAAGACCCTCCGACGGTTGGTAAGCTTATTGAGATGTGTAAGAGTGCTAGATGGGAAGTAAATAGTTGAAGTTTAATGTTTCGGTGTGAACTTACCATTGACTCTGATGGATGGTAGTATTTATAAGAGCAAGGTCACAACCGTTTAGACGAGATAAGTGATGATCATTTGATATTTTCGATTAAATAGAGATATAAATTAGTTGTATTCTGATGGTTGTGGAATAAGCATCATCTGTCTAGACTTAATAAATTCTATCATGATATAGTGAATCATTTGACGATGGAGCTTTGAAGGTTTTGGGCCGACCCGTTGGTCTCGGACCATGTTTTTGAGTTGGACCAAAGTGGCGTTTTATCGAATAGGCCTATTTATGGGCCTCGTTGTATATATTTGAGACATTTGGGCTATTAGAATACTTTTTACCACTAGAGATATCACTAAAACATGGAAAAGAAAGATAGATTAAATTTTCATGAATTTATTCTCAACTTATTAATGGAAAACCAAAAAAATAAAATATTCTGAACTCACTTTTCAATTTTCAACATGTTTTTAGCAACCTTTTAGTTTTATCATAGAAATTCACTAAATTATTAACCATTTAACATCACAACAACTACATATATAAATACTCACATAAGAACAAAAACATAAAAAATAACATACATATATAAATACTCACATAAGAACAAAAACATAAAAAATAACACCTACTATATTCTTGCATTGCAATATGTGTCACATTTGAATATCAGACACCCATATGGTCATATATATAATTGAAATGGAAATAAAGTTCTTGTTAACCCCCCCCCCCACCCCACCCCAGTTCTTCACCATTTTTTATGCCAATGTAATAAAGATGGCGTGTGTCATCGAAAGCATAGGATTGGATGTGACAAAATGGGTCTAGCTGATTGACTCGCCCAAATAATCTGGATTTCAGGCTAGCCCAATAAGAATCTGGCCTAAAAAAGTTATAGGCCTGACACGATTAGCACACTGGGCAAATTGGGCTAATGACAGACTGACCGATTTTTGTAAATGGCCCTTTCTCTCCCTGATCTGGTCGCAAAACTAAGAAGACCCCAAAAATTGTCAATTTTTGCGAAAAATCATGGAAATTTTCTCCATAGTTTCGCAACCAAACTAAGGAAAGGTTTCTTCCCCTGGTCACCAGGCTTTCTAGACGACCAGGGGTAGAAATCCCCCCCAATTTGGTGACAGTGGGGTAGGGCATTTTGTGGGAGAGAAGTGGGGGGTTGGGAAGAAGAAGATTAACTCTTTTTTATTTCTTCTATTTTTTTTAATTGTTTTGAAAATATACATATAAAGAAAAAAAGTAATGTCGCGTTGTGTTGGTCCAACATATTACTGGCTCATGTAAAATTGGGTCAGTTCGACTTGGTTTCATGTATAGCCCATCTCATTCTGGGCTGACCAATCCATTTACAACCTACATAAAAATCAAGTATGGCTGACTTTATTCTTGCGAGCCCCTGACTTACAATGGCAACATTCAATTGGGCTCACTGTCTTTACTCATCCTTAGAAATTATAGCATTTGGGAATGAAGTGCTCGTGCTCAAGGAATTGATGGATTGGATGTGGGTAGAGGTTACTAACTCATTATCAATATGAGTTTTAAGATTGGTGGCTAATTCTGTCCCTCATCATGACTGTTACTTCACCTTTAAACTTTTTTTTCTCTCTCAAAATTCTTTCTATTTTATACGTTTTTTCTCAATATTTTGTCTATTTTAATCATTAGGAGTAATCATGCTATAAAATTGAATTTAATGTTATTAATACAAAATGAATGTAAATTAAGAAGACTAAGTGAGGGCATTATTGACAAATGAAAAAAAGTATCCGGGCAAATTGGAAACCAAATGTTTCTCCACCATCCTCATCTTTATAATATATGGTAGTTATATTGATGCATCATATTTTAATAGTATTAAATTTCATTAATTTTTATTTATTGTTACATTTATATTTTTAATTTTTTTTATTACATTCTTATCTTCTAATTAGAACATTTTATCTTAAATGACAGTTTTCGTCTAAAAATTCTGTTAACGTGATTTAAAATAATATTTAGTCGTAAATTTTTTTTTTCTTATTTAAAAATAAAAGGAGCAAATAAGTCTTTATATTCCCTCTTATTAATTTTTTTGGACGGTCACCATTATAATAAAAAAACATGTGTTAATTAATAGAATGTTAAAGATAAAAACGTGATATAAAAAGTTTGAAACATAAGTATGACAATGAGTAAAATTTATGGACCTTATATGCAATTAAAATATGGTGCAATTATAATTAAATGTGGTGTTAATATGTATTGATGTGCTTTTAAGAGAATCAACGTTTGCTGTGTTGTAGAAAAAATCAGATGTAGGAACAATAAGATAAATGTTTGGTAAACTCTTGTTTCAAAATTGCTTTATGTTTCAAAATCATTATTTAAGCGTTTGGTAAACAAAAATAATTTATTACTGTGACTGTATAAAATTACTAAAATGGACATTGATTATAATAATATCTATTGTATTATTATTATCATGAATAGTATTGTAAATTTTATTTTTACTTTTATAACAATGTGTAATATTATCAAATATATTTCCAAGATAATGTATATACCATAATTATTTTAAAATAAAAATATAAACATCTATTAAATCTCAAAATTTATAAAAAATTACAAATTAAAAGCATAGTCATATTGTATAAAAATTAATTAAATTTAAATTTAAATTATTCGTAGAGATACATTATAATAGAATACTAATAAATCTATGACATAAATGAATTACTTTAATTAATTAAGGTCAAAATTAGTATTTTAATATTAGATATGTAGAAAAGTCAAAAGCAGAATCTGAAAAGCTACCCGCTTCTCAAAATCTGTTGTGAAATGATATAAAATCTTTTATAATTACGTTTTCTAATTTTACTCAACCCATAAATAACTTTTGATTGTTTGACCATTAGAAGTTGGGCTCCAAAATCAATTACAAATAGACCCTTAGCTTTTTACATTGTAGATTTTAGAAAATTTTGCAGAAATGGTTACTGGCCTTTTCCTTCGGCGTGCAAATTGTCTATAACCTTTATTTCTTGATAAGGACGTCCATAACCTATTTGTTGTGTTGTGCAATTGGTCTTTTTTTTTTTTTTTTAATAAAAAGATCAATATGCCCTTTATTTTAATTAGAAAAGAATGCAACTAGATCCTTAAATCTTTTTCTAAAGTACAAATAGGTTTCGAACCTTTATTTAATAAAATTTAATTTAGCATACAAAGTATATCTTTATAGTCATGTCAATTAAATTTTTTAGAAGAAAAAAAAAAGTTAGATTATCGTGCTTTAAGTGTATGTAATTTGTTTGTCATTTCAAAAACTTGAATAAAAATTAAGATAAATAAATAACAAAATGATTTATAAAATTTTGTTCTTTTTTGCAATCATTTGACTTATAAAACTTTATGACATTCAACTAATTTTATTGTGTTTTTATTTAACATAAAAGTACAAACAAAAAATTAATTTACGATATTCTTTATTTTTTGTATAGAATGATAATAAAAAGATAAATTAAAATATGAAGAATACAGTTGGAGTTCTAATATTTGTAGTTAATAAACAAATAGTACAATAAAAAAATATGTATAAAATTAATTTGTTAATAAGATGCTTAATCCTTGAATGAGGTATAATAATAATGTTTAATTATCGTTAAAATACATGTTTTTAACATTAACATTAGAGGTGGCAAATAGGTCAGACAGGCCGGCCCAGCCCATAATTTGACTGGTCATACAAAAAATTGGGTTGGACTAGCCCTGACCCAATTTTACATGGGCTCATATTTATAGGACCAACCTAGCCAAATTTTGGCTCACAGAGCTACTGGCCAGCTCAACATAAATTTTTAATTTATTTAAAAAAAAAAACCCACACCCCACCATCCTCCCTTGTTGCCCGACTGACAGATTTTGGTCGAGCTGTTGCTCCATTCCAGGCTTCACCTTGGTTTCAGAATGTCGCGGGCCGGTAGCAATCTGTCTACGATTGTCGGGTTATTAGGTAACAAGCAAGCACCTTTGGAACAGCAAGTTCAACGTCTGGATGCTTAAACATCCACACAGGTGGTTCAAGAGATGGTCTAAAAATGGGTTTGGTCCAGAAAGATAACTCTCAACAAAAAAAACGAAGCTATGACAATTTTTTCGGCTTTCAAAAAGATAAGAGTTTACGAGATTTTTATGTAGAGGTGGTTGGTTTCGCCAAAAACTAGGGAGGGAGAGGGAGAGGAAATTCCCCCATGTTGCTGTTCCGGAGGGGGTGTGGGTGATTTGGGTAAAAAAAAAAAATTTACTGGGTCAGCCTGACTTTAGTCCAATTAGTCCGATGTGGTAGTTGCACCGAGCCAAATTGGCCCGATCTTTACTTTACTATTTTTTATAGGGTCGGCCCAGCCCAGATTCCAGGTTATTTGGGCTAGCCCATTTTTGCTACCTCTAATTAGTACAGTCTAAACATTTGCTTGCGGCTATTTCGTCATCCGAAAAATGGAAAGATCAGAGCATGGGAATAGAACTTATACCAATAAGGACTACCCATTTCAATTGTTGTGCTTTCTAAAATTGCATACCTATACAAGGGTTCAAGTTTCGATCGATATTTGCGGAGTTGATTATCCCTCTCGAAGATGAAGATTTGAAGTGGTCTATAATTTACCCAATACTCGGTATAACTCGAGCATTCGTGTCCCATCCTTCGGCAGCTCGGCTACTTGCCATGAACACTCATTTTGGGTGCAATCTTCGGCAACTTATGCGGGTCTTCAACTGTGTCATGAACACAGCGCGACTCAGTGATCTATTACCACTCAGTGGTGTATAATTTTAGAATTACATGGCACTAGATGGGGGTGGGGGTGGGGGTGGGGGTGGGGGTGGGGGGGGCTAGTGTTAGCATTCTTTTGTGGACTCTCGATTTTTCAGCCACATTCTCAATTTTTTTCGTATTTAGTTGCTACAATACACAGGCACACACGAGAAATTTGTAAGAAAGAAGAAGAGAGCTCCTCATTTTTTTTTTTACTTTTTCCTTTGTCAAGGTTGCAAATATATAAGAGAATCCAATGGACTAATGGTCGTGAACAAATTTAATGATTTCAACTAAACTCGACTCGCTTATGATATTTAAACAACTTAATCGTTCATTAATCGGTCAAATCTTATGATTATCTAGTACAGTAATCATCGACACCTTATAATAAAAATAACGTCAAATGCTTGCCTCACATATAATCTTTTATATAGCCAAAGACATCAATTATATCCACATTTGTCAATGTGAAAGTTCTAACAATAATATAAATAAAATTAGGAAAAGAAGAACAAAGAAGAATCAATCTTATTAAGCAAACGACATAATGAAAATACTCATACAACTAGTTTATATAATAAGTCAAACCCTAATCTATATTAAGTAAATCAATCATCTAATATATTCTAATATATTGTGACAATCTTATAATATATATGAAAATATGAGAATCCTCTAATATATATTCTAACATCTCCCACAAACTTACGATAATACAACAATAAGTAGCGAGAGTTTGTTAAGCAGGAAACGAAAACGATGGACTGGATATAACTCTGTAAAAAAGTTAGCAAGCTAACGATAAAGAAACAGAAGGTAAGGAAATAGTGCCATGTTGAAGATGGTGGCGGATAACATAACAGTCAATCTTAATATGCTTCATACGCTCATGGAACACAGAGTTGTGAGATATATGAATACCACTTTTATTATCAAAATACATAGGGGTTGAAGAAAAAAGAGAACCACTCATATCGACAAGTAACCAAGGCAACCACACAATCTTAGTAGGAGTAGAAGACATAGCATAATACTCTGCTTCAGTGGAAGAACAGGAAACAACAGTCTGATTCTTACTCTTCCAAGAGATAATAGAATCACCCAAGAGTGGATAAAAAAAAAACCAGTATTATAGAAAGAAGGGAAAATGAGAGAGAAGACGAAGAGAAAATAAAGGGAGAAGAGAAAAAGGGGATAGGAAATATGAGACAGACCGTCCAGATTAATCGGAAACAGAACCAACCAAATTCCAGGTTACTGACCAAATTCCAAATCCAAATTAATGAATGCAAATACCAAATTGTAAATTTAGATTACTTGGAATCAAATTCCAAATCCAAATCAATAGATACAAATATCAAATACTGAATCCCAGATTATCACCTGGATTCAAAATTAACCATATTCCAGAAGAGAGCAACTAGACAAATTCCAAACTGACTTGGATATAAATACCCCAAACAAGCCAAAGAGTCCAAGTAATCTAATAATCACTCAAAACCAATACAACCCGACAAACCTACAAAAAAACTAAAAAAACAAAATTTAGCCAGATGACAGTGTCTAAAAGAAACAAAAAATATTTGAACGGACGAATGGCACAAGGCTACTCACCGGAGAACGGAATCGATTTCAAATTTAAATCAAGTTAGATCAAACTTGCTCTGATACCATGTAAAAGTTCTAACAATAATATAAATAAAACTAGGAAGAGAAGAACAAAGAAGAATCAATCTTATTAAGCAAACGAAATAATAAAAATACTGATATTACTAGTTTAACAAACCCTAATCTATATTAAGTAAACCAATCATCTAATATATTCTAATATATTGGGACAATCTTATAATATATATATGAGAATTTTCTAATATATATTATAATAGTCAATATAGTCAAAGACATCAATTAAGCTAGTTAAAATGATTATACATATTTTTTATTTACACATTTCGTATAATTTACTACTCACTTATTATTTACACATTCAATAGAACCCACACTTTATACTTACTTAAAAAATAATTTCAACGCTACTAAAGATGAGTTATGGATTGAAAATGGGATTTTTTCAGAAATAACTATAATAAATAAAATATTTTTTAAAATATTGTTATATTTTTTTATTTTAAAAATACTGTTTTTTTATTTTTGTAACAATTGTTGTTACATTTGTTATGTTTGTTATTACAAAAATAAAAAAACAGTATTTTTAAAATAAAAAAAGTTAAATAATATTTTTTAAAAAATATTTTATATTTTATAGTATATGGTGAAATTATCACAAAAATTAGGGGTAACCCAGCCAATAGAATTATTAAGTGGGCCATAAGGATAAAGGACTACTTAGAGGCCTGTTTGTTACTACAGTTTGAGTCCATTTTACGGCCCTTTATTGCCCCTTTGGTTTCTTTACCGAATACTCCGTAGTTTTCATAATCAGGAGTTTGAAAAAATAAAATAATTAATTGATCGTTCTCGATATCAAAAAAATAAAAATAAAAAAATAAGTCAACTTTATGAACCAACATTTCTTTCAAATTATGGCTACGACCACCAGTTTGATTGGAAAGCAAGTGTCGCGCTATTTCCCCTTCAAAATGGCATCTACCAATCTATGATTCGAAAAAATAGAACAACATCTAAAATTTGTTAAAATTTGTCTCGATTTGGGCTATAGCCACATTATCGAGCTCAAGAAATCAGAGCAAAACTAACTTTAGTCAAATATTACGTTCTAGATTTTGAGGTCAATAATTTTTTAATTAAATAATTTAATTTATCTTTATTTAATATTGTTAAATCACGTCTTTTAAAAATATATAAATTTATGATTTCATTATTTTATCAAATATCTAACAATATACACGATTTAAATAAATGAGTAACAATATTGAAATTATTTTAATTTTAATTGGCTCTGATACTATATAAAGACTTAATTAAATTTAATACACCATTAATCATCATTAAGCATAAACTATTTCCAACCATTTGTTTGTTTATATTATTGACTAATTAATTTACAGTATTTAATAGTATATCATAATTGTATGCAGCAGCGCAAACAATGGGCAAACTCGTCCTTTATTGGCTATTTACGAATGTGGTTTTTAAACCCATTAATTATGGTGATAGCTACCATAATAATTCTAAAAAAACAAAGAGATTGGTCCATTAAAGTATAAAGTCGTGAATAAATTATAATAATAGAAGTCGCATTGTACATACACGTTTATCCATAAAAAGGGCCACATCTGTCACCATTAGGAATTGAATACTGAATTTGACACATACATTAACCAATAATAAGATGAAATTCAAAATTTCGCAAATAAATATTGAATACACACAATGCACGCAAATATTTTGACGTCAATACTGTATATTACAATTTCCCACTAGATTATTATTTAAAATAATTATTTGGATACCAAACATTTTGAATTAATAAATTATTTTCTTTTATCAAATATTAATTTTTTGTTGGGTAGAATTAATTATTAATATTATTACTAATTGCAATAAATTCATGAAAGCTTAATTTCAACAGAAAATTATGGCTTTAATTTCATCCACGTTAGACAAGTTGGGCTTGTGAAATGGACAGGACCTTTATGTTATTTGTAGGTTAGTTAGTTGTATCGTGCACGTGGCCTTAAGCTTCGTGTCTTAGAATCGTAACACACACGTGGCCCGTGGCACGTGGCCCGTGGCCTCAATTGTTTTACCAATTTTATTTTATTTTTGAAAACTATTTTATTAAATTCCTCTAATGGAATGTCGTGTTGGAGTGTTCACAAATATTAAATATAAAATAAATAAATAAAATTTTACTTAAACATTTGTCTTAATTAATACTCAGTTATCTAAAAATAAAATTGGCTTGTTGCAATGAATTGCGCGTTAAGAATTATAATATATTTTCTTTTTCTAAACTCGTTAAATATAAAAAGACTTACATAATTGAAGAATAGAAGTAAAGGAGAAATTTATTTTTTGCTTTCGTCAACTCGAAGGGACTAAACTCAAATGTGAACGGATTAAACTTTTATTTAATCACCAATTTGTTGTGTATTATTTTATGATAACACGTGGACATAATTTGACATAGTTACAAAGTATAAAAATAAGAAATTAGAGCTTGTTTGTTGTGGTTTTTTTAGATCGAAATAGTTTTTTTCAGTCACTATTGTTTACTTTTCAAACTAAATGGTGACTGAAATAACTTTTCAACCACCATTTTTTACCATTGTTGATTTTTCAAAGCATTTTGGCAAAAAAAAAAAACTCCACCGAACGAGCTCTAGATTTGGAATCTTAACACTTTCAAACTATTTTGGAATTAGAGCTTGCTCGTTGTGGTTTTTTAGGTCGAAATGATTTTTTTCATCCACAATTGTAATTAGAGCTTGTTCGTTGTAGTTTTTTAGATTTTGTTTGGTATAGATTTTAATGGGTTTTTTGATTTCTATTTTTTGACTTTTGAGAGAAAATGACTAAAATAACCTTTTGTTTTCCAAAGTAGCCGCAATATTTGACTAGAAAATTGGGTTATTTCAATCATTTTTTTCTAAAAGTCAAAAAATGAAAAACTAAAAACCCATTAAAATCTATGCCAAATAAGCACTTAGGTCGAAATGGTTTTTTTCATCTGCAATTGTTGACTTTTTAAATTAAATGGTGGCTAATCAGCCACCATTTTTTACCATTGTTGACTTTTCAAAGTATTTTGGCCCAAAAAAAAAACCCCATGTAACAAGCTCTAGATTTGGAATATTAGCACCTTCAAACTATTTTTTTTTTAATCATTCTAAAAGGAAATGGGTGTCATAATTTAATTACCTTAGGCAATATACAATTTGTATAACTCTATATTCCATAATTAAGGATTGGAGATCTAAATCAAAATTATTAACCTTAATTTACTAATAATTGACGCATACATATTAATTAACTTTGGCACCTCTTTGTTAATCTTGTGATTATCTACCTTATTATAATGGCACACTCACATGGAGATAATTAATATTGTAAAACATTCATTATTGTCAAACCTAATTGAGTATGCCTTCTGTTTTCCATTCCTTAACCCTTGTTAATTAAGTTTGTATCTAAAATTGCAAGTCAATTAATTTTTCGATCAACTTAAGTTATGTGTCTAGTTAGCACTCAACCCCCAAAAAAATATAAATTTACTCATATACTTATTAATTTTTATCTACACATTACATAGGATTTATAATTTACTACGCACTTATTATCTACATATTCTATAAAATTAACAACTTATAAAATACTTAAAAGAATAATTTAAATACAGCCAAACATGCACTCATAAATGCGTACACATATTTAATTTGTTTTTAAATTTTACCTAGTATCGAGTCCAGAATATGTATTTAGAGTGTATTTAATTTTGATTAAAATCAGATTTTTTATAAAAATTGATGAAATGTGTAGTTGAAAAATTGTGGGTCCATGAAATGAGTCGTTAAAATTAATTACTAACAGCTTTTTAGCACAATTTTAAATGAAACAAACAAGCTCTTAATTAGTGGGAAAAAAATGAATAATATACACCAATACACAATTATATATATGTATACATACACATACATATAGTATATATATATTTTATATGATATATGTTTTGATGACAATATGCATTATACATGGTAATCATGTATTTATAAATTTACATGATAAACATATATAAATAGAGTCTATCTCTCTGAATAAACCAGCTGTGGATATTGGGTACTGTCTAGAACAGAAAAATTCTTGAGGAAACATGAACAGTACAACAAAAACCTGATAGAACATCTTGGATCTTCTTAAGCTAAAGCATAGTAATAAAATTATTTTTGGTATTTTAATTTCCTTCTATTTCGAGAAAATGAATTTTCAGTTCTGCTACAGTCAATTATATAACAATCAAAAGATGAAAATTAAACCCAGAAAAGGTGGCTAAATAAATATTTTCCTTTTCATTTTTTAATTTTCTTCAGTTTCTATCTTATTCTTGACTTCTTCCGGAAGTCAAGTTTCAAGAAATCCTGTCATTCTGAGAATTGAATTCCGGACTTCCATCAAATTCCTTCCTTTAAGTCTCTTTCCATTAATCCCGGCGCACACGGAAAACGCCATCATTTTCCTGGCGACCCTCCGTCCGATGATGACGTGGGGTGGGACTATTTCCCCGTTATCACCATCTTCATCGAAAAAATCCGATTCCAGATACCCAAACCATGAATTCCCAGACACATTTTCCGGGATATTCACCGGAACTGAATTCTTCTTGTTCTTCAACTTCTTCCTTCTGCACTTGATATTTCTTGATTCCCGGGAATTCCAATGAACTGGAAAATTGCAGTCCTTCCCGTCTTCATAGTCAACATTTTCTTGAAAAATAACTTCAGATTCTTGAAATTCTTCTGCCATGGAAAGATGAGTTTGAGACTTGGGAAATTGGGATAGAGAAAAAGTGGATTTCGTGGAACTGGGAAAATGAAGGAATTGGCAAGGAATTTATAGGGGGGAAAGGAAAAACTGTAACGATTGATTGAGGAAGGAGAATATGAAATCGTAGTGAGTACACTTTGATTGGATGACGTCAGATGGCGTCAGTTGCTTCTCTTCTCTCTCTAAAAGAAACCGGGCGCTGTTACTTGCGGCTCACGGCTTCGTTGTGTAAATAAACATAACTGTATAGAGCTTTGGTGTATACTTTGGGTTTATCTAAATTATTGACTTTCTCCATTGCCACAACCTTTGATTCAACTTTGTCAGTTAAGGGTATGTTTGGTTAGATATATAATTTATTCATACAAGTTACTGCATGTTTGATAGTGTTGAAATTATTTTTTAAGTACTTATAAATTATAAATTTCATAAAATATATAAATAAAAAGTATGTTTGATCAACTGAAATTATAAAATAATAAGTTTATCCAAACAAGCACTTATTATTTCAAAAGATTGTTATATTGACTTTCTTTAGGGGGGAAAAGTTAATTAAATGTGTATAAGAGGTTTCATGGACCCTGGCTCGTAGGCTTTTTTTGGATGGGCTGGCATAACAAGAGTCCAAACTATACAAGCTACACCTCTAAGGCTCTAATTTGTGTACGTGTCAAGTTTTCAAACCTGTTGAGTATATGATTGAGTGTGAAGATGAATATTCCATATATTAGCTATAAGTAGAGATTGAAAAAAATGTTGTTCTTGTGGATAAGCTTTGTGAATTTAGTAGGTGGGAATTAGATGGATATACGAAAGTTCTACTACGTCTAGGTTTGAGATAATGTAGTCACTTCGACGTTCGATAGATGCACTTATGTACATGTATGGTGGAGCAACAAGATTAGAAAACAAATGTATACAATGTACAACGATTGATTTGCATATCACAATATATTTATGCGTACAAATATAGGTAGGTAATTAGATAGAATAATTGACAAATTATTTCGCACGAATATTTCTTTGTTTATCTATATATATACATATATGTAAAAGAAGCAAGAAAGTCACTTTCCAATTATCATTTTAGAGCTTGTTTGATTGGGATTTAAAACACATTTTGATTTTTTTTAGCTGTAATTTTTGACTTTTCAACCCACTTTTAACATGAAAAATCAACAATTTCAACTCAAAAAAATCAATATTAGTCAAATAAACCAATTTTAATTTATAAACTAGTTTATAATTACTGTCAAACGAGCCCTTAATCTGTTTAGAGTAGGCATGGCAATGGACCGAGTCGAGCCGAGCTCGGCTCGTCTCGAAAATACGTGATCGGTTCGGCCCACAAGCTCGTGGGCCGAACGGGCCGAGCCGAGCTGCCCACAAGCTCGGCTCGGCCCTCAAATTTTTTTTTTTAAAAAAGAATTTTGAAAATAAGAAAGAAATACAATATCGAGTATCTTTTATGTTGAAAATTAAATATTAAAAACTCTCATCCTTAGAATAAGAGTATTTATAAAAAAAAAATGAAATTAAAAAACAAAAAAATAAAAAAAAAATGGTGTGACCGTTGGATGATCATCCAACGGTCACTTAATACACGAGCCACGAGCCAAGCCGGCTCGTAGCTCGTGCTTTTGGGCTCGTGGGCTCGTGTCCACGAACCCAAACGAGCTGGCTCATTTTTTGGTCGAACCGAGCTAGCTCGGCCTTCTTTCTTTTTTTTTTTTTTGAGCTCGGCCCTAGCTCGTGCTCGTCGAGAGACGAGCACGAGTCCGAGCTGGGCCGAACTTTTACAAGCTGAGCCGGTGAGCCCACGAACCGAAGAACTTTTTTGCCACCCCTAGTTTAGAA
This sequence comes from Forsythia viridissima, assembly GCA_030279155.1. Taxonomy (NCBI): domain Eukaryota; kingdom Viridiplantae; phylum Streptophyta; class Magnoliopsida; order Lamiales; family Oleaceae; genus Forsythia; species Forsythia viridissima. The sequence goes on from CM059039.1 coordinate 27,608,670, forward strand.
TATGATGTAGTTTAAAGAAGTAAGAAGAAGTGATCAAAGAAACATTATTTAATTATCAACCTGACAATAGTTATTGAGTTGGCCATTTTAAAGATAATTTCTTTTTATAAGAATAATTAGATTAAATTGACGAAATAGAGTAGAGAAAAATCTTTCATGTAAATGATTCGTTGAAGAAACGATTTCATGTGAATGATTCTTAATGAATAAATAGCAGCTGATAATTCTCATGAAAATTCAATTAATTATTATAGGACGCATTGTACTTATATCTATTCATACATATGAAGTCTGATCTCCTACTAATGGTGGGTAGGAGATATAATTCTCACCGGTAAAATACTTAAACATGATTGGTATATACCAAAAGAGTAGAAAGAAAATTTAAAATAAATAAAAATTGAAGTGAAAATTGAGCCGAGTGAAGCCAAATCCATGTATTGAGTACACTTGAAGCTCAAAGCTGTAAAATGATTAGATACCATTATTTGGTTCAAAGTGACAGCGCAGCTCAGCGCATCCGGCGGCTCGTGATCCGCTTGATCCACAAACGTAGAAGCTGTTCTAATATTTAAATGACAACAGACCACTCAAAAATTGACGCGTGTAATTAGGCGCCGTTAGATACCGGCCAAAGATAGGAATCTAAATGATGGTGCAGTAAATCACGGTTCTCGTGAATAGACAAGTTTCCTTGTAGGAAGCAAGCAAGCATACAAAAGACACACAAAAAGCTTGATCTTTTTATTTCCTTCCCCTTTTTAATTGCTGGATTTTAGGTTCACTATTTGTATTAGGATCTCTTCAAAGAGTCCCGTTCTCCTGCCCAGAGTGGGCAGGAGAATTCTTGCCCACTGCCTACGTGGCGAGTCCAGTCACATGCCACTTCAGCAAAAAAAAAAAAAAAAAAAACCCAAAATCCCGACCCCAGCACCAGCAAACCCAGCACAAACAATCACCATTTTCCACCCAACCCCCCACCCAACGCATACCTCCTCCTCCTTCTTCCCTAATTCCATCTCCTCCATTTCCACACCGGCAATCATTTCACCCCACCCACTCCCATTCCACGGCCCATTTCTGCGAAGCCAACGAAGAAGAAACAAATTTTTTTTAAAAAAAATGGAGTTGCTGGCAGATCCGGTGCGATCTGTGCGTCTGGTCTGCGAAGAAGAAGCCAACGAAGAAGAAACAAAAAAAAATGGGGTTGTTGGCAGATGGGGTTGTTGGCAGATCCGGTGGGATCTGTGCGCCCCGGCGCGCAGATCCGTTGTGATCTTCACGGCCGAGGCGCGTGGTTAACCGGCGGAGTGGATCCACCGGAACTGCGCGGCGGACGGTCGTGCTTTTCTTTGGTGGTTTTTGAGTTTTGTGCCATGGTGGATTGGAAGAGACGGCGAAGAGACGAAGAGATGGAGGGATGAGATGGCGAAGTCAGCGCCGGCGATGGGGGTGGTGGTTACTTAGCCGCCGTTCACCGTTGCTTGGCGGGGTGGCTGGGTAGACGAGAGAGGGATAGAGAGATGGGGAATTGCAGGTGCTGGGGTGGGGATTTTGGGTTTAGATTTTTTTTTTTTTTTTTTTTTTGCTGAAGTGGCATGTGACTAGACTCGCCACGTAAGCAGTGGGCAAGAATTCTCCTGCCCACTGTGGGCAGGAGAACGGGACTCTCTCTTCAAATATTTAATTATTTAAATCTACAAATATAAGAGTCCATATTCTAAATACATGTTTTTTTAGTTGTCATTCTAATAAATTTTACACATTATCAAATAAATATATGAGAGAATTAATATAGACAATATTTAATACATACACGCTTGTTGTTATTGATGATGTGTAAAAATTTTATTAGAGAGACAGTTAAAAAAACATATATTTGAGACGATAAATCTGAACTCCAAAAATAATGCCATTTAAAATTATAATGCAATAAATTAATTTAATTTCAACGGTTTAAATCTATTTCATTAATATCATTTAAAATTTCAAAATGATCCCATCTACCACCCCATCTCAATCTGGACTATCTTGTTCTCTTCTCTCTCACTATCTCTTTTTTCTATGAACATATAATTAATGGACACTATTCTACATGACAATATATTTGATAAATAATTACGATTTTTAATATCAGTTAATAGATATATTAAAACATTTTTTATGATGCTTTTATATATTGGTATAATGATTTTAGAAGTTATAATACATTTATGGTTTATGCTACTAAAAATTGTACCTAGGATGAACTATTGTCGGCTTGATGTCTGAGCTTGATGGTCGCACTAAGTCTGATCACAAGCAATGCTACAAATATCTGCAATTAGAGGTGGCAAAATTAGTCTGACCCGCGGGCCGACCCATGTAGCCCGCTTTCTTGGGTTGGGTTAGCCCTAGCCTAAATAAAATCGGGTCAAGATGGCCCAGTCCATCTAACCCGCGGGCTAGTTGGGCCGACCCGATTTTAATTTTGAATTTTTTTTTTTTGATTTTTTTGATTTTTTTTTTTATCTTTAACACTAATTAACTCATTTTGTGAATAGCCCTAATACATAATTCAAATAATATTAATCTAAAATGATCTAAGCCAAAGTCACAAATAAACATTAGTCTAAAAATCTTAGGATCCAACATAAAATTGTTTAGATTTAATTTAAGTTTCAATCCAAAATATATTTGGTGTGACAAGTAAATTATTTATTTTAAATTTACTTATAAGTAAACCTTTTAATTTAAACAAAGCATGCTTATAACTTAAAACAATAAGACTAGCATGCTTTTAATATTTGTATTTTTTTTTAAAAAAAATGTCTACAAATAATTTACAATTAACAAAAAAAATTATTATTTTGAAAGAAAATTGACGTTTATCTATTAACTAATACATGAGGGCCCCAATTTTATAAATTAATCTTTTTAAAAATATCTATATAGTCTAAATTTATCTAAGATTGTATTTGATGTAATGTATTAGATTGTATAAAAAATTTATTTTAAAAAAAAAAAAAAAAAATTAGATAAGTTGGACCAATGGGCTAGATTGGCCCAGCATATTTTTGCCCCATACAAAACTGCTCAGTCCAATTTTATGTGTGGCCCTGTTCTGGCGGGTTGGGTTGGGTTGCCCAACCCAACCCATTTGCCAGCTCTACCTGCAACAAAGGCTTAAAAGTGTGACCTTGTTCTTCTCCAATGTTTAAGTTAGCAAATTATAGTGCGAGAGAGATAACATAACCTAAATAATGAGGCTAAGACACATATAAACCATATAATGGTTTATTATGTAGTCCCAAATGAATTGAGATTGTTTTTGGAGCATAGACAAGCCCATGGTTAGCAGGCTATAGTGTGAGAAAGATAACATAACCTAAATAATCCAACAAAGACAACTATAAACCATATAATGGTTTGTATATGGTTTATAGTGTAGTCCCAAAGGGACTGAGATTGCATTGGGGCAGATACATATCATGGGCTATGTGGCCATAACTCAATACGAGTTTATCTCCAAATCAATATCCTAATTGCAGAGGGACTAGCCTCTTAGTGGATAAGGATTAAGGTGAGTAGGAGTAGAAGTTGACTACCAGTAGGTAATTATCCGGGCCGGCCTGTCCTCAGTTATCCCCATCGGAATGGTGAGTTGGATGATAAGGATAACTAGTCCTCGGGTCAATATATGATGGCCTCGGTCAGTTGTACCCTCATTGAACACTAACATGACATAGAGTTGTCAATCCGGGTCAGGCGGGCCGGGACGGCCCACCTCCGATGAGGCCCAGTAACGGCCCGGCTTCGAAAAAGCCCGCGCCACTGCAGGTTGCGGGCTGGGTCGGCCCAACCCACGAAATTTTTTCAAAAGCCCGACCCACCCATTGGCCCATACGGGTCGAGCCCATATAGGCCGTGGTTCGATCCGGTTCGGCCCGTATGAATAAAAAATTAATTTTGTTGAAATTACTAAAAGAATTTAGTTACTTATTGTAATTCAAAAAAAAATGTTTATATATATAACAAAAAATGTGTTAAATTACTAAATAAAAAATAAATAACAATGATAAATTCACATTTGTTAATTTTTTAATTCAATTTCTATTTTTTATTTATATATTTAAAGACTAAAACGTGAATGCATCTGTCACATCTTTCACTTTAAACGGCTCTTTGCCATTTGTTTTTTTATTTTTTTTTTAAATATCATTTCAAATATGAAAGTTTGAATTTTCTGCCCATTTTTTTTTTAAAAAAAAAATCAAAGCGGTTCACGAGCCAGTTCGCGGGTTGGCCTCTTCGGCCCATGAACAGCCTGCGGGTTGGCCTTCTCGGCTCGTGAACAGTCCGCCCGGTTTACGGGTCGGCCCGCGGTTCCGGGTCAAGGCGGGTGGGCCGATGCCGGTTCGGTCGGCCCGCCCGTCTTGACACCTCTAACATGACACAGGTTGAGCCTTCGGGTTGCATGGTCGTGTCTTATATATACCGAGTTGAGGTACCATCAATTTATAAGGGGTGCTCCGAAAGACCTCAAACCCTAAGGTAGGTCGGGTCAGAGTCTTTAACTTATTGTCTCATCATTAAAAAATCTTATGGAGGTATTCTTGAAATATCAATAAAAGTGAAATTATTCTAAAATAATCAATAAAAAGGGTTATTCTTGAGAATGGCAAAAATACTTGCCGCCTCGGACCCGCTCCGCTTATTCAGGTAATAGGGGCGGGTTTGGGGTAGAAAATTCTGCTCCGCGCAGTTTCCGACCCGTCCCTCAAAAAAAAATTTTGAAAAAAATCATAAAATTGAATGCAAATTACAGTTTTTGATAGAAATGGGCTAAATAAGAATTGAACCCAGATTAGAATTATAAACTATAAATCTTAACCACTACACCATAACTTCAATATTATATTTTGTTTTTGTTTTATTTGTTATAAATATTTAAAAATTCCTATTTTATCTTCATTTTACAAAAAAAAAAAAAAAAGAATTTTTCCGAGGCGATTACCAGGTCAAAAGACCGCCCCGCTCCAAACCCGTCCCATTACTATCTCTAATTATTTTTTCATTTTCTCTTTTAAACTTAACTCAAGATATTTATGGTCTTTTTGGAAGGTCAATATGATGGCTCAATATTAAATAGACCATTTTAAGGTTCCAAATACTTTATATCTAAAGTATCGTGGCACTATTTGTGGTTTAAATAATTAAATATTGTATGAGATCTGTTGTAATATGATGACCCAAAAAGGCTGTTAGCCCACAATGATGAATGGCCCAATTCTTATTATCCCACAATGAAGAAAAGCCCAGAGAAATGGCCCAGCTGAAAGTGCACAGTCCGTTGGCCCAGAATTGATGAAACACGTTTATGTCATTGCTATAAATGCGAGTCTAATGTTGAGTCGCTGGTTGCTTGTCATCTATTGATATTGTGCCGTTGATCTCAGCCATTGGTCTGCCAGATAAATAGGCTCCTTCAGTCATTTTCTAGGGCAACGTCTGTGAGTGCGCAGCTTTCATTTTCTGTCTTCTCCGATTCCCTTCTACTCATTCTTCTTCCTTTGTGTTGGTGAACCTTTGGTTCTCCTCTGGTGTGTGGAAAGGGTGTTGCTACAGTAATCTTAAATCGATTACTGTGTTATTGTCTGTGATTCGTTCTCTAATCTGTTGTGAGAGGATTTTTCTTGATATCGGTTAGAAGAGTTGTAATAGGAAGATATAAATGCTATTCTGAGTGGTGTGGAGTTATAACCGTGATTCTTGAACGCTTATGATTTCTATTAGTGCAAAGAGAGGCCGAATCTACTTTTGTAGAGCCTCAAAAGCAAATGTAAGCACTAACGTGCTGAACTGCCTGTCCCCTAATACGGGATACTCATATCTTGTGTTATCTGTTATTTTTACGTATATTTCTTATACTTATGTTTATGTGAATGGCAAAGCAATGGTAAGCCTGAGAACGTAAATACCCCAACAAGTGGTATCAGAGCAAAGGAGTAACTGGTTCTTGTTGCTAAAATTAACTTTCGCCTCTATTACTGAGACAAATTTCAGGGCTGTAAGTATAATCCTCTCTGTTGAGTTTCTTTTCTTGAATATGAACTTTGTGTTTTATAGTTAATACAAGAATAAATGTTTTGATTTCTACTTGCTGCTTGATTTGTTCTCAGTAAATATTTTGAAACAGTTCGTAGTATAGAATATCTGTAAAGTGTACTGATTAAACATCATTGTCTTCTTAAGTGTAATTCCCTCCCCTGAGGCTTTCTTAATCCCCCCTCGACCTGAGAACCTGATTCTCACGGAATCTTGGGGTAGTCTTGATTATAGGTCTCTCCCAAAAACTGTGTGAAAGATCTTGCTTGTGCTTGTATCTGATTAATTGATTCTCTTACTTTCTTGCCATTGAATAAAATATCTCTTTCTTGTTCTTTCTTGTTTTCTGTTATCTTTGTGATAAAATTGTGATAAATGGCTATCTCAAGTTTTCATTTAGATCAATTTAATGGAACAGGAGATTTTGTTATTTGGCAACAAAAAATGAAAGGCATTTTAGTTCAACAAAAAGTGTCCAAGGCCATAAATAAATCTTATCCTGATACTATGTCTGATGATCAAAGGGCAGAGGCTGATGAGTTAGCCTATACCTCTATTATACTTTATTTGTCTGACTTTGTGCTTAGAAAAATTGGTACCCTTAATGATGCTCAATCTTTATGGGAAACTCTTGAATCAACTTATCTTGAAAAATCCCTTCCAAATAAATTGTTTTTACTGGAAAAATTTTTTAGTTTTAAAATAGATCCCTCAAAGGATATTGATGAAAATTTTGATATATTCAATAAGTTGATCCAAGATATTAAGAACTGTGGTGATAAAGGTATTGATGAGTATAAAGCCATTATTTTACTGGACTCAATACCTGAAGCCTATAAAGATGTTAAAAGTGCCATCAAATATGGTAGGGATGATCTGACTGCTGATATGATCATAAATGCTCTAAGAAGTAAGAGTCATGAGTTGAAAAATGATAATGAAACTAGAAGTAATAGTGAAGGTTTATATGTTAGAGGTAGATCACAGCATAGACAGCCCAATAATCAAGAAGGTAATAATCCAAATGGCCAAGGTCACAAAAAGAAAGGCAAGGATAAGTCTAGATATAAATCAAAGGTAAAAGGGAGAAAATGTTACAATTGTGGTAAGTTGGGGCATTATATTAAAGATTGTTATAAATTAAATAACAATTCTCAGAAATATAAAACCTCTGAACAAAGCAATGTTGCTACCACAAGTTCTGACACTCTTGGTGAGCTGTATGTAGTCTTTGATAAAGAAGAGCCTGATATCTATGTGAACTCTGTGTCTTCAACTTGTCAATTTGATGAATGGCTACTTTGATTCAGGATGTACTTTTCATATGACACCTAAGTTTGATATGTTCTGCACTTATACTAAAGTGAACTCTGGTAGTGTTGTTATGGGAAATAATGTTGCATGTAAAGTCCATGGAATAGGAAATATAAAAGTTAAATTTGATAATGGTTTTGTTTACCTCCTTGAAAATGTGAGACACATTCCTGACTTGTCCAAAAATCTGATTTCTATTGGCACCTTAGAAGATTATAATTTTGTTGGAAAGTTTGGTGATGGCTGTTTTAAAATATCTAAAGGTGCTCTTCTTGCTATCAAAGGATATAAAAGAAATGGCTTGTATTTTACTCAAACTGAAAAATCTTCTCCATGTACTTCTAAGGTTAACTCTGTCAATATTGATTCAACTGATCTTTGGCATAAGAGGCTAGCTTACTTAAGTAATAAAGGGTTAAGCATCTTACAAAATCAAGGTTGTTTTGGTAAAGATAAAATTTCTGATCTTTCTTTCTGTGAAACTTGTATCATGGGAAAATAATATAGAGTTCAATTTTCTGATGGCTTACATAAATCTTCCTCCATACTTGATTATGTGCACTTTGATTTATGGGGTCCATCTAGCACACCTACACATGGAGGGAACAAAAATTTTCTGTCCATAATTGATGATTTTTCAAGAAAAGTGTGGATCTATCTTTTGAAAAATAAATCTGAAGTGTTTGATAAGTGCAAAACCTGGAAAACTCTTCTTGAAAATGAAATTGTAAAACTGTAAAGTGTTTAAGGACAGATAATGGCCTTGAATTTTGTAATAAGGCCTTTGATGATTTTTGTAATCAATGTGGGATTAGAAGGCACAAAACAGTTCCTTATTTCCCTCAGCAAAATGGTGTTGCTAAGAGGATGAATAGAACTCTTCTTGAAAGAGTTAGATGTATGCTAACCAGTTCTGGTCTATCTAAACCTTTCTGGGGTGAAGCTGTTGTTATTGCATGTTATCTTGTAAATAAATCTCCTTCTGCTTAAGTGGTAAGACTCCTGAAGAGATATGGCATGGTAAGCCTACTGACTATTCCAATCTTAGAATCTTTGGATGTATTGCCTATTCTCATCTGAAAGATGATAAACTTGATCCCAGATCTCAAAAGTGTATGTTCTTAGGCTATCCTGAAGGAACAAAAGGTTATAGACTATGGGTTAGAAGTTTGGGAGGTTTTAAAACCATTGTCAGTAGAGATGTTGTTTTTAAAGAAAATGAGATGCCTTGTTTAAAACAAACTACTGAGACTAGTGATGACAGTAATCCCACTAATACAGAAGTTGAGGTGGAGCCTGATAATGTAGTTATCACTCCTACTGAACAAAATCCCACATATGATCCTCAACCTGTAGTTTCTAATGATGATTCTAACCTTAATCAGATTAGAAATGAAAGTCAAAATCAGAATCAAAACTTGGGATCTGATGATTACCTTTTAACTAGAGATAGAAATAAAAGAACTATCAAGGTTCCTTCTAGATTCTCTGATTATGACCTTGCTGCTTTAGCTGTAAATTCTTTTGATGTTTTAAGTAATAATGAACCTAAAACTTTTGATGATGCTATGAATGGAAGTGAATCTAATATGTGGTGGAATGCAATGAATGAAGAAATGACTTCTTTGTATAAAAATCAAACTTGGGAATTAGTTCCCGAACCTCCACATAAATCCATAGTATATTGCAGATGGCTATACAAGGTAAAAGAAGGTAATAACTCTTTTGACCTTCCTAAGTTTAAAGCTAGACTTGTTGCTAAAGGGTTTACTCAAAAGCATGGTGTTGATTATACTGAAATTTCTCTCCTATGGTAAAATATACTACTTTAAGAGTTATGTTTGCCTTAGTTGCTCATTCCAATTTAGAAATGGAACAACTTGATGTTAAAACTGCTTTTCTACATGGTGAATTAGATGAAAATATTTACATGAATCAATCTATTGGCTTATTGATAAACACAAGTCTGATTATGTGTGTTTACTTAAGAAATCTCTATATGGTTTAAAGCAATCCCCCATGCAATTGAATAAGAGTTTTGACACTTTCATGTTATCCTTAGGTTTCAATAGAAGTGATTTTGATCATTGCCTCTATTTTAAATCTGAACTTCCCAGTAATACTCTTGTGTTCTTACTGCTGTATGTGAATGATATGCTAATAATTAGTTCATGTGTTGACTTAATTAGTAATATTAAAATTGCATTAAGTTCAGAATTTGATATGAAAGATCTTGGCAATGCCAAGAAAATTCTTGGAATGGATATAATTAGAGACATGTCTAATTCTACTTTAATGCTAAAGTAACAGTCTTATATCTTGAAAATTCTGAAGAAGTTTTCTATGCTCGATTGTAAAGGAGTTTCTGTTCCTTTGGCTAACCATTTTATTCTTAGTAAAGACCAATGTCCCCAATCTGTTGAAGAATTAGAATATATGAATAAAGTGCCTTATTCTAATGTGATTGGTTCTGTAATGTATGCCATGGTTTGTACTAGGCCTGATATTGCTTATATTGTTAGTGTATTAAGTAGATATATGTCAAACCCTAAGGAACAACATTGGGAGGCTTTAAAATGGTTACTGAAATATCTGAAAAGTACTGCAAATGTTGATTTAGTTTTTGGACATTGTAGTGAAGGGATAAAAATGAAAGGGTATGTTGATACTAATTATGCTAATAATAGAGATAGTAAGAAATCTACTACTTCATATATGTTCACTCTCTGTAATTCTTGCATAAGCTGGAAATCTCAGTTACAACATATAGTGGCTCTGTCCACTACTGAATCTGAATATGTTGCAATCACTGAAGCTGTGAAAGAGGCTTTATGGCTGAAAGGTTTATTGTCTGAATTAAACTTACTCTATAATCCTGTTGTTGTGTTTTCTGATAGCCAATCTGCTATACAACTTTACAAGAATCCTGTTTTTCATGATAGAACTAAGCATATGGATGTAAGATTACATTTCATTAGGGACATAGTGTCCAAGCAATTGATTAATCTTGATAAGATACCTACTCAGCATAATCCGTCTGATATGGGAACTAAACCACTGCCTCTAAACAAGTTTAAATCATGTTTGAGTTTGCTTAATATTGATTCAGGTTAAGTGTGTTAAATATATCTAATAAATAGTATATGTAGTATATATGTTAGTTTAGATTATCTTGTTCTTTAAACTTTGTGTTTTTTGCACTAACTAGTTTTTAAACTTTTGCAGGTATCTGAGGCTATTATATAAACAGATGATTCCTTTCTTTTTGCACTATGAAGTTACATTTGGTTCAAGGTGGAGATTGTTGTAATATGGTGACCCAAAAAGGCTGTTAGCCCACAATGATGAATGGCCCAATTCTTATTATCCCACAATGAAGAAAAGCCCAGAGAAATGGCCCAGCTGAAAGTGCCCAGTCCGTTGGCCCAGAATTGATGAAACACGTTTATGCCTATTGCTGTAAATGCGAGTCTAATGCTGAGTCGCTGGTTGCTTGTCATCCGTTGATATTGTGCCGTTGATCTCAGACATTGGTCTGCCAGATAAATAGGCTCATTCAGTTATTTTCTAGGGCAACGTCTGTGAGTGCGCAGCTTTCATTTTTCTGTCTTCTCCGATTTCCTTCTACTCCTTCTTCTTCCTTTCTGTTGGTGAACCTTTGGTTCTCCTCTGGTGTGTGGAAAGGGTGTTGCTACAGTAATCTTAAATCGATTACTGTGTTATTGTCTGTGATTCGTTCTCTAATCTGTTGTGAGAGGACTTTTCTTGATATCGGTTAGAGGAGTTGTAATAGGAAGATATAAGGGCTATTCTGAGTGTTGTGGAGTTATAACTGTGATTCTTGAACGCTTGTGATTTCTATTAGTGCAAAGAGAGGCCGGATCTACTTTTGTAGAGTCTCAAAGGCATATGTAAGCACTAACGTGCTGAACTGTCTGTCCCCTAATACGGGACACTCATATCTTGTGTTCAGGAGCGGATCCAGGATTATGGTTCAGTGGGGGCGGTAAAAATTTATGTAAAAAATAATTTAAAACAAGACAATAACGATAATTCAAAATATAGTATTTTTTTATAATTGTTCTTTACGACTTTTCATACGTTGAAAACACCATATAATAGTTTCATTATCAATTTCATTAATACACCTCTTACAACATACACAACCAAACCATTTTCTATTCAAGAACTATAAAAAAAATACTTTCTGGACGAATTTGCTAAAAAATAGTTTGTTTTGTTTTTATCTTTGTTCATGTAGATTTTTATATCTCCACTACATGGCCATGGAAGAAATAAATTTTTTTTGATGGCCGGGCGGAGCTGGGATTCTAATCCAGTGAGGACAAAATTTAAGCACAAAAACAAAATATTGATATAACTTCAACACGTTAGAGATAGAAGTCTCAGCCACACACTTGATTCACCTCCAACACTACGTAAGAAAAAACTTAAAATAAAACTAAATCTATGACAATAAAAAAAAAGAGTAAAAACTCTGATAAATACTTTCTATATTCTTTAATTTTAACCCTCTTTTCCAAATTATGTAATTATTATATTAAAGAGAAATAAACTTGGAGATTTATTCATGCAATGACCTTATTTTTAAATTTCTCAAAGTTGAGAACCACAAATGAAATTTTGAATTTAAAATACACTCTCTCCTTCTCTCTCTCTCTCTCTCTCTCACACACGTCCTCACCTTCAAGGATCTGTAAGTTTTATATATACATATACCCAGAATTCTCACAGCATATATAACTATAAAAGAAGAAAAATTGATCAAACCCAGTGGGTGCAACCGCCCCCACTGGTCCCTGAGTGGGTCCGCCCCTGCTTGTGTTATCTGTTATTTTTACGTATATTTCTTATACTTATGTTTCTGTGAATGGAAAAGCAATGGTAAGCCTGAGAACGTAAATACCCCAACAAGATCTTAAACATATATCGAGCAATTTAAAAGCATAGATTCCTCTATTTGTCCGGACTCCGGAGACAGACGGCTCCAACTTTCACGCGTCAATGCGGAGCATGAGCCACCGCATGTGTTCAATTATAGCTTTGAACTTGAGGTGTACTCATTACAATGGTTTGGCTCGGATCGGTTCGATTGTCACTTGTGATTATTTTCGTTCTACTATTTTCTTCTTTTTATAGCAAATTCATCCTATCCAAGGCCCCGAGGGCATTGGAAATCTTATATATAGAAAAACTTAAAATTAATTGTATGAGATAATGCTGCTTGATATAGCTAAAAATCTCCTACTCTAAACTTTTGATTGTGATCTTAGTATGCGACCTCTTATTGGACGTCTTACCCCGAGAACCTCTCATGTGATCCACACACGAGTCCCCATAGCCTGACCTTGGGCCTTGTCCCAAGGTTGGTCATGGCCTCTCAAACATACACAATTCGACCTTTGAATATAAGCTCGGTTCAAGTACATAATCATGTTATATCTGTTGGCGGAATTTCTGTGAAATGACTCCGAAGCAATCAAACCGAATGAAATGGATGAAAATTAAGTCGAGGCAAGTGTTGAACACTTTTTCCTTAAGTCAATTTTGTCCCGCAATGGTGCCTACGGTATAAGGCAATTGACTCCTAAGATAGAATGGCTTCTGCTTGTGTTTGTAGCACTTCCAAACACAAGCACAACGAACCAAAATTGGTTTTGTACTCCAAAAGATGAAATGAAATGAAACCAGAATTTTATGCAATTAAAATACAATAATTTTGGTTCAAGAAATGATGAAATATGAATTCTTAGTGTTTGCATATATTTTCTGTATCAATCCTCTTCAAAATGGACGTCTAGAGGTCTTTTTTAACGTTGAAGATCAGTTGAAAACGAAAAGGTATGGAACCAAATCGTGCAACACTTCAAAAGGACATGTCTGTTCACGTAAACCTATGCGATCGCATGGTTTTACCAAGTTGCGATCGCAAGGTACAAAATTCAGAACAGAACTTGATCCAATTTAACCATGCGATCGCAAGGCTTTGTCTCCTGCGATCGCATGGAAGGACCCAAAAACGTTCTGCTTAAAATTTAGGCAGATTGCGATCGCAGGTGGAAATACCTGTGCGATCGCATGGTCAAAACTTTGACCCAAAATTGTCCTTTTCTGTAATTTCTCATTTATTCGATATTGGGTCGGGTTTATATATTTTGGCCAAGTTGACATAATGTCACTTTAGTTGTTTAACACTTAGTTAATTTCTCGAAATATTTAAACCAATTTCCAACAATATCGTAGTGACCTAAGTCTGATAAGATCACACTACTAGAGTTCCACTACATTTAAACTTTTTAAAACAATTTATATATATAACCAAAATTATAGGAAAATAAGAAAAAAAATTGGGCCAAACTTGAGACTAGGCTTATAGTTCAATTTAGTTATATCAAAGTCCCACATCTCAACTACTAAACTATAATCAACTCTTAAGTACCTCATTTATTTTATCATGTATTCTTGCTACTAAGTGCATATTTAGGAGTGCTGAATTAATTTTTAGGTAATTATAAGTTATGGATTTTATAGAATATATGTATAATAAATGAGTAGTAAATTGTAAGTCTTATAAAATATGTGAATAAAAAATATGTTTGACTAATTTAAATAATTTAAATTATAATTTAAATAATTTAAATTATAATTTAAATTTAGCTAAACAAGCTCTAAATAGTACCTCAGCATCATATGTTTGGGACGTCGAGCAGAGTAAAATTGTATAGAAATAAGGGGAGAGAAAAGCAAGTACAATTAATCAATTAATTGTATTTTGTAGTGGTAAATATTGAAATTATCTATTAATTAATTTTCCTTTTCAACGTTGTGGTTCCACCACACGTGTGTAAGTGCATGTACATAAGTACATTATCTCCAACTAGACAAGGACAAATAGATATATCCAAGATCTAATTCCCACCTACTAATACTAAATTCACTAACCTTAATTTAGTGCATTTTCCACAAATCATATCCAAATCAACATCAGTTTTTCACTCCCACCACCGGTACAATTAATATTCTTTGTCACATTCAATCATACACGCAACATGTTTGTTGTTAATTAACTGACACATAGTATTCAATACTGTTGTAATGTAAAATTAATTTAGCTTTCTTAATTAAAGCTAGACATGGCTCCATCCTCAAAAGAGACCTTAAGAGCATCTCCAATGTTAAATAGTTTTTAAAAAATCTCTTCTTAATGTCAGACACTTTCTAAAATATATATATATATGGCAAGAGAGAGGAAAAAAATAAAGAGGGAGGGAGAGAGAGAGAGAAGAAGGAGGAAAGAAAAGAAAAAAATAGATGAAAGAGATAGATACGATTTAATGAAAAATAGGTAGAAGGTGTTTAACAAGGTGTCTAAAATTAGACAGCTTGTTCAACGTCTTTTTACAATAAATACTACCACATCAGTTTTGTCTACTCTACATTATCGTCACATCAGCTAGACATTCAACATTAGGGGTGGACGTCGGGTGATTCAGTTCGAATAGTGGAAGAACCTGATCGACAATCCGAACCGAACTACTCGTTCATGTTAGGCTAGTGTTTTGTAAAAAGAACCGGAACCACCAACTTTCAACCGGAACCGAACTGGATCTAGAACCATTAATAGTTCCAATTCGGTTCCAGTTCTACCCATTTTTTTTTTTAATAATTGTCATTTTAAACTAAATACACAAATAAACAAAATTTGTAAATCATAAGCACCAAAAAATAGCATGAAAAATATCTAATAATCCAATCATACTCAATAATAATAATTAATAAAATCTTGGGTAATGTCGGATTCATCACTAATGGGTGTTGACGTCGGAACCTGCACCAGTCCACGTGCCAACAGATCTTCAGTCACTCCTCTGCCAGCTCGTATATTACCTGCACACTAGGACGACCGTTAGGCACCAAGATCTCCGAAGAAAAAGGGTCCGGCGATTGTTGGCACTCCGATGATCAAGTCAACTGCCGGTATATGAGAGATACACGAGTGCGGGAACAAAAAGGGGTGTGGTAGAGACAAGCAGGCAGAGATTTGAGCAGAGTTTAGGGTGGGATTCTTAAGCATAAAAAGTGCGTACCTTGGAAGAACTGGAGACGTTGTATTTATAGCGCAAGAATTCTAATTGATTTGGAAGACAAATCAATTCGTTCTTTAATTGGATCCTCCTTCCTTATGTGATAAGGATATCCAAGATTACCTTCATTCCTTGAGCTTATCACGTTGTATGATTTTAGGAGATCATGATTCGGTTTCTTTGTGGGGATTCATGCGCCCAATCCAACGCAATCTTTCTTTAATTACTCCTTTGGTTGTTCCGGCATATCGAGTCGCTCACTGGTTACGAATGATGAGAGGCCTGACAAGGCCCTATGGTTCGCATGTAAGTGTCGAGGCCCTATGGTTCGCATGTAAGTGTCGAGGCCCTCCACATGATTCGCGGATTTCTGGCTGCCGAAGGCCCAAGCGTGTGACGGGCCCTTCCAAGGCCCTAGCAGGGCCCAGGTAGGGTTCTCGACAGATTACGGACTAGGCCCTTACTGGGCTTGGATGGGCCTGTACTGACGTGGCAGCCATGTCGTAATCGTGTGGTAACAATAGTCCCCCAAGTCCAAGCCTATTATTTATAATGGGCGTGGGACTTTTGAGGATAAACAGAATGTTGATATGCTTCGCAGGAAATATATTCTCAAGGTGGTTCGGCAGGAAGTAATTCAACCTACCCAGTATAGTCCCCCAAGTCCGAAACCGAACATTCATGATGGGTGAGGGCTTCAAGGGGCCAGGCCAATGCTGACGTGTTCCCTGATGGCGTGATTCTATCTATCAAGACTGTCCCTCTCTCGTCAGGCAATCATGAGTGAGGGGGTGTACGCATTAAATGCGGTCGTGTGAGAAGGAGAATGGGGGCGCGCATGGGGCGCGTGCGTCCTTGATTTACTAAATGCGTAGGTTTCGCTTTCCCACCTACTATACCATTGAAGACACGCGTCGACCATCCATATGCCCAGATGGAACGCTTGGGATCCGGACGGTGGATGTGTGAGTGCGCCCTTATAAAACCAGGCATCCACCCAAATGTTGCACCTTCTTCTTACCTTCGTACTCACTGTAGTTATTCTGCCGATAAGCGAGACGTTTGTAGCTGGTGTGCCATTTGAGTTGTACATTCGAGGTAAGCGCTCAAAAAGCGGTTGAAATTTGCTTGCATTGTTTATTTTCATAGTCACAGTACGATTCCATTACCTGGAGACGGCCAAATGTCATCTGGAAACGACGACTCACAGAACCCGTCCGACGCTCCCACAAACCCTAGTATTTTTGGGAGCGTTTCTTCGTCGGCCTCTACATCATCTTCCTCTTCTGGAGTCGTGGAAGGGTGAATCCGGAGCCTCCAGTTGTGAACCCGTCGGCTCCATCGACGAGTGGGAGGGAGGTCAGGCCCTCCGTGCCGGTGGGAAAGATGGTAGTGAAGGGGGGGCCCGACGTGGGGGTGCCTGAAATGAGAGGATCTCTGGACAAGAGGGATGCTCCGGCTGCGAGGGCTCTGGACGAGGAGCTGAAACGGTCGGCAACCGAAGCATCCATGGCTCAGTCGAGGATCACAGAGGTAGAGTTGGAGGACATACGGTTGTCCTACGATATTCCTTCGACTGTGACACTCAGAGCCCCGAGCCCAGAAGAGCGTGCCGACCATCCTCCCGAAGGGTATGTGGCGGTCTACGAGCCTATGATGCAGCAAGGCCTTCGCCTACCCATGCATCCTTTTTTTCGCCAGGTGTTAAAGGACTGGAACCTGGCTCCCTGTCAAATAACGCCGAATGGCTGGGGGCAGATGGTAGCCTCCTACATTTTGTGGAGCGTTGCCAAGGCTGGTGGAGACTTGTCTCCTAGGGAGTTTGAGTCCATATACCAACCTTGCCGGTCCGCCGGCTGGTATAATATATCTTTCTGGTCGGGTCAGAAATGGAGGACGGCCACCGACAGTCCCAACAAGGTGCACAACTGGAAAGAGAGGTTCATCTTCGTTGGCGGAGATTGGGAATTTACGCCCGAGGACCCCCTTCCGCACGTGTCTATCCCTCGACATTTCGAGGATCTTGGTATAACCCGCCACATTCGTATGAAATTTTGATTACGATTCCTGACTTGATGTATTTATTCCTTTTTGCAGATTGCGGGAAGCCACCGATCCCGAAGAGAAGCCAAGGAGAGCTGAGGTCGAAGTGGGATAAGGTTCGATCTCTCAGCAGTGACTTCCGGAGCCTCAGGAACCTCTTGAGAGACGATAAACTTTTGGCCAGCTACGGACTAATGTGTAAGTCTCACTTGCTTCAGTGTTCTAGTACTATAGCGGAGAATTATCTGAGCACATCGCTTATTAACGTATGTGCTTAACAGCTTTCAGGTTCAAAAGCATGCCCACACTCCACCTTGCCCGCCCTGCTAGTGGAGAGGGGTCTTCCGCTCAGGTACCTGTCCGGGAGGCGTCCGGGTCATCGCAAGGTATCCCGGCTGCTGTGCAACCAGAGCCTGCCCCTAGTCAGGTCATTCCTTATCCCTCTCCTCCTGTGGCGACTGATCCGTCTCCCGGCCCCATCCCAGCCAAGGACAAGGGGAAGGGCATTGTCGAGGATGTGGGCGAAGCGGGTGTGCAAAAGAGGAAGGCTCCCGTGTCTGGAGAGAGGTTTATGGGGGATGCCCGTAAATCGGGGTGAACCGAGGGCGTAAAGAAACCTGGCCCCTCATCTGACCAAGGGAGCCCCGTCCGGATAACCCAACGTCGGAGAGAACTAGAAACTTCCGTCCTAGAGATGCTCCCAGCCCATCCCGCGATGATGGCGGCAAGCGTGCACAAGCACTGGACCCAGAAATAGGAGAAGACTGCCGAGGGGGCCACTGTTCGAGAGCAGCTGAAGATGGCAGAAATGAACCTGATACGGGGCCTGGTGCTGAGCAAAGAGCTGTTCAGTATGGTGGAAAGTTATGACGGCCAGTGCCATGAGGAGGGGGCCAAGTCCGCCAAGCTGTCCGAGGAGTTGAAAGCTGTTCGGCTCGAGAAGGCATAGCTAGAGTCTGAAAGAGAGGGACTTCGATTCAAACTCGACGCCGCTGTTGCAAGGGAGGCGGATATTAAGAAGAAATACGAGATTGAATTGAAGGCCTCGAAAGAGTGCCTGAAGGACGCTCGGGAACAAAAGCGGGCTGCCGAGACAGCTCGAAAACGAGCCGAGGAGCTTCAGAAGAGTGCCGAAGGGGCACTTCGCCCTGAAGAGGCCCAAAAATTGGCCGAGGACCGGGCACTAGCCGCCGAGGAAGCCCTTGCCGATGCGACTAGTAGGTTGGAGACCATCGTCGCGGAGGAGGGCAAGTTGTTGGCGGACACGAGGCTAGAACTGGAGAGAGTCCGGGCCGAAAGTGTGGTTGCCTGGGCCAAGGCGGTGGAGGCTTACCAGGATGCATTTGTGGAAACGCCTTAGTATCAGGACCTTGCCCACCGTTTGATAACAGCTGGAGGCGAGCAGTTGGTGGAAAGCATCATGGAGGTCCACCCGGAATGGGACCTTTATTTCCTTCGGCAGGACCCTGCCGAGGCTCAAGCTCCCGACGCTGGACCTAGTACTGCAGGTGATCAGGCACCCCCTCCAACTGAGGGAGGCCCGCAGTGTGCCGACCCTTGAAGAGGCGGCGGGGCACTTATATTTTGTAATCCTTATATTGTTTTGCCCGAGTTAATTGAAAACAAAATTGAAATTGTCTTTTTGCTATCCCGACGTTTCAATATTGTGTGCGCGTGGGGGGGAAAAGACGCTACAAATCTAAGAATCATCATCCCTTTGATATCAATGACGTAGGCACCTGGGGGTATCTAAAGCGTTGGCGTGGTTAATGCCTTGGGGAGTTGGAAAGTCCGTGCGCCGTTCCAGATTCCCTGTTATGACCATATTTATTGCATTGCACCTCTTTTCAACGTAGTCCTTTATAAATAGGATGCAAGCCTAACAAGACTCTTTCATCGTGAAACTGTTGCATCTAACCTGTCATTATCGTACGATAGAGATAGAAAACGTGTGATGGTGGTGCGGCTGGAGGGGATTTATTGAGCTTATCACGTTGCATGATTTTAGGAGATCATGATTCGGTTTCTTTGTGGGGATTCATGCGCCCAATCCAACGCAATCTTTCTTTAATTACTCCTCTGGTTGTCCCGGCATATCGAGTCGCTCGCTGGTTACGAATGATGCGAGGCCTGACGAGGCCCTATGGTTCGCATGTAAGTGTCGAGACCCTCCACATGATTCGCAGATTTCTGGCTGCCGAAGGCCCAAGCGTGTGACGGGCCCTTCCAAGGCCCTAGCAGGGCCCAGATAGGGTTCTCGACAGATTACGGACTAGGCCCTTACTGGGCTTGGATGGGGCCTGTGCTGACGTGGCAGCCATGTCGTAATCGTGTGGTAACAATGGGTCATGGGTTTTTCATTTGGACTTTGGGAGTTTATGTAATGGAGTTAATTTGGTAACGAATAATATGTAAAGTTAAAAAAAAAATGCAAATCTGAAAATTTAAAAAAAAAAAAAAAATTGGTTTTAACTGGGTATCCAGAACCGGTCTAGAACCGTCGATTCTCGGTTCTTTAGAACTGAATTCAGTTGTTTAGTGATAGGAACCGGACCGGATTTGGATAAAATATCCACCCCTATGAATCAACATAAAAGGTAGCATTGGAGATGTTCTAATATGGTGTGCACATGATCTAAGCCATGTCGAGCTTGACTGTCCGTCTCCCCCAACTAATTTCTTTTATATTTTTATTTTTATTTTTTTACTTCTAGATAAAATTTTTACCTAAACAAAAATTTAACCAATTATCGTTGATCAAATTTGTTGTCTTCAACTCTATGCTCTCTTGATTATTCTATCAATCAAAATTTGACACATTTTAGTCTTTAAGAGAAATATAAAAATACAATAATGTTATTTGCAGTCACTCACTACCGGTAGTCATCATACGTGACATTATTCAATTGGATGAATTATTTACTTTAATTAAGTAATGTATTTATAGCCATTAATTATGAATAATTCATCTAATTAAGTAATGACACATATGACGACTATCGATAATGAACGACTGCAAATAGCATTACTCATAAAAATAATATGTCCCATTAAAATTTTGACAGTTTAAAATTATAGTGATATGTCAAATTTTAATTGTTGCCGTTACTGTTTCGTGGAAATTCGGTAGGCAAAAAAAAGTGACAAAAATGAGAATATATAGACTTCTTTTTACAAAATTTTAGTACTATTTTTGAGTAAAATCTAAACAAATGGTGTGCTGACAGAATGCAATCAAGTAACGGCGTTATAAAGTCAATAAATGAGGTAACCCAAAATCTACACCAAACTGTACAAACTATCTCGGGAAATTGGTTCAAATGGTCCCCAACTTTTTCCTTTAGTGTAGAAATGGTCTGTAATCCTTTTTTTTTTTTTTTGTGCATATCAATTCCTAACCTATGTGTTTTGATTCACAATTAATCCTTATCTAATAAAAGAGACAAAAATACCTTTAAATTTAATTAAAAAAATTTTAATTAGATTTTTAACATTTGTAAAATGTACAAATATACATTTATTAAATAATATTTAATTTAGCATATTAAATATATTACTATAGTCGTGTCAATTAAATTTTTCGTAAAAGAAAAATGTAAAATTATTGCGCGTTAGGTATATGTAATTGCTATGTGATATAAAAAACTTGAATAAAAATTAAGTTAAATAAATAAATGAATAGCGTATATAATTTTATGACAGTGAACTAATCTTATTATATTTTTTTAATATACAAATACTAACAAAATTAATTTACACATTATGTTTTATTTTTTGAACAATGAATTAAAATATGAACAATACAATTCGAGTTCTAATATTTGTAGTTAATAAATGAATAGCTCAATTAAATAAAAATATTTGAGAATCAAGTTTGTGACAAAGTTATTTTTCTTTTTATGTTGTAACGATAAAATTAAAGTTTAAATTTTAAATAATATGATTACTTAATAATAATAAAATAATTTTAATTAACGAATTTATTAATAATTATGAGCTTAAATTTTAGTTATTTTATAATAGTTCGTAAAATATATAAAATAATTTAGTATATTATCAATTTGTTAGTTTTTTTTAATTTTTTATAAAAAAAAATAAAAATATTAGATCCATTTACACTTTTTGCAAATGTTAGAAATCCAATTAAAAATTTCTCTAATTAAAAAGAAGGATATATTTGTTTTTTTCGTTAAATAAGGACTAATTTGTGCACGCGCATAAGCTAAAAACTTGTATATTAAAAAATAAAAATTAAAGACCAAAGACAAATATTAAACAATTTTCCTACTATCCGTGAGATTCAAGTAACAGCGTTTTTTTTTTTTTTTTTTGGTTGACAAATATGAAATTACTTGTAGAGAGAGAATCAATTACAGGACACTGATCTCCTGCCCTTTGTGGGCAGAAAAGTCAGCATGTGAGCACTTGATATAAAAAACTGTTTTTACATCAAGTGCCCACATGCTGACAAATCAGTATGTGGGCAAGAATTTCCTGTCCACAAAGGGCAGGAGATCAGGACTCATCAATTACAAGCTAGGGTAGAGAGAGAGAGAGAGAGAGAGAGAGAGAGAGAGAATCAAAATTCAAAAGTGTACTCGCGTCGACTCCAGATTCTGCTTCCCCAATCAATCATTTCATCTCTTCCCTATAAATTCCTTCCAATTTTCCCCATTTTCACACTTGAACAATACCCATTTTCCCCTGTATCACAAGTCTCAATTCTTGAGCTCAAACTATTCTTCTCCAAGCAACCTATTTTTCATGGCTGAAGAATTTCAAGAATCTGAAGTAATTTTCCAAGAAACTTTGGGACTTGAAGACTGGGGGGAGGACTGCAAATTTTTAGTTCATTTGAATTCCCGGGAATCCAGAAATATCAAGGGAAGGAGAAAGAAGTCGAAGAACAAGAAGAATTCAGTTCCTGTAAATATCCCGGAAAATGTGTCTGGGAATTCATGGTTTGGGTATGTAGATTCGGATTTTTTCGATGAAGATTGTGATGACGGAGAAATAGTCCCACCCCACGTCATCATCAGACGGCGGGTCACCAGGAAAATGATGGCGTTTTCCGTCTGCACCGAGATTAATGGAAAGAGACTTAAAGGAAGAAATTTAATGGAAGTCCGGAATTCAATTCTCAGGTTGACAGGATTTCTTGAAACCTGACTTCCGGAAAAAGCCAGGAATAATTTGTTAGCCATTTTTTCTGGGTTTAATCTCCATCCTTTTAAGTTGTTATAGAATCTTCAGAATGTACCTGAAAATTCTTTTTCTCGAGAGAGAGAGAGAAACTAAATTTGAAACCCCAAAATTAATATTCTTATTTTTTCTTATTACAAAAATGATTCTTAGCTTAAGAAGATTCAGTGTGTTCTATCAGGTTTATCGTTATGTTCATGTTTCATCAAGAATTTTTCAATTTCCAACAGTTTCCAATAGTTGGAGATTAGTTTGTAGAAATCAATAAATATAATCCTTTAATAAACTATAAATTGGTTCTTTGTTATCTTAATTAATTTATTATTAAAATGACAAATGACAAATTATTTTATTGTTTCAATTGTAAGAAGCAAAATCGCCTTTTTTTTAAACCTTCTTCTCAAGAACATGCTTGACTTGACTATTCAAAATGAAAGTGCATTCCCCAGTTGGAACTGAATCTTTCTTTCTTATCATACTATCGAATTCATAAAATACTACATAATATAGTTCGCTTATTTCATTTAAGACGTAAAATTAGAATATTTTCATTTTATCTCGTCCATTTTTGTTTCATTCAAATTCATTAGAAAATTTAATTGAATTAATCATTTTTAGTGATTTTATGTAAGAATAATGTTATTTATTAGTCGCTGATTACCGTAGTAAATTTACGTGACATTACTCAATTATAGAAATTATTCATTCCAATTGAGTAATGTTATTCATTGTCAGCAAGTATGAATAATTATTACAGTTGAGTAATGTTATATAGACTGACTACGATAGTCAACAACTATAAATAATATTTAAATGATAAGTAGTAAATGGTAGGAACTAAAATAACTCTCCTAATTAATCATGTTTGGATTTAAAGGGATATACATATTCAATTATTAATTAATCCTTCTAACTCTCATATCTTCTTTATTATTCTGTAAAAATCAAATTGCACTATTGTGCGTATCCAAATTAAGAACCAAGACTATCAAATCTCAATTTTAGAATACAAGATTATTTGAGAGAAAAAAAATGAAAAAACATATCTCAATCTTTTCTTTTTCTCTCTTTTCTCACACTTATAAAACATTATAGACTATTTCAGGAGGTACTAAATTGACATAATCGGACATGTATAATTCAAACTTCAATAATTAGACTTAGTCAACATGACCTAGATTGTACACTTCAATTATTCATCTGAGCTGATCACTCCACTAAAGATCCAAGATAAACTCTCGAATTATATAAATAATATAGGCAATTTATATTCTCCGTAATTACATCATTTTGACTTGTCTTACCCCACCAAACATCGAATAAATAATGCAAGGCTAAAATGTTCATTTCATCCTTTCTAATTATTATACCACTTGAGCTTATATTTTCTCCAATAGTTTCTATACATACAAATTATTGTGTTAAATACTGAACTAAGTGCTTGCTTGTTTTAGTTTAAATTATAATTAAAGATGGTCAAACACAATTTTTATCCAAATATTTTGTGGAACCTACAACTTAGTACACACTTATTATTCACATATTTTATAGGATCCACAATTTATAAGCACTTAAAAAATAATTTCAACACTACTATTAGATGGGTGCGGCGAATTTCGAATGCGAATACATATTTATTACTTTATTTGCTTTCAACTCCCGAAGTACTTGACCATATTATTTGTTCTCACCCATTGGCACAGTTCACAAATAACAACCAATATTCCATTACAACTTTATTAGAATGAAATACCAATATTTGCACACCGGTCTATAAAGAATAATGAATAGTATCAATATGTACTTCTTTATGCAATCACCCAGTTTATATTGTCACGTAACGAAGGAACTTAATCTTTGTGAGTATAAATGTAACAATTGTTTGAAACATAAATATATAAACAATAATTATTTGATAACGTTCAAAATATATAATTATTATAGTATGATCCTAATACTTTTGAACATACATGCATATATCGCAACACCAACATCCACACCTGGTTTATTCAGTAACAATTGCTTTTATACAAGTTTTCTGTATAAATACTCCGTTATGTGACTTGATAAAAAAAAAAAAAAAAATTCGCTTAAAAATGTTTTAAAAAATAGTTGTCATCAATTCATTAAATAAATTTTGTGCATTTCTCAATTAGTTGACACGCAACTATTTTTTATCTTTTTATAATTCTAATTCTCCACTTAATTCAAATCGTTCAATATGAACATATAAAAAAATATTTTTGTGACTGGGTTGATCCAATGAATTGGGTTGGGCTAACATATTTCTGGTTCATACAAAATTTAGCAGGATCGGCTCGATCCAGTTTTAAGTGTGGTCGTGCTTTGACGGACTAGACTGATCCAATCCTGCCATTTGTCAGCTCTACATACGATACATGAAAAATATTAATTTA
Source organism: Forsythia viridissima (assembly GCA_030279155.1). Taxonomy (NCBI): domain Eukaryota; kingdom Viridiplantae; phylum Streptophyta; class Magnoliopsida; order Lamiales; family Oleaceae; genus Forsythia; species Forsythia viridissima. Next base: position 27,633,838 of record CM059039.1, read on the forward strand.
TTAGGACTCAAGCTTTAGGAGACCGAATAATTGATTGACTTGCAATTTTAGTTACCAAATTAACGAGGATTAAAGAATGAAAAAAAAAAGGCATTTATTACAATATTAATTAGCTCCATGTGATTATGCCACTAAAATATGGTAGATAAACACTCCACGGGAACGAAGATTAATTAGGTGGCAGAGTTAATTAATTTATATGAGTTAATAATGAATAAATTAAATAAATCTAATACTTTGATTTCGATAGCTAATCATTATCGATCCCTCTTACTACGTACGTTTGTTATGATTAAAAAAATAATTTAATAGTGTAAAGATTCCCAATTTAGTTCCACTTATTTCTATCCTTTGTAATTACGTCAATTTTGTCGTCGTGTTATTCTAAGATAATACCCAACAAAAATGGTGGCCAAATATAAGTTTAATCCGTTCACATTTGAGTTTAGCCTCTTTGACAATAATAATAATAATATATGTACATTTACAAAACAATCCACGAACATATTATATATTAGTGATGACAACGAGATGGAGCGGAGTTGGGACGGCTAGTTTCGTCCCCCTGCCTCATCAGAGATTTTCAACCCCTTGTCTCTGTTAGATTGTATGTTCAAATAGTATAATTTTGCGACAATTTATATTGAATAAAACTTTAGTTTGTATGTGTTTAATATTGAACATATAAATAAAGTGTCAATGATCACTTGTAATAATATAAGTTGGGTACTTGTGTTGAAAACTATAGTATGACACACAACTTATATTTTGATCATGAATAAAATTGTTCACAACTAATATATAAGGGTTGACGTCTTTTACTTAAAGGTTGTAGTATTGACTATTTAATCATTTGGATATGTGATTTGTTCTTATCGCAGAAATTGTTTAATGATGACACTAGTACTTGGAGTGTATTGAACGGACCACATGTCGAATTTAATTATATTGCATGACCGTGTAAATAATTAAATTTCACTTGATCCCCAGATATTTCATCAAAATCCATTGACATAATTGTACATATCTTTTCGTTAGTTTGATAGTTCTTTGATTCACCAATGAGTGAGATCAATTTAATTGATCAAATATCTCAGTGAGTTAGGAGTTTGAAAATAAGAGAAGTAGAGAACACGAATTCGTGTCGGGAACAATCGCCCTAAAAAATAGGTCGAGCGACAATTTAAGTATTTTCTGTTGAATGATTATAAATCTGAACTAGTGTTTAGTGACGGCTAAACTTCGACTCTGTGAATTAGTTCACAACACCGTTGAAGAAAATGTAACTTAAAGTTAGCGAGAATATTAGAGGGGTAAAATGGCTATTTATGCTCATACTTAATTATCGGATCTTGGATAGGGATGAAATATATATACGGTAGGTCAAAGGAAAATATTACAGATTCTGTAATCTTATATATTTCGAGAGTGTAGTCTTTTGCCTTTAGTAAAAAAAAGTAAAAGACGAATAATTAGATCGAGCGGTCTAGGGTCTATGGTCGACTAGACAGAATCTAATTATTGGAGCTTGAAAATACATGTCCGCACAAGTTATATGGTAACTCTATAAAGTTTTGGGCTTAAACACAGTTACTATGAAAGTTTTGGACTTGATTGATATAATTTCAAGAATTACATGTATAATTAAGTCAATTCTAAAGCTAATTAAACTTGGATACAATTAGGATTCTTGTCCTATTTATATCTCATTGCATGTGACGTGAAATCAATTTTTCGATCAATTAAGAAAAGAGGAGAAAGAAAATTCTGAAGTCTTGTTCGGCTTGATTTTTGTTTTCTTTCTTTTTCTAAATATGTCCAAACCGGAAATTGGTTTTTAATTCAATTAAAAGGTGCATACACGTCGGTGTAATCTATACTTGAGAGAATACCACAGAAGACTTGAAAATTGAGAGCACCAAGTTTGTGAATCAAAAGCGAAAAGTTCGTGAATCAGATCAAGAAACAAATATCGTTTATCGATTCAGTTACAATACTAAACTCTTAATATTTAATTATAATAAATAGGCAAATGCATAGTAAAAATCTTAATTGAATGAATCAAATAAAAATTTTATTTTTCGATTAATTCTCGTGACAATTTTCAACAACTTCATCCTCATTATCCCTACTTAAGACAGGGCAGGAGACGGGGCTTGGGAAAGCCTCGTGTCCATAAACAGGGCAAAGATCATGTTCCTGATCCCTGCTCATAAACTCAATTAAACAGAAAATACCCGTCGCGTTCAAGACAAGGTCCGCAAGGATCTAGTTTAATAGTATTTTTTGTCATTCGTATTTGGTATAGATTATTAAGATATACTTAAATAGGATGTTGTTTTTTCCTTCTATAATATTGTTGAGCCAAAGGGACCACGTGTGTCTCCCGGTTCTAAGACAACCATGATTAAGGCCACGTGCCCGATAACTAACTGGTATAATGTGGATGACATAATTAAAGTCATAATATTTTGTTAAGATAAGCTTTCATGAATTTATTGCAATATAAAAGGAGTAATAAAAAAAAATATAATAATTAGTCTACCTACCAAAAAATAGTATTTAAACATAAGTCCCCTTTATCAAGAGGAAACTAATTACTGACTTTTTCAAATATAAAGTTTGAAAATGAATCCCTAGTAATAAAGTGTGAACTTAATTTTTTTTTTTTTTAATTAACTTAGCTGACTTAATCAAATTTAATGTTTCAAGAAAAAAGAAAACAATTGACAAAGTCCATGGATCAAAATGTGGATTGTTGGGACGCAAGTGGGATTATTCAAAACAATAATCATAATCGTAGAAAATTTTTTCCACTACGAGAAGAAAAAAGTACTTAAACACTCGTGTGTTACTACGTCTTCAATTTCACCTCTCACAAAATTATCTCCTCTAAAATTTGCTGACAGCTTCAATCCATCTTCCTGATTCGATCATTCTCTATCAACCGATCATCTTCAAAATCTGTTTACCTCCTTAATCAATCTCATTCTACCAATCATTTTCAAAATCTATTCACCATCTCAATTCATCATCATAATAAAACCTACGATCAGATCCCACCACAAAGAAGCAATACACTAGTTTAAATAATTTGAAGAGCAATCTAGAAGATTTGCAATGACTTGTTGGAATTATAAAAAATTATTCTATCAATAGAGAATAATACACATATTTATTAGACGTCAAACATAAATAAATGTTCCGTAATTATTTAAAGACTTTGAAATACATGACTATTTACTATTTGAAACTATAATGTCTTTGAAAAGATTCACAGCTCGCTTTGCAACAAATCAACACGATAGTTGTTAAAAATTGAATTCCATAGTTTTGTTGTTGTCAATTGACGTCAAATATATGTTTATTACACACGCATTAGGGTTTGGATTTATTTATACACATGATGTAAAGGAATTTGAACTTGTTGGTTTATGTATGTATCAAATTCAGTATTAAATTCCTAATGGTAACAGATGTGGCCATTTTTATGGATAACGTGTATGTACAATGCGACTTCTATTATAATTTTAGTTCCACAATTTGATTTACAATTTTGGAAATAAGAGTCGCTATCACCGTAAAGGATTTGGCTAACACGTCTAAAAATAGCCAATAAAGTTTTTCAAAGTGGCGAAAAAGGAAGATAATTTTGCGTATGGGTCAACTCTGCTGCATACAATTGGAGGAGTGCGTACTGTACCAATTAATACAATTACTTACTTTATATTAGTATAATTAGTGGATAAACAAATACGTGGTTAGAAATAGTTTAGGCGTAACGATGATTAGTGTTCCTAACATGTCGATGATTACATAACTAGATGACATTTCATGATCTGATATCTTGTTTAGCCTATTATAATGTCTACAGCAAAAGTTAGACGTACTTTTAATTTTCAATTACAAAGTCCTTTATGTGTAAGTCTAAATATTTTTTTAAATAAATTTCTCATTTTCACGACATTCTTGACCTAGTCGAAGGTCAAGGGTAAGAATGTAGAGATAAGAATGAATAGAGGAGTTGGGGGTCGAGTCCTGCTCCGTAAAAAATCGTTTTTTCTATAGTGTAGAAAAATAAGATTTAGTGTAGATTTTTTTTTTTCCCAGTAACAATCCAAACTCCAAAAATTTTCGTTTCCATCCATAGTTGGGGAGAACTAGGGCATGCGTGCAAATAAGGAGTTGAGAAGAACATGTGGGGATGGGGTAGAGACGTGAGGGGTAAGGGTTGCTCAGAGAGAAGGCACTGGACTACTCAGGGTTACAAGGTTGAAGAAGGTGGAATTTGAAGAAAAGGATAAATAAAGTAACATTTTGGAAATTTAGAAGTACAAGGTTGGTTTTATGAAATTTGTGGAAGTGAGTTTTGTTTTTGTTTTGTTTTTAAATGAATTGTGCTTTTAGTTTAGGCCTTTTCAATTTAATTTCTCTTCTTTTAGTTTAGGTCTTCTTAATTCAATTTCTGTTCGTATAACTTGTATATACAAGTTTTATTCTTGTAAACGAATATTCAAATTAGCTAGAATGAAGATAAGACCAAACATCGGAATAATCAAATAGACAAATTAAAAATTACTATTATTTTATTCAAACCATTAAATTGCCTATAAGTCACCGTAATTAACTTGTTTTAAATTAGGTCAAAATATTTTTTAAAATTGTCATTAAATCATACTCTTTAGCGATATTTCATATTAATTCCGAAATTATCCATGTGATCTATATTTAAACTTCAACGCAGCAACACACGTGGCTACTATCTTTTTCTGCGCCTTCCTGCCAGCTATTACAGCTCGTCGCTTGCATTTCACGACACACCGCCGGCCACCTAAACTTTTCCCACTGTTTTTTGTAAGTAATAAGAGTGAATTCACAATTTTTTTTATGTTCTTCTTATTCCTAATCATGTAAAAGATAAAATTTTAATCTTTAACAGTTTGCTATTGTTATCAGGTAATGACGGTGATTCTGAGAAGTGTTGGACAATCCATAAATTATAAAATTTTGAAAACAATTGCTTCTTGAATGTTATTTTGTAGGTGAATTCAGTTTTTATGAATATTTTATTTTTTTATTTTTCTTGAATTATGTTGTTTTTGTGGAAGATATTGTTTTTTGATATATAAGAACACAATTATTTTGTATCATTTTTTTGTCGAATAAAAGAAAACAATATTTGTTTCACATACATCAATATTTTATTTGTTTGGGAATGTAACTATCACACATTCATGTGTATTGTTTGATACTGTATCATAGAAAATAGTGTCTTAATAAAACAGTATCACAAACAGTATCGTATTAAGAACACTATCTTGCAATACACTATCACAAACAATATTTATTATGAACAATATTTAATCATCTTAATATAACAATAACACAGATAAAATATTTTAATATTTCAGCACATTATTATATTAATAAAACAAACATATTAAAAGTAGCCAAACATGGTATAATATAACGAAAGTTAGTGTACATTATTAAAAGTAAAACAATATCATATAAAATAGTATTATAATAAAGTAATATTATAATAAAATAATATCGTGTTTGAATTACGTTTTTTGCAATTGTAGAGACATATTGGTCTTTTATCGTTGAAATATGACTTTAATTGAATAAAATTTGGGTCATATGACTTAAGAGTCCATGAGCGCAAGATCAGAGACTGATTCTGAATTTTCCCATAAATTAAAGAAGAAAAATGTTTGTTAGTCCAATGGATTGGGGCCACAAGTCCAACCAATTGTCAGGCTTCAAAGCCCTAAAATTGAAGAAATAAGGCTTCAAGGCCTAACAAAGTGGACCAGCCCACAAAGAATTATAGAATATCTTATGGTCCAAGGCCATAATTGAGGTCAAAAGGAGATCAACCCAATTAGAAGTCCAGTCACGTTAATCCAATCAAAATCCATGATCAAATGGTCTCAACGATCTCAACGCTTAAGATCCAGAGAAAACCAGCCCAAAGATTATCTTCAGAAATATTTAATTTGCCATATACTTAATTTTATATTAAAATTTCACAATTACTTTTTAATATTTTAAATTCTAAATATAATAAATACAATACATGTAACACACATTTTTTCTAAAAAATATAACAAACGTAACATTTATAACAAGTGTTACAAAGATACAAATAATATTTTTCGAATAAAAAAAATTAGATAGTATTTTCTAAATTATTTTATATTTTGTAGTGTATGGTAAAACTATCCCAAATTTAAACAAGAAGCTCAAAACCAAAGATAGAGTCCACGTGGAATTCACTAGGGTTGATGGGTTGTCAATGAGAGATTGTGAAGACTACGACGCCCGTCTAGACTCTTACTATCACCTTCACCCTGGGCTTGGGATTTCTACCGTATAGGCGCCGCTATGCCCAACACTACACCACATTTGATTGATGACAATCAATTGTCAAACTAGCAATAAAAAAAGAAAACGGCCCATAATTGAGATAGTAAACTCTATGAATTAAGAAATTTATGGTTGAGAATATTTGATTTGAGTTGAGAATTATATAATGTGACAATTCTTCTTGAAAAGATGTCCATATTTTTCTTATGATCACTAGAATTAGAAATGTTACTTGGAGAGTCAATTTAGAGGCTCAAAGAAGTTTATTAAATCATGGAGGGGTTAATTTTAGTATCTATTGGTCACTGAAGTGTGTTAAAAATTTTAAAATAGTCATTAATGGGAGTTGCTGGTGTATTGGGGCATGTAGCTTAGAGGATCAAATTCTCTTTCGATATGTTCTTCAAAAAAATCGATCTTTGTAGCTGTTAGGGAAAAAAACTAATTGATGTACAAATGTAACAATGTATTTTTCCTCTTTTTTTTTACCGTACAATTAAAATAAATGTTATCAACTCAACCAAGTAATATAAATACCAGAATAATAAATAAAGCTAAACAACACTAGAATTATTTTTTAATGTCGTAAAACCCTTTAAGATAAAGGGAAAATCGAAGGGGCAAACCAACAGTAGTCCACTATCAGCCAAATAAATATTACAATATTTATTCTCCAAATTTATACCCTAAATCAAGAGGTAATCCAACACACAGCAAATCAACAACACATTATTGACTCACTATAATAACCATTATCTAATACAATAGATAGAACCTCAAAAATATAAAGCCAATAAAAAAAGAAAGATCTCACCAAACAATCAATGGTGAAATACAAGATATAAAGAAGAAAGTCCAAAAATTTGTGCCTAAATTTTCTTTGCCAAACCATCTTTTTTTCCTTCTTTTTTAATTTATCTGTGCGTGCGTTTTTATTTGTTCTCTATGTGTGCGTGTTCTCTATTCTGTGACCACAAAAAAACCCACACACAGCCGCTACCCTTTTGCGCGTATATATATTCTCTGTACCAGAAAACTAATATTCTATTCCAATTACAATTCGTGGGATCAATAATTGCAAGCTTATTCCTCTAGGTTTTAATTATAATTTCACTTAAATCCAAAACTTATTTAATTCTCATAAACTAGACCTATTTAATTAAAATAATCAACTGGTCTAATAATTTAAAATCCAACACTAGCTATATAAGAAATCCTTAATTTTAAAAATAATTATTTTTTTAGAAAAATATTAATAATTTCAATTAAATGTTTTGAATCCCGACTTACGCCTTACCATGGCATTACTCTACCACTAAGTTAAAAATGCGGCAAAAGAAAAAGAAGGAAAATCCATGGGTATTTATGCTCATCGTCTCCTTTATATGGATATCATAGGCATTTCTTATAGTACTAATTATTCAAGTTCATAACAGTTATACTAATGGCCACTCGACTGAAAACATTAACCTATAATTCTACATATCACTATTAAATTCCAACGTGGACACGTGAAGCCATTGGATAGCATTGGAAGTCACATGACCTCCAAAAAAAAAAAAAAATTCCATCTCTATTTTTTTTTTATTTTAAACCAAAATTGAAATGTATCATGCAAAAACCAAAAGCCCGGACCCAATTAGGAGGTAACCTGATGACTGAAGTCACTCTCTTAGCCTTCTCACGTAAGCCGTATGCCGTAACATTTATTTCATCCTTTGTTTCTCTCCACCTCTCCTAAATCCCTAATTTATTCTCCAATTTTCAAATTAAATTCTTCCATCACTAACCATGGCTCTATTGTAAAGAAAAACTTAAAGATTCAACGAGACTACGACAGCACAGGCACAACAACACAGCACGGAAAGTGGAAACTCGACTCTACAACATAGGTGAGTACTTACTCGTGGTTGTAGTTAGTGGAAATTAATTTAGATAAAAAAAATTGCTTTATAAATATGGAACTCAATGTGGTAACCTTAACACTTTAACATTATTATTTTAGTTTTGTATATATTTTCAGATTTTCAGTTATAATTAATTTGGGTAATATTTGAAGTTTTGAACTGGGCACGAAATTACCCATCGAATTTGGGTATTTTCATAGAGTTTACCTTATTAGTTATTATCTCTATTGTGTATTTTATTGTTGATAATTGATATTAATTGATGATTATTGTTTGTATTCTGGATGATAATATTGAATTCAATATAAAACAGGTATGAAGAAATATTACAAACGCAAATCTTCAATTTTTTCGATGAGCAAAAAATTAATGAAAAGAGGATTTAGGATAAAAGTGACCAAAAAGGATGAAACAAATGTTAGTGATGAAATGAATGTTATCGATGAAATTAATGAAATGGATGCTCAATATGTAATAAATGAAGGGGATGAAATAGATAAAATTGATAAAGTGGATGGGAATGAAATGGATAAGGTGATGAAAAGGATGTTCGGGGTGAAATTGATGCTATACAACTTCCTTCATATCCTGGATTAAGAATTTCAATTAGAATATGATGTTAATGTTGGGGATGAAATTCGAAGAACATATATACAAAGGGGTCCTTGTCAACCTCACAACCATACATATCCACCAACAAAAATAGGAAAAAAAGACAGACGATTTTGTTATTCTTGATTTAATGAATATCCTAGTTGGTTGGAATATAGTATAGCTAAAGATGCCGTGTTTTGCACCTCTTGCTATCTTTTCAAATCATGTGGTGGTGATTCATTTGTTCGCAACGGGTTTTCAAACTGGAAAAATAAAGTGTGATTTCAAAGGCACGTTGAAAAACCAGGTAGTGCATACAACCAAGCTCAGATAACATATGAATGCTTCAAGAATCAAGAAAAAGGTACTGCAGCGTGTCTCTTGAAGCACTCACAACAAACAAGAAATGAGTACCGAATTCGTTTAACTACATCAATTGATTTTATTCGATTTCTTATTCGACAAGGACTTGCTTTTTGTGGACATGATGAATCTGAAGATTCTAAAAATCAAGGGAATTTTCTTGAAATGTTGCAGTTTTTATGTGATCATAACAACAAGATCAAGTCTGTTGCCTTGAAGAATGCTCTTGAAAATCTCAAATGAACATCACTAGATATTCAAAAGGATATTGTAAGCATTGTCGCTTCTGAAACAATTGATGTTATTATCAATGATATTGGTGAAGATGGGTTATTTTTTTATTATAGTTGATGAATCTCGTGACATTTCAGCGAAGGAGCAAATGTCAGTTGTTTTGCGTTATGTGAAGAATGAGCAAGTAATTGAACGTTTTATTGGTATCGAACATGTTTTTAGTATTTTGGCTCTTTCGCTTAAGACTACTATTGATCATTTATTCTCTAGATATAACTTAAGTATATCTAGATTGAGAGGTCAGGGTTGTGATGGTGCTAGGAATATGCGAGGTGAGTACAACATTCTTAAAGCACTTATTTTGAATGAAAACTCGAGTGCTTTCCATATTCATTATTTTGCTCATCAACTTTAACTAGCTCTTATAGTTGTGGCAAATAAGCATATAGAAATTGAAACATTCTTTCATTTAGTTGGTACTGTATTGAATGTTGCTGGAGGCAGTGCTAAGCGGGCAGATCTTCTTCGAGAGAAACAAATACTAGAAATTTTTGAAGCACTTAATGTCGGCGAATTATCAAGTGGACGGGGCCTAAATCAAGAAATTACTTTGAAACGTGCTGGTGATACACGTTGGGGATCCTACTATAATTCTTTACTTAACTTGATTGTCATGTTTTCATCTACAGTTAATGTTATTGAGTTGATTGCTACGAATGATACAAGTAGTGGAGGAAAAAGAGCTTAAGCACGTATTTTATTGGGCTCAATAATAACATTTGGATTTTCATTTAGTCTACATCTAATGAAAAAGATCTTGAGAATTACTGTCGAATTGTCAAAAGTATTACAAAGGAAAGATCAAGACATTGTCATTGCCATAAAATTAGTGAAAATATGTAAAGAATGACTCCAATGGATGAGGGATAATGAGTGAGATTCATTTCTAGAAACGGTTTATACTTTTTGTAGTAAGCACAACGTTGATGTCCTTAACATGAATGACATGTTTGTACTTCTAAGACGTTCAAGGCATAACACGGTAACAAATTTACATCACTTCCATGTAGATTTGTTTTATGCCGTAATTGATTCTGAGGTAAATAGTGACTTACTCCTTTGTGTAGCATACTTGTGTCCAAATAATTCATTTTCTGCTTTTGATAAGAACAAATTAATTTGTCTGTGTAAGTATATTATCCTAGAGATTTTTCAGCAGTGGATATCTTGGCAATTGAGGAACAACTTGAGACATATATTATTGATATGCACTCCGACAATGATTTTAGAGGATTACGGAGATTTGGTGATATTGCACAAAAGTTGGTTTTGACAAAGAAAAGTGAAGTGTACCCATTACTTTACAAACTTGTGACATTGACATTGATTCTACCAGTGGCTACTGCTACAGTTGAGAAAGTATTTTCTGTAATGCATTATATGAAGAATCGATTGCGAAATCGAATTGAAGATAAATGGTTGAATGATAGTTTGCTTTTGTATATTGAGAATGATGTATTTAATAATATTGATAATGATATAATTATAAAACATTATCAAAGTACGAAAACACGTAGTAAACAGTTGTAATATGGTATCAAATAGTTTCATTATTTTGTCTACAATCTTTTTGTAATTTAATTTGTGCATCCTTAATTTAAAATTTCTAGATCCGCCACTGCCAGCTGACTGTATAATTAAATCAAACAAATATAAGAAAATTATGTTTGACAATTACGTATTTAGTGGTAATTAACATGTCATGGTCTAACATAACGTACTAGTAACATCAAATTTGTGTACATATTGAAATTTAATAATCATACATAAAATTTTATGTTCACGTTTAACATTGAGTGACCATTTGAAAGAATCAAGACCAGGGGAGGGGAGGGGAGGGGGACCAAGCTCAGTTTCCTTTTTTCTTGCCCTTAGTTATTAATCATATTAATTTTTACTCTTAGGTTTTTTTTGGAACATTTTTAGTTTTGGTATGTAGAAATTGAATCAATTCAATTAAAAACAACAACATTCACATTTTCACATAATGAGATCAAAAGAAGTAAATATTAAAAATCTTCAGTGCTATCTAAGTTCTTTATTGAGTACTATAGAATATATGAATAAAAAATAAGTAAATAAATTCTATAAAACATATTTATAAAAATAATATTTCATCTAACTTATAACCCAAAACACTACTAAAGCACAACAATGGGACTTCTTACAGTGTGAGTTCCATCACTCCACATGTACCAGCCAAATGCATAATCATCTTTTGTAACCCCAATTTCTGGTTTAATTGTAATGTTAAAGCTCTTCATCTCCCCTGAATGCTTGAAATTTAACGTAGTCGGAGAACTATTGACTGAATACCCAATTGGGGTTCCGATGCTCAGCTTATATACACTTCCTCCGGCACCGACGTTGGTCACCGTTCTGTGCACCGAAATCTCGCCGTTGATGAAGGAGGCTGCAACTGTTGGATAGTTGAGATTACTCGGCGACGAAAATTCCCTAGGACAAGTAAATGATGGATCTACGTTTTTTGCAGTGTTGTTATAACTGCAAAGAAAAAGAAGGTAGTCAGTGTAATTTGAGTCGTAAACCAGGCCCGGATCCATTGCTTTTGCGGGTTGGAAGTGGCCCGATCCGTAATGAAAGGGAGTTGCGGGATTTCCATTGGCATCGGTTATTGGGGTGCCGATGTTGTTGGATTGAGTGCTGGTGGTCATTAGGGCTGATCTTATGGCTGCGCTGCTCCAATCTGGATGCGCTGCCTTGATTAGGGCGGCTGCGGCCGCTACGTGAGGGCAAGACATGGAAGTCCCGGAGAGAACGTTGTACTTCACCACTCGATTGTCTGCGAATAGTTTTGTGGGAGAGGTTGCCTCGCTCCATGCTGCCAAGATATTTAACCCTGGCGCAGGGATATCGGGCTGTAATTCAGAAGCAGCCATCATCAATCTTGACTAAGACGTGATGAAAATAATTTAATTAGCTACAAAAAACATGTCTCCGAAAAGTCGTAAGACCATGTATGGGTTGACGCTTGCCCAGTGCCAAAAGGTCAAGAAAGTTGGTGACTGGGGAGCCAACGACCAAACTCCCGATGAACAGAAACTGGGCCGGTCCTGAGTTTTGGGAGGCCTTAGGCGAAAATTAAAATAGGACCCTTAATATATTGAGATGTTTTTAAATTATAAAATTTTGAGAGACAATTAAAACATGATTAGAATTTGTTTTAAGATGTGGAGTCTAATATGTTGCGCTACGCAGAACTGAACGCGGATCGACCTTTTGCGGTATTTATATTTTCTTAAGTAAGGGTGTTTTTCGAAATTTTGCATTAAAGTTTCATTATAATTAGAAAATTTTCATTGTGTTATTATACATATGACTAATCTATTGTAAACAAAAATCATCATTTTTTATAGGACTATATAAATCTTTGTGTTTTTTATTATTTGCCCTTTTATTTATTTTTCAAATCCTAACAATTTGGAAAATCTTTTTTATTCAAGATAAAAATGTCTAAAACGAGGTTTAAAGAGAATTGCACGATCTACAATTTAATAACTAGATTAAGATGGATAATGTATGTTATATTTGAATTTATTTTCTATTTAGACTTATTTCACATTTAAATAGGTTTATCTTTATTTAAAAAAAAAAAGGGCCAAAATTGGGCCCTGCATGGCCGGGGGCCCTAGGCGGCCAGGGCCGGCCCTGAACAGAAACCGTAATTATAACGGTCTTGAGGTAGCGAAATTCCTTGTTGGGGTAAGATTCGACCTGCACGACAAGTGTAACAAGACTGCTTAAATTTTTAGACGAAATAGTTAAATATGAGACTAACATAAAATTAGTGTATACCTTTAGAATGTTGGGTTCAAGACCATTTGGCCCTGTCGAGGAGAAGCTGGTCATGAACGGCGACGGTTTACTGCCTAAAACAGTTCTCCCTGGAACTATTCTTGCGGTCGGATTCTTGTTGGTTCGAATGTAATTGAGAATGGTGGCTGAATCATTTGAAAATATGGCAGTTCCAGGAAGTACATGAGCATCGACAGATACTCCAATTCCATCAGCAGGATTCTGCAAAATGAACCCGGCGCCACCGGCTCTTTTCACTTCCATACCTTTTTCTACATTACTGGAATTTCCCCTTAAGCACAAAACTATTTTCCCTTGCACAATCTGTTGTGAAAGAGTTCCAGAAAGGCATAACCTGGAAAAAATCAGGTGCCGAAGGATCAAGAAATCTTCCAGATTCAAATACTGTGTCAAATGTGCAATTAATAAATTATTGTAATTACCCTACGGTATCATTAGTTGTTGTTCCAGGGGCTTCTGCATCTCCAGCATAAACTAAAGGCCGCACAGTGTTTAACTTGTATGGCGTTACAGTTTGACCCTGGATCATATAACCATGTCAAAGGGATTAAATTTCGCAAAACCTGTGAAATTCAAAGGAATTGAAATCAATAGTATACTGCAAGAGAATTTACTTCAATTTTCAGTCCATTCCCCAGCAAAACAGGCGAGCTGAAAATCCGATCAATGCTACTGGCTCCAACTGTAATAATCCAGGGTACCACATTTCTTACGGTTGACGGAGCCGGGCCCCAATTTCCGGCACTCGCCACCACTACAATATTTCGCTTAGTAGCATGCAGTGCTCCCAGTGCAATCCCATCTTGTGTGTATTCGATATTCTTATATGGCGAGATTGAGATACTTATTACATGGACACCATCAGCAATGGCATCGTCGAATGCTGCCAGCATGTCTTCGTGAAAACACGTGCTCTTGAGAACCTTTGACGGATCCGGGGTCGTCCAACATACTTTATAGATTGCAAGTCGTGCAAGAGGAGCACCACCTTCAGCTGTGCCACTAGCAAACCCGCCGAGAAGTGAGGTGTTGTGCACTTTTCGGCCTGCCACAGTTGAAGCCGTGTGTGTCCCGTGTCCGTCCCTGTCTCGTGCAGATCGAAAATTTATTGTCTCATTCAAGGGGCCGTATTGTGCCTCGTAACCTTTTAAATAGTAGCGCGCTCCGATCAATTTTCTATGGAAGATTGATTTAGCATCAGATACTATAAAAACATATGTCAAAGAAAATAAAAATTAGTGTTAATTACCTGTTGCAGTGAGATGATTTAAAATCTATTCCTGATTGGCAGATTCCTTTCCATGAACTAGGAACAGGTCCCATCCCTTCATCGCTAAAACTCTGCGACTCTGGCCATACTCCTGCTCGATGAAAATGTATTATTAGAATCTACTTTCACTGATAGAATTGTGAAAGCGGTCTAAAACGATAATAACTTTGTAATTTTATGACTTGTTTGGTAAGGTAGGCAGTACTAGATTCGATGGTATTAAAGAACAATAAATAACCTAAAATCTTGTTTATTGTATTAGCTAGTGACATCCATACCAAACATATCCTTAGGGTCGGAGGAGGTTGAAAATTTGCTTAGTCAATTACGATATTTTCAAACATATAAACGTCACTAGTAACCAAACTACAATGTATTTTTTAAAGCAAAGATTAATAGTTTATGTTGAAATTAGAACACGAAACGTAATTAGTCCAAGACTTAGTCAGTAATTTAATCATTAATAGTTGAAGTAACCATTTTTTTTTCTTCAGACTTATACTAACCAGTATCCAGGACTCCAACAATAATATCTTTTCCATAATCTGCCTTCTGCAATATTTCTCTTTAATTCCACTGATATTTCCTGAATTTCCACTTGTGAGCAGGTTTATGAAATCCCATGATCGCGTAGTTTGAATCATGTACTTCATGGGGTGGCTTTTGAATACAGAAACCACTCTATCCATTTCTGCAGAGAAATAAAGGCCCAAAATTTACATAATCTGTAATGATCACGAACTTTCCCTATAAGCCTTTCGCTCAAGGATTATTCTGTTTATCGTTAGCTTACATACTGTATAGTAGTAGTACAAACTACAAACAGCAATTTAATCTTGATATATAATGTAGTTTAATTAATTACCAGATAACTTTCGAGCTTCTTCCGCGGTGAGAAATGCTGAGAAGCCATTGATAACATTCTTATAACTGTATACCATTGAAGCTTTTGCTTCTTCCCTGGAATTTTTTACAGTCATTAGGTACGACAAATGCTTGTCTTCAATCTCGAGTAAATTTCTCCTTTCTTCATGTTCTCCCATGTAAACAATGTATATCTGTGGAATTCGGAAGCTAGCTATATATGTCAATACCATATTCAAATGAATGCATAGAAATGATCAAATAATTAAAAGACACAAAACCTGGCGCTTTGCGCATGAAAATGAGAGATGAAGAATGATCAGAACTAGTAAGAATGAACTGGAGGGAGCCTTCATAATTTTCTTCATAATTCTAGGACAGGTTTATTGTTTCAACAACATATGATATAATGAATATGATTTGGACTAATTTATAGTATTCTACTTATGAAGTTTCTTATAAATCACTAATCATGGATCACTATTTTTAATTAAAACCATACAGAAAACACTCATTAACATTGTTTGAATAAGTCATTTCATTGTATATACTGTTGCTGGTCAAAAGATTACTTAGTACTGCATTTAAATAAAAGATTATGAACAAGTCATTTTTTTGATTAAGTTAATTAAGTATATTATTATGAACAAGTCATTCTTTGGACCATTTGCCATTGGAAAAGAAATTAAAGAAAGAAGTTTCCAGTTAAGACCTTCAATTTGTGTGTCAAGTCTTGAATTTGAAAGGTATTCTATACATAGAATATGTTTTAGATTTATTAAATGCACTTGATTTTGCAAATTCATTTTTGGTTTAAAAAATAAATTGTAAGATTTTATTTTATAGTGAAGATTTTAATGATCAAGATGAATTTGAACAGGGTAAAAGTCAATTAGTTACTAGTATTATACATTGATTTTATTTTTTTGAACCAACATTCAAGATAGTCTAGAAAAATATATTTGATATTTCTGTGACATACTTAGTACTAGCTAATTGAATAGGACAAGAATAAATATTTTATATGCGTTTCTTTATTAAATTAAACATACCAACGTGGAATTAGGACTATAGAGTTGCAACTCTTGAAAATTCTAAGGTAATCACATGTGCACAAGTACACGAGTTGTTGCTAACAAATAGCAAGATGTCACACTACACTTCTAATTGTTGTCACTTTTAAATAGCTCTTGCAATTGGTCAATGTGATTCAGTTCCAATCTGAAAGCTGCAAGTTATCCATGTTCCTTATCTTCGTTCTACTCCTCTCTCTCTCTCTCTCTCAGACGCGCACTTGAGCCCAAGCTCACATAAGCCCGATTGTTATTCGAATCAATTGTTATTGGGTACTGTTAACTGAAGATTTATTTTATTTTCATTTATATATTTTTACACAATGATACATGGCTTTATATAGCCCTTTGTACAAACTTGTTCCTAAATACTAAGAGATAAACATGGTATATCACATAATTACAAAAATCAAATAAAATCTAATCACAATTAATTAAGAAATAATTATGATAATCTTCAACATTTCCCCTCAAATTGGTACATAGATGTTTTGCATGTCCAACTTGTTTATAACTTTGTGGAATACTTTACTTGATAATGTTTTAGTGAGAATATCAGCAAGTTGATCTTGAAATCGAACATGAGAAACTTCAACTATCTTTGCTTCCAGTTGTTCTTTAATAAAATGTTTGTCAATTTCTATTAGAATTCTATTTATAGTAGAGTACCAAGTAGTAGGATACCATACATGTAATATTTCTATTCTAGGTAGAACTCTTTTCCTTTTCTTATTAGGTTTCTATTAGTCATTCATTAGTATATATATATGTATCTTGTACTCTATTCATTATTTACATTACATCAATATACAGAGAGAATTATTTCTCCACATATGTTTTCTCTCATATTTTACATGGTATCAGAGCGACGATTCTGAGCGACGATGCTTCGCACAAACGATGATAGAAAAATCATAGAGACGATGATTGTCCAATCGGATCCCATGGCTCTACAACAATCCGATCATCTCGGCTTCATCCTCGTTTCTAATCCACTTAATGGAAACAATTATGGCACAAACACCATAGGGATGACGATTGCCCAATCGGATCTCATGGCTCTACAGCAATCCGATCATGAAGGGCAACATTCAATCAATTGGAGATCGAACCGAAAAGGTGACAATCGGCCAACCAAAAATCGGTTGGACCGGTCGATCGGTTCGTCCAACCGATCAACCGTTTCGACTGGAACCGGGCAGAAATAGTGCACCTACTGCAAGATGATTGGCCACATCGTTGATACATGCTATTTCATCAATGGCTTCCCTCCAGAGTACAAGTTTCATGGAAAAGACGTGAAGCCACAAAACAAACGTTTCACAAACACTACTACCGCTTCTACTCCTGACCCAGAGGAAGGTAAAACGCTCACAACCAAGGAATATGAATAGATCATGACACTTCTAAACAACAGGTCGGGTAATGACAAGCCTTGTGTTAACACCTCAGGTATCAATCTCTCTACTACTCATTTGAGTAATTCATGAATTATTGATAGCGGGGCCACTGACCATGTGACGAAGGATGAGATTCTTGAGAATAAATTCATGCCAATGCACAAAACTGTGCAATTACCGAATGGGGGTCATGCTTTTATTAAATCTATTGGTACAGTTAACTTTGAAAATAATATGACTGTTGATAATGTGCTTCATGTTCCCAAATTCAAAGTTAATCTATTATCTATCAGTAAACTTACTAGAGAGTTAGGTTGCTATGTGACATTTTTCCCTGATTTTTGTGTCATGAAGGATCTGACTACGAAGAAAACGATTGGCTTGGGAAGGCAGAGTAACGTCCTATATTACCTTTCACAAAAACCACAAATACATCATACTACCAGTGGATCAACCAACCTATGGCACAAACGTCTTGGACACCCTTCAGCCTCACCTCTTCAATTCTTAGCACAAAGTAGCTTAGGTATTAGTTTTGATTCCCACGATATTTGTGATATTTGTCATCTGGCAAAACAATCTAGACTACCCTTTAAAGTCAGTCAAATATCTAGCAATAAACCCTTTGATTTGATTCATTGTGATATATGGGGACCTCATAGGATTTATTCTTATTCTGGTGCTAGATATTTCTTTACAATTGTTGATGACTTTTCTCGTTATACTTGGGTACACCTTATGCGTCACAAATCTGAAACTCAAAGCATAATTAAAAATTTATTTGCTTGGGTTAAAACTCAACACAACCTGACTATAAAATCCTGAGATCTGACAATGGCCAAGAGTTCTTATCCTTGCAAACATTCTTAGATGAAAATGGTACCATTTTTCATAGGTCATGTCCTTATACCCCTCAACAAAATAGAGTGGTAGAAAGAAAACACCGCCACCTCCTTAATGTGGCTCGTGCCATTAAATTTCAAGCCAATCTTCCGTTAAAATTTTGGGGGGAACATATCAAAACAGCTTCTTACCTTATCAACCGGATACCTTCACCATTGCTCTCACACAAAATACCCTACGAAAGATTGCACAAGAATCCACCACATTATTCTCATTTACGTGTCTATGGTTGCCTATGTTTTGCCACCAACCTTAGACCCGGCCATAAATTTGACACACGAGCTAAACGGTGTGTGTTCCTTGGATACTCCTCAGGACAAAAAGCATACACCTTATATGACCTAACCGACAAAAAGCTAGTAGTATTCCGAGATGTTGTGTTCCATGAAAATATATTTTCATACACTTCCCAACAACATGATGAAACCAACTCCATCCCATTGCCACAATCTATGCCTCTAGATGTTGAAACACCATATTTCACAAACCCAGAAGACCAACACATAGCAGAAACAGATAACTTGCCTGAAGATCCCGAACCATCATCCGGACCAACCAGTCGACCAGACGGTTGACCGGTTGGCTCGTCTGCTTCAACAGAGAGTCCAACCGGTCGATCGGTTACCTCATCTGGTTCAACAGAGAGTTTAAACAGTCGACCGTCTTCACCTACCGGTCGACCGGTTGAGCAGTGTCCAACCACAATTGATCCACCTACCTCTTCTTATCCCCAAGATGACCAACTTAGACGATCTACAAGATCAATTCAAACCCCATTTCACCTGAAAGATTACTATATCAATCATACTCTGCCTACTCAAGCCGGGTCTCTTCTAGTTAAATCCAGCACTCGACACCCTATATCAAGGTATGTATCATATAGTAACCTTTCTTCTATTCATCGTGCTTTTACATATAATATTTCTCGTATCAGTGAGCCATCTACATATGAGGCAGCTTGTCAGGATCTCAAATGGGTCGCTGCTATGAATGATGAAATTCGTGCATTGGAAGAAAACAATACTTGATCACTTGTACCACTTCCTCCACGTTCTCATCCTATTGGTTGTAAGTGGGTGTTCAAAATTAAATTTCATTTTGACGGTACAGTTAAACGTTACAAAGCACGGTTAATGGCAAAGGGGTTTACACAACGAGAAGGGATTGATTGTAATGAAACTTTCGCTCCAGTTGCAAAGTTAACGACAGTCAGATGCTTGCTTGCTATCGCCTCAATTCGTTACTGGACGCTTTATCAGATGGATGTACACAATGCCTTTCTTCATGGTGATCTTTATGAAGAAGTCTATATGACTCTCCCTCCTGGATTTCATCGACAGGGGAAGACACCAGTTGTATATCAACTTCATAAATCTTTATATAGATTGAAACAGACATCTCGTTCTTGGTTTAAAAAATTTGTGTCTGCTATTATTTAGTTTGAGTTCAAACAGTCACATACAGATTACTCACTCTTTACAAAGGTCAATGGTAATTCATTTACAGCAGTTCTGTTATATATGGATGATATGATTGTCACAGGAAACAATAGAGAAGCAATCTCTACTACAAAAACCTTCCTTGCATCCCAATTCAAGTTGAAGGACATTGGCATATTAAAATACTTTCTTGGAATAGAAATTGCTCGCTCAAGATCGAAGATTTCAATAAACCAAAGAAAGTATACTCTTGACATTCTTCAAGAAGCCGGATTACTTGGATCAAAACCTGTTGCATTTCCCATGGAGCAGTCATTGAAATTTAATTTGACTGATAGAAAGTTATTGAAAGATCCCACATACTATCGACGGTTGGTAGGAAAGCTCATTTATCTCACCATTACCAGACCAGAAATCTCATATTTAGTTAATACACTCAGTCAGTTTATGCAGACACCTAGACAATCCCATCTTGATGCAGTTCACCGATTATTCTGATACTTGAAAGGGACACCAGGACGAGGATTATATTTTCCATCAAGTAGAAAATTACAACTAGCAGGATTTTGTGATGCAGATTAGGCCGGAGATATTACTACACGACGGTCAGTTACAGGATATTTTGTGTTCTTGGGAAAGGCACTTATATCATGGAAAAGCAAGAACTAAACGACTATGTCCAAATCTTCAGCAGAAGCTGAGTATAGGGCAATGGCTTCTATTACATGTGAGCTTATATGGTTGAGATAATTACTAACAGATTTATGTGTAGATCACCCACAAGCAGCAATATTATATTATGATAATCAAGCAGCAATGCATATTGCTGCTAATCCAGTATATCATAAAAGAACAAAACACATTGAAATAGATTGTCACATTGTTCGTGAACGAATTGATAAGGGAGAGATCAAGACTGCCTATGTTCCAAACAACAATCAGATTGCGGATTTATTTACTAAAGCATTGGGCAAGGAAGCATTTCACAATTTCACTCACAAGTTGGGTACTTTTGACATACATGCTCCAACTTGAGGGAGAGTATTAGAATTCTATTTATAGTAGAGTACCATGTAGTAGGATACCATACATATAATATTCCTATTCTAGGTAGAACTCTTTTCCTTTTCTTATTAGGTTTCTATTAGTCATTCATTAGTATATATATATATATCTTGTACTCTATTCATTATTTACATTACATCAATATACAGAGAGAATTATTTCTCCACATATGTTTTCTCTCATATTTTACAATTTCTATGTGTTTTGTTCGATCATCTTGAACAGGATTATGAGTTATGTCACATGCTGCCTCGTTATCACAATATAATTTCATAGGAGATGTTAGTGAAATCTTCAGTTCTACAAATTTTTTTTTATCCATAATAGCTCACACACACCTTTAGCCATGCCTCTATACTTAGCTTCTGCACTAGATCTAGCCACAACTCGTTGTTTTTTACTTTGCCATGTAACCAGATCTCCTCCAACAAATGTTAAGTATCATGCAGTTGAACGCCTATCGTCAATTGAACGATCCCAATCTGCATGAGTATAGCCTTCAACAGATAAATCTCCCTCCTTTTCCTGGAGAAGATTTCAAATATTGTAAGATACGTATTACGTCATTCATATGTTCTTCACTTGGAGAGTGCATAAATTGACTAACAACACTAAGAGAGTATGCCAGATCAGGCCTAGTATGTGCAAGATACATCAACCGTCCTACAAGCCTTTGACATTGTTCTTTATTTGCAAGAATCTTTTGTCTGGAAATGTACCCAACTTGATATTTTCAACAGCAGGTGTATCACTCGGTTTGAAAGCTAACATGCCAACTTCATTTAGTAAATCTAGAATATATTTCCGTTGCGACAAGAATATAACTTGTTTAGATCTTAACACCTCAATTCCCATGAAGTACTTTGAAGGTCTGAGATCTTTCATTTCAAATTCACGAGAAAGATAAGTCTGCAAGGCTTTTTTTTCAACAACATCATTTCCTATCACAATCATATCATCAACGTATAAAATAAGCACCGTGAGCTTTTCTTTATTATGCTTTATGAAAGAGTATGATCAGAACTATTTTATCGATATCCAAATGCCTTCATTGAACTTGTAAATCTGTTGAACCAAGCTCTTGGTGATTGCTTCAAACCATATAATGATTTTCACAGTTTAAAAACTTGTTTGCTTCCTTCAACCTGTAGCCTACATCCTAGGGGCAACTCCATGTATACTTCATCTTGAAGATTCTCATGTAGAAATGCATTCTTTACATCAAATTGATGTAGTAGCCAATCAAGATTTGCAGCTAATGATAAGGGAATACATATTGTATTTATTTTGGCCACTGATGCAAAATTTTCTACATAATCAATCCCATATGTTTGACTGTATCCTTTAGCTACAAGTCGAGCTTTAAATCTCTCAATATCACCATCAACTTTGTATTTGATGGTAAAAACCCATAGACATCCAACATGTAAATCAACCACCTCCCATGTAGCATTTTTTTAAGGGACTTCATTTCTTCATTCATCGCTTCTTTCTACCTGTGATATTTTATGGCATTCTACACATTATTAGGAACATGTACAATAGATAACTGATTTACAAATGTTTCACATGCCTTTGATAACCTATGGTAAGATACATAATTTTTTAGTGGATATTTAGGTTATAATTAAGAACAGGTTCATAACTAACTCTAGGTACTCCTCTTGTGGTACATTTAGGAAGTATTCGGAGTGGAGGTTCATGATTTACCTGAGATTCAGTAACTGATGATGACTCAAAAGGAGTAGATTCATCAAGTGGATGCAATTGTTGTTGTGATACATCTGGTTCAGCTATATTAGAATGATCACACGGTAGAAGCTCAAGTGTTGTCGGCTCATTTTCTTCATCCATTTCTTGTAATTCAATTATGCGGCTAGATGGCTAGATGACTGCAAGTCATCTGTTGATTTAGGTTCTGCAGGCTCAGGTTTAGAAGGTTCAGGCAAAATGTGATCAGTTTGATAGCTAATGAACTGGGAGTCAATACTTTTCTCCCCTGACTTGTAGTTGAGGTTGCAGGAAAGTACATCTGGTGTTTATGAAATTGTACATCCATAGTAACATATAATTTGCGAGTTGGTGGGTGGAAACACTGATATCTTTTTTGTTGAAGACCATAGCCGACAAAGACACATCGGAGAGCACGTGGTTGGAGTTTATGGCGAGCATGATTTGGTATGTGTAGTTGTGTACAAAAACAGTGCTGCCAAAAACTTTTGAGGACAGGTTTGTCCTGGGTGGTGAGGACAGGCTATGATGTAATATGTCAAGAGGTGTATGGAAGTCCAAACTACGGAAGAGAATACGATTTATCAAGTAGGATACAACAATGAGTGATTCGCCCTAATAATTAAGGGGCATATGGGCTTCAAATAGTGTGGCTCGAACCATTTCCAAGAGACGTCGGTTTTTTTCTTTCCGCAACCCTATTTTGTTGAGGAGAATAGGGGCATGTGGTTTGATGAACCATGACATGAAGATGTAAGAATTGTTTTAGCTCATGATTGACAAATTCTCCGCCATTATCACTACGAAGCACTTGAATTGAAGTTTTATACTGAGTAGCAACCATTGAATAAAATTGTTTAAATAGTGAGCAAACATCTTGCTTTGTTAAAAATCAGACACACCAAGTCATGTGACTATAATCATCAATAAAAGAAACAAACAATCGTACCCCATTTAGAGTTGGAATTTTTGCTGGACCCAAACATCAGAATGTATAAGCATAAATATTAAATGACTTGTATTCAAACTTAAGGGAAAAGAAACACAGTGGCTTTTGCCAATTCACAGATTTCACATTTAAATAATGATGGAGATGTGTTTGAAAATAATTTAGGAAACAAATGCTTTTAAGTATCCAAATGAAGCATGCCCGAAACGCTTGTGCCACAACCAAATATCAGAAGTAGATGCTGAACTAGTAGCTAATAATGACTGAGTCAATTTACTTGAGCTAGCTATTGTGAGATCAAGATAATAGAGCTTCACTTTTCTAGTACCACACCCAATCGCCCTCCTTGTCTTGATGTCCTTGAAAACACAATAGTCACGCAAAAAATCACGATACACTTCAAGGCAGTGGTAATTTGAGAGACTTATATCAAATTAAAATTAAGGGAGAGAACTATAAGGACATAATCTAAATTTAGTTTGTTTAGAGAAAAAGAACATTCACCAATAACTATGGCTGGAGTACCATTGGCTGTAGAAACTATAGATGTTTCATATGGTTTCAAATTAGAAATAGATGTAGTATCAAAGGACATATGATCAGTTGATCGATAATCAATAATCCTTGTACAAGGTCCAATAGATACAGGTTTATCAAAAAACTTACCTTGTGAATCTGAAGAGGTGTAAGGCAGTAACATTAGGTGGAGACAATTCAGCTATGGCAGTGGAAGCAAATGCTATTGACTTGTCTTTACGTTTGGGAGCCTTGGAAGGGTCCCACCATTTAGGGTATCCAATCAAGTCATAGCATCCACTTTTAGTGTGTTCCGTCTCACCACAATGGGTACAGTATCTAGATGAGCCAAAATGTTTACTATCGATATCAAAGCTACGAGATGTTGTCGTTGAAGAAGATGGAACGATGCCAGTGGTGGCTTGTCGTGTAGGTGGTGTGTTTTGACGGGCTAACATGGCCACAGAATTAGAGGCAGCCAGGTCACTAGTTCGGAGAGTTCGACGATTTGCTTCACGACGAACATACGCATATGTGCGCTCAAGATCCAAATTTGGATCCATGCGAAGAATTTCCCATCACACTTGTTCAAATTCAACATCAAGACCATTTTAGAAGATATGTATTCATAATTTCTCAATAGATGCTTTATACATAATGATATCATCAAGATCCTTCATGTTGACTTTGTCACGATGGTCATGTTCTTGAAATATTTCCACTAGTTCACCATAATATGCAGGAAGGGAACAACCTGATTAACGAAGGAAAAATGCACGTTGATTAAGAACGAATATTTGTGTTTCATCTGATCCATCATAGAATGTTTTAGCAAGAGCGCTCCATATTTCATGAGCAGTGCGTAGGCGAAGATAACTCTTCATAATCTCTGGTGTCATTGATGTGAATAGCCAGCCTTTAACTTTTTGATTTTTAGCATACCACTTGGAGTAAGACGGATCATTTGTTTCAGGTTGAGGAGAGTCTCCAACAAGGTAATCAAGTTTTTCATGGTTGAATTTGTAGGAATTTAGATACAATGAATATGCTCTGATACCATGAAGATTTGTTTTATTTTCATTCATATATTTTTGCACAAGGATACAAGGCCTTATATAGCCCTTTGTACAAACTTGTTCCTAAACACTAGGAGATAAACATGGTATATTGATAGGAATCACACAGCTGAAAGCACTCCTGATGGCAGCCGCAGAGATAGTTCCAGTTCGTGTTTGAAGATTTGCGACGTATTGTATTGAATTTGTATTATTTTTGTAGAATTTGTATATGAAAGGAAAGAATAGCTGAACTGATATTTATTTCATTCAATGGTAAATGTAAAGAGTTGTAAGAAAATAGTTTACATGGAATTCAAGAGCCCTGCTCTCTCCCACCCAATTGCTCAAATGATAACTGAATGGTTCTAACTACTTGCATGTGCTCTATTTATATCACTCCCCTTACAATTTAATCCCACGGCTCTCCTACTACACATCCAAAGGAGTTTGTTTATTACATTACAACTACTAATTAAAAATAACATGACAATATGTATAAAAGGACAATCATGCAATCCCCTGATCTGTTGCCGTTCCCGCTGCTTCCATTTCATTTCCCACTGCTTCCATGTTGTTTGCCTTCTTATGCCGCCTTGTGTAAACCATCTTGATCTCCGGTCTTGCACACCTATCAATACCCCCCCCAAATCAGCCACCTTGTCCGCAAGGTGGAAGGCTGGAAACTGTTGATCAATCAACGTGAACGGCTCCCAAGTAGCTTCCAACTCCGACAAACCCTTCCAACGAATAAGCACCTCCCTCGAATCTGGTGAGCGAGTGTCATCTGTCCGGATCCCCATCACTGCTTCTGGTTCCACCCCCACTTCCAAGTTCGACCCGAGCTGTACCGGTAATGGATTGACCTCAAGAGGAGCCCCAACTGCCCTACGTAACTGGGAGACATGAAACACCGGGTGAATGGAAGAATGATCAGGTAAGCTCAACCTATACGCTACTGCCCCAACCCGAGCAGCCACCACAAAAGGCCCATAATAACGCGGCGCCAACTTCTCACTTCTTCTCACAGCCACAGATCTCTGCCTATACGGTCTTAGCTTGAGGTACACCTTTTCCCCAACCTCAAACACCACATCCCTTCTGGACTGATCGGCCCCCTTCTTCATTCTTTGTTGTGCACGCTGCAACTGGGATTTAAGTTCCGCCAACATTACATCCCTTTCCTCCAATTGGTGGTCCAAGGAAGAAACCACCGTGGTACCCTTTTCAAAACGGATCAAAGGTGGAGGGTCCCGACCATAAACAATCCGGAACGGTGTGTTTTGTGCAGATACATGAAAGGAAGTGTTATAGCAATATTCCGCCCAATGCAAAAAACTAAACCATACCTTAGGCCTCGAAGACGCAAAGCATCGTAAATAAGTCTCTATTCCCCGATTCACCACTTCCGATTGGCCATCCGTTTGGGGGTGATATGGAGAGCTATACTTCAACGAGGTCCCTTGTAGACGAAACAGCTCCCTCCAAAAGAGACTCATAAAGATCTTGTCCCTGTCGGACACAATGGAATGGGGAAAACCATGCAAACGGGTAATCTCCTTGATAAAAAGGGCAGCCACTGAAGATGCGGAAAAAAGGGTGTTTTAATCCCACGAAATGTCCATATTTGCTAAGGCGATCCACAACCACCAAGATGGAATTAAACCCTTCAGACTTTGGAAGACCCTCAATGAAGTCCATAGACACATCCTCCCAAATCTGATCGGGCACCGGTAAGGGCTGTAGCAAACCCGCAGGAGAAAGAGACATGTATTTATTGGTTTGGCAAACCTCGCATTCCGCCACATAGTGTTGAACATCTCGACGCATGCCTTTCCAATAAAAGGTGGAAGCAATTCTTTTATACGTCTTGAGCACCCCGGTATGACCCCCCATGGGACTGCTATGTCCCTCCTTCAAAGCTAGCACCACCAAGTTTGATTTCTTCGGAATCACCAATTTATCATTGTATAACAAGGTGCCCCTAATCAGTGAATACCCCAGATGAGACCCTGGATTGGCCCTGATTGTGGTGATAATTTGGCTCAACTCCCCATCATTCCTGACTGCCGCATTAATATCCTCCAATTGAACAGAAGCAGGAACCGTAATGGCCAATAATGACAAAGCCGAGTCACACCGCGACAAGGCATCCGCAACTCTATTCTCCAATCCGGGTTTGTAATGTATGTCAAAGTCAAAACCCATTAATTTCGTAAGCCATTTCTGATGTTCCATAGTAACCAAGCGTTGCTCCAACAAGAACTTCAAACTCTTCTGATCGGTTCTAACCACAAACCTCCTTCCCAATAAATAGTGTCGCCACTTTTGGATTGCCAACACGATTGCCATCAACTCCCGTTCATAAATGGACTTGGTACGGGCTCTAGCACTCAAGCTATGGTTGAAATAAGCGATGGGACGCTGATTTTGCATCAAGACTGCGCCCAATCCATACCCCGATGCATCCGTTTCCAGCGTAAAAGGTTGTGAGAAATCCGGCAATGCTAACACTGGGACTGAAATCATCGCCTCCTTTAAATGTTGAAAAGCTTCCTCCGCCTCCGACGTCCAACAAAAACTGTCCTTCTTGAGTTGTTGGGTCAATGGCCAAGCAATCTTTCCATATCCCTTAACAAACCTCCGGTAGTATCCAGTCAACCCCAAAAATCCCCTCAATTCGCGTATCGACTGGGGACTTGGCCACCGTTTCATCGCCTCAATTTTGGACCCATCTGCAGCCACGCCTTCTGCCGAGATAAAATGGCCCAAATATTCCAATTTCTCTCGGCAAAACAGACATTTCTTCTCATTAGCTATGAGCTGGTTTGCCTCCAATATCTTCAAAACTTGCTCGAGATGTCCGTGATGATCTTTAATACTTCGGCTATATACCAAGATATCATAAAAAAAGACCAATACAAACCTCCGCAGCTGCTCCTTAAAGATGGAATTCATCAAGGATTGGAAGGTGGCCGGTGCATTAGTCAAACCGAAGGGCATGACTAGGAACTCGTAGTGCCCCTCATGAGTCCGAAATGCCGTTTTCTGAATATCCTCACCCCTGACTCTAATTTGGTGATAACCGGATTTTAAATCCAATTTGGAAAATACCGTTGCCCCATACAATTCATCCAATAATTCATCAATAACCGGGATAGGGAATTTGTCCGGAACCGTTACCTTGTTAAGGGCCCTATAATCGACGCAGAACCTCCAACTCCCGTCTTTCTTCTTGACTAATAATACTAGACTGGAAAAAGGGCTAACACTGTTCTGAATAATGCCCGCGGCCAACATCTCCTTCACCAATTTCTCAATTTCCGCCTTCTGAAAATACGGATACCTATAAGGCCTTACACTCACAGGGGATGTCCCCGGTTGCAACACAATTGCATGGTCGTGCTCCCTGCTCGGGGGTAACCGCTGTGGACCATCAAATACCCCCCTGTATCTTCCGAGCACCTGACATATTTCTTCTGGAGGTTTCGGTTGTGGCCTATCGTCTCTCACCGAAATACTTCTGAACTCCAGTAATACCACTTCCCTTTGTTTCCTAAACTCTTTCATCATCGATTTTAATGAGATTGGAGTTTTACTGAGTGCTGCCTCCCCCTTTAAGGTTATGATCTCACCCGCCACTGTGAACTTCATAATCAGGCGGCCCCAATCGATATGTGTGGCTCCTAATTTCTCCAACCACTGCATTCCCAGAATTACATCGGAGCTCCCAAGTTCTAGTGGCAAAAAATCCTCAATAATATCAAAATTCTGCAATTGCAACAACACTCCCCGACACATCCCTTCACCTCTTACGGACATACCCGTCCCCATGAGTACCCCGTAACTCGTGGTCTCTGTTCGTATCAATCCCAGTTGCTGAACAAGTTCAGCGGAGATGAAGTTATGAGTTGCTCCCGAATCAATTAAAACAATCACCTCCCGTTGCGCGATCCAACCTCTCAGCTTCATGGTTCTAGGCGCAGTCAATCCTACCACCGAATTGATGGACAGCTCTACGGAGTCACTCATGTCTTCAACCATCTCCTCAATTGAGTCGATTGGTTCTCCTTCTTTCTCCGAGCTTACCTCCATCTCACTCACGATCAAAATCTGCAATTCCTTGTTCTTACACCGATGGTCGATTGTATACTTCTCATCACAACGGAAACAAAGTCCCTTTTTCCTCTTCGCTTGGAGCTCGGCATCAGTCAAGCGTTTGAAAGGCTGGTGAAAACGGGGTGGAGCTGAAGCTGAAATCGCCGTTGGAGAAGAGGGCAGTCTGGGTAACGAGATGGTGGTTTGGGCTGGCTGAATGGATACTCCAGTATTACTTCTCCTATTTCTATTAAAAACAATAGGCCCAATATGGTAATGCTTAACCAGCCCATTTCTGTCCTCAACCCGTTGGGCCACCTCCATGATGCGGTCCAATCCCACTGGTTTCAGCAACCTGACCTCCGCCCGGATCTCTGGTCTCAACCCATTCACGAAATTCCCCTCCAACACTTCCTCTGCTAAATTTGGTAATGGCGATGCCAATTCTTCAAATCGGCGGCGGTACTCCTTCACCGTGGTTTCCTGCTTCAGAGCCAAAAATTTCTCGTAAATGGTTCCCTCTTGCGATGAACGAAAACGCTCCAGCAGTGAATTTTTCATTTCTCCCCACCTCCTCATTGGCCGGCGGCGTTCCTCCCATTGAAACCAAGCTAACGCCTCGCCATCGAAACACAAGGCTGCCGCCTCTAGCCGTTCCGCCTCGGTCAACAAATTGAGATTGAAATAACGTTCGGCACGGTAGATCCATCCGTCCGGGTTATCGCCGGTGAATACCGACATCTCCAATCGTCGCTGGCGGTGCTCCCAGCGACTTGGTTCGTTCATCGGCTCCTGTCGCTGATCTCTCCTCACTTCCGAATTTCGGCACGGAATAGGTGTATGACTTGATTCCGGTTGAATGCCTTTGCCTCTTTCACGGTATTCGACTTGGTTAGCAGCTCCCAGTTTGTCCAGTAATTGCTCCATTTTCTCAATCACTGACAGTTTACCAATTACTTGACCTAAGTCCTCCTTGATCGATTCCATTTCACCATGCATTCCTCCATACAGCTCCTCAATTCGTGCTTCTACCACTCCCATCCTTTCTTCCATGTGCTTCTTCGAGGTGGCCATATGGTGGTGAAAGGTTGCTCTGATACCAATTTGATAGGAATCACACAGCTGAAAGCACTCCTGATGGCAGCCGCAGAGATAGTTCCAGTTCGTGTTTGAAGATTTGTGACGTATTGTATTGAATTTGTATATGAAAGGAAAGAATAGCTGAACTGATATTTATTTCATTCAATGGTAAATGTAAAGAGTTGTAAGAAAATAGTTTACAGGGAATTCAAGAGCCCTGCTCTCTCCCACCCAATTGCTCAAATGATAACTGAATGGTTCTAACTACTTGCATGTGCTCTATTTATATCACTCCCCTTACAATTTAATCCCACGGCTCTCCTACTACACATCCAAAGGAGTTTGTTTATTACATTACAACTACTAATTAAAAATAACATGACAATATGAATAAAAGGACAATCATGCAATCCCCTGATCTGTTGCCGTTCCCGCTGCTTCCATTTCATTTCCCGCTGCTTCCATGTTGTTTGCCTTCTTATGCCGCCTTGTGTAAACCATCTTGATCTCCGGTCTTGCACACCTATCATATATCACATAATTACAGGAATCAAATAAAATCTAATCACAACTAATTAGGAAACAATATGACAATCTTCATCATTAACTTTATCTTTATCTGGAGATTGTGTATTGTATGTGTTCATTTGTTATATAACTAAACTTTTCAATAACTGGGGGTATTTCTTATCCTTCCTATTTCGCTCTCGTTGTAGTTCTATACTAATTTGAAGTTTCATCGGTTTTTATGCAATTGAATGGAAGTACCATAGTTTGTGTAGAAGTAATAAAAATATGTGGTGGTTCTTGTTGCAGAAATTATGAATATAACAAATTTATCTGAAAATATGATAATCCATTGATCCCAAGAGTGTCCGATCTAATTTGCTATCTAGTAGCATCAATCTTTTTGTGACTGCACACTCGATTTTGAATTTTCAATTAAAGCTGATGTACTATACGAAGTTTGTGATGAAGCTGGTGATATATGGCATGCTTCATTAATGATAAAAACAGCTTTAATGAATAGTTGCTAAATCATGTGCTTCCAAGAAATGAACCAAAAAAGCAAAAGAAAAAAAGAAAAAACAAAATCTATGCTACTGAAACTGCAATGGGACTTCGGACATTGTGGATTCCATCAAACCAGGTGTACCATCCAAATGTGTACTTGTCTTTCTGGATGCCTGTATTCACACTGATTGCTTTTATTGTGATGGTGAATCTCTTCTTCTGGCCAACTTGTTTAAAGAATAAAATTGAAGGGGAGACCTTCACTGAGAATCCCGGTGGTGGTTTAACTTTGACGAAATAGACGCTCTTACTGCTGCCAACATTTGTGACACTTCTCACTACAGTGGCAGTGCCATTGAGTTTGGGAATGGCGAGGGACGGGTAATTGAGATTAGTAGGAGAGGGTGGCTTTATAGGACATTTGAAGGAAGAATCAAGGTTCTTAACCCCAATGCTGCAGAGGAAAAGAAGATAGTCGGTGTATGAAGCATTATACACTAGTCCAGGATCCGCTGCTTTTGTTGGACTGAAATGACCTGATCCGAATTGGAAAGGATCTGCTGGTTCGCCAGACGCATCAGTTATTGGCTTGCCTACATTGTTAATCAGTACCGCTGCAGGGCAAAAATGTTCAAGACTACAGGAAAATAAATGCTACAAGTCTAGGAAAATGTGTTGGACATAATGCATAAATGTACCTGAGGTTATCAGAGCAGATCTTATGGCAGCACTACTCCAACTGGGGTGTATGGCCTTCAGAAGTGCAGATGCTGCACCTATATGTGGGCAGGACATAGAAGTTCCCGATAGGATATTATACTTCACCACGCGATGATCTTGGTCTAGTTTCGTTGGAGATGAAGCTTCACTCCACGCAGCCAATATATTTAGCCCTGGAGCCGTAATATCTGGCTGTCAAGTATGCCATCAAAGTTATTTGTGCGTGTGTTACTCATTCAGGATCATCTGTTGCACAAGTTAGATATGAATTAGTATCTCTGCTTACCTTGAGAATAACGGGTGAAATTGTGCTCGGGCCTCTACTGGTGAAGGCAGCCATGAATGGTGCTGGTTTGCTATCTAACACTGTCTTAGCTGGTGCTA
Organism: Forsythia viridissima; assembly: GCA_030279155.1. NCBI lineage: Eukaryota > Viridiplantae > Streptophyta > Magnoliopsida > Lamiales > Oleaceae > Forsythia > Forsythia viridissima. The sequence continues at coordinate 27,666,766 of CM059039.1, forward strand.
TATATGCCATCGGTGTTTTCGTAGAATTGATGTAGTTGAGAATTTTGAGAGCATTTTCATAATTGATAGCAGTGGCTGGAAGAATGTGAGCATCAGCTGCTAATTCAGCTCCATTTGCTCTACTATTTCCCAAGATGTAACCAATCCCTCCAGCCCTTTTCACCTCCAAACCTTTTCCCACTCTTGTTCCATTCCCTCTTAAACATAATACAATCTTCCCCTTTGCCGCCTTGGGTGAAAGTGAACCGGGTAGACATTGCCTGCACATTATCAATGTTCAAAATTCAATAAACATACACATACAGAGAGAGAGAGAGAGAGAGAGAGAGAGAGAGAACCCGGAGATATTTTTTGGCACATCAGGATTGACTATTTGGGCTGCATAAACTAGTGGGTACATCTTTTTTCCCAGCTTATATGGAGTTACTGTTTGTCCCTGAGATTATTGCCAGAAGAAAATGGAACTTAAATCAAGGGTTAACAGTATTTTGAAATGAGATTTGATTGTCGATTGCTTGGTTTACCGCAATTTTCATGCCATTTCCAAGCACAATAGGTGCTAAAAACTTCCGGTCGACGCTGCTAGCACCAACAGTGATAATCCAGGGAGCAGGATTAGATAACGTAGCCGGTGCAGGGCCGGAGTTCCCGGCGCTGCAAGCCACCACTATATTTTTTTTGATCGCATGAAGCGCTCCAACGGCGATACTATCTTCGTTGAAGGGCATAGGGTCCTTTGTCCCAATTGAAATGCTCAATACATCAACACCATCAGCAATTGCATCATCCATGGCAGCCAACATGTCTTCCATAAAGCACGTATTTCCATTTTCTTTGCCTTGGCGCGGAATTGCCCAGCAGACTTTGTAGATAGCCAGTCGGACAAGTGGTGCACCACCCGAGGCAGTGCCGTGAGCAAATCCGCCCAATGCCGAAACGTTATGAACCCTACGGCCTCCAACTGTTGATGCCGTGTGAGTTCCATGTCCATCCTTGTCACGAGGAGACCGATAATCCAATGTTCTATTAAGAGGCCCGTAGTATGCCTCGTAACCCTTGATGTAGTATCGTGCACCAATTATCTTCCTATAATTAGCCAAATTATAAGTACTATTTGAGAGTATAATTTTCAAATCAGACAGATGTACATACACAAATTCCTGTTTCTTTCTATCTACAAAAAGCTACACTAGGTGTCAATATGGGATAAAAGAAGTCAAAATGTGTGATCTTTTTTGTCCTTAATTATGAAAAGAAAACTAATTCTTGAATTTCTTTCACGCTCGTGTCGCATTAAGATACTTTTAACTGCGATTGGTGATATTCGGTTTATGTGCTACAACTCTATAATGACCTATATGATTGATATTTCGTAAAGTAAATAACAAAATATAATTGGCACAAAAAAACAAAGTCACATATAGACATTGAAGGGACAGAAGTTCACAAGATGGCATTGCAAGAAGTCAAAACTAATAATGCCTAGCAGAAGTTTTCCCTGTTTGATTGGAAATAGACAAAGATAGGAATCATAGACAACTAAGTGATGCATATAAGGACATGAATGTAGGACAGAGAGCCGGGGCCAATCCATTGCTTTAGTTGAAAAGGTCATTTCTGATAATTCAGGAAACAACCTAGAAGAAATAGGGGCCTTATCCCACTTTGGAGGTATAAATTTCCTTTATTCAAGTTAGCTTCTCTTAGCGGTATAGGTACGCGCCAAAACCCCTATCGAGTTAGGTGGGTTTTGTTCAAAAAATATCGCAATGTTTTCACGAGTGTCAATAATTAAGTGACGACGGGTGTGGACTATGACAAGAGTTTCCTACCTTTTATTGAAGGGAATATAAAGAAAACTCACTTGTTACAGTTTGATGAGTTGAATGCATCTCCAGATTGGCAAATTCCTTTCCATGATGATGGATAGGGTCCCATCCCTTCGTCACTGAAGCTTTTTGATTCTGGCCACACACCTGAATATTAACAACAACAAAATATCCATCACATGCAATAGTGGCAGTCTGATCAATAATACTTGGTGTATTTTTGGTGCACAATATTAGACACGACTACAGTTTTTGTCCAATGCTATTACAAAAGAAAAAAGAAATTTATATATATAGTGCCATGGCAGGATAAGATTACCACTATCTAGCAAGCCAACAATAACATTTTTGCCATATCTTGATTTCAGTAATAAGTCCTCCTTCTTCAACTGAAACCCTTTACTTCCTTCTTGTAAACCGGCAAATTCCCACGACCTTGTAGTCTGCAAAGAGTACGTCGTTGGGTGGCTCCGTAACACAGACACCACTTCCTCAATTTCTGTTAAATTACCATCATGAATTAGACAGTGACACAAATATGCATACACATATATGTAGAGAGAGAGAACTTGTGGTGGTTTCACTGACCGGAGAGTTTGGAGGCTTCATCTGGGGTGAGCAATGCCGCAAAGCCATTGATGCTGGATTTATAACTGTAAATAAGAGAAGATTTAGCATCTTCCACAGTTTCTTTCACAGAGAACAGATATGAATGATGGTTTTCTTCAATTTCATTATATGTTTTCTCTCTACTATGTTCTCCAAGGTACACTATGTACACCTGCAAATGACAATATATTTAGTGAGAGACATGAAACTACAATCAACTATATATGTAGGTTTTGACATAGTTAAGGATCAATTCGTAAATGCAAATTAGAACCTGTTTCTCATCACAGGAAGCCAGGAGAGGAAGAAGAAGAGCCAAAAGAAATACAGGAAAATTCTTCATGGTTAAATCCATGGGAAACTGACCAGTAATGAACTGATAAACTGGAGTATTTATAGTGATTTAAAAATCGTTCTTTTCAGTTTAGAAATTACAATTCTTCTTTATGGGATTAACTAATTAACCTTGTGGACCAAATGAAAAGTTCCAAAATTTGTGTACACCTCCTTCAACTAAAGTATCAGGCATATTACGGACCAATAATTGTGGCTAACCTTCGATAAACATTCAAAATTTCAAGTTTTTATGTTACGGGATAAGATTAAAAAAAGTTGGACTTTATAAATTTAGCATCTTGATACAAAGAATTTAATTTTATATTTTTAGTATGTTTGATTGAATAAAATTAAAAAAAATAAGACGGGAATCTATGTTGGATGTCCTAAATCTAGTCCTAATTGCAAATGATTTTGACATATTTAGCAACATATTTACAATTGTTGTCTTGATTTTGCATAAATATATTGATTGTTTGGTAATATATTGATTGCAATTACACAATTACTAAGATTGGTTTGATTGCGTAGTTTTAGTGAATTTACAAGTTATGCATTTGTTGGCAAAATTAATGGGAATAATCGAGAAAAATATAAAATAGAAATGTAGAAATGAGATGAAGCGAGATATGCCGTAGCAAATCTCCTTAAGACAGTTTTTGTCCCCTACAAATGTACTAATAGAATCAAAGGATGCCTGTCTCCCAAGATACAACGTTTCTTCTAAAGTCGGTATTGCACTATACCAATTTTGCAAGTCGAACAAAAAAATGACTGCACTCTTCTCAAAAAGAAGGAACAACGATCTTTTGAAAAAAAAAAAAACAACTTTAGAAATTTTTTAAGCAGAATTTTGGAGAGAAAGATAGAATTTAAAATCAATTAATTTAGAATTGATTTGGTGTGAAAAATTAAATTTAGGTGGTCCCTATTTATAGGCTTTGAAATGTCTTTTTGAATGGGTGCATGCCTCTTCATGATTAGGTGGACTATTTGGTCTAATTAATCTAAGCCCTTAGATAACACTATTTCATATTTTTATGTGATCTAATGGTTCTGGCTAAAACTTAAATGAATGTGTCCATTCATCATACTAATTCACCAATTATGAATGTCCATTCATCATACTAATTCACCAATTATGAATGAATGTGTTTATTCATTATACCCATTCACCAATTACGTATTTTTTTTTTATTGGAGACTTTTTCAATTCAACTAAAATTAATTGTAATGGTCCACATCATTAAATATATTTAATGATTCAATCCGATAAAATTCAATTAATTCCAATAATCTCCCATATGAATAAAAGAAGTCGACTCAAATCAAGGAAGACAAAAAAAGAGTACAATTTGAAAGATAATGCATCAAGATAGGTAGTTTTCGCTTTGAACCCTCTTTAGTAAGATTCTATCAAACTCACTTGGCTAATCAGTGAACGCAACGTTTTGACCTATCAGTCGTTATTGCAAGTTCAGACAATAGATCAAACACATCATCTCTCATATCAAACTTGGTTCTCTATTGTGTTCATTATTTCGGCCCTGAACTACTTGGGTTCTGCGAATGCTTTAGAGAATTCACATAAGTAAAATTCTCATAGAACCGGCCATGTTCGCACTAACATAGCTAATGTTCTGTAAATAGTACCCTACAATACTCTACTTGTACATTTACAAGATATAGTCATTATTTAAAAGCAAAGCTTATCCTTAACAATCTTTGTAGGCAGCACTTTTGCCTAATAGAAATGGGAAGAAATTAAAACTCTGAAGTGCTTCTCATCGAGTCATTCATAACTAGTTTTCCTATTGAACCTAGTCCGTGGGATCTCCAGTCATCAAGTTAGGTTTCCATTAAGTTGACTTACTAGAATTTAGGCTTTAAACCTATTTTTCTCGATGCACGGTCTATTTTCTCTCTAGATATAACTTTTTTTTAAACGGATCCGCTAGGTATCTTTTGACTTAATTAAATCAATTGATATTGTTCCATTTGAGTGTCGAACGGTATTATGGCTACAACGTATATGTCTCGACTTTCTGTTATACACAGTTTTCTGCTTTGACTATAGTTGCTTGATTATCGCAATGAATACATATCGCAGACACAGTACTCTTCGGCTATATAGAAATATATTCTAAGAAGTTTCTAAGCCATTCTGCTTCTTCTCCTACTTTATCTAAGGCAATAAGCTCAGATTCCATAGTTGACCGAGCTATACATGTTTGTTTAGAAGATTTCCAAGATATAACACTACTACCAATAGTAAATATATAGCCACTAGTAAATTTAGATTCATCTGTATCTGATATCTAGTTAGTGTCACTGTATTCTTCAACTACTAGAAGATATTTTCCATAATGTATTGAATACTCTTTGGTATGCTTCAAGTAGCCCAACACTTTAAGTAATGCATCACAATGTTTATTACTAAGGTTACTTGTATATCGATTTAGTACTTACCAAGTAAGCTATGTCTGGCCTTGTACAATTTATTAAGTACATTAGGCTTCCAATTATCTGTAAGTGCTACTATTAATTGCATATCTGATAAAAATGCAATCAAAAATTTTAGGACCTAACTTAATCCTTTTAAGAGGTGGAATAGCCAATTTTACCAAACATCTCCACAGTTTCAAATATATGTACGAAGGCATTTTCCTTTTCCATAGTTCATAAGGTATCGAGCCAATTTTCTTGTGAATAACTCTATTTCAAATAAAGTTAGCAGTCAGAACTACTTCGCCCCACCAATTTTGTGGTAATCAAAAAACTAATAAGCATAGCATTAATAATGTCTTTTAAAGTTTTATTTTTCTTCTCAGCAACTTCATTTTGTTGAGTAGTGTACGAAGCAATTGTTTGGTAAATAATCTCAAACTTAGCACACAAGTCATCAAAAGTAATGACTCATATTCATCGCCTCTATCGGATCTCAATACTTTGATCATCTTACCAAGTTGATTTTTAATTTCATTTTTGTAAGTAATAAAAGTATTTAATGCTTCATTTTTATTACTTAAGTATATATAGCAATATCTATTGTGATCATCAATAAACGTGATAAAATACTTTTTACCACCTTGAGATTGAACAAATTTTAGATCACAAATATCACTATGTACCAAACCTAATGGTTCACTACTTTTTTCAATTAAATTAAAAGGATTTTTTAAGCAAATTTTGCTTCAACACAAATCTCACATTTATGTTTTCTGTTTCAAGTTTAAGTATAAGTCCTAAACCTACTAATTTTCTTAAAGAAACACGATTAACATGTCCTAGTCTACTATGCCATAAAATAGAAGACTCAAGCAAGTAAACAGAAACATTAACTTTATTAATAACTTGTGGATAAAAATAGTTGGACTTTTTGTCCACAACATCAATATTGGCCTTAAGCAAACCATGTAGTAAATAACCCTCCCTTTAGTAACTACAAATTTATCAAATTCAAACACTATTTTAAAACCCTTCTTACTAAGAATAGAGCCAGAAATCAAGTTTTTTTCTGATATCTGGGACATGCACTATTTCGTTCAGCTTCAATTCCTTTCCGGATGTGAATTTTAGAATAACTATCCCAATTCCTTCAATTTTAGACGTTGCTGAATTGCTCATATAGAGATGCTCGTCATGATCCAACTTTGTGTATTCTGCGAACTCTCCAGTGTCCACCCACCAATCATTGACGTTTGATACTGAGTTAACTTCAGAAACAACTGCAGACAGGTACATGTCGGCAACATTTGTAGAATTATTATCCACTTCTATTATGTTGGCTTGGGGGGTTTCTTCTACTATGTATCTTTATTTTTTCGGAAGTCCTTTGCACGATGCCTTGGTTTTCCACAATTATAATAGTCGCCTTTGAACCACTTTGCATTGTTGTTTTTTCCTTTGTCCTTAGACGATTTTGGACGCTTCATTTTCTTAGACCCGGAATCTTCCACCATGTTAGGTTTTGCTTCCATGTTTCGTACATAATTTTTTTTTCCGCACCTCTATTGTCTTCTTCTATTCGAAGTTGAACAATTAGATCATCCATCGTCAACTCTTTGCGATTGTACTTGAGATAGTTTTTAAGTTCTTTCCATAATGGAGGTAGCTTCTCAATTATAGTATCAATCTGGAAAGACTCACTCAATGTCATGTCTTCTACCTCAATATCATGGAGAATAATCTCCATCTCTTGAACCTGGCTAATAATCGTCTTTAAATTGATCATCTTGAAATCCAGAAATTTGTCGACGATAAATTTCTTAGTCCCGACATCTTATGTTTTATACTTTTTGTCAAGAGAATCCCACATTTTTTTAGCTGTCTTGTAGTAACAATACACATTATACAATGTGTTATCCAACCCATTGAGAATGTAGTTGTGGCATAGGAAGTCTGCATGTTTCCATGCTTCAATAGTCAACTGTGTATTTTTAGGCAACATTCTCATCTGTTTGAGCAGGACATTCTTCACGTAGAAACTTAAACAAGTTCAGCGTCGTCAAATAAAACAGCATCTTTTGTTGCCAACGTTTGAAATCCCTGCCCTCGAATTTTTTTGACTTTTCATGTTGAGATATTGGCTGCATAACAAACTGATTGGACCTAGAACTTTGTCCAATCTCTCCACTAGTATGTTCAATTGTATTAGTCATCTTTATGTAACAATACAATTACCAAAAATAATATCAATATTTTAATATAGAAAACACGTAAACATATTACGTTATAAACAAAATATGTCTTAAGATTGTTGGAAAAATTGACGGGAACAATCAAGAAAAACATAAAATAAAAATGTAGAAACGAGATGAAGCGAGGTATGTTGTAGCAAATCTCCTTAAAACAGATTTCGTCCCTTGCAAAGGTGCTAATATGATCAATAGATGTCTGTCATCCAATATACAACGCTTCTTCAAAAGTCAGTATTGCAATATGTTTCCACCTGATTTTGGTAAGACTTCTACGTCAATAAAGGTCTAGTAAAAGTCCCATCTAAGCCTAATTCAGGTCTCGCTAAAGCCTTATAGGCCCAGCGAGGGCCTTCTAGATTCATAAAGGTTCTATAGACCCGACGAAGGCCTCAGAGGCCCATTGGATGTCTTAGTATTCCTAAAGCAGAGTATTGCGAAGCCCATGAAAAGCCTCGATACTCATGGCCGACCCAGAGAGCCTCGCCGGGCTTCGTATTTATTATAGTCCGCATATAATCCGATATTTTGGGACAGCTACGAAAATATCTCAGGGAAGATTGTGTTTGATTGTCACAAAGAAACCATATCCCAATCCAATAAAATCAGTAACACAATCTTAGAGATTGAGAGAGATTGGGATACAATCTCGGAAGATCACGGCGAGATTGGAACCTACCTTATCTGATAAAGAAAGAGAATACCAATCAGAATTCTAATTGATCGCTTCCCTAAATCAATTAAGATTCTCCCTATATAAATATTAGAATCCGGTTATTCTAAGGTACGCATTCTTTATTATGCATATTTTTATGACGCACTTTTTATGCTTAAGAATCCCACCTTAAACTCTGCTCAAATCTCTGCCTGCTTGTCTCTCCCACACCCTATTGTTTCTGCCCTTGTGTATCTCCCATATACCGGCAGTTGACTTGATCGTCAGAGTGCTAACGATTGCCGGACCCTTTTCCTCCGGAGATCTTGGTGCCTAACGATTGTCCTAGTGTGCAGGTAACATACTAGTTGGCAGAGGAGTGACTGGAGATCTGTTAACACGTGGACGTTGCAGGTTCCGACGTCAACACAATATACTAACATTACCGGTCGAACCAAAGAATGACCATATTGTTCTCGAAAAAAAGGAACAATGATATTTTGACAAAAAACATCAAAAATTATTTAAGCAGAGTTTTGGAGAGAAAGATAGAATTTAAAATCAATTACTTCAGAATTGATTTGGTGTAAAAAAAATTGAATTTAGGGGGTCCCTATTTATAGGTTTTGAAATGTCTTTTTGAATGGGTGCGTGCCTCTTCATGAATAGATGTAGCATTTGGTGTAATTAATCTGAGCCCTTAGATCATACAATTTCATATTTTTATGTGATATGATGGTTTAGATTAAATCTTGAATGAATGCATCCATTCATCATACATATTCACCAATTATAAATGAATGTGTCCATTCATCATACCCATTAACCAATTACGAATGAATGTGTCTATTCATTATACACATTCACCAATTATGTATTTTTTTTATTAGAAAATTTTTCAATTCAACAAAATTAATTGTAATGGCCTACATCATTAAATAAATTTAATAATTCAACCCGATAAAATTCAATTAATCCCAACATCATTAACAAATTACATTTTATTAGTAATTTTCAAGAGGATTTTAATTCACAGTGAATATGATTTTTTTTTGAACTTGACAAGAATGGATAGTATGCCCGGTTTTGGGCCGAGGTGAGTGAAGTAACCGCCCAGGCCCAAAATCGACAGGTGTCCATTTTCAGTAAAATAAAAAAAATTATTTGTGATTACTGAAGTTGACAATAAAATATATTTGTGCAAATATGGCCAAAAATAGAAAGCCCCATCTTTATTACTCTGCCAATGTTTGCTGTTTTTTTTTTTAGTTTTAAGCTAATAATTAATTTCGTAAACGAGAGAAAAATTAGCTACAATACCCATTTTTTAAATAAAACTTGATATATACCCTATTTTTATATTTAATAATTTTTACCCTAAATTAATAAACTAATTGCTGAATTTACCTCAATCTAATTAGATGGCAAAACAAATTCTAATTCTCATCCATGTGCACATTGACTTTAAACACCCAAACCCACATCAACATTATCAAACACCCACCACCACCACTATAAAATCTCTGCCGCTGACGCCTTAAACCACCATTGTTACCTTATCTTCATCATCTTCCTCATCTTTCTTTTTCTAGATCTAAAACATAAACTTGAGTGGAGTCACGATTTGAAGTTCATACCTACCTACCACCACCACCATAAAATCTCTGCTGCCACCTCTCCTTTAAACTGCAATTGTTACCTCTTCCTCATTCTTCTTTAACATCTGAAATATGGACTTGTGTGGAGTCGCAATGTAGAGTTCGCAAGTTCGTCGGTGACCACTTCCATCACCGCCATGTCAAATCAATAAAATAAAATCACATTCTCCTAGATATGTACTTATCTATGTTCTTCCATATTATTTTTTTTCAATCAGGTAAATGTTCATAATTTTATCTATTTATCAATTATATTGAGTGCTTCAAAATGGAATTGCACCATTATCAATTGCAGCTTTGTTATAGGTTTAGTTATAAGTATGAATATTTACAATTATTTTGTCATGCATGTATATCTCTGAATTATGTTGCGGTAATGCAAAATTCTTTGTGTTATCTAATTATAGATATGTGAATTATTTTTGTAGTTCAAATTTTAGTTCAAATAAAGAAGACCAATGTTTTTTTTTTATTTTTTCTCAACAATTTTTTGTTTTCAACATTGAACACGTAATTAGCAGAAATGGAGGCACATGTCATTATGACTGCTAGAAATCCAAAGGCAGCTAATGATTTGATAAAAAAGTGGCAGAAGGAATGGTCAGAAAAGAGCATTCTTCTTCGTATTGAGGTAGAATATAAGAATGCTAAGCATACATTTGAAGAAAAAAAAAGAAGAAGTTTTAATTAGGGGTGAACATTTTAACTGGAATTGAACTTTTTAAACCAGAATCAAACTCGAATCTCCGGTTTCGATCTGGTTCTAAAAAAATAAAATTAAGAACCGAGAATTGAGAACCGACCGGGTCCAGGTCGGTTGTTGGTTCTTAAACTAGAATGATGGGTATCCGATTAAAACCAAATTTTTTATTTTTTAATAAATTTTTTATTATTTACAATTTATTTACCATAACCCAATGACCCACAACCCAACACCAAGGTATTAAAGACAAATGTCCAACTATCTAAGACCCAAACCAAAAGTACAAAACTCATCACTCTTAAAATTAAATTTAATTGACTCAATTCCAATTACCCAAATATCAAATTCTTTATTGCTATTTGTTCAGATACTCAATACAAACATTGTCATCTGTTTTCCACTTTCTCTCATCTCTCTCTTGCTCAACACAGAGAGACGGCGAAGGCGAAGGCGAAGGCGAAGGCGAAGGCGAAACTCCTCTGTAACTGAAACGAATACTCAATTTTGAGATGTGATTTTTTTTCTAACCAAAATTTATGAGTTTGCAATTTTGGTGTCTATTCTTACAGTTAATATTTATATCTTCATAATTTTTATAATATTTAACGTACTTTAATGTTAATAGGTTTGTAATATTTAATTTTTTTTAAAACATGTTGTCAACTCACGATTTTTTTAAAAATGTTATGGGTAAATCGAATCAAAGAAGGTGATGAAGCGAAGACTACAGTGGTAACTAGATATGGGGCATTTGAATTCAAAGTTATACCTTTTGGATTGACAAATGCTCCCGCAACCTTCTGCACGATGATGAATCATGTACTTCACGAGTTTCTAGATGATTTCGTGGTAGTGCACTTGGATGACATCGTAATTTATAGCGAGACTCTGGAGGAGCATGTTCAGCATATGAGGAAAGTTCTTATTCGGCTACGGGAGAATGAACTTTATGCAAAACCATCCAAATGTTCATTTGTCCAGACCTCGATCAGCTTTTTGGGCCACATTATTGAGCAAGGAAAAGTCTGCATGGATAGTAAAAAGGTTAAGGCTATCAAAGAATGGCAACTGCCAAGGCATGTACATGATGTACGTTCGTTCTTTGGGTTGGCCAACTACTATCGAAGATTTGTGAAAGGGTATTCAGAAATCGCACTGTCGCTAACCTAATTAACCAAGAAGGAGAAGGCTTGGGAGTGGTCGGCACCATGCCAAGCTGCTTTTGAGAAATTGAAGGAGTCTATGTAGACATATCCAGTTTTGGCCTTACTAGATATGGCTAAAGCTTTTGAAGTGCAGACCGATGCTTCAAATTTTGCTCTAGGAGGAGTCCTAATGCAAGAAGAGCATCCGGTGGCATATGAGAGTCGAAAGCTGAATAATGCAGAGCGCCGAGTACGAAAGCTGAATAATGCAGAGCGCTGTTACTCGACGCATGAAAAGGAGTTATTGGCAGTGGTCCACTGCCTCAGGGTATGGCGTCATTATCTGCTTGGGTCTCATTTCATTGTGAAGACAGACAATACTAATGTGAGTCACTTCATATCTCAACTAAAACTTTCAAACAAGCAGGCTCGTTGGCAGGAACTTCTTTCAGAGTTCAACTTTGTATTGGAGTATCGAGTTAGATCTAGCAATCATGTAGCAGATGCACTCAGTCAGTGGGCTGACTTGGCTTCTATCTGCTCAATAGCGGCTTTTTCAGAGAGCAATGTTACTACAACTACACAGGACCAAATACGGGCACTTCTGGAGAAAGACCCTGCAACAATCTATTTGGTCGACCTCATCAAGCAGGGAAAAACTCGACAGTTTTGGTTGGATGAGGGTCTATTGAAGACGAAAGGAAACCGCCTCTATGTTCCAAAGGGTGGAGATTTGAGGAGATCCTTAATCACGGAATGCCACGACACGCTTTGGACTGGACATCAGGGAGATGGACGCACTTCTGCTCTGTTGCAGCGTGCATATTATTGGCCGCAGATGAGGGATGACATTGCGACTTATGTGAAAATTTGTTTGGTTTATCAACAGGATAAGCCAGATCATCAGAATAAGGCGGGCTTACTAGAGCCCATTTCCGTCCCAACTAAACCATTCGAGAGTGTATCGATGGATTACATTGTTAGCTTGCCAAAGGTTGGAGATCTTGGCACTATCATCGTAGTGGTAGATCGTTTATCAAAATATGTAACATTTATCGCAACACCTAAGTATGTATCCGCTGAAGAGACCGCTCACCTCTTCTTCAAGCATATTGTCAAATACTGGGGGTTGCCTAAAGATATAGTCAGTGATCGAGACCCTCAATTCACCGGCACATTTTGGATCGAGTTATTCAAACTCCTTGGTTCAACTTTGAGCATGAGTTCTTGTTTCCACCCACAATCTGACGGACAGACGGAGCGATTCAATTCTATGCTGGAAGAATATCTTCGGCGCTTTATCTCTACTTCGCAGAAAAACTGGGTAAAACTCTTGGATGCGGCTCAGATTTGCTTCAATGCCCAGAAGAGCTCTTCCACCAATAAGAGTCCTTTTGAGATTGTTACTGGTCAGCAACCGTTACTCCCTCATACTGTGGACATTGATCAAAGTACCAAGTCTCCTCAAGCTAAGGGCTTCTCTCAAGAGTGGAAACGAAATATCGAAATTGTTCGGAGTTATCTTCAGAAAGCACAGAAACGGTACAAAAAGGCTGCTGATCAGAAACGTTGTTTTCTAGAATTCAACGTGGGAGATTTGATGATGGTGAAACTCCCTGACAAACGCCAGTATAAGGTAATAAGAGGGACATATTCTCGATTGATGCCGAAATATATCGGGCCATTATCTATCATGAAACGGATTGGAAGAGTTGCTTACAGAATTGAACTTCCTTCATGGTGCAAAACCCACAATGTCCTTCATGTTAGTGCACTCAAGCCAAATTTTGTAGATAAGGAGGATGCATCCAGAAATAAGCCAAAACGATCTATATTTGAAGTGAAGAAAACAGGTAAGAGGATTGCTGAAGCTATTATTGATCACCAAGTTACTCGAGCTTCCAAGAAAGATTATCAGGAGTACTTAGTCAAATGGAGCGGATGCAGCAGTGAGGAGAATACTTGGGAAAGAGTTAAAGAACTCGGAGCCTTCAAACCTCTACTTGAAGAATATCATGCAAAGATGGCACCGAGGACGTCGCCAAATCAAATGGGGAAGAATGTCAGGGCCCGCAGCTATCCTTAGCCCCCTGACAGCATTTGCAGCCGCAGTTTCCCAACTTCGACCACACCTTGTAAATATTACATTCAGTTATTATTTCTATTAGTTTGTAATATGTTATTTTCTGTTATAATTCTTCAGCTATTTAATGTTTACTCATGTAATTTAGGTTTTTGTTACTTAAGCTATTATAGGGGGTAGTTGGTATTCGAAGTCTTGCCAAACTTACTGGTGTTCACCCCCTGCACCATCAATTGTAATTTACTACTTTCGTCAATCAATGATCAAGCTATTTTCAACGCATTCAAACCTTCTATTGCTAAGCTTTCTTTAATTTGTTGAATAGATCGAGAAAAGGCGGAAGGTAGTCGAGAGGAGTCGACTATTACCGCACGGTGCCCCTTTCTGTGCTAGAAAGAAAGGCGCCCCGTGAAACGATGATAGGTTCTCCAACCACGTTTTTCAATTAAAGGCTTTCAATGGCATTTTATCTTCGACAAATCTCGATTATACTGAATTGTTCGTTAATACTTGATAACATACATATTTTTTTTTTACACACAATGTTTCTTATAGATTCTTATTGTTATTACATTTTGTTGTCAAATTTGTTGAATAATTTGCTAAATACAAACTACCATATACGCAAAAAGACATCATTGGCGAGGTTGTTGCCAAAGATACCCCAAAGACTAAGGATCTGTCTATATGAACCACAAAATTTAAAATAATATTGTCGTCGTTTCTTAGTTACATATATATATTGTAATCAACAACATATTTATTATGTACAATTTAATTACTGAAATTAATGTTTATATACAAATGTAACAAATATTATCCATCGATTCAAGTAATTAAATTAAAAACAGTCAACTATGTACATTAATGCACGAGTGATGTAATTGTACATTTGGTAATAAAACATTTTTTACCTGTGATGTGATCATTTAAATACAATGGATAACATATTGTGTTAGTTGTGTCTTTACTAATTTACATGTTATAAATTGAAATATTAGTGCACATCACTGTGTTTTTTTTTTGTTTTTGCTCACATGATTTATAACAAATTGAAAAGTCGAACATTTTATTGCATATAGATTTAGCTATGGTGGTTCTCAGTAATTTTTTATTACAGAATAGCTGATCGACGCCAACACTTTCAATTGCAGGCTATGTTACCATTCAATTTCTTGACCAATGCCATCATCTTCCAAGTCTGGTATGGTATTGGTATCGTACACACTAGAAGCGAATCTCTCAATGGATGGAACTAATGAAGAATCTTGTCCAAAATATAATCAATTTTACATGTAAAAATGTCAACTTTATCCTATATGATTGACAAAATAGCCACTTTTACATGTAAAAATGTCAACTTTATCCTATATATATACATATTCCCAGTATTTTCAACATTGATATTTGGGTAATTAGATTTTGGGATAATTGCATCAAAGGTCCCCCAACATTTCATAATCGTTGGGAATATGTCTCTAACCTAAAAAAATAGCATCACACATCTCCAACGTATAAAGAAATAAGCATCGTAGATCCCTCTTGACACTTTCCGTCAATTTTCTCCGTTAAAAGTTAGAATTGGAGTACATGCACTTTATTTCTCAAAAAAGCGATTGAAATTGCAGGGTAAAATTAATCACCTTTGCAATGGCATATTTCTTTTCAATGAACATGAAAAATCACTAATAAGAAATTCTTCTGGTGGCAATCCAAATGTTTTCTGAAACATTGAATTCCTGTGGGGTGATCGAATGTCTAACTGCAAGCACAATTCATATAGATAATTAAAAATCAGCTATGGCAAGTTCCAGGTGCAAAGTAAAATTCACAATTTTACCTTCTTTCCAACTTCTTTTTCCATTTTCACCAAATAATCTCTAATCGTTTCAACTCCATTGTTATTATCCAAAACAATTCTCAAGTGCAGCTTTGACTGAGAAGACTGAGAAATTTTCCCCTCAAGTGGAACCCACCAATCTGCTAGTTCGATAGATGCATGCTTTAAAATATTGATCTCAGCATGACCGAGAGACGATGATTGATCAAATGGACCATCAAAATCGAAAACTTCCACATCCAGCGTAGAAAGCAGTTCTTCCACAGCATCAAACTCGAGTATCTTTGTGTAAATTATAAAGACGACATTCTATCAGATATAGGGGAAAAAATTACAGAATAAAAGGACGAGAGAAACGAATATATTACTGTTTCGTTAGGGATAGGCACATAAAAATCTTGTATGGAACAAGTGGGTTTGGAGGTACGTAGAGCCAGCCACAAGTACAAAGCAGCAAAGCTAGAGGTGATTATAAAGCGACAGCATTTGCCGACACAAAGCTCACAACAACCACCCCCACCATTGCTTGACATGTCAAAAAAGCTGTTTTCTGGTTCAAACAAGTCATAATTCGGAAACCTCCACAACTCACCACCGAGTTTGGACGAGTCAGAGTCCACTCGACCCAACTCGGCCTTCCTTTCACACAAAGCACCCGCGGGAGACGACGCCGACGGAGAAAGCCCAAGCTTGTCATCAGAAGCCTCCAGCAAATACCCAAGATCCGGCTGTGACTCTTCTTCAGAAGCCCACTTCAAATCCACCACGTCCACAGTGGGAGAAGGCAAACCCATAATTTCATCCTCAAAACTCTTCATGAAAGAGTCAAGATCTTGATTCGTTGTGTAGAACTCCGATTCATCACCCAAATTATCCAATAAATCTTTTCCCAGCCTCTTAACCCCCGTCAAGTCAATCAATAAGTCAGGCTTCTCCAACACATCTCGTCCTCTCTTTTTAATCTTCACTTCTTCCATCAGAATATACTTATAACACGAAATTCAGGCCATATTTACACACAAACAATATAGAATGGAATGATAGTTTTACCCTGTAATTTCAGTAATGTTTTACGATGCCTGTTTCTTCATGCGTTGGGGATGTATGTTACTATTTTTTTAGGTTATGGGCATATCCCTAACGATTTTGAAAGGTTGGAGACCTTTGATACATTTATCCCTTAAATTTTTTTTTCATTAACATGATATTTTTTTAAAAAAAATTGATTCCAAGGGTTTTTAATTAGGATATATATCATTTTTATTAGACAGTTCAAACTATCTAGGCTAGAGGTGGCAAAATTGGTTCGGCCCATATAATCCGACTTTTTGGGATGGGTTGGTCTTGACCCAAATAAAACAGGGCCAATATGACCCGTCTCATCTAGCCAGCGGGTTAGTTGGGCCGGCATGATTTTGATTTTGATTTTTTTTTTTCTCATTCACACTAATCACTCTTTTTGTGAATAGCCCTAATACATAATATCCAAACAATATCAATCTAAAATGATCTAAGCATAAGTTATCAATAAATATTAGTCCAAAAATTTTAAGATCTAACATAAAATTGTTTAGATTTAATTAAAATTTAGTTTAATTTAAGTTTCAATCCAAAATATATTTGGTGTGACAAGTAAATTATTTATTTTAAATTTACTTATAAGTAAACTTTTTTCATTTAAGACAAATATGCTTATATCTCAAAGCAATAAGACTAGCATTCTTTTAATATTTGTATTTTTTTTTAAAAGTGTCGACACATAGTTTACAATTAGCCAAAAAAAATATTATTTTGAAAGAAAATTGATGTTTATCTATTGACTAATAAATGAGATCCCCAATTTTATAAATTAATCTCTTTAAAAATCTCAAAATATATAGTCTAAATTTATCTAAGATTGTATTTGATGTAATGTATTAGATTGTATAAAATATTTATTTAAAAAAAATGAAAAAAAAAGAAAATTAAGACCAAGTTGGGACAATGGGTTGAACTGAGCTAGCATATTTCTGGCCCATACAAAACTGGGCTGGACCAGCCCAGTTCAGTTTCATGTGTATCCCTGCTTTGGTGGGCTGGCCTGGCCCAACCCAGCCTATTTGCCAGTTCTAGTCATTTTAATAAAGGTGGTTATATTTGCACTATATATTAATTGTACTTAAAGTCACCAACTTTTATTCATTTTAATACTTATATCCCTAAATTTTTTCTATAAATTTCTTATCTTCAACCTCCATTAATTAGTACATATCATTATTAATGATAATTTCTATCAAAATATTCTATTTACATACTTTGAAATGAGAAATTTTTCCGTACTTTTGTATTTAACTTTTTTTAAAAATATATATATAATGAGCAAATAATTCTTTTTATGGAACCCGTTGTTAGAGATAATGTGTGCTAATTAATAGAAAGTTAAGAATAAAAATGTGACGAAAAAAAGTAGGAAACATGTTTGTGCGTATGTGCTTATACAGCGCCGTTGTGGGCAAGAATTATTTTGTCCACTGTCTGCGTGGCATGGGCCATTTGACACGTCAGCAATTTTTAAAAACAATTCACGCACCAATCTCCCCTCTCAACCCTTCACTCACCCCAGCTGATCTTTACCTCATTCTCTCTCCCCGCATTCTCCCAACAGGTGCCCTAAATTCCTCCTACAACCATTTGACCCACCGGAACCACCACTACCCTCACCGAACCCACCACTACCCTCGTCGTGGCCCACCACTACCCTCGTCGTGGCCCACCACCAACTTCTGCCCTCACCGAAACCACCATCAATCTCCCCTTGCCGGAACCATCACCTATCAACAACACTCTCTCGCCGTGTTCACCACTCGCGTCTCCGGTCCCACAGCTCCTTTTCTGGTCTCACAGCCGACGTCTCGTCGGATCCATCACTCCTCACTCGCCGGACCCACAAGATACAGGTCGGGTTGTCTTGTTGCTTGATCCACAAGTTTAGAAGACTCAAGAACATCTTGGGAACGTCCACAATTCCCTTCTTGAATTCTTTTTTTTTTTTTTTTTTTTGTTTGCTACAAATATTTAAAAAAAATTATTTCTTTTTTAATTATTTCTTTTCAATTTTATCAAAAGAAAAAAAATTTCTTGGAGGCGATTGGCGGGTCAAAATATTGACCAGACCCGCCCCGCCCCGCCCCGCGAATTCGCGGGTCGCGGGGATGGGTAAAAAAATTTTGTGGGGGCAGGGCAGACCCGCCCCATTGCCGTCACTACCAAGAAAATATTTTCATTGTTTTCAAGGAAAATGTTGACTTTTTAAGGTAAATGAGAAAACGTTTTACCTTGAAAAAAATACAAATCAATCAAACACGTAGTTGGAAAATAGGTGGGAAAAGACATTTTCCATTGAAAAATATAGCTATCAAACTCGCTTAGTTGGAAAATAAGTAAAAAAAAAAAAGCTTTTTCCATGAAAAATTTATTGCAATCAAACACACACTTAATGTATCATTGGTTTCTTAAAATTATTATCAAGCCATTACAAGGAACTACACTAGGCACAACCAGTTTCTTTATTTTTTATTTTTTCCTTTTTTCTTCGTGACGGCTAAAAGTCATCTTAGAATACTTTTAGTAGTGGTGGATATGTGCTTCGTTGTGGGCAAGTTTGATGGGACTGTGCATGCATGGAGCTTGCGAAACTCTTTGTATGATAGAGATACGTGATTAAGAAAATAGGGAGGGGACTAAAAATGGACCGC
The DNA here is from genome assembly GCA_030279155.1 of Forsythia viridissima. NCBI lineage: Eukaryota > Viridiplantae > Streptophyta > Magnoliopsida > Lamiales > Oleaceae > Forsythia > Forsythia viridissima. The sequence goes on from CM059039.1 coordinate 27,686,055, forward strand.
ACCTCATTCTAAGGCGTGCATTATGGTTGCCCTAAGATTCTTTTTTTGTGTCTTATTCTTAGTTTGAACCTATGTAATTGTAAAATTTGCATTCTTTTTGGTCACAAAAGTCTCTTAAGACATACTTTATTTAGCCTATATTGCCGACTACCTTGTGTAACTTTAACATGCATGTCATAATCTTGATAATGTGAATATAGAGTTTCAACTCTTTGCATTTGAAATGTACAGAAAAAACAAGAAGATGGGATTTTGTTCTAAAGTATATTTCCATAATCTTGATAATGCCCAAATCCAAAATTGGCTGCATGAGCATATTACCCAGAAGTTGAAACTGTCAAGATTTTCTTGAATATACAATAAAGTTTCAACTCTTTGCATTTGATATGTACAGTAAAAACAAGAAGATGGGATTCTGTTCTAAATTATATTTCCATTCAAGTAATGACAACACATGAATCAAACAATAAAATACTATTTTAGCAGGCCTAATTTGACATAAGTTTCAACATATTTTAGAAATCTGATTGGATTCTCTTTCCTTATAGAATTAGAATATGGACGATCAGTTGTTAATACAATCTCCTAAATTTTGGCTCTTCTTTAAGTAAATCATGTTACCTAATCTTTAGATGATTGGAATTTAGTTTTCTTGTGAGAGTCCTTTATAGCAATCAAACACAACATTTCTTTAATTACTTTTCTAGTTATCCCAAAATATCGTGCTGCCTGCTAGTTATAATAAATACGAAGCTTGGTGAGGCTCTCTGGGTCGACCATGAGTGTCGAGGCCCTTCATGGGCCTCTCAATACTCTAATTCAGGAATGCTAAGATATTCGATGGACCTTCGAAGCCTTTTAAAAAATTACCTTTATGAATCTGGAAGGCCATAAAGTCTGAATTAGGCCTAGATGAGACATTTACTGGGACTTTGCAGACGCAGAGATCTTACCAAAATCGAGTGGTAACAGTTACCATTCAATTTCTTGACCAATGCCGTCATCTTCCAAGTCTGGTATGGTATTGGTATCGTTCACACTAGAAGCGAATCTCTCTATGGATGGAACTAATGCAGAATTGTCCCATAATATAATCAAATTTTCAATGCACCTAGGTTAATAATTATTCAGGTGAACATGTATTGTGCCAAACTTCTCAATATGTATCACACACACGACAACTATTTCTTGAAATCGAGCCAATCGAGAAAATTTAAACACCAACGCAATAAATCATTTTATTATCTGTATCCAATAAATTAATATGTCAATTGTAGGGAAAATTATGGACCCATAAGCCATACCTTGAGAAGGAGAATTACACCCCAGCAAACCCTTTTAACACAAATTACTTCAAATTATTTTCAATTTTTTTAATGCGATTACACATATAGACTTCACGTGTCTTTCGGATGATTGCAGTACTTTAAAATTCAAAACGACCATTTGAAGATTATGTGCGAATTAATGAAATAATGAAGACGATAACTGCGAATAAAAATGAATAAAAATAATAATGTTTGAAAACTTAAAAAATAGAGACTATGAATATAATTTATTTTAAATTCAACTCATAGTCACATCATGCATTGGTCCAATTTGGAACACGAATTACGGTCAATTTAAAGCACCATAAAATTAAGAAAATAATGAATAAGAAAGTAAAAATGATAGACTTATGTGGTTTGTCCAACCAAGTTACATCATAAATTCATAATTATTTCATCATTGCACAAAAACATGTAATTTCAAATTCTATGTGAGCCAAAAAAAGTTATTTATTTTGAAATGCTTACTTAAAATAAATAACTTACTATTTTTTATTGGGACGAACACAAAATTATTTTTCTTAACTTATTTACTTATAAGCAAATTATTTAAGCTTAGCCAAACATGGTAAACATCTTTTTCTTTCATATACATTTTAATTCAACTTAGAGCCGGAATGCAATCCCAAGTCTACATCTTATAACCTCTTACCACCATTAACGTCATTAATACTTGAGAGTTTTTTATAGACTAGTCACTTAGAGAGAAAATAATTGCCACTTTTTAATAATATTGACAAATAGCCCCTTTTACATGTAAAAATGTCAACTTTATCCTATATAAATATATATTCCCTGTATTTTCAACATTGGCATTTGGGTAATTAGATTTTTTTTTCATTAACATGATATTTTTTAAAAAAAAAAAATTGCTTCCAAGGGTTTTAAATTATGATATGTTATGAAACTAAAAAAGTAGAGAGAAAAAGAGAAGAGAATAGAGAGAGTCAAAACTCAAGTGTGTAAATTTACTATAATAATGACCCTTATTTATAAAGTTCCAAAGGGAGTTAGAACCTGATTAGAATACACTCTTATGGAGTAAGTAGATAACTGCATATACATTTAGATATAACTAAATAGTCATTCATCATTATCTATAATTTTACAATACTCCCCCTTGAATGACTTACTATACAATAACTGGTTCGTTATTTAGAGTGCGTTTGATAGAGATTATAAACAGTTTATAAACTAAAATTAGTTTATTTGAGTTGAAATTGTTGACTTTTCATGTTAAAAATGAGTTGAAAAGTCAAAAATTACGGCTGAAAAAAACCAAAATGGGTTTTTTTATCCCTACCAAACGCAAGCTTAGCAAAAACCCTATGGGACAAAAATACCAATAGAAAGAAAAAAATTATCAAAAATTGGAGTATTCAAATGCTGCCTCATTAAAACCTTGTCAGAAAAATCCAGTGGGACAAAACCTGAACGAAAGAAAAAGAATACAACTACTCCAACTGATTTCAATCAATAAAAAAAAACTTGTATCGAGCTATCTATATCTTGTGCGTCAATGTCTTCAATTTCGCCATCTTGTTAAAATTTGTATAAAACAATTCTGGTGAAATGTGCTCCATGTTATAATCTCCAATAATATCATCTTTATACACTATCTCTGGTTGACTTTAATCAGCATGATAGTCTGGTGCAGTTATATTAAAAATATATCTTCTTGTTGTTTCCTTCAGGGATCTCATATACAATTTATAATACACGGGAGTATAACCATAGAGTTATAATGATGGTAAAATATTTTGTAGGTTATGGATATCCATAACTATAATATTTATACCACTTCCAATTAGATGTCATTTATAGAAAGAATATGCTTCGTTAAAACCTTGCTAGAAAAAAACTTCGTGGGAAAAAATCATAGTGAAGAAAAAAGAGTACATAATTCTTTTAATACGCCATTAAAATTGTCTCATTGAAATCATTGCCAGAAAAACCCAATAGGACAAAACCTTGGTCAAGGAAAAGAATACAACGCGTATTTACTCCCACTCATTATAATATTACTTCAGATCTATACTTTGATCGATTAAGTTTTTGAAAAGCTGAACTATATGCTTCAGACATATTAAATCCTCCAAGGATTTATTACATAGTTTTATTAGTCATGCGAGATGAGTTGGTTACAACAATATTCATTGTATGCATATATGTTATTATTGACACGCTAACAAGATATCAACTTGTGATTACTTTACATAAGCCTTTGCAAAATTCATAATATTAAAAGTCGTGCATTATATATTACGATTTCATTTTCTCATTTCCTTTTCGCATAAATATACACCTTTTGGTGGTCGGACTATATGTCTAGAAATTTCAAGTTTCTCTAGTCGGTTCAATTTACTTGGATTGCATCATTTTATTTGGCCAATTTATTCTTTGACAGATTCTTTCAATATCATCGCTACCTTTTATAATATGAAGTGTTTTTTTATATATCTTCATATACAAAAGTGTTGTCAACAACATTTCATTTTGAATCCATTTCTTTTTCATAACGACATAACTTAACGAGATCTTTTCGTTTTATTATTTCAGCTAGCTGAACCTCTTCCGGAGTTTTATAATTAGTTATGTCTATATACTCTCCAAGAGTATACACCTCCTCAATATGACCATCTTTATAATTAGCTCCATTTTTAATTTGAGAATTTTTTGGAATCAAATGTCACCACACATCAGACGTGTCATTAATTTACTAGATATAATGTTAATGGATTGTCCTTCAAAGACGTTAATGTAAATTGGAGCATTTAGAGCTGGTACACGAGATTTGATTTAATCTCTTTGGTCAGTAAATGCATCTATCAATTGTATAATTTACAAATGAGTTATTTGTCGAACTTCTAATTCATATTGTCTTGTGCAAAGATCTAGAAAATATAATATGTTGCATTTTCACGTATTCTTTCTTGTTACTTACTTTCTCTCCCCTAATGTTGAAAAAATTGTCTTATCAAAATGACATTCGAAAAATCATGTTATAAAATGTCACCCCTTAGGACTTAAGATATTTTATAATTTTTCAAACTAAACATGTATTCTCAACATTATTTAATGTCCATCTTAGTGCACTATAGTGGACCGATTGTACATATATTGCACTATCAAAAATCATTAGATGGATAATATTAGGCTTTGACCATAATCCAAATATAGCGGAGTAACTTTGATGTTGACATGATGCGTATAAATGTTTCTGCATGTATAATAGCATTCTCTAGATAAAAATGGGAAACACTTTGGTCTCAATAGTAATGATTTAGAATTTAATTGTAGACGTTGACAAACAATATTGCTAAACCATTTAACATCATCTCAATTAACATTTATTAAAAGTTTGAGATTTAAACTCACTAGCATTGACAAGACACACCATCGTCTTAGTTGTATAATCTGAAAATTATGCTTATAATTTAAAATTTGAGCAAGTAATTTCGCAAACTTCAAATTGCGAATAATAATACCATACAATCATCTAATAGATGTATCTATTCGATACAAATAATATATAGATGGTCAATATGGAGGGTGATGGGGCCCAATAAATCACCCTAAATAATTTTTAGAAATGTAGAGAATCCAGTCCCGATTTTAGCTAGTGAAGGTCTATTAGTTTATATACCATGAGAACAAGCATCACATGAGAATTTATTATATTGAAAAATCTTCTGGTTTTCAATAGATATTCTCATTAATAATTCACATCATATTGATTTGGGATGGTCTAACTGGTATTGTCAATCAATAAAATTTTTAGGATATTGAATTTCTGGTTCAATATAGTACTTCTTTAAGAGTATCAACACTCTAATATTACACAACATTAATATTCTAAAATTGTAATTTGTACTTCTTCAAAAGCAACAACACGATATTTTTTTCTAGAATATTGATATGTACAAATTTATGCTTCTTCAAAAGTAGTCATATAATATTCGTTTAATTAAGTTATGATTTTTCAGGAGGAACAACACAATATTTTTTAGAATATTTTCTATACTTTGTGTTTCTTCATAAACAATAATATCATTTTCTTTTAAAATGTTGATATTCATAACGTTATACTTATTCAAGAGTATTAATACAATATTTTATAAAATAATAGATCTTATAAAATTACGCTATTTGATAACAAGTAATATTCGACTGGAACATTAATATAGTATTGTGCTACTTTAGGAGCAATAACAAATTATTTTAAAATGTTAACTTTATTCTGAAGTAAATATTTATTCTTCATGAGTAATATTATAATATTCTTATAGAATATTATATCTTATAAAATTAAACTCTTCGGGAGCAACTAATATTCTATTGAAATATTAATATAATATAAAATTTTGTTTATTCTAAAGCAACAATAAAATATTCTTCTAGAATATTTATATATTAGGTTGTGATATACAATACAGTATTCTTCTGGAATATTAATAGAATTGTAAAATTGTGTTTCTTCATAAAAAGCACAATTAAAACAAATAAACAAATCTTATTCAAGATTTGATGGCTTCCCACAATAATTTCATGTTAACTTGTATTCATAACTACGTATGAAAGAATATATAGAAAATAACATAATATTTGATTGATCAGTAAAAATTACTACTACTTCAAGAGTAATAGTTTAACATTCTTCTACAATATTTAAATTGTAATGTCATGCTCTTCAGAAGCAATTAATATTTTATCAGAATATTATAAAGTTGTGCTTATTCAGGAGCTACAACAAATTATTATTTTGATGTAAATATTTGCTCTCCAAGAGCAATATTATAATATTTTTATAGAATATTATATTTTATAAAATTAAGCTACTGAAGAGCAATTAATATTCTATTGGAATATTAATATATAAAAAAATTGTACTTCTTCAAGAGCAACAATATGATATTGATATATGTAAACTGTTACTATTTCAGGAGCAATACTTCATATTCTTCTAGAACAATAAAATATTCTTCTAGAATATTTATATATTTATGTTATGAAATATAACATAATATTCTTCTGAAATATTGATAGAATTATAATTATTCAGGAAAATAAAAAATAAACAAATATTGTTCAAGAATATTTTAGAACAATAAACACACTGATTTGTTGTCATTTGTCGTTGAATAAAAGTTAAAGCATTGTTATACTAATTAAAGTATAAATATTTCTTTTAATTGCTTTTCATAAAAATGTCATAACAAAAAGTATAATATGAGTTGGACTCATAAATCAAAGCAATGATAGAGATATGAACACTAACCAGTTGGTGCCGTTTGAATTTCTTTTGAGATATTGACGCTTGAGAAAGTGGACTTTGGGCAACTAAGCTTTTGTTAATTCTTTATGGTGTTTTGATAACATAGTTTGACTACCTAGTTTTGCTTTTCATTTTTTTCTTTTGAATAAAAAAATAATACCTAATTGCTAACTCGGTTGGCTAGAATCTCGTGCTAATAACGTGTTATAAAACTAGAAAAGTAGAGAGAAAAAGAGAAGAGAATATAGAGAGTCAAAACTCAAGTATGTAAATTTACTATAACAATGACCCTTATTTATAGGGTTCCAAAGGAAGTTACAACCTGATTAGAATACACGCTTCTGGAGTAAGTAGATAACTACATAGACATTTAGATATAACTAAATAGTCATTCATCATTATCTATAATTTTACAACAGGATATATATCATTTTTATTAGATTTTGTTTTTATTAACATGAGGGTTTTAAAAAAAAATTGCTTCCAAGGGTTTTAAATTACTTAAGTGTAATTAAATTATGGTGTAACCAATAAAATGTGTGGTGTGAATATAATTATGGTGGTTATAATGACACTATATTTTCTTATAAGTCCACCACATTTTAATTACACTTAAGGTCTTGCAGCAATTATGTTATTAACTTTTTTTTCATCGAATTCTTATCTTCAACTTCTATATATTAATTAGTACATTTCATCCTTAATGATGATTTTTGTCAAGATATTCTATTTACATGCTTTGAAATATCGCACCATGTATTTATTATTATTTTTTAAATATAATGGGCAACATTAGTCGTTTTACGTTCTCTCAACATATTTTTTGGATATAAATTGTTATCAAGATGTGCTAACTAATAAAAATTGAGGATAATAATATGATAAAAAAGCTAGAGAAACAAGTATTAGAATGAGCAAAATTTAAAGACGTTACATATAATTAAAATGTGTTACAACAAAGAAAAAAAATATAGTGTCAATATAATTACCTTTTTTATAATATTGGTAAAAAGTAGTCATTTACTAAAAAAAACAAAAGACTGGTAATTTGGTGCTATTTTCCTAAAGGGACAACGTTCTAGCTAGTTAAATATTTTAGGTACTATAACACAAATTTCACACAAAATCACTATCAAGCCATTACAAGGAACTACACTAGGCACAACCAGTTTCTTAATTTTTTTTTCCTTTTTTCTTCGTGACGGCTAAAAGTCATCTTAGAATACTTTTAGTAGTGGTGGATATGTGCTTCGTTGTGGGCAAGTTTGATGGGACTGTGCATGCATGGAGCTTGCGAAACTCTTTGTATGATAGAGATACGTGATTAAGAAAATAGGTAGGGGACTAAAAAAGGACCGCACCTCATTCTAAGGCGTGCATTAGGGTTGCCCTAAGATTCTTTTTGTGTGTCTTATTCTTAGTTTGAACCTATGTAATTGTAAATTTTGCATTCTTTTTGGTCACAAAAGTCTCATAAGACATACTTTATTTAGCCTATATTGCCGGCTACCTTGTGTAACTTTAACATGCATGTCATAATCTTGATAATGTCCAAATCCAAATTTGTATGCACTGCATGAGCACATAACCCATAATTTATGAAGTCAACTTTCAAGATTTTCTTGAATATAGAGTTTCAACTCTTTGCATTTGAAATGTACAGAAAAAACAAGAAGATGGGATTTTGTTCTAAAGTATATATTTCCATAATCTTGATAATGCCCAAATTCAAATTTGGCTGCATGAGCATATTACCCATAAGTTGAAGTCAACTGTCAAGATTTTTTTGAATATACAATAGAGTTTCAACTCTTTGCATTTGATATGTACAGTAAAAACAAGAAGATGGGATTTTGTTCTAAATTATATTTCCATTCAAGTAATGACAACCCATGAATCAAACAATAAGATACTATTTTAGCAGGCCTAATTTGGCATATGCAGCATGATGATTCCATTCAACATATGTTTAATTGACCTAAGTTACATGAGCCGTCACTACAAAAAATTTCACTTTTGACAATGAAAATTTTGGTCTTGTAAAGTGTCTCGACGACCATTTTTCGACAAAAGAACCCAAAAATGACTTTCTACGACAAAAAAATACATCGTTAAAAGTGAAATTTATTGTAGTGCGTTAAGATAACTTTACGAGATAATTAGGGTATGTTCAGTGTAGTTTTTTTTGAGAAAAAATGGGTTTTTTTTGGATACTTTATTGACTTTTCAAATTTTTTTGTAGTGTAAAAAGTTTGAAAAGTCAAAAATTGTAGGCAAAAAAATAGAGTTTTTTGGGAAAAAATGGTTACCAAACATGCCCTTAATATCATGGACATTGTTCAAGGTATCTAACTATTACAATGATTTATTTCTAAACAAGAATAAATTTAACCTTCCTATTTCACCCTTATATTTATTTTAGATTTAGAATGATATTTTTTTTTTCATAATTTCTAATTTAGATAAGGAAATTATCTTTTATCTTGGAAAAAGTTATTTTATTTTTATTTTTTGGGGGGGCAAAAAATAGTTACAACTCAATAATAGCTTTTAGAATTAACTTTTTTATTTGAAGGAAATAAGAACAAATTAATAAGAAATGTTGACTAGAAAAAGGAAAAGAAAAATAATCCAAAGTTTGAACCTTATTCATTGTCAATTGATAAGTGCATTTTGTATACTTATTCTGACCTGTTTATGAATACTTTTGTATAGTGTTTTGGGAGATTGAAATGAAAATTCTTTTGATTCTCTTCGTTTTGTGTTTAGTTCCAAACCCGAGTTTGGAGAGCAATAGAGACTAAAGTGAGGCTAAATATGGAATATTTGTATTTGAACAATTCAGAAGTTGAAAGATGGATGGTCGAGTTTTAGATGTGTCGAATGGTTCTAGCAGCCCGTGTGCTCGTGGACTCGATTTGTTCGGGATCAGCCCATGGGCGGCTCAAGCTTTTTTGAACATAGGTCACGAATTGGGCACGAAATACGAGCCACTCGTGGGCTAGGCTCATGGCATGCAAACAAGCTAGCTCGTTGGCCATTATGATTATTTTCAAACAATCATAAATTTAACCGTTTGAAAATTGTCAATTTTTTTCTTCATAAAAAAGTTAAAAAATAAAAACTTGTTGTAAAACTATAGATAATGATGAATGATTATTTATTCTTATTACGATATATATCAAATAGTTCTAATTACTTCATAAGTCTGTATATATTTTGATCAGATTGTAACTCTCATTAGACTATATATATGTGTTTATTATTATAATAAAAAAAAAACATTTGAGTTTTGACACACACACTCTCTCTATTTTCTTTTAATATTCTCTTTAGTTTTATAACGAAACTGTCGTTTTTTTTCTATATAAACTTCAACTTTACCTCATTTTCTCTATAAGTCTCTAATTTCTGAATCCGAAATTGTTATAATCTCCATATTATCCATCTTATTGTGCAATCTCAAGTTCTCATCTCTAAATTTGCTTGTTTTTGTCTAATTCTAGTATAAACTCTCTTATTTTACCTTTTTCTTTTATAAATTATTTCAAATAGATTATAGTAGAATCTTGGAAACCGATGAGTTTATGAAAATTTAGAAGTACAAGGTTGGTTTTATGAAATTTGTAGAAGTGAGTTTTTTTTTTTTTTTTTAATGAATTGTGCTTTTAGTTTAGGCCTTTTCAATTTAATTTCTCATATTTTAGTTTAGGCCTTCTTAATTTAATTTCTCTTCGTATAACTTGTATATACAAGTTTTATTCTTGTAAACGAATATTCAAATCAGCTAGAATGAAGATAAGACCAAACATTGGAATAATCAAATAAACAAATTAAAAATAACTATTATTTTATTCAAACCACTAAATTGCCAATAAGTCATTGTAATTAACTTGTTTGAAATTATGTGAAAACACTTTTTAAAATTGTCATTAAATTATACTCTTTAGCGATATGTCATATTAATTTCGAAATTATCTACGTGATTCATATTTAAACTTGGGTTAATTGCAGCTAGTGTCCCCAACTTTTGATTTCATTTGCACTTATATCATCAGTATTAAATTTTAGCATCCATCACCCCAACCTTTCATATAATTAGCAGCCAATGTCCTCATGTGAGGACATTGGCTGCTAATTATATAAGAACATGAGGGTATTAGCTGCCAATTATATAAAAGGTTGGGGTGATGGATGCCAAGAATATCTATCAATCACTGAAATGTGTTAAAAATTTAAAAATAGTTATTAATAGGAGTTGCCGGTGTATTGGGGCATGTAGCTTAGAGGATCGAATTCTCTCTTCATATGTTCCTCAAAAAAATCGATCTTTCTAGCTGTTAGGGAAAAAAATTAATTGATGTACAAATGTAACAATGTATTTTTCCTCTGTTTTTTTTTTTTTTTACCGTGCAATTAAAATAAATGTTATCAACTCAACCCAAGCAATATAAATACCAGAATAATAAATAAAGCTAAACAATACCAGAATTATTTTTTAATGTCGTAAAACCCTTTAAGATAAAGAGAAAATCGAAGGGACAAATCGACAGTAGTCCACTATCAACCAAATAAATATTACAATGTTTCTTCTCCAAATTTATGTCCTAAATCAAGAGGTAATCCAACACACACCAAATTAACAACGCATTATTGGCTCACTATAATAACCATTATCTAACACAATAAATGGAACTCCAAAAATATAAAGCCAATAAAAAAAGAAAGATCTCACCAAACAATCAATAATGGAATACAATAGATGAAGAAGAAAGTCCAAAAATTTGTGCCCAAATTTTCTTTGCCAAACCATCCTTTTTTCCTCCTTTTTTAATTTCTCTGTGCGTGCATTTTTATTTGTTCTCTATGTGTGTGTGTTCTCTATTCTGTGACTAGAGGTGTCAAAACAGGCGGGTCGGCAGAACCTGTATCGGTCCACCCACCTTGACCCAGAACCGCGGGTCGGACCGTGAATCGAGCGAGTCGTTCACGGGCCAAGGAGTCCAAGCCGCCGGCCGTTCACGGGCTAAGGAGGCCAAACCGTGGGCCGACCCGTGAACTGGGTGGGCTGTTCACGGCCGGGCGATTCGACCTTTAACCGCTAGCCTATTTTGATTTTTTTTAAAAAAGAAAAGACAAAAAATTCGAACTTTTATATTTGAAATGATATTTAAAAATAAAAAAAAAACAAATGGCAAAGAACCGCTTAAAATGAAAGATGTGAAAGATGCGTGCTATGTTAGTCTTTAAATATATATAAAAATAATAGAAATTGAATTAAAAAATCAACAAATGTGAATTTATCTTTGTTATTTAGTAAGTTAACACATTTTTTTCTATATATGTAAATATATATTTTTTAATTACAATAAATAACTAATTTTTTTTAGTAATTAAAAAAAAAAATTTTTTATTCATATGAGCCGAACTGGGTCGAACTGTGGCCCACATGAGCTCGACCCGGGTGGGCCAGACTAGTGTTCAATTTTTATGGGCTGGGTTGACCCGGCTCGCAACCCGCGATGATGCGAATTTTTTCTAATGCAGACCGTCATTAAACTTTATCAGAGGTGAATCGACCCGACTCGTCTAACCCAAATTAACACCTCTATTTGTGACCACAAAAAAAACCCACACACGGCCAGTACCCCTTTGCGCGTATATATATGTTCTCTGTACCAGAAAACCATATTCTATTCCAATTACAATTCTAGGGATCAATAATTGCAAGCTTAGTGCCTTAGGTTTTAATTAAAATTTCACTTAAATCCAAAACTTATTTAATTCTCATAAACTAGACCCATTTAATTAAAATAAACAATTAGGTCTAATAATTTAAAACCCAACACTAGCTATATAAGAAATCCTTAATTTTAAAAATAATTTTTTTTTTTAGAAAAATGTTAATAATTTCAATTAAATGTTTTGAATCCCGACTTACGCCTTACCATGGCATTAATAATTTCAATTAAATGTAATAAAAATGTGGCAAAAGAAAAGGAAGGAAAATCCATGGGTATTTATGCTTATCGTCTCCTTTATATGGATATCATAGGCTGTTTCGCGCAGAAAGTGTGTCCTTCGCTAACAATTAAAGGATTCAGACGATGTGTAAGGGACGCCAAACCTTTTGAGACAAAGTTCCAACAAGGGGTGTTTGATTTATGAAGATTACAATAGTGACAAAGGATGAAAAAGTAAAACGAAATGCTTCCAAGGGGCACAAGCACACTAGAATTCACTGTAAAGAAATATTTAAGACCAAATGGAATGAAATTACATTTCTCTGTTTTTTGAGAGTGGTCTTCTTGCCTTCTTTCATTCAACCTTCTCTCTTTTATACTTTACCAAACGGTTTCACCACACGTTTTCCTTCAATCTTGCGTTAAAACTTCTTGTCGCCCAGTCTTTACCTCATCGTCCAATAACCACCTCGTCGCTCAATAACTACCCATTTCCTCCATAATGGTTCAACTGTTTGTAACTCTCCCATGATGATTCAACTGCTTGTAACTCCTCCATGATAATTCAACTGTTTGTAACTCCTGAAAACGTGGGAAAAATGATAAGAGAAGAAGGAAAACTGTTTATGAACGGTTACTCTTATGCAGTGATTGACCGTTCTAATTGCCCAATGCCCTGGGCGTTTTTGATCTGGGCGATGTCCATTTTGGGCCCTACCTGGCCTGGATAATTCTCATTTGGGCCTATATGCTTGGGTACTTTTTATGGGCCTATATGTACAATTTTTCTTAAGTCTCTTTTTAGGCCCTTGTCATTTCGTATGTCAACAGTTACCCCCCAATATGGCTTAATTAATATAATCACTCATTAATTATCCATATTCACTTGGTGGCGTTCCATCTTCTGAAAAAGTGTTTGGCACCTTAATTCCGAAATCCTAAGAGCACGATTTATATAAACCCCAAAAAGGCGCCATTACCAATAACCACGTCTGGCCTCCATCACATCGCTGCCCCTTTTCTCCCTCTATAAAAAGGACACTATTCATCTTTTCTTTAACTCTCACTTACCTTCCCAAACTGATCATCTCTCTTGCAATCCTCTTGTCCATCCGCTGAAACCATGTCGACGTCCAAAGCTTTTTCAAACAATAGCATTACTTTCGAAGATTTCCAGGACCTCCTAACTAAACCTTATGTAAACCCATCGAATCTTCTACCTTCTAGGCCTGATATGAACGAGTTCTATTTGGGCCCGTCGTTCAGGGATGCAGACTCCATTGGGCGATTGGCTACGGCCCAATTTTTTCCTTGCACCCAAGAACCTCATTTCTTGGACCCATTCCTGTTGAAGCCAATCCGCGAGAAGAGCATCCGCACATGGCCTAAATCTGATACCACTTTCCGCTTCTGGCATGCGCGTATGATAAAGCATGCCCCTACGAAGGCGCTTTTTGATCGTGCCAGGATCTCTGATCTTTTGGAAATTGCCACACGTCCCCCGCTCTATGACTCAGTTCTTTTTCCAATCGCCCTAAGCTTCTGGTCTTCTGAGTACAATACCTTCATTTTTCCTCTTGGCCCAATGTCAGTTACTCTAAAGGACGTTGGTGCTTTGGTCAATCTTCCTCCTCTGGGCGATACCATTTCTCCTGCCATACTGATATCCTCCCTCGCTCCAAGGTTTGATAAGAAGTATACGGACTCCTATTCAGGCATGCATGAGCTTTATGACAACACGGGCAAAGATCCCACTCATGCAGAGCGCGTAGCCTTCCTCCAAGTTTGGCTGTGTAGGTACATTCTTTGTGTTCCTAGTCTTAAACCTTCCATGGCCTATTTGCCCATCGCCCATGAGTTGGCCCTTGGTAGGTCTTTAAATCTCTGCTCTCTGTTTCTCCGCCTTCTATAGAGGTATGGCCTACCTTCAACATCAACTTAGGACCAATGCTTCTCCTACTGGAAGTGGGCCTCTTTGGCTGCTCAATTGTGGTTGAGAGCATATTTTCCACAACTTGGTGTTCCTTCAATATCTCCTAGGCCGGTGAGCTGCTACGGGTTAGTTATCAACCAATTAGCTCCCGTTGATATGTCTAACCGGGATGTCTTCACATTTTTTTACAATTTAAACTCGATTCTCTCTTTCTTTCCTTTCTCTGTTCATCAAGTCCCAGTCTACGTCCAACCCCCTCTTACTCTGAATGAGGTGAGTAATGTCTTGCCCGTTTGGGTCCAATACTTGACTGGGCGAGAATTGTTTCATGACATTCTCACGGGCACCAATGCCAAGGCTGGGGTTGAGGTCTATGCTCCCCAGTTCTTTGCCCGACAGCTTGGTTTTGGCCAAACGTTGCCCCTTCCTCCTTGTTACTTAAAACGTTTTCAAGAACGCTTCCATACCATCACTAAAGTAGAAGCACAAGCTATAGATGAGCGTAATGCTTCTCTGATGAATGGGTTCTCTTTGGCTCCTTTCAATCCCACTTTCACCGTCCATCTCCTTTTTGAACAATTTTGGCCTTTGGTGAAACGTAGATTCTTCACTACTAATGTCAACCATGCATTCCATATACTTGAGGGGTCAGGGTCTTCCAGAACTTTCATTTCTTCTACTCCGATTCCTATCCCTGCTGTACCTATATCTGTTAAACAACATGCTCCTTCGTCTTCTCCTTCAAAATCTTCGTCAGTGCGTACTAGACGTTTTGCTGCAATTTCCATTAATCCAGTTCTCCTCCCGCCCAAACTGGAGTTGCGAGAGGTGTATCCAGCTGTAAATGGCCAGCATTAGACCCATCAGATCAGGCTGATGATGAAAGTGATGACGATGATGGTGCTCCTCCTATGACCAGGAAAAAGGTAATATGATTTTCCCTCATTTAAAGGACCCTTTAGTATGAATATTGATATTCTCTTTGTATTCTAAACCAGAAGGGGGTCACTTCTCCTTTGAAAGATTCTACGTCACCCGACCCTTCAATTCTTCGATCCTCCGAGCCATCCGTAAAAGTGGATTTGCCTGAAGAGGAATTTGGAGACCCAACTGCTTCAATCGCCCAGACAGTTGAAGAATTTCCATTTCACGGCGTTTCCCCTCCAGGTGTAGAACCGGATGGTAATATGTACATATAGTTATAATATTTTTCTAATTCTACCATTTGACATGGCTTTACTCTTGAAGCACTTATCATCATTCGTCCCTTTGCAGAAAGACCAATTGATTTGCCAGTTGTACCAGAGCCAGCACGTTCGGATAAGGGTGAATCTTCGCAAGCGGTCAAATCGCCCAGTGGCACACTTTCCCCTTCTTCCTCCAAGACCACTGATGAGGTAATTTTTCTTTCGATTTTTCTTACTTTGCTTATTTCCATAAAGACACTAAGTAATCGTTTTTTACCTTTACAGGATGCTGATACCATCTTGCGCTCTATTCAGGACCTGTTTACGTCATGGGAACAAGTGAAGGCTAGTCAGACTGCTCGTTCGTCTTCGGCCAGTCGTCCTTCTTCTGCCTCTGGTGCTTTTTCCATAGAGAACATGAACATTCTCAAGCAGGCAGTACTTGAATACACTTCCTTCATGGACATGGATATCTCACACGCCAGTGCTGCTAACCACCGAGATAAATTTGAGCGTTTAAGCCGCCAAATGGCTCAAGCACTTGAGCTTCCCTCGCTCAAACTCTCCACAGATCTCAAGTTATCGTTGAAGGTCATCCATCAGGAGATAAGCGTGCTGTTGGCCAAAAATGTTGAGCTCAAAGCCAAGAAAACTCAATACGTCGATGCTATGACCGAAAAGGAATCTCTTCACCAGGAAATCGATCAAGTCAAAAACAATCTGAACGAGATTTCTTCCGAGGTCATGGTTGAGGATTCTTTGATGATGAGTTTGGCTGCTCAGATGAAAGAAATTCAAGAAATGATGGACGACTGTAAGGCCAGGCTGGCAGCCAAGAAGCGCAATGCTTCCTAGGAAGTTGAACGGGCTAGATCCTTGCTTGAACGTTATTCAGGTCTAGAAGTGGACGATGGAATCATGGATGAACTATCCGTCGCTTCTGTTGAACAGCGCGATGAGTGGGATAAACTTAGAGAGCAGATGCGCTCTATATGGGGTAGGATGTAATCATGATCTTAACGTTTTAAAGGACAACTTTTGTTTTATTAAATTTCCCTTTTGTAATGGTAGCCAATCATGGCAACCAAATTTATCCGATGAAATGAATAGCTTTATTCGTTTATAGAACTGTGTCCTTTAATGTTAAACTTCTAATCGTTCAAAATCCCAAACTGACGGAACGTATTTCTTTAAATATTTGCCATTAATAGACCTCATGTGCCTCATACCATCCAAATTTTCTAAATGATATGCCACATTTGGTAACACCTCTTTAACTCTGTATGGTCCTTCCTAATTTGGTGACCATTTTCCAAACTTTGGATTACTACTATCCAATGGGAGTATTGTTTTCCAGACCAAATCCTTCGTGCTAAAACATTTGGCTATAACCCTTTTGTTATAATACGAAGCCACTTGTCTTTTTTGAATTTGCAACCTATCTAAGACGCTCAACTTTAGCTCGTCTAATTCTAATAAATTCTGAACGAGTAGTTCAGTATGCTCATCTTCATCTATACTATTTTGCAAACGTACTCTGATCGATTGCACATTAATTTCCATAGGCAGCACTGCTTCTTGCTCATAAGTTAACTGGAAAGGAGTTACTTTAGTACTAGATCGCGGAGAAGTTCTATAGGCCCATAACACTCTATTCAAGCACTCATGCCAATTTCTAGCATTTTCGCCTATCATTTTCCTTATGATACTTTTTAAAACCTTATTTGACGATTCCGCTTGGCCGTTGGATTGGGCGTAATAAGGTGTAGAGTTTGCCAACTTGATTCCAAACTCGCTCAGAAATTCTTTCACTTGACTCCCATTCAAAGAAGTTTCATGATCCATCACTACAGTTTGAGGTATTCCAAATCTATATACGATGTGATCACGAATGAACTCTATGACACTTCCTTGAGAGATTTCTTTTAAAGGTATTGCTTCTACCCATTTAATGAAAAAATTCGTAGCAACTATTACAAAGGTGTGTTGTTTGGACGATGGTGGGTAAATCTTTCCTATCAAGTCTATCGCCCTACACTTGAATGGCCATGGTTTAATAATATGTACCATTTCCCTTGCTGACACTCTTTGGATTGGGCCATGTTTTTGACACTCCAAACAACTTTTAGCATACTGAACGCATAACTCGCCCATTTTAGGCCAGTAATACCCACTCCTGATAATCAACCACCTCATCTTTTGGCCAGCTTGATGTGCTCCACACACTCCTTCGTGCGCTTCGGCCATAACCACTTTAGCTTCTTGCAAATTTATGCACTTCAAAAGTACACCATCTGAGCGTCTCTTATATAATTCTCCCTCAACCAGCAAATAGTTCAGTGAGCGTAATTTTACCTTCCTATCGCTCTTCTTATCGGGTTCTTCCAAGAATTTTTGTATTTCTTCTCTCCAATCCATTGTGTCTCCATTCTGTATATAATGCACATTAAACTCCTTCGCCCTTCGTTGAACTACAGGCAATATAGTTCCATACTCACAAACAGAATCGTTATTTAACATTTTTGAATAACCCGATGCCATTTGGGCCAACTCATTTGCCAAACCGTTATACATCCTATTAACATATTGAAGCTCCACTTGGTCGAATTCGTCCAAGAGCTCTTGAGCGATGACATATTGACCTATGACAGAATCACTTTGGTATTTGAAATCGCCAATCAATTGATAAATTACTAATTGAGAATCACCTCTGATAAGCACGTTTTTCGTCCCTAAATCTAATAATAGCTCTAAACCGACAATCAATCCTTCGTATTTGGCTTGATTATTAGTACACATTTCGGTCAGGACGAAAGCAAACTTGTAACAAACCCCTAGTGGGTTTATTAGCACTACCCCTACTCCTGCACCCCCAGCAGTCTTTGAGCCGTCAAAGTATAAAATCCAGGGTTTCAGCTCTAGCAAATTTACTTCTAATTCAATTTCTTTAGGCACGTCTAAGCATGGATGATCGACCAAAAAGTTAGCCAACGCTTGATTTTTAACCGCCTTTTGTGGTATGAACTGTATTTCAAATTCTGATAGTGCTAAAGTCCAAAGACCAATCATTTGATGTAAAACAGGACGAGAAAACATGTACTTAACTAAATTTACTTTAGAAATTAAGTAAATAGTTACAGGCCGCAAGTAGGCCCTTAATTTAGTACATGTAAAATATAAAGCAAGACATAATTTTTCAATAGCAGAATAATTACATTCACATGCAGTTAATCGCCTACTAAGGTAATATATCGCCCTTTCTTCTCCAAACCGATCGTCTTGGGCGACTAGTCCAGCTATTGATTCCTGCTCGGCCGATATATAAACTTTCATTGGCCGTCCTTGGATATGTGAAACTAACACTGGTGGATTTGATAGATATGTCTTCAGGCTATGAAAAGCCTCTTGATGCTCTTCCTTCCAGACGAAGTCGTCCTGATTTTTCAACACTTCAAAAGAGGCGAAAAATCTTTCGTTCGCCCTGCACAATTAGAGATGAAACGTCGTAAAAAGTTCACTTGTCCCAGGAATTTTTGCAATTCTTTTTTGTTCTTAGGTGGTTTGGCCTCTAAAATGGCTTTCGCTTTATTTTTATCAAGTTCAATCCCTCTTTCATGCACTAGGAACCCTAGGAAATTTCCTGCATTAACACCAAACGCACACTTCAACGGATTCAATTTTAATTTATACTGTCTCATCCGTTCAAATGAACGTTTCAGTTGTTGGAAATTGTTTTCTTCTTTTAATGATTTAACCACTATATCATCAACATAAACTTCAACAAATTCTCCTATCATGTCATGAAAAATTAAATTCATCGCCCTTTGATAAGTGGCTCCTGCATTTTTTAAACCAAAAGGCATGACCACCCATTCAAAACATCCTAGAGCACCTGGGCATCTGAATGCAGTTTTATGTACATCTTCTTCAGCTATATAAATTTGGTTGTATCCTGAATATCCATCCATAAAGGAATACATCACATGTCCGGCAGTTGAATCTACTAAAGAATCTACCGTTGGCATTGGATACTCATCTTTGGGCGTTGCTAAATTCAAATTTCTGAAATCAATGCAAACCCTAATACTATTATTTTTCTTTGATACAGGCACAATATTAGATAACCATTCAACATATCTGGCCGTCCTGATAAAACCTGCCTTTAACAATCGTTCTATTTCTTTCTTTACTTCGGGCAATACATTAGGAGCAAAGCGTCTGGGGGGGACTGCTTATGCGGTTTAAAATGTGGTTTGGTTGGCAGCCTATGTTCTACCAAATCTTTATCTAACCCAGGCATGTGTTCATATTCCCAAGCAAAACAATCTTTGTACTCTTTTAACAAAGCGATTAATTGGTCACTTACCTCTTTGCTAAGCATCTGACTGACAAACGTTGGGCAATCTTGTCGTTCATCTCCAATATTCACTTTCACCAAAGGATCTTGTGCTTGAGCGTGCCCGGTCTTCATAACTCCTATCACATCATCGTCTAGGCTCCTTGCAGTGATATCTTTTGCATCCAAACAATCTACCTTGTTAACTTCTCGACCAATATTCTGTTCTAATTCGAACACTGCTAACTTGTTCTTTAAAATTTTTAAAGCCGTTTCCTTTTTTATTTCTCCTTCGCACCTTTTCTTGAAAGCCATTGACTTGGCTTTGATATCCTGAAAGCTAACCACCTTCTTCAACATTTATTGAATATCTTTTTTGCCAATCATTGGCTCTTCAAGGGCCACTATATTTGGCCTCATTTGATCGAACATTTCAGTAAATGCATCTACTGATAACGGCTCCTCGCTCTGCGCGATGATTCGAGTTTCTTCGCCATCTAGGACTACTCTCACAGGTCCATAATTTCCTTTATACATGAACTTTTCGATCGAGTTCGCTTCTGTAACAAAAGGTCTATGATCTGCTTGCACTACCTCTGCCTCACCTTTATCGTTCCAAAAGACTAGACATTGATGGAGCGACGAAGGTATACAACGATTTCCATGAATCCAGTCTCTTCCTAACAACACATTGTAGCTAGTCGGCCCGTCTATTACAAAGAATACCGTGGTTTTGGTGATAGTTCCTACTGTCACGTCTAAAGGCATTACTCCTTTGGCCGAAGTCGCCCCGCCATTGAAGCTCGTAAGAATAACTTCAGTAGGGATCAAATTGTTCTCCGTTTTTGCAAATTTCTTTATCATTCTGGATGGAATTGTATTAATAGCGGCCCCATTGTCGATGAGAACATTGGCTACTGGGATGCCATTGACTAAAGCCTTTACATATAATGGTCTCAAATGTTTGGTTAAATTGGCCATTGGCTTCTTAAATATGACCTTTTCAGTCGCCTCTATCTCTACCCCTTGTTTTCCATCATCTTTTGGATCAAATTGCTGATTCCCATCTTCTTTTGGATCAAATTGCTGTGCCAAGTTCACGTGCAACATTTCGCACTAATCTTCCGTGCCGGGCTTCTCAGTTTCCACGTCACTCACTTCTTGCCAACCTGTAGGGGGTGGTAATATCATTGGAGGTGGTCCATACTTTTCAGAGCGTAGCACCCTCATTCTTCTCTTAGGCGTTCTGTATAATACGTAATAATCAAAAGATCGCCCAGATGGTTCGCCCAACAAATCTACTTCTCGGACGCCTTCTTGATATAGCTGCTTTAGCAGATTGTTATATGAAACTCCTCTTGTTCTTCTTTCTGATTCTAGGTCAATCTCTTCTTCCACATCGGTCAAGCCATCATCATCTTCTTCTTCTTCTTCACATATACCTCCAGAGGTTTGCCCGATTTCTCTTTCACATTTCAACGTGCATGCTTCCTCCCCCTCATCGTCTTTCGTCTCCTCATCCCCTCTGCTTTTAAACTCATTGGCAAGCAGATAATTATTAGCCAAGATTGGGGGCAAAGAACCAAATTGAATGGTGATGGATCATCCTGGATCATCTTCATCTTCGTCTTTGCTGCGTCTTTCAAATCTCGACCTACCAGAAGAATCTTTCGGTAATTCTTCTGTGGAATCGTTCACATTACGTTCCTTCTCATCTTCGAGATTTTCCTTAGCAACGGCCTTAGAGAAATTGGGCAATTTGGGACGTATCGTCTCCTGTTGCTGCCTCATCATTCCTCCATAGTTTCTCTGATGACGTCTTTGCTGTGTCCTGGTCATTTGATCAAAGGGTATCACCCTTCTCGCACTGTACTGGAATGAGTGCCATACATTCGATCGATGGGGCTGTGGCCTGAACGTTCTGCTGTTGAGCATCGGCCTGCTGTTGTACATCGGCCTGCCATCATGCATCGGCCTGGCCTGCCTTTCAAAAGGAGACCTTGATAACTTTCGCTCTTGAATAAGCTGGGAATTCGGGGTCACATTATGACGCCCCCATACTTCTATTTTCTCCTTATTTTCATTTATTTCTCTACTACATCTGGCACACAACATTTTTTTGTTCCTTTCGACTTCTTTACCTTTGAGACGTTCGAACACACTAGGATGCTGTTCATCCTCGTCTCCATTATCAACTACCAATTTGAATTTAGGTAAACCACTCTTGAAACCCGCCGATAACATATTCACTCCTAGTGGCCGCGGAAAAGGATTCTCATCCACTGCCATCTTCTTTTTAGCTTCAAAAGTGATTCGCCCTGATTCAATGGCATCCTATAATACATGACGAAAAACCAAACAATTATTAGTCGTATGAGACCATGCATTATCCCACTTACAATATTTTTTATCCTTAACTTGCTCAGGATTTGGCAATTTGTGCTTATCGCTCAGTTTTATTTGTTTGTCTTTATACAATCTATCAAATATAGTATCTGCCTTGGTTATATCGAACGAAAACGCTCTAGCCTTTTTGCTTGCATCTCTTAGAGGCTCATTTTTCGTCGTCGTCCCTGAGTTAATCACTAACGGGCATGCGTAAGCATCTCCTTTGACCAATTCGGCCAGACATATTTCGGTTTGATCATAATATTCATCTACAATATGAACGTCAAAGTTTGGGTCTCTATAGTAAGTCCCTTTGCTAGAATTTTTCATTTGTTCTTCTTCCCTTATCAAGCGCTCATATCTAATCACATTGGCCGTTAATTGGAAGAGATCAAAAAACTCTTTATCCTGAAATTTCTTTTTTAAATCGAAACTTAAACAACTCTGAGCGATTTTAACAAATTCCTTTTCAGGTAAGGGCACGAAGCATTTACTCCTAGCAGTTTTAAATCTTTGAAGGAAAACTTCCGCCCATTCAGTTGGCATTTGACGTAAATTCGCCAAATCGGCCAAGGTAACTTCAGATTCGGTTTTATAGAATTGAGCATGGAACAACTGCTCTAATTGTTGCCATGTCTGAACAGAGTTCGCTGGTATATTAATGAACCATGAAAAGGCTACCCCTGTTAGCGAACTAGGAAAGAACCTTATTTTATGATAATCACTTACTTCTCCACATTGCAGTGTAAATCGCCCTACATGTTCCAATGTTGAGACCTCTCCTAAGCCTGTGAATAGTGAAAATTCTGGCACTTTATATCCTCTAGGCCACGGATAGGCTTGGTCTATCCAATCAGGATATGGCTTCCTATAGGTCGGCCTAATGAAAAGACGCATTCCAAAAGCCATCTGATCTTGCATTATCTCGATGATTTGGTTTCTCAAGGCCATGTTAGGATCGTATGGAACTCCTATAGGTTGATTCACAGGTGGGATCATCTGAGGTCTATTGTTTAACCCTGGGTTTGTGGCCAAATTACCATTATTCAAGGTATTATTGCCATTTACTTGGACATTTGCCCCTTCGCTAACACGTGTTGCGTTTTGTCCTATATTTGGCATATTTTCTCTTGCGTTTGGGCTACCCCCCAAGTTGGACGATCCCACATTATGACCACTCAAATTGGCTATGCCGCCTCCACCCATATTTGACGTCGATGGTATAAAAGGCGTTTCCATTCCCTGACTATTCATAGGGTTCATCGTTGGTGAATTGTGCCCCACAACCGTCCTAGCTTGGAAATGATTTTCTATATTTGGCAAATTTGGTTGACATGTTTGGCCTACTAACCTATTCATAAGTTCATTTAAAGTACTTAATTGTTTGGCCATGTTGTCATAATGTACATTTTCAGTTTGAACAAACTTTTCCATATCATGAACATTTCGCAGGCTTACCTGTCCCACGACATCTTGGGTGACATCTTGGGTGAGTTCGCCAAGTAACGCGCGCATGGTTCGTGGACTCAATTCCGTCATCGGTTCATAACGGCTTTGATTTTGTCCCTCCGTTGCTGGTGTATTTTGCTGTTCTTCATATCGCTCGATCACGGATTGAATTCGCTGGCTTGCTGGTTCTTTATCTTAGTTCTTGTGAGGCATATTGTTCCACTTTCTTGTATCTTCTAACACCAAAAGGGTCCCACTGGGCGTCCCAAATTGTTTCGCGCAGAAAGTGTGTCCTTCGCTAACAATTAAAGGATTCAGACGATGTGTAAGGGACGTCAAACCTTTTGAGACAAAGTCCCAACAAGGGGTGTTTGATTTATGAAGATTACAATAGTGACAAAGGATGAAAAAGCAAAATGAAATGCCTCCAAGGGGCACAAGCACACTAGAATTCACTGTAAAGAAATATTTAAGACTAAATGGAATGAAATTACATTTCTCTGTTTTTTTAGAGTGGTCTTCTTGCCTTATTTCATTCAACCTTCTCTCTTTTATACTTTACCAAACGGTTTCACCACACGTTTTCCTTCAATCTTGCGTTAAAACTTTTTGTCGCCCAGTCTTTACCTCATCGCCCAATAACCACCTCGTCGCTCAATAACTACCCATTTCCTCCATAATGGTTCAACTGTTTGTAACTCTCCCATGATGATTCAACTGCTTGTAACTCCTCCATGATAATTCAACTGTTTGTAACTCCTGAAAACGTGGGAAAAATGATAAGAAAAGAAGGAAAACTGTTTATGAACGGTTACTCTTATGCAGTGATTGACCATTCTAATCGCCCAACGCCCTGGGCGTTTCTGATTTGGGCGAAATCCATTTTGGGCCCTACCTGGCCTGGATAATTCCCATTTGGGCCTATATGCTTGGGGTACTTTT
Source organism: Forsythia viridissima (assembly GCA_030279155.1). NCBI lineage: Eukaryota > Viridiplantae > Streptophyta > Magnoliopsida > Lamiales > Oleaceae > Forsythia > Forsythia viridissima. The sequence goes on from CM059039.1 coordinate 27,710,856, forward strand.
TATGGGCCTATATGTACAATTTTTCTTAAGTCTCTTTTTAGGTCCTTGTCATTTCGTATGTCAACATAGGCATTTCTTATAGTAGTAATCATTCAAGTTCATAACAGTTATACTAATGGCCACTCGACTCAAAACGTTAACCTATAATTCTACATATCACTATTAAATTCCAACGTGGACACGCGAAGCCACTGGATAGCATTGGATAGGCTCGGCTCGACCCGTAAATCACGAGCTCGGCTCATCTCCAAATCGTGGGCTCGGTTTGGCCCAAGGGTTCGTGGGCCGAACTAGCCGGCCCGACTCGGCTCGGCTAAGCCCCTTTTTTTTTTGCTTTTTTTTTTTTGTTTTTTTTTTTTTGGGTTTAACATTTGAAAATAAATCATTATATTCTAATTTCTATTTATTTTGTTAAAGAAAAAAATGTAAATATTTAATTAAAATGAATCCTTTATTTATCTTTATGTTAAAATTTTTATTGAATCATCTTGATTATATTTTTTAAAATTCTCATATTTGAGTATGTTTTTGTTTTTTTTTTTGTTTTGAATTTGAAAATAAAAAAGAAAGTAGAAATAAAAAATTATTTATGTTAAAAATTAAAGATTTAAAATCCACCTCTATTTTTTTTGTGTTTTACATTTTTTAAAATTTGAAAATAAAAAAGAATACCATATCGAAAATCGTTTATGTTAAAAATATAAAATTTAAAATCCTCCTCCTTTTTCCAGGCTTGGGACCGGCTACTTTAAAAGTAGGCGGAGTTAAAATTGTACACGAACAAGATGTTACGTGTATAATTTTTTATTAAAATAAAAAAAATCTTCAAATACAGAAATATTAATGTGACCGTTGGAGACGAGCCACGAGCCGAGCCGAGCCGACTCGTGGGCTCGTCTCGTTTTTTTTTTCTTCAGCTCGGCCCTAGCTCGTGTTCATGGTTCGACGAGCCCGAGTCCGAGTTGGGCCGAGCTTTTACGAGCTGAGCCGACGAGCTTTTTTACCACCCCTAGCATTGGAGGTCACGTGACCTCCAAAAAATCCAAAAAAAAAAAAATAAAATTCCATCTCTATTTTTTTTAATTTTAAACCAAAATTGAAATGTATCCTGCAAAAACCAAAAGCCCGGAGCCAATTAGGAGGTAACATGATGACTGAAGTCACTCTCTCAGCCTTCTCACGCAAGCCGTAAGTCGTAACATTCATTTCATCCTCTGTTTATCTCCACCTCTCCTAAATCCTTAATTTATTCTCCAATTTTCAAATTAAATTCCTCCATCACTAACCATGGCTCCATTGTAAAGAAAAACTCAAAGATTCAACGAGACTATGACAGCACAGGCACAGCAACACAGCACAGAAAGTGGAAACTCGACTCTACAACATAGGTGAGTACTTACTCGTGATTGTAGATAGTGGAAATTAATTTAGATAAAAAAAAATTTCTTTATAAATATGGAACTCAATGTGGTAACCTTAACACTTTAACATTATTCTTTTAGTTTTGTATATATTTTCAGATTTTCAGTTATAATTAATTTGGGTAATATTTGAAGTTTTGAACTGGGCACGAAATTACCCATCGAATTTGGGTATTTTCATAGAGTTTACCTTATTAGTTATTATCTCTACTGTGTATTTTATTGTTGATAATTGATGATTATTGTTTGTATTCTGGATGATAATGTTGAATTCAATATAAAACAGGTATGGAGAAATATTACAAACGCAAATCTTCAACTTTTTTTCGATGAGCAAAAAATTAATGAAAAGAGGATTTAGGATAAAAGTGACCAAAAGGATGAAACAAATGTTAGTGATGAAATGAATGTTATCGATAAAATTAATGAAATGGATGTTTAATATGTAATAAATGAAGGGGATGAAACAGATAAAATTGATGAAGGGGATGAGAATGAAATGGATAAGGTGATGAAAAGGATGTTCGGGGTGAAATTGATGTTACACAACTTCCTTCATATCTTGGATTAAGAATTTCAATTAGGGAATATGATGTTAATGTTGGGGATGAAATTCGAAGAACATATATACAAATGAGTCCTTGTCAACTTCGCAACCATACATATCCACCAACAAAAATGGGAAAAAAAGACAGACGATTTTGTTATTCTTGGTTTAATGAATATCCTAGTTGGTTGGAATATAGTATAGCTAAAGATGCCGTGTTTTGCATCACTTGTTATCTTTTCAAATCAGGTGGTGGTGATTCATTTGTTCGCAATGGGTTTTCAAACTGGAAAAATAAAGTGCGACTTCAAAGGCATGTTGAAAAACCAGGTAGTGCACACAACCAAGCTTGGATAAAATATGAATGCTTCAAGAATCAAGAAAAAGGTACTACAGCGTGTCTCTTGAACCAGTCACAACAAACAAGAACTGAGTACCGAATTCGTTTAACTACATCAATTGATTTTATTCGATTTCTTATTCGACAATGACTTGCTTTTTGTGGACATGATGAATCTAAAGATTCTAAAAATCAAGGGAATTTTCTTCAATTGTTGCAGTTTTTATGTGATCATAACAACAAGGCTAAGTTTGTTGCCTTGAAGAATGCTCTTGAAAATCTCAAATGGACATCGCTAGATATTCAAAAGGATATTGTAAGCACTTCCGCTTTTGAAACAATTGATGTTATTATCAAGGATATTGGTGAAGATGGGTTATTTTCTATTATAGTTGATGAATCTCGTGACATTTCAGCGAAGGAGCAAATGTCAGTTGTTTTGCGTTATGTGAAGAATGAGCAAGTAATTGAACGTTTTATTGGTATCGAACATGTTTTTAGTACTTTGGCTCTTTCGCTTAAGACTGCTATTGATCATTTATTCTCTAGATATAACTTGAGTATATCTAGATTGAGAGGTCAGGGTTGTGATGGTGCTAGTAATATGCGAGGTGAGTACAACATTCTTAAAGCACTTATTTTAAATGAGAACTCGAGTGCTTTCTATATTCATTGTTTCGCTCATAAACTTTAACTAGCTCTTGTAGTTGTGGCAAATAAGCATCTAGAAATTGAAACATTCTTTCATTCAGTTGGTACTGTATTGAGGCTTAGTTTGGTATTGCTGTGCTTTTAAAAAAATCAGCTTCTGCTGTGCTGCAGAAAGAATTAGCTGTGGGAAGAATCAGATAAGTGTTTGGTAAACTCTTGTTTCAAAATTGCTGTATATTTCAAAATCAGCATTTGAGCGTTTGGTAAACAAAAGTAATTTATTGCTGTAACGGTATTAAATTACTAAAGAGGGCATTGAATATAATAATGTTATTTTGTATTATTATTATTATCACGAGTGGTAAAATTCATTTTTTTCCTAGTTATATATTTTTTAACAAGACAATACATTCATTATTATTATTTTAAAATAAAAATAATAAATACCTAATAAATTTTAAATTTTATAAAAATTACAAAATAAAAGTATAGTCATATAGTGCAAAAATTAATTACATTTATATTATTTTTTATGCATCCAACTCGCTTCAATTCGGTTTCTCTAATGGGTATTAAATGAATTAATTCGGGGTACAATGAGTATTTCAATAATATATAAATGTAAAAGCTAAAAGCAGAATCTGAAAAGCTGCCATTTTGCTGCTTCTCAAAATCTGCTGCAATGTGGGTCAGATTATTTTATAATCACTTTTAAAAAGTTTGCCAAACGCCTAAATCAACTTCTGATTGTTTGAGAATCAGAAGTTGAGCTCCAAAATCAATCCCAAACGGGGCCTAAATGTTGCTGGAGGCAGTGCTAAGCGGGCAGATCTTCTTGGAGAGAAACAAAGACTAGAAATTTTTGAAGCACTTAATGTCGGCGAACTATCAAGTGGACGGGGCCTGAATCAAGAAATTACTTTGAAGCGTGCTGGTGATACACGTTGGGGATCCCACTATAATTGTTTACTTAACTTGATTGTCATGTGTTCATCTACAGTTAATGTTATTGAGTTGATTGCTACGAATGATACAAGTAGTGGAGGAAAAAGTGTTGAATCACATATTTTATTGGGCTCAATTATAACATTTGGATTTTTATTTAGTCTACATCTCATGAAAAAGATCTTGAGAATTACAGTTGGATTGTCAAAAGTATTACAAAGGAAAGATCAAGACATTGTCATTGCCATGAAATTAGTGAAAATATGTAAAGAATGACTCCAATGGATGAGAGATAATGAATGGGATTCATTTCTAGAAACGGTTTATACTTTTTGTAGTAAGCACAACGTTGATGTCTTTAACATTTTATGACATGTTTGTACTTCTAAGACGTTCAAGGCGTAACACAATAACAAATTTACATCTCTTCCATGTGGATTTGTTTTATGTTGTAATTGATATGTAACTTTAAGAGTTGAATAATCGTTTTTCCGAGGTAAATAGTGACTTATTCCTTTGTGTAGCATGCTTGTGTCCAGATAATTCATTTTCTGCTTTTGACAAGAACAAATTAATTCGTCTGAGTAAGTATTATCCTAGAGATTTTTCATCAGTGGATATCTTGGCAATTGAGGAACAACTTGAGACATATATTATTGATATGCACTCCGACAATGAGTTTAGAAGATTACGGCGATTTGGTGATATTGCACAAAAGTTGGTTTTGACAAAGAAAAGTGAAGTGTACCCATTACTTTACAAATTTGTGACATTGACCTTGATTCTACCAGTGGCTACTGCTACAGTTGAAAAAGTATTTTCTGTAATGCATTATATGAAGAATCGACTGCGAAATCGAATTGAAGATAAATGGTTGAATGATAGTTTGCTTTTGTATATTGAGAATGATGTATTTAATAATATTGATAATGATATAATTATAAACATTATCAAAGTATGAAAACACGTAGTAAACAGTTATAATATGGTATCAAATAGTTTTATTATTTTTGTCTACAATCTTTTTGTAATTTAATTTGTGCATCCTCAATTTAAAATTTCTAGTTCCGCCACTGCCAGCTAATTGTATAATTAAATCAAACAAATATAAGAAAATCATGTTTGACAATTACGTATTTAGTGGTACTTAACATGTCATGGTCTAACATAACGTACTAGTGACATCAAATTTGTGTCTATATTGAAATTTAATAATCATACAAAAAATTTTATGTTCGCGTTTAACATTGAGTGACCATTTGAAAGAATCAAGACCAGGGGAGGGGAGGGGAGGGGAGGGGAGGGGAGGGGGCCAAGCTCAGTTTCCTTTTTTCTTGCCCTTAGTTATTAATCATATTAATTTTTACTCTTAGGTTTTTTTTGGAACATTTTTAGTTTTGGTATGTAGAAATTGAATCAATTCAATTAAAAACAACAACATTCACATTTTCACATAATGAGATCAAAAGAAGTAAATATTAAAAATCTTCAGTGCTATCTAAGTTCTTTATTGAGTACTATAGAATATATGAATAAAAAATAAGTAAATAAATTCTATAAAACATATTTATAAAAATAATATTTCATCTAACTTATAACCCAAAACACTACTAAAGCACAACAATGGGACTTCTTACAGTGTGAGTTCCATCACTCCACATGTACCAGCCAAATGCATAATCATCTTTTGTAACCCCAATTTCTGGTTTAATTGTAATGTTAAAGCTCTTCATCTCCCCTGAATGCTTGAAATTTAACGTAGTCGGAGAAATATTGACTGAATACCCAATTGGGGTTCCGATGCTCAGCTTATGTACACTTCCTCCGGCACCGACGTTGGTCACCGTTCTGTGCACCGAAATCTCGCCGTTGATGAAGGAGGCTGCAACTGTTGGATAGTTGAGATTACTCGGCGACGAAAATTCCCTAGGACAAGTAAATGATGGATCTACGTTTTTTGCAGTGTTGTTATAACTGCAAAGAAAAAGAAGGTAGTCAGTGTAATTTGAGTCGTAAACCAGGCCCGGATCCATTGCTTTTGCGGGTTGGAAGTGGCCCGATCCGTAATGAAAGGGAGTTGCGGGATTTCCATTGGCATCGGTTATTGGGGTGCCGATGTTGTTGGATTGAGTGCTGGTGGTCATTAGGGCTGATCTTATGGCTGCGCTGCTCCAATCTGGATGCGCTGCCTTGATTAGGGCGGCTGCGGCCGCTACGTGAGGGCAAGACATGGAAGTCCCGGAGAGAACGTTGTACTTCACCACTCGATTGTCTGCGAATAGTTTTGTGGGAGAGGTTGCCTCGCTCCATGCTGCCAAGATATTTAACCCTGGCGCAGGGATATCGGGCTGTAATTCAGAAGCAGCCATCATCAATCTTGACTAAGACGTGATGAAAATAATTTAATTAGCTACAAAAACCATGTCTCCGAAAAGTCGTAAGACCATGTATGGGTTGACGCTTGCCCAGTGCCAAAAGGTCAAGAAAGTTGGTGACTGGGGAGCCAACGACCAAACTCCCGATGAACAGAAACTGGGCCGGTCCTGAGTTTTGGGAGGCCTTAGGCGAAAATTAAAATAGGACCCTTAATATATTGAGATGTTTTTAAATTATAAAATTTTGAGAGACAATTAAAACATGATTAGAATTTGTTTTAAGATGTGGAGTCTAATATGTTGCGCTACGCAGAACTGAACGCGGATCGACCTTTTGCGGTATTTATATTTTCTTAAGTAAGGGTGTTTTTCGAAATTTTGCCTTAAAGTTTCATTATAATTAGAAAATTTTCATTGTGTTATTATACATATGACTAATCTATTGTAAACAAAAATCATCATTTTTTATAGGACTATATAAATCTTTGTGTTTTTTATCATTTGCTCTTTTATTTATTTTTCAAATCCTAACAATTTGGAAAATATTTTTTATTCAAGATAAAAATGTCTAAAACGAGGTTTAAAGAGAATTGCACGATCTACAATTTAATAACTAGATTAAGATGGATAATGTATGTTAGATTTGAATTTATTTTCTATTTAGACTTATTTCACATTTAAATAGGTTTATCTTTATTTAAAAAAAAAAAAGGGCCAAAATTGGGCCCTGCATGGCCGGGGGCCCTAGGCGGCCAGGGCCGGCCCTGAACAGAAACCGTAATTATAACGGTCTTGAGGTAGCGAAATTCCTTGTCGGGGTAAGATTCGACCTGCACGACAAGTGTAACAAGACTGCTTAAATTTTTAGACGAAATAGTTAAATATGAGACTAACATAAAATTAGTGTATACCTTTAGAATGTTGGGTTCAAGACCATTTGGCCCTGTCGAGGAGAAGCTGGTCATGAACGGCGACGGTTTACTGCCTAAAACAGTTCTCCCTGGAACTATTCTTGCGGTCGGATTCTTGTTGGTTCGAATGTAATTGAGAATGGTGGCTGAATCATTTGAAAATATGGCAGTTCCAGGAAGTACATGAGCATCGACAGATACTCCAATTCCATCAGCAGGATTCTGCAAAATGAACCCGGCGCCACCGGCTCTTTTCACTTCCATACCTTTTTCTACATTACTGGAATTTCCCCTTAAGCACAAAACTATTTTCCCTTGCACAATCTGTTGTGAAAGAGTTCCAGAAAGGCATAACCTGGAAAAAATCAGGTGCCGAAGGATCAAGAAATCTTCCAGATTCAAATACTGTGTCAAATGTGCAATTAATAAATTATTGTAATTACCCTACGGTATCATTAGTTGTTGTTCCAGGGGCTTCTGCATCTCCAGCATAAACTAAAGGCCGCACAGTGTTTAACTTGTATGGCGTTACAGTTTGACCCTGGATCATATAACCATGTCAAAGGGATTAAATTTCGCAAAACCTGTGAAATTCAAAGGAATTGAAATCAATAGTATACTGCAAGAGAATTTACTTCAATTTTCAGTCCATTCCCCAGCAAAACAGGCGAGCTGAAAATCCGATCAATGCTACTGGCTCCAACTGTAATAATCCAGGGTACCACATTTCTTACGGTTGACGGAGCCGGGCCCCAATTTCCGGCACTCGCCACCACTACAATATTTCGCTTAGTAGCATGCAGTGCTCCCAGTGCAATCCCATCTTGTGTGTATTCGATATTCTTATATGGCGAGATTGAGATACTTATTACATGGACACCATCAGCAATGGCATCGTCGAATGCTGCCAGCATGTCTTCGTGAAAACACGTGCTCTTGAGAACCTTTGACGGATCCGGGGTCGTCCAACATACTTTATAGATTGCAAGTCGTGCAAGAGGAGCACCACCTTCAGCTGTGCCACTAGCAAACCCGCCGAGAAGTGAGGTGTTGTGCACTTTTCGGCCTGCCACAGTTGAAGCCGTGTGTGTCCCGTGTCCGTCCCTGTCTCGTGCAGATCGAAAATTTATTGTCTCATTCAAGGGGCCGTATTGTGCCTCGTAACCTTTTAAATAGTAGCGCGCTCCGATCAATTTTCTATGGAAGATTGATTTAGCATCAGATACTATAAAAACATATGTCAAAGAAAATAAAAATTAGTGTTAATTACCTGTTGCAGTGAGATGATTTAAAATCTATTCCTGATTGGCAGATTCCTTTCCATGAACTAGGAACAGGTCCCATCCCTTCATCGCTAAAACTCTGCGACTCTGGCCATACTCCTGCTCGATGAAAATGTATTATTAGAATCTACTTTCACTGATAGAATTGTGAAAGCGGTCTAAAACGATAATAACTTTGTAATTTTATGACTTGTTTGGTAAGGTAGGCAGTACTAGATTCGATGGTATTAAAGAACAATAAATAACCTAAAATCTTGTTTATTGTATTAGCTAGTGACATCCATACCAAACATATCCTTAGGGTCGGAGGAGGTTGAAAATTTGCTTAGTCAATTACGATATTTTCAAACATGTAAACGTCACTAGTAACCAAACTACAATGTATTTTTTAAAGCAAAGATTAATAGTTTATGTTGAAATTAGAACACGAAACGTAATTAGTCCAAGACTTAGTCAGTAATTTAATCATTAATAGTTGAAGTAACCATTTTTTTTTTCTTCAGACTTATACTAACCAGTATCCAGGACTCCAACAATAATATCTTTTCCATAATCTGCCTTCTGCAATATTTCTCTTTAATTCCACTGATATTTCCTGAATTTCCACTTGTGAGCAGGTTTATGAAATCCCATGATCGCGTAGTTTGAATCATGTACTTCATGGGGTGGCTTTTGAATACAGAAACCACTCTATCCATTTCTGCAGAGAAATAAAGGCCCAAAATTTACATAATCTGTAATGATCACGAACTTTCCCTATAAGCCTTTCGCTCAAGGATTATTCTGTTTATCGTTAGCTTACATACTGTATAGTAGTAGTACAAACTACAAACAGCAATTTAATCTTGATATATAATGTAGTTTAATTAATTACCAGATAACTTTCGAGCTTCTTCCGCGGTGAGAAATGCTGAGAAGCCATTGATAACATTCTTATAACTGTATACCATTGAAGCTTTTGCTTCTTCCCTGGAATTTTTTACAGTCATTAGGTACGACAAATGCTTGTCTTCAATCTCGAGTAAATTTCTCCTTTCTTCATGTTCTCCCATGTAAACAATGTATATCTGTGGAATTCGGAAGCTAGCTATATATGTCAATACCATATTCAAATGAATGCATAGAAATGATCAAATAATTAAAAGACACAAAACCTGGCGCTTTGCGCATGAAAATGAGAGATGAAGAATGATCAGAACTAGTAAGAATGAACTGGAGGGAGCCTTCATAATTTTCTTCATAATTCTAGGACAGGTTTATTGTTTCAACAACATATGATATAATGAATATGATTTGGACTAATTTATAGTATTCTACTTATGAAGTTTCTTATAAATCACTAATCATGGATCACTATTTTTAATTAAAACCATACAGAAAACACTCATTAACATTGTTTGAATAAGTCATTTCATTGTATATACTGTTGCTGGTCAAAAGATTACTTAGTACTGCATTTAAATAAAAGATTATGAACAAGTCATTTTTTTGATTAAGTTAATTAAGTATATTATTATGAACAAGTCATTCTTTGGACCATTTGCCATTGGAAAAGAAATTAAAGAAAGAAGTTTCCAGTTAAGACCTTCAATTTGTGTGTCAAGTCTTGAATTTGAAAGGTATTCTATACATAGAATATGTTTTAGATTTATTAAATGCACTTGATTTTGCAAATTCATTTTTGGTTTAAAAAATAAATTGTAAGAATTTATTTTATAGTGAAGATTTTAATGATCAAGATGAATTTGAACAGGGTAAAAGTCAATTAGTTACTAGTATTATACATTGATTTTATTTTTTTGAACCAACATTCAAGATAGTCTAGAAAAATATATTTGATATTTCTGTGACATACTTAGTACTAGCTAATTGAATAGGACAAGAATAAATATTTTATATGCGTTTCTTTATTAAATTAAACATACCAACGTGGAATTAGGACTATAGAGTTGCAACTCTTGAAAATTCTAAGGTAATCACATGTGCACAAGTACACGAGTTGTTGCTAACAAATAGCAAGATGTCACACTACACTTCTAATTGTTGTCACTTTTAAATAGCTCTTGCAATTGGTCAATGTGATTCAGTTCCAATCTGAAAGCTGCAAGTTATCCATGTTCCTTATCTTCGTTCTACTCCTCTCTCTCTCTCTCTCTCAGACGCGCACTTGAGCCCAAGCTCACATAAGCCCGATTGTTATTCGAATCAATTGTTATTGGGTACTGTTAACTGAAGATTTATTTTATTTTCATTTATATATTTTTACACAATGATACATGGCTTTATATAGCCCTTTGTACAAACTTGTTCCTAAATACTAAGAGATAAACATGGTATATCACATAATTACAAAAATCAAATAAAATCTAATCACAATTAATTAAGAAATAATTATGATAATCTTCAACATTTCCCCTCAAATTGGTACATAGATGTTTTGCATGTCCAACTTGTTTATAACTTTGTGGAATACTTTACTTGATAATGTTTTAGTGAGAATATCAGCAAGTTGATCTTGAAATCGAACATGAGAAACTTCAACTATCTTTGCTTCCAGTTGTTCTTTAATAAAATGTTTGTCAATTTCTATTAGAATTCTATTTATAGTAGAGTACCAAGTAGTAGGATACCATACATGTAATATTTCTATTCTAGGTAGAACTCTTTTCCTTTTCTTATTAGATTTCTATTAATCATTCATTAGTATATATATATGTATTGTGTACTCTATTCATTATTTACATTACATCAATATACAGAGATAATTATTTCTCCACATATGTTTTCTCTCATATTTTACATGGTATCAGAGCGACGATTCTGAGCGACGATGCTTCGCACAAACGATGATAGAAAAATCATAGAGACGATGATTGTCCAATCGGATCCCATGGCTCTACAACAATCCGATCATCCCGGCTTCATCCTCGTTTCTAATCCACTTAATGGAAACAATTATGGCACAAACACCATAGGGACGACGATTTCCCAATCGGATCTCATGGCTCTACAGCAATCCGATCATGAAGGGCAACATTCAATCAATTGGAGATCGAACCGAAAAGGTGACAATCGGCCAACCAAAAATCGGTTGGACCGGTCGATCGGTTCGTCCAACCGGTCAACCGTTTCGACTGGAACCGGGCAGAAATAGTGCACCTACTGCAAGATGATTGGCCACATCGTTGATACATGCTATTTCATCAATGGCTTCCCTCCAGAGTACAAGTTTCATGGAAAAGACGTGAAGCCACAAAACAAACGTTTCACAAACACTACTACCGCTTCTACTCCTGACCCAGAGGAAGGTAAAACGCTCACAACCAAGGAATATGAATAGATCATGACACTTCTAAACAACAGGTCGGGTAATGACAAGCCTTGTGTTAACACCTCAGGTATCAATCTCTCTACTACTCCTTTGAGTAATTCATGGATTATTGATAGCGGGGCCACTGACCATATGACGAAGGATGAGATTCTTGAGAATAAATTCATGCCAATGCACAAAACTGTGCAATTACCGAATGGGGGTCATGCTTTTATTAAATCTATTGGTACAGTTAACTTTGAAAATAATATGACTGTTGATAATGTGCTTCATGTTCCCAAATTCAAAGTTAATCTATTATCTATCAGTAAACTTACTAGAGAGTTAGGTTGCTATGTGACATTTTTCCCTGATTTTTGTGTCATGAAGGATCTGACTACGAAGAAAACGATTGGCTTGGGAAGGCAGAGTAACGTCCTATATTACCTTTCACAAAAACCACAAATACATCATACTACCAGTGGATCAACCAACCTATGGCACAAACGTCTTGGACACCCTTCAGCCTCACCTCTTCAATTCTTAGCACAAAGTAGCTTAGGTATTAGTTTTGATTCCCACGATATTTGTGATATTTGTCATCTGGCAAAACAATCTAGACTACCCTTTAAAGTCAGTCAAATATCTAGCAATAAACCCTTTGATTTGATTCATTGTGATATATGGGGACCTCATAGGATTTATTTTTATTCTGGTGCTAGATATTTCTTTACAATTGTTGATGACTTTTCTCGTTATACTTGGGTACACCTCATGCGTCACAAATCTGAAACTCAAAGCATAATTAAAAATTTCTTTGCTTGGGTTAAAACTCAACACAACCTGACTATAAAATCCTGAGATCTGACAATGGCCAAGAGTTCTTATCCTTGCAAACATTCTTAGATGAAAATGGTACCATTTTTCATAGGTCATGTCCTTATACCCCTCAACAAAATAGAGTGGTAGAAAGAAAACACCGCCACCTCCTTAATGTGGCTCGTGCCATTAAATTTCAAGCCAATCTTCCGTTAAAATTTTGGGGGGAACATATCAAAACAGCTTATTACCTTATCAACCGGATACCTTCACCATTGCTCTCACACAAAATACCCTACGAAAGATTGCACAAGAAACCACCACATTATTCTCATTTACGTGTCTATGGTTGCCTATGTTTTGCCACCAACCTTAGACCCGGCCATAAATTTGACACACGAGCCAAACGGTGTGTGTTCCTTGGATACTCCTCAGGACAAAAAGCATACACCTTATATGACCTAACCGACAAAAAGCTAGTAGTATTCCGAGATGTTGTGTTCCATGAAAATATATTTCCATACACTTCCCAACAACATGATGAAACCAACTCCATCCCATTGCCACAATCTATGCCTCTAGATGTTGAAACACCATATTTCACAAACCTAGAGGACCAACACATAGCAGAAACAGATAACTTGCCTGAAGATCCCGAACCATCATCCGGACCAACCAGTCGACCAGACGGTTGACCGGTTGGCTCGTCTGCTTCAACAGAGAGTCCAACCGGTCGATCGGTTACCTCATCCGGTTCAACAGAGAGTTTAAACAGTCGACCGTCTTCACCTACCGGTCGACCGGTTGAGCAGTGTCCAACCACAATTGATCCACCTACCTCTTCTTATCCCCAAGATGACCAACTTAGATGATCTACAAGATCAATTCAAACCCCATTTCACCTGAAAGATTACTATATCAATCATACTCTGCCTACTCAAGCCGAGTCTCTTCTAGTTAAATCCAGCACTCGACACCCTATATCAAGGTATGTATCATATAGTAACCTTTCTTCTATTCATCGTGCTTTTACATATAATATTTCTCGTATCAGTGAGCCAGCTACATATGAGGCAGCTTGTCAGGATCTCAAATGGGTCGCTGCTATGAATGATGAAATTCGTGCATTGGAAGAAAACAATACTTGATCACTTGTACCACTTCCTCCACGTTCTCATCCTATTGGTTGTAAGTGGGTGTTCAAAATTAAATTTCATTTTGACGGTACAGTTAAACGTTACAAAGCACGGTTAATGGCAAAGGGGTTTACACAACGAGAAGGGATTGATTGTAATGAAACTTTCGCTCCAGTTGCAAAGTTAACGACAGTCAGATGCTTGCTTGCTATCGCCTCAATTCGTGACTGGACGCTTCATCAGATGGATGTACACAATGCCTTTCTTCATGGTGATCTTTATGAAGAAGTCTATATGACTCTTCCTCCTAGATTTCATCGACAGGGGAAGACACCAGTTGTATATCAACTTCATAAATCTTTATATAGATTGAAACAGGCATCTCGTTCTTGGTTTAAAAAATTTGTGTCTGCTATTATTTAGTTTGGGTTCAAACAGTCACATGCAGATTATTCACTCTTTACAAAGGTCAATGGTAATTCATTTACAGCAGTTCTGTTATATGTGGATGATATGATTGTCACAGGAAACAATAGAGAAGCAATCTCTACTACAAAAACCTTCCTTGCATCCCAATTCAAGTTGAAGGACCTTGGCATATTAAAATACTTTCTTGGAATAGAAATTGCTCGCTCAAGATCGAAGATTTCAATAAACCAAAGAAAGTATACTCTTGACATTCTTCAAGAAGCCGGATTACTTGGATCAAAACCTGCTGCATTTCCCATGGAGCAGTCATTGAAATTTAATTTGACTGATAAGAAAGTTATTGAAAGATCCCACATACTATCGACGGTTGGTAGGAAAGCTCATTTATCTCATCATTACTAGACCAGAAATCTCATATTCAGTTAATACACTCAGTCAGTTTATGCAGACACCTAGACAATCCCATCTTGATGCAGTTCACCGATTACTCCGATACTTGAAAGGGACACCAGGACGAGGATTATATTTTCCATCAAGTAGAAAATTACAACTAGCAGGATTTTGTGATGCAGATTAGGTCGGAGATATTACTACACGACGGTCAGTTACAGGATATTTTGTGTTCTTGGGAAAGGCACTTATATCATGGAAAAGCAAGAACTAAACGACTATGTCCAAATCTTCAGCAGAAGCTGAGTATAGGGCAATGGCTTCTATTACATGTGAGCTTATATGGTTGAGATAATTACTAACAGATTTATGTGTAGATCATCCACAAGCAGCAATATTATATTGTGATAATCAAGCAGCAATGCATATTGCTGCTAATCCAGTATATCATGAAAGAACAAAACACATTGAAATAGATTGTCACATTGTTCGTGAACGAATTGATAAGGGAGAAATCAAGACTGCCTATGTTCCAAACAACAATCAGATTGCGGATTTATTTACTAAAGCATTGGGCAAGGAAGCATTTCACAATTTCACTCACAAGTTGGGCACTTTTGACATACATGCTCCAACTTGAGGGAGAGTATTAGAATTCTATTTATAGTAGAGTACCATGTAGTAGGATACCATACATATAATATTCCTATTCTAGGTAGAACTCTTTTCCTTTTCTTATTAGGTTTCTATTAGTCATTCATTAGTATATATATATATATATATATATATATATATATATATATATATATATATATCTTGTACTCTATTCATTATTTACATTACATCAATATACAGAGAGAATTATTTCTCCACATATGTTTTCTCTCATATTTTACAATTTCTATGTGTTTTGTTCGATCATCTTGAACAGGATTATGAGTTATGTCACATGCTGCCTCGTTATCACAATATAATTTCATAGGAGATGTTAGTGAAATCTTCAGTTCTACAAATTTTTTTTTATCCATAATAGCTCACACACACCTTTAGCCATGCCTCTATACTTAGCTTCTGCACTAGATCTAGCCACAACTCGTTGTTTTTTACTTTGCCATGTAACCAGATCTCCTCCAACAAATGTTAAGTATCATGCAGTTGAACGCCTATCGTCAATTGAACGATCCCAATCTGCATGAGTATAGCCTTCAACAGATAAAGTATCTCCCTCCTTTTCCTGGAGAAGATTTCAAATATTGTAAGATACGTATTACGGCATTCATATGTTCTTCACTTGGAGAGTGCATAAATTGACTAACAACACTAAGAGAGTATGCCAGATCAGGCCTAGTATGTGCAAGATACATCAACCGTCCTACAAGCCTTTGATATTGTTTTTTATTTGCAAGAATCTTTTGTCTGGAAATGTACCCAACTTGATATTTTCAACAGCAGGTGTATCACTCGGTTTGAAAGCTAACATGCCAACTTCATTCAGTAAATCTAGAATATATTTCCGTTGCGACAAGAATATAACTTGTTTAGATCTTAACACCTCAATTCCCATGAAGTACTTTGAAGGTCTGAGATCTTTCATTTCAAATTCACGAGAAAGATAAGTCTGCAAGGCTTTTTTTCAACAACATCATTTCCTATCACAATCATATCATCAACGTATAAAATAAGCACCGTGAGCTTTTCTTTATTATGCTTTATGAAAGAGTATGATCAGAACTATTTTATCGATATCCAAATGCCTTCATTGAACTTGTAAATCTGTCGAACCAAGCTCTTGGTGATTGCTTCAAACCATACAATGATTTTCGCAGTTTAAAAACGTGTTTGCTTCCTTCAACCTGTAGCCTACATCCTAGGGGCAACTCCATGTATACTTCATCTTGAAGATTCTCATGTAGAAATGCATTCTTTACATCAAATTGATGTAGTAGCCAATCAAGATTTGCAGCTAATGATAAGGGAATACGTATTGTATTTATTTTGGCCACTGGTGCAAAATTTTCTACATAATCAATCCCATATGTTTGACTGTATCCTTTAGCTACAAGTCGAGCTTTAAATCTCTCAATATCACCATCAACTTTGTATTTGATGGTAAAAACCCATAGACATCCAACATGTAAATCAACCACCTCCCATGTAGCATTTTTTAAGGGACTTCATTTCTTCATTCATCGCTTCTTTCTACCTGTGATATTTTATGGCATTCTACACATTATTAGGAACATGTACAATAGATAACTGATTTACAAATGTTTCACATGCCTTTGATAACCTATGGTAAGATACATAATTTTTTAGTGGATATTTAGGTTATAATTAAGAACAGGTTCATAACTAACTCTAGGTACTCCTCTTGTGGTACAATTAGGAAGTATTCGGAGTGGAGGTTCATGATTTACCTGAGATTCAGTAACTGATGATGACTCAGAAGGAGTAGATTCATCAAGTGGATGCAATTGTTGTTGTGATACATCTGGTTCAGCTATATTAGAATGATCACACGGTAGAAGCTCAAGTGTTGTCGGCTCATTTGCTTCATCCATTTCTTGTAATTCAATTATGCGGCTAGATGGCTAGATGACTGCAAGTCATCTATTGATTTAGGTTCTGCAGGCTCAGGTTTAGAAGGTTCAGGCAAAATGTGATCAGTTTGATAGCTAATGAACTGGGAGTCAATACTTTTCTCCCCTGACTTGTAGTTGAGGTTGCAGGAAAGTACATATGGTGTTTATGAAATTGTACATCCATAGTAACATATAATTTGCGAGTTGGTGGGTGGAAACACTGATATCTTTTTTGTTGAAGACCATAGCCGACAAAGACACATCGGAGAGCACGTGGTTGGAGTTTATGGTGAGCATGATTTGGTATGTGTAGTTGTGTACAAAAACGGTGCTGCCAAAAACTTTTGAGGACAGGTTTGTCCTGGGTGGTGAGGACAGGCTATGATGTAATATGTCAAGAGGTGTATGGAAGTCCAAACTACGGAAGAGAATACGATTTATCAAGTAGGATACAACAATGAGTGATTCGCCCTAATAATTAAGGGGCATATGGGCTTCAAATAGTGTGGCTCGAACCATTTCCAAGAGACGTCGGTTTTTTTCTTTCCGCAACCCTATTTTGTTGAGGAGAATAGGGGCATGTGGTTTGATGAACCATGCCATGAAGATGTAAGAATTGTTTTAGCTCATGATTGACAAATTCTCCGCCATTATCACTACGAAGCACTTGAATTGAAGTTTTATACTGAGTAGCAACCATTGAATAAAATTGTTTAAATAGTGAGCAAACATCTTGCTTTGTTAAAAATCAGACACACCAAGTCATGTGACTATAATCATCAATAAAAGAAACAAACCATCGTACCCCATTTAGAGTTGGAATTTTTGCTGGACCCAAACATCAGAATGTATAAGCATAAATATTAAATGACTTGTATTCAAACTTAAGGGAAAAGAAACACAGTGGCTTTTGCCAATTCACAGATTTCACATTTAAATAATGATGGAGATGTGTTTGAAAATAATTTAGGAAACAAATGCTTTTAAGTATCCAAATGAAGCATGCCCGAAACGCTTGTGCCACAACCAAATATCAGAAGTAGATGCTGAACTAGTAGCTAATAATGACTGAGTCAATTTACTTGAACTAGCTATTGTGAGATCAAGATAATAGAGCTTCACTTTTCTAGTACCACACCCAATCGCCCTCCTTGTCTTGATGTCCTTGAAAACACAATAGTCACGCAAAAAATCACGATACACTTCAAGGCAGTGGTAATTTGAGAGACATATATCAAATTAAAATTAAGGGAGAGAACTATAAGGACATAATCTAAATTTAGTTTGTTTAGAGAAAAAGAACATTCACCAATAACTATGGCTGGAGTACCATTGGCTGTAGAAACTATAGATGTTTCATATGGTTTCAAATTAGAAATAGATGTAGTATCAAAGGACATATGATCAGTTGATCGATAATCAATAATCCTTGTACAAGGTCCAATAGATACAGGTTTATCAAAAAACTTACCTTGTGAATCTGAAGAGGTGTAAGGCAGTAACATTAGGTGGAGACAATTCAGCTATGGCAGTGGAAGCAAATGCTATTGACTTGTCTTTACGTTTGGGAGCCTTGGAAGGGTCCCACCATTTAGGGTATCCAATCAAGTCATAGCATCCACTTTTAGTGTGTTCCGTCTCACCACAATGGGTACAGTATCTAGATGAGCCAAAATATTTACTGTCGATATCAAAGCTACGAGATGTTGTCGTTGAAGAAGATGGAATGATGCCAGTGGTGGCTTGTCGTGTAGGTGGTGTGTTTTGACGGGCTAACATGGCCACAGAATTAGAGGCAGCCAGGTCACTAGTTCGGAGAGTTCGACGATTTGCTTCACGACGAACATACGCATATGTGCGCTCAAGATCCAAACTTGGATCCATGCGAAGAATTTCCCATCACACTTGTTCAAATTCAGCATCAAGACCATTTTAGAAGATATGTATTCATAATTTCTCAATAGATGCTTTATACATAATGATATCATCAAGATCCTTCATGTTGACTTTGTCACGATGGTCATGTTCTTGAAATATTTCCACTAGTTCACCATAATATGCAGGAAGGGAACAACCTGATTAACGAAGGAAAAATGCACGTTGATTAAGAACGAATATTTGTGTTTCATCTGATCCATCATAGAATGTTTTAGCAAGAGCGCCCCATATTTCATGAGCAGTGCGTAGGCGAAGATAACTCTTCATAATCTCTGGTGTCATTGATGTGAATAGCCAGCCTTTAACTTTTTGATTTTTAGCATACCACTTGGAGTAAGACGGATCATTTGTTTCAGGTTGAGGAGAGTCTCCAACAAGGTAATCAAGTTTTTCATGGTTGAATTTGTAGGAATTTAGATACAATGAATATGCTCTGATACCATGAAGATTTGTTTTATTTTCATTCATATATTTTTGCACAAGGATACAAGGCCTTATATAGCCCTTTGTACAAACTTGTTCCTAAACACTAGGAGATAAACATGGTATACCACATAATTACAGGAATCAAATAAAATCTAATCACAACTAATTAGGAAACAATATGACAATCTTCATCATTAACTTTATCTTTATCTGGAGATTGTGTATTGTATGTGTTCATTTGTTATATAACTAAACTTTTCAATAACTGGGGGTATTTCTTATCCTTCCTATTTCGCTCTCGTTGTAGTTCTATACTAATTTGAAGTTTCATCGGTTTTTATGCAATTGAATGGAAGTACCATAGTTTGTGTAGAAGTAATAAAAATATGTGGTGGTTCTTGTTGCAGAAATTATGAATAAAACAAATTTATCTGAAAATATGATAATCCATTGATCCCAAGAGTGTCCGATCTAATTTGCTATCTAGTAGCATCAATCTTTTTGTGACTGCACACTCGATTTTGAATTTTCAATTAAAGCTGATGTACTATACGAAGTTTGTGATGAAGCTGGTGATATATGGCATGCTTCATTAATGATAAAAACAGCTTTAATGAATAGTTGCTAAATCATGTGCTTCCAAGAAATGAACCAAAAAAGCAAAAGAAAAAAAGAAAAAACAAAATCTATGCTACTGAAACTGCAATGGGACTTCGGACATTGTGGATTCCATCAAACCAGGTGTACCATCCAAATGTGTACTTGTCTTTCTGGATGCCTGTATTCACACTGATTGCTTTTATTGTGATGGTGAATCTCTTCTTCTGGCCAACTTGTTTAAAGAATAAAATTGAAGGGGAGACCTTCACTGAGAATCCCGGTGGTGGTTTAACTTTGACGAAATAGACGCTCTTACTGCTGCCAACATTTGTGACACTTCTCACTACAGTGGCAGTGCCATTGAGTTTGGGAATGGCGAGGGACGGGTAATTGAGATTAGTAGGAGAGGGTGGCTTTATAGGACATTTGAAGGAAGAATCAAGGTTCTTAACCCCAATGCTGCAGAGGAAAAGAAGATAGTCGGTGTATGAAGCATTATACACTAGTCCAGGATCCGCTGCTTTTGTTGGACTGAAATGACCTGATCCGAATTGGAAAGGATCTGCTGGCTCGCCGGACGCATCAGTTATTGGCTTGCCTACATTGTTAATCAGTCCCGCTGCAGGGCAAAAATGTTCAAGACTACAGGAAAATAAATGCTACAAGTCTAGGAAAATGTGTTGGACATAATGCATAAATGTACCTGAGGTTATCAGAGCAGATCTTATGGCAGCACTACTCCAACTGGGGTGTATGGCCTTCAGAAGTGCAGATGCTGCACCTATATGTGGGCAGGACATAGAAGTTCCCGATAGGATATTATACTTCACCACGCGATGATCTTGGTCTAGTTTCGTTGGAGATGAAGCTTCACTCCACGCAGCCAATATATTTAGCCCTGGAGCCGTAATATCTGGCTGTCAAGTATGCCATCAAAGTTATTTGTGCGTGTGTTACTCATTCAGGATCATCTGTTGCACAAGTTAGATATGAATTAGTATCTCTGCTTACCTTGAGAATAACGGGTGAAATTGTGCTCGGGCCTCTGCTGGTGAAGGCAGCCATGAATGGTGCTGGTTTGCTATCTAACACTGTCTTAGCTGGTGCTATATATGCCATCGGTGTTTTCGTGGAATTGATGTAGTTGAGAATTTTGAGAGCATTTTCATAATTGATAGCAGTGGCTGGAAGAATGTGAGCCTCAGCTGCTAATTCAGCTCCATTTGCTCTACTATTTCCCAAGATGTAACCAATCCCTCCAGCCCTTTTCACCTCCAAACCTTTTCCCACTCTTGTTCCATTCCCTCTTAAACATAATACAATCTTCCCCTTTGCCGCCTTGGCTGAAAGTGAACCGGGTAGACATTGCCTGCACATTATCAATGTTCAAAATTCAATAAACATACACATACAGATAGATACAGAGAGAGAGAGAGAGAGAGAGAGAACCCGGAGATATTTTTTGGCACATCAGGATTGACTATTTGGGCTGCATAAACTAGTGGGTACATCTTTTTTCCCAGCTTATATGGAGTTACTGTTTGTCCCTGAGATTATTGCCAGAAGAAAATGGAACTTAAATCAAGGGTTAACAGTATTTTGAAATGAGATTTTATTGTCGATTGCTTGGTTTACCGCAATTTTCATGCCATTTCCAAGCACAATAGGTGCTAAAAACTTCCGGTCGACGCTGCTAGCACCAACAGTGATAATCCAGGGAGCAGGATTAGATAACGTAGCCGGTGCAGGGCCGGAGTTCCCGGCGCTGCAAGCCACCACTATATTTTTTTTGATCGCATGAAGCGCTCCAACGGCGATACTATCTTCGTTGAAGGGCGTAGGGTCCTTTGTCACAATTGAAATGCTCAATACATCAACACCATCAGCAATTGCATCATCCATGGCAGCCAACATGTCTTCCATAAAGCACGTATTTCCATTTTCTTTGCCTTGGCGCGGAATTGCCCAGCAGACTTTGTAGATAGCCAGTCGGACAAGTGGTGCACCACCCGAGGCAGTGCCGTGAGCAAATCCGCCCAATGCCGAAACGTTATGAACCCTACGGCCTCCAACTGTTGATGCCGTGTGAGTTCCATGTCCATCCTTGTCACGAGGAGACCGATAATCCAATGTTCTATTAAGAGGCCCGTAGTATGCCTCGTAACCCTTGATGTAGTATCGTGCACCAATTATCTTCCTATAATTAGCCAAATTATAAGTACTATTTGAGAGTATAATTTTCAAATCAGACAGATATGTACATACACAAATTCCTGTTTCTTTCTATCTACAAAAAGCTACACTAGGTGTCAATATGGGATAAAAGAAGTCAAAATGTGTGATCTTTTTTGTCCTTAATTATGAAAAGAAAACTAATTCTTGAATTTCTTTCACGCTCGTGTCGCATTAAGATACTTTTAACTGCGATTGGTGATATTCGGTTTATGTGCTACAACTCTATAATGACCTATATGATTGATATTTCGTAAAGTAAATAACAAAATATAATTGGCACAAAAAAACAAAGTCACATATAGACATTGAAGGGACAGAAGTTCACAAGATGGCATTGCAAGAAGTCAAAACTAATAATGCCTAGCAGAAGTTTTCCCTGTTTGATTGGAAATAGACAAAGATAGGAATCATAGACAACTAAGTGATGCATATAAGGACATGAATGTAGGACAGAGAGCCGGGGCCAATCCATTGCTTTAGTTGAAAAGGTCATTTCTGATAATTCAGGAAACAACCTAGAAGAAATAGGGGCCTTATCCCACTTTGGAGGTATAAATTTCCTTTATTCAAGTTAGCTTCTCTTAGCGGTATAGGTACGCGCCAAAACCCCTATCGAGTTAGGTGGGTTTTGTTCAAAAAATATCGCAATGTTTTCACGAGTGTCAATAATTAAGTGATGACGGGTGTGGACTATGACAAGAGTTTCCTACCTTTTATTGAAGGGAATATAAAGAAAACTCACTTGTTACAGTTTGATGAGTTGAATGCATCTCCAGATTGGCAAATTCCTTTCCATGATGATGGATAGGGTCCCATCCCTTCGTCACTGAAGCTTTTTGATTCTGGCCACACACCTGAATATTAACAACAACAAAATATCCATCACATGCAATAGTGGCAGTCTGATCAATAATACTTGGTGTATTTTTGGTGCACAATATTAGACACGACTACAGTTTTTTTCCAATGCTATTACAAAAGAAAAAAGAAATTTATATATATAGTGCCATGGCAGGATAAGATTACCACTATCTAGCAAGCCAACAATAACATTTTTGCCATATCTTGATTTCAGTAATAAGTCCTCCTTCTTCAACTGAAACCCTTTACTTCCTTCTTGTAAACCGGCAAATTCCCACGACCTTGTAGTCTGCAAAGAGTACGTCGTTGGGTGGCTCCGTAACACAGACACCACTTCCTCAATTTCTGTTAAATTACCATCATGAATTAGACAGTGACACAAATATGCATACACATATATGTAGAGAGAGAGAACTTGTGGTGGTTTCACTGACCGGAGAGTTTGGAGGCTTCATCTGGGGTGAGCAATGCCGCAAAGCCATTGATGCTGGATTTATAACTGTAAATAAGAGAAGATTTAGCATCTTCCACAGTTTCTTTCACAGAGAACAGATATGAATGATGGTTTTCTTCAATTTCATTATATGTTTTCTCTCCACTATGTTCTCCAAGGTACACTATGTACACCTGCAAATGACAATATATTTAGTGAGAGACATGAAACTACAATCAACTATATATGTAGGTTTTGACATAGTTAAGGATCAATTCGTAAATGCAAATTAGAACCTGTTTCTCATCACAGGAAGCCAGGAGAGGAAGAAGAAGAGCCAAAAGAAATACAGGAAAATTCTTCATGGTTAAATCCATGGGAAACTGACCAGTAATGAACTGATAAACTGGAGTATTTATAGTGATTTAAAAATCGTTCTTTTCAGTTTAGAAATTACAATTCTTCTTTATGGGATTAACTAATTAACCTTGTGGACCAAATGAAAAGTTCCAAAATTTGTGTACACCTCCTTCAACTAAAGTATCAGGCATATTACGGACCAATAATTGTGGCTAACCTTAGATAAACATTCAAAATTTCAAGTTTTTATGTTACGGGATAAGATTAAAAAAAGTTGGACTTTATAAATTTAGCATCTTGATACAAAGAATTAAAGTTTATATTTTTAGCATGTTTGATTGAATAAAATTAAAAAAAAAATAAGACGGGAATCTATGTTGGATGTCCTAAATCTAGTCCTAATTGCAAATGATTTTGACATATTTAGCAACATATTTACAATTTTTGTCTTGATTTTGCATAAATATATTGATTGTTTGGTAATATATTGATTGCAATTACACAATTACTGAGATTGGTTTGATTGCGTAGTTTTAGTGAATTTACAAGTTATGCATTTGTTGGCAAAATTAATGGGAATAATCGAGAAAAACATAAAATAGAAATGTAGAAACGAGATGATGCGAGATATGTCGTAGCAAATCTTCTTAAGACAGATTTCGTCCCCTACAAAGGTACTTATAAAATCAACGGACGTCTGTCTCTCAAGATACAACGCTTTTTTCAAAGTCGGTATTGCACTATACCAATTTTGCCAGTCGAACCAAAAAATGACTGCACTCTTCTCGAAAAGAAGGAACAACGATCTTTAAAAAAAAAAAACAACTTTAGAAAATTTTTAAGCATAATTTTGGAGAGAAAGATAGAATTTAAAATCAATTAATTCAGAATTGATTTGGTAGGAAAAATTAAATTTAGGTGGTCCCTATTTATAGGCTTTGAAATGTCATTTTGAATGGGTGCGTGCTTCTTCATGATTAGGTGGACTATTTGGTCTAATTAATCTAAGCCCACAGATAACACTATTTCATATTTTTATGTGATCTAATGGTTCAGGCTAAAACTTAAATGAATATGTTCATTCATCATACCTATTCACCAATTATGAATGAATGTGTTCATTTATCATACTAATTCACCAATTATGAATGTCCATTCATCATACTAATTCACCAATTATGAATGAATGTGTTTATTCATTATACCCATTCAGCAATTACGTATTTTTTTTATTGGAGACTTTTTCAATTCAACTAAAATTAATTGTAATGGCCCACATCATTAAATATATTTAATGATTCAATCCGATAAAATTCAATTAATTCCAATAATCTCCCATATGAATAAAAGAAGTCGACTCAAATCAAAGAAGACAAAAAAATAGTACAATTTGAAAGATAATGCATCAAGATAGGTAGTTTTCGCTTTGAACCTTCTTTAGTAAGAATCTATCAAACTCACTTGGCTAATCAGTGAACACAACGTTTTGAATTATCAGTCATTATTGCAAGCTCAGACAATAGATCAAACACATCATCTCTCATATCAAACTTGGTTCTCTATTGTGTTCATTATTTCGGCCCTGAACTATTTGGGTTCTGCGAATGCTTTAGAGAATTCACATAAGTAAAATTCTCATAGAACCGGCCATGTTCGCACTAACATAGCTAATGTTCTGTAAATAGTACCCTACAATACTCTACTTGTACCTTTACAAGATATAGTCATTATTTAAAAGCAAAGCTTATCCTTAACAATCTTTGTAGGCAGCACTTTTGCCTAATAGAAATGGGAAGAAATTAAAACTCTGAAGTGCTTCTCATCGAGTCATTCATAACTAGTTTTCCTATTGAACCTAGTCCGTGGGATCTCCAGTCATCAAGTTAGGTTTCCATTAAGTTGACTTATTAGAATTTAGACTTTAAACCTATTTTTCTCGATGCACTGTCTATTTTCTCTCTAGATATAACTTTTATGTAAACGGATCCGCTAGGTATCTTTTGACTTAACTAAATCAATTGATATTGTTCCATTTGAGTGTCAAACGGTATTATGTCTACAACGTATATGTCTCGACTGTTATACACAGTTTTCTGCTCTGACTATAGTTGCTTGATTATCGCAATGAATACATATAGCAGACACATTACTCTTCGGCTATATAGAAATATATTCTAAGTTTCTAAGCCATTCCGCTTCTTCTCCTACTTTATCTAAGGCAATAAGCTCGAATTCTATAGTTGACCGAGCTACACATGTTTGTTTAGAAGATTTCCAAGATATAACACTACTACCAATAGTAAATACATAGCCACTAGTAAATTTAGATTCATCTGTATCTGATATCTAGTTAGTGTCACTGTATTCTTCAACTACTAGAAGATATTTTCCATAATGTATTGAATACTCTTTGGTATGCTTCAAGTAGCCCAACACTTTAAGTAATGTATCACAATGTTTGTTACTAAGGTTACTTGTATATCGATTTAGTACTTACCAAGTAAGCTATGTCTGGCCTTGTACAATTTATTAAGTACATTAGACTTCCAATTATCTGTAAGCGCTACTATTAATTGCATATCTGATAAAAATGCAATCAATAATTTTAGGACCTAACTTAATCCTTTTAAGAGGTGGAATAGCCAATTTTACCAAACATCTCCACAGTTTCAAATATATGTAGGAAGGCATTCTCCTTTTCCATAGTTCATAAGGTATCGAACCAATTTTCATGTGAGTAACTCTATTTCGAATAAAGTTAGCAGTTAGAACTACTTCGCCCAACCAATTTTGTGGTAATCAAAAACTAATAAGCATATCATTAATCATGTCTTTTAAAGTTTTATTTTTCTTCTCAGCAACTCCATTTTGTTGAGGAGTGTACGAAGCAATTGTTTGGTGAATAATCTCAAACTTAGCACACAAATCATCAAAAGTAATGACTCATATTCATCGCCTCTATCGGATCTCAATACCTTGATCATCTTACGAAGTTGATTTTTAATTTCATTTTTGTAAGTAATAAAAGTATTTAATGCTTCATTTTTATTACTTAAGTAAATTTAGCAAGATCTATTGTGATCATCAATAAACGTGATAAAATACTTTTTACCACCTCGAGATTGAACAAATTTTAGATTACAAATATCACTATGTACCAAACCTAATGGTTCACTACTTTTTTCAATTAAATTAAAAGGCCTTTTTAGCAAATTTTGCTTCAACACAAATCTCACATTTATGTTTGTCTTCTGTTTCAAGTTAAAGTATAAGTCCTAAACCTACTAATTTTCTTAAAGAAATATGATTAACATGTCCTAGTCTACTATGCCATAAAATAGAAGACTCAAGCAAGTAAATAGAAACATTAACTTTATTAATAACTTGTGGATAAAAATACTTGGACATTTTGTCCACAACATCAACATTGGCCTTAAACAGACCATGTAGTAAATAACCTTCCCTTTAGTAACTACAAATTTATCAAATTCAAACACCATTTTAAAACCCTTCTTACTAAGAATAGAGCCAGAAATCAATTTTTTTTTTCTGATATCTGGGACATGCACTATTTCATTCAGCTTCAATTCCTTCCCGGATGTGAATTTCAGAATAACTATCTCAATTCCTTCAATTTTAGACGTTGCTGAATTGCTCATGTAGAGATGCTCGTCATGATCCAACTTTGTGTATTCTGCGAACTCTCCAGTGTCCACCCACCAATCATTAGCGTTTGATACTGAGTTAACTTCAGAAACAACTGCAGACAGGTTCATGTCGGCAACATTTGTAGAATTATTATCCACTTCTATTATGTTGGCTTTGGGGGTTTTTTCTACTATGTATCTTTATTTCTTCGACAGTTCTTTGCACGATGCCTTGGTTTTCCACAATTATAACAGTCGCCTTTGAACCACTTTGCATCGTTGCTTTTTCCTTTGTCCTTAGACGATTTTGGACGCTTCATTTTCTTAAACCCGGAATCTTCCACCATGTTAGGTTTTGCTTCCATGTTTCGTACATAATTTTTCTTTTCCGCACCTCAATTGTATTCTTCTATTCAAAGTTGAACAATTAGATCATCCATCGTCAACTCTTTGTGCTTGTGTTTGAGATAGTTTTTAAGTTCTTTCCATAATGGAGGTAGCTTCTCGATTATAGCATCAATCTGGAAAGACTCACTCAATGTCATGCCTTTTACCTCAATATCATGGAGAATAATCTCCATCTCTTGAACCTGGCTAATTATCGTCTTTAAATTGATGATCTTGAAATCCAGAAATTTGTCGACGATAAATTTCTTAGTCCTGACATCTTATGTTTTATACTTTTTGTCAAGAGAATCCCACATTTTTTTAGCCGTCTTGTAAGAACAATACACATTATACAATGTGTTATCCAACCCATTGAGAATGTAGTTGCAGCATAGGAAGTCTGTATGTTTCCATGCTTCAATAGTCAACTGTGTATTTTTAGGCAACATTCTCATCTGTTTGAGCAGGACATTCTTCACGTAGAAACTTAAACAAGTTCAGTGTCGTCAAATAAAACAGCATCTTTTGTTGCCAACGTTTGAAATCCGTGCCCTCGAATTTTTTTGACTTTTCATATTGAGATATTGGCTGCATAACAAACTGATTGGACCTAGAACTTTGTCCAATTTCTCCACTAGTATGTTCAATTGTATTAGTCATCTTTCTGTAACAATACAATTACCAAAAATAATATCAATATTTTAATATTGAAAACACGTAAATATATTACGTTATAAACGAAATATGTCTTAAGATTGTTGGCAAAATTGACGGGAACAATCGAGAAAAACATAAAATAAAAATGTAGAAACGAGATGAAGCGAGATATGTTGTAGTAAATCTCCTTAAAACAGATTTCGTCCCTTGCAAAGGTGCTAACATGATCAATAGATGTCTGTCATCCAAGATACAACGCTTCTTCTAAAGTAAGTATTGCAATATACTAACATTACCGGTCGAACCAAAGAATGACCATATTCTTCTCGAAAAGAAGGAACAATGATATTTTGACAAAAAACTTCAAAAATTATTTAAGCAGAGTTTTGAAAAGAAAGATAGAATTTAAATCAATTACTTCAGAATTGATTTGGTGTAAAAAAATTGAATTTAGGGGGTCCCTATTTATAGGTTTTGAAATGTCTTTTTGAATGGTGCGTGCCTCTTCATGAATAGGTGT
Source organism: Forsythia viridissima (assembly GCA_030279155.1). Classification (NCBI taxonomy): domain Eukaryota; kingdom Viridiplantae; phylum Streptophyta; class Magnoliopsida; order Lamiales; family Oleaceae; genus Forsythia; species Forsythia viridissima. The sequence continues at coordinate 27,740,059 of CM059039.1, forward strand.
AGCATTTTGTCTAATTAATCTGAGCCCTTAGATCGTACAATTTCACATTTTTATGTGATATGATGGTTTAGATTAAATCTTGAATGAATGCGTCCATTCATCATATATATTCACCAATTATAAATGAATGTGTTCTTTCATCATACCCATTTATCAATTACGAATGAATGTGTATATTCATTATACCCATTCACCAATTACGTATTTTTTTTTATTGGAGAATTTTTCAATTCAACAAAATTAATTGTAATGGCCCACATCATTAAATAAATTTAATAATTCCACCCGATAAAATTCAATTAATTCCAACATCATTAACATAATTACATTTTATTAGTAATTTTCAAGAGTATTGTAATTCATAGTGAATATGATTTTTTTTTTTTTTTAACTTGACAAGAATGGATAGTATACCCGGTTTTGGGCCGAGGTGAGTGAAGCAACCGCCTCAGGCCCAAAATCGACGGGTGTCCATTTTCAGTAAAATAAAAAAAAAAATTGTGATTACTGAAATTGACAATAAAATATATTTGTGCAAATATGGCCAAAAATCGAAGGCCCAATCTTTATTACTCTGCCAATGTTTGCTATTTTTTTAGTTTTAAGCTAATAATTAATTTCGTAAAAGAGAGAAAAATTAGCTACAATACCCTTTTTTTTAAATAAAACTTGATATATACCCTATTTTTATATTTAATAATATTTACCCTAAATTAATAAACTAATTGCTGAATTTACCTCAATCTAATTAGATGGCAAAACAAATTCTAATTCTCATCCATGTGCACATTGACTTTAAACACCCAAACCCACATCAACATTATCAAACACCCACCACCACCACTATAAAATCTCTGCTGCTGCCGCCTTAAACCACCATTGTTACCTCATCTTCATCCTCTTCCTCATCTTTTTTTTTTTGTAGATCTAAAACATAAACTTGAGTGGAGTCACGATTTGGAGTTCATACCTACCTACCTACCTACCACCACCACCACCACCACCATAAAATCTCTGCCACCACCTCTCCTTTAAACTGCCATTGTTACCTCTTCCTCATTCTTCTTCAACATCTGAAATATGGACTTGTGTGGACTCGCAATGTGGAGTTCGCAAGTTCGTCGGTGACCACTTCCATCACCGCCGTGTCAAATCAATAAAATAAAATCACATTCTCCTAGATATGTACTTATCTGTGTTCTTCCATATTATTTTCTTTCAATCAGGTAAATGTTCATATTTTTATCTATTTATCAATTATATTGAGTGCTTCAAAATGGAATTGCACCATTATTAATTGCTGCTTTGTTATAGGTTTAGTTATAAGTATGAATATTTACAATTATTTTGTCATGCATGTATATCTCTGAAATATGTTGCGGTAATGCAAAATTCTTTGTGCTATCTAATTATAGATATGTGAATTATTTTTGTAGTTCAAATTTTAGTTCAAATAAAGAAGACCAATGTTTTTTTTGTTTTTTTTCAACAATATTTTTGTTTTCAACATTGAACACGTAATTAGCAGAAATGGAGGCACATGTCATTATGACTGCTAGAAATCCAAAGGCAGCTAATGATTTGATAAAAAAGTGGCAGAAGGAATGGTCAGAAAAAAGCATTCTTCTTCGTATTGAGGTAGAATATAATAATGTTAAGCATACATTTGGAAAAAAAAAAAAGAAGAAGTTTTAATTAGGGGTGGACATTTTAACTGGAATTGAACTTTTTAAACCAGAATCAAACTCGAATCTCTTGTTCCGATCTGGTTGTAAAAAAATAAAATTAAGAATCGAAAATTAAGAATCGATCGGGTCCAGGTTGGTTCTTGGTTCTTAAACTAAAACGATGGGTATCCGATTAAAACTGAATTTGTTATTTTTTAATAATTTTTTTTATTATTTACAATTTATTTACCATAACCCAATGACCTACAATCCAACACCAATGTACTAAAGACAAAAGTCCAACTATCCAAGACCCAAATCAAAAGTACAAAACTCATCACTCTTAAAATTAAATTCAATTGACCCAATTCCAATTACCCAAATATCAAATTCTTTATTGCTAGTTGCTCAAATACTTAATACAAACATTGCCATCTGTTTCTCACTTTCTCTCATCTCTCTCTTGCTCAACACAGAGAGACGGCGAAGGCGAAACTCCTCTGTAACTGAAACGAATACTCAATTTTGAGATGTGATTTTTTTTTTCTAACCAAAATTTATGAGTTTGCAATTTTGGTGTCTATTTTTACAGTTAATATTTATATCTTCATAAATTGTTATAATATTTAACGTACTTTAATGTTAATAGGTTTGTAATATTTAATTTTTTTTCAAAACATGTTGTCAACTCACGATTTTTTTTTTAAATGTTATGGGTAAATCGGATCAAAGAAGGTGATGAAGCGAAGACTACAGTGGTAACTAGATATGGGGCATTTGAATTCAAAGTTATGCCTTTTGGATTGACAAATGCTCCTGCAACATTTTGCATGATGATGAATCAAGTACTTCACGGGTTTCTAGATGATTTCGTGGTGGTGTACTTGGATGACATCGTAATTTATAGCGAGACTCTGGAGGAGCATGTTCAGCATGTGAGGAAAGTTCTTATTCGACTACAGGAGAATGAATTTTATGCAAAACCATCCAAATGTTCATTCGCCCAGACCTCGATCAGTTTTTTGGGCCACATTATTGAGCAAAGAAAAGTCCGCATGGATAGTAAAAAGGTTAAGGCTATCAAAGATTGGCAACTGCCAAGGCATGTACATGATGTACGTTCGTTCTTTGGGTTGGCCAACTACTATCGAAGATTTGTGAAAGAGTATTCAGAAATCGTACTACCGCTAACCGAATTAACTAAGAAGAAGAAGGCTTGGGAGTGGTCGGTACTATGCCAAGCTGCTTTCGAGAAATTGAAGGAGTCTATGTGGACAGGTCCAGTTTTAGCCTTACCAGATATGGCTAAAGCTTTTGAAGTGCAGACCGATGCTTCAGATTTTGCTATAGGAGGAGTCCTAATGCAAGAAGGGCATCCGGTGGAATATGAGACACTACAACAAAATCTCTATTTCGCGACAATATATTTTGCGACATACTAAATTTGTTGCAATAAGTGATTTAGTGCGACACTTATTTATAGTTTGTTGCAAAAATTATGGTGAAAAAATAAGTACCAAAAAAATATAAGGCGACATAAAAAGTTGTCGTGAAATGTCAAAATGTGCGACAAGTAATAAAGATTGTCGCCAAAAATATAATGGGAAGCATGGCGCCAAAATATTTTTGGTGGGAAACTTATGGCGACAAACTTTAATTTCTTGTAACACAGTTTCTTGTGATGCAATAGATCTACATTTGGCGACAAGGAATATTTGTTGCTAAAAATTCTAAGATGAAAGAAAAAATTTGCGACACTTATATTTATTATTGTTCTAGCTTGTTGGGATGGTGGAAAACAAATTGTGACATCCATATTCGTTGCCTATTAGTCTTTGTAATTAACACCATTATTCACAAGTTTATTCTACTATTGTTCATAAATAAATATTTTAATTAATTAACAAATCATAATAAATTATAAATTGAAGGCTATTTTCCAATTAGAAAATAGCCACAGTGTAAAGAGATTCTATAACATGAGGATTTTGTTGTAATTTTTGGATAATATCTAAATCAGATCTCCAAGCCATTTGCGTAACCCGATTTTTTCCCCAAAAACGATCCCAATTGAGGGAAAATTAGGATTTGAAATAGTTTATGGGGAAAAATCAACTTGGGGAAAAATCAACTATGGTGCATATTAGATCCAATTTTAAAATATCTTCAATCCAAAACCAAATATATATATATATTAAAATTTATCCCTTATAATTATTGAAATCAATTAATATTTTTCAAATTTATTATTATTATCATATTTTTACTTGAAAAATTAGAATAAAATCCATTGAAATAAACAAACTAAATAAGAAAATGAACTAGCAGCAATCGCTCCATCACTATTCCGAGCAGAGTTCCATGCCCAAATCAAAAGAAACCCTAGCCACGCCAGTCTTCATTCCAAATTGGAGCAGCAATCGCCACTGGCCACCTCTTCTCTATATCTCATATTTTTCCACCGACCATCTCATTTAAATTTGTTGGAGATTGGAAGAAAACTTTCAATTTCCTTCAACAACCGAAAATTCGTAGCAAAATCTATGTTTAAAATTGGGATTTTTTCATAAATAAACTACTTTTTAAAAATAATTCTAATTTTATCAACTTAACAAATTTATTCTAAAAATACTACATTCTTAAAATTATATTAATTAATAAAATAATAAATTAAAATCAAATTTATACCACAAAATATATATTTCCACGTAAATTTACTTAAATTTACATTTGAGTCCTTGATTATTTACACAATAAGTCCTTCATCTTTATAAAATTTTTACTTTAGTCCATATACTTCCTCTTTCATTTCAATTTCGTCCTCTTTTATTTGCAACCTTAGTCTTTCAACTTTTAAATTTTTACAACTTAATCCCCATATCTATACTTTTATATCAATTTAGTCCTTTATAGTATCACTATTTGATTCATATGTTACAAATGATATTGTGTATCAATATTTGATAGAAATGTTACAAATGATATTTTGTAACAATCTGTATTACAAATTGAAATATAAAATATTAGTGATACAAAATATTAATTCATGTAACATGTATATATTGTGTAAAATAACATAATATAATCTGTAACATATTCAGTGATACAAAATATTATTTGTAACATTTGTATCAAACTGTGATACATAATATGATTTGTAACATTTGTAACGGATTGTTATACTAAACAGAAATTGTTACAACTGTTACAACTGCAAAATCAACTCTAAACTTCAATAAGTTCGTTATAGTATGATATAGATATATAACACAATGTTAAATTTAACAAATAAAACTATTAATTTCATCATTTGTAACATATGTAACATCAGTGATACAGAATACCAATTCATGTAACATGTGATGTGTAAAATAACATAATATAATATGTAACATATTCAGTGATACAAAATATCATTTGTAACATCTGTATCAAATAGTGATACAAAAGGACTAAATTGATATAAAAGTATAAATATGGAGACCAACTTGTACAAATTTAAAAGTTGAAGGACTTGGGTTGTAAATAAAAAAGGACGAAATTGAAATGAAAGAAGAAGTATAGGGACTAAAGTGAAAATTTTATAAAGATGAAGGACTTATTGTACAAATAATCAAGGACTCAAAAGCAAATTTGAATAAATTCACGTGGAAATAGTCTTTTGATTTTAATTTATTATTTTATTAATTAATATAATATTAATTATATAGTATTTTTAGAATAAATAAGCTAAGTTGTTAGATTTAGAATTATTTTAATATTAATAAGTAGTAGGTGTAATATCCATTTTAAAATTTTCAATTTCCACCTGCAACTGAAAATTTGTAGTCGAAGCCCATTTTAAAATTTGTAATTAATTAAGCCAATTTATAACCAAGGCTTCAGCCCATTTTTGTGCAGCCCATTTAAGAGAACCTGTGATGAACGATCTAATTAACCCTCTTCAATTCAAGACCTAAACAAAAACTCTAATTAACCGTCTCAAGAAGGGTCCTCCTCCATCGCTGTGAGCTTGCCGCCGGTCGCTGGTAACTCTCGCCGCCGCCAATCGCTGTTAACTCTTGCCGCCAGTCGCCACCTGCCGTGCATATTGCAGGTGAGTATTTGAAAATAAAAGAAATTATTTCATATTTAATAGATTTATAGAAAGAGAACAGAATGATAAGGGAAAATGAAGAAATTATTTCATATTTGAGAAGTTGACAAAGGGAAGACGGCTTGTGGAGTTGTAGTTCACCGTTCACTACCAATTTGGTATGATGGGATTTTGAAATTTGATTCAATTGGTTACCTTATGAAGTTGTTTTAAATTTGATAATCCCGTGCTTCGAATAATGCCAATTTTATTACTCACTGTTAGTTTTTATTCATTGAAATCTTCATTTGCTGTGAAATAGAACTTCTATAATGAAATATTTACTTATAGGAGGTGTTTATCTTAGTGGGGCTGATAAATTAGAATGGTCAAAAGGAGGTGGTTCCACTGAAATTAAGGAACTTGGGGAGATTCTTCTACGTGAATCTCAATCCTGGTTTCTCAAATTCTTGGACGTAGCACTTGATGTTGGCTTCCAGCCCGATTATTAGGAAAAGAAAGGGAAGGAGAGCTTTGCTCGCTTTATGGAACCAAACAACCACATTGCTACTGCATTATCACAGCTGAAGCAGGCAAATGAATGGTTAGATAAACTGAAGCAAGTTGAGCTCAGAGAAAAATGGGTTGCTGGCAGTGGCGGATCTAGGATTTGTAGGATTTGTAAGTCATGGGGGCCAAAAAAAAATTTTTGGAGGGGGGAGACTTTGATGGGGGTTCGGGGGCAATGCCCCCGAAAATTTTTTTTGGACAATCTAATAAATCTACAAGTAAAATATAATAACCAAATTTAATTTACAAATTCACATCACAAATATCAATATACAAAGCAACCAAACAATCATTCATCCATTGACCACCCATCTCCATTTCAAAAACAAAAAAAATATAGCAAAGTTACGACGTAACATTAATGTATTATATCAAAAAATATCGCAAAGTTACGAATAAATTAGAAATATCTATTTCATTAAAAAAAAGAGTAGTCTTTCACACTTGTTAAGATGAATTTTGTGAGACTTCAATTTGATGATTTTGTGATTTCTCTCACTATTTTTAATTTTTCATTTTTTGACAATGAGAGACGCAAAGGGCTAAAGGAAATGAAATTGAAAAAATAAAAAAGAAAGTGTAAAAATCAAATGTGGACCATTTACTATAAAAAAAAAAAAAAAAAAAATCATAAAAAGGTCAAAAAAAAAAAAAATTCTGTCAAATGGGTGTGGGGGCCATGGACCCCATGGCCCCCATGCCAAATCCGCCCCTGGTTGCTGGAGACTGTTGATAGCTTGAAGCAAAAAATTTATGCTTGTTTGCTTGCTCATGTGGATTCAGCAGCACAAGCGTTGGAAAATAGAAAGCTGGTCTGATGGTAAGTGATTCAACAAGAATGGACTGGTATATGTTACTTCTGCTCAAGAAATCTAAATTATAAGCAATTTATTCATTTTCTTACTGTGTATTTTATGATCACCTTAATCTATTGTCACTTTTCAGACGATGATGGCCTATCACCTTCATAGATAATGTATCTATGAATAAAGTTTGTGTATATAAGAAGAATGAAGTCCTAAAAGGAGCGCATTTTACATTTTTATGTTCTTGTTCAAGGTAATACACAGTTTACTCGAGGATTAGAGTAGCCCATATGTAGTGGTTGCTTTTTCTTAATTACTTTCTCTTTCCTTTTTGTTGAAGAATTAGTCACATATTCTTTAAAGTAGAAGTCACTCCTCTATGTCTATGATCAGGGCCGGTTCTGACATTTTCGGGGCCCGAGGCGAGGTCCAAAATTCAGGCCCCCAAATCAAAAAGTCATAGTCAGCTATTGGTGGGCTGGACTTCATAAATTTGTTTTAAAAAAAATAGGCTTCTTCAATTTTGGGTCATTACTTAATAATATAGAATGCGGCTTACTTTACTTTGTTGGACTTCAAACTTTTGTACAAATATTTTTTATTGGGCAACTTTAGTGTAAAAAAAAAAAAAAAAAAAAAATTATATATATATATATATATATATATATATATTTTTTTTTTTTACGAAAATGGGCCCCCTCCGATTTTGGGCCTGAGGCGAGTGAGACGACCGCCTCGACCCAAAACCGGGCCTGTCTATGATTAAAAACAATAATAAATTAATGAAGCTAGTTCTTGACCTATGATGCGTAGTGAAAGCTAACAATTCTGTGGAAAAAATTTACCAAATAAACCTGTAAATGCATTAAACAAAAGCATACATACTCTCATTGATGGACTACTTAATTGAACTGAGAGCTTGGCATGCGTACTAATTTCTGGGTAGCTTACTTGTAAGCATGTGCCCTGCTTCTCCAGCTACAGCCCACCTTGGATAAGAGCAGAGCACTGTGACAGGGATAGTCTTGTAAATTATTGGGATATCGACAAGTGAAAAAACAATACCAAGATTGCCAAGGAGAACTGCATTGCACAAGGACAGGATGGTGAAATGAAGAAGTATATTGTCGGTGATTTTAATAAAACGATAAGGATTATCTTCTTTTTTATCTTTTTATTTTTTTAAATAAGTCAATTACGTAATGTCTTTCTATTATTTTTTAATGACTATTTATGTTTTTTCCTTTTTCTATGTAGATTTCGGTACAAATGATGCATCTACTAAAAGTTTATAAGAGATTGAGGATTACTGTGGAAATTTCTTCTCAAGTTATAGCATTATAATTTTAAGACAATAATATGAATGTTTTTTATATATTTTGGAATCATTTATATTTGATTAATTGTACATTGAAGCATTCTTTTTTTTATGTCACGAGTTATTTTTAATGAAGTAAGTTTGTACTAACAATTTTATTGCGATGCAAGAAATTGAAAATTTATCATTGTTGAAAATATTATGCAATGAATATATAGTATATGCGACATATATAAATAGTTACGAAATAGGGTAAATAGCACAAAAAGTCCTTACCTATTGAGGGTATTGTGGAAAACGTCCCTACTTTCAAAATTTTGGCATTTTCACCCTTACCTACTGGATTTTTAAAACAAAACGTCCTTACCTTCAAAATTTTGGCATTTTTCACTCTTACCTACTGGATTTCCTGCGCAAAACGTCCTTCAGTCCAAAAATCAGCCATTAACTTAGGGGTAAATTAGTCCAACCACTTTTTTCACATATATATTACTTCTTTTAAAATTGGGGGGCTTCTCATACAATTTCCAAAATTGCATGACAAGCCCCCGTCCCCAAAATTGCTCAATTCTTTGTTGAGCTGCGTGTTCTCTTTCCTCAGCCGCTCGTTCTCTCCAATCAGCTCCGATGTGCTTCCGCTAAACTCGCGTACAGCTGCGGCGGAGTTGGAGGATGACAGAACCTGCTCTTCACCTGAGTCGGAAGGAGACACAGTCCGCTGCTGAGTTGCAGCTGGTGTCGAAGGTGCAGCCGCCACCGTAACCGCAGCTAACGGTGTTGCCGCAACGGCAGAAGAAGTCGTTGATATTTTCGACGCTGTATATCGCATAAAAGCTTTTTCTCGCCTCTCCGGAACCATTCGTTCGAAAATTCCCACCGATCGGGTACAACCTTCCTAAATCCCTATAATTTGAAATACAGAACCGCAATCAATGAGTGAAAAAAAAAACTCAAATTCCATATGAATTAATTATCTTAGATAATAATTTCAGCTATTAAGCTTACGTAAGTATTGAGTTGACGGACAAAACTCGAGAAATTGTTGTGCTTGAAATATCTCGGGAGCAAATCTCTCGCAAATTCCGTAGGATTCCATACGATAAAAGTAGATCCATCCTCATTCCAGGAGATAACGTCATCAATTCCGTAGGAGTACAATCACGAATGATGGGACGAGTTATGGAGGTGGGGAAAATTCAGGTGGTGGGTCGGGGGGATTGAGAAAGTCGCCACCAGTGGAGATTTGGGGACGGGGGCTGCCATGCAATTTTGAAAATTGCATGGGAAGCCCCCCAATTTTAAAAGAAGTAATATATATGTGAAAAAAATGGTTGGACTAATTTACCCCTAAGTTAATTGCTGATTTTTGGACTGAATGACGTTTTGCGCAGGAAATCCAGTAGGTAATGGTGAAAAATGCCAAAATTTTGAAGGTAAGGACGTTTTGTTTTGGAAATCCAGTAGGTAAGGGTGAAAATGCCAAAATTTTGAAGGTAGTGACGTTTTCCACAATACCCTCAATAGGTAGGGACGTTTTGTGCTATTTACCCTTACGAAATACATTATGCAAAAACTATACATCGATGTACAAATGATTATGCAGCAAGCTCTACGTGTTGTTGAATAAATTGAACTACAAACACAACTTGTTGCATAATAAATTATGCTACAAATATTGAATATCTTAAAATATGTTATGCAACGAATCAAAATCATTGCAAAGCAAATTAAGCGACAAACATGATTTGTTATAAAATGTATATTACTGCAAACTTGATTGGTTGTAAAATAGAATATGTAACAAATGTTATACCAGTAAAATAGTATTCGCAACAAACATTTTTTCTCGTAAAAACTTTTTTGAAATAATCGTTGCGACAAATTGATTTGTCGCTCTTTTAATTTTTTGCGACATATTGCATTGCGACGACAACAAGGCGACAAATATGTTGTTACTATTTCATACTTTTTGCGACAAACAAAAATTGTTGCAACTTTGCTTATGCGACGAGTGACTGATAGTTGTTGCAGAATACAATCTATGACGCTCATAGCGCTACAATGCCCGCAACAAACAGCTTGTTGTCGCTAAATTAAATTTGCGACAAAATCTTTATTTAAGCGACAACATTTTTTTGTCGTAAAATGGGTATTTTTTTGTAGTGAGAGTCAAAAGCTGAATAATGCAGAGCGCCGTTACTCGGCGCATAAAAATGAGTTATTGGCAGTGGTCCACTGCCTCAGGGTATGGCTTCATTATCTGCTTCGGTCTCCTTTCATTGTGAAGACAGACAATACTGCTGTGAGTCACTTCATGTCTCAACCAAAATTTTCAAGCAAGCAGGCTCGTTGGTAGGAACTTCTTTCAGAGTTCAACTTTGTATTGGAGTATCGGGCTAGATCTAGCAATCATGTAGCAGATGTACTTAGTCGGCGGGCTGACTTGGCTTCTATCTGCTCAATAGCGGCTCTTTCAGGGAGCAATGTTACTACAACCACACGGGACCAAATACGGGCACTTCTAGAGAAGGACCCTGCAACAATCTATTTGGTCGACCTCATCAAGTAGGGAAAAACTCGACAGTTTTGGTTGAATGAGGGTCTATTGAAGATGAAAGGAAACCGCCTCTATATTCCAAAGGGTGGAGATTTGAGGAGATCCTTAATCATGGAATGCCACGACATGCTTTGGGCTGGACATCAGAGAGAGGAACGCACTCCTGCTCTGTTGCAGCGTGCATACTATTGGCCGCAGATGACATTGCGACTTATGTGAAAACTTGTTTGGTTTGTCAACAGGATAAGCCAGATCATCAGAAGAATGTGGGCTTATTGGAGCCCATTCCCTTCCCAACTAGACCATTCGAGAGTGTATCGATGGATTACATTGTTAGCTTGCCAAAGGTTGGAGATCTTGGCACTATCATTGTCGTGGTAGATCGTTTATCAAAATATGTAACATTTATCTCAGCACCTAAGTATGTATCTGCTGAAGAGACTGCTCGCCTCTTCTTCAAGCACATTGTCAAATACTGGGGGTTGCCTAAAGATATAGTCAGTGATCGAGACCCTCGATTCACCGATACATTTTGGACCGAGTTATTCAAACTCCTTGGTTCAACTTTGAGCATGAGTTCTTGTTTCCACCCACAATCTGACGGACAAACGGAGCAATTCAATTCTATGCTGGAAGAATATCTTCGGCACTTTATCTCTACTTTGCAGAAAAACTGGGTGAAACTCTTGGATGCGGCTCAGATTTGCTTCAATGTCCAGAAGAGCTCTTCTACCAATAAGAGTCCTTTTGAGATTGTTACTGGCCAGCAACCGTTACTCCCTCATACTGTGGTCATTGATCAAAGTACCAAGTCTCCTCAAGCTAAGGGCTTCTCTCAAGAGTGGAAACGAAATATCGAAATTGCTCGGAGTTATCTTGAGAAAGCACAGAAACGGTACAAAAAGGCTGCTGATCATAAACGTCGTTTTCTAGAATTCAACATGGGAGATCTGGTGATGGTGAAACTCCCTGACAATCGCCAGTATAAGGTAATAAGAGGGACAGATTATCGATTGATGCCGAAATATATCGGGCCATTACCCATCATGAAGCGGATTAGAAGAGTTGCTTACAGAATTGAACTTCCTTCATGGTGCAAAACCCATAATGTCCTTCATGTTAGTGCACTCAAGCCATATTTTGTAGATAAGGAGGATGCATCCAGAAATAAGCCAAAGCGATCTATATTTGAAGTGAAGAAAACATGTAAGAGGATTGCTGAAGCTATTATTGATCACCGAGTTACTCGAGCTTCCAAGAAAGATTGTTAGGAGCACTTAGTCAAATGGAGCTGATGCAGCAGCGAGGAGAATACTTGGGAAAGAGTTAAAAACCTCGGAGCCTTCGAACCTCTACTTGAAGAATATCACGCAAAAATGGCACCGAGGACGTCGCCAAAATCAAATGGGGGAGAATGTCAGGGCCCGCAGATATCCTTAGCCCCCTGACAGCATTTGCAGCCGTAGTTGCCCAACTTCGACCGCACCTTGTAAATATTACATTCAGTTATTATTTCCGTTAGTTTGTAATAGGTTATTTTCCGTTATAATTCTTTAGCTTTTTAATGTCTACTCATGTAACTTAGGTTTTTGTTACTTAAGCTATTATAAGGGGTAGTTGAAATTCGAAGTCTTGTCAAGCTTATTGGTGTTCACCCTCTGCACCATCAATTGTAATTTACTGCTTTCGTCAATCAATGATCAAGTTATTTTCAATGCATTCAAATCTTCTGTTGCTAAACTTTCTTTAATTTGTTGAATCGATCGAGAAAAGACAGAAGGTAGTCGAGAGGAGTCGACTACTGCCGCACGGTGCCCCTTTCTGTGCTAGAAAGAAAGGCGCCCCGTGAAACGATGATAGGTTCTCCAACCACGTTTTTCAATTAAAGGCTTTCAATGGCATTTTATCTTTGATAAATCTCGATTACACTGAATTGTTCGTTAATACTTGATAATATACATATTTTTTTACACACACAATGTTTCTTATAGATTCTTATTGTTATTACATTTTGTTGTCAAATTTGTTGAATAATTTGCTAAATACAAACTAACATATACACAAAAAGACATCATTGGCGAGGTTGTTGCCAAAGATACCCCGAAGACTAAGGATCTGTCTATATGAACCACAAAATTTAGATCAATAATATTGTCGTCGTTTCTTAGTTACATATATATATTGTAATCAACGACATATTTATTATGTACAATTTAATTACTGAAATTAATGTTTATATACAAATGTAACAAATATTATTCATCGATTCAAGTAATTAAATTGATAACTGTCAACTTTGTGAATCGCACGAGTGATGTACTTGTACATTTAGTAATAAAACATTTTTTATCTAAGATGTGATCATTTAAATACAATGGATAACATATTGTGTTAGATATGTCTTTACTAATTTACATCTTATAAATTGAAATATTAGTGCACATCACTGTGTTTTTTTTGTTTTTGTTTTTGCTCACATGATTTATAAGAAATTGAAAAGTCGAACATTTTATTGCATATAGATTTAGCTATGGTGGTTCTCAATAATTTTTTATTACAGAATAGCTGATCGACGCCAACACTTTCAATTGCAGGCTATGTTACCATTCAATTTCTTGACCAATGCCATCATCTTCCAAGTCTGGTATGGTATTGGTATCGTACACACTAGAAGCTAATCTCTCAATGGATGGAACTAATGAAGAATCTTGTCCAAAATATAATCAATTTTTCAATGCACCTAGGTTTATAAATTATTCAGGTGACATGTATTGTACCAAACTTCTCAATATGTATCACACACACGACAACTATTTCTTGAAATCGAGCCAATCGACAAACTCTTTTACAAATTACTTCAAATAATTTTCAATTTATTTTTTAATGCGGTTACACATCTAGACTTCATGTGTTTTTCGGATGATTGCAGTACTTTCAAATTCAAAACGATCATTTGGAGATCATCTATGCGAATTAATAAAATAATAGAGACGATAACTACGAATAAAATTTAATGAGGATGATTAAAAAGCTGAAAGAATAAGGACTGCGAGTATAATTTATTCTAAATTCAACTCATAGTCACATCATGCGTTGGTCCAATTTGGAACACGAATTACGGTCAATTTAAAGCACCATAAAATTAAGAAAAGAATGAATAAGAAAGTGAAAATGATAGACTTAAGTAGTTTGTCCAACCAAGTTACGTCATAAATTCATAATTATTTCATCATTGCACAAAAACATGTAATTTCAAATTCTCTGTGAGCCAAAAAAAAGTTATTTATTTTGAAATGCTTACTTAAAATAAATAACTTACTACTTTTTATTGGGACAAACAAAAAATTATTTATCTTAACTTATTTACTTATAAGTAAATTATTTAAGCTTAGCCAAACATGTCGGTAATCAAACTTTTTCTTTCATATACATTTTAATTCAACTGAGAGCCGGAATGCAATCCCAAGTCTACATCTTATAGCCTCTTACCACCATTAACGTCATTAATACTTGAGAGTTTTTTATAGACTAGTCACTTAGAGAGAAAATAATTGCCACTTTTTAATAATATTGACAAAATAGCCACTTTTACATGTAAAAATGTCAACTTTATCCTATATATATATTCCCAGTATTTTCAACATTGGCATTCGGGTAATTAGATTTTTTTTTTCATTAACATGATATTTAAAAAAAAAAAATTGCTTCCAAGGGTTTTAAATTAGGATATATATCATTTTTATTAGATTTTTTTTCATTAACATGAGGGTTTTAAAAAAAATTGCTTCCAAGGGTTTTAAATTACTTAGTGTAACAAATAAATTATGTGGAGTGAATATAATTATGGTGGCTATAATGACTACATTTTCTTATAAGTCCACTACATTTTAATTACACTTAAGGTCTTGTAGCAATTATGTTATTAACCATTTTTTCATTGAATTCTTATCTTCAACTTCTATTAATTAGTACATTTCATCCTTAATGATGATTTTTGTCAAGATATTCTATTTACATGCTTTGAAATATCGCACCATGTATTTATTATTATTTTTTAAATATAATGAGCAACATTAGTCGTTTTACGTTCTCTCAACGTATTTTTTGGATATAAATTGCTATCAAGATGTGCTAACTAATAAAAATTGAGGATAATAATAAGATAAAAAAGCTAGAGAAACAAGTATTAGAATGAGCAAAATTTAAAGACGTTGATACAATTAAAATGTGTAACAACAAATAAAAAAAATATAGTGTCAATATAATTACCTTTTTTATAATATTGGCAAAAAGTAGTCATTTACTAAAAAAACAAAAGATCGTGGTCATTTGGTGCTATTTTCCTAAAGGGACAACGTTCTAGCTAGTTAAATATTTTAGGTACTATCCCGAATTTCACACAAATTGGAAAGGAATTACACTTCATGCATCATTGGTTTCTTAAAATTACTATCAAGCCATTACAAGGAACTACACTAGGCACAACCATTTTCTTAATTTTTTTTTTCCTTTTTTTCGTGACGGCTAAAAGTCTTCTTAGAATACTTTTAGTAGTGGTGGATATGTGCTTCGTTGTGGGCAAGTTTGATGGGACTGTGCATGCATAGAGGTTGCGAAACTTTTTGTATGATAGAGATACGTGATTAAGAAAATAGGGAGGGGACTAAAAATGGACCGCACCTCATTCTAAGGCATGCATTAGGGTTGCCCTAAGATTCTTTTTGTGTTTCTTATTCTTAGTTTGAACCTATGTAATTGTAAATTTTGCATTCTTTTCGGTCACAAAAGTCTCATAAGACATACTTTATTTAGCCTATATTGCCGGCTACCTTGTGTAACTTTAACATGCATGTCATAATCTTGATAATGTCCAAATCCAAATTTGTATGCACTGCATGAGCACATAACCCATAATTTATGAAGTCAACTTTCAAGATTTTCAACTCTTTGCATTTGAAATGTACAGAAAAAACAAGAAGATGGGATTTTGTTCTAAAGTATATATTTCCATAATCTTGATAATGCCCAAATCCAAATTTGGCTGCATGAGCATATTACCCATAAGTTGAAGTCAACTGTCAAGATTATTTTGAATATACAATAGAGTTTCAACTCTTTGCATTTGATATGTACAGTAAAAACAAGAAGATGGGATTTTGTTCTAAATTATATTTCCATTCAAGCAATGACAACCCATGAATCAAACAATAAGACACAATTTTAGCAGGCCTAATTTGGCATATGCAGCATGATGATTCCATTCAACATATGTTTAATTGACCTAAGTAACATGAGTCGTTAAGATAACTTTACGAGATAATTAGGGCATGTTCAGTATAGTTTTTTTGGAAAAAAATGAATTTTTTTTTATACTTTATTGACTTTTCAAATTTTTTTGTAGTGTAAAAAGTTTGAAAAGTCAAAAATTATAGGCAAAAAAATAGAATTTTTTTGAAAAAAAATGGTTACCGAACATGCCCTTGATATCATAGACATTGTTCAAGGTATCTAACTATTACAATGATTTATTTCTAGACAAGAATAAATTTAACCTTCCTATTTCACCCTTATATTTATATTAGATTTAGAATGATATTTTTTTTTTCCTTAATTTCTAATTTAGATAAGGAAATTATCTTTTATCTTGGAAAAAGTTAATTTTTTTGGGCAAAAAATAGTTACAAATCAATAATATCTTTCAAAATTAACTTTTTTTATTTGAAGGAAATAAGAACAAATTAAGAAGAAATGTTGACTAGAAAAAGGAAAAGAAAAATAATCCAAAGTTTGAACCTTATTCATTGTTAATTGATAAGTGCATTTTGTATACTTATTCTCACTTGTTTATGAATACTTTTGTATAGTGTTTTGGGTGATTGAAATGAATTTTTTTTTTTTTTTTTTCTCTTTGATTTGTGTTTAGGACCAAATCCGAGTTTGAAGAGCATTAGAGACGGAAGTGAGGCTAAATATGGAATATTTGTATTTGAACAATTCAGAAGTTGAAAGATGGATGGTTGAGTTTTAGATGTGCCGAATGGATCTAGCAGCCTGTGTGCTCGTGGACTTGATTTGTTTGGGATCAGCCCATGGGTGGCACAAGCTCGTTTGAACCTAGGTCACGAACTGGGCACGAAATACAAGCCGCTCATGGGCATGCAAACAAGTTGGCTCATGGGCCATTATGATCATTTTCAAACAATCACAAATTTAGCCATTTGAAAATTGTCAATTTTTTTTTTTAAAAAGTTCAAAAATAAAAACTTGTTGTAAGACTATAAATCATAGTTATAAAACTCGGACCGGAGAATGACCCGAATTTGGCAGCGGGTTAATGGGTCACCGGTTCAACACCGGGTTAACGGTTGAACCGGCGGGTCAATTCTTAAGTTTACACTCTTAATTACTTTTAACTTATAATACAAAAATAAATAATTTTTTTGTAAAATAGTGAAGACAACAAATTTTTCATAACAAGAATTATTAAAACAATTATAAAAAGTTATTAAATTGAGTTATATGGTCAATGCAAAAATTATCAAAACAATTTTTAAACAACAAGTTTGAACGAAACACGATTCTAATACTTAAAACAATTATAAAAAATTCGGTAAGTGTGTCTTTGACGATCTAAAGTTGAGATGAAATCACATGTAATAACATATTAATTGTGAAGAAAAAAGAAAAAAAATAAGAAAAAGAGTTGAAAAAAATATAAGAAAAAGAGCTGATGCAGATTGCTTAATGAATTATGAAAGTTTTTACTAGGTTCTTAGTTGAATAATTGTGAAGAAGATAATAAGACTTTAGATTTACGACAGCCACTAGAAGACAAAGAGTTGAATTTGAATGTTTTTTAGTTTTTAAATAATTAAGAAAAAAAATAGAAAGAGACCCGGGTTTACCACTAAAACCCGGGTCACCGGGTTGCACGGTTTTTTCTTGGTTTATTCGATTTTTTCCGCGTCATATCCTTGTTTGGTTAAATGAAGTAACCGGACCGGTCTAGTGTCCGGGTCACCGGGTCACCGGTCGAACCGGCCGGGTCGGTCCGGGTTTTATAACTATGCTATAAATAATGATGGATGATTATTTAGTCTTATTACAATACATATCAAATAGTTCTAATTACGTTAGAAGTCTGTATATATCTTGATCAGATTCTAACACTCATTGGACTATATAAATGGGTTCATTATTATAATAAAAATATATTTGAGTTTTGACACACACTTTCTCTATTTTCTTTTAATATTCTCTCTAGTTTTATAACAAAACTGTCATTTTTTTCTCTCTATATAAACCCCAACTTTACCTCATTTTCTCCATAAATCTCTAACTTCTAGATCTGAAGCTCCATATTAGCCATCTTATTGTGCAATCTCAAGTTCTCTTGTCTCTAAATTTGCTTGTTTTTGTCTAATTCTAGTATAAACTCTCTTATTTTACATCTTTCTTTTATATATTATTTCAAATGGATTATAGTAGAATCTTGGAAACCGATGAGTTCAACCAATTTCTTGATAATATTGACACTCCACAAGATAGTCAACCATTTGATCATGATTTCAGTAGTTTAAAATGATTTTTTAATTCCTGATGATTTGGGTAATGGGAGTACGAATCTTTCAATTGATTTAAATGATGATTTTGAAGTAGAAACGATGTTAGGATCATGCAAAAAATGACAACTCTTGAAAAATATGTCTTAAGTGTTTAGAACATTTCAAATTAGTGAAGAGTGGTGTTGTAAACCAACGACAAGAATTCAAAGTAATGTGAAATTACTACAAAAAACAGTTAATTTGGAAACAAGTATATTGGCACAAGTTGTAGAAATATGAAAGAGATGAAGAAATATAAAAGAAAATATGTGTGGAGAAATAATTCTCTGTATTGATTCAATTGAATGAATAATTGAATAAGAGTACAATGCATATATATACTAATAAGGAAAGGATCCTACCTAAAATAGGAATATTGCATACATATATTTTCCTATATACAATTCTACTAATAAGGTAAATATATGGAATATGGTAAGTAAATATATTTGTTTTAATTCTCCCCCTCAAGTTGGAGCATGTATGTCAATAGTGCCCAACTTGCGAGTGAAACTGTGAAATGTCTCATTGCCTAGTGCTTTAGTAAATAAATCTGCATTCTGATTGCTGCTTGGAACATAGGCAGTCTTGATCTCTCCCTTGATGATTCGTTCACGAACAATATGACAATCTATTTCAATGTGCTTTGTCCTCTCATGATAAACTGGATTAGCTGCAATATGTATTGCTGCTTGATTGTTACAATATAAAGTTGCTGCTTGTGGGTGATCCACACATAAATCTGTCAGCAACTGCCTCAACCATGTAAGCTCACAAGTAATGGAAGCCATTGCCCTATATTCTGCTTCTGCTGAAGATTTGGACACAGTTGTTTGCTTCTTACTTCTCCATGATATAAGTGCATTTCCCAAAAATACACAATATCCCGTAACTGACCGTCGTGTAGTAATATCTCCAGCCCAATCTGCATCACAAAATCCTGCTAGCTGCAATTTTCCATTTGATGGGAAATATAATCCTCGGCCCGGTGCTCCTTTCAAGTATCGGAGCAATCGGTGAACTGCATCAAGGTGGGGTTGTCTAGGTGCCTGCATGAACTGACTGAGTGTATTGACCGAATATGAGATTTCCGGTCTAGTGATGGTGAGATAAATGAGCTTCCCTACCAACCGTCGATAATATGTGGGATCTTTCAACAATTGTCCATCTGTCGAATTAAATTTTGATGACTGCTCCATGGGAAATGCTGCAGATTTTGCTCCAAGTAATCCGGCCTCTTGAAGAATGTCAAGAGTATAATTTCTTTGATTTATCGAGATCCCTGATCTCGAGCGAGCAATTTCTACTCCAAAAAAGTATTTTAGTGTGCAAAGGTCCTTCAACTTGAATTGAGATGCAAGAAACGTCTTCGTAGAAGAAATCGCTTCTTTATCGTTTCCTGTGACAATCATATCATCCACATATAATAAAACAGCTGTAAATGAATCACCACTGGTCTTGGTAAAGAGTGAATAATCTGCATGTGATTGTTTGAACCCAAACTGAATAATAGCAGATACAAATTTTTGAAACCAAGAACGAGATGCCTGTTTCAATCCATATAGAGATTTATGAAGTCGACATACAACTGGTGTCTCTCCCTGTCGACGAAATCCAGGTGGAGGAGTCATATAGACTTCTTCATCAAGGGCACCGTGAAGAAAGGCATTGTGGACATCCATCTGATGAAGCGTCCAGTTACGAATAGAGGCGACAGCGAGTAAGCATCTGACTGTTGTTAACTTTGCAACTGGAGCGAAAGTTTCATTATAATCAATCCCTTCTCGTTGTGTAAACCCCTTTGCCACTAGCCGTGCTTTGTAACGTTCAACAGTACCGTCAGAATTAAATTTGACTTTAAACACCCACTTACAACCAATAGGACGAGAACCCGGAGGAAGTGGGACAAGGGACCAAGTGTTGTTTTCTTCCAAGGCACGGATTTCATCATTCATAGCAGCTACCCACTTGGGATCCTGACATGCTGCCTCAAATGTTGCTGGCTCACCAATGTGAGAAATATTGTATGTAAGGGCACGATGAACAGAAGAAAGATTGATATATGATACATACTTTGATATAGGATGTTGAGTGCTGGACTTGACCGGAAGAGACCCGGTTTGAGTAGGCAGAGCATGATTGATATAGTAATCTTTCAGGTGAATTGGGGTTTGAATTGATCTTGTGGATCGTCGAAGTTGGTCATTGGGTATGACAGGAGGTCGGTGTGGCTGTCTGTCAGGTGAAGGTGAAGAAAACTGCTCAACCGGTCGATCGATATGTGGAGACGGTCGACCGTCTGAGCTCTCTGTAGAAACGGATGAGGGAAACGGGTGACCAGACGGTCGACCGGGTGAACTTTCTGTTGAAACGGATGAGAGAACCGACTGACCAGACGGTTGACCGTGTGAACTTTCTGTTAAAACGGATGATGGAAACGGTCGACCGGTAGGTCAACCGTTTGAACAGTGTGTGGGACTCTCAGGCAAGGAATCTGTTTCTACTATATGTTGGTCCTGAGGGTCAGGTAAATGAGGCACGTCAACATCCAGAGGCATAGATTGTGGTAATGGGATGGAGTTGGTTTCATCATTTTGTTGGGAGGCGTATGGAAATATGGTTTCATGGAATACGACGTCTCGGGATATTATTAATTTTCTGTCTGTAAGGTCATATAAGGTGTACCCTTTTTGTCCTGAGGAGTATCCAAGAAACACACACCGTCTGGCTCGTGTGTCAAATTTATGGCTGGGTTTAAGGTTGGTGGCAAAACATAGACAACCATAGACACGCAAATGAGAATAAGGTGGTAATTTCTTGTGTAATCTTTCGTATGGTGATTTGTGTGAAAGCAATGGAGAAGGTATACGATTGATAAGATAACAAGCCGTTTTGATATGTTCCCCCCAAAATTTTAATGGAAGATTAGCTTGAAATCTAATGGCACGGGCTACATTAAGGAGGTGACGGTGTTTTCTCTCTACCACTTCATTTTGTTGAGGGGTATAAGGACATGACCTATGAAAATTAGTGCCATTTTGATCCAAAAATGCTTGCAATGATAAAAACTCTTGGCCATTATCAGATCGTAGGCCTTTTATAGTCAGATTGTGTTGTGTTTTAACCCAAGCAAAGAAATTCTTAATTATGCTTTGAGTTTCAGACTTGTGACACATGAGGTGTACCCAAGTGTAACGAGAAAAGTGATCGACAATTGTAAGAAAATATCTAGCACCAGAATAAGAATAAATTTTATGAGGTCCCCAAATATCACAATGAATCAGATCAAATGGTTTATTGCTAGAAATTTGACTAGCCTTAAAAGGTAGTCTAGATTGTTTAGCCAAATGACAAACATCACAAATATCGTGAGAATCAAAACTAATATCCGAAATGCTTTGTGCTAGGAATTGGAGAGGTGAGGCGGAAGGGTGCCCAAGACGTCTATGCCATAGGTTGGTTGACCTACTGGTAGTATGATGTATTTGTAGTTTTTGTGAAAGGTAATATAGGCCGTTACTCTGCCTTCCCAAGCCAATTGTCTTCTTCGTAGTCAAATCCTTCATGACACAAAAATCAGGATAAAATATCACATAGCAACCTAATCCTCTAGTAAGTTTACTGATAGATAATAGATTAACTTTGAAGTTGGGAACATAAAGCACATTATCAACAGTCATATTATTTCCCAAGTTAGCTGCACCAATAGATTTAATAAGAGCATGACCCCCATCCGGTAATTGAACAGTTTTGTGCTTTGGCATGGATTTATTCTCAACAATCCCATCCTTCGTCACATGGTCAGTGGCCCCGCTATCAATAATCCATGAATTAATCAAAGAAGTAGTAGAAAAATTGATACTTGGTGTGTTAACATAAGACTTATCATTACCCGTTTTGTTGTTTAAAAGTGTCATGATCTGCTCGTATTCTTTGGCTGTCAGCGTTCTTCCTTCCCTTGGGTTAGGTGCAGAAGCGGTAACAGTATTTGTGAAGCGTTTGTTTCGTGGCTTCACGTCCTTCCCATGAAACTTGTGCCATAGAGGGAAGCCATGTATGAAATAGCAGGTATCAACAATGTGGCCAGTCATCATACAGTATGTGCACTGTCGCTGTCCAGTTTCTGTCGAAACGATCGACCGGTAAGATGAAACGGTCGACCGTTTCGGCCGATCTTCACTTTTCCAGTTCGATCTCCAATTGATCTTCTCATTAAGTAGTTCAGAAACAGGGATTATGCCGGGATGATCAGATTGCTGTATAGTCATGAGATCCGATTGGGCAATCGTCGCTTCTATGATTTTTCTATCATCGTTTGTGCGAAGCATCGTCGCTCAGAATCGTCGTTCTGATACCATGTAGAAATATGAAAGAGATGAAGAAATATAAAAGAGAATATGTGTGGAGAAATAATTCTCTGTATTGATTCAATTGAATGAATAATTGAATAAGAGTACAATGCATATATATACTAATAAGGAAATGATCCTACCTAAAATAGGAATATTGCATACATATATTTTCCTATATACAATTCTACTAATAAGGTATATATATGGAATATGGTAAGTAAATATATTTGTTTTAATACAAGTCATCTAAACAGACACTACACACTACTGAACATGTACAATTAGACACATAGGTTTGGAAAATAATATGTCACAACTCCACTTTGCTTCTTCTGATGATGATTCTTTTAGTATTGCCATTACCAACTAGGTTTATTCACAAGATAATATGCATGAAGGTATGAGATGATGTTCGTAGCTGATAGTGTACTCTCACTTAGCATAGTGAAAAGAGTTCATTTGATCAACTTCATACAAAAATATGTGCAACACAGATACAAACCCTTTTGTAGAAACATTATTCATTCAACTTTAATAATTTATACAATAAAAAGAAGTCATGTATTATACGTCATTTACATAAATATACTGATATTTTATTTTTTACATTTGACTTGTGTACCAATTGTAATTATAAAAGTTACATAGCTGCCACCAAACACTATTTATATAGACAATAGATTATGCTAAAATACCATAATTGATATATTGCATTTTATGTTCAAAATTTTTTTAAATTTTTTTACGAAACTACCAACACATGTGCAGATGTATATTATTCTACTAGTCCCCTCATTCTTACACAGTTTAATAAATATAAAATATTTCCCATTTTTGATAATATATATCATAGTTGTGATGGAGGCTAATTTTAAAAATTATTGGCATAATTTGCGTATGTTGTTCCCTTTAGCTTCAACAATCGATTTAATTTAGAGGGTACAAAAAGTATTGTATCCAAGAATTACTCTATTTTCCTCCATATAAATTCATAGAATTCGGGTGATGTACTTACAAGGGGTTAAGAATTACTCTTCTATTTTCCTCAATATCTATAGAATCTGGGTGATATAGTTTCAATTATTTACGTGTTTTTTTTTTTTAATTGAAAGATGTTAGGTTAAATCTTTTCACACTAGGATGACAATGTAAAGGTTGTTTGAAGTTTTAATGGTTAAATTTTTTCACACTAGGATGACAACGTAAAGGTTGTTTGAAGTTTTAATTCAAGTATTACCATTTTTTTATTTACAATTTTGTATTTGGTTAGTTGTTTGAATGATTGATCAACATTTGAACATTTTTGTGATTTATTTTACTTCCGAAATGTTCAATTTAGGTTTAAGCACATTTTGTGAAACAACACAAAGTCCGATACGAGTTAGAAATTTCTTATATACTTTGTGCAATCTTAATTAAATAATCTTGAATTTGAATACGTTTGTCTATATTCGAATTCGTGATAGAGATAATATTGGTCCGTATATGAAAATATATTTAATTCTACTTGAGAGAAATCGTTAGATAAAATATGATTATGGATTGTCAAGTCAAGCATGAATTGATTTAATTGCTGGAATTGAAGAATTAAAATGGAATATCCAATACTAGAGTTGGAATCTTATTGTTATTTCTCTTTTTAAGTTTCTCTAAAACTTTTTGCAAACTTTTAAATTGCTTTCATAGTTATTTCAAACCACTCAAATCATTGAAAATTGCGTGTTTTCGAATTGGGCTAATTTTAATTAAATAAAGGCTAAATTATCAATTCTCGTGGAACAACACTTTTCTCAATGCTGCTATTACTTGTCTGTGAAATCATGCACATGTACAATTTTTACCAACGCCAACTTTATTATGTTTTTGATTGATGATATCAGAAACATAATTTCCTTCATTTAATATATCATAAATGTACGAATATAAAACAATAAATAAAAAAATGAAGAACAGACAAAATATTTTACTTCGTATGTTGCAAATAAACAAATTTGATTAATTTATCAATATTTATTATTTTAAGAAATGATAAAAAAGGAATATAGTTTAAATATGTTTCAGGGTGTATTTAATTTTAATTAAAATTAGATTTTAATATGTAACTAAAATTAATTAAAATTAATTGTTAACTTTGAAGTGATATTAAACAAGCTTTTAGTAATAATTTCAAAGATACTACAAATATAAAATGGTAGAATAAGTACAAATTTGTTTTTGAGTGAAAATGAGGAATCTCTTAGGAAAAACAAACATATAGAAAAGTTTACGACATTCTTGAAAGACATGGAGTATTTCTGTATGTACTAGTTAGAGCACTCGTAGTTCGAACAGCAGGTACTATAGCAAAACTGATTGCAAAATAAGAGAAATCGACCACTAAAATTAGTTTTTGAACATATTTGTTTGATATCCAAAAAATGCTCAACAACGGTCGATCAAGTGGAAAATATTGGAGTAAACTAGAAAAGTTTAGGTAGAGTTGGATCTAATCGTTGATTAGGCAAGCATCTTGTAGTAAGAAGAATAGTTATAAGCTCAGTGGACAATCCACGTGAGAATGGTAAAGGGAGAGCCATAAATGGTAGAAAAAAACCACAACCCCAAGTCAAATACTGCATTAGGGGTCTCTGATTTTATGTCTAACTGCATTGACCAATACTTTAAAGAGCAGTTTGACATCAAATATTGTTTTCTGCCAGCACTTTTTCAATAAGATAGTAAAACAAAGACAAACTGTCATTTGACGGGGAAAAATAATTTCAAATATACACAAAAGAATATAGAATTTATGGAAAGAAAATTGTGCATGAGCATATTCTCATTCAAATATCTTTTCATCCAAAAATGAGAAAATATGTCAGGCATCGAATATAAAGTCGACTTATCAGTGAAAAACAGCATGCAATAGAGCCCCGAGCATACATATATAAAGTCATGAACTCATTTCACCATCTCACAAGGTGCAGCCTTGATGTGGATTTTCATAGGTTTTCACAATTCTCTTTGCGTCGTGTTGCTAGCTCTGCACAAGAGAATAAGATAAAATCAACATAAATACTTGATTCCAAGGATCCCTTGAATATGTTTTATGGAAATGTCAATGCATACACTTTGTATTCTGCTATGAACTTAGTGCAAAAAGAAATACAGACATCGTTCAAAAGAAAACAAAAATGTACAATAATTGTTAACAGAATTGATATTACTTTGCTTTTCGTAGTTAAAGCTTATACATCCTTGCCAAAAAACTTGAGCAACGAATCCTGAAGATGAAAGTAGTGAAAACACACATATTTTGGAATTTTTCCACCATTTTGTCCAATGCCAGTGTACTTAGCCAAGATATGCTCGAAATGGTTTTACACTATAGGCAGTGGTCAGATGCATAAATGTTATAAAGCTAGTCTCCTGAGGATGCTTTTTGCTACCATAACATTTGCATGGAACATACACGGTAAAGTGATGGAAACAAGCTTCATAGCAAAATCTTTTTTGAGATACGTGCTTACTTTTTCTTAATTGAAATTTTGGAATAAGTACCAGTTAATACTTGATTTTTTGCAGATTACAAAACAAAACTTACCTGCGAGAGCATATCTGACTGTTATAGCCTTCTAGACTCCTCATGCAAGGATTTTGATCTTCTACTTGAATGCAGCACAAGGCAAATCATCTTAAGGTTGACAATCTGCCAGCTCCTTGAACAGTGATACAACATCAGCCGAGGATCCAAGAAGATATCTCGCACTGGAGCGCTTTCGTCCTACTGCACAAGAGAAGTAATTGTCACCCTTGAGATCAAGAACTGATGAGCCTTCATGCATTGTCATTCGGTTACGCATCCTAGACCACCAGTTCCCATTTGCATTATTGCTTGCTCTTTTCTCTGAGGTCCGATAGGATATAGGAGGTTTATGGCAGAGTGACGCGAGCCCACTTATCCCCGATGAAAGATTTGTAGAAGCAGTTCTGTTGACAGATTTGACCATCTTGGCTCTTGGAGTAGGTGTTGGTCCAGAAGGAAGCTCTGGCTCAAAAAATGTATAAATGTCTTCATCCTGAAACTTCGCTTACAGTTGTAAGGTACTTATTACCCTGTTCTTCAGATGAAAAAATGAAATACATGTTCTAAAAATTTGTAATAATACATGTTCTTGGTTATATATTTTTGGATATCCTGCTTTATCTCAACAGTTTATTCTCATGAAGTGATAGTATACATTGCCACAACTCATGAACTATCCCATCAGCAGCTTATTTGCTAACATAAAAACATATGCAACTTCTTCCATCATCTCCAAAATCTCACAGTACTTCGTGTGTGCGCATGCTAGACAGTCCATATAAATGAGAGTATAATACAGATATATTTATGTATTTGTCCGTTTTTCTTTGATGGAATTTGTGCCTAATGTATATTGAATGATTGAAAGAAAGGGAAGCTCAATCAAAAAGAGGGAATAAACGAGTCTTTCCAACCAGATAACCGAAATTGAACAAGTGTCCTAATAATTATAAGACTTGCACAAAGTTGGAAAAATATGATCACGTACCTTTGGCAGAAAATGTCCAATGCACAAGACATAATCAATGGGTGCTTTCACATCATTGTGGTGAACTATTTCTCCGAGAATTCTGTCAATTGCTGCCCCCTGTATATGCATAGGAAATAAAGTGTGACACCTCTTGGATCAACAAAATGTGAATAGTATTACCAAAATACTTGCCTTGGTAACACCAACTGCTCGGACCTCAACAGATCGCCCACCTTGAACCACATCTACTGAAGCATTTGATATTGGACCGGTCAATAGATGCTGCAACATATCCTTCGCTTGAAGCTTCCCAAATTCAACATCTATGGATACAATCACAAAACATTAATAAAAGGTGAACTCTGAAAATGAAAATTTGGATAGAGAAACTCTTTAAGATGGAGAACAATGAAATCATATGAAATACAAATCACCTGCATACTTATAGTTCCACACAAGAGAGGTCTCACGGAGCTCAAAATGAGAACGGGGTGTTCTCTCAGTAAAATACTCAAACACGTGCTGAAACAATCGGCAATAGAGATGAGGATTTCATAAATAAAGGTAATTTATATTTAATTCTAGTTATCCTATAATGCACCTTAACGCTGTCAACCCAATCCATATTTAGATTTTCTGGCATCGTTGTCATCCAACCTTCCCTCGTAAGCCGCAAAAACATCCCGTGTTCTGCTGCCAACCACATCTTATATTCTCCAAAATTCTGCAGAATAACTTAGTCAATGAGTAGAATATGCTTAATAGAAAGTGGTTCATGTGTGAAAACAGAAAACCTCATCAAGAACTCTGCGGTCGCTTCCACTAAGAATGATCGTTGTGGTCTTTGGGTCATCACAAAGCTTTTTCAAGGGTTCTTTCAAATCTGGGTGCAACTTAAGCTCCATTTCTTTGAATTGATCTATCCTTCTTCCTTGGGTGTCCACAGGCTCAGTTAGTGTTCCATTGAATCCCTGTGATAAATTAATGGAACAATAAGTAGAACATTGTCCATTCAATTTGTGCGATCTTATGCACAAAAACAATTTATGTGCACCCTGAATCTTAATTACTTTCCACTTCATTACTGGCAGCTGGGATGAGGTTAGCTCCTCATATAGCATAAATAAAGCAAACACGATGAACGAGAAAATTGCCAAATACACTTTTGAAAGGACAAGGAATGACTGCCATCAAAAATTTTGCTTCAGATGCATGAAGCAACTTGAATACTTAATTAATCGTGACAAATGTTAATGTGTAAGGTTTTTTCTCTTCATTGGTCAAAACAAATTATTCTACAACTGACATACAAGGACACTGCTAGAAAACGTAACCTACTTACATTGTTTATTTTTAGCTTGGATCAAAGCTTCGATCACTTGTACACACTGTTTATGTGAATACATGTAATAAGGGGTTGTAGCTTTTAAAAGAAGCAAATGCCATAACTGACATTTCTGGGGGAGTGGGTGGATTAAGAAACTAATACTGAATAATTAGCCCTGTATGGTGAAAAATGAATACAAACTGTTAGTGAAGATAGTAGGTATTTTCACATCTTTGAAAACCCGTCTCTTTTTCACATGGAGATGGGACCAATTTCATGTGCGTGTTATTTCTTATAGCTAGCTACCTTCAATGCATAGAATCCATGTTTACATTTACCATCAACTTGGTATGCCCCCCTTGTACAGCACAAAGTTAGAAGGGTCCCTGACCAAATTAGCTTCATTGTTCAGGACTGTGCACAAAGAATAAACTTCTGTGAGAGTAGAAACAAGAGACCATGACCATCCTTGCACCAAATTTTCTAATTGAAACATGGTAGAGAGGCGAAAAGAAGAAAAATAAATGCTTATATAATAAATACAAGCACAGCAATGTGTATGCTGGTAATAACAACTCCCACTAAGGTAGGAATGGAGGGCATTGAATTCATCGGATAAAAAAAAAAAAAAAAAAAAAAGAGAAGCTTTGGATTGCACAGGATGAGGGAAAAAAAGTACCAGAATGAGTAATCGGTTGTTTGACTGCAAAAAACACTCAATAGCTTCTCTTTTAGGAAGTAAAGGTGGAATTTGTCTAGTCCTCAGCTGAGCTTCAACAATTGTATCCTTGAGTTCACTATGCATAGGAGAACAATAGGTCAACACTAAATATTTAGCACCATTTTGCAAATGTTTACCTTGTTACCTTGGAAGGTTGATAGATGAAACAGTGGAGAAACAGTGGATTTATGAGAGGTTCCACCATAATTTAACTTTCACGACAAAGCGAAAAAACATGCCGTTAAACTAAAAAGTAAATTACGTATCAAGATTTATTAGCAAGATGTACGAGGAAGTCTCTCTTAATGACAGAAAATTATGGAATAACAATTATCAAAATAATGTTTATCTACCTAACGAAAGTTTCAGCCCATTCTTGGGATGTGTGAGTAGTCACGTGCATGAAATTATGGCGATGCCGTTTTTCTCTTTCATCAGCGGGCATAGTCAAAGCATAACCTATTGATGCAGCAACTTCTGTGACGTTCCAAGGGTTTACCAAAATTGCTCCAGCTCCAAGGGACTGTGCAGCACCTGCAAACTGGAAAAAGGGAAGAAAAAATGGGAATAGTAAAAAACAATAGATAAATGGTACAATCTCATGCACATTTCTTGCATAACACTTCTTGATCTTATCTGCTTTTGATCCCATTCCCATACCAACTTACAGAGCAGACCCTCATTATATTCCTTGTACTTAAGAGACAAACAAACTATATGCTAGAAAGCATCAGTGTCAAAAACCTACTAGAAAAGACTATTTATCCTTTATAGCTTCCATTATCCTTTCTACTCCTGCAAGGCCAACATGACTAATAGCATACCTTAGAACAAGGATGTGGAAATACGAGTTAGGCCAGCAAAAAGAAGGGAAGGGCTTTAGAATTCGAGATTGAAGGGATATATAAATGTTCCATGGTTTGAAGAAGACTGCAGGACCCAAAACTGCAATATTTAGTGAAGGGTGCCAAAAGAAAAGACTTTTCAATTGATGTCTCAAGCCTGACTTAGTGCCTTGTCACCGTTAGTGTTGATAATTTCAAAGCCTGTTGTGATTTGGCCAGGAAAACCGTACAGAAATTTCTTGGGGTTGATCCACGGACTAAAAAGGAAGAAGTGATAATAATCTAAAAGGAAAGTGAAGAAACCTATTTGATCTTAGTACACACACACACAATCAACGAATTTTTTGAAGGGAGGCTAAAGTAGTTACCTCACTTAGGATGAGCACCCCTTTCTTTGAAGCTTGGCATGCCACAAACTCATAGCTCACTAGATTCATTCCATCCCTTAAAGATGTAACCAGAGCAACATCTAGAAGAGAGAAATTCAACAGGAAAAAAGGTAATTAAAAAAAATTTGTAGTGCAAATTAATATGCTTTGTGGTCAAAATATGATATGTTAGAAGATTGATATTTATAAAAGGCAATATGGGCAAAGTCACGTAGTTAGCTCCTATGTTTCTTGAACTTGGGTGTGGGTATCCGATACGGGTACATATCTAGGAGTCGGATTAAAATCTAGGCTATGGGGATATGGTCAAAAGATCCAAAATTTAGGGACAGTTAGTGGATACGTCTTACAAACTTTAAATTTTTTCAGAAATTTATACACTTATAATTTTAGATGCATTTTTTTGGGATATATATATCATATATTTGACTGTAAATTTAAAACAAATTACATTGCAAATTGTAATACTTTATTTGTATTTTAAGTGTAGATATGTAAGATACAAAATAGAAATCATTTTAAATCCAATACTAAAATAACAAAAACAATATAAAGGACGCTCTTCCTATTTAAAGGATCCGAGACAAATCCATACCCTCATCCTTGTCATGTCGTGTTGACACGGGTACTTCCGCCAAAGTGGAGAGTCTGAGCAACATAGGTTAGTTCGGTAATGCATATCAGATGATAAGATAGCTAAACACCTTTAAGAATACGGATTGAGGGTACCGCCAATTTTAGGAATGTTGTAAGCAAATAATATTGAAACTTTCCTCCAACGCCAAAACAAAAAGAACTAGAAACAAATCAGAAGTGCTATCACTGGTTACGACATATAGCTGTCGATGATGTTTTCCTATCAACATGTTATTATATCAATAACTAATCTGTCAATCTTAGTTTAGCAAGAAGATGTCGCTTCTTTCATTGAATGACAGTCTTTAAAATATCTAGACAAGTCTTAACACACTAAAAGAAATTGTCCAAGACTAATGGCAAGAAAAGGGATACCCGTGACAGCATACAGTGCACATAATGCATGGAAATCAAGCGACCGGTCCTGAAAGAAGAAAGTGCATCAGCAATCATTAGATGAAACAGTAATATCTAACGAAAGAAGCGAAATTTACAAAAGTAGGGTTTTAAAGTTTTTTTTGAAAAGATCTATGGACTTGTAATTTCTACATACTACTTTTATTAGGGACGACCAACTGAAGAATTAGCTTCTCTGCATGCTAAGTTTCGTTAGACTAGAGAAACCAACTAAAGGACATCAATAATGCTTGTTGCTTATAACAGACATTTAGGAAAACTAAACCAATTTTTGTTGAATAAAATTATAGTTCATGTAACAAACAAGATATGAACCAATCTATTATTTTTAGTAGCATGCTATCAAACAGTTACATAATATGGATATTTAAAGTTTTTTTTTTTTCCTTCCTGCAAACTTTTTGAATAGTAGCTTTTTTACATTACAAATTAAGAAAATTATATTCTAGAATGTAAATTAAGGTGAAAATTTTCAAGTTACTGAACAGAATTGATTTGATAAATGTAAAGCAATAGCATGCTGTTTATAAAAAACAAACTACAGAACCAACAAAATTAAGAAGTTCAATTTTGAAGTCACAATTGGACAATGCTTGGCATTGTATATAACTTCAATCAAGACCTTCACATATTGATGGCATTTTTCCAAAGGAAGCAACGTAACCATAGTATCACAATAATATTTCAACAGTAAATATCAGTGTGCAAAATGGTCTGTGTTGTAATTCAAATTATTGAGGCACGGGAACTGACTAAATGATGTATTGGAACAGTTGTAAGAGATCCAAATCTTCCATTTATCCGCCCAACAATTTCATGAACTTGACATGAAAGCTTTTGATCTGCCAAAAAACAAATGGTATTACTGGTCAGTGATATGACATATTTTGGGTGTTTTTGAGTGAGAGTGAGATAAAGAAATAGATAAAGAAGGTAAGATTTTATTCAATATAATTTTATTTAATCATTCATCAACGAACATGGATGTTGTCATGCAGATGACAGACAAGAAGGAATCATTGATGAACTTCTTTCTTGAACTAATTTTTTGTGACCAACATCAGTATAGTTGAATGAGGATGAGGAAACATACACTCAGGAACATCTGTCCTTGTTGGTACTGCAATTTGTACCAAAACTACCTTATCACGCCAAATCGGATTTTCTTCAAGGAACTTTTCAAATGCCAAAATCTTTTGGGGAATTCCTTTAATCATATCCAAACGGTCAACTCCTAACATTACCTGTCCAAATGCATGAAACTGGAATTAGAAATATAAATAATAGCATGTCAGCGTGTAAGGAAGGCTGTTTCCAACGCTGTGTATCCAAAAATGGCTTTCAAGACAACAATTTAACGTTATGATGTTTAAATGGTTTGTTCATCCTCGAACTTTAGAATGCACAAAACTAAGTGATTATAAGTTCATCAAAAGAATGTATTTTAGGCCCCCGCAGCTTGAACTAAGCACTCAAAGTCCGTCAGCACAATTCAATGTTTACAATGCTTATTGTGTGATTCCTTATTTTTGGTTTATGAAATCATTTTTATTTACTTATCTTATTTAAAGTCTCTCTTGATATAATATACAATCGTTTCTAATACTCTAGTGCCTTTTTTAACCAAAAATGAAAAGTGTGAAACCATAAGCCAGAGAAAAGACAGAAGTTCACAATTAGCCACCATCTTGGAGTTTAAAGTTAAGACTAATTTTCAAACACATGAAATCTGTTAATATCATAAAAGCCATTGTTAAGTTTAAATACAAATCTTCTAATACTCTTAAAATTAATATGCCATTCGTTCTTTCTATAATCCAATTATTTTATAGCTAAGATATCGCTTTCATAAACCAGAGGGCTATCCTAATGAGAAAAGAGGCATGCTTACTGCTTTTGGACAATAAAATCGTGTTTCCTCTTTCATAATACTAACTAGGCAAGATGAGGACAGTGTGATAGGCCACCCATACATTTTATGTATGCAAGGCACGGGACGAAGGCTAGTTGCAACATCAGTTAAGCTACATGAGGCACAGGGGATTTGGCTCTACATACCAGCTTATTCGTTTGTTAAAAAGGGTAGTTTAGGAAATGATCTGGAATAAATTGAGCGCCAAATATGTGTGTGTGTGTGTGTGTGTGGGGGGGGGGGGGGGGGGGGGGGGGGGAGGGATATTCAGTGAGGATTTCATTCAGGCAATTGAGTGAAAATGAGTGAGAGACACAAGCCTCTCGAAAGCCTGTGATTCTGTAATTCTTTTTATTTTTTTGCACATCAATTTTAGCAATACAAAAACATACTTTGTTCTTCTCTGTTTGACAAAAACATCAATACAGAACATCTGCTATAATTATCTGTTACAATCAATTGGGGATTCTATCGCAGTGGTCATACTTTCAATGCACAATGCAACATAAATAGCTTGACTGGATTAAGAAATTTTGGCAACAATAATAAGCATACATATATGCAAAACTATATTACATCCACGGTCTAAGAATAGTTTGGATTCTCAGGAACATGACAGAGACAAAGCAGCACAAATAACTTCTCTCAATTAAGAAATTTTGGCAGAATTCGTGATTCAATTATTGGATTCACAGATGAAAACCCAATAAACTAAAATAAAACTATCAAATGCTTATCAATTACTTTCGTGCCTTTGGATACGGTATTTACCATTCGTCCAGAAAATCTGTCTCTCAATTCTTTGATGTGATTCTTGACTTGAGGAAGCTCAAGAGCTTGAATGAAGCGATCAGAATCTATACCAATGGGAAACTGTAGTTTCAGAAGTCCCAATGTTGTTAGTTCAAACTTAAATATAGTATCGAAGAAAGTGAATTGCATTGCATTTGCAAGTGCGGGTGTAACAAAGAAAAACTTCTGATGATCCACTATGCTTATACCGCAGCCACACGAGTGAGTTTTCCTTGATCTTCAACTCCATCAGGTGTGCCCTCAAGCCCAAGAATACGAGTGCAAGCACTAACAAAATGTCTTGCATAATCATAAGTGTGGAATCTGAGAGTGCAAAATCCA
This sequence comes from Forsythia viridissima, assembly GCA_030279155.1. Classification (NCBI taxonomy): domain Eukaryota; kingdom Viridiplantae; phylum Streptophyta; class Magnoliopsida; order Lamiales; family Oleaceae; genus Forsythia; species Forsythia viridissima. The sequence continues at coordinate 27,774,924 of CM059039.1, forward strand.
AGCAGTAAATTGTGTAAGCTTCAGAGCTTAAAATGGGACAAAATTAACTCATCTTTTTAATTTAATATTCTATAAGTGGTATATTTTGGAGGTTTATCCAACTCAAAATTTAACCCACCCAACCAAATCAGCAGCGAGAACAGATTTTAGCAGTTCTGATCTTGATGGCAATGTCCTGTGAATTTCAGAGGAAGGGAAAGGTGTGTGGAGGAACCAACCAACTTTCATTTTGTTGTTATACTCTTTTAGGCATTTCGGAAGAAACATCAGATGGTAGTCGTGGCACCAGACAACATCACCCTCCTTATAATGCTCATTCACAACATCAGCAAACATCTGGTTTGCCTTCTTGTATGCTGCAAATTGAGACTGGAAACTACGGGTGGTCGCGAGGCGGTCTTCTTGTGGAAGCCCAAGATAATGGAAGAGGGGCCATAATATGTTGTTACAGTAGCCATTATAGTATTGGTGGACAGTTTCTTCATCAAGAAACACTGGGATGCACCTCTGCAGTTGGTAGATCAATTGAGTGTTAAACATCAATTTGTGCTCTGATAGAAGGTAGTAAAATAAAATCAAAATGGGTTATGATTTTTTGGTATTATTGATGACATGAGATGAAAATTATGCTGCAGAAGATGTGATTGTGAACTTCATAATCAAAGAGACTTCCACATAGAACCACAATACACAAACCTTTTCAGCCAGAGCTTTAGTTAGTGATCGTTGTCCAACTTCGTCGGGAACATTTACACCAGCCCATCCAATCCACCTGGCTTCAAACTCATTGATACCTTTAAGAGGATCGTAAGTTTTTAAAATTTCACAGTTTATTAAAGTCCTAACTATGAGGTAATGATAGAAAGAGCACTAGACAGTTAAAATGAAATCAGTGACATAATTTGCCAAGGCATTTTGGCTGACTACCAAATGCAAAATAACAATTCCAAGTACTTACCCAAAAGTGCACTAACCAGTCCTCCTACACTTATTTCCAGAGCCCACGAGTCTTTACCCCTCCTAACTGCAGATACAGGCAGCCGGTTGGCCACCACCAATAGGTGTTGTTTGGGGACTCGATCATCTGGTCTCTCACTAACATCATTCATGGATTTCGATGTAGAAATCTGTTCAAAGAAATCATCATCTCGATCTCCCTTATCACCACCAGATAGATAAAATTCATTTCCATTTCCGAAAGTATCCAGCTCTCCATTACTCTCTCTTAACTCTTCGTTAGAATGAGAAGACCGGATGAACCTTCTTAGCTCTCTTTCTCTCAAAAGCCTCTCCAATCTACTTGTGGGTATGGGAGAATCATAGTTATAGTTGCTCTCAGACATATGTGGGATCAGTAATTCATCCTGCAATAGACAATGTCATAAGTAATATTGCCTACAATAATTCACATTTCAAAGCATCTGCACTAAAAATTAATACAAACTATTGTTCAAACTGAAACATGAATGTATCTAATTCCATATTTAAAAAAAGAAGGAAAAAACAAATACAAAGTATTGTCTCATACTTGTACAGAAAATGAAAAAGTACTAGATACATACATACAAACGTGTGTGTCATCTATTCTCTGTTGTATATGTGTACACAATCAATAAATATATAATTAAGACACAGAGAAGGGTAATCAATGTACACATTAAGACACAAGCAAGGTGGGATAAAGGAATTTAGATGTAAATTACACATCAAGATAGTTGTTCCAAAAACAAAAAGGAACTACTTATTAAGATAGAAACTATGACATCAGTAAAGATCCAAGTGTTGAGCATAAATTAATTGTTAATGATTACTTGGCTGTAGTTCTGAACAGTAATACAGATATCTACTAGTACTAGATTGATCAAATAACACATTTCAAACACTTTTTTCATGCTGATTAATCACCGACCGTGAAGAAGGTTTTCACCCCACTCACATAAATACACGTATAGGTTTCTCTTCAATATTGAAAAAATCCCTCTCTCCTCAAATCTCTCCTCATTTTTCTTCCCAATTTTTCAAATTACTCTTCTCAATCTTGTTCCTCCTCATTAATCTTCAACGCGAGCAAACTTCTACGGTTGGATTCAATCGGTAAGCGGTATACTAGTAAGATGTACATGCAATATAATCACCGAATTCAGCATATACTTCTCTCTTCAAAAAAAAAAAAAAAAAAAAAATCACCCTCTCCTCAAATCTCTACTTCCCAATTCTTGTGTTGACCATTCTTCAAATTTCTCATCACAATCTTCTTTCTCATCAGTATTCTTCAGCGAACAATATTCAACGGTTGGATTCACCGCAATGAAGCGGTATACTAGTTTTATTTTCAATCCTATGTTTTTTAGGGGTGGGCCGTGGGTGGGGGTGGGGGTGGGGGTGCGGGTCATGGAGGATGATAGTGAGTTCGTGATGTGCAGTTCATCAATGAGGATTTTACATTGTCTTTAAACCCAAAACTAACAATGAATTTAAACGGAAAAACAAAATAAATCAATCAAGAAAAAGAAAGAACACAAAAATTTAAAATTAAAAGAATTCTGTGAAATTCAAGAAAATATTTGGGTAAGCTTTAAATGGGAAATCCATAAACAGGGGTTTTACCAAATTGTTTCTCGAAATGTTGTTTTCTTGAGATGATTCCATCTTCAGAATCACACTACAAAACAAGCCCACCTCTCATATATGAACGTTTCTTTAACTGGGCAAGTGGGCAAAAAGAGGATATTTTTAGAGGGTGTGGTCAAGAAAGATAAGAGAAAAAATCTTGATATATATGCACAACAAGATTATCATAAGAGTAAGAGTAATGAAGAGGCGGAGGAGAAATTGTAGGGAAGGTTACAAATAACAAACTTACAACTCAAATTTGAATATTTGGGATTTTGTGAGTTGAGATATGAATGTGATGGCACATACACAGCTTTCCACTTTTCAGCCATGCAGATTTCTGGGACAGCTGAGGTAGCAACCCAAATAGTACATAGTGTTGTACACATATTTTCGATTAAATAATTTTTTAAATGGATTCCTCCAAACTAAACCGTCATGTAATTTATCCCACCAGTGATTGTAAAGGGCCAATTTTGAAAAAAAAAAAGTTATGAAATTGAGAGCATATTTGGAAGAGTTTTTTTATTAAAAAAAAATTTCAAACATATTTTTAACTATTGTAGATTTATAGATATTGATGACTAACTATTTAGATATATATATATATATATATATATATATATATATATATATATATATATATATATATATATTGTGAGAATATGTGGGTCACTAAATCTATTTGGTATATGTTCATTGGACAAGTTGGTTTATTAAATGTGTACCGTTAAATGAAATAGATGTGTGAGATCTTTCTCGGATTATATATATTATAGGTTTTCTTATTTTCTAGGTTAGAACATAGAGTGAAGAAAAGTGAGAAGCCGTTTTTCATTCTTTTCTCAAAAGTGAGATTGGATTGAGTGTTTAAAATTCTTGGTCATCTCCAGTTGGTTGGTTGGTGAACAAATCTGATTGTCGTTCCCATGGTTGCATTGCAGTGTTCTTTGTGACAAGAATCTGAGCCCACAAGTTTAACCAAAAACAAAGGAGCAACAAATGAGTATTTTTCTTGTTCAAACGAGGTTATAATATATTCTTATTATTATTAAATCTCAACAAATGGTATCAGAGCCTAGAAAATTGATCTATGGGTGTGAAAAATCAAGAAAAGTTGGTGGGTCGAAAAGTGGAACCGGATCCGCGAAGAGTCAATTCACCCGAGAGTTCAAACCAATATTTCGACCAAACGACTCATCGTCCGGGAAATCTGAGACCATATCTGGGTTTACGGCGACGAGGCGAACAAAGCCCATCGGCGCGTGCGGTCTCCGGCGGTGGCGCGTGAGGTTCGTAAAATTCCGGCTGGTAGCTGCTTCTTTCAGTGTGTGGAGGTGCGTCCCAACTCTATTTTGCGCGTGGCTTGCATCAAACTACTTCTCTTGTTGAGATGCACAAGCTGGTAGTCCGGCGGTTGTGCGTAGGCTCTGGCAGCGGCGCGTACAGAGACTTTAGGCGACGCGTGTGTGCGCATCCAGTAGTTTTCAGCGACTGTTTTTGGAGCAGATTGCTTACTGGTTTGTTTCCGACCTTTTAATGGTGTTACTTTGTCGATGGAGTAACGATGCAGCAGATTGGTTGTTCTAAGACGGGTAGCGGTGCCTTGGAACGCGAAGAAATTCGTTTCGTCTCTCCTATAAATATGGACAACAGATTTGTCCGCTGAGTTTGAATTTCTTGAACCAACTCATTTAATCTTATATTTTGTTAATTGTATTTGAGGTAAAAACAAACTAGGTAGCTAGAGCCTACAACTCCGTAGTATAATTTGTGGCTTTATTATATTGTGTGTTGATAAACTGTGTTTGCATGTCATCTTAGTTATTAATTTGAAAAGGGGTTGTGTTCTGTATTTGCATCTGTGTGAGTAAGTTTTTTATAAAACTTTTTTAAAAATTCTCATTCATGGATGATTTTTCATCCATGGGTTCTAGAGTTGAATTATCACAATTCGATGAAAATGGTGATTATTCAATTTGGAAACAAAAAATGAGAGCTATTCTAGTTCAACAAAGAGTTTCTAAAGCCCTTGATGATCCATAAAATTTTTCTGATGCATTAAAAGCTAAACTTGATCAAATTGAGGAGATGAATGAAATTGCATACAGTTCTATAATATTGCACTTATCTGATAATATTGTTAGACAAGTTGATGATGTTAAGACTGCTAGAGAATTGTGGGAAGCTTTTGACAAGTTATTTTTGACAAAAACTTTGCCAAATAAGATTTATTTGCTAGAAAAACTTTTTAGTTTTAAAATGGACTCGGGAAAGGATCTTGAATCCAATCTGAGTGATTTTAGCAAAATTGTCAAAAGTTTGGCCCACAATGATAAGAAATTTGACGATGAGGATCTAGCTGTTATACTTTTAAATTCTCTTCCTGATTCTTATAGAAATGTTAGGAATGTGATTAAGTATGCTAGAGATATTTTGACTCAAGCTATTGTGATAGATGCTTTAAGATAAAAGGATTTAGAAGTAAAAAATGAGTTTAGGGGAAGTACTAGGGAGGAGAGTTTGTTTATTTGAGGGAGAAATAAAATGAGAGGAGAGAACAATTACTAGGGTAAGAAGGGGAGGGGGAAATCTAAGGATAGGTCTAAGTCTAGGGATAAAGGCAATAAAAAATGTTACCATTGTGGGAAGTTAGGACATTTCAAGAAAGATTGCTATGAGCTTAAGAGAAAAACTAAGCAACAGCAGAATGAAGATCAAAATGTTGCTGCTATTGGGGATGCCCTAGATGGTTTACATGTTATGACTATGTCTGATGGTGAGATTGACCATGAGTGGATATTAGACTTAGGTGCCACCTTTCATTTGTGTCCCGTGAGGTCTTAGTTTTATAACTATAGAGAAATTGAATCTAGGAAAGTATACATGGGGGACAACAATTCTCAAACAGTTGAATGAATAGGTGACATTGCTATTAGGATGCATGATGGCATCGTCTTCTTGGTGTTAGGTATGTCCCAAACCTTAAGAGAAATCTAGTTTCCTTAGGAGTTCTTGAAGATGAGGACTGTATGTTCAAATCTGATTTTGGTACTTTAAAGATTCTTAAAGGTTCTCTAGTAGTTATGAAAGGTCCCAAGAGGATTGTGTTGTATTACCTTCAAGGTGAAGCTTTACATGCCAAAGATTCAGGATTGGTTTCAATCAACGATGATAAATCAGATCTATGGCATAGGAGGATGGGACACATTAGGAATAAGGGGCTAAAATATCTTAGTGATCAAAATTTACTAGGTAAAGACACTGTTGCACCTTTAAGCTTTTGCGAGACGTGTGTTCTAGGAAAGTCACACAGAGTCAGCTTTGAGATAGGTCAACACAGCACTAAGAGACCATTAAATTACATTCATGCAGATTTGTGGGGTCCAGAAAAACACCCTACACATGGTGGGAATAGGTTTTCCTATCCATTGATGATGATTACTCTAGGAAAGTTTGGAATTTCCCACTTAAGTCAAAATCTGAAACTTTTAGCAAGTTTAAGTCCTGGCATACCTTAGTTAAACATCAAATGGGAAAAGGTGTAAAAACTCTTAGGACAGATAATGGGTTAGAGTTTTGTAACTTTGAATTTGATGAGTTTTGCAAAGAGAGAGGTATCACGAGGTATAGGACTGTGAAAATACCCTCCAGCAAAATAGGGTGGCTGAGAAGATGAATCGGACTTTAATGAATAAAGTCAAATGTATGTTGATTAGTTCAGGGTTGGCCAAAGGTTTTTGGACTGAAGCCTTATGTACTGCGGCTTATTTGATAAATAGGTCTCCTTCTAGTTCTGTTAACTTTAAAACGCTCCAAGAGTTGTGGTCTGGAAAATCTCCAGATTTGTCACACATTAGAGTGTTTGGGTGTGCTGCTTATGCACATCAAGTTGAGGGTAAGTTAGATCCTAGGGCTACTAAGTGTGTCATGTTAGGATACCCAGAGGGTGCCAAGGGGTATAGATTGTGGGTTTTAGGTGTTAAGGGTACTAAGATAATTAACAGTAGAGATGTGAAGTTTAATGAACTTGATATGCCTTGCCTAAAAACTCTAGACAATCAGGTTAAACGAAGTGATGAAGGAGAATCTTCTACTGGGAAAAAGATTCAGACTGAGGTGAAGAGATTAGATGTTAATCAAGAGGTTAGAGAACTTGAACAAATTGATCCTCAAGTTGAGACTGAACAAGAAGAAGTCTTAGAACAACCTGAACTAGAAACTCCTGAAACTGTGATCCCTGACCAAGAACAACTTGAAGATACTAATTTAAGAGATTATCAATTAGTGAGAGATAGGGAGAAAAGACAAGTAAGACCAAATTTGAAGTACACTTCTTCAAATTTGATGGAGTTTGTCCTAGTTTCAGGTGAAGTCTTATAGTCAGTAAAACCTGTTTCTTATGAAGAAGCGGTTAACTGTAAAAATTCTGAAAATTGGAAGAAGGCTATGAGAGAAGAGATTTATTCCTTAGGTAAGAATGATACTTGGAAGTTGGTTGAGAGACCAAAGAATCAAAAGGTAGTCCATTGTAAATGGATCTATAAGTTGAAGGAAGGAGTAGAACCAAATGACCCTTTAAGATACAAAGTTAGGTTGGTAGCTAAGGGATTTACTCAGAGAGAGGGGATTGATTATAATGAGGTATTTTCTCCGGTGATTAAGTATAAGACTATCAGGTTAGTATTGGCCTTAGTTGTCCAATTGAATTGGGAATTAGAGCAACTAGATGTTAAGACTGCTTTTCTTCATGAAGAGTTAGATGAGGTCATTTACATGTCTCAACCTCAAGGTTTTGAGGTGAAATGGAAGTTTGAGCTTGTGTGCTTGCTTAACAAATCCTTGTATGGTCTTAAGCAGAGTCCTAAGCAATGGTATAAACGTTTTGATGCTTATGTGCTTAAAATTGGTTTCAAAAGGAGTGAATTTGATGCATACTTATATTATAATAACACTAAGATAGGCTGTGTGGTTTATTTGTTATTATATGTTGATGACATGTTGCTTACTAGTAGTAGTAAAGCTGATATCATAAAAATAAAAAACTTTTTAAAATCTGAATTTGACATGAAAGACTTAGGATGTGCAAGAAAAATTCTTGGTATGGTTATTAAAAGGAATAGGGCTGAAAATAGGTTGACTATTAATCAAGAGTCTTATTTGGAAAAGGTAATAACCAAATTTGGTATGAAATTTGCTAAGTCTGTCAATGTACCATTAGCTGCACACATGATTTTATAATCTGCTCAATGCCCTAAAACTGAAGAAGAAAAATAGGAAATGAGTAGTGTCCCCTATGCTAATGCCATTGGTTCTGTAATGTATTCGATGATTACCATTAGGCCTGACCTAGCTTATGCAGTTAGTTTCTTGAGTAGGTTTATGTTTAACCCAGGTAAATATCATTGGATTGCTCTTAAATGGCTGTTGAGATACCTAGCTGGGACAGTTAAAAGGGGGTTAGTGTTCGAAAGGATGAGTGATAAGCTTGAGCTTAAAGGTTATGTAGATTCTGACTTTGCAGGGGATAAAGATCAGAGGAAATCTACCACTTCTTACTTCTTTACGTTAGGTGATAATTGTATCACTTGGAAATCACAGTTGCAACCTTTAGTTACACTCTCCAGCACTGAAGTTGAATATGTTACATTAACTGAAGCCTTTAAAGAATGCATGTGGCTGAAAGGCCTTTTATGTGAATTGAACTTCTTGAATGAAAATGCCATGATCTTTACTGATAGTCAAAGTGCTTTAATGTTATGTAAAAATCATGTGTATCATGAAAGATCTAAGTATATTGAGGTGAAATACTATTTCATTAGAGAGAAGTTAGCTTCTGGTGAATTTAAACTGCTTAAAATTACAATTGATGATAACCCTGCAGATGTTGGAACCAAAGTACTTGCTGCTGGTAAGTTTAATAAGTGCATATCAATGTTGAATATTGATACGGGTTAACTTATGTGACAGGTACTTGCTGCAGTGGAGGATTGGTGAAGCAGGTACCGGGCTGGTGAAGCAGGTACTGGGCTGGAGTGGGCGATGATGATGAAATAAGACCACAAAAGGGATAGCACTTGTAGCCAGGGAACTTGGTAGTGGATTTGTGATCCAAGGTGAAGTTTGTGAGAAAATGTGGGTGGTCACTAAATCCACTTGGCACATGTCCATTGGACAAGTTGGTTTATTGAGTGTGGATCGTTAGATGAAATAGATGGGTGAGATCTTTCTAGGATTATATATATTTTAGGTCTTCTTATTTTCTAGATTAGAACATAGAGTGAAAAAAAGTGACGAGCCGTCTTTCATTCTTTTCTCAAAAGTGAGATTGGACTAAGTATTTAAAATTCTTGTTCATCTCCAGTTGGTTGGTTGGTGAACAAATCCGATTGCTTTGCATTGCAGTATTCTTTGTGGCAAGAATCTGAGCCCACAAGTTTAACCAAGAACAAAGGAGCAACAAATGAATATTTTTCTTGTATTTTTCATGTTCAAACTAGATTATAATATATTGTTATTATTATTAAATCTCAACACTTACTGCAGAAGAATGTATTGTAGTCAGAGTGTAACTCTCATTAGAATCATATAAATAAATGTCATTGTTATAATAAAATATTATGCTTGCTATCTTAATATATATATATATATATTTACTGCAGAAGAATGTATTGTAGTCAGAGTGTAACTCTCATTAGAATCATATAAATAAATATCGTTGTTATAATAAAATTATATGCTTGCTATATTAATTCTCTTCTATTTTCTTCTATCGTTCTCTTAGTTCTATAACATGTTATCAACGTGAATGATCTCATTCAAAATAGAGAGTAAAAGTTATGAAATTCGTAGAATTTAAGTAGCTTGCGCAGCTGAAGTCAAACGTTGAAATTTGGACAAATTATTCAAAACTCATTGTTCTTCAAATCCAACGGCTACAATCAAGATCCAACTGTTTTTTTTTTCATGAGAAATCACTACATGAACACAAGTAAATCTTGAATTAGTAATTTACTAAAAAAAAAAATACAATAAGATCTAAAAACTCCTTTCATTCAATTGTTATGTTTCAATTCCAAATGTATATGGAGATAAAGTCAATTGAGTTAACAAATTGATCTTTATTTTCTGTTCATGAACAAATGTTAGTATTTTATTTGCTATCATCTTTGATTATATATTTTTATGTATTGATAAGTTGTATACATGTATTGCTTAAATATTATTAATTATTACATATCAATATTTAAAATAATATTATATTAGTATTCCTAAAAATATCAATTTATACAAATTAATATTCCAGAAAAATATTTTGTTGGTATTCTAGAAGAAGTACAACTTTATATTATATTAATATTTCATTAGAATACAATTGCTCATGAAGAGCATAATTTTATAAATATAATATTTTATAAAAATATTATATTATTAGTCTTATACAGTTCAATATTTCAAAATAACTTGTTAATACTCCTAAAGAAGCATCACATTATTTTAATATTCTGGTAGAATATTACTTACTCCCAAAAAGCGTAATTTATAAGATCTAATACTATGCTGCTGTTGTTGAAGAGCAATTTTTTATAAAGTTTAATATTTTAAAATTATTTGTTGTTGCTCTTGAAGAAGAACAACATTATATTAATATTCTGGCATAATAATAATTAATCTCGAATAGCGTAATTATATAAGATCTAATATCTATTATGATTTTGCTACTGAAAAGTAAATCTTTAAATAATTTAATATTCGTAGATAATATATTGTTGCTCTTGAAGTAGTACAACATTATAATAATATTTCAATAAAATATTATTTTCTCTTGAAGATCATAATTTTATAAGATCTATTATTTTATAAAAATATTGTATTAGCACTTTTGAAGAAGTATAAAGTTATGAATATCAATATTCTAAAAGAAAATGATTTGTTTATTTTTTTTTTTTTTGAATAAACACAAAGTATATAAATATTTTAAAATAATATTGTGTTGTTGTTCTTGAATAAGCACAACTTAATTAAATAAATATTATATGACTACTCTTGAAAAAGTATAAATTTGTATTTATCAATATTCTAGAAAAAAATATCGTGTTGTTGCTTTTGAAAAAGCATAACTTTATAATTTTAAAATATTAATGTTGTATAACAATATTGGTACTTTTAAAGAAGTACAATAGTGATGCAATTCTCCATTCTTCATTTTTTCATTCTTGTGACACAAAGAACATAAACTTGTTTTCCAAATAAATGAAAAATATACTTGCTAAATTGTATTGAGAAGTTCAATACCTCGAATTTTTATTGATTGGCATTACCAGTTAAACCATCTCGAATCAATATGATACGAATTATTAATGAGAATATCTATTGCAAACTAGAAGATTTTTCAATATAATGAATTTCACGTGATTCTTGTTCTCATGGTATATAAACCAGTAGACATTCACTAGCTAAAATTAGGATTAAATTCTCTGTATTTATGAAAATTATTTAGGGTGATATATGGAGCCCCGTTACTCTTCATGTTGGCCATCTAGATATTATTTGTATCTAATAGATAATTGTATGGTATTATATTGGCAACTTTAAGTTACGAGATTACTTGCTCAAATTTTAAATTATGAACACTGTTGACATCTGAACCTGCACCAGTCCACGTGCCAACAGATCTCCAGTCACTCCTCTGCCAGCTAGTATGTTACCTGCACACTAGGACGACCGTTAGGCGCCAAGATCTCCGGAGAAAAGGGGTTCGGCGATCGTTGGCACTCCGACGATCAAGTCAACTGCCGGTATATGAGAAATACACGGGGGCGGGAACAAAAGAGGGGTGTGGGAGAGACAAGCAGGCAGAGATTTGAGCAGAGTTTAGGGTAAGATTCTTAAGCGTAAAAAGTGCATACCTTAGAACAACCGGAGACGTTGTATTTATAGCGCAAGAATCCTAATTGATTTGGAAGACAAATCAATTAGGTCTCCAATCGGATTCTCCTTCCTTATGTGATAAAGATCCTTCATTATCCATGCAATCTTCGGGATCATCTTCCTTCTTTGTGTTTATCTCGCTGCATGATTTTAGGAGATTACGATCCAGTTTCCTTGTGAGGATTCGTGCGCCAAATCAACGCGATCTTTCTTTAATTACTTCTCTGGTTGCCCCGGCATATCGAGTTACTCGCTGGATACGAATGATACGAGGCCTGACGAGGCCCTATGGTTCGTATGACTCGCGGATTTCTGGCTGCCGAGGCCCTCCACATGACTCGCGGATTTCTGGCTGCCGAAGGCCCAGGCGCGTGACGGGCCATTCCAAGGCCCTAGCAGGGGCCCAGATAGGGTTCTTAACAGGGTGCGAACTGGGCCCTTACTGGGCTTAGATGGGGCCTGTGCTGACGTGGCGGCCATATCGTAATCGTGTGGTAACAATAGTCCCCCAAGTTCAAGCCTATTATTTATGATGGGCGTGGGACTTTTGAGGATAAACAGAATGCTGATGTGCCTCGCAGGAATGCATTTCGTGGAAAATGTGTTCTCAAGGTGGTTCGGCAGGGAGTAATTCATCCTACCCAAACTACCCAGTATAGTCCCCCAAGTCTGAAGCCGAACATTCATGACGGGTGAGGAGTTCAAGGGGCAGGGTGGTGGAGAGCATCATGGAGTTCCATCCGGAGTGGGACCTTACCTTTCTTCGTCAGGACTCATCTGGGGCTTAGGTTCCTATTGCTGGACCTAATATAGTAGGTGATCGACTATCTCCTCCCATTGAGGGAGGCCCGCAGTGTGCCGACCCTTGAATAGACAGTCGGGCACTCATACTTTGTAATCTGGTTTTGTCCAAGTGAATCAAAACAGAATTGTAAATGACCTTTTGTTATCCCGACGTCTCGATTCTGTGTACTCTGAATCTGATGATCATTCCCTTAGCATTTACGACGCAGACACCTGGTGGGGTCTGGAAGGTTGGCGTCTTCAATGCAGTGGAGAAGTGGAACGTCCCTGCGTCGTTCCAAATCCCCTGTTATGACTGCATTTAGTGCATCGCACCAATTCCCAATGGGGTCCCTTATAAATGGAGTGTGAGCGCACTAGAATTCTTCCACCGTGGGCATCTTGTAGTTAATATGTCATTATCGTGTGATCGAGACATATATAGCAAACGTGTGATGGTGGCGTGGCCAGAGGGCTGGCATCCAAGATGCCCGTTAATCTGAGAATCAACATTCAGAGGACCAAAGGATAAGCCAATCAACGTTCAGGGGACCAAACGTCTGGGGTGGAATTTTAGGCTTAGCAGCCTTGGCCCGGCCCTCCCCTGAACGGTTGACGGGGCTGGGGGGGTCTCCTGCTGCCAAAAGAGGCGTCATTGGCTTTTTTGAGCAGTATGGTCTAATTAGCCACCAAATTAACTCAGGTTGGCTTGGGAGACCCCCTATCAAAATGGAGTCAGGTTCCCTAACCTAAACGGTGCCAGCGTAAACTAAGGGGTAGGTGTCATAGAACTTGATACCCTATTCATGTGCCGGACCAATGAGGTGGCGGGGTTTTTAGAATATATTGCCATTATATCTTCTTCTGTATTGTATTTCGTATTTTAATAAAGAGGTGCCGAGTTACCTTCATATCTGTGTGTGCGTTCCTTTACCGTGTTTGTGATGCCCACGTTTTACATTTTGATTTGTGGGCTTCGTCGATGTTTAGCGTCGCTGACGAAGTCATTGGTACAAGTCTGAGGTCGCAAACGGCATTCCCAGTGGCGTGGAGTGGTTCGTGAGTCATGATCGACACTTCGTCGCTATGTAGAAATTTCGATGGGGTTGGGGCGAGCGTCTAACAAACCTGATCTGACGTGGGTGGGCGTCGGCGGTAGTTTTACCCTGCCTTAGCGTTCGCATAATCACGCCCCCAAGCGCTTAGATACATTCTCCTTAGGGTTTATCAGATGTGTTTTAAATTCCCAGCCACGTGTCAGCCCACCCGACTACTGGTATCTCGTTGGGCTTATATAATGTGACAGGGCATTCCTAAATCACCATTCCCCTGTCATTTAGCCGCCATACCTGGATCCTTGACTATTGTCGACCATGTCGGGCTTTCATTTTTCTAAAGTTCCTAAATTCAAGATTAGGCGTGGTGGAGTAGTGGAGGACGTCCTCCATCCCCATCTGGCGCCATCCGGGGTGTCTGGTTCCGGGCCCACAGTGTTGCAGGGCCCGAAGACGGCGGTGGGTCCTCCGCCTGTCTCCCCTGCGCCGAGGGTGGGAGTAGGTGTTCCATTTTCGACAGATCCAGCTAGTCGTGGGTCTCCTGCCGGGAACGTTCGGTCGCCAGTGGAAAAGAGACCAAAGGTAGAGAGTGGGGAACAGGCGTCCCGAACACCTGTTTCTCCTCCTCCCGGCAGGCGTGAGTATATTAACATTGGGGCCCGCCAAGACGAGCTGGATCCGTCAGTTGTTGAGAAGCTGCCCTCAGCGGTTGCCCTTGAGGCTACCTCAGTCTACAAATACTGGACATCTCCCTTTAGGAATGCGGTAGATACTGCGGAGGTGACAGAGTTGATGAAGCTAGCTGAAATGTACACCTCTCGCAGTCATGTCTTAAATTGTGAGTTGTATAAAATGTTGGAAATGAGGGTTGCTGAAATACAGTCTGCTCTTGGGGAGGATGAGAATGTCGAAGCGATGAGGGCCGAAATCAAATGCCTTCGGGCACAACTTGCGTTTTCAGAAGATGCACGGAGTCGTGCCACGTATGACGTTACGAAGGCCCAGACAATCCAAAAAGCATGTATCGTTGCCCAAAAGAAGGCTGAGCCTCAGTTGAAATCTTGCCAGAATATGATACAAGCCAAAGATAGAGAACTGACTAAAGTTTCGAATGAGCTAGCGAAGGCTAAGAGCCTTTTAGCAAAACTGGGGGTCCCCAGTTATACTGATACGTAGGATTACGTGTATAGGTCATACCTCTCTAACCATGCTATTGTATGGATATTTTATGTAATCGAGTAATGAGATTTTAGTGAAGGTCTTTACGTTTGTTCCAAATGTTTGCGTTCTTGATACTTTGCCAAGCGAGCTTAGTAGAGTTGGTCGCGGGATGTGCTCCCTCGCAACCCAATGAACCACAATTGCGCGTATGCGCGTTGGATGTTTATCAAGTGACTTGAAAGTGTTGGCAGCGAGTCGCACTCCTTGCTGCGGAGCTTTTTGTACGTATTTGCTTTATGCGTAAAATGTTTACCCAGCGATATAATAGAGTTGGCCGCAAACCCCACTCCCTCGCTGCCGTGCTCGTTGAATTTACTTTCTTACGCGTAAAATATTTATCCAGCGAGTTAATAGAGTTGACCACGAACCACACTCCCTCGCTGCTGAGTCGATTACACTTGCTTTCCGACGTGTAAAATATTTACCCAGCGAGTTAATGAAGTTGGCTGCGAACCACAATCCCTCACTGCCGTGCCGATTATACTTGCTTACTTACGCGTAAAATATTTACCCAGCGAGTTAATGGAGTTGGCCGCGAACCACTCTCCCTCGCTGTCGAGTTCGTTGAATTTGCTTTCTTACGCGTAAAATGTTTATCCAGCGAGTTAATAGAGTTGGCCGCAAACCACACTCCCTCGCTGCCGTGCTCGTTGAATTTGCTTTCTTACGCGTAAAATATTTATCCAGCGAGTTAATAGAGTTGGCCGCAAACCACACTCCCTCGCTGCCGTGCTCGTTGAATTTGCTTTCTTACGCGTAAAATATTTATCCAGCGAGTTAATAGAGTTGGCCGCGAACCACACTCTCGCTGCTGAGTCGATTACACTTGTTTTC
This sequence comes from Forsythia viridissima, assembly GCA_030279155.1. NCBI lineage: Eukaryota > Viridiplantae > Streptophyta > Magnoliopsida > Lamiales > Oleaceae > Forsythia > Forsythia viridissima. Next base: position 27,790,361 of record CM059039.1, read on the forward strand.
CTACGCGTAAAATATTTACCCAGCGAGTTAATGGAGTTGGCCGCGAACCACAATTCCTCGCTGCCGAGTCGATTATACTTGCTTACTTACGTGTAAAATATTTACCCAGCGAGTTAATGGAATTGGCCGCGAACCACACTCCCTCGCTGTCGAGTTCGTTGAATTTGTTTTCTTACGCGTAAAATGTTTATCCAGCGAGTTAATAGAGTTGGCCGCGAACCACACTCCCTCGCTGCCGAGTTCGTTGAATTTGTTTTCTTGCACGTAAAATGTTTATCTAGCGAGTTAATAGAGTTGGCCGCGAACCACACTTCCTCGCTGCCGTGTTGGTACTCTTCGTATGTGGAACACTTTGAATTCATAAAGGGAGAATATTATTAAACGGCGCCGTGTCTCATGACGTCCGTCAAAGAATGGTAAGGAGACCAACAAAAGAAAATGCTAGAACGGTATTACTGGTGATATGGCCTCAGGTGGGTGATGTTCCAAGGGTGTCTTGTCTCTTGTCCCTCGGAGTCTTCTAGTCTATAAGTTCCTGGACGGATTTCTTCAATGACCTTGTAAGGCCCTTTCCAGGTGGGCCCTAGGGTTCCGGTCCCCGCTTCCTTATTAGCTTGGAATATTTTCTTCAGCACAAAATCATTGATACGGAAATTTCTTCTCCTGACCTTGGAGTTATAGTATCGGGCCATCTTTCGTTGGCAAACCGCGAGGCGAAGTTGCGACTCCGTGTGTCTCTCATCCCGTAGGTCGAGGCCCGCTCTTTGTAAATCCTCGTTGGTCACTTCGTTGAAGTGCAGGTGTCTGGGCGAGGGTATTCCTATCTCGACGGGGATCATAGCCTTTGCCCCATATGCCATGGAGAACGGGGTTTCACCGATGGCTGTGCGAGAGGTGGTTCGGTAGGACCACAAGGTCTCGGGTAATTCTTCGGCCCATCCCCCCTTTACGGACTCTAGTTTCCGCTTAAGGGTGTGTTTAATGATTTTATTCACGGCTTCCACCTGGCCGTTGGATTGTGGGTAATAAGGGGTGGAGAAATCCCTTCGGATACCAAGATTCTCACAGTTTGTATTGAACTTCATCCCAACAAATTGTGTGCCGTTGTCGGAGACGAGAGAATGGGAAATACCGAAGCGGCAGACAATATTTTTCCATACAAATTTCCAGGCATTCTCCTCTGTGATTTTGGCCAGAGGCTCGGCTTCACACCACTTGGTGAAGTAATCTACTGTTACAATCGCGAACTTGACCCCACCTCTCTCTGTCGGAAGGGGACCGATAAAGTCGATTCTCCATTTGGCAAAGGGCCAGGGACGAGTAACTGGAGTAAGGTTCTGAGTGGGGAGCTTCAGAACGGCCGCGAACTTCTGACATCTGTCACATCTCTTCGCGAAATTGTGGGAATCTTTCTTCATGGTCGGCCAATAGTACCCTTGTTTCAAGGCTTTCTGTGCCAAGGCCATCCCTCCCGAGTGATTGCCGCAGATCCCCTCGTGTATTTCTTTCATCACATATACTGCTTCCTCCTGCGTTAGGCATCATAAGAGGGGGTGGCTGAATCCCATTTTATACAGAATTCCGTCTTGTAATACGAATTTTGCGGCCCTTCTGCGAAGCTTCTGTGCCTCCAGTTTGTCTTCGGGCACCACTTGACTAATTAGATATTCGGTAATCTCCTTCATCCATTTCGGAGAATCATGGATGGTTAGGACGGAGGGTGCGGTAGCGCCCTCGGTTGAAGGTTGGGTAAGTTTCTCAACTGGGATGGCCTTCATTAGGTCGGAGTCCCTACTACTTGCCAGCTTTGAGAGGGCGTCTGCGTAGCCATTTTTCGCTCGTGGGATCTGGAAGAGTTCATATTCTTCAAAGCGGGACAACTGTTCTTTAGCTTTTGTTAAGTAGGACACCATGGATTGTTCACGTGCTGCGAAGGTCCCATTAATCTGACTTACGACAAGCTGTGAATCGCTATGAATTTGGAGCTTCCTTGCCTTCATCTCGTGTGCTAGCCTCAAGCCCGCCAGTAGGGCCTCGTATTCTGCTGCGTTGTTGGAGGCTTTAAATTCCAGGCGAAGCGCACAGTTGAGATTATGGCCATCAGGGCTGATTAGCAGGATCCCGGCTCCAGCCCCGGCCTCCCCCAAGGATCCATCGACATATAACTTCCATGTCGGTACTTCCAAGGGTTGGGCTTCAAGCGGACCATCGGGGATGTGAGCGAATTCAGCCATAAAATCAGCTAAAGCTTGTCCTTTTATCGAAGGCCGTGGTTTGTAACTGATGTCAAATTGACTAAGTTCTACCGACCATTTCATCAATCGTCCTGAAGTATATGGTTTTTGGAGTATCTGCCGTAGGGAGAGGTTCATTAAGACATCTATGCTGTGGGACTGGAAGTATGGTCGGAACTTCCTAGAGGCGACGATTAATGACAGAGCGAGTTTTTCCATCTCTGGATATCTCGTTTCCGCGTCCTGCAGGGCTTTGCTTATGTAATAGACAGAGAATTGTGCTGGACCCTCCTCACGTATTAGCACCGAGCTGACTGCCTTTTCCGAGACGGCGAGGTAAACGAGTAACGTTTCCCCGTTCTGGGGTTTGGATAGCAGTGGGGATTTTCCGAGGAGGATCTTGAGGTCTTGGAAGGCTTTTTCGCACTCGTCGGTCCACTCGAATCGCTTTCCCCCTTTTATGGCCTGAAAGAAAGGCTGGCAAAGATCGGTTGCTTTGGATATAAACCGATTCAGAGCTGCTAACCTTTCTGTCAGGCTCTGGACCTCCTTGGGGAAGGACGGTGATCGCATCACAATGAGTGCTCTAATCTTTTCGGGGTTAGCTTCTATACCCCGCTGATTGACCATGTACCCGAGGAACTTTCTGGATGCAACCCCAAACGCACATTTCAAGGGGTTAAGCTTCATGCGATATTTGCGAAGGACTTCGAACATTCCCCTTAAGTGATCTATGTGGTCCTTCGCGTCGATACTTTTCACCAGCATATCGTCAACATATACTTCCATCGTGTTCCCAATCTGTCCAGCGAACATGCGATTTACCAGCCGTTGATATGTGGCCCCCGCGTTCTTCAGGCCGAATGGCATCATCTTATAGCAGTACAACCCCCGGTCCGTGATAAACGACGTGTGGTCCTCGTCTCCTGTGAATATCGGGATCTGGTTGTAGCCCGAGTATGCGTCCATGAAGCTAAGCAACTTGTGGCCGGCGGTCGCATCGACGAGCTGATCGATGCGCGGTAATGGGAAGCTGTCTTTAGGGCAAGCTTGGTTCAGATCCGAGAAGTCGATACACACCCTCCACTAGGGATGGCAATGGGGCGGGTCCGGGGCGGGGCGCCCCTTGACCCGCCAATTGGCGTGGCGGGGCGGAACGGGGCGGGGCGACCCACTGCCCCGCCACTGCCCCTATTAATTTTTAAATATTTTTTTTTTTAAAGCAACATATGTGATTATCAAACTATAAAATATTCATAATATCAAATTTCTTAAAACTAACAACATGTGATTATCAAAAACTAACAACATGTGATTTTCAAATTTCTAAAACTAACAACCTGTGATTATCAAAAACTAACAACATGTGATTTTCAAATTTCTAAAACTAACAACCTGTTATTATCAAAAACTAACAACATGTGATTTTCAAATTTCTAAAACTAACAACCTGTGATAATCAAAAACTAATATGTGATTTGTCCCATATTCAAAATATCAAATTTCTACAATAAAATTATAAACAATACAATCGAACACAAAAACATAAACAATAAAATCCAACACAACAAAAATATAAACATTACAATCCAATACAAAAATTAAATAGTTTCGAATAATAGATTCATAAAGTTCAACAACAATGACTAATAAAATTGAAATCAAAATTTACAATCTTTAATCTTGCTCTTGCGTAGTTGTGACATACTCGGATCCCAATAATTCCTGTATAATGAGTAAAAAAAGTACTTGTGTTAAATAGTATTGTAATGTAAATAAATTTCAACATTTTACATTGACGTAAATAAGATTACCTCGTCCTCAATTTCCTCTTCAGTAATAGTAGAACAACATCCAGTATAAGATGACGATGCGGGAGAGTTTTCTAACAATAAAATAAATCAAGTTAACAACAATGAAATATCAAGATTAATAAGTATGAAAAATACTTAATACTTTTTATTATACCATGAATGTCAGCCCACAACCAGTTTTGAGCACACATCAATGCCTCCAAAGTCTGCGGATGTAGTCTGCTTCGATGTGGACTCACGAATCTACCACTCGTACTAAATGCAGACTCAGAAGCCACGGTAGAAACGGGGATGGCTAAGATATCTCTTGCAAGTTTTTGTAAAGTATTGTATTTGCTTGAATTTGCTTTCTACCAATTTAGTAAGTCAAAATCACTACACCTAGGCAATACCGGCTCCTCCAAATATAAGTCAATCTCAAATTTGACATTACTAGTGCTGACTTTTGTTGTAACAAATAAATCAAAATCTTCCAGCTCATCTACTACTCTAGCACTTGAAGAAATCCCAGAATTGGAATACGAAGAGGAAGATTGAGGAACATTAACACTTACTTCTTGTTGTTCTGTATATTGAGATACCAACCTTCGACAAAGTGAACCAACATTGACAATTTCAACCGCTGCACGTTCATGTCCATATATCTTAGGAAAATAATACTCCACCAACATCATTTTAAACCTAGGATCTAAAACGGTTGCCACAGCTAATATCCCGTGAATCTCATCCTAATATTTCTCAAACTTGTCCATCATACTTAACGCCATCATTCTAATCTCAGAATAAGCAGAAGTAGTCCAAGTACGAATTGACAATTTTATTTCACAAATTTTTGGAAAAAATAGATTCGCTGTAGGATACTTAGTTCCTGAAAATAATTCAGTTACCAAATAAAACAACTTAAGCCTATCACAAATTTCCCTGGCCAACTTCCAATCTTGATCACTAGGCAAACACTTATACTGGGTTTCTCTTTGCTTCAAATGAAAAAAAACATCAATGTACTCAGAAGCAGTGTCAAGCATTAGATATGTAGAATTCCACCTAGTCTTACAATCAAGTACCAACTTTCTACCACAACTAATCTTAAGCTGACGTGCAGTATTCTCAAATTTTTCCCATCTTTTTGGTGTTGAAGTCCAAAAAGATACACTATCTCGAATTTTTTCAACACTGCTCTCAATATTTTCTAAGCCCTCCTTCACAATTAAGTTCAATATATGCGCGCAACACCGCATATGAAAGAAATCACCATTTACCAAAAGTGAATCACTAGAAAGCTTACTATCTAAAAGGATATTGATCATAGCGTCATTTGTTGAACAATTGTCAACAGTGAGAGTAGATAACTTACCATCAATATTCCAATCTAATAAGCTTTCGTACAGGATGGTAGATAGTGATTCAGCCGTATGTGGACAAGGAACATATATAAACCTGTATACAAAAACAAACAACAACATTAATTAGAGATCGAAAAAAAATGAACATATTATTTGTTTAATTGCTTAGTATTTACCTCATGATACGGCTTTGAAGCCTCCAAGCGTCATCAATAAAGTGTGCAGTGATGACCATGAAACCCTTTTTTTGGTTTGAAGTCCACAAGTCCGTGGTTACAGCAATTCTACTCTTGTTGTCCTCAATAGACTCATCATTTTCACTTTCTCAAAATCATAAATCTTCAAAATGTCATTCTTAATAGTATTCCGGGACACAACTTTAAAAAGAGGTTGAATAGATTTCACAAAACTCCTAAACCCAATATGCTCAACCATAGAAAGCGGATATTCATGTAAAATAATCATTTTGCCTAATTCTGTCCTAGCATGATCTTGATCAAAATTGTAAGTCCCCATAACCACCTTTCCAGTCGCTTGCTTTGTAGGGTTCAATATTGACTGTCTAATATCAGCTTGTTTACAATGACGAAGTACACATCTATCTAAATGTTTTTTCAAATGATTTGTGCCATTTTTACTATGACCTACCAACTTTCCAGAACAATAATTACAAACAGCCTTGAGCTCGTTGTCAATCATTTTGAGCTTAAAATGGTCCCATACCTAGGATGTCAACTTCCTTTTTCTACCCACTACACCAAGTGTCATTGTATGATCTCATCCGAATCTATGCTTATTGGAGTTTTGTTTGAATTTTGGTCCGTCGATAATGATGGAGGATTACTAGTATTTGCTATTGAACTATCGCGATGTACCTGCGGAGTACCATGTGTACTTCCTATTGAACAATGTTCTTGTTCCGACATCTACAAATAAAATAAAAAATTATGCTCACACAAAATCCAAATATTATATATCTATTCAGCCGTATTATCATTATCATCATTTGCAAAACATTCATTCAATAATCATCTTGCAGTGAAATGGAAAATTACCCCACATTATCATCATTACCCCAACTTATTTGTAAACGTGCATTGGCAATTTGGCATTGGCATAAAATGGAAAATTACCCCAACTGTAAAAGCATATAAAATCTATTTATAAAATCAATTTTTTGGCATATAAAAGGTAAGAAACCTGACTTGGGTAAGGAGAATACTGAAATAACTACTAATTATGAAGTTATCAAAAGCAGTGGGTACCTGCCTCCATCTGCTATGACTTAATTACGAGCAGTGACATAGAGTATATAAATATGGGAGTGATGCATATATAACTAACTACACGTTATATCCTCAGTGAGGAAATGGGACAGAAAATTTGGCTGTCAAAAATGGCTATGGAAAATGGAAATTTCAATTATCACTGCAAGATGGAAATTTCAAAATCTAAACAAGTGACCATAATCTCGGAAGGAGGAATAAAGATTCAATTTTCCAGCAATTTGAAATTTCAAAATCAATTTTCTTCCATTACTCCACCTCACTGACCGTTCACTGGAGACTGGAGTCGGTGGGTCACGCGGCTGGCGCTGGAAGTTGGAAGCTGGAGTCACTGGAGTGAGGCGGCGTGCGCTGGCGGAGGAGTGCGCTAGCGGAGGAGTGCACTGGCGGCGTGTGCTGGCGACGGGCGATGGCGACTACGGGCTGTGTGTGAGAGTGAGACTGTGTCTGTGAGGGTTGCCGGCTTGAGAGAGTTGGAATGTTGGATAAATATTGAATAAGAATTGTATTGTATTAATTAGGGTTTAGTTAGAAAAAGAAATTTATGGATTTGTTATAATATATTTAGTAAACAAAATATGTTACATATAAAAGTTGTGGTGTGGTGGATAAGTGTTCTTAGATTTTCTTTGTAACCCGGGTTCGACTCTCAAGTCTCAAGAAATGAATTTGCTAAATTGTTTTCCACATTTTCAGTTAAAAAAAAAAAAAAATTTAAAAACATTAGGGGCGGGGCGGGTCCGCCTCGGACCCACCGCGGGACAGTGTTCTCTGTCCCGTACCCGTCCCTACAACCCAAATTTTTGGGGCGGGACAGCCCAAAGCGGGGCGGGGTGCGGGTTAAATTGCCATTCCTACCCTCCACTTCTTGGTACTCTTCCGAACCAGCACCGGGTTAGATACCCACTGGGGGTAAACTGCTTCTCTGATGAACCCGCTGGTCAGTAGCTTGTCAACTTCTTCTTTCAACGCCTTGTATCTCTCGGCACTTAAAGGCCTCATTTTTTTAATCTTGGGGCGTATTTTCGGGTCTACTTTCAAGACATGGCACGCGACCGATGGGTCGATCCCGACCATGTCGCTGTGTTTCCATGCGAAGATGTCTGAGTTCTCTTGGAGGAACTGCTTTAGTTCTTTCTTCACCCTTGCCTCGAGCTTCTCTCCCACCTGTAATACCTGGGTTGGTTCTGAGGGATTTATCGGGAATGTTTCCAGCTCCTCGGCTGGGGAAGAGAGAGAATCCGAGGCTATGATTCGGGGATCTAGACCTTCGTCTAGTATTAATTCCTCATCTAATCTTTCGCCGTCAACTTCCATCGATTCTGAGTGCGTAGTCATTACCATCGGGGAGGCGTCCTCGCATTCGGCGGTCTCTTGTAATTCGTTCGTGTCATGGGAGCGGTGGCAGTCCAGTGAACTAGGATGTGAAGGGCTTCTCCAGGTACGACCGCGCTTGGGTCCCTGCTGGAAGGGCTGATCATCCATCAGTCCAGGCGTGGCCTTTATCTGGGCGTCATCCAGCTCCAGGTCCTGGTTCTCCTGTCCCACCATCCGTTTCTGCTGATATTCGGGTGCCATGCTCTTTCGGGTGGGAGACATGTTTTATTCCAAGCACTTGGTCGTGTAAGGTTTTTCGTTTTCCACAGACGGCGCCAATCTGTTGACGTCTGAACCTACACCAGTCCACGTGCCAACAGATCTCCAGTCACTCCTCTGTCAGCTCGTATGTTACCTGTACACTAGGACGACCGTTAGGCGCCAAGATCTCTGGAGAAAAGGGGTCCGGCGATCGTTGGCACTCCGACGATCAAGTCAATTGCCGGTATATGAGAAATACACGGGGGCGGGAACAAAAGAGGGGTGTGGAAGAGACAAGCAAGCAGAGATTTGATCAGAGTTTATAGTGGGATTCTTAAGCGTAAAAAGTGCGTACCTTGGAACAACCAGAGACGTTGTATTTATAGCGCAAGAATCCTAATTGATTTGGAAAACAAATCAATTAGGTCCCCAATCGGATTCTCCTTCCTTATGTGATAAAGATCCTTCCTTATCCATGCAATCTTCAGGATCATCTTCCTTCTTTGTGTTTATCTCGCTGCATGATTTTAGGAGATTACGATCCGGTTTCCTTGTGAGGATTCGTGCGCCAAATCAACGCGATCTTTCTTTAATTACTTCTCTGGTTGCCCTGGCATATCGAGTTACTCGCTGGATACGAATGATGCGAGACCTGACGAGGCCCTATGGTTCGTATGAGGGCGCCGAGGCCTTCCACATGACTCGCGGATTTCTGGCTGCCGAAGGCCCAGGCGCGTGACGGGCCATTCCAAGGCCCTAGTAGGGGCCCAGATAGGGTTCTTGACAGGGTGCGAACTGGGCCCTTACTGGGCTTAGATGAGGCCTGTGCTGACGTGGCGGCCATATCGTAATCGTGTGGTAACATACACAATATTCAGATTATACAATCAAGACGTGTTTCTTGTTAATGCTAGTAAGCATAAATCTCAAAATTTTAATAAATGTTAGTTGGGATGATGATAAATGGTTCAGCAATATTGTTTGTCAACCCTTCCAATTAAATTCTAAATAATTACTATTGAGAACAAAGTTCTTCCCATTTTTGTATGGGAATTGGTATTTTATATGCTGCAACACTTATTCAGATCATGCCAATATCAAAATTATCCCCACTATAGTTGGCTTATGGTCAGAGCCTAATATTACTCATCTAATAATATTTTTACAGTGCAATATATGTACAATCGGTCTACCATAGTGCACTGAGATGGGCATTAAAGAATATTGAGAATACATGTTTAGTTTGAAATCTTATAAAATATCTTAAATCCTAACGGATGATATTTTATAACACAGTTTCTCGAATGTCATTTTGATAAGACAGTTTTTTTCAATATTATGGGGAGAAATTAAGTAGCTAGAAAGAATACATTAAAATGCAGCATATTATGTTTTCTATATCCTTGCACATGAGAATATGAACTATAAGTTCGACAGACAACTCATTTGTAAGTTATACAATTGACATATGTATTTACTAACCAAAAAGATTAACCAAGTCTCGTATACCAGCTGTAAATGCTCTAATTCATATTGATGTCCTAGAAGGACAATCCGTTAACATTATATCTGATAAATTTAATTGCACACCTGAAGCGTGGTGACATTTGATTTCAAAACAAAAATTCTCAAAAGAAAAATGAAGTAAATATTAAAGATAGTCCTATTGATGAGGCGTATAGTTATCTTGAGAGTATATAGACATAACTAATTATAAAATCTCAGAAGATGTTCAGTTAGCTGAAATAATAAAATGAAGAAATCTCGATAAGTTATGTCGTTATGTAAAAGAAATAGGATAAAAAAATGTTATTGACAACACTTTTGTATATAATATACCTCTTCATATTATGAAAGGTATAAAAGATATTGAAGAAAATCTGTCAAAGAATTAATTGGTCAAATAAAATGATGGAATTCTGGTAAATTCAACTTATTAGAGAAATCTGAAGTTTCTGAACCTACCGTCCTTTTATTAACCACTGGGATTTTTTTTCCACATTGTTTTTTCTAAAAGGTTTTAACGAGACATATTCTTTGTGTATACGACATCCAATTGGAAGTGTTATAAATCTTATAGTTATAGATGTCTATAACCTACAAAATATTTATCCTCATCATAAACCTGTGGTTATACTCTCGCGTGTTATAAATTATGTATGAGACCCTTGAAGGGAACAACAACAAGATATATTTTTAATATAATTGAATCAAACCAACATACTAACTATAGTCAACTAAAGATAGTGTATGAAGAGGATATTGCTTGGAGGTTATAACATGGAACAATTTCACCAAAAGTGTTTTATACAAGTTTTAAAAATATGGTGGCATTGAAGACATTGACGCACAAGATATAGATAGCTTGATACAAACTTTTTTCAATGATTGAAATTAGGAGAGAGTACATGTACTATTTTTCCTTCGCTCAAGTTTTGTCCCACTGTATTTTCTTGACAAGGTTTTAATGAATAAGCATTTGATTACTCCAAATTTTTGATAATATTTTATTATTCGATTGGTATTTTTGTCCCATTGGATTTTTACCAAATCAAATTTTTAACGAACCAGTTATTGTGTAAATAAGTCATTTAAGGAGAAGTGTTGTAGATTAATTATTAATTGAGAGAATACATAAAAGTGAGATTCACTTTTCCTCCTTGTTCTTAATTGAACTAACCAAACTTATCAAATACTTCGCAAATCTTTATGGCGTTCATTGAAACTTGGTTATTTGATTCAAGTAATCATCGGGTCAAGGTCTTGCAGATTGATTTTAGCTTTCTTGGGGTTCATTATCAATCTTAGTTGTGGGTTCCGAGATTTAATCTTCGCAGGTTTGTATCAGTTGGTATCATAGCTTTGGCTCTAAAATCATGTTCTATCTTTTCTTTTTTGTTTCCATTAATTTCTATATGCAAAATAAAAAATAAATTCTCTTTTGTAATTCATCATATTTCATAAACTGTATTTTATATTCTTGTTTGGATTCATCATATCTTAGAGTCATTAAAAAAAATAATCATTTCTTGCACAAAATCATTCAAGAATTGTTTGGGCACAATCCATTAAGGCACCAAAGCCAATTCATTTATAGTTCTTGCATTTTCATAATTCTTTTGTTATTTTGTTGCGTCGCATCAAAAAGTTAAAAAAAAAAAAAAGACATTCAAGAAAGTCAAGAAACGCATCACTTTAAGATTCTTGTGTTATATTTAGTAAGAAACACACACTCCATATTTCATCCGATCTTAAATCCTCAAATCTTATTATTCTTGTGATTTTTCTTCTTGAGTCGTTGTCGTTTTTTTTTTGTCAATCTTGTTTCTTGTTCTTGAACGTTGCGAAGATCGAATTCTTGATTGAGTTTAGTTAGTTCCTTAGACAACTTGGCTAGAAAAACAAAGAGAGGTAAAATGAAAGAGTTGTGATATTATTATCAGGAAAAAGTCAAATAGAGTGAAATACGAGTACAAACACGTGAGGTTAATTTTTTCTTTCAATACTTAAATTTCTATATTCTCATCCCAAAATGTCTAATCATGAAGAAACAACAACACCTAGAGAAGAGAACAACCAATTCTTTTTGTTAAAAGCCATGCAACAACAATTTGAGCAGATGATCATGTTGTTTGACAAGGTGAGGGAAAGCAATAATGTGATGGAGGTTAGGATGGATATGTATGATACAGTGATTACAACCTTATTAAGGGAGCAACAACTTGTGATCTCTAATGATAGGAGCTGAGATAGACGTGATCATAATCATATGGCTGAATTTGAAGATGAGGATGACTATAATTATGTGACTGAGATGGGTAGGATGAGGCGTAGAGGAGATAGGCGTGAAAAGGCAACAACAGGAAGAGACTGTAGAGGCCAAGATGGTGTAGATAGAAACCTTGAGAATATAAAAATGAAAATATCTTCCTTCAAAGGTATGAATAATCTCGAAGCATATTTAAAGTGGAAAATGAAGTTGGAATTAATATTTGATTGTCATAGCTATTTAGGAAGCGAAGAAGGTAAAATTAGCAGTATTTGAATTCATTAACTATGCTATAATGTGGTGGGATCAATTGGTTACAAATAGTAAGAGAATGAGAGGCATGTAGAAATTTGTGGTGATTTAAAAGCTCTAATGAGGAGGAGATTTGTACTTAGTCATTACAATAGAGACCTTTATCAAAAATTGTAGAGTCTTACTCAAGGTTTAAAGAGTGTAGAGGATTACCATAAGGAGATGGAAGTAATTATGATTAGGGCTAATGTTGAGGAGGATAGAGAGGCCACATTAGACAGGTTTTTGAATGAATTAAATAGGGATATAGCCAATGTAGTGGAATAACAACACTATGTGGAGCTGGAAGACATGGTGCACATGGCTATGAAGGTGGAGAGACAATTGAAAAGAAAAGAGGCAGCAAGGTATTCTTTGGGATATAACCCTCTTTGGAAACCGAAGTGGGATAGTAATTATAGGAGTGATAGGACTGTTTAAAAGGAGAGAACCGAACCACCTAAGAGAAAAGATGAGGTAACTAGCAACAATAAACCCAAATCAGATATCCACAAATAGGGATATCAAATATTTTAAATGTTTGGGTGTCGGGCACACTGCGTCACAATGCCCAAACAGAAATGTAATGATTTTGCATGAAAATAAGGAAGTGGAGATTGAGGATGAGTGTGATAGTGATGTGATACCTGAGTTAGATGATGATGGTGTAGAGTACCCTATAGAAGGTGAAGCCCTAATTGCAAGGCATGTTCTTAATGCACAAATAAAGGTAGATGATTTGGAGCAGCATAAAAGTTGAAAAAAACGAGATTAAAGTTGAAAATAAAATAGAATTATGAAAGAGAAAAAAGATAGAGAGCCTACAGAGAAAAAAGAAAAGACAAAAGTGAGTTCCTTTGTAAAAGAAAGTTAGATTAATAGGTCTTTCATGGAAAATCAACAAATGATTTTGCTAGGATAACAGGAATCTTACCTTATACTTGGCAAAACTAACCAATTTCTCTCTAGTTTGGCTATTTCTTTATTGCAGGAATTTAAGGAAGTGTTTCCTAAAAGGATGTCTAGTAGGTTACCACCTATTAGAGACATTAAACATCAAATTGACTTTGTACCTGGAGCTGTTATTCCAAACCAACCAGCCTATCGAAGTAATCCAAATAAGACAAAGGAGCTTCAAAGGCAACAAATTGAAAAGAATAATAAACAATATACTACTAAAGCCAACAAAGGCTGTAGACTTATTTTTGAGCCTGGTGATTGGGTTTGGGTGCATGTAAAGAAGGAAATATTTCCTGCTCCTAAATTGTCTAAGCTACATCCTAGGGCCATTTCAAGGCAGTGATAAGATAAATGATAATGCTTATAAGCTTGACCTTCTAGGTAAGTATAATATGTCTACTAATTTTAATGTTTTTAATCTTTCTCCATTTGATGCAAGTAATGATTCGAGGTTGAATTCTTTTGAGTAGGGGGGGAATGATGAGAACCACGGACCAGCTCGCAATGACTAGTTACATATTTCGGTGGGGCCAATAACGAGATCAAGAGCAAATAAGATCAATGACGCCATACAAGGTCTACGTGGGCTAAAACCAACACCCAAAGTGCAACAAGCAAGACACCAATCTTCAAAATAAGTATGACAAAGGAAAAACCAACTTTGGTACATTTGATTCAAACTAATGACCATATTAAAGGCATATTGGAGGCTAGTGGAAGATTGAAGGGACAAAATGAGTATGATTCAAATTTTGGAGACCAAAACGCGTAGGGATGGCATTTATGCTGGGGAGATCGCCTAGGAAAAATGTGGGGCAATCTCCCCACCCCATAAATAAAAAACAATGGCTAAATTTTAGCCTAGGCAATCGCCCAGGCCAAATTCCAGAAATCCAAGAATTTTTGAGATTTTTGTTTCCTTTTTCGTTTAGAACTCTATTTTGTTAAGTTTTTAGTTATATTTTGGAATTAGATTAGGATTTCATTGATTTTTACCTATATAAACACTTCTCATTGTAAATAAAGACAATTAACTATTCATTGAGAGAATATTTAAAAGTGAGATTCACTTTTCTTCCTTGTTCTTAATTGAACTAAACAAACTTATTAAAGAATTTGTAAATATTTGTGACATTCATTCAAACTTGGTTATTTGATTTAAGAAATCATCGGGTCAATGTCTTACAGCTTGATTTTAGCTTTCTTGGAGTTCATTACCAATCTTAGTTGTGTGTTTCGAGATTCAATCTTCACGTGTTCGCATTATTTTTACTCTTGGTATGTTAAATTAAAATAACATGTATGTCAATAAGTGGAAATGGTACATGAAAATATATTAAGGGATTAGAGACTTAGGTAGTTGGGGCATGTTTGTATATTTGTAAAGAAGTTTCCACTATGGACCTTATGGACTTGCAAAAAATTTCATCTAATTGATTTCAAATTTATTGACGATAAAGTTTTGTTTGGTGGTGACGTATCTAGAGTTTTGAAATTTTACCAGTATGTAATATCTCAAAAATTTTATGTCTAAATTTTTATCATATATTAAATATATAAAAGTATTCTTCAAGTTCAAAAGATCAATTTCTTTAAAAATTAAAAATTTTCAATGGTGTATGAGGTAAAAAGTAGAGAAAAATGTGTCAATTAAATTTTAAGAAGCAAATTAGTGGAAATTTAAGTTGGACTGTTAGGACCAAATTAATCATACTTTAATAGTTGGAGGCAGGATTGAAAATTTTGGAACTCTAGAAATTTGAAATAATTACGGTTTTGTCATTGTGTTAGAACCTACTTTATAAGTATTCCGTGAGCAGTACAATTAAGTGTAGGTGATGCATGTCTTATCACCCCGTAGTTCATGTCAAACCTTCATTTTGGTATCAAATTTATAGAATTTTTGAGTTAGGATAAGCACAGAAAGTCGAATGAAATTTTAGAAAAGCTGGAAAATTGGCTTAAGTGTAAAAATTTGTGGTCGAGTAGCCTACTTTGAGTGAGTCGTACGAGCAGTCAGGTGATCCATTCCTGTTGCATGTGTGTGCGTTATGAAGCTCGTAACTGGAACTTCGCAATGATATAAAGTTCTCTCGATTTGGATTTCGTTAGGACTTTCAAATGTTGACCTGAACATTGCATCTCAACATGAAAAATCTATTTATTTTCCTATTAAAATAATAAATTTGGAGACACATGTCCAAATGTAATCATGACCAGTTAGGGGTTGTTTGGAAGAACTTAAAATACAAAAATAAATTAATTTAATATTATGATACTATATTTGTATACATTAAGTATAAAATAACCAAAATTGGGACAATCAAACATCAAATAAGTGAATGCATGGAAATAAAAAAGAACAAACACTACCTAATTCACTTCTAGCTTCCTCTATAAATAGAAAATCTCAACAATTAGAAAGAATCACAACCAAGGTAAGTTAAGGTAAGTAAAACATTAACCTGCTATATGTTTTCATTTTGTTCATAAGTAAGAAAATAATTCTGCAGTAATTCATAATTTATTCATGTTTACTCAACTATGTTTAATTAATTGTTGTTTATGTTGGATTTCAGAATTTTGCTCTACCTATGTTGGAATCAAGAAAATTTCCTTAATTATCTTCCCTACCAATGATATTCCAGCAACTTCTTCATCCCTTTCCAGCAAATATAGCAACTATGTTATTGCAATCATTTACCACTTTTCATCGCTTACTGTAGGTTGTTTGTTGCACTTGTTTTCTGATTTCCAGCATTACAGTAATATCATTTCTTACTTTAAAAAAATGTTTTCACTCATTTACAATGGGTAAGTTAAATCCAGAAATTTAAAAATAAAAATAAAAATCTAAAGGGCTAGCTTATTGCCTTACATGTATTTAATCCTTTGATTTTTATCACCAGTTACTATATTGTTTGTGTTGGCTAGATTTATACAACCAAAGCATAGAAATTAAATGTTTTCAAAGTTCCAAAGTTTCATATCACTTTAATTTAACTTTTGGTGGTAGTTAAATAGAATATTTTTACTTTGAGCAACTCTAATCTATCTTAGTTGAGATCAAGAAATTATGTAAGTAAATGTTATGTAATTATAGTTCAAGTTCCATGTTAATCCATTCATTTTCCTATGTAAATTTTTTTTACAAAGGCCTTCACTTTACATATATTATATGCTCAAACAAGTGCCTTATTTGAGTTTGAAATTACTCTTAGAAGGGATATTGGCCTTCCTTATGCATGATTAAATGATAAGCTGCATTATGATGTTTCTATGTTGAAATTCAAAGTGTTCCCTGGATTTGTGTTTCAAATAACCCTCTCACAGGAACAACATATGGGAATTATACATGTGTTACATTTCATTTCTTGATGGTTATGTTAAAGAGTTGAAATAAAAACATGCTTGACAAAATTTGAGATTTTATATGTAATCATGATCATTAAAGAGTCTTAACTTATGGCTATTCAAGAATAAAATAGATCATGATAAATTACTAAGTTCCCTAAATAGATGAACACCAATGAAGGTTAAATGCCTCATGGACCATAGGTCGAATATGTTAAGGTCACAGGCCACAAAGCCATATGAATGTTAAGGTCATAAGGCCATTTATAAACTCCAAGTCATATGGCTGTTTGAGGAGTTAAGGCCATAGGGCCTTTGATATCCCAAATGAGCAAAGAGTTTCTCTAAGAAAGTATTGTGACCTTAGTGCTATTTCAAGCACAATGTTTGACCGCTCGGTGTACAAGTTTCTATTTATGGGAAGGGCCCAAAGACAAGATAAAATCGGTTGCATATGCATTCAATAGTCGGGTATGTATTTGGTTCATACGTGAATTAAATTCGCATGTCAAGAATGCAGATTTTTGTCAAGTGTAACTTTAAGTTTTCCTTATATGTATATAAATGTGGTGATTAATATGAAGATGATTTTTCCTTATGCAATTGGCTGCTCATGTGTTGATTTCCATTTAGCCTATATGAGATTATAAGCTAAAGCTAAGAAGTAGTATTCATGGAATGTATGAATTAAATTATAACTTGTTCTTATTCTATGTGTCTTATTTGTTGCTTTACTCGCTAAGCTTTGTAGCTTATAAGTCGTTTTATGATTTTTTTTGTAGAAAATGGATAGATGGTACACCGAGGTAGTGAAAATGTGGGGAATGATGTCCAATGACGGAAGAGAGTATCATATTATTACGAAAAGAGACGTTTGGACTCACTATCCGCTATGTCCTAGAGTATACATAAAAGAAAGAAGTTATAAAACGGTATCTATTTATAATGCGATGTCATTAGAGCTCTTGAAAACTCTATATTTTATCACGTGAAGTATGATCGTTTTCTTTTGGTTCACTTCCTTTTGTAGATTCTCTTGTATGGTATAATGTTGTTTTGTTTCCGTGGCGGAAATTTGGTGACGTGATTTTGTATAGTATAGGAACCCGAAGTATTTAAAAGAATGAGAATCTTATTTTCTAAATTTGTGGTTAAGTTTATATATTCAAGCTTTTAAATTTTGTCATCTACATTTTTTTTTTAGTTTTATTTCTTGTCTCAATTTTAAACCTAAGGATCGTAAATTATTGTTTTAATTTGAGTATTAAGAGTAAAGGTAATAAACTTAAAATGACATAGACATGTCTGTTTTATAAACGGTATAAGGATACTAGTATCAATCAAAAGTTGGTTTCTAACTCAACTCGAGGCTACTAAAATCTTTCAGACCTGAAGCAGAGACAGAAATACATGCTCTGTGTTAATAGAAGGATACGAAAATCTTTTAAAAGTTAGTTTTTAGTACAGCTTGAGGCTACTAAAAGCCTTCAGCAGACCTGAAGCAAAGATAAAAAAAAGAATTTACCGAAATTTTAGGTTTTGTCACACAGCATGT
The DNA here is from genome assembly GCA_030279155.1 of Forsythia viridissima. NCBI lineage: Eukaryota > Viridiplantae > Streptophyta > Magnoliopsida > Lamiales > Oleaceae > Forsythia > Forsythia viridissima. The sequence goes on from CM059039.1 coordinate 27,808,545, forward strand.
CAATATATTATTGCTAAACCATGTCAAAATTAAGGACACCTCGGGTGACAAGGAAATGTTGGTGAAATACGTTTTGAATATTCTTTTTATTACTGCAAGTTTGAGACAAAAAACTAAATAAAGGACTTACATTAAAAATTATACTCAAATAAAATTGATCGAGTCAAAAGTTCTAACTATTTGTCCTTGAGATGAATTTGTCCCACACATGTGTTTTACGATCAAATGACAATCGTCTCTCAAGATACAACAATCTTTTCTTGTAATTGTAGCACTTCAAATCAGAAGAAACACGAATCAAAACTTGTTTTGTACTCTTTTTTAAATGCAGGGACTGAATACAGTTATAAAGTGTAGAGCATAATATAAAAGACAAAATAAGATGTGTAAATTCTATAGAAAAGTTGGTCTATTTATAATAAGCTAAAAGTTGTGTTCGAAAAGACACAACTCTAAAATGTCATGTTTGAAAAGACATGTTCTCTTTGGACAGGTTTTGTCTCGAACAGATATGTCTATATTGTTAAAGAAGCTTTCTTGACAAATTTAATGGTCACGAAGATCTAAAATTAATTAATAAAACATGAATACATAGTCTCAATCAAAATCTAGAAGTTCCAACCCGAACCACAATAGATGCTCGTGTGGGCTTTGGTCCAAGTCCAATAACATCTAAGTCTTCCCACTTTCAAAGACTAGTGGTGTTCCTTGGGGTCCAAATTCAAGTCTCAAAATAGAAATATTTAAAGGAGAAATTTCATATAAGTCACATGTATGTTACTTGTTTCAAATTAAGTCAAAATATTTTTCAAAATTGTGATGAAGTTATACTCTTCAACAATTTTTCAAATTAATCTCAAAATTACCCCTGTTATCTATATTTTCCATCGGCGCCTTTTTCCACCTCCACATATGGAGAGTGCTTTTTCTACGGGTTGTAGTTGAAACTTCTAACTTCAATTAAAGCGATGGCAGAGGCAGATGTAAATGCGGAGGTGGAGGTGGAGGTGGAGCAGTGGCATCAACGATCGGGAATTGGGTAATGAGCAATTTTTTGTTAAAAAAAGTGCCTTGAAGGTCAATAGAGTCAATGAAGAACAGAAAGATGGGGCCAGTGTGGGGTTGCAAGATCAAGGCACTCTGCAAGTGCAGCAGCCTCTGCCACCGCCTCAAGGGACAATGGTCTGTTGGGAGATGTTTCTTCATGTTTGATCCATTAGAGTCCTACTGGTAGAGAATGATTCTACACAGCATGTTGTCACTGCTCTGCTCTAAAACTACAATTATGAAGGTTGGTAACTTCATGTGATATGAAAAAGGCCTATGTGTATGTGTCCATGAGTATTTGTAAAAATAGCTTTTATGTTGAATTTCTGTAATGGCCGTGATAATGCTATAGGAGAATATGTGACATTCAGTTCCAGAGATAAGGAACACGTTCTATGTTATGGCTTTTTAGTTAATGTACTACAAAATATTTTTTTTTTCTGTTCGACTCTTCTTTTGTTTTTTTTTTCTCCAAAGATGGGTCAACCAATAAGATTAATAGAAATGAAAAAGCAAAGAACATGTTCAGAGATGTGCTATGGTATCCATATATTTTACTTGGTGCTAGTGACAAGTGTATGTTGCTCATTTTATTAAAAGAAATAATTTACTACCTAATAGTACGATGTATATGATATCAAATGAAGAATGCTTTGTGATGAAGAAGATATTCCCTTACAAGTTCAAATAGATTTATCAACTTAATAACAACAAATGAGTGTGCCTTTAGAATGTGCATTTCGAACTTCATGTACGTATACCTTGATGTATGTTTAGGGTCTTGGCATGGATAATATTTCAAGATCTAGAAGGTAAACCACCTAGTGATCTGGAGACGGTGGCGGAGTTGGTGGTTGTGGTGTATAAGTGTATTGTTTGTGATGGGATGAGTGTAAAAGCAGATGTTTAGGAAGTAAATTGGTTTTAGCCATAATTTGTTACTGTAAATAGCAGCATGAATTTCTACAGGGATAAAAAGTTTGATGTGTGTTGTTAGTCTAACGAAAGTTGACTATTATATTATTTCTTTGTGTTGTTAGTCATGTGTGTTGTTTGATACTGTATTATACAAAACAATATTACAGAAAATAGTATCATAATAGAAATAGGGGTAGAATTAACATATGTGCTCAGAATTTTTATTACAATATGTTTTCGGAATCATCTCGACAAGCCGGTCAAGACTAATTACTTTTCTACTGTTGACAATGGATTTCAGCCATTTGAAGTCGTCTTTTTAGCTTAAAATAACAATCTTTAGTTTTTCATGTTTTAATAGTATTATACTAAAACAGTATCATAGATAAATGTATCTTAATCTATCAGTATCATACATGAAAGTATCTTAATAAAATAATATCATATACACAAACTATAACCCAATAAAATAACAGTATCATAGATTAAATAAAAGTATTATAGGTTGAAACATTATCGTAATATAACAGTATCAAAAATAAAAGCATTGTATAAGTATACCATATCACTTTATCTAAATAAAACAGTATCATAGATATAACTAAGTAGAAATGTTTTATTGGTCGAAGTAATGATATTGTTCTTAAAATGCTCAATTGGTAGTACAAGACCATTAATACTGTTTGCATTCAATAACAATCACTACAAAAAATTTTACTTTTAACAACGAAAATTTTGATTTTGTAAAGTCTCTCAACGACTATTTTTCGACAAAACAACCTAAAAATGACTTTCCACGACTAAAAATTTCATTGTTAAAAGAGAAATTTCTTATAGTGAATATCATAGATTGAAACAGTATCATAAGTAGAAATATTATTATAATAAAACAATATAAAAAATAAAAGTATAAATAAAACAGTATCATATATAAAACTAAGTACAATATATTTTTAATAATTAACGTAAACAGTATCATATATAGCACATTATCTAAATAAAACAATATTATAGATAAAAATAAGTACAATATATATTAATGGTTGAAATAATGATAATGTTCTTAAAATGCTCCAATAGTAGTACAAGATCATTGCTACTGTTTGCATTCAATAACAGTATCATATATTAAAACATTATCATAAAAAATAGTATCAAAGATAAAAGTATGGTATAAATAAGTCAATGCACATTATATAAATAAAATAGCATAGATAAAACAATATCATAATAAAATAATATCGTACAAAACAGTATAATAGAATTAATACTTTTTTACAATTACAGGGATATGTTGGTCTTTTAACACTAAAATATGACTTTAATTGAATTAAATTTTGACCATATAACTCTAGAGCCCATAAGTGCAACGAGAGTGACCAGTCCTGAATTTACTCATATTTAAATAGGTCATAAATATATTCTTTTTCAATGTGGGACAGGTAAAACTTTTCTCTTATCTTCCAAATTCATTTTGTTCAATTATAAAATCTTACTTTTTGCTTAAATTTCTCATTTATCAAAAATATTTTTATACATCTACTCACGGAGTACAACTTGTTCAACTATTATCTCACTTAAAATAAGTTATGAGACCTAATTTAATATTTAATCAAAGATCAGTAAAAACCATCTTTTTAAAATATATTTCCAACAGGTCAAACAGCACAAAAAGGCAGCATTAGGTTCACATTCATGCTGATAGTGATCCCAGCAAGGTTTTGCCTGTCCATAACGTTGAAAAGTGGGGCTCAAGGTGCCAATGATGGAGTCTTGTCATCCATGCAGTGGAAGACGAAGTCGTATCTCAGAGTATGCGTTTACTGTTGTTCCTTCAACTGCCCGATTTAAATGAAACAGCACCTCTATATTATGATCACATGTTCATTAAATGCTATCTTTAATCAATTGCATTGATTATCTTATCCATTCTGATTTCAATGTCCTTTTTAATTAGTTGGCAACACTTTTTATATTTAAATTATGGGAGTTGTTTAATTTACAAACATTTAATGTGTTAGTTGACTTTAGAAACTTGGTGTGATGTGCAACCTTGACGTCTCCTTCTATTTCTAATGGACCATTATAGCTTTATTATTGGTATTTTCTTTTCTATTTCTGGAGTGTTGGAAGTTCTTTGGACGTTTGGATCATTATCTAATTGTTTGCTAAAATAAGTAACTTTTTTTTATTAATTGAACTTAAAAGAAATTTAAGTTACTTTTAAGCTTAGTCAAACATGTTGTAGCATTGAGTTGATATATCTTTACAGGATGAGTTTAATATGATTTATAGAGGAGTAATTATATTCATGCTACAAGTTTTATATGTTGCACCATAATTTAATTGTACGTAAGGCCCTCAATCTTTACTCATTATAGCATTGATGTTTTCAATTTTTCTTTGTCACATTCTTATCATCAACTATCTACTAATTAGTACACATTGTCTCTGATAATGGTTTTCGTCCAAAAATTATGTAGGGATGATGTAAAAAGACTTATTTGCACACCATATTTTAAAAAATACAATAAATACAAAAGTGCGATTAAATATTTTTCATCATTTCAAAGTACGCAACAAAATATTTTGATAGAAACTATCATTAAGGATGAGATATAATAATTAGAGAAAAGTTGAAAATAAGAATTCGACGGAAAAAAAAAAAAGTTAGGGATATAAGCGCTATAATAAAAAAAGATTAAAGACTTTAAATATAATTAAAATGTGATGTAAGAAATAAAAATTATGGTTCAAATATAACCATATCATTGGACATGAATGAAATGGTGCTACTACCTATATTAACCTTCACAACAAGATGAAACGATAAATTAGACTCCCAACTGGATGCATGGTATCAAATGAAGAAAGTAAATGAAATTTTTTGCTTTGGCTTCATTTTAAGTGAAACAAATGGTGTAAATGATTGTAAAAAACGTAGCAAAAGTAAATATTTTTGACATATTTATTATGTTGAATTAGACAATATGAACCAAAAAGTCTTGAACAAAAATAAATAAATAAACATATAATAAAATTGATTGTTGTCTTATTCAGTCACTTTCGCTCTAACATACCAAGCACACTACAATTTATTTTGGTTTTAAATTGCAGCTCAATTTCATTTGTCTAATCTTGTGTCAAGCTTCCTTTCAACTGTAAATATTCAGAGCATCTCCAATGCACTCAATGGAATGTGGTTGACGTGGCAATTAAATAGACAGACTTCTAGATTATATAGAATGAATAAACGGTTAAGTCTAAAAATTCTTTCCAATGGGTTCCTTCTACAATCCAATAATGTTGATTATGTGACATTTATTTTTTTTAAAATAAAAAATAATAAAATTAATCCACTTAACAGAATTTTAAAAAATTAAGTCAAAAATTAAAAAAATTGTTGACTCATCCATTCTCACAGAACGTTTAGATGTAGAAAGAGTACCTCACATCTTCTATTTTTTCTGGTGCTTTGTAAGCCTGGCATAGTATTCCACATTGTGCATTGGACAAGTGCTTTTAATAGTCATTGTCTATTTGATGATGTGGCACATGTTTTTTTTCAATCCATTGAATGCATTGGAGATGCTATAAGAATAAACTATATTTCATAAACATATATATGAACATCGTGAATTGCAAGGAAGCACCCCACGTTTTTCACATATCAAAATTGTATACATTAAGTACAAACGATGGTTTAAGACAACTAAAGAACATGTAATTTACAAGATTGCCCTCAAAATTGTCAATAAGAATAGCCTCTCTCCAAAACCCCGTTGAGTGTTGACAATTCCATAAAGACGTTTGTATGATGAGATGCCTCCAGATACACAAGGGATGTGATTAATATAAAAATTAGCACTAAGAATAGGGCCTCTCTCCAAACTCTATGGAACAGATGCAGAGAAAAGTAACGAACGCATAGTTTTAGTAATGTGACAATATTTACGTTCAGCCACTCCATTCTAATGAAGTGTATAGGTGCAAGGTTGCCGATGAACTGTGACCTCAGAGTCAAGAAATATTTTAAAAGGTTAAATTAGAGAGGGTCTCCATCCTTTTCGGTTCGTTGCAAGTTTATCTCCATTTAATTTTAATCGCATGTTTTATTCCCAATATTTAAGTAATTCAAGAATATAGTCCCCACTTAAGAAATCCGTCCCAACCAGCCGTTAAGTAAGTCAAGTGTACTGCACGCGACTTTTATATACAAGGGTAATTTTGTCAAGTAACTTCAACCTTTCATTGCTTCCTTCCATTTTTTGTGTAGACATGAAAATCTTTAATAATGGGTTCAATGTCAGAATCTGTTTGTTATTTTTTTTTATCTCTTCTTTCTTCTCTCTTCTTTATTGTCTCATCTACTTTGTTTTCTTTCTTATATTGTGTCATTGCAACAAAGATAGAGAAGGTAACATATGCAGATGTGGCAATTTCATAGATCTGAAGACTGAAGACTTATTGGATTGGTTCGAACCCAGTAAGAAGATTCTTTCTATGTTAACAAAAGGTACTCTTTAGTTCTAATGGGCGATTTATTTTCTTGAATCTTAATTTTAATGTGTAATGTTATAGGGATATCGTTGCTGATGCTTTGTGTGGTATGACTCACCTACGTGTGACCGCTTCAAGGGAGCACTTCCGAAATTGCTGATGTCAACACAAAGATTGCAAGTAGAAAATTCTACATTACAATGAGAGAATAGAAGATTAGAAGCACAAAAAAGAAGATTAGAAGATGAGAATACATCTTTTGAAGTAGAAAATAGAAGTTTTGAAGCAGAGAAAAGTAAATTACAAGTATAGAATAAAATACTAGAAGCAAAGATGGAAGATTATATGCTCGGAACAGAAGACAAGAAATATATACCGGCGAAATGCAAGCAGAAAATGAAATGTCGGCACTTGGAGGCAGTCCCACTTGGATTATTATTGCTATAACAGGGTTGTTTGTAGCCTGTATATTGTTGTCTTAGGTTATTTGGATCTGGTAAAAGGGTCCAATTTGTAATGGAATGAATTGAAGTTATTATTCCACACTTTATCACTAGCAATGAACTCTTTTTGTAATTGGGTCCCATTCAAAACCAGAGTTGTAGTGCATAAGCTCGAAGTATTTTGTGAAGTAGTTGCTTAAACCAACTTTATCGACTTTGTTACATATCATAGTTCTTTCGATATCTAAGCTTTTCATTGAGAGTATGAAGTATTTTTTTTCAACTATTTGTTAGCTTAGCACCCGATTGCTATTACACCATCTACAATTGGTGGTATCAAATATAAGTTTTAACAATGTAGAGCTTTCTTTCTCGCTCAATGTTTATATCCAATTCTACGTTTTCCTCGTGACTCTTCTATTTATAATCTCACTACATAGTTCGTGATATAAATCATGAGTGATATGTTAGAAACAAAAAACACAATAGATTAAACAGATCGCTCTTCTATTGCAAAGAGCCAGAATGAATCCATTTCAATGATTGCATATTTGATACATTCATTTAATAGCTTTATGACATGAGAGGGCAGCTATACTGAAATTTTGCTACAACAGAGAAACCAATTCAAACTTCACATCCCAAATCACAATTTTCCTTGTCCCCAACAAGTCATCGCCACCCCTATTCCACCAATCGACCATATTTATCCTTATAAGTTTATCCCTTCTTCAACAAAGAGGACAAAATAAAAATCCCCATATATTGGGTTATCATTACCCTCTCCTCCACCAGCTCTTCTCATGGCTCCAACATAATTTTTTTCACCGCCATACCCTCTTCTTTTTTCAAAAAGAAATGTCAACCCTCTCAAAGTCCCACCTCCCCCCCCCCCACCCCCACCCCCACCCCCACCTCAGCCCAATCAAACAAGAAGAATAATTATTGGACATAATTAAAGAATCCCCATTAAATTTTTTCTATAATACTTGATTTTATATTAATATCATGTAATCAAGCAAAAATAATATATATATATATATATATATAAAAGAAAGAAAAATAAAATGACTAACCTTATTGTTTTGGTAAATTTTGGTGGTTAATGGAAAGAGATTTGTGGAATGTGAAGTAGACCTAATGAGTCCAGATTATCGTTTCCACGAAAACTATTTTATTTAAATATTAGCTCAATTAATCTTAATCTTAATCTATTGAAAATAATTTGAAATAGTTTTATTTTAGCTATTATCCTACGACTATTAATTTAAGAAAACAATATAATAACATATGTAAACATAAATATCAAGAATTAATCAAATATGATGATTAAAGTGTCAGGACTCACGATTTCACCACAGTTATCATCTCAAGTTTTCTTCATATCATTGTACTCGGTCGAATTTACGAATTTAATATAGATTATATCTATCAAGTTCAAATTAGTCATATCTAATTAAATCAATTCACTATATCTTTATATGAAGTACTAATAAGCATTAACTAGATGCTTAAAATTTCATAAGAATTCAATTTAATACCACAACAATAACAAAAATCGTATATCTACCTTCTATCCAATTATCAGATTATACTACGTGATCTAGATCAATAGCTCACATCTTAATTTATTACAATCCACAATTCAATGAAATAGTGGCCAATTATTTCAATTATTACTAGAAGAAGTGAAATTAATACATAATCAACTCATATACAAAACTTGAGAATAGAAATATAAGAATCAAAACTAGGTTACATCGTTCACCCCAAAATAGTTTAGTTACACATCACAAAAAAAAAAAAAAAAAAAAAAAAAAAGAGAAAAGAAAAGAGTAGAATAGAATACATCACCGGGTTTAAAGGGGGAAAAAAAGAATTGGATGAAGATCTTGCACCAATAATCATTCCCGTTCTTGCAAAGCTTGAAACCCTAGCTCGCTTGATGAAAAATTCCTCTCTAATCTCTTTAAATTCTTGTATATGGTTCTCCCTTTTTGTTTGAATAATCATCTCTGTTTATAAGTCTCTCCAAAATCCTTAAAACGCCCCAGAATTCATGTGAAACCAAAATACCAAAAAGAGTCTTGGTATAAAAAGGAAACTATTCTGGCCACAAAATGCCCATGCTATCGCAAGGGGTAATGAGTTGTGATCGCATGGTTGTGGATGGTGGGCTATGGGTCTGACACATGGGAACCTTGTGATCGCAAGGTTGATAGCCCATACGATTGCATGGTCCAAAGTTCCTTGCAATTTTGTAGCTAAGTTCCTGATTATTATCATATTAATTTCTCCATATTTCTAATGTCTCCACTTTAGTCCCTAGATTTCTGCTTTTATTTCAATTTCGTCCTCTTTTATTTTTAACCCACGTCCTTCAACTTTCACGAGCTTACATCTAGGTTCCCAATTCCAAGTTTTTTATTTTTTTGCATAGTTTGCTTTGTTTATCTCCAATATCATCTAATTTTGGTTTTGGGTCAAAACAATCAAATCAACACACAATTAAGTAGTAATTCACTTAAGAACACTCACAACATCCACTTTTGATAGTCCAGTTAAGTACAAAACTACACTTATCACTGCTTATTGATAGTGATGGCAACGGGGCACATTCGGATCAGATCGACCTGATCTGTACCTACCATGAATAAATTTTAGAAGATCCAAATCTATGGATTGATCCGCTATTTCTTAAGACGGATAGGGGCGGATCGGATTAGGGTTGGAGCAGATCACTGTTTCGATCTACAGACTGATCCGTGTATTATTATTTTTTATTTTATTTTTGGACAGTTGTTATTCAAAAAATTAAAAAAAACATTGAAACAAACATTACTATTTTACTACTTTTTTCTATCTTTTTCTTTTTTTATTTTTTTTATTTTTCAAATGGGACGGGTCGGATCGGGGCACACATGATCCGATCCGATCCGATCTGCCCCACTGATCTGCGGATCAAAAATTTTTCAACCTATTCAGACTGGATATCCATCGAGTTTGGGGCAGATCAGATATTTTTGCCATCCTTACTTATTGGAATGTATACAAACCCAAACGAATCTGAATTTTCTAGTTCTATGAATGCAATTCTTGTTTTGCCTAATTTGAGTGCTTGTTTGGGGATACTTAAATTATAATTTCAGTTGGTCGAACATATTTTTTATCTACACATTTCGTAGAACCACAACTTACAATCCATTTTTTATCCACACATTCCATAAAACTTACAACTTATAAGAACTTAAAAATAATATCAACACTACCAAACATACATTGATTTACCTGTTTATTGGAATGAATAATCCAAATGAACAAATAAATTCACAAAAAAATATATAATTCATTAAACTCGATTGAAAAAAAAAAAAAAACTAAATTTTCTAGCTAATTAATCACAACCCATATTTAAAAAAAAATAGTGTTAAAATTTTCAAAAATTATTCAATTTATAAGTTAACACATGTATAAATAAAAAAATAGGTTAATAGAAAAAACGTGTTCACGGTATATATCCTTGAGGATACAACAAGGGGAGAAAGAGAAGCTAACTGAAATTTTGAGATTTGATGTTAGAATTGCTATAGATTTTGGTATTTATGCTTATGGTTTCAAATCTATTGAAATTTATTAAAATATATCAAATTAATGAAATTGTTTGAAATCTACTAGTTATTAATTTTTTTAAAAATTTATTAAAATATAAGTTGATGATATCTAAATTTTAATGAATTCTATTAAAATCTAAGTTGGGAACAAACTTTTAAATTCCATTAAAATCTAAATTGATAACAACCTCTTGATTTTGTTGTCCTACTTGAAATGTTGTTTGCTTAAACTTATGTTGACACCAACGTTTGAAGTTTTGTTGACATTTTGTCTGCAAGAGAATGGAGCACAGTAACTGGTACATTAGATGTTCTTCTTCTACCATGTGGGTTTGTATTGTAGTGTTTACTCGGCAATACTGACCTGGTCCAAACATTAAATTAAGTAGTTGCTATAGCTACCAAGCATTAAATTGCAGTATTAACTTCTCAGAAATCCACATGCCTGCAGTTGGTGAATAATCATCTGATTTGATCGTAGGATCTTCTCGGACTTGATCTTCTATTGTTGATGTTGTTTTGTTTGCCACGAGTCGACTTTGTTTAACTTCATTTTAATTCGAAAAGGAAATCTTTGAGAGTACTTAATGATTTTAACATCTATATTGAGAAATAATTAAAGCCGAGATTGTGTGATGAATTTAGGGGACTGTTTTCTAAAATTACATTGAACTTCGGCAACCGATTTTGAGTTCATACCTTACTTTGTAGATTCCACTCAAGAACTCACTCAAATGGAGAGGTGGATCACTGTGTCAGTAGTTAGTTGAATCGACAGCTCAACTCTTGTCAAATATACTATAATGATTTGTATTAAATAATAAATTAATGACGGCAATTATCATTTATTAAATTAATTAGATTCTATTTTTCAATTTTTACTCCAAAATTGAAGAAGATTAAATATTTTCAATATGAACTCGAAAAAATCATGTTAAAAAAGAGATTTAGCAATGAAAAAAGTAATTTTAAAAAGTGAAAGCTAAAGTTTAAAATGGTAAAGGGACTATTTAAATCCTAAATAAAATTTAAAAAAGTTCAACCAACAATGGCTCGCTGGATTAATGGGTTTGGCTCATCAGTTTTTAATGAAAACCTAACGAGTTTTCAATTTTCTCCTTGGCTGATCGCATATCAGTTTAATAGAACAACTGAAGTGGATTGTTGGTCGGGTCACTGATTTTTCGATTTGACCGCTAGCCGATTTGGATTTTAGAACACTGGTTCATACTATGACATGAAGAATTTCGACAACGTGTTCGATCTAAGTAACTTTTTATTTCCAAATGTTTTTTAAGATGTGCAGAAAATATTACTTCTTGATTTCCAACTGTGTTAGGTTATATTTAGTCAATGAATTCAGTGCAGAAGCAATTGACCTGCGCAGTCAATTTCTTCACGGGGTATTCAGAACCTGCAGGAAAAATAGACTTTCTACAAAATACAATTGATTTACAGGGTAATGATCTCCTCCCCATGGTGGGGAGGAGTTATAAAACCCACGTGACACATGTCACGTGGGTATTGGACAAGTAATTAAAAAAGTGTTAATCACTTTTTCTTTCTTCCAATACCCACGTGACATGTGTCACGTGGGTTTTATAACTCCTCCTCATGTGGGGAGGAGATCATTACCCTTGATTTACATATACAAGCCACTGTTGTACTTGTACACATTTTAACTTTTACCCTAAAAGGTGAGAGTAATTAGGTCGGCTAATTAATATCGAACATGAGATCAATTTATGATCAAATTTTCATGTATTAATTAAAGGGTACTATGTATGTACATAGGATATGTATTTGCCATGATTTTTTATTCAATAAAAATTAAATAAATAAATCCCTACTAAAATTGCATTTTAACCAACGAATATTTACCAACATATTTGTTTCGTTGATAATCAGCAACGGATTATCAGTGGGCAAAGGTTAAGCCTTTCACCTACGACAATCAACAATGGTTTTTCTATTGGCAAATGTAATAGTTTTTCACCAACGAATTTTTCGTGCTTATAAGAGTCATCCATATTACCTACGGAAATTCTATATATGATATTAATTAATTTTGAAAAATTAAAAAATATTTGACCTTTCACCTACTGAATTTTCATTGGTGAAAAGTGAATCATATTACTTACGGAAAATTCTATAGTTGATATTAATTAATTTTAAAGACCAAAAAATATTTCGACATTTCATATATAGAATATTCGTTGGTGAAGAGTAGATCATATTATCTACGAAAATTTCGTAGGTTGTATTAATTAATTTTGAAGACCAAAAAATATTTCGATCTTTCACGTACGGAATATCCGTTGGTGAAAAGTGAATCATATTACCTACGAAAATTCCGTATGTGATATTAATTAATTTTGAGGACCAAAACATATTTAGACATTTCACATACGAAATATCCATTGGTTAATAGTGATTCTTATTACCTACGGATGTTCTATAGGTGATATAAATCAATTTTGAAAATTAAAAAACACAATTCAACTATTCACCTACCAGAAATTTATGTGAATAGTAATTCATAGGTCGAAAAAATCTTTCGATCTATCACCTACAAATAATCCGTATTTTATATTAATATTTCAACCATTAAGATACGGAAAATATGTTGGTGAAGAGTAAATCTTGTTACTCACATACCTTTCATGAATAATGTAAATCAAAATTTGAAAATGAAAAAAGATTTAACTATATGGAGTTGAAGGTTAATCACTTAAGGAATAGCCGTAAATTAAGTTTCATTCATATAACATTTGAATTTTCCACAACGAAGTTATGCAATTACAAAAATAAAAATAAAAAAATTCAAACTATAATCCCGTGCGAAGAAAACATAGGTGGAGTAGTTTACCGATTTTACGACATCCCTGTAGTTGGGTATTTCGTATTTAAATATGAAAGCAATATCATCATTTCATACAATTTGTACAGTTATAAATTTTTTTCGAGCAATGTAATATTTTAAGTTTAAGTGTTAACATAATGTAGAATTTGATTTTTTACTAATATTTAGTTTTTACTTTATAAGCAATTATAGAAAATGTTGCTCATTGAATTAATATATATTATAAAAACAAATACAATCACAAGAATTCATTTGTCTTCAATGGTTTGAGGTTTGGTTGTAACTTCATAATTCTTAAGTCAAATGTTCAAATCTCATTATATTCATTCTAAAATAATAAAAATGATTGATAAAGCTTAGTAGATTGGGTCGGGCCTTTGGTGGGTCGATTTCAAGCCCATACTTGACAAATTGGGTCAGGGATCCACCAAGTATATAAAATTATTATTTTTTAATTATTAAAAAATTGCACTATTACCTACGAAATTTCCGTAGATAAAGACTTGAGAGATTCCGTAAGTAATAGTGCTTTTCATTACCTACAGAATTGGCACACACTTTTACCAATGAAAAATTTCGTTTGTGAAAATCACCAACGGAATTTTCGTTGGTAACTTACAACAATCCTCAAAATAGCAATGGATTTTCGGTTAAAAATTCCGTTAGTAGCGACCATTAAGCACGGATATCGTGGCTTCAGCAACAAAAACGCTCTGTTTCTGAAACCACGATTTTTTGTAGTGAATGTATTATTTTAATAGTTTAAATTTTTAAACGAGAGAATAGATATAGATTCCATGATAAACAAGTAATGCACTTATATATCTCAAGTCTTAACGAAAAATAAATTTTCAATGCACTCTCTAAGAGTGCGATGAAAACAAAAAAATTGAATAAATAAATTTATCTCGTCTCTAATTAATACCTTAAACTTTTAGACGAAGACGAAGGAATCACATTAGTTTTACATCATCCACAGAATACCATTTGCATTAAAGACATATATTTGATAGTAGAACAAAACAATGGCTTTTTTTTCTTTCACAATAGAACTTGGATACTAATGATAAATATTTTTCTCTTCCTTCGAGCACGATGGTGACAGTGGTGGAGACCTACAAAGGTGGCGGGGCTTTTTTCCCCCCGCATCCACTACGGTGTGATAATCAGTATATGATTAAAACATATGTGCAGAATAGCAATATGGAGTGTAGAAGAGTTGTGTGTTCTGTTTTTACTTGGGGGATTGGCCTCTACTTATAAGGATGGTCTGCAGTTATTGATGATGGGTGTCCATTCATCTCCCTCATTTTGATAACGGGTGTCCCTTCATCTCCCACATTATTAGGAGTTAATGATGGATGTTTCATCTTTCCAATTGTTGAGAAATGTTTCGTCTTCCTGATAACTAGTGGTAACTGTCATTCCATGAGTCGTCTGCCTATCTAACCTGATGACAGTTGGGTTATTGCAGTCTATCTATCGGAAGTGTGCTCATGAGACCAATGAGGCGGGCGAATCATTGAGGTGTGCGTGCCAAGATGTGCCACCATAGGTAAATAACATATAGCAATTGTCATTATTTATATCATCATAAGCCCCTCTACTTTTCATAGACTATCGTCAATGGGAAGTAGAAATAATCGACCACACATGCTTCTTTCAAAAAATTTCAGACAAAAAATTCATCGCCTTGATTTTCGGATAGATGCTCACTTTCCTTGTTTTTTAGACAGAGGCTCATCGTATTGATTTTTAAACATAGACTCATCGCATTATTTTTCAGACAGTGGCTCACCGCCTTGATTTTTAAACAAAAGCTCATCGCCTTGTTTTTCAGACAGATGCTCATCGCTTTGATTTTTAAACAAAAGCTCATCGCCTGGTTTTTTAGACAGAGGTTCATCACCTTGATTTTTAAACAAAAGCTCATCGCCTTGTTTTTCAGACAGAGGTTTATCGCCTTGATTTTTAAACAAAAGCTCATCGCCTTGTTTTTCAGACAGAGACTTATCGCCATGATTTTTAAACATAGGCTCATCGCCTTGTTTTTCAGAAAGAAGCTCATCGCCTTGATTTTTAAATAAAGGCTCATCGCCTTGTTTTTCAGACAGATGCTCATCGCCTTGTTTTTCAGACAGAGGCGATACCCTTGATTTTTAAACAAAAGCTCATCGCCTTGTTTTTCATACAGATGCTCATCGCCTTGATTTTTAAACATAGGCTCTTCACCTTGTTTTTCAGATAAAGGCTCATCGCCTTGATTTTTAAACAAAGGCTTATCTCCTTGATTTTTAAACATAGGCTCATCGCCTTGTTTTTCAGACAGAGGCTCATCGCCTTAATTTTTAAACAAATGCTCATTACCTTATTTTTCAGACAGAGGTTCATCGCTTTGATTTTTTAACATAGACTCATCGCATTGTTTTTCAATGGTGGCTAACACCTTAATTTTTAAATAATGGCTATCGCCTTAATTTTTTAAACATATGCTTATCGCCTTATTTTTCAATGGTGGCTATCACATTGATTTTTAAATAGTGGCTATCGCCTTGATTTTTAAATATAGGCTCATCGCCTTATTTTTCAATGGTGGCTATCACCTTGATTTTTAAATAGTGGTTGTCGCCTCGATTTTTAAACAAAGGCTTATCGCCTTATTTTCAATGGTGGCTATCACCTTGATTTTTAAATAGTGGCTATCGCCTTGATTTTTAAATATAGGCTCATCGCCTTATTTTTCAATGGTGGCTATCACCTTGATTTTTAAATAATGGATATCGCCTCGATTTTTAAACAAAGGCTTATCGCCTTGAATTTTGGATAGATGCTCATTGGCTTAGTTTTTCAGACAGTAGCAGCTGACCTTATTTCTAGTCTTATAAACCCTTCTACTTTTCATAGACTATCGTTAATAAGAAGTATAAGTAATCTAACGCACCTATACATCTTTATTTTTTTTAGCTCTCTGGGTGAGCTCGCCTTCCTTTGAGTGAGCTCGCATCGCCTTAATTTTTTTTAGCTCTCTGGTGAGCTCGCCCACCTCAAGTGACCTCGCCTCACCTTAAATTTTTATTTTTTATTTTTTTTAACCTTGGTTCAGCTAGCTCGTTTGGTTGACTCGTCTCGACTAGGGTGAGGTCGTCTCGTCTTGGGTGAGCTTACCTCTATTATTTTGAGGTTCGGGCTCGTCCTGAATACTCCATTTGTTAGATTCAGGTTCATTTCGATCTTTCATACTTCTGGTAATGAGATATGATTCTTTAGCATCTACATACTTATCCCTTCTATTGAGTAACTCATGCATCGTATCCGGTGGTTTTTTGGAGAGTGACATCTTAAAAGATCTAGTTCCACTCATCATGGCAGTGACTACAATAGACATCTATAGATCTTTGATTTCCAGCATTGCTCAATAAAATCTTTCAACAGTTTATCCTTGTCCTGTGTCAATTGCATCAGACTAATAGCAGTTTTCTTAACACGTTTGCAGCTAGCAAAGTGGACAGCAAAACTATTGGAAAAATCGTCAATGTATTGATCGATTTTGGGAGAAGAGTGGCTACCCAATCCCTAGCCTCCCACTTAAGTATTGGCGAAAAAAGCACTGCACATAATCGCATCTGGGGTGGCTTGCAACCTCATCAAGTCAACAAAAGGCCTAAGGTGATCAACATGATCAGAAGATCCATCGTACTTCTCCATCTTTGGCTGTTTAAAGTCTTGTGGCTAGGGGATTGCCGTCACTTTTAAGGAAAATGATCTTCTTCCAACACCATAGATTGTGGCCTACTACTTTTTTTAGACATAGCCGCAGCTATTTTACGATCCATCATGTCTTCTAATCGCTGCTCCAGCCTTAACACTTGTGTCTCAACCAGCGTAGGCGTGGGCACCCATGACGGTTGTCCCTGATATGGATTCGGACCAGATGTTAATGAATGGAAGTAGGGTATAGAAGGTGGAGACAAAGAAACTGGAGCCTGCAATGGAGTTGTCGTTAGCGGTGTTTCTATTATTGGAAAGTTAAAAGTCTGGAGAGGAGCCCCTAGCGGTGAAGGCTCTATCGATGGATGGCTAGGACCCTGGGGCAGAGCCCCTGGTAGTGAAGATCCTACCAGCAGAGGGTTAGGACCCTGTGGTAGCTGAGAAACTGCAGCGTTCCAATTTTGGAGTAGAGCCGTTAAGCCCACCACCTGAGCTTGCAGTGCCTCAAGTTGAGCGACAGGCAAATTCTTGTTGTGGTGATTAGTTGTGGCATTGGACTCAGTGTCTACATCACCGAGCGGTTACATTCGTAGTTCTTCTAGTTCGAGCCATGACTTATTATGCAATTTTCCACAGACGGTGCCAATTAATGATAAATATTTTTCTCCTCCTCTGAGCACGGCGACAACGACGACAGCCGACAGTGGTGGAGACCTGCAAAAGGTGGCGGGGATTTTTTCCCATGTGTTCACTCCGGTGTGATAATCAGTATATGATTAAAACATATGTGCAGAATTGCAATATGGAGTGTATAAGAGTTGTGTATTCTGTTTTTACCTCTGGGATTGGCCTCTATTTATAAGGATGACCCACAGTTATTGATGACGGGTGTCCCTTCATCTCTCTCATTTGATAACGAGTATCCCTTCATCTCCCTCATTATTAGGAGTTAATGAGGGATGTTTCATCTTTCCAACTGTTGAGAGATGTTTTGTCTTCTCGATAACTGGTGGTAACTGTCATTCCATAGGTCACCTGCCTGCCTAACCTGATGACAGTTAGGTTATTACAATCTATCTATCATAAGTGTGCTCATGAGACCAACGAAGCGGGCGAATCGTTGAGGCGGGCGTGCCAAGACGTGCCACCATAGTTAAATAACATATAGCAGTTGTCATTATTTATATCATTAGATACGAGCTTATGTCTATCTCTGATCGAGGTACATTTTCTTTTCGATTTATCCCTTGTAGCCGTTACCCAAATTTGCACAAGTGTGTCCACACCTCCCAAACTGACTTGACTAGGAATTCATTCTCGCGAACAAACACAACCCCTACAAAAAATCGGATGAGGGGAACCTGGGAGCCAGTTGAGGCATAACCCGCGATTTACCTCCTCCAAGGTTCTAGGGGCAAGGGTCTTGGGGGTCCAGGATATAGTCTAGCGAAGCTAGGATACCTGGGTATCAAAAAAAAAAAAAAGATTTGATAATTGAAGGTAAAAAAAAAAAAAAAAAATTAATCTTGAGGCCTTGGAAGATTAATTACACAAGAGAAATCCAGACAGGGTCAAGTGGCCACTCTGGAAATCTCACAGTATATCCGCGTGAAATGAATGCATCTAACTACTCATTTCTACAAAGCAGAAAGCTCAGCTAAAAGATAGGATCACTCCTCTTTGTCCTAAATCATCAATATATACATGTACATGTCTTTAATTTCATCACACTCAAAACCAGCCCTTTAAGGCCTTTACCTCCACTTATTGCTGCTGCAACATTCTGTGCCTTTTTTTCTTCTTCTGAAAAAATGGGTTGTAGGCTGATTCAGAGGTGGTTGGTGGTGTGTGTTGTGGCGTTGGCAGTGGTGGAGTTTCATTATGAACAGGCTATGGCAGAACCTCAAGTTCCATGTTACTTCATATTTGGAGATTCATTGGTGGACAATGGTAATAACAATAACATCCAATCCTTGGCAAGAGCTAACTATTTACCTTATGGGGTTGATTTTCCTGATGGACCAACTGGAAGATTCTCCAACGGTAAAACGACAGTCGATGTCATTGGTAAGGACTTGCTCTCTACGTTGAATCATCTCGTCTAAAACTACTACTTTTAATTCTTGGGATGTATGTATATATAATATACAGCCGAGCTATTGGGATTCGATGACTACATTCCTCCTTACGCTGCTGCAAGTGGCCAAGACATACTCAGGGGAGTGAACTATGCATCAGCAGCTGCAGGAATTAGATCAGAAACTGGCCAGCAATTGGTAAGTTAAAAACATTTTTCAACATAAATTCAATATAATGTTAATGGCAATATTTCGCGTAGTTAAATCTTGTTTGTAAAATTATTGTAGGGCGGACGGATTGATTTTACTGGGCAGGTAAATAATTACAAGACCACGGTTTCACAAGTGGTGAACATACTAGGGGATGAAGACTCTGCTGCAAATTATCTTAGCAAGTGTATATATTCAGTTGGAATGGGGAGTAACGACTACCTTAACAACTATTTCATGCCTATCTACTACTCAACTGGCAGGCAATTTTCTCCTGAACAATATGCCGATATTCTCATTCAACAGTACACCGAGCAACTACGGGTACGGAAGTCAGTTTTTTATAGTCGCACAACCAGGGGCGGAGATAGAGTTCCGCTCCAAAAAAAAAAATCAATGTGCATATTTTTTTTGTTTTTAAATAATAGTTCCCTCCAGAAAATCATGACTTCGTCGCTTCGCACAACACCACGTGAAAAAGTGCATTTCCTAGTGGTTAATGTATTCAATAAAAACTAACTATTTTTCCATTGTTTTTGTGGGTGTAGACTATGTACAATTATGGAGCAAGGAAGTTTGTTTTAAATGGAGTGGGTCAAATTGGATGCAGTCCGAATGCATTGGCACAAAACAGTGCTGATGGCTCGACATGTATACAAAGAATTAACGTTGCAAATCAAATATTCAATAACAAACTCAAAGCACTTGTTGATGACTTCAACAACAATTCGCCGGATGCAAAATTTATCTACATAAATGCATATGGGATTTTCCAGGATTTAATCGACAATCCATCATCCTTCGGTAATTACTCAAACTTTGAAAATTACTCTTTTCTCAATCTATATGTATATTTCCCACTCTGACATGCAAGCTTTTACAATTGTCGGTAGAGATGGCTCAAACAACTTGGAGGACTTGTGCAAAATTATTAAATGAGTCTTTTCGAGAATAATAACAAAAATAAATAAATTAATAGAACAAATGATTACTTACGGAAATTTTGGTAATTTACACTGAGTTAGTGGTAGTGATTCCATGGTTCTTCACCATCGCACCTGCTTCACTTATTTATCAATAATAATGTCATTGGCGATATTGTCAATAATCACTGACGGGGCTTGAGCCACTAATCAGTGACGGGAGCCACTGGTATCACTGATAAAATAATTATTCTATTTCTTTGAAAGTTAGTGACATATAAATTAAAAAATATTTTTATTTTGTTATTTATAATTTTATTGACAAATAAGCTATTCTTTTACGGTCATTTATTTTCGACGAAATTTTTTATTAGTATTATTTTATGAAAAAATTTCTGTTGGTAAATTAAATTTATTAAACGATTTATGTTTATAATATTACTAACACAAAATACGTCGGTAACATTAAATTAATTTTTTAATTGTTATTTAATTACTGACAAAATATTTTAAAAGTAATATCTAATTTTTTTTTTATATTTTTAGCATTTAACAAAGATGGGTTTGGTTTTCGCAGGTTTTAGGGTTACAAATGCAGGGTGTTGTGGCGTGGGGAGAAATAATGGGCAAATAACATGTCTCCCATTTCAAACACCATGTCAAAATAGAAATGAATATCTATTTTGGGATGCTTTCCATCCTGGTGAAGCTGCAAACACCATCGTCGGGAGAAGATCATACAGTGCTGAGAAGCCATCAGATGCATATCCCATGGATATTCGCCGCTTAGCTCAACTCTGAAACTGGAGATGATTATAAATTTATAATATATATGCATAATATTTATTTTTCCCCCCTCTTTTCATAATTTTTAAGGATTATTGTTGCTGTACTACTAGTGTTCAATGCATGGGAAAAGTTACTTTGGATTCATATTGAATTGTAATAATTAGGATTCTGAATTTTCATATCACACTGTGTCATTTGCTTCTTTAAGTTCTTGTATTATCATCAAATGGTTTCAAAATGTATTATTAATTATTGTATTGTGTTCAACAAGTTTAATGGGATTTAACCCTAATTTCTTTTATCATTACTAATTAATTAGTACATCACCCGTGCGATGTACGGAGTCAACTGTTTTCAATTTAATTATTTGAACCGTGGAATAATATTTTATTATATTTGTATATAAACATTAATTCAAGTAATTAAATTGCATATGATAAGTATGTTGTTGTGTGTAACTAAGAAACGACAACAATAAAATTCTAAATTTTGTGGTTCATATAGATAGATCCTTAGTCTTCGGGTATCTTTGGCAACAACCACGTCAATGATATCTTTTTACATATATGTTAGTTGTATTTAGCAAATTATTCAACAAATTTGACAACAAAATGTAATAACAATAAAAATATATAAGAAACATTGTATGCATAAAAAAAATATTTATGTTATCAAGTATTAACGAACAATTCAGTGTAATCGAGATTTGTTGAAGATAGAATGTCATGAAAGCGTTTAATTGAAAACATGGTTGGAAAACTATCATCGCCTATCTAATAGATGTGAGTCTCGGTCTTGTACTTATAGAGGGTAGTTTTGTACTTCAAGTTATTAACCCCAACAATAAAATGTCGTGTCACATAAAGAACCCCCTCCCGAAGCAAATGCATAAAGTATGTATTAACGATTGCTTTATGGACGCGTGAATACGCTCACCCTAGAAACAACATGTAAATACAATGACAACAATTTAAAAAAAAAAAAACAGAATTGTATTAATTTTCATTAAAACTCATAAAAGGTATAGGCATCAAGAGAAAAAAATTATATGAACTTGTACTAAAAGACAGACTACAGATAAATGAAATATACAGTCTAAAAATTAGAAAATGTACAGTCTAAATTATTATTGAAATTCACGCAATATTAAATTATAATGGTAAATTTAAACTACAAAATAACAGCTAAGAAAGAGCAAATATATTTCAAAAAGTAAACTGAAATTACATAGTATTAGTAGACTTAAACAAAAACCAACAACAAATATTTCAATTATTTCTGCAAAAAAAAAATACACATACAATATTGTTTTGTTTCTAAAAATGTGTATATAAAAACACATATTTAAGAAAGGATAATCACGTATTTACCAGAAGTTAGTTCTCAATGGGACAGTACAAGTAGAGCTGGCAAATGCCCAACCCGTTAGAGCAGGGTTACACATGAAACTGGACTGGGCTGGCCCAGCCTAGTTTTGACTGGGCCAGAAATATGCTAGCCCAGTGGCCCAACTTGGTCTTAATTTTCTTTTTTTTAAATAAATTTTTTATACAATCTAATACATTACATTAAATACAATCTTAGATAAATTTAGACTATATATTTTGAGATTTTTAAAGAAATTAATTTATAAAATTGGAGCTCTCATGTATTAATCAATAGACAAACGTCAATTTTTTTTCAAAATAATTTTTTTTTTGTTAATTGTAAATTATTTGTAGACACTTTAAAAAAAATACAAATATTAAAAGTATATTAGTCTTATTGCTTTGATATATAAGCATATTTGATTTAAATCAAAAAGTTTACTTTTAAGTAAATTTAAAATAAATAATTAACTTGTCACACCAAATATATTTTGGATTGAAACTTAAATTAAACTAAATTTTAATTAAATATAAACAATTTTATGTTGGATCTTTGAATTTTTGAACTAATGTTTATTGGTGACTTATGCTTAGATTCTTTTAGATCGATATTATTTGGATTATTTATTGTAGCTATTCACAAAATGAGTGATTAGTGTTAAAGAGAAAAAAAAAGGTAAATTTAGGGTCGGTCACTGTTTGGGCACTTATGGGCTCTAAAGTCATATGCTCAAAACTTAATTCAATTAAAGTCATATTTTAGAGCTAAAAGGCCAACATACCCTTAATTGTAAAAAACGCTAATTGTGATACTGTTTTGTTGTGATACTGTTTTGTTGTTATACTGTTTTTTTGTGTTACTATTTTTTTGTGATACTATTAAACCTATGATTTTATACTATTAATGAAATATTTTAAGAACAATATTATTCTCTTGTTTATTCTCTACTGATTAATTCAATCTGAACCTTTGCTGTTGAGTGTGATTTCCCACTCCCATTGACTTCAGCTCGGTCGCCTTTGCCAAAGTAAAGCTTTTTGAACAATCTTTTGTCACCATGCTCAGGTTGAAGATGGTTTTTTTTATCCAGGCTTTTCATAACATCTAATCTACTATCTGAACCATCAAGACCTCCAAGTTTAGTTGACTTTTTCCCTTACTACTCTCTCTCGATATTCCTCCAACAACAACTTTCTTAAGAATGATATTTTTCTTAGCCTCGTCAGAAGTGGCACATTTCTCATCAAATTTGCTCCTTCCACTCTTAGATTTTCCCTCATACGATATCATGTGATCTAATTCAAATGAAGAATCAGAAATATTGTTCATAGTTTTATCTAAGTCAGATCTAGAACTGCTACTATTGTCTTTAGATAAGAACCTTTGCATGACTTCTCTGAGTGAGACCCATTAACTTGAAATGATTGGCAGTTCTTCTTTCTTCATTTTGACATTGCTCTAAAGTATGTGTTTGTTTTTAAGGGACCCAGATACTTTGGAAGAGCTTTAATTTGTAGCAAAATGATGTACATTTATCTGTGATACTGTTTTAGAGGATTTGTAATACTGTTTTGACAAAAAAAATTAAAGATTGCCATTTTATGCTAAAGAGATGACTTCAAACAGGTAAAATCCATCGTACGCAGTGCAAAGTGACTGGTCTTGACCGTCTCGTCGAGACCATTCTGAAAACATATTATAATAAAAATTCTGAGCACGTGTGCGAATTCTATATTCATTTCTATTGTGATACTGTTTTGCATAATACAGTATCAAACAATACACATGACTATGTTACCATGTTTTTATTTTTGATACTGTTTAATAGTCATGGGTGTTGTTTGATACTATATTATGCAAAACAGTATCATGGATTAAAACATGGATTAAAACAGTATCAAAATTCCTAATGCACATTACCTAAATAAAATAATATCATGGATTAAAATAATATCATAGACAAAACTAAGACATTCAAACAGTATCACATGTTCAAATTTTGCCATAATTAAACAATATCATTGATTAAAACTAAAACATTCAAACAGTATCATTGATAAAAATCATTCTAACACTCAGGTTTTCTGTGATACTGTTTTCTATAATACAGTATCAAACAACACACATGACTAACAATGTTCTTTGTGATATTGTTTTTCTATAATACAGTATCAAACATCATGTTCTCTTTTAACAATGAGATCTTCTTGCCACTTCCTCAGCCCATAGTCATAACTTTGGAGGACATCATGCTCTCTTTTAATTCTCTTTTTGCAACAGAGATCATTCACTAGCAAATGTCCATGATGGTTATATAACTGAATAATTTTCTTACCTTGTTGTGCTTTCTCTTTACTAACAAATATCCATAATGCCAATTGTTCCACAATATATATCCAGGATAGTAATGCATCTAAATCAAGCACGACATTATTGTTCTCATAGCAGACACAAAATGAAGTTTCTGAAAATTAGTTGCCTCAGATTTTGACTTTTCTTCCAACATCTTGATTGCAGCATTTAAATCCAATAGTTTCCAAGAACAATTAAGAAATATTTCAACCCAATCATTATCCACTCTATCGGGTATAAACGACTGCAATATCAGGTATAAACGACTGTAGATGGCTCAGATTTTACTATAGGAAATTTAAAAGTAATATTGCGCCGTAGAAGCACTTGCCGGAGGTCGCTGGAAGTTGTCGGAGGTGTAGGAGGTTGTCGTCGGAGGTGAAGGAAGTTTGTGGAATTGGAAGATTGTGCCAATGGAAAATATGGTTAAAAAGGGTGATTTTGAAATTAATTTAAAATAGTGATGTAAAGTATGACTTAATCACAATTTTAAAAAACGTTTTGACCTAATTTGAAACAAGTTATGTGAAGATGACTTATTGGCAATTTTTTCAAAAAAAAAAAAAATCAAAATCGGGTCAGCCCAACTATCCCGTGGGCTGGATAGGCCGGCCATCTTGGCCCGATTTTATTTGGGCCAGGGCTAGCCCAACCCAAGAAGGTGGATTATATGGCCGGCCCAATTTTGCCACCTCTATGTGTAAGAAACAAAACAATATCGTGATACAAAAGTTGTTGTATTTATCGTATATAATACTAAATATTACACTTCGTTTTTTGCAAGAAAAAGAAAAAAAATAAACAATCAATGTGTTAAACCAATTAAAGAAAACAAATTCTTATGCATCATTCAGGCCTCGCTAAATTTATGGCGAATGTTACCACCCGATTTTTATAAGGCCTCCACGTCAGCAAATGTCCAGTAAAAGTCTCATCTAGGCTTAATTCAGGCCTCGCTAAAGCCTTATAGGCCCAGCGAGGGCCTTCTAGATTTATAAAGGTCCCATAGACCCGATGAAGGCCTCGAGGGCCCAGCAAGGGCCTTGTAAATTTTCAGAAGGCCTCGGAGGCTCATTGAACATTTTAGCATTCATGAATCAGAGTATTGCGATGCCCATGAAGGGCCTCGATACTCATGGCCGACCCAGAGAGCCTCATCGGGCTTCGTACTTATTATAGTCCACATATAATCAGATATTTTGGGACAGCTAAGAGGATATCTCAGGGAAGATTGTATTTGATAGTCACAAGGAAATCATATCCCAATCCAATAAAATCAACAACATAATCTTAGAGATTGAGAGAGATTAGGATGCAATCTCGGAAGATCACGGCGAGATTGGAACCTACCTTATCTGATAAGGAAAGAGAATCCCAATCAGAATTCTAATTGATCGCTTCCCTAAATCAATTAGGATTCTCCCCCTATAAATATCAGACTCCGATTACTTCAAGGTACGCACGATTTTGATTACGCATTCTTTTATGACATTTTTTTTTATGCTTAAAATCTCACCCTAAACTCTGATCAAATCTCTGTCTGTTTGTCCATCCCACACCCAATTATTTTCACCTCCAGTATATCATCCATATACCGGCAGTTGACTTGATCGTTGGAGTGCCAACGATCGCCGGACTCATTTTCTCTGAAGATTTTGGTGTCTAACGATTGTATTAGTGTGCAGGTAACATACGAGTTGACAGATGAGTGATCGAAGATCTGTTGACACTTGAACGTTGCAGATTCCGATGTCAACAAAGAAACTTACCAAATATGGAGAAAATGTGTACGTGATTGTTCATAATAATTGCTGTGTTCTCTCACATGAATTCTCAATTAATTGTTTTCGATATTTGACTATTTATTTTAACCTTTAAATGTTTACTACACTTAGACTAGGTCCCGAGTGCACATTTAAGTAAAGGTTGAGTACATGTTCGGTACAATATTCCCTTAAATACGAGTATTGTTGAAAAATGTTTCGTTATTATTATTATTTTTATTGTTTACAATTAAAATATAACGATTTATTATATCTATCCATCACACCTAACTTATTATATTGTTGCATCACTATAATAAAGTATTAACAATAAATATTATTCAACTATTTTTTTTTAAAATTAACTATATTATGCAATTTTTATTTTTAGTAAGAAAATACACAAGAGAATTTTTAATTTTTAATCCAAAAAAGAAAAGAAAAGAAAAGAAATTGAGTGTCCTTAGGGAGAGTTCAATTCCAAAACTAAACAGCTAATAGCCTACACTATGTGTGTGCGGTGTGCCTCTGCCATAGGAAATTAATATTCAATACTCTAACTTAAAAATTATATTTCTTATTTATATTTGTAGCTAAAATATTGAGAAAAATACGGCGTTTCTTTGCTAATAAGACTAAATGTATTGACACTACATTTTTTTACAAGTGCATTTTATTGCATAAAATGTCCATAACTTTTACTCATTGTCATTATGTTTCTAACGTTTTTTTCATCGCGTTTTTATTTCTCAACTTTTCATTATTTAGGACATTTTGTCTTTGATAATAGTTTGTATTCAAAATTCGATTAAAAGAGCATAAAAAGACTTATTTATCCTTTGTATATTTAAATAAGTAAACAAAAAAACAAAATTGTGACTAAAGGTTTTTTCATTATTTTAAAGAACGCTATCATAATTTTTAGACAAAAATTGTTATTTGAGATAAAATATGCTAATTAATGAAAGGTTAAAATAATAATACGATGAAAAAAAATTTAAAAACATAAATGTAACATTAAATAAATATTAATGACCTTTAGTGCACAATTAAAATGTTGTATCAATATAATTACTCAAAAAGTAATTCTACAACTACACAAAAGGAAAATTGGTGCAAATGGTTGCTAACGTATGTCTTCGTGCATTTTTGGTCCTCAATTTTTTTTTTTTAGCTGAGAGGTCCCGAAGCTATACTTGTAGACAAATGGTTTTGTTGGACAAAATCTATCTAAAATGTTCATTAATTTTGCATGTAGTTTACACTCTCCTAATTTATCAATTTAAAAATAAATAATAATAAACAAAATTCTTGAAAAAAAATTAGAAAATAATAAAAAAAAGAATCATTTTCTTGCGAATCTCACACATACAATGCCCTCCGACGACATATTTTTAAACTTCAACATTAAAGAAGCTCATATATAGATAGGGGGAATACATTCATTGCATGCTAAAGCTCTATCAACTTAGTTTCTTTGAATTAATGGTATATTATTTAGATGTCTAAAGGTCAATTATATTAATTGATGATGCTAACAATAGCTTTAATCTCTATTTTAGTCTTCTATATAATGTTTGCATTGTGGCTTTCATTTATCTCAACAAGTTAATTTCAAGATTAGCTTATAATTAGTTCTTGAAATGGCTTATGGAGGTTTCACAATATGGATTATGATATCCTTTGTAGTATCAATAATTATGAAATCCCAAAATTTGGTTAATGGTCAACAACAAGTTCCTTGCTTATTTCTCATGGGAGATTCACTCTTTGATAATGGCAATAATAATTTACTTGTCACAGCAGCAAAGGCTAATTATCCACCTTATGGAATTGATTATCCACATGGTCCCACTGGCAGATTCTCCAACGGTCGAAATATTGCAGATTTCTTGGGTAACTTTTCATTTCTTCTCTATTTAATTTTAGTTTGTTTGGTCAGGCCAACTCTACAATACTCGAAAATATTATATATATATTTTTTTTCTAAACTACGCAGGAGAATTCTTAGGTTTTGACAAGCCCATTTCTCCGTTTGTAACTGCAAAAGGCTCGAATATCCTAAAAGGTGTAAATTATGCATCAGGCGGAGCAGGAATTCTCGACGACTCTGGAAGCCGACAGGTAATTAATAAGAATGAGTGCTTATCATCAACCCTCTATTTGGGAAAGCTAAAAAAGTTATTAAAAAGTTGAACTTAAAAAGTCAACAATTACTTTTAATTACATATTTTATGAGACTCATAATTTTTAGGGATTTTGGCGCAAATGGTCCCTAACCTTTGCTCTTAGTGTGGAATTGGTCCCTAACGTTTATTTTTTGGCAAACAAGTCCCTAACCTATGTGTTTTGGTGCAAAATTGGTCCTTATGACAAATATGCCCTTGGTTTTAATTAGAATAAATTGTATGTATATTTCTAATAATTACAAAATGTGCAAATAAGTCCAATACTTTTATTTTTATAAAAAAATTAAAGAAAATTGATGAATTTTTTTTTTTTTTGGAATTAACACTTTAGTAATAAACATGTCAAATAAAATTATTATTTTTATTATTAAGTAATTATATTATTTAAAGAGGGAGAATCACTGGGAGAAAAGAGAAATCATTTTTCGCCCTCCTTACTTATAAAATTTTTTATCTCTCTTTACTTTAAAAATTAAGTTAAATAAATAACAAAATGACGTATATAATTTTATGACATTGAATTAATCTTATTACATTTTTATTTAACATAAAAATACTAATAAAAATTAATTTACACATTATGTGTTTTATTTTTGAACAAAAATAAAACGATAAATTAAAATATGAAGAATATAATTGTATTTCTAGTATTTGTAGTTAATAAACATATAACTCAATTAAATAAAAGTATTTGAATATCAAGTTTGTGACAAAGTTATTTTTTATACAACAATAAAATAAAAGTTTAAATTTTAAATAATATAATTACTTAATAATAAAATAATAATTTTATTTAACATATTTATTACTAAAGTGTTAATTTCAAAAAAAAAAAAAAAACTCATTAGTTTTCTTGATTTTTTTTATAAAAAATAAAAGTATTGGACTTATTTGCACATTTTGTAATGATTAGGAATCAATATACAATTTCTTCTAATTAAAATAAGGGTATATTTGTCTTTTTATCACATAAGGACCAATTTTGCACCAAAACACATAGGTTAGGGACTTGTTTGCCAAAATTTAAACGTTAGGGACCAATTCCACACTAAGAGCAAAGGTTATGGACCATTTGCGCCAAAATCCCTAATTTTTATCAACTTTTCAAATACACATTTAATTAAAAATCGCATTTTCACCAACGGAAATTTATCAATGGATTATTTCGTTGGTAATCAGCAACGGATTATCTGTTGGTAAAAGTGATGACCTTTCAACTACTGTAATTAGCGACGACTTTTCCGTTGGCAAAGGTAATAGTTTTTCACCAACGAATTTTCACATATCCATTGGTGAAATAGTGAATCAGATCACCAACGACAATTCCATTGGTGATATTAATTAATTTTGAAAACAAAAATATAATTCGACCTTTCACCAACAGATATTCCGTTGGGGAAAAGTGAATCTTATCACAAACGGAAATTCCGTTGGTGATATTAATTAATTTTGAAAACCAAAAAATAATTCAACCTTTCACCAACGGAATATCCGTTGGCCGTTGGTGAAGAGTAAATCTTATCACCAATGGAAATTCCGTTGGTGATATTAATTAATTTTGAAAACCAAAAAATAATTCGACCTTTCACCAATGGAATATCCGTTGGGGAAGAGTGAATCTTATCACCAACGAGAATTCCATTGGTGATATTACTTAATTTTGAAAACTAAAAAATAATTCGACATTTCACCAACGGAATATCCGTTGGTGAAAAGTTAGTCATATTACCTATGGAAATTCTGTTGGTGATATTACCTTTCACCAACGGAATATCCGTTGGGGAATAGTGAATCTTATCACCAACAGAAATTCCATAGGTGATATTAATTAATTTTAAAGACCAAAAAATATTTCGACTTTTCACTTACGGAATATCCGTTGATGAAGAGTGGTTCATATTACTTACGAAATATCCGTTGGTGAAAAGTGGTTCATATAAAAATATTTCAAGCAATGTGATATTTTATGTTTAAGTGTTAACACAATGTGGAATTTGATTTTTCACTAATATTTATTATGTACTTTATAAGCAATTATAAAAAATGTTGCTCATTGAACTAATATATATTATAAAAACAAATATAATTACAAGAATTCATTTGTCTCCAATGGTTTGGTTGTAACTTCACAACTCTTAGGTCAAAGATTCAAATCACGTTATATTCATTCTAAATTAAAAAAATAATAAAAATACTTGACAAAGCTTAGTAGATCGGGTCAGGCCTTTGATGGGTCGAGTTTCAAATCCATAATTAGCAAATTGGGTCAGGGGTCCACCAAGTATATAAAATTAATTTTTTTAATTATTAAAAATTTGCACTATTACCTACGGAATTTCCGTTGGTAATAGTACTCGTCATTTCTGTTGCTATTTTGAAGGTCGATGAAAGTTACCAACGGAAATTCTGTTGGTAAAAGCGTGTGTCAATTACCAACGAAAATTCCGTAGGTAAAGGGTTTGGACATTACCAACAAAAATTCCGTTGGTAATAGTTTGTGTCATTACCAACGGAAATTCTGTAGGTAATGGCACACGCTTTTACCAACGGATATTTCGTTTGTGAAGATCACCAACCGAAATTCCGTTGGTAACTTTCAGCTACCCTCAAAATAGCAATGAAAATTCTATTGCAAATAATCCGTTGGTAGCGACTATTAAGCACGGATATCGTGGCTTCAGCAACAGAAAATCTGTTTTTGAAGCCACGGTTTTTGGTAGTTTATCAAAATCATTGTTTCATGTGTTTTAATAGATAGGTGTGTAGTCCCGATTCTAATTTCTATTATCAGATGTTACAATTAGGTGTGTGCATGCACGCGTGTATTTATAACAAAAAATAATGACGATTTATGGTGTTTTCATTCATATAGGGCGATCGTTTCAGCTTGAACCGGCAGTTGCAAAACCAACGAACCACAATTTTGCGCCTTGCTCTTTTACTTGGAAGTATGGATCAAGCCAAAGAGCATCTGAGGAAGTGCTTGTACACAATTAATATAGGCAACAACGACTACCTTAACAACTACTACTTGCCACAATTTTACTCGACAAGTAGATTATATACACAGCAACAGTTTGCTGATTTATTGATTCGACAATATTCCCAACAACTAAGGGTCAGTTTGCCATTTTCTATTAAAAGCTTGTTTGGTGGAGTTTAAAAGTCTGTTAAAAAGTTGAAGTTAACATGGGACCCACAACTTTATTAACTTTTCAACTACACATTTCATCAACTTTTTATTAAAATCGTTACAAAATAACTTCACCAAACAAGCGCTAATTAAATTTCATTATTATGTACACTAACTAGTGGCTATTCTATTTGGTGCTAGACATTGTACAATTATGAAGCAAGAAAAATAGCAATTTTTGGAATTGGTCTAATAGGTTGTGTTCCAGCAGTGTTGGCCATGTATCCTCCTACAAATGGATCTACATGTGTTGATTCTATAAATGGTGCAGTTCAATTATTTAATAACATGTTGAAGACACTTGTAGACGATCTCAATAATGATCTACCTAATGCAAAATTCATCTACATAAACAGTTCCAGCATTTCGTCGGGCGATCCATCCGCTCTCGGTACGTAATGTCTCGACCGTTGAAGATATAAATATAAACGAGTGTATAATGTTAAATGCAATTATTTCAGGTATTAAAGTTGCCAATGCTTCATGCTGCATAGTATCAACAACCATTGCTAAGGGACAGTGTGCTCCTGGAAAAGTTCCATGTGGCAACCGGAGTGAATACATATTCTACGATGATATTCATCCTGTGGAGATTTTTAACGAGCTCACTGCAGCAAGAGCATACAATGCGACTTCACCAACTGATTCCTACCCAATGGATATTCGACGTCTTGTTCAACAATAATAATATGTTCGACTGGCTAAGACAATAAACAATCCAATGTATCTCTTCTTTAATAATCTCTTGTAGCTAGTGTCCGACCCAACATACTCAATATGTTGTCACACACATGTACCCATTTTATAACTATGATAATAATTATATTTGGTTACATTGTCCTTAAATCCGTACTTTATAAACTATTTTGGGGTAAATAGCACAAAACGTCCCTACCTATTGAGGGTATTGTGGAAAACGTCCCTACCTTCAAATTTTTGGCATTTTTGCCCTTACCTACTGGATTTCTTGCGCAAAAGGTCCTTCAGTCCAAAATCATAGGGGTAAATTAGTCCAACCACTTTTTTTACATATATATTACTTCTTTTAAAATTGGGGGGCTTTCCATGCAATTTCCAAAATTGTTGATTTTGTGTGTTTTGCAGTTTATAGACGTTTGCTATAGGGTCAAGGTGGAGAGAAAAAAGTCAAGAGGCAGTAGCATAAGGAAGATATTCTCCAGTGGGCCTACTTCATCGTCCGATGTGGGGAATCCGATGTCGACGATTCGGGAACGAACAATTTTGAATGGGATTACGGGTATGGTGGTGCCGGGGAAAATCCTAGCCATCCTTGGCCCCTCCGGCAGCGGCAAATCGACGCTCTTGAATGCACTGGCAGGCAGGATCCACCACAGCCGCGGTCTCACCGGAACAATACTCTCTAACAACCAGAAATTTACAAAACCGATTCTGAAAAGAACCGGTTTTGTAGCCCAAGATGATGTTCTCTACCCTCACTTAACAGTCCGAGAAACCTTAATTTTCTGCTCACTTTTAAGATTACCCAATTCATTATCAAAGAAGAAGAAGATTTCAATCGCAGAATCGGTTATTTCTGAACTGGGTTTGATGAAATGTGAAAATACAGTGATAGGAAACAGCTTTTTACATGGGATTTCAGGCGGGGAAAGAAAAAGGGTAAGTATAGGACACGAAATGCTGATAAACCCTAGCTTGTTAATTCTGGACGAGCCCACTTCAGGTTTGGACTCCACGGCAGCGTTCCGGCTGGTGGCGACGCTGTCAGCGTTGGCCAAGAAGGGGAAGATGATAGTGACGTCAGTACACCAGCCGTCGAGCACAGTTTCCGATGCTATTTGAGAAAGCCCATCTTGTTGTACACTGCCCATCACTTCTTCAAGCTGTTCAAGCTTCTGCGCAACCTCAGCCATGTCGGATGACTTTAGATTTGGGGACGGGGGTCTGCTGTGCAATTTTGGAAATTGCATGGGAAGCCCCCTAATTTTAAAAGAAGTAATATATATGTGAAAAAAGTGGTTGGACTAATTTACCCCTATGATTTTGGACTGAAGGACCTTTTGCGCAAGAAATCCAGTAGGTAAGGGCAAAAATGCCAAAAATTTGAAGGTAGGGACGTTTTCCACAATACCCTCAATAGGTAGGGACGTTTTGTGCTATTTACCCACTATTTTGTATATAGTCCATTTGAAGCCAATATATGCAAACTTTACATACACGGGAAAGGAAGTAAGGAAAAAAATAAAACACACGTAGTGATTGATTTCCTAGGAAGTTGACAAAAATAGCATTGAGGTAGGTCATGTAACGATTGCAACAGTATTTGAACTTTCAATTTTAATTGTCGTGACCCGAATTTCCATTTAATTTATATGTATTTACTAAATTATGCTATTAAATTTTGGAAATAGTAAAATAATGTCCCAAATAGCTCTATTGTCATTTTAAAAACGGTTTTCAAATTGTTTGTATAACTGTACACAAGGTATATATATCTTATTAATATATAAAAGTAGGAAGTTGTCAAATTTTTTGCCAAGTTCTCCTCCCAAATATTCATTAATTAATGATAATTAATAATTAGTAAATAAAATGGGTAAATTACACGAATGATCCGTATTCTTTTAAGTTTGTAACAATATCATCCTCATTTAATTTTTTTAGCAGATATCATCCACATCCTTCCATTTATTCATAGAAATTGTCCCCAAATGACTATTTTGACAATTTTTCTCCTGACTTAATAGAAAAATGAAAAATTATAATTAAGACCCTAGCCTTTTCAAAGTACAAATAAATTATAAACATTTATAGATTTTTTTTATAGATTTTCATTTAAAATAATAAAAAATATTTAATTAAGTCTCAAACCTTCTAATTATGTTCATCAAAAAGACATTTATAGTGTCTACATATTTCGTCCAGTGGTCCATTAATTGATAAAAAAAATTATACATGTGATCTAAATTTGAGCAATTTAACAAGGACAAAATATTTTATTATATTATATTATTCAAAATAATTTAAAAAAAAAACCAAACCCCACTTCATCTTCCCCACCCCCACCCACACCCACACCCCCACCCCCACCCCCACCCCTGTGTGGACAGGGTTATCTGCCTCCGACTCGGAGTTTGACGATGGTGTTTCATTTCTTTTCACACTGTTCAAGTCGTTATTTCGTCCTTGCCTGAATCGACTCGGTCCCAGAATTCTCCCACCCAGATCTTTCACGGGTTCAACAGGATAAAAAAATATCCTAATCGAGTTGACTTTTTGAGACCTGATGCTCGAGAAGGGCACCACGATTAAATGGGTGGTAAGATTTGGAAGGCCATGAAGAGTTGTGTAATTTTAAGGTTCAGAAATAGTGGCATTGGTTTGGAAGGAATTGTGGATTTTAATAATAATGGTGGCACCGGATGGGGTCTGGAAATGCGTGTTATATGGACTATAAGTTCTTTGATCGTGATTGTGTTGGCCGAAATAATAATGGTGGCGCCAGAGGTGGTCTGATAGTGATTGTGTTGACAGGAATACTGACGGAAAAATCGTTAGAGGTGATCCTCCAGTTCACCGTGGCCTCCAAGACCACCTTGTACGTTGGGCTCGCCAGTGACACCTTCTCCGACATTGGTCAGAATCTTCTACTATATTGTCATCAACAGCGTGGGATGGATGGGTTGGTAAGGATGGGTTGGTAAAAATGATCCCTCTTTGGGGTTTGGGGTTTTTTTTTTTTTTTAATGAAAATCTGTAAAAAAAAATTAAAAACGTTTATGATTTATTTGTACTTTTGAAAAGGTTAGGGTCTTAATTGCAATTTCTTTTTTTTTTTCTATCATTTTAATTTATTTAAGTCAGAGAAAAAAATTGTCAAAAAATTCATTTGGGGACCATCTCTACGAAAAAATGGAAGGATAATAATAATATCTGCTAAAAAAAATTGAATGTGGATGTGATTGTTACAAACCTAAAAGAATGGAGACCATTAGTGTAATTAGCTCTAAATAAAATACTTTAATAAAACCATCTATTTGATTTATTTTTCATAATAATTAATTAATAGTTAACTAACTAACTACACAAGTTGTAATGTGAAATAAAAATAGGTCAATCTCATTTACAATATTAATTATGTGAAACACGATTTGCAATGCCAAATAAATTTAAGTCAACTATTATAATTTCAATAAGTGTTTTGTTAAATATTTAATTTACATAGACATTGAACATCATGCAACTATTATGGTTAATATAATAAAATAATAATAATGATAGTAGAATTGAAGAATGATGATCTATTCCAATTTTGAAAATAAAATAAGGTCAATTTGAGATATTTTTAAAAAAAAACATCCAATTCGTTTTTGCACTTAATGGGATGATTAGTTTTAGTATCTTATTAATATATAAAAGTAAAATAGATGAGAGAAAAATATTGCCAAGTTTCCCTTCAAAAGTTTTTTCCCCCACGATACAATAAAATAATAGTAATAGAAAATTAATAATAATTGTGAGTTTACAGTTCCAATGAATTGAACTATAAACAATATAATTTTTTTTGGGTTTAGGTAAATACAATATTCTATTGTTAATAACTTTGATGTAATAATAATATTAATAAAATATTAATGATAATCGAGGTGTTCACAATTTCTAATGCACCCCTCATATCCTATATGATTTTTTTTTTGGTTTGGGTATGCATAATTTTCTGTTTTTAATAATGTAGACCTTAGAATCTGCACTATCAGCGTGTCAACAGATTTCTAATCAATCCTCTGCCAGCATGTATGTTATCTATACACTATGAAAATCATTAGGCACCAAGATCACTGGAGAAAAAGAGTACGACAATCGTTGGTATTCCAATGATCAAGTCAGCTACTGGTGTATAGAGTAATATGTATATACGGGGGAGAGTATTTGCATGTAGGAGAGACAAGTAGCAAAAAATTGAGCAAAGCTTAAGGGTGAGAATAATGCGTACCTTAGAACAATCAGAGATGTTGTATTTATAGCTTCAGGGTTCTAATTGATTTAGGTAGACAATCAATTAGATCTTTGATGAAATCCTCTTTCCTTATGGGATAAAGGGTAAACGCAATCTCCTAGATTTTAGTCCTTATTTGAGCTGATTCGCAATATTGTGCTACCTAATTATTAGGAGACTGAGATTTGGTTTCTTTGTAAGAATCTGTGTAATAATTAAATACAATATTTCTTTAAATATCTCCTTGGTCATTCCAAGTACCAGACTGCCCGCGAACTAAGACAGATTCAGTTACCGGCGAAGTGCCCAAGGTCGGTCATGAGTGTCAAGGCTCTTCATAGATTTTCCTATACATGATTCAAGGATGCTAGGATGTTAGCGGGCCTTCGAGGCCTTATATGAATTCACCAAGTCCTTGCTGGGCTCCACGAAGCCTTTGTTGATGTGGAGGCCTAACCAAATTTGGGTGATAACAATAGTCCTCCAAGTCCAAGTCTATTATTTATGGTAAGCGTGGGACTTTTAAGAAAAATAATATTAATAAAAATTAAACGGTGTCCTGTTTTGAATTGTGGGATGGAGTTCTTCTCACTGGAGCACATGCATTTGATGACGAAATAGTTAAGTACAGTCCCCTAAGCTCGACACCGAACTATTCATAGTAGGTAAGGGCTTTAGTGGTGTTAGTCGCATGTGACGTGGAACTTGTTGGTTTGTGGTCGTTGGGATTCTGACCTAGCCGTCAATCAGCGCTGTCACTGTGGACAGGCAATGATGAGGTGAAGCTTCAGTGTCATTAATGTTGCACGCAGGTGAAGGGCGTTTGGGGGCACGAGTGGCGCGCATACGCTGTCTACATTAATGGCTTTTGAATATGTTTCACGCTTTTTAGCCTGCTTGTGCCATGTGTTCACATTATGGACGGCTCTGTACGCATGATTTGAAATCGACGGCTATGATGAAGGGCCCTCGTCTATATAAGCCTGATGCCCCCGCTCCCCCTCCCCCTTTGCAACCCTTAGCTTGTTCATTTTGCCTTCCAAACTTCTGAGATTTCTGGAAAAAAAGAGAGCACAGAGATAGAAGTTTCCAGCGAGTAGGGACTCTGATTTGTTGTTCGTTGGGTGTGTTAGGTAATGTTGTAGAGTTTGTTTGTGTTATTTCTATCTCTCCATTGTGTTTTTCCCAACTCCGTGTTTCATTGGGTATTTTCCCAAAACTTCCGTTTCGGTCGTTCGTCCTTCCATCTTCTCCGACCACTTCACGACTTTTATCACTTGAACAAAAAGAAAACCAACAATGTCGTCTGAAAATGATGACTTACAGAATCGGTTGGCTTCTGGTACCAATTTGACAATAAGGGGCGAGGTTTCTTCCTCGTCAGAAACATCAGAAGAAACAATGGGCAAAGTTCCAACTTCACCAGAAATATGAGAAGAGGTTCAGCAAAGGCCAATTGTGGCATATCCAACCCCGACGTCCATGAGCATGAGGAAAATAACTTCCAGAAACCTACCGAAGGCGAAGGCCAAGAAAAGGCTGCGAGGTAAAAGGGATGCCCAGGCTTCTCGACAATTAGACGAGGAGTTGACAAGATCAGCCACGGCTTCGATGGTTCGTTCAAAGATTATAGGGGCAGACTTGGAAACTATCAGAATTGGTTACACGGTCCCTGACTCTATTGTACTTAGGGCTCCTAGCCCAGAAGAGAGGACTAACGACCCACCAAATGGGTTTATCGCAATCTACAAACCAGTGATACAGTAGGGCCTTTAGCTAGCAATGCATCATTTCTTTCGTGAGGTTCAACGAGACTTCAATTTAGCTCCTTGTCAGATAACACCGAATGGATAGGGCCAGATGGTGGCAGCATTTCTGTTGTGGAGGATCGCCGAGGTTAGAGGTGACTTACCCTCCAGAGAATTTGAATCAATCTACCGATCTTGTAAGTTCGGAAGTTAGTTCAACATGTCTCCCAGGCGGGGAAAAAATGGAGAACCGCCACTGACAGCCCCAAAAAAGTCCACAACTGGAAGGAGAGCTTCTTTTTACAGAAGGAGAGTGGAAGTTTTGGTCTGAAGATCCCTTCCCAGTGTGTCCATTTTTCGTCATTTCGGAGAACATGGTATATTTTGCTTCTCTTGTGTGATTTATCAATCTTGTTGACCTAACTTAATGCTTTGATTGTCTTTGCAGATTGTGGAAAGCTGCTGATCCCTAAGAGGGAGCAAGGAGAACTGAGGTTGAAATGGGCAAAAGTTCACGCACTTGACATTGACTTCAGGAGTTTAGTAACCTGCTCAAGGATCACAACTTACTAATTCGTTTTGGACTAATGGGTAAGCCTCATGACCTGAATCGTGTAAGAGTTGTGTCAATAGTTATTCTTGACATTCTGAACCTTTGTTATTATTGCAGTTGCTTTCACATTCAAGCTCATCCCCACCATTAACCTTGATGAGGGCGAAGATGAATCAAGCGTCGTGGCTCGGCCTTTGTCGCAAGAGATTCGGGCTGCGATACGTCTTCGAGAGGTAC
Organism: Forsythia viridissima; assembly: GCA_030279155.1. Taxonomy (NCBI): domain Eukaryota; kingdom Viridiplantae; phylum Streptophyta; class Magnoliopsida; order Lamiales; family Oleaceae; genus Forsythia; species Forsythia viridissima. The sequence continues at coordinate 27,848,013 of CM059039.1, forward strand.
CTCTCCAAGTCCTACTGCGACGGTCCCATATCTGACTGCCACTCTCCCGCCCTTGCCTCCACTCTTGCCCCTGCCCCTACCTCTACCTTCGCATCCTATCCCCCAACAAAACAAGGAGAAGAAGATCATAGAAGGGACAGACGAAGCCCTTGGCCAGAAGAGAAAGGCTACAAAGGCCGGGAAGGGACTGATGAATGATGCTCATGAGATGAAGTGTACTGAGGAGGGTTGCCAAACTTCATCGAACCCCACCGAAGGAGCTGATGATGCTAGGAATTCTTCTTCATCATCCGAACGACTGGAGCACATGAGCATAAGTTCTTGCCATGAGGAACTCGATCCTACAGTGATAGAGATGCTTCTGGCACCACCTACAATTACAGCGGCGAGTGTCCACATGTATTGGACCTCGGCGTAGGAGAAAGCCGATGAGAAGGCTTACATGGATGAGCTCCTACAACTAGTGGAGATGAATGCAGCTTGAGGGCTAATTTTGAACAAGAAAGTGTACAACTCCCTCGCAGGCTTTGAGGGCAAGTTTAGCAAGGATGAGGCCAACTCCAAGAAGCTCGAAGAGGATCTGAAGGCGAAGAGTTCCGAGAATGCCCAGTTGGGTTCGGAGAACAGGGCCTTCGATTCAAATTGGATGCTTTGGTGGCTGTCGAGGTTGACTTGAAGGTCACACTCAAGGCTGCAATGGAGAACTTGAGACAAGTATGGAGCCAAAAAAGGCAGGCCAAAGATGCACAGAAATTGGCCAAGGACCGTGCGGTTGCTGCTGAAAATAAGGTTTCCTCAGTGAACCGCGACTTCTATGCTATGGTTGCTGAGAAGGAGAGGCAGCTATCCGAGGCAAATGGAGAGCTGGTAGGGGCGGAGGCAAATGTTGTGAGGTCCTACAAGAAGAAGTTCCCAAACACACCCGAGTACTTATGCCTTTTTTCTCAATATCTAAGCTTATTTGTCTTTTATCTCTTAGGGTCCCGAATCCTACTATGGTATAGTGTATGGGTTCAAATATTAGTATGATCAATAACAATCACACCATCTAGTGCAAGTGGGTCCGTTGTCGCCTATCAAGACTTAAGATATCACAATTGTATCAGGTAGTGCTCTAATCTAATTGGTATGCACTATCGGTAGGGTTGTTGCAAGAATCTGCTTTTGAAATTTCTTCATCCACGAAATCTTCAATGTTGTCTTTTTCTTTTCCTTTTGCTTTACTGTCCAAATCTTTGTAGAGTTTACAGCTGTGATATTTTCCAAGGCTGGATTTTAACGATGAACACGTGTCAATCATAACTGTCTGGAGTGTTTAACAGGTTGTAGAAGTTCTTTTCAAAAACACATAATGTTTTTATTCTTTCTGGTGAAATTTTTGAACCTATCTTACTGGTCATTAAAATAAACCTTGAAGAATGATTTATTTTAACTTTTGATTCTCCATTGAAAGTTTTCAATCCTGTAAGTATCATCTGAAAGGATAGTGATCTCCAATCTCTTAAGATTGATTCATTAACACAAGTTGATTGTCCTTCATTTGGTCTGTCCAAATAGATTTGCTGTGTGCTTTTGATCTGGATATGGTGGTATCCTCTGAAAAGTCTGTTATCAGTATCCCAAAATGGAATAGTGTTGTTGAACTTCAAAATCATTTGATGATCCTGGTCTTTGATAACATATTTCTTAAAATCTTTGAGGAATTGTAAGAGACGACTATCGATCATTTTAACTTCTTCGAAATCTGGTCCTGGAATAACCATCTTAATTAATCCACAGTGAAAAGCTGTTTTAACCAAAGTTGGATCTGATCTTTCCAGAAAAATGAACTGTCTGAACTTCTTATCTAGGGATCCTAGATAGTTTTTCTCAGGGGCTGTTTCTCCCACTGTTCTCGCTTCTTCTTCTAATGTAATGAAATCTTGTAACCTTATATCATTGATAATAAGATCCTCTTTTGTGGTAGGAATTTTTCCTAAACTTTTGAATTGATCTGGTATATTTTTTGAGATGGTTTGGGTTACATCTTTGTAGGACATAGCTCTGAAGTGAAGGTTTTCACTATAAGGTGGTCTAAATGTAGGCATTCTGGGTCTGGCCCTGATGTCTCTTTGTAAATAGTTTGAGCTGAAAACAAGTTGGCTATGGTCAAAGAGTTGTTTGAAAGGTATTGGGCTTTGTGGCCTTTGGACTGATAAAAATCATTAAAGGCTGCTTGGGCTTCGGTGTATGTTTTGAAGCTTTTGTGTTTGATGGGTTTTCATTTGACTAAAGGTTCAACTTGTTCCCAATTTGTATAGAAACCTTTGTTTGGTCCATCAAAAATTACGTAGAATTTTCTTCCTGGAACCATTTCATTTATGCCAACAAGTGGCTGTACTTCTGTTAATGGGTTTTGAATACCCTATTGTCCTTTCGGACTAGAAGTTGGGTTTGGAATACCTTCTTATTCTTTCGAACTTGTACCTGTATAAAAATCTTTGCTTGAATGCACTGTATGTTTAGTCTCTCCAGTGATCCTGTCACTTTCGATAATGGATGTAAACCCAGCTGTATTAGCTTTGCCTTCTGTTAAGGGTGTATTTTTTGGGTTATCATTCCCCCCTTGAAAAACAGAAGTTGATGTCGTTTTTTGTTTGAGAAGTATCGATAACTTCTTTTTCATGAATTTGGCCTTTTGCTATTTTGTATATATATCAATTTCATCGGCTTCGATCTGTAATTCAAGATCTTTGATCTGTTTGTCAATGTCTGTCATTATGAACTGTACAAACAAAATTCACGAGTTAGTGAATATGCAAGAAAATTGTCTTTACTTTTGATTATTTCAATGTCAAAATCATAATGGCTAAACCACATTTACCATCTGATAAGTCTTCCCTGTTTGTAATCAGGATGTATTTGCATTTCAGAAAAGATTTGCATAGAATCAGTTCTAACTAAAAATTTATTAGAAATTATATAAAGTCTAAATTTTAAAACAGCTTTTTTCATAGCTAAAATTTCTTTTTCGTTAATGTGGTAATTCTTTTCTAAATCTGTAAATGTTCCTGAAGAATAACTACACAGTTTTTCTTCACCACTGAAACTGTCTTTTGCTTTTAGAACTGTTCCCCAAAACTCTTGTGAGGCATCAGATTTTACAATCATTTTGTCATTAGAGGTATGATGATATAAAGCTGGAAGGGCTTTTATCTTTGATTTGATTTTTTGGACATAAAGGTTGTCTTCGTTGGTCCACTCCCATCTGTAATCCTTTTTCAGTTTTTTCTGTAAAGGGGCTCTCATTTTTGCCAGGTTTGGTATGAAAGATTCGGCATAATTAAGGCAACCTAAAAATCTCATAAGCTGTTTTTGATCTTGTATCTCATTTGGAAAGTTTTGGATGTGGGTAAGGATATGGGGCTTAAGTTTACCTCTTCTTTTTTCTGCTTCTTTTTTAACCATAAAGGCTGGAGAAGAAAAATGTGATTTGCTAGACTCATTGACACCTAGATCAAGTAATTCTTTGATCTGGATAGAGAATTCTTTTCTATCTTTTGGACTGTATGCCATAGCCTTAGCAGGGACAATTTTACTTTTGAATTCATCCAAAAGCTCAATTTTTGCTGTGAAATTTCCCTTGTTGATGTTTGGATCTAAAGGGTTTTCAGAATAACATTTTTCAAAAAGGTTGGCAATTTATTTTCTTTTTGAATTGATTTTGAAAACTTGTAATTCATCTAAAGTGATGAATACGTTTGAATTTTTTGCATTATTCTCCCCCTTTTGAGAGTCAATTTTTTTTGAAATTCATGTTTTGAACATGTCCAAAAAATTTTGATTTTAAAGAATTGTAAGCTAAAACTTCTCTTATTTGAAATCCAAATTCTTTTGTTTTGTAAAGTAAAACTGACTGAATTGATTTCTTGTATAAAAGGGGTGGTATAACTGGTAAAAGTTATTCCCAATTATGAAATTGATTCCTATTTCAAGTTGGTAAACAGTTGGTATTTTGAAATAAAAGGTTTTCAAAACTGAATTGTGGTACCCACAAATTCCAATGTCTAAATTTTTAACAACTTTGGAAGTTGAAATTTCTGAATTATTTGCAATTTTTAATTTTAAAGTTCTTTCTGACAGAACCCAAAATTGTTCATGAATAATCCATTTGCTAGCAATGCAGACAGAATGCTCCAGTGTCAATGTATGCATGAATTGTAAATTTTCTAAATCCTTCAAAATTTAATTTGATGTGAATGTAGATAGAGTTGGGATTTGTAATGTTACCACTCATTGTCTGAAGATTCTGATTCTGAATAGAATTCTGATTCAGAAGTAAGATAATACAGAGACTCTGTATCACTTGGGTCTTCAATTGAATAGAATCCTTTTTGCTCAAAGATATCAAGCAGTTTCATTCTGTCTTCATTTCCAATTCGTGTTGGGCACTCATTTGCATAGTAACCTGTTTCATTGCATAACCAGCATCTGCAATTTTTCTTTTTCTGTGGACAATTTAAAATCTTGTCATTTTGTTATTTGTTTTTTCCTTTCTTTTTCGAAATTTTTTTGAAAATTTTCTCTATTTTGAAATATTTCTTTTTATAAGGCTTTTTCCATTTTTTGAAAGTATATTTCTTTTTCTTGAATTTCTTTCTTATTGGTTTTTTCTCTTGTTCGCAACCATACTGGCTAGGTATTCTATTAAGGTATTATCACAACAAATCCTAGGATATTTTGCAATAGCAACCTTACCCTGCTTTATCAAACTGTTTTCTTTACATTTTTCAGCAAGAAGATTTCTAGTTAGTGTGATTACAAGACCTAGAGATGCATTAATTTGATTGCACTGTCAAAATCTTCTAAAACCTCATGGTTGAAAGGTTCTGGAAGTTTTCTGATAAATTTTTCATTCAAATTGACCCATTGTGTTGGAGGACAAATGTGAAAGTATTTTGAAAATTCTCATGCATAGTTTTCAAAATAACACATGTTGCAAATTGAAATTTTTTCAAGATGGTTTAAAGCATTTGAAACTTCAATAGTTGTTCTTTCGCTTTTAAAAGCTTCATAAGTTTGTCCAGTAAATTGTTTGTAAATATGTTCAATAATTCTTTTAATAAAACCTGGAATATCAGCTTGAGAATCATTCCAAATTCCATTTTTGATTTCATAGGTAAAGTTTTCTAAAAAAGATCTTACATTACCTCATGTGCTTACGATAACATAATTCCAAGAATTTGTTTCGCTTCTGATGATTTCTTTGTTAACAATCATGGCAACCATGACGTTACTGTACCATGCGTCTATGAGCTTTTCAGGCTTAATAGTGCAATCAAGGTCAAGGATTTTGACTTGGTTTTTCTGTTTCTTTGGAATGAATTCTAAAGAAATAAAATTATTTCTTAGATCTTCATCTCTGGAAGGTTTTGGTCTAGGGACAAAGTCTTCTACTGGTCTTTTTCCATCCTTTTGGATTCTTAGAAGTATCCATGTAATCCTCAGAAGGTTTTGTTTCTGTCTTTGGTTCTCTTAGTTTGATACCTGTTAGGAATCTATCATGAATAATGACATCTTCATCTGAGCTATCACTATCATCTGAACATGGAAAGGTTTGTTCAATTGGTTCGATGTTATCAGGCAGATCACCTACCAATTTGGCTGTAAGAATGGTCTCTTGGTTTCCAATGCTCACATTTCGCACAATGGAAACTATTTTGTCTAATTCTGTGTCTTCAAAGGCTAAAAGGACATTGAGAAGTCTTAGGTCCTGACTGTTTTCGTAGATTTGCTCAAGGTTTTTTCTAAAGATGGTCATCTTATGTGACTAATGTCAAATTTTCCTTCGAAAACCTTTTTGTTTTCTTCAAATTCCCATATTCTTTCGAAATTTTCGAAAGTAGTTCTTTTGATTGTCTGACTACTTGAGGGATTGCTTTTAACAGCTACTAAAATGACTGCAGAATGTTGGTCTAAAGATTTCTCTGTCTTAGATTGGTAATTCTTAAGATCTTCTCTAAGAACCTCAATCATTTCTTTTAACTATCTAATTTCCTTCAGAATATCTCCTAGGGACATAGTTTATTCTCCAAGAATGACTTTTGTCATTTTGTTGACTGTCTCACTTAGTTCTCTAAGTTACCTATCTTGGCTACTTTCTGGTTTTTCTTCCTTCCATCTTATGTCAGAATTTCTTCTTATTGATCTTGTGTGAAGTAAAAGAGGTCTTTGTTCTTTTACTAAGGTTCTGTCTTGACCAAAGTCTATTTCTACTGTTCTTCTTGATGGTTGGACCAACCAATCAAACTCAGTTTCTTTATGTTCAAGGTAATCAGAAAATAAAGGATAAATCTTTATTCCCTTAGGTTCTCTGACAATAGTCATATTATGCTGATTGTGAATCGCATAACTAACTAAGTAATATATTGAGAAAGGTACGTTGTTGTTTTTGACTAAGTCTGATCTACCGTATTTGTGTACGAAAGATAAGATTCCGTCAAAATCTTAGTCATGTAAACTTACGGAGAGTCTGGGGTAAGCAGTAAATATCAATTTACCACATGCTAGGTTTCCATTCAGGAATCCTAGACGTCATTCAATTGGGTTCTGTATTCTTTCATCAATCAAGCTCATTGAGATGGGCTAATCAATTTTGTCTGAAGGGTACTACGGATCTGAATCCTAATAGCTCATATGGTAACCCAATAAAGGTTTTTGTTGTCATCTAAATCAACTTTCTGTTTGGGTTTGTTGATGTCTTGCTTGGTAAGAAGGGATATACCTATTTTACCGTAAGTATGTTGTACATGTATAGTAAATTCCTTTTGGGAAACGCCTTAGTAAATATGTCTATTCTTGTTAACAAATTTGTTGATGAAGTTTGGTTGAACAAAAACTTCACTTGTATTTATTGTCAAATTCGTTTTGCAAATCTTTGCAGCTTTTTGTCAGAAATTAAAATTTCTTTTGAAAATTTTCCATTTGATTCGTTTTGTTCAAAAATTTCATCAACATCTATATTTATGATGTTATTATTCTGTATGATCATGATGTATGATGGTGTAAAGTAAAGTGTAGAATAAAATCTCTAACACTGTTTTTGTATTTAATTTGGCTTTCTTCTCTATGTTCTTTCATTGAGATTCTAACAAAATGATGAACAAGTATGAACATTAGATAAATGTGTCTTTCTTTATAATACTTATTAGTTTGGTCCGAACCTAGCTTTTAAACATTATAAAGAATACCTTTCAGAGTGCCGGCAGAGGAAGTTAACACAATCTTAACGGCTAAGCGCTTTCACGCCGCTTTGCAAGCTCGGTTCCATTCCAGAAGCTGCCGAGCGAACGATCATTCGGGTCAAGACAACCATTCGGGTTGTCCGGAGCGGGAACATGTGAAACACAGCTCTGCAAGCCAGGAGAGGAGAAGATGTACATGAAAGCAAGTGGACAGGCAGCCAAGCAAGCAGAACGTAAAGCCCACTCGACTGAAAAGAAACAATACGGTACACTCCCGCCGGGTCCGGAAAGCAAGTGGAGCGGAGCGCTGTGAGTGTTACCGTCCATACAACGAGTTTGTCACGCTACAGCTCCTATAGTGAGTGCACCTACCGAGTAAGGTTTGGAACCCTACTAGATTGAGGAACCCGCAGGTAGTATAGTGTTGCCCCAACTTAGAGCATTTTCGGGGGCTAGCTTCTCGCCTCAATGCAATGATCCTGTCGGAATAGTAGAGTGTTCCAGCAATTACCTACTATTGGAGAAGAAATTTAGGGCCCAAGCTAACCCCGATCCTTGCCGGATCTTATAGAGCGAGAGTAGTCTTACTCAACCGAAGACGCTCCATTCCTCTTCCCTTAGAGATGTAGCTTCGAAGCAGTAAGCTTTGTGCTCTTATTCTTTCGACCGATACAAGCCCGAAACCACCTCCAACCCCTAATTATACGCCGACCCGCTTGCTTGCCCATATCAAAGAAGGGAGCTTCGGTCCCACTTGCTGCTTTGATTGCTGGCCTCAAGCCGTAGGGCGCTAGCGCATGCATCTCTTTTGAAGCTTGCTTGCTGGTTCCTTTTCATCACACAATGCTATAATGTAACCATACATCCACGGTTTGAAATATGTTCGACTCGGCTCTCCACCCCCATGGTAACAGTGTTATAGCATCTGCGATTACTGCGATAAAACGTTCTACAAGCCTTTTGTTATTCCCTTCTCCTTTTCCTGGACGAGCCACTCCCCGACGTACTCTACGGCTTTGGCTCCCTCTTCTGCGAATCTACTCCGGATTTCTGACCCGGTGATTCTATGCAGGTTATCCGGTGGACAGGAAGCCATTCCAATAGCTGAACCAGTCACTTTCAGAAAAAGATTTCCATTAGAACTGATGGATTTTCGATGTTGGAGTATGCTCTCCCAGGAAAAGGAGCTTCCTTACATGGATTGAGTTCCAAGGGATCGGGGAGGAATCGAACCTCCCGGCCGGCTAGCCCGCGTTCCAACTGCCATCGGGTTATTGCAGTATAGGTCGGCTAAGGTGGTGACTCGTAAGGCAGGCTTTTCCCCAGCTGGCCATTCCCTCCTGGGCATTTGCGCCGAAATCCCCTGTCATTTTTTTTCTTTTGCCTAAATCTTCAGGTTTACGTAAGTATGGACTTATATGAACCATAGGGTGTCATTTAAGTAAATCCTTATAGGAACTCTCAAGTACGGTTCTAAGGGAAGGAATTAACCTACCTATTCCGACCGGGGAGAACAGGCCATTCGCCAGGGAGATTCTGAAATTGCGGAGGCTTGGTTTGATCAAGCAGCTGAGTATTGGAAACAGGCTATAGCGCTTACTCCTGGTAATTATATTGAATCACATAATTGGTTGAAGATCACGAGGCGTTTCGATTCCTTGTCGGCTCTCTGTAAAATATTCGTTTGGCCGAGGGCTTCCAAATACATCGTAAGGTAAACCGGTACTGACGAATAACCAACCCGCAATGAATAAAGAATGTATAGTAATGCTATGAATGACCCAGTATCGAATACTGGTAATAATATCAGCAAAAGAACATTCTCCTGTGCTTCCTCTGTGGGGGAATAGAATAGGTCAGAATGAAGCCAAATCTTTTTGCCAGAAGGGCTTCTTTCTGCTACGACTAACTCTACATCCCGTCAAGAGGATATGTTGGAACTTGACTTTGGAACATATAGTTCAAAAACAGGTTGTTATTCCACTAAGCACCATCACGCTAAGCCTTCGAAGGTGAGGTTTCTGGTAAGCCCAATTCTTAGATCTTATTAGCAAAAGAGGAAAAAAGGATCACCTAATCTCGATGAATTTAAGTTCTGAATTAGTGGATGCTGCCAAAGGGAGTGGCGATGCCATACGCAAAAAAGAAGAGACTCATAAAATGGCAGAGGCAAATAGAGCTTTTGCACATTTCAACAATGTGTTGAACTACTTCAACAAGTCTGCGCGTGAGATATCCAGCATCGGATGTTCGTACAGCAGTATCCACAACCCCTTTACGGGCTCCGTAGCAAGAAATGATATATTCTGTTAAAGAGAGTCCTTCGCGTAAATTGCTTTGAATGGGTAAATCAATCATTTGTCCTTGAGGGTCCGACATTAATCCTCTCATACCTACTAATTGATGTACTTGAGATTTCGTACTCTGTTGTAATTGTGTGTATGTAATTATTGCATATGTTGCATGTAATCATAATTCATGATGATGTAAAACATAATGCATAATAAAACACTGTATTTCATTTTTCTACTTAGATAAATCTAAGATCATTTTTTGTTTTTGTAAATTGGATATAATTCTGTGAACTCCAGCAGAACTCATGTATATAAATATATCTTGTGTAATGATAACTGTATGTATTGTAATAACAGTCAATATTTATAATGTATTTATTACATGTATGACAGTTAATCATTTATATTGTATGTAAGTATAAATGTGGTTCAGTAAATAAAACGAGAGGGATAATGAGTAAAACAAGATGAAGCTATCGACCCTAGGGGCTCGAATGTTGACACCTTGCATGGGTGTTGACACCAAAGCTCAGGAGTGTTGACTATGGATGGCAAAACACTCCGACCCCCCCCCCCCTAGGTAGGCAAGATAGAGACGAAGATCATAATGCTCGCCCTGAATTCTCCGAACTTGCACCGAATATTTTTATCTTATTTTATTTTTATGTTTTAAAATTTATATTGTATTTAAAAAATAAAAAAAAATTGTATTAAAAATTAATTTGTTAATTAAACAGGACGATAAATGAGAATTTTTGAATCCCCGCCCCGATCCCCACCCCGTATCCCAAAAACTCTAACGAGGCAGGGATAGTAATGGCGGCCCCGGCCCCGACTCCAATCTCTAGTGTCTACTATAACTCCGTGCATCGTCTTTTTACCTCTTTTTTTACTTTTATGTGCAGTATTGTACTAGAATCACTTTTACAATATTTTTAATATTTTTTCTTATCTAAAAGTAATTAAAATAATTATTTAAAGAAAAAACGTTTTTTCCAAGGTAGTAGCTAGCTTATCCAAGAGTCCTTCAGAGCATTTTCAAATGACGTAGAATCCCATATTTGTATGGGTAAGACTTGGAGGCATAAAAGTCATTTTGAATTTTTTTTAAAATAAAATAAAATGTAGACCTTATTACACCACTTGACACAATTCTATTAGCCTTAATTATTTAGATTATCCATATTATTTTGCCCCTCGTAGCCATTCTTATTCAGCGTGCGCAGCAGATGCACAATCAAAATCTCATTTAAGCAGTTTAATTTTCTTATTTTTAAAGGCATGCTAGGTATATAGTCAATGTTTAAAGATAATGGATAAAATTTATCTTATCTTGTTTGGACATAATTAATGTTCGAATACGTTTTATTCGGATAACAATTTAAGCCAAAAATGAGGAGAAGTTTTATTCTCAAAAAGAAGATGACAAATTTTTTTAGATATAGATTGACTCAATTTTTTTTTTAAAAGACGAACATACCATTTAATATAAAACAAATCTATTTTTCGATATTCATATCCTAAGATAATAGCCACCGTCCGCCACCACTAGCCACCGCCCTTCGTCCGCCATCATCCTCCGCCACCATCATCACCATTCGTCCGCCATCATCCTCCGCCACTCCATCCATTTATTTTTCGCTTTTAATTTTTTTTTTAATTACGTTTTTTTGTTTAATCAAGAATAAGTTTAAGGACATGTTCGTTAACCATTTTTTTTCAAAAAAAAAATTATTTTTTTGCCTATAATTTTTGACTTTTTAAACTTTTTCCACTACAAAAAAGTTTGAAAAGTCAATAAAGTACTCAAAAAAATTCATTTTTCTCAAAAAAAACTACACCGAACATGTCCTAAAATTCTTTTTTTGACAAAAATGTGATTTTTTAATAGTGACTTTTTTCATTCTTATATTTACAAACCAAACAAGCCTTAAAATAGCAACATTCACAATTCTTTTATACTTGGCACTAATTGAACTCTTTTCAATATATCACCAAATCCCTAGAAAATAAAAAAAAAAATTAGAAAAAGTAAATCCTGAACGTGAAAGAAATTTCGTTTTTAAAATTTACACATTCTTCGATATCCAAAAAAATCTATTCACTACCACCATGCTTCTACCGTACAATGAACTAATACCTCCTTAGTTATAGTACAACCAAATGTACTTAACTCTCATGTCTTTATTTCGTTTCCATATAACTTCTGTTGAACCTTAAATAGAGAAATTTCTTAGTTCATAAAATGTATATCGTCCAATACATAATAACCGCTAAGGTTCCTCATAAGTCATATTTTGTTGAACATCTAATAATGACGAACTAATCACATGACTTGAATTCGATAAATACTTTCTGACCATAGAGATGTAAAATATCGTGAATCGTTGTTAACTTTGGAGGTATAGCTTGTCGGTAAGCTATATTCCTCACTTTCGTTAAAATTTAAAAGAAAGTTATGAATCTTGGTTGGAATTTCTCTTTCTTGTTGAAATGTAACATTTTTCTTAATGATACAACTTTTAAAGAAACTTTATTTCCAACCACGAATTTCAAATCCCTCAACCAACTCAATATAACTCTTTTGTCGATCTTGGTCCATCTTGATCCTTTCACAAAAATATCTCAACAGCCAGAACTGTCCATTAAATTATATCTAGTCTAAAATAATTGACATTCACCAAGACACCAACTTCATCCCAAAAATATAAGCAACCTGCACTTTTTACTAATTAACACAAGTGCTCATAATATATCCTCAAGTAACTGAATAGTTTGGTCAAACTAATCCTTAAACTAAAGATGTTAAATTGTACTAAAGATCAATTTGACATCAACTTTTTCAAAAATTGATATAAATCTCTTATATCAATTCGATATGATAGAAATTAAAATGCCATAAAATCTCACGATTTCCTTAACATAAATCTAATTACGAATTTACTAATTTACCCCTCTATTTAATAATTCCATACACACAAGAAAGGGTAAAATAGAACTTAAAAATGTATTAAATGGAATGTGGGCCCAGAATTCCTCCAAAAAAAAATCGATTTTTCCTCCAAAATAGTGAAATCAGACACAGCCCTAAATGATTCAAAGAAAAAGTCATCCTTATCATTAAGAACTGATCTAACATGGTAAATTTATGACTATGATCCAAACAATATCCTCTCTACTAACTATATTCAGGAAAACCTAGATATCCATTAATATGATCTTATATATATATATATACACACACACACAATCTAAAACTCATTCTAGGAGTATGGTTGTTATAAAGGATCTCGATAATCATTACTACATAGGTTACAATCATATAGTCTTATCTTAAACTCTGTCTTTATAACTTTACATCACCTTCTAGTCCATCTCTAGTATATCAATACCCTTCTGTATGAAATGTCTCATTTGATAGTTGTTAAATTGATGCTTTAACCTTTCTTTACTTTAACTTTGAGCTTACACGATTATTTCCTTTTTTCTTCACTCTTTTACAGTAAGTTGAATTAGAGTACATCGATCTTTATTGATCTTTGGTGGACATATTCTCCCGGACCTTTCCAATAGACGGCAATGTCTTCTCTTAACACTAGATTGTTACCGTTTCTTCCACATACGACTTTATACAATAGCATTCCTATTGAAGCTCTTCAGTTGGGGTTCTACGAAAATTCGATCCTTCTGATGCAAAAATTTCAAAACACTGGCTCGGAGCATGTCTTTCAATATCTGGCTCATTTGTTCTATTTGCATATCGATATATGTCAATGCGCAATAAATCATAATAAATTGAAGGTTTTTATTCGACGTTGTTGGCATTGGAGCTCCAAATTATCGTACTATTTTTTATCAGCCCTTTGCGGATGACAACATGATTATTGTGATGCAAGCCACAAGCTGGTTAGCCAGGATTCGTTACATATTTCGATGAGGCCAATAACGAGATCAAGAATGCAATACAAGGTCTTGTCCAAACTACGTTGGGACCAAACCGACACCCAAAGTGTAACAAGCAAGACATCAACCTTTAAAATGAGTATGACTAAGGAAAAGCCAATCTTAGTACATTTGATTAAAACTAAAGATCATATTAAAGGTATATTGGCTACTAGTGGGAGATTGAATAGTCAAAATGAGTCATATTTCAAAGTTTGGAGACCAAATAGTGAACGGGTGGAAAATTTGCCTGGGCGATCACCCAACACAATTTTTTCAAAGTAGAGGCTAAAAAATTAGCATGGGCGATCAAATTCAAGGAAATCCAAATTTTTTTTTGTATTTTGTTTCTTTTTCCAATTTGAACTCTAATTTTATTAAGGGTCCGTTTGATTGGCAAAGGTAGAAAATAATTGAAATTTCATATAAGTTAGAAAATAAAAACCATCATCTCCTATAAGAAAATATTTACTATGGAATTGGTCAAAAACAAGATTAAAGTGGTTGTACCCTAGAATTCATTTTCCATTTCCACTTTTGTATCAAACAACCAAAGTAGGTATTGATTCCTCGTATGTGACATTTTTCATGGAAAATAAAGGCTATCAAATGGACACTAAAGGTGTGTTTGATTGCAAGCAAGAAATTTGGGTGGAAAGAAAATGAATTACATGGAAATGAATTGTCAAGAAATTGTTAATTAGAAATTTTCCATGGAAAATAAAACTTCTCCCCTGCCCCGGGCCCCACCTCTCCTAAGAAAACATTTTTATTGTTTTCAAGGAAAATGTTGCATTTTTAAGGTAAATGAGAAAACGTTTTACCTGGAAAAAAAATACAAATCAATCAAACACGTAGTTGGAAAATAGGTGGGAAGAGGCGTTTTCTATGGAAAAATGTGACAAACGCGCATAGTTGGAAAATAGGTGGAAAAAAGGATTTTTCCATAAAAAATTTCTTGTAATCAAACACACCATAAGTTTCTAATTATTTTCTAAATTAGATTAGGGTTTCATTGATTTTTGCATATATAAACAACTCTCATTGTAGACAATTAATTAACCTTGATTATTGAGAGATTAAATAAAATTGATATTTTTTTTCTTCCTTATTCTTAATTGAACTAACTAAAACTTATGAAAGACTTTGCAAATCTTTGTGTCGTTCAAACTTGGTTCTTTGAATCAAGAAATTATCGGAGATCAAGGTCTTGCAGCTTGATTTTAGCTTTCTTGTAGGTTTCGAGATTCAATTCTTTGTGGGTTTGCATTAGTTGGTATCAGAGCTTTGGCTCTAAAATCAGGTTCTATCTTTTTTTCTTTTTCCGTCAATTTTATCTTGAGTAATATACAAAATTATTCAAAAAAAATATATTAAGGTGCCACAGTTAATTCTTTTCTAGTTCTTGCCTTGTTATAATTTTTTTTATTAGATAGAAAAAAAAAAGAGTCAAGAAAAGCATTCTTGATATTCTTGTGTCAAGAAACCCACTCTCCATATTGTCATTCGGTGCTTAAGTATTCAAATCTTATTCTTGTTGTGATTTATCTTCTTTAGTCGTTCTCATTGTCTTTTATATTCTTCTTATTTTCTTGTTCTTGAACATTGCGAAGATCGAATTTTTGATTAAATTTAGTTAGTTCCTTGAAAAACTTGGTAAGAAAAAAACAAAGAGAGGTAAAATGCAAGAGTGGTGATGTTATTATCAGGAAAAAAGTCAAGTAGAGTGAAACACGAGAAATTAAATTATTCTTTCAATCCTAATTTCTATTTTTTTTTCATCCCAACATATCTAATAATGAAGAAACAACACCTAGGAACAGAACAACCAATTCTTTTTGTTAAAAGCCATGTAACAACAATTTGAGTAGATGAATATGGTGTTTGACGAGATGAGGGATAGCAATAAAGAGATAGGAGGTGGGATAGATAGACATAATACGGTGATTACAACCTTACTAAGGGAGAAACAACATGAGATCCTTAATGACATGAGACAGGATAGGCATGATCATAATCCTATGGTTGAATTTGAGGATGGTGATGATTATAACTATGTAGCTGAAATGGGTATGATGAGGCGTATAGGAGATAGGCGTGAAAGGGCACCTAGATGAGGAGACTATAGAAGCCACGATAGGGTCGATAGAAGCCTTGGGAATATAAAAATGAAAATACCTTCCTTCCGAAGTAGGAATAACCCTTAAGCCTATTTAGAGTGGAAAATGATGCTGTAATTAATATTTGATGGCCATAGTTATTCGAAAGAGAAAAAGGTGAAATTAGTAGTAATTGAGTTCACTGACTATGCTATAATGTGGTGGTATCAATTAGTAGCAAATAGGAGGAAAAATCATGAGAGAGCTGTATAAACTTGGGGTGATTTAAAAGCTCTCATAAAAAGGAGATTTGTATATAGTCATTGCTATAGAAACCTCTATCAAAAATTGCAGAGCCTTACTCAATGTTCAAATAGTGTAGAAGATTACCATAAGAAGATGGAGGTGGCCATGATTAGGACTAATGTTGAGGAGGATAGGGAGCCCACATTGGCTAGGTTTTTGAATAGATTAAATAGAGATATAGCCAATGTAGTTGAATTACAACACTATGTGGAGTTGGAGGACATGGTGCACATGGCTATGAAGGTAGAGAGAGAATTAAAAAGAAAAAGGGCAACAATGTATTCTTCAGGATCTAACCTACATTGGAAACTGAAGTGGGATAATAATGATGGGAGTGATAGGACTGTTTCAAAGGAAAAAACCGAACCACCGAAGGAAAAAGAAGATGTAACTAGTAACAATAAACTTAAGTCAGATTTCCAACCTTATAAGAATAGGGATATCAAATGTTTTAAATGTTTGGGTTTTGAATACATTGCGTCACAATTCCCAAACAGGCAATGATTTTATGTGATAATGGAGAAGTAAAAACTAAGGATAAGTGTGATAGTGATGTGATGCCTAAGTTGGAGGATGAGGGTGTAGAGTACCATGTAGAAGGTGAAGTCCTATTTGTGACAAATTAAGGTAGATGATTTGGAACAGCAGAAAAGAAAAAGTAAGGTGGAAGTACAATAAAAGAAAACAAGGGAGAAAAAAAATGAGATTGTAATTAGCAAAACTAACCAATCCCTCCCTACTTTACCTATTTCTTTACTACAAGAATTTGTGTACGTATTTCCTGAAGAGATGTCTAGTAGGTTACCACCTATTAAAGACATTGAACATCAAAATAACTTTGTATCTGGAGCTTTTATTCCAAACCGAGCAGCCTATAGAAGTAATCTTGATAAGACAAATGAGCTTCAATGGCAACAAATTAAAAGGAAGATTAAACAATATATAACTATAGCCAACAAAGACTTTAGACTTATTTTTAAGCCTAGTGATTCAATTTGGGTTCATATGAAGAATGAAATATTTTCTGCCTGTTGATGGTCTAAGCTACATCCTAGGGAGGACGAGCCATTTCAAGGTGATGATTCGAGGTCGAATCCTTTTGAGGAATAAGGTGATGATGCGAGCCATAGACCGGCTAGCCACGACTCGTTACATATTTTGATGAGGCCAATAACGAGATTAAGAGCCAAAAAGATTAAGGACGCAATACAAGGTCTTGTCCAAGCTACGTGGGTCCAAACCGACACCCAAAGTACAACAAGCAAGACACCAACTTTTAAAATGAGAATGATCAAGGAAGAGTCAACCTTAGTACATTTGATTCAAACTAAGAATCATATTAAAGACATATTGGAGGCTAGTGGGAGATTGGAGGGCCAAAATGAGGATGATTCAATGTTTGGAGACCAAGTAGCGAACTAGTCAACACAATTTTTCCAAAGCAGAGGCTAAAAAATCGCCTATGCCAAATTTGGAGAAATCTGGATTTTTTCGGATTTTGTTTCTTTTTCCAATTAGAACTCTACTTTTATTAAGTTTTTAGTTACTTTCCGAATTATATTACATTTTCATTGATTTTTGCATATATAAACAACTCTCATTATAGACAATTAATTAACCTTGATTATTGAGAGATTAAATAAAAGTGAGATTCATTTTTTTTCCTTGTTCTTAATTGAACTAATCAAATTTATCAAAGACTTCGCAAATCTTTATAGGTTTCAAACTTGGTTCTTTGATTCAAGAAATCATCGGGACAAAGTCTTGCAGCTTGATTTTCATTTTCTTGGGGTTTATATTAATCTTTGTTGTGGATTTCGATATTCAATTCTTCGCAAGTTCACATCATATAGTCTAATCATAATCATCGACAATTTTATACTTGTCTTTCTGAGTGTAGAAACATTGTAAGCCTTTGTCGTCCGTGATAGTTTCACAGTTGTTTTAGGCGAAGTTTAATTTGCGACTTAAGTAATTCTTCTTGCACAGTTTTAACTGTCAGAACTCGTAAGCGATGATTTGACGTGTCACTCTAATACACAGCCTAATCTATTCATAGAAGCGTGGCTATAAACTGTATAGCATCTATTTTTGGCTCAATTCTTTAGAATAGGAGCAAAAACAATATGATTTTGAGAAAACATTGCTTGTAAGCATCATTCCACCAAAACGGAATATTCTTCCGCGTTCACGTTAGTGGCGTCACGATCTTTAAAGAAGTTTTATACAACTCAAAGATAATATCTCGCTAAACTTGAGAAACTTTGCACTTCGATGATATATCTCTCTAATCTTTAAAGAAAGCTTATACAACTCTATGATAATCTCTCTCTAAACTTAAGAAACTTTGAACTTCAATGGAATATGTATGTTAGTATGCCAGAATTTTTGGAATTTTTTTGGTAACTTTTAGTAATTTTTCGGGGATTTTTAGGACTGTAATAAAATTATGGAGACGAAAATGTGATTAGTGGAACTTTTGTAAAAAAAAAAAAAAAAAAAAGAATAATAGCAAAAATTACTTTGAGATTTAAAAGTGTAAATAACATATTTATGATAAGTGTGGCAAAATCTTGTAGAAAACCATAAATAGAGGTGGGGGTTTAAACTATGGATCTAGAGGAGCCGGAATACACAAAGAAACAGGACAAGAGCTAGTAAATCCTTACGGTACCTTCTTCGAAAGGGTAGAAAACGGGTTGAGCAGCACGTGGGCATGCCAGCTAGGCCCATGGTCGGATGAGCCTCAAATTTTTTAACGAACCGACTCGTGTTTTGGATTTTTTTTTTTTTTTTCAAAAATTTGAAGTTGTTTAAAAATTTTGCTTCAAAAAATCAAAAAACAAGCCGTCTCGTTGACGGCTCGACCGTGCCCATGAGGTCCACAAGCCATGGGCCGAGCCTAACCCCTAGTGGATCACGAGCCGAGCTCAGGCTCAACTCGGATCCACAAGGGACGAGCTTGGGCCGAGTCGGGCTCGTTTGGCAATGGACCGAGCCTGCTCGACTCGATTCGATCCATTACCACTCCTACTTCTTCGTCAGTTACTGATATTAAAGACGTACTTATAAAGAATCATCTCCTCTCTCCGGTGCACTAGGTCACCTGTACATTGTCCAAAAGCACTAGTCTTCACGAGTTTGTAAGACCATTTATGTGGTTCAATTATGCATGACCAAACCAGAAGGTCAAGGAAGTTGGTGAAGTGAAACAATGAAAGTAATGGCTAACGGATTAACAAATTTCTTACTCTCCCTAATAGATGTATATTTCTGCAGGGTGATCATATAAGCTTAGATGGGCAGTTAACAAATCATCAAACGATTTGAAAAGATCACTCAAATGCTAGGGAATGCTGATTCAGCCATGAAGCTCCTAAGCAAATGCATATACACAGTAAGCATGGGAAGCAACGATTACATCAACAACTATATAATGCCCTATATATATCAAACGAACAAACTATATACCACATATCAGTATGCAGCAGTCTTAGCTGAGCAGTATTCTCATCAGCTAAGGGTTAGTCCTCTGGTTTCTAATTTCTTCAACTACTTGGTTTCGAAAAGATTACAATCTGTCGCAGGATAAGCTGTTTACCTGATTAGTGACTACCCTTTCTTCTTTGATCTTTAGACTTTGTATAGCATTGTTCGGACTTGGTCAGCTAGGCTGCATTCCCGCAGAACTGGAGATGATTGGAATGGAACCTCATGTGCAACAGAAATCAAGAAGGCCTTAAACCTTTTTAATGAAGAGCTTATGGAAATGGTTGATGTCCTCAACAGGTATTTAGCAGCTGCAAAGTTCACATATGTGAATACTCTTGGGATTTCAAGAAGATATCCTTCGAGTAATTGTAAGTTTCTTTGTTATATATACTGAGGGGTAATGATCTCCTCTCCATGGTGAAGAGGAATTATGAAGGCCACACTACCTTCATAATTCCTTATCCTATGGCCACAGAACACGTGTCATGCGGCCTTTATAATTCCTCCCTATAAAGAGGAGATCATTACCCATATACTGAGTTGGTGGAGAAGGGGAGATTTTCTAATGGATTTTATGAGTTTTTCAGCCTAAGCTTCCAAACACTAAATGTAGGGCCGGACTTTAGGTTTTGCAGACCTAAGTCAGAATTTAAAAATTGGACCCTCAAATCATAGTGTGTATTTATATTTTTTCCTTAATAAGAGTTTTCTGGACCTAGGGCTTGTTCGGTAGAGTTTTTTTGGTTAATTTTTGACTTTTCAAATTTGTTTGTAGTGTAAAAATAGTTGAAAAGTCAAAAATTATAGGCAAAAAAATAAATTTTTTTGGAAAAAAAACTCTACCGAACATGACATTATAAACTCAAAATTCAACAATAAAACGATAAACAAAATGTAATATCCAACAAAAAATAATGCTATAAATATTTTTTGGGGTTTTTTCATAAATAACCATAATAAATAAAATATTTCTTAAAATACTGTCATATTTTTTTTATTTTAAAAATACTGAACACTTATTGTTATATTTGTT
Source organism: Forsythia viridissima (assembly GCA_030279155.1). NCBI lineage: Eukaryota > Viridiplantae > Streptophyta > Magnoliopsida > Lamiales > Oleaceae > Forsythia > Forsythia viridissima. The sequence goes on from CM059039.1 coordinate 27,868,402, forward strand.
ATTTTAGTTATAATAAATGTGTTACAATTGTTATTAACAAACATAACAAATATAACAATAAATGTTACAAAAATAAAAAACAGTTTTTTTGGAATAGAAAAAGTTAAATAGTATTTTTTAAATTATTTTATATTTTGTAGTATATGGTGAAATTATCACATATTTTTTGTCATAACCAATTTTGCAATAATTTTATCAGTATTTGAGGAAAAAAATTCACTTATGCAAAATATGATATTAACAAGAAATGACAAAATCAAGTTTACTTTAATCAATTCAATTAGTTCAATCATCACCAAAAAAATGTAATAGGTTAACTTATGGAATCTAAAATGAAATAGAATGAATAAAAAAGAAATATACTAGATTGGAGAGAGATATTTGTGGTCCGAACTTTGAAAGATTTCAACTTTCAAATTAGGTAGAAGATAAATTTTGGAGTTAACTTTAATTGTATAAGTTTTTTTTATTAGGTGTAGACTTGTATTCTCCTACATCAATGTTTTGAAATAAACAAAAACAAATATAACACATTTTTTAAAAATCTATGAGCTGTCAAATGTTTTGGACCTCAGGCGCCTCTCAAGTCTCCTATAAAGTCCGGGTCTAACAACTTGCTGTAAGGTATCAAGAATCACAGGATTATGTATGTCACAGCTAGTACCCTGCATTCCTAGAACTGACTTCGCAATCTTTGACGCATTACACCCTACTGAGGCCGCTAAAATGATCGTCGCAAGGCGGGCATACAAAGTTCAGTTGCTATCTGACGCTTGTTCATTTGTTATGTATTGTCTCCTTACTCAGGTCTAATAATGGAATTCTGACATACATTTGACAATCAAGTTCACAGGTTCTCTAATGAATTGTTTCGCACAGGATGTAATATATCTTTATGGCATTTTTGGTCGGGTGAATTGAATAACATTACAAGAGAAGAAAGAACAGTGATTGAATGTCAACACTTATGAGTTATTTAGCTATGATTTTGAAAGTAAATTCTTGATATATTTCCAGCAAGAAACTATAGAATGCATATTATTTGAAACTAACATTTAATTGAACACACTACCTTTTTCTTAGGACAAGTGACCCTGGTTCACCATAGACATAGCAGCATTTGGATTACAAACTGAGATAAAATTAAATAGACAAAGAATATCAGATTAGTCCACTAGGTTCTCACACAACATTGAATAGAACAAACATATAAAATAAGACATATAAACGAGTCTATGATCATTTATGAAGCAAGATGATCTACTTCCTCAAGTCGATCTTTGCAGTTCAGTCTTCATTAGGTGCCAAACTTGATTATCTTAATGGTAGAACTCTGAGCAGAAAATGGAACACAAGTCACAGGCCCTTTAATTATATCAGCTGTTCACAAAATTAAAAAATTGTAACTGCATCAGTTCGATCCCTTTCATAGTATAGTGTCAAGGAAATATTGTTGCAACAAAGGAGTGCATGTTATGGATTAAGGTGTATATATAATCCATATTGTTGCAACAATGGAGTGCATGTTATGGATTAAGGTACAATCCCTCAGGAGAGCAATAAAAACATAATACAATCGAAAATAAGAAAAGTCAACGCACGGATTTTAGTGGTACCAAGGTTTTGTCATACCTCTCACAAGCCAAAAATCAACCCCCTAAAAATTCCTTTATATACTGAGAATATTAGGGTTACCTAAAATAATCCTGAATAAAAATGCTCGAGGATACGTGCATAGTATGGGAATGTTTACAAATATAATTGAAAATCAACCATGCGAATGTCACTACAAGAAATTTTATTTTTAACTTTTTTTGTTGTAAAAAGTCATTTTTAGGTTGTTTTGTCGAAAAATGGTCGTCGAGAGACTTTACAAGACCAAATTTTTCGTTGTTAAAAGTGAAATTTCTTGTAGTGTGTTTACAAATATAATTTGGAATTCTCGTGATTATAACAAGAATGGAGAAGAATAGTACTTGTATGCGAGATGCTTACACTAATTGAAGAGGTGGTTGATCTTGCCGAGGGTAATCATCATTTGCTTGCAGCCCATTGACTTGAAGGTAGTTTCGAGCATCGAATGACTGAGGTTGAACAAGCTCATAATCAGAACTCCCAGGCATCAAATTCATGTGCTGCTGGGTTCTCTCAGTTTCAGCTATCTACACAATTACACAGACTAAATGAAATTGAACATACACAAATGTGCACATTTACATAATTCCATTTATTCATATGAATAATGATCTAATGCCCCCAAGGGGGCATTATATGTTACCCACTTGCTGAAGTGTCAGCAGATGGACAATCCAAGATCAAACAATTATTGATGTTGGATTGCCCACCTGTTGACACCTCAGCAGGTGGGCAACATGTAATGCCCCCTTGGGAGCATTACATCAGCACTCTTATTCATATATCTATATAATCGCTGATAATTCACACACGGCCGCACATGAGAGAGAGAGAGAGAGACCTTTGCTCGAAGGTACTGATTGTTATGATGTAGGTCGATCTCCTGCTGTCAAATCATTTTTCCATGTAGAAAGACAATAATCAGGAAGTTGGTATTTGAAATAAAAAGATAAGACTTTCAAAACAATCACTCTTCTCTTGGCCAGTCTATACAGAAGAAAATATTAATGCAAGCTTGATTTTTTCACTTTTGCTCATAGAAAGAACACTTGACGCAGATTTTTCAAACAATCTACAATATAGAATGAAATTAGACAAAGAGGTAGCAATAATATACAAACAGATAACCACATGGAGTTTGCAAATGAATGGGGTTAATTTAGAATCTTAATTCGTAGGCATATAGCTGTACGAATCGACTTCAGCAGGGCACATTAATTGTACGATTGTTTTCAAAACCATGTTACACATATACATAAAGTTTGCAGAGTACATAGGCTTGTTCAGTATAGATTTTTTTTTCCCAAAAAATTTTTTTGTCCATCTTTTTTATTGTGTAAAAAGTTTAAAAAGTCAAAAAAAGTAAAAAAATAGGAACCGAAGATGCTCTTAATTAATAATCTTAGTGAAAAATGATTTTTGGAAACAATGCTAGGAGTGGCTTGCAATTCTTTAATTGTTGTGACGAGTCTTCATAAAGAGCAAAAGGCACGTCTTGGTACTAAAGAGAGCTCTATCTATCTGCGTATCATAACCTATGGATCCACAACAACTCCATAGAATGATCATAAGCCCTGGCATATGACTTAACAACATGCTTGGTATGCATCCATGATTAAATGTGCACATACCTGAATTTTTATTCATGGTCGTGTACAGTTCTATGCAATGGTATGTTTCAAATATACCGCCCTTAAGGTAACGGACCATTTTACATCTATAATGCTTACGGCCTTAAAAGAATTTACTCAATACATCTCTTTTACCCATTGACTAAGATGATATACTCTAGCATAATAATATAACCCCTCACTATATTTGTCAACCTCTAAATTTTGGAGTGACCTTAGACTCTGATACCCTTTTATGTTTCTGGCCGGTTTTCTTGGTATATCTTCAAGCATGAATTTTTATCAGCAGCTTAACACTAGGGTTCATCAAATACCAAGGAATTCCAGAGAAATACTTGGTACAACCTTAACATATTTTTGCATTTCATTAAAGAAACTAACCTTAATTAAAGTACGCAAATAATCAATTTTGTAAATATTTGGGGACTGCTACATAGGTTTAATGAAAGGCTGAATCCAGGAAATTCTAATATGACATACATGAATTAAAGATTTCTTACCCTCTTTTGCATGTACTCAATTTCAGCAAATAGCAGTTCATTCTGAGATTCATAAAGAGAGGAGACAAGTTAGGCACTGAACTCTAAACTAATCAAAGTAATTTCATCCATATAATAATTTATTGACAAGAATTCAAGAACATAAAGTATTAATTGACACCTTTTTGGATCGGATTCTGCTAATGCCTCTTTCAACCTTAGTCTCGAGGTTCTTGAGTTCTCTGAGGGACAGTGACCCTAGAGATTCACCAAGCATGTGCCTAAATCAACAGAGCCAGCCAAATGTTGAAACAGTGTAATTATTGCACCAAATAAGATAAAATGAAACAGTAAAATTCACCTGTTTTGATTCTGCAAATTATTGATATCTGATCGCAGTTTTGATGCTTCTTGCTGATAGAACTGCAATAGTTCTCAAATAAAGTTTAGAATTTGAGGTTTACTCCCTTATGTAAACCCTAGAAACTATCATCTAGCTAGTACTCGTAGAATTGAACCACGGAAACAATCAACTGGTACTTGATCCCCTCAAAATTTGTCGAAAAGCACAAATTTAAAGTTGTGTAGAAAGGGGAAAAATTAAATTTGAAACTGTACCTGAGCATTAGCTTCAGATATTGAACCATTGTTGGAGGAATCTGAGCAGGCTTTCTTGTACCTTTCAATTGTTTCTTTGACACTGCACCATTGGAATATATATCAACAAATTGTTCACACATATACCTATATATAGTACTCTACATCATAGTACCTATATATTACCTCTATATCAACAAATTGTTCACACATAAAACCTTCCAAAATTACACCCTCAAATCCCTTCAACTTTCTTAAAACTACAATAAGCTAATTTCGAGTTATAGAGAGTACTAAGCAAATATATTCATAATTTTAACTATGTAATTATATAAAAGATTGGAATTCGATCAATTGTTTATCAATGGAATTGTTGTCAATTAGTTTTCGTACAAAGGATAAAATTTTGGAAGTTAATCTAACTTGTCATGAATGTTAAGGATATATTCAACATGGTGCTACTCAATACGAATATGCGATTGAATCTAACAAACTATAATTTACCAAGCAATGATTAGACTGTTTTTCTAATATAGAAACAATCAGGAATACAAATTTACTAACATTACTGATTTATTAAACACTTTTGGTTGTGGTTATTGTAAAAAATAGAAAAAAGTGTTACATAGTATTTTTTCCCCACTAATTTTGAGTGTTTTTTATGACCGTTTATAAGATGTTGAGAAAACACTTGTTTGTTTTTTGGTCACTGGTTTGGATAAACATGTGTCGTATAATTTGGGGTATATTTCTCAACCCACCAAATCAGTGAATTTTTGTCCTTTTTTAGAGGGTGTCCTGAATTAGATTTGAATAGATTTTAAAAATTCATGTAAATTTTGGTGTTCTCAACTCAGATTTTAATAAATTCAATTGAAATTTAGGTGTCATCAACTCAAATTTTAATAGATTCAATTGAAATTTAGGTGTCATCAACTCAAATTTAAATAGATTATTTAAAAATTTAGGTTTCCTCAATTACTAATGGATTTTTAAAGATTTCATTAATTAGAAGATTTAAACAGATTTACATGGATTTTGAGCTCATAAATATGAATACCAAAATCTTTAGAAATTATATCTCCACTTCTCAAAATTTCAATCCAAATCTTCTCTTAAGCATCTCTTTCTCTCGCATCTCTCCTCAATTTGTGCCACAAATTTTTGTAGTAAACTCTTGTTCTTGATTTTCAATTTATATTAGCATGAAAATTTTTAAAATTTTTTATTTTAAATAATTTTTTTTTTATACAATTGTCAAACATCATCTTTAAAATTTCATTCTTGATTCTCAATACCCATTTATTGGACCAAACAATTGGGCTGAAAAATATAAATAATCTATTAGTAAATATTAATTAGATAATTAGTCTAATACCATATAGAACAATTAGATCGATATTGGACTATAAAATCAGTATAGTAATAATTTTTTTTTAACTTGGAAAGATTTACTCGTCAACTCCAATACATGTAAATTATTTTTTTAAGCCATAAAATAAATTTTTTATACAAAATGGTTAAACAACTAATTTTGAAAGAGAATGAATCCTAAATATCCATCATCTAGTCTCGGACATGAAAGAGAAAATTTTAATAAAAAAGACAAGTAGAAAGAAAAGTGAAAATTAAAACTTTATTTCATTTTTTTTTTCAGTAAGCCTTGCTCTTTAATCAAATTTTTTTTTAAAATTCAAAACATAGGAAATTGATAATAGTAATGTGAATCCCCCAAATATTGAATCTAATTGCACTTCAAACATAGAAACGAATATTTAGAATAAAAACAATGTATAATTACTATTTTTAATAAAAAGACCACAAATCCATAGAAATTCATAGAAATCCATAAGAATATATTGAAATTTATAATATAGTATTCTGTTGAAATCTTATAAATTATGTGGAATTCTATTCAAATTCATAAATATTAACGAATATTTGAAAATTTGAGTTGAGGAATTTTCTTCTAATTTTGCCTAGTCTAAAACAATTATTTTCAAATCTACTCTAAATTTAAAATATGATATTTCATTCTTCACATCGTTAGGGTTAGAAAAAGAAAATAAATTCCTCTTCAAATAAACGCCTCACAACCGCTAGATAATAACTCTCAAATAGAAGTTTCATTCTTTTAAAAAATGCTAATGAATAATACTTAAAATCAAATCTCTCTTAAACGCTCAAAATGAATATTTTATAAAAATTTACAATCGATACCTCAAAACTCCTAATAATGTCTAAAGCATATGATTAGTTAATAGAATCATAATAATTTATGTATTACCATCCTCTTAATTTCATTTTCAGAAATTTCAAGTTAGTAAAGGTTAGAATGCAAAAGCATGAACATAAAGTGAAAATGTGAGTGTTGTCTAAGTCAAATCAATTCATTCTATCCACTCAAATTGTCCATTTCATGAAATGAATATGAAATTAACTCAACACTGAGGAAACACCCGGATTCCTCAGTCCACTGCAACCTTAATTTTGTCGAGCCACTGATTGGCTGTCCTTGCCAAGCAGGCACTAAATCCCGCAATATGATTGGCTCATTTTTTTAAGGTTTTTTTTTTAAGTTAACTTCATTTACACCATGGATAATACTCTTCAACCCTAGGTTACTCGCCAATTAAAGAATTGCGTTTTGTCCAATCTGATATTTTGAGTAAATCAGAACCGTCCATTTGTAGCAGCCATTCCCATGCATCAGAAAAAAAAAAAAAATCAGACGTTCAGAAACTCTTCCATTGGTTGGCAGTTTCCGTGCATTTCTGTCTGCAGCCACTCCACCCCCACCCCCCACCCCTCTCTCTTCTTCCTTGTGTGTGTGTGTATATATATTGCAGACCTATAAGAATTGGGTAGCTCTCATTGGTTGGCCACTCTCTTTCACTTCTGTTTCATTGCTCTTTTAGTTTCAACAATTTCAGAAGCTTTGAGAAAGCCTCTAACTGAGATAACTTAAAGAAAGAAATATGGGTTCTATTTTTCACCATTCCAGATAAAATTTGAGAGAGAAATCAAGAAAATTTATGGGTATCATGACCCATCACTTCCTTCTGTCAGAAGTCAAGAACAAGAAAATCGAGTGTAATATGACTAAAGATTCTTGTTCTGATACCATTCTCTATATATCTACGTTCAATTGTAACTGAACAAGAAAACTCATGCTTTCAATCTCCCCCAAATGAAAGGAAAAAATAAATAAATAAAGAAATCCCAGATCCTAGTTCCCTAAGGGAGTTTGAAAACTATTCAAATATGTGCCAAATGTACAATCCAAGCTAACTTTGACTAGGTTTTGATTGGTTTGTGACAGATCTAACGCTCAGCAAGCTGTGGATCTACACATACTAGAAACCCTAATTGGGAACAGATCTAGTGCTTGCTTTTGAAATTTTTGGCCTATGTGATTTGAAGAAAGTAAACCCAGATTAAGTTAATCTTTACATGATTAAGTACTACACGTGTGGTAAAAGAATGGTTTTGAAGCTAGAAGATATCAAAGATTGTACTTTGTGATACCCTAATTCCGTTTGAATGGTTATGGAAGTTAGATTTGAATTGATCTAAAAGAAAACAGTAATTTGGATTTGGGAAACCCTAATTAAGCATCTTTTTTCAGTGACCATTTGTTCACTTTGGTGATGCAAAATCTACTTGCCATTAAGATAGTCTCGGAAGATGGACAAATGAGAGCTTGACAACTTTCTTGCTAGGAGAGAGAGAGAGAGAGAGAGAGAGAGAGAGAGAGAGAGAGAAGAAGAAGAAGAAGAAGAAAATTTAACAAAAATGGAGCAAGACTGAAGCTGGTCTCAGAGTTCTGCAACATATATATAATTTGCTCTTCTTTTGCAAGAGATTTATGCATTTACCAAGATATAGATTCAAGAAAACTGAAACCCCATAAAGCACAGTGAAGGAAAAAAACAAAATAAGAATCTTTGTCAAGAAAACTCAAATCTTCAATGTGCTAGAAATGATTGTATCCTTGAGCTTAAATCTTCCCAGAAACTAAAAATTTGTACCCGTTTTAGGGAGGGGGGGGGGGGGGGGGGGGTAAGTGCCCTAGATTCTTCTGTTCTTACTTGAAAACAAGAACAAAGAGCAAAGTCTTTTAGAAGTTCAACAAAGTATAAAAACAGCCCCAGATCCTCAAGAAAAATCTAAATAGGCCATTTCAAATTAAGATGTGTGTATTTATATATATTCACCTGTTGTTGGCATACTCATAGAGACGGCCACGGCTAGAGAAGACAACCAAAGCAATCTCAGCATCACAGAGTACAGATAATTCATAGGCCTTCTTCAGCAGGCCGTTGCGCCGCTTGCAGAAGGTGACCTGACGATTTGTGGTGTTCTCGATCCGCTTGATCTCGATCTTTCCCCTACTGATTTTCCTCTGGGGAGAAATTTCCCTTGATTGATCACTCTGCAATGCCATTTCCTCAGCTGAAACAAAGGGAAACAACATCATTACCTAACTAATTCTTGAACAAAACTCAACCTGTGCATATGTATTGCTTTATTTGAATAAAAATTCATAAGCAAAATAAAACTATAGAAATCACAACTACAGAATTCCATGTATGTGGGTTTTATTTTTCAATGATTTCTTTGCAGTCCAAGAAACTTTTCTTGTAGAAAATAAGGATGTAAAATGAGGGAATTGATTGATGACAATACATATTTTTAGCTTCACAAACCTTGTAAGGAAACTAGGACGGAATGAAAATTTAGGGCAGATATTAAGGTTTTTGGGTTTTGATTTTTCTCTCAACTTTCCTACAATCTCTGCAAAGGGAGATGCATAAAATGGAAGGAAAATGCACTAGAAGTTGTGTATTTATAAAGTAAACAATGACTCTTATTTAAAAAGTTTATATGATCATACAAACTTAATTTATTGTCGTTTTATTACTTTTTGGTGGTTTGCATTGATGAACCGGAAGAAGAGGGATAAATAGGGGAATCAATCATAATATTCAGCCTTCCCTGACCATTCATTTCGTTTTCCCTTTACTTTTTTTATTTCACTTTTCTTTTACTTATTTCTTGAGTTTCTTGAGCTTCATCTGAATTATGAGTAAAAAAAATCTTGTTGGGTGTGGGGGGTCGGGGTGATGGAGAAGTTGCAGTGTAGAAAATGACCCCTGAAAGAGATATTAGATGGGATGTATCATGTATATAACCTTGAACTAAGTCGCACTCAAGCTTCGAATTCTTGAAATTTGTCATTCTCTTCTATGAAGTTGAAATTATTTTTCTCGTCTAATCGCTTAATCTAATAAAGATACGAGCAAACTTTTTTATTAAAGGTTTGAAATGTGTAATTTTCATAGTGACATGGAGCGTGAAGTCAAGATACTATATTTGAAGTTCATCGATGATAACCGACTGTTTTAAGAATTTTTATATACTACGCGACATATAGGATTTTCCCTATTCTCATATTAACATTTTCCTTAATCAAATTTTGTTAAACATAATCTGTTGACATAGCTAAATACATTGACCAAAAGTAACATATTTGATGAAAAATGTGATAACTTCTTCTCATTATTTGATAGTCCCTACCTGTCCATTGTGTATAGCTTTCTGTTTTTCATATAAATGAGGGTTATGACAACAGAGAAGGCCCTGCCATGTGACATCCAGTAATCTATTTCCTTGCTATTGGAAGTTGGAAATTTTCTTTGGAAAAATATTGGCATTCTGAGCAGTAATTTGTTGTTTTAGGCCAAGGACATAAGTTTCTGTTTAATTGATTGAGATCCTTCATGGCCAATTTTGTTTTTTTCTAGTATGTTTCGTTTTTGTTTTTTCTAATAAATTCATCTAGTCGGTAAGAAGTTTGACACTAACTCCTACTTGTTATTAAGAGAAAACAAGACGTACAGGCCCCAGGGACATAGGCGAGTTGGTAAGGCTTGAGGTGACATGGGGAGAAATACTCTGGCAACGCAGGTTCAATTCTCGTGTGGGGCAGATTTTCACTGAAATATTGTGGGGGTTTGTCCTGGGAGTTGGCCTATTGCTCTCTCCCTTAGGTCCCTACCACTTGCGCACATCCATCGATTTACAACCCGCCTGGTCAAGGGACCTCTGACACAAGGGAGGGGGAGGGGGAGGGGGAGGTTTCGCTTTCGAGACTTTCCATTTACAAAGAAAACAAGACGTACAGAAAGTTAATGAAGGGCATATCGGATATCCATAATAATGACGGATATTAAAAAATAAATAAAAAAATCAACAAGATTTACAATTATCCCACTAGTTATTTCATTGCTAAAGATGTGAACGTTTTAAATTTTTCAATAGATACAACAGAGGAATCGAACGAAATAATTGAAGAGTACATCAAACCTTAAATTTGTTTATTTAAAAAAAAAAAAAAAAGACTTTGTTTAAGTGTTAATTTTGACATAGACCCTCCCTTAGGTCACATGATCTGACTTGACCTAGCAATGGGATTAATAAGTGTTCACCTTTTGACATTGCCTCGATATTGTTATGCTACACAATGCCAATTTTCTTTGATCAGGATATGCATATGTCATTCTTCCATGCCCACCAAGAGACACATGCTTGTTAACATTGCCATGTGACAACTCATTGTTTATGTATATTACAATTAAGTATATATACTTAATAATTAAATTAGGAGATCGTTTAACCTACCAATATATTTGACAAATAATCATGATTTTTAATTTCAACTAATAATCTAATAGTCTCAATGTATTAAAACCTTTATTGATATGTGGATGTGGGTATAATGATTTTAAAACTTCTAATACATATACTAGACCGTTAGATTAATTTAAATTAAGGGTCGTGATTATTTGTCAAATTCATTAGTAGGAGAAACGGTCCCATTAAATTATAGAAAAAATTTTAAAACTAATCAATTTTATTTTATTTCTTGTAAAAATAAATTTGTAGCCGCCAAAAAATTTATTAAGTATGACCAATATTTAGTCATGCAAAATGACGGTAGTACTCTTTTTTTTCAAAATGTCTTGTATGCAATCTAAGCAAAGTTGTCAAACAAGACTAGAGTGTTCTTGCAGGTATTGTTGAGATTTTATAGAAAACAACGTTTGTTGTGTTAAAAAAAGAATCAATTAAGTATTTGACAAATTTATATTTTAAATTTGTATTTTAAAATTTGATAAATAAAAGTGCTTTATTATTGTGTGTATATATAATTATTAAAATATAAATTAATTATAATGATGTGTTTTGTATTATTATTATCACAGTAATATTGTAAAATTTATTGTTACTTTTATAACAATATATGTAATATTATCAAATATTTTTCTAAGACAATTTTTTCAATTAGTTGTTTTAAAATGAAAAGAAAAATTAATATCTATTAAGTTTCAAAATTTATAAATTACAATATAAAAGTATAATCCAATAGTAGAAAATGAATTAATTTAATTAATTATGGTTAAAATTGGTATTTTGATTATAGATAATTGGAAAGCCAAAGCAGAATCTAAGAAGCTACTTGTTTGCTGTTTTTCAGAATCTGCTACGATATGGTACATATTTTTCTATAATCAGGTTTTCTTAAATTTATCAAATACCTAAAACAACTTCTGACTACTTGACAATCAGAAGTTGCAGTCAAAAGTTGTGATCTAAAATCAATTACAAACGGGGTCTGAATGGTACTTAATTTGACGAGAATGCCTAAATATTTTGAATGTGTAGAATAAAGTGAGAGAATGTCTACATGGACTAAAAATTCTCATCAACTTTGCCTAGTTTGACGAGAATACCTAGATAGTATGAAATTTATGCAAAAATGAAGGAGGATTTGGGAACACTTTTGAAGAGAGAATGATATATTTGTCAAAAAAGTTCAAAACTAGATTATAAAGACTCTAATAGATGTTATTCTTGTAACATGCGGAGAAATCAAGACATTATTTTTGTCTATAACATTTGGCTACTAATTTAATCTTATATTCATCAATTGATCCCTCGGGTTTTAACATCCTTTGAAAATTCACTTACATTTTAAAGCCTTATTTCCAGGTGGGGGTTCAACCAACCTCCAAATGTAATTTTGCATGATGAACTCAATTTAATTATTGACAGCCTCTTTCCAAAGCGAGTTTATGGAGTAGACACTGCTTCATTGATGTCCTAGGTTCATTTTCTAATACATAAATTAGAAAATCTAGACCAAAAGACTTAGAAGTTATGGCCCTTATTACTGCACCTTAGTTCTTTATCATTTTAATGACTACCACTTGCACTTATATAAGTTCGTTTTTATTAACTTAGGTTGTGTTTGATTGGCAAAGATTTTCTATGAAAAATGTCTTTTTTACGCTTATTTTCCAACTGGTATGTTTGATTGCCCAAAATTTTTCATGGAAAATGTATTTTCCCACCTATTTTCCTTGTTTTGTTTGATTGCAACATTTTTTTTACAAGTAAAGTTTTTCTCATTTTCCCACCTTTGACCACATTTTCCTTGTTCTCAAGGAAAATATTTTCTTTGTGGGATAGGAGAATTTATTTTCCATGAAACATTTGTCTTGTTTTTCAACCCATAATTTCTTGGCAATTCATTTCTATGGAATTTGTTTTTTTTCCACCCAAATTTTTCACTTGCAATCAAACACAGCCTTACTTTTTTCCTTTACAAAGAAAGATATCTTGAAAAAATGCATAATTCTTGAACTCAACCATAATACCTTCATGTACATCAGGAATTTATGACTTATGAATAAAGAATCGACATGCACTATTGTTATTAGCATATTCAATAAATATATAATCAATTATTTTAGGCCCAATCTTAACTTGTTTAAACTTAAGTACTTCTACCTTTGCTAAACACCCTCACACTTTTAAGTATTTATATGAAGGTTTTCTATATTTCTATAACTCATAAGGAGTTTTCAACTTTATTTTGCTGTGATATCTTATTAAGAATGTAGTTTGCTGAAGAAATTACTTCTCCTTACAAATTCTGGGGTAATCTAGAACTTATCAATATAGCATTCATCGTATCTTTAAAAGTGCGATTCTTGCGTTTAGCAATGCTATTTGATTGAGGAGAATACGGAAAAGTAGTTTGATGTATAATGCCATATTCTGAGGAAAATTCATCAAATGGTACTACATATTTCCCACCTCGATCAGTACAAATAATCTTTATTTGTTTGCTAAGTTGATTTCAACCTCATTCGTGTAGTATTTAAACACTTCCAATGTCTCATATTTGTTATTTTTAGCAAATATACATAAAAATATATTTTGCAATCATCAATGAAATAATAAAGAACTTTTTACCACATCTAGTTTGCACAAATTTTAATTCATAGTTACCACCTTGAATTAATTCTAAATGCATTGTGTTTCTTTCAATTAAATGAAACGGCGTTTTGACTAACTTAGCTTCTACACATATCTCACACTTATGATTAGGATCAAAATGTGAAGAAGGCAATAAAAATATTTCATTAACCTTTTTACAGAATTAAAGTTTACTTGTCCTAATCTATGATACCATAAATTGACGACTCAAGAATATAAACTTGGAGATATTTTATTATTCTTAATCATTTTGGTACAATAGTGAAGACATTAATATAGAATAGTCAACCACACAAATAGTCTTTTCCAACATACATATCATTCTTTCCAAGTACAAACTTATGAGATACAAAGACTAAATTGAAAACATTCTTGTTAAGCAAAGAACCAGACATTAGGTTCTTGAGAATGTCAAGTACATGCAGCACATTGTTGAGGACTAGTTCTTTGCTAAAAGTCATCTTCAATACCACTTTACCTTGACCATCAACCTTTGAACTTGAAGAATTTTTTATGAACAATTGTTCTCTATTAACCGGAGTGTATGAGGAGAACATTGTCTTATTAACACAAATGTGGCAAATAGTACCACTGTCCACCAACCATTCCATGAGATTTTCAGCATTGTTGCATTTTGATAGAACAACCAAAAAGTTTATATTTGACATTCATTCAGATAGAGCATCTGATTCAGGATTGAGTTTGTTTCTTATGCTTGCGACATTCATTTGAGCGATGTCCTGCTTCACTACAATTGCTGCAGTTGTCTTCGAACTTATTCATATTCTTGTTATTTCTCTGCTTAGAAGAATCTTTAGAATGGTTCTTTTTTTTTTTCTTTGAACCAGTTTCCACTACATTAGCCTTTGCTTGTGAAAATTGGCCTCAAGTTTTTCTATCATACTTTCGTTTGTCTTCTTCAATCCATAACCAGACAATGAGTTTTTCAATATTCATCTCCTTGCACTTGTGTTTGAAATAATTCTTGAAATATCTTCACATAGGTGGTAACTTCTCGATAATAGCATCCACTTGGAAGGTTTTGATGAAAGACATACTTTCAATATGAATATCATGAAGAAGAACCTACAAGTCTTGTGATTGACTGATCATAGTCTCCCATTTTGTAGTTTAACAACTTGCCGACAATGAACTCTTTGCACCAACATCTTCAATTTTGTACTTCTTCTCCAATGACTATCATAATGTTTTAGCAGAATTCATGAACTATACACATTGTATAGTGTGATGTTCAACTCGTTGAGAATGTAATTTTGATAAAGAAAAATTTGAATGTTACCATGCATTTAGAGCAATCAACGTTTTCTTGTTATTTCCTCTTCTTGCACGTGTGTCTTCAGTGAAGAACTTAGCCAAATTCAGATTAGTGAGATACAAACAGCATTTTCTACTACCATCTCTTGAAATCAATCCCACTGAATTTTTCTAATTTTTCTCTATGTGGAACAAAAGTTAGAGGAAGAGTAACTTACTAAACCGAAAACAAATTTCAATTTAACAAAAAAAATATTTAAGTAGTAATATTTAAAAGAATATATAAAACGGAAATTCATCTTAAGATTGTTTCTTTATTATTGCAAGTTGAAACTAAAAATAAAAGGACTTACTTGACACTTGAACTGAAATGAAATTAGATCGATGCGAGAATTTGACTCTTTGTCCTTAAGACAAAATTTACATGTAGAGGTGACTACAATCAAATGGTAATCGTCTCCCAAGATATAACGATTTCTTCTTGTGATAGCAGCATTTCAAATTATAAGAAACAACGAACCAGGACTTGTTTTGTACTTTTTTATAAATATAGGGACTAATGCAAAGTGTTGTACAAGTACAAGAATTTGAAAGAATGGAAAAAAAAAAATTGAAAGTGTAAATTCTACATGAAAGATGAGTCTATTTACAATGAGCCAAAAGTTGTGTCTGAAAAATAATTTGGAAGATTCGAAAATTAGATCGAAGTAATTAATTAACAAATATTTATTTTATTTCACCAAAAAGAATACATAGACTTGGCCCAAGCCCAACTATTTATGACCCAAGCCCATACGCCCACGGCCCATGACTAGGACCCGTGACCCGTGACCCTTGACTTGTGACTGAGCCCGGCCCGATTAGCAAACAGGCAACGCGTGTGAACATGTGGATTTTAGACCAAGCCTAGTAGCATCTAGGTCTTTTCCCACTCAAAAAATAGTTGTACTCCTTGAGGCCTAAACACAAGTCTCGACGTAGGATATTTAAGTAAGTCATAAATATATTCTTTTCACAAACAATTTAAACTTCGTCTTTTTATCTTCTAAATTCATTTTGTCCAATTTCAAAATATTACTTTTGATTTTAATTTCTTATTCATCTGAAAATATTTTTGAACATTCAAATATACTATCAACATCTACTCACGGAGTAGAACATATTCGAATATTGTCCCACTTCAAATAGATTATAGGGCTCACTTTAATATTTGATCAAAGATTGGTAAAAATCATAATTTTAAAACATGCTTCCAATAATTATGTCCTCAAATGTTCGAGATATAAGTGTGACAAATAAAAAAGAATGAGTGCAATTAATTCTTGTAAACAGACAAAACAAAACAAAAAAATAGTGTTAATAATGTAAGCACCACATTAAAAAATTCAAAAGTAGTGAAGACGATTCACTTTCTCTCTAAAAGTCTACTATTGAAAAATATACCTCTAAATTATATGAAATTTTCAGTTATTCACATTACTTTTCACTTAAAATGTTTGAAAAACCTAATAAATAAGGTTTTGTATCTACACTAACTAATATTTTGAATGGACAAAAAACTGAAATGTACAAAAAATAAAAATAAAAAATTTGATTATAAATTTTACATTGATGATAGGGTGATGACTAGATGCATTAGTGGGGCATTGAATAAGAACCATATAATCGATAGCTGACAAAATTGATGCCAAACTGTTCATAGAGGGCCCATAGCCCTTCATGTGCCGTGTCCACTCTTGAGTCTTGCCCCTGAAATATCATAGGGGTACCCTACTCTTTTCTGAAATCCCTTTCTTACAAATTGTAAGGTACAAACAACTCTAAATTAGAATCTATAATTAATTAATGTAGTTTTTACTTGTGTTTTGAATGATATTTGAGTACACTACAATTGATTTCCAATGCGTTCTTTATTTTCTATTAATTTTATTTACACTTATTTTTTGTGTTAAAGTTTGTTGGATGGGTCCGTCTCTAGTTAGTATTGTAAAATTTGCTTCTTCTACAAAAGACACGAGTCAGTAAATTTAACCGTTGGGAATCAGTTGTAATCCTACAAAATTTCACTAAGCTGAATGTATATACTTCATGTATGGTGGGGAAATTACAGAAAGAAGAGAACTGGGTCGAGATAGCTCGGGTCATCAAGGTCGGCAAAGCTTTAGCGGCTCCAAAGAGACACGAGAGAATCTTATAACATTATGATGACCTTAAGTAGATCGAGTTCATTCTAGTTTAATAATATCATTGAATAAATTGCTTTGCATGTTAAATGGTGACCGATATTATGTAGTTGCGATTGAATTAGAAAAGAGAACTCACATGAAACATTGTACTGTTGTTGTAATTAAGAATTCGTAAAGTTCAAAATTCCTTATGGCCACAACAAGAAAATCTTCCAATATCTAGTACGTGGACCACAGTGATGGGGACTTGGGTTTTGTACTTCCTCACTTTAAATTGTTGAAAATTGAAGTAGAGCATTTCATCATATGTAAAATTGCCAACGGCTTCTAGATTTCTAGTTAAAGATTTGGGCATTATCTTCCAATTTGTTTTTCTTTTATTATTTTTCTTTGATTTATTAAGGGAAAGGAAAAGTAGAACTTGCCAACATTTAGAAAGAGTACGAGAACGAGGACAGAAAACAACAAATATAATTAAAAGAAAACAGAGAAAAACGACAAAAGCAAACTAATCGTATTCTTCATAAAGTCGAATTCAACCCATCTCACAACCATGATTAAAAATCCACCAAGCACCTCCAACGGTTAAAGATTGTGTGATGAAAATAGAAGGAAATGCAAAAAGTTTGAAAACAATGATTTGTTCTATAGAGTATATTAATTTAACAATTGATCCATTGGGAAACAGAGAAAAGTACATACCCTAAAGTCTTATGAGAACCAATATTCTTTTCCAAGAAAAAGGGACCACAAATGGCAACCGTGCTACTTTTCTGGAATTTTGATGTTGAAGTTTACAGAACCTTAATGAAAGACCTAATCCCATCAATGCCCCAACCCAACTCCATCAAGAAACCACTATGTACCCACTTAAATATCATCCATTGATTGTGTAGTTAGTACCAGATTATCATCTTTGGATTAGTATGGACTTGAATCATACTGGTTACTCTTTTGACCACATGCTATGATGTTTGGCTGAGCTTAAAAAGTGAAATTATTTTAAGTCTCCAAACATTCTCAGGTAAAAAATTTATTACTCTCTCCGTCCCACAAAGATAGACCCACTTTTTTTTTTTCATACAGATTAAGAAAACTCATTTAATGTAATTGAAATTATAAAAATTTCACACAATTTTCCCATTATACCCCTATTTAAGTTAAATAGAAATAAAAAAAATAGATATGTATATATATATATATATATATAGAGAGAGAGAGAGAGAGAGAGAGAGTTACACGAAGAAAAACATAAATGAATGTTTAGAGTGAGAAAGTTATATAGATAGAGAAAGAATTACATTGAAAAAAAGAAAAAAATAAATGAAAGTTTAGAGAGAGAGATATTTTGGTTGATTACAATGTAAATTAAATAAGAGTATATTCAAAAAAATAAAAATTTAATATAACCTGTATAAAATAAGTAGTCTATAATTTAAGACAGATAAATAAGAAAAACGAGTCTATCTTTGTGGGACGGATGGAGTATTTTAGTCCTTGCGACAAACTTCCTGTAAAACTGTGTTTGCCATTATTTTCATAATAAACACTCAAAAAGAGTCAAGTGCCAAATTCAGAAAAAAAGAAAAAAAAAATAAACATATTGAATGGATAAGAGGAATTAGGAATACAATTTATAGCTCGGCCAAGACATCATCTAAAAGAGCAGTAATATTAATCCAGAATGCATCAGAAGACGAGCTTAAATCAATTTTTTTTTTTCGTCATTTGAACAAAGACAAGCTTAAGATATCATTCCAACGTCGACTGGTAAATACATTTGCAAAATCCAGCAGCAAGGTTAATCTTAGGGTTACAGTACTATACATATTCACAATACCAGTACATTACAGTATCAATTCACTTGTTATCAGCCCAATCAAAGGGATGTGAGAAAGGATGAAAGGGAAAAGGTGTTTTTGATCCTACGAACAGTATCACACGGAAAATACAAAAACAAGAAAAATGTTAAGCAATATGTTGGAAAAGGTGGCCTTCTGCACACTTGACCGCGTGTATCCGGAATAGCCTATATCCTTCCTGTAGATCTAGATGAACGACTTTGGCTCCCTAAATTGGACATATCTTTCTTCCAGTCCAAATTCTGAAAGCACTTTAATGGTCTTACCTGTACATGGCAACAACTTTTTACATCAGAAGAGAAGGGGGGAAAACCATACAAAATGCCTTTATCGTTAATGTTACTATATCTTCATCATAACCATAATCATTATCTGGAATACTCTATAAGTCATGAATAATTACAAATTAGAGTCGAAGTTACATATTGATTACACATATGCACACATTCACACACTGAAGTGGGTGTTAGGGGCGGTGGTGGGGGATAGATAGATAGAGAGAGAGAGAGAGAGAGAGAGAGAGAGACCTTCCAACGCCTTTTATGGCTAAAGCTATTATAGATTGCCTCTAGTCTAGGAATTATTTGCTTGAATGTCGGTCTGTCAGCTGGCTTCTCACACCAACACTCTTCAATCAACCTGTAAGAAAGAGTAAAGGGGATTAATGGCTGAAATAAACAACTATGTAAGCTCAAAACATTTCAGTTCCCACAAGAAAAGGAAGATCTCAAATTTTTTGAGGTGAAACAACATTTTAGCAAATTAGCAGCAGAGAGATTTCACAAATATTTTATACTGAAAAATAAAGATTTGAAATCCTCAGATCATAAATTTTGACTGAAATATGCAAAAGACTTTTTCTTGCTTCATTTAAGCTACAAGAGAAAATATTATGCACAACTTATAAGCATTATGGAAAACAAGTTACTTACTCTTTAAGCCCATGGGCATAATACTTCACCGAGGCTCTAAATGGAGGGCGCTCTTTCGCAGCAAATAATTTAGGTACTTCGTTTTCTGGCTTTGCATAGAATGGTGCGAAGCCTTCAATCATCTAAGGTTTAGCACATTACAAAGATAAATTTATCAAGCCTGTTTACCAAATGAAATATGTCAAAGAAGCATATCCTGACTCAAATGTCAACCAAAATTTTTAAGTTCGAATTCTTGGAGGGCAGCTGATTTGAGATTTTAAAGATATTTTATCGAAGACTTGCCAAGTTTAGATTTACTTTATTTCCTTATTGTGATTTTATATTTTGAGACAATTTAGGTTTTATTTCCTTATTGTATTAATATTTAAATTAGGTCAATAATTAGACAACTTTTGATGTATTGATTAAATCTCTCTCTCTCCCCACTCATATTTCTCTTCTCATATAACTCAGTAATTGTTTGATTTGTTATAGCAACCAACCATAAGGCATCAATTTGGTATAGTGCAAATATCAATTTATTAAGCCTGTGATAACAAAGAAGCACTATTCAAATGTTGACCGTATTTTGAAGTTCCAATCCATGTTCCATGCTAATAGATAGTCGGTATAAATGATGAAGAGCAACAGGAACATCACTGTTGGACATTTTAGTAATAGTAAAATACAGTGTAAAATTGGACTATGGAAGGATGGAACAGTAACTGAATATTGGAAAATCAAACCTACAGGGTACTTTACGAAAGAGATCCTCAACCTCAGAAAAATATAAGAAAAATTCTCACTCCTGTATTACACATTATTCCAAAGAATAATTAGAGCAGGTATTAACTTAATTATAAAATAAGCCCACATTAGTAAACTCCATTCAGCATACTATCATTTCACCATCTAGATACTTTTCAAAAGGTGCACTTTACTAAAAACAAGTTCTAGGGGTTTGCTGAACGCAAGGATGTATTTTCATTATTTAGAATATCGAGTATTTGAAATTGCCCCAAATGAAAGTTATGACAGGACATCCTAAGGCAATTTTTTTTTTTTTTTTGGGGGGGGGGGAGGGGGGGAGGGGGAGCAGGATTATCCACTATGAGTGACCCTTTCTATTTTTCTCATATATGTCACAGATCTGGTCGTCTATTAAACCAAACAATTAGTGCTGTTGGGCAAACACAAAAGGTTATCAACTGACTGATTTCCCCAATAATTTTTTCTTCGTAAAAATCTATATTTTCTTCTAATAGCAATAAACTAGCTAAACTGTGAAATCAAAAGCCAAAAAAAAAAAACAAAACTTGTTCTGACTTTTCGGATGAACAAACACAACCTCCTCATAATTCTCAAACACAAACCCTTAAAACCATTAGGTCCAGTACCTCTTGTAAGATTAAAGCAAATGAGAAAACATCAACTTTGGTGTCGTAATCTTCATTTCTGAAAAGCTCAGGAGCCATATATCGGCCTGTTCAATTGACAGAAAATTATTTGAATAATTAGTAATTTATCATCTGAAAAGAAAAAACAAAAATCTCTTAAAGAGCGGTTTTCCACGAATAAAAAGAAAAAACTCTTAAGAGCTGCAGACTCACGAGATGTGTCATGAAAGGTCTGCGGTCTATCTTCTTTAATTCTGTTGGCCGCTTTAAGTAACTTGCTTACTCCAAAGTCTGCAACTTTCAGATGTCTAGAATCATCCCGCAAAATATTTCTGTTCTCTTACTCAAACACGAGAAAACACTTTTAAGAAATTTAAAAAAAAAAAAAATATGGAAGTCTCTAAAATTCATCCTAGTATTTAGCAAGATGCAAATATCTATATTTACAAACAGAAGTTTAAAATGCAACAGACAGAAAGACTTACGAGGGCTCGAGATCTTGGTGAATAATAGCTTCAGGCTTATTTTCGTGTAAATAATTCATTCCCCTGAGAAACCAAATATACTGTTAGAAAATGCGTGCTTTAGTTATGAAGGAAATTAATCTTAGAACATAGGAAGATCATTCAGCAATGACCTGCAGTTGACCGGTCAACACCACTGTAAAACTATTGCCTCCATATATGGGGATACGTCCTCAAATTTCTGAATCTATGATTTACTTTGAGGCAACTTAAATCGTTTCCGAATTATTTTTAACCTACTCTTTAATCAAACTATCTCTTTACTCTTATTTGAGTTTCACGATGTAACTGCTCCATTCATTTAGAACAGTGATGACGAAACACTCTTCACAACAGAAGCAAAAAATTGAAATTTTCCAATCCCTAGCCATATTAAATCTTCACCCTGAATTTGTTCGGACAAATTGAATGATAAAGGAAGTTAAGAGAAATGGTGAATAAAAGAAAATGTGGGAAAAGCGGAAGAAAAAGAAAGCCATAAATCCGGACTTTGTATCTCTCAATCCTCAAACATGACTGAATATCTTCTAAAATGACAAGATAACCAAAACTACTTGGTCTATGAAACAATGATGTCTTATCTATGAAACAATGATGTCTTACAATGAACTAACAAAAAGATACTACAAGCATCTAGAAATATAACAACTTTAGGAACAAGTCTTGAACCTGGCAATATCCATAGCAAATCTGAGAGCTGTTGCTGGTTTAAGTGCTCCTCTTATTTTCAAATATTCACGAAGGTCACCCTGGACATACACGAAATAAATATCAGACACTATTTTGAAGATTAACTTGACTAGATCGGTTAAACTTCAAATCTAGTATGAGACAAAATCATAAACATGTATAGTACAAAGTTTATGGTCAATAATTTCTCTAGCATATTAATTACAAATCACTCATATGTCAGTATTCAGTAAACGGAATGCAATTCTGATGCCAATGAAATATTAAATGTGACAAGTAGAAAATGAAATCAAGGAGCAAACTGCATCTGCGTCAAAGAAACTGGGAGGACAAGAAATGAGCAAATACTAATGACAATAAGAATGAAAAAGAAAAACCCAGATTGCCAATTTCATTGGGATAACCATTTGTAAGTAATTTCAACTTTCTTGACATAAATGGCAGTTTGTAATATCAACTCAAATTATTAACCAAGCGTAGACACAGTCACACTGTCAATAAAAGTTTAAACTCGATTCATATATAGACATCTTTATCATTTCTACATACGAACCAGAAATGGATACGTTGCACACCGTCATAGTTAAAGCTACCATATGTCAACATCATCGTCATATTGTTTCCACGACTTCCACTACTTTATATGCTTTCAATTTCACATATATACCCGGGGCCAGTTCATTTCTACAGAAATGGATGCTTAAAATTCAAAACTTGTGATACTTCAGCCTCTCACGCATAATTGAGAAGAGATGCATAAGTATGTGTACTCAATCCTATTAGAGCAGAGTATCGATACTCAATTAGGATCAGGAACATGGAAATAGCTAGAGTACAAGTCCATGTAGACTGCACCAGAAACCTCTTCTAGAGAACACTTTACACTTTACACCTTACCAATGCAGAAGGAAAGAACTGCAATCCACATGCATATGAAACTAATATGAAAAGACTTTATCGGACTCTGACCACTTACAATCATCTAATATATAAACTGACATGACAGGACTTGAAGGAATCATCAAAGAATCAAGTAATGGGAAACGAAGCCAAAATTATTTGCACAGGACAGCTGAAAATTCATAAGAAGAAATGTACCTATGTAAATATCACCCATTCACATAGAAGAAAAGAGAGTAACATGTAAATTTGGTAACACTAGGCCAAACTTCCCAGAGACGCAAAGCATATTATGTAATGACAAATAAAATTACACATGTATTTTCTGTGTATGTTTGGTAGTGCTGAAATTATTTTTTAAGTGCTTATATTATAAGTTGTAGGTGAATATATGGATAAAATGTAGGTTGTAGTTGTGGGTCTTATGAAATGTGTGGATAAAAAGTATATTTGACCAATTTGATGAGCTGATATTATAATTTAAGCACCACCAAACATGTGATCTAGGATAGCAAACATAACAACAAATGTCAGAGGCATTTATGAAGTAAGGATAGGAAAACATATTATAGAAAAACAGGAAGGTTGGAGATACGTGAACCAAATATCAGCAAAAAGTTCATGGGATGACCTTTGGTAAGTATTCTGTAACAATCATCATTGGACTACTTTGTGTTACAGCACCAAGAAATTGGACAACATTTGGATGCCTTATTTTCTGAAGCAAATCAAGCTCATCTCTAAATGCCTTACTGCACATGTCCAAATTTTAAAAGAATATGAGTTGCAAAAGTAAAGCAATACAGAATGAAATTTTTGGTAATAAAGAACTCACACTTTATCTTCATCAGCAAATCCCTCCCAAAATGTTTTCACAGCAACTTCAGTCCCACGCCATGAAGCTATTCGGAAGGTTCCCTAAATAAGTTACACCATGTGAGGCCAAAGTGAATAATTAATAAGGCTGAAGAAATATATATCACAGGTTTTTATTTTTTGGCATGCCATTATTGCATCCCTAAATTTCAAGTTTCCACATGCCAAAACAATGCTCATTGTTCCATATCCATCTTCTTAATTTTGCTCCGGTTAATATAATGACATTTTTAACCAGATATAACTGCATCAGCCAAAAAGATTTACCTTTTTCTTTTCAGACAAGTGGCATCTCCTTTCGATTTGCAAATGTGAGAAATAGGGAATATATAGCCAAGTGTTTCTCGGACCAAAAATAAAAGAGCCGGGGGGTGGGAGGGGGGGGAGCGTGTAATTGCCATTATACTATTATTCGGGTAAAACTCATAAATTTTTAAACATTCAAGATAACAATTCACGAGTAGAGGGAAACAACGAGCAATGTAAAAAAAAATGTTTATCCATACTAAATATTAATATAAAAGCACACAGTACCTTGGTTATTTCAACACTGTTCGTAAAATCAAGTTCGCTGGGTTCAATCTCGTATTCTGGTACCTCACGGGCATTTTTGACATGCATGGGAGCCATCTAATAAAATCACCAGTAAACATAAGACTTTATAGAATTTGAAAAATGACACTCTCCAGAAATTTTCATATTATACAATATGTATCCAATGCTTAAAAAGGCTTAATCACATACATAGGCATTTTATCTCCGTGAGGTGAGCGCAACTCTCAAGATAGAACAATAAAAGAATTCAAAAAAATATAAAACTTCAAAAATATGCTCATCATAAAGCATAAACCCTTCTTAAAAATTCCATAATAAACTAAGGAACAAAATTAAAAGTCTAACTTGCAAATAAACATAAAATAAAAAATAAAAAAAAATAGAAAGCAATAAGTTCTTAAACCAGCAATCATGTAACAAAATTATAATATATTACCAAAAGTGGAGATAACTCAAAATTTCTTATAGTATCACTACCAATATGATATTTAAGGGAATCATTAACATCATCATCATCCTCATTATAAGTTTCTTTTAATTCTTTCCTCTAATTGCAATGGTGTACGTGTATTCCCCATCCTATTTTCCTTCCGTGTAAGTAGAAAAAAATAAAAGAACCCATAAAACATTTTAAGTTACAAAGAAATAACTAAATAAGCTAAGGCCAATAATTAAATATTGTAAATATACAAGGCAAATGGTCAAACACCTTAGTCGACTTGAGGTTTAAGCCTCTAAGTCAAGGCGTAAGCCTCATAAATGGCATTTAAAGTGCTGGTGTTGAGGCGTAAGCCTCAAATGATTTTTTAAACAATGTATGTACCACAAAAATATTAAAGAAGACTTACCAAGTGCTTTGCACCATGTTTTTCCAGTAGTTTGATTACATCGTGATTCTTATAATGTATCGCATCTGCAAGAGGCTGTTTAGCCAAAATCAGTTGTAAATATAATATATATATACACATATATATATTACATAAATCTTCAAATAATTATATTAATAAAATAAAGCAATGTATAATAATCAAAACCCCTTAAATTACATCCTTTCGATTCCATTATTTAATACGCTAAAGAGTGTTCCCAGATGCATCCTATATCTTAGCAATTTATTCTATTAACCTAAATAGTGAAAGTATCGTGTGAAAAACATTTGACTAATATCAACACATTTTATTAGCAATTATGACATCCACGAAGTTCATTTTCTCAAAATCAGCAAAATGACCCAGAGAGTGCAAGAAAAAAACCTTCAAAAGAACCAGAAACCAGAGAAGAAAAGGTGTAGATTTAGCATTTATTCATCATTAACACAAAAACAGTATACCAATATATTCAACTGAAAGAGATAAGACAAACAACAAATACATACATGTTCAGACCGCAAAATAGAGCTACCTAAAAATAGACAAACATAATAAATAACCAAATATGGACATCCACATTAAACACAAGTATCAAAGACAAAATTTATATGTATTTCCCATATGTAGATTTGCGAGTTATACCGTGCTTCCCCAACGATCTTGGGGGTTCACCAAGGCCCCATTTTCAAGTAACACCTTGACTACATCAATGTATCCCTGACACGCCGCTAAGTGAAGTGCGGTCCGGTCATCACTATCCCGGAAATTGACGTCGGTGCCCGTGTCCAAAAGTTCCTTAATTCCATCCAAATCTCCCTCGTTCGTCAAGTACATTAACCTTACTCCCGGCTCAATTTCATTCAAATCATTATCTTCGTTTTCTCCAGCCAGATAATCACCGGACCCATGGTCCCGCTCCGGTGCCAGGGATGATTGCTTCCACAGTGTTAGTTTTGCAGGCGCTTTGGCTTCCATTAAAATGATCAATCAAAAATCAAACGGGTTTGCAAGAAATCAAAAATTCTTGAAGAGATTTCTTTGAAACGTAGATGGCCTCTTTTTAAGTCAACTACACCGACGAAGCTAAACTGATCAATGAAATCCCAAAATCCCGTAATTGCAAGAATTGAAAATTCAACCCCTGATTTTTCAACAATTAAGTTTCAATCCTAATGATTCAAGAGAGGTAGTTTAACACTTGAAGAAAACCGAAACCCTAAATTTCTGAAAGTCAACTTTTCAAAAACCCAGAAAATTAACGAGTACTAAAGCAAGCTAGATTTTGGGGCCCAGATTTCGTAGATAAAAACAAAACAAGAATTTACAATAATACAAATAAATACTCCAAAACGAAATCAGAATAAAGCAATAGCGGCTTTATATAGAGAGATATATATAGAGAGAGATAAATGAGAGTAGTTGGAACATGGAAAGATATTCATAATCGTTGACAAAATTTAGAGGAATTGAGCGACGTTACGCGGTGGGCTTAAGGATCATTAAATTTTAATAGATGAAATTTGGTGGTGTATGCTGTGACCGCGTGAAATTGTTTACTTTTTATCTTTTCCAACGATCATCAGATAGTGTTCCCTGCCGGCTGCCACCAAGTTCTTCTTTTACACGTTACACAGTCAGTTTTGAATTGTTCATTTGCCTCAACCAGAATTCTTAAGATGATCTCAATTCATTGTATTTAACATTTTAAAAACATAATTAATATTTAATTTAAAATAAAATGAAATTTTTTGACAATCCTACATGAATATCATTTTTGTTAGTAGATTAGACATAGTTTTATACCAAATGCAAATTTAATCAATCAATTTAGAATCTACCAATTTAGAATGTGTTATTTAAAGTTGTAAGGTAACTTGTCTAACTTAAAGTGCTGAAATTATAAGTTGTTGGTGAATATATTAAGAAAGAGTGTATTGTAAGTTGTGAGTCTTACGAAATATGTAAATAAAAAATATATTTGACCACTTTGACCAACTGAAATTATAATTTAAACAGTTCTAAACATGTGCTCAATTGTGAGGGAAAGATTTTTTTGCCTTTGCGTCCTTTTTTTTTCTGCTTTTTACCTATTTGAATTTGAGTAAAACATTTATTTTTTAATAAATTTAATGTTTTACTAAAAATCAGATGTTCAGCAGATTTTAATAATAGTTGATGAAATGTGTCATTAAAAAGTTGATAAAAATTATAAGTCATATAAAATGTGCGGTTAAAATTAATTGTTAACTTTGACTTTAACTTTTTAAACAAAATCAAACAAATGCTTAATCTTTTTCTAAGATAGAAATCATGAAGATTTTAATATAAAAAAAATTGATGAATGATTTTATTATTCCCCAAAAAATAAAAAATAAAATAAAGAAAAAGATAAATAACATTCATGGGATGGAATCATATCACCTAAACTTTGGTAAAGGAAACAAAAAGGCAAATGTCCTGATTCCCGCAAGGCAACTTTATACCTTGTGATTATGAAATCACAACCCATTACAGCTGTCCAACTACACAAAAATGGATCGTAACCATATCGTTTGATTTACAAGTGTTAGACTTGAACTTGAATTCTCGTCTCATCTAAAAAATTAATAAGTTAAAAGTAGACGAAGCATATATTCTCAGAGTCCCCACACGA
The DNA here is from genome assembly GCA_030279155.1 of Forsythia viridissima. Classification (NCBI taxonomy): domain Eukaryota; kingdom Viridiplantae; phylum Streptophyta; class Magnoliopsida; order Lamiales; family Oleaceae; genus Forsythia; species Forsythia viridissima. Next base: position 27,896,793 of record CM059039.1, read on the forward strand.
ACTAGTTAACTACCACTCCAGCTATATACTAGCAAAGGCAGCATTTTGATAGACTGTGATTGTGTTCTAAGAGCAAGGAAAAAAGAAACTCACCCATGGGAAGAAGTAAGTCTTTTCTTATATATAATTCAATTATTTTATCTTAATTTCTTGTGAACATGCACGTTTAATTTATTTATTGATAGATTGAATGGAATGGAATGGATATAAAAATGCAATTTTAGAACTCGACTTGTTATTTTCAGGACCAGCAAGGTGTTATCGCCAAATTAAGGGCAAACCTTATCCAAAGTCACGTTTCTGTCGTGGTGTGCCTGATTCAAAAATTAAAATTTATGACGTTGGAACGAAGAAGAAAGGAGTCGATGATTTCCCCTTTTGTGTGCATTTGGTTAGTTGGGAGAAAGAAAATGTATCGAGTGAAGCATTAGAAGCTGCACGAATTGCCTGTAACAAATACATGGCTAAATTTGCTGGAAAGGATGCTTTCCACCTTAGAGTAAGGATTCACCCTTTTCATGTTTTGCGTATAAACAAAATGTTGTCTTGCGCTGGAGCCGATAGGCTCCAAACTGGCATGAGGGGAGCTTTCGGCAAGCCACAAGGAACATGCGCGCGCGTAGCAATTGGTCAAGTCCTCCTCTCAGTTCGTTGCAGGGATGCGAGTAGTCATCATGCACAAGAAGCTTTGCGTCGTGCCAAGTTCAAGTTTCCTGGTCGCCAAAAAATCATTGTTAGCAAAAAATGGCATGTTCTTTACTCATCTCCTTTCCATTGCATGCAGGGGGCGGATACAAGGAATACTCTCCTTTGCTGGTCTCCCTCATTGACCAAAAATATATATTTTTTAGTATAAGATTTTTTTTAAAAAAATAAAATTTTTATATAAAATTTTTTCATATATTTGTTCGGTTTAAAAAAATTTGTAGTCCCTGCTTGGATCCGTCCCTAAATTTGCTTGGATGGTACTAATAACTTGAATTTCAGGGGATTTACTAAGTTCAATAGGACTGATTATGTGAAATATAAAGCAGAGAATCGTATTATACCCGACGGTGTCAATGCAAAGGTTTGTCAACTTACACATGCTTTGTACTTTTGTATTATATAGTAGTTTTTTTCTTTTTTTTTTTTCTTTAATTAAATTGTTGGACATTGATAGCACAAATAGAATAATCACATTTGTATTGTACAGTTTCTTACGTGTCATGGGCCTTTGGCTGAGAGAGAACGTGGAAGAGCTTTTTTGCCTGGAACCTTTAGATGATTGATATAAAATCTTTAAAAGCTGTTTTCTCATGTTAGACAGATTGCTAGATTTTAGTTTTGATGTTAGTCTTCTATGACGTCGTTTGTAGTAAATATGTCAGTTAATAAGATGATGTGGAGAGATTCTACATCTGTTTCTTATTTCCCATGATTTTCAATCCATGACGAGTTCTTAACTACTTGTGACTTGTGTATTGTACATCTATTATGTATGTTGTATCAAACATATATTTAGTGTCTACCTTTTTCTCGGAGGATTGCTATAGTTTTGAAATCGTGGATAGTAGCCTACAAATGTATTATGAAAAATGCGGAATGATAGCTCAAAAAGCATATACAAAATCGAACAGTAACAAGAAGACGAATATTTCTCTAAACTATGAACCAACGAACACCAAGGTAATAAAATTTAAGGGCTCAAATTTTGTAAACCTTATCTCTCGAAGAAAAATCCTAAACTCGTACCACAAACAGATGCTACAATAATCTTGATCATGGGACAAATAGAGTCCTCAAACGCTCATTTCTCAAAGATATTTCCACAAAAGAAAAGAACTCTCAAGCATGCTGCGAGAGAGAGAGAGAGAACCAGTCGAATAGAATAGAACTATCTAGAACAACCAACTGCACTTATATAAGAGTCACTATTAACCATTCATCTCCATCCTAATCCAATGGTCCAAAGCCCTCCACGAATAAAGTTGGTCCTGAGTGGCTGACTACTAAACTCGCATTCTCCAACTAGCGACTTTAATCTGGGTCTGGGTCTTGGGCTCCCACATTGGACTTGGACTTCTCAATTTTATATACTTCATATTTAGGAAAAGTCCTAAAGATCATTTTGGTCTCGTCATTGCCAATTTTTTTTTTTTTTTTTTGGGCATCACATCCCTACAAATCTTCACTTTGATGCAATGGACATAGTGCAAATAGCCATATTTTCCAGTCATCTTCTTTGCTCTTTTTCACTTTATCACCTTAGTTACACCTTACCTGCCAAAGAATATTAATCAGCATCAATGTTTAGAAAGCTTAATGTCAGCGATTTTGTATCTTTAATAATTTTGCAAGTGCACGGATCGCTCAAGTAATAAAGTGGATATTGAGTCCAAGTATAGTTCCCACGAAGATTTAGATAATTCAGTTCAATTATACTAACCTTAACCGAATCTAATAAACTTTTGAAGATTTGATATTTAAACTAATTAAAACATAAACTAAGAACAATGAAATTAATTATGGCTCAAATAATTAAAAGATTAAATTGGTGAAAAATTGATTTAACTTTAAAAATGAAAAGTATTAGGATTCTGAATCCACTTATAATTATTAATTCCTCTATCTTGATTCTTGGTTTTGACAAAATATATAAGTTATGAAGATCAATATCACTAGATTGTTTAACAGTTTCTCTCGAATAAAATTAAACATATTCATATGCATGACTCGAATATATCTCTATGACGAATGCGAATACAAATGAAAGCATTAAATTTCTGTAGATAATTAAAGATCCCCTAAAGTATAGCGGCATATTTCTATCCCCTATCGGACTTTAATATAATTAAAATATTGACTAGCCTGCTTTCGATCTTTCGATAGTAAAACAAACCACAACACTCATACAATTATTGCGCGCATAATTGTAGATTCAATTAAATAAAAATTAATTATTCAAAACTATATTGAAATAAATTGTCAAAAACTAAGTCTTTAGATAGAATGATTTAAATTATAAGATTCATCGTTAATCCTAGCACAAAATAAACTAGCATAACATACTAATAATAAGAAAAGAAAGAGAAGAAGAAAATATGAAATTCATAACCCGGAAACGAAGAAATCTTGATCTTGATCTTGATCTTCATTCTTAGATAGATGAATCTGGATCTTCCGTTTGGTGTTTTGTGTAATATTTTCTTCCCAAAAACTCAACAACCAATTATGAGTTAATAACTCATATATATACTACTTTAATAGTGCCCCAAAAGATACAAAAAAGACCTAAAAATCGTGAGCCAAAAGTTACTTAATTGTATTAGGACTAAAAAAGGAAAAACAAAAATCCGCACAGCCATTTAGCCCGGGCGATCGCCCAGTTAGCCCAACTTCTTCTATGTTCGTGCTGGACAGCGCTGGGCGATCGCCCAGCTTAATCTCTTGATTTCTGCAGTTTTTGTCCTTCAACTTTAGATTTTGATAATTTTAGTCCTCAAAACTTTTCATAACATCCAATTTGGTCCTTCAAGCTTCAAGTGAATGCAATTTGATACTCATGCGTCTAAAATATCTTCCAATTTAGTCCTTCAAGTTCCAATTGAGTGAATTTAAGTTCACATATTCTTTAAATGTTTGTTAAATTGTTGTTTTTGTCGTCCAATCTTCTCCAATTTTTTACAGACGGGTCCAAAATTGAAATATAAAGAATAATGCACCAAATTAAGTAGAAAATTAATAAAATAATAAAATAAAAGCTTAGTTTAAAGCACCAAATAAGTGTACAAAATGCACTTATCACTTAAACAAAACTTAAATTTGGTGAGAGGCTAAATGTGCTAGATTAAATAGGGATGAAATTTTTTCAAGATATGCAGATTCTTTTGACACAATATCTTGAATAAGATGCATCTTAACATTTATGTGCTTAATCCTTTCATAGAAGACTGTATTCTTACATAAATGATTAATACTCTGACTGTCTAAATAGAAAACTATTGGTTCAGTCACCACATCAATTTCTTTCCACAAACCTTTTTACTATAATATTTCTTTTATGGCATCAGTTTTTGCCACATATTCAGATTCAGTGGCAGATAAAGCAACTATAGGTTGGAGTTGTGATTTCCAACTTATGCATGTGTCACACTAAATAAATACATATATTGTAGTTGATTTCTACTTATCTCTATCTACACAAAAGTCAATAACTACAAACCCTTTAAGTTTTACCCCTTCATTACTTGTTTTAAACACTAAACCTAAGTGTGAGGTTACTTTAGATACCTAAGTAACCACTTTAATGCTTCTCAGTGTTGTAGCCTAAGATTTGTTGTAAACCTACTTATTGTACTGATTGCATGGACTACATCTAGTCTTGTACACACCATTGTGTACTTGACAAAGACCACATATTAGAATAAGGGACTAGTAGAACACTGATCTTTACTCAATTTAATGTGACACTGACTTTAATTCATCTATTAAAAATATTGACAAGCTTTTCTAATGTAAGAACTTTGTTTCAAAATTAAAACCCTCTTAGTTCTATCTCTACCAATGTCCATTCCCAATATTCTTTTTGCATGTCTTAAATCCTTCGAGTCAAATTCAGAACTAAACACTTTTTTTTTTTATGGTTTATCTCATGCACATTTGGAATTATCAACATGTCATCTACATATAATAGCAAATAAACATACATCTAAGTTTTTAAATCTTTCTTAAAATACAAAAAATAATTAAAATCACTTCTTATACAACTGAACAATTTGACACAAAAGAATTAATTGTTTTTGCCCTCGTGACTGTTTCAAACCACGTAAAGCCATTTTTAGCATACAAACATGATATGATTTATTCTTGTTTATGAAACCTTAATGTTGTGACATATATATAGTTTCTTCTAACTCTCCATGCAAAACGGCAGTCTTGATATCCATATGTTCAAGTTCCTAGTTATGTTGTGCAACCAATGCTAACATAACTCTTATGATAGTGTACTTAGTTACAGGTGAAAAAACTTCATTATAGTGCATTCCTTCCTTTTGTGTGAACCTCTGCCTTAAATCTTAAAGGTTCTTTAGTAGAATTTTCTTCTTTTATTTTATAAATTCACTTACAATCTATTACTGACTTATCTTCTTGTATCTTTTGGTTTTGAGACTAAAATTCAAGTATTATTCTTGTTTAAAGAAATAATCTATTCTTGTATAGCACAATATCAAAACTTGGAAGGCTGACTCTTAATTGTTTCATCAAAGGTTTAGTATTTTGGATTAAGTAAGTTTTAATATGTCATAACAGCTAGGGAGACATAATCTGTATATGTAGAAGGCTCTCTTACGTCTCTTCTCATCATATCTCTGGCTAACTGATAAGTATCTAAATCTTTGTGACTCATTCTGATTAGTTACTTCTACAACTTGATCGCCTAATTCATTTTGTTTTACTTGCTCTTGTTCAAATATATACTCAGATTTAATCTCCACCTGAATTTGATCTCTAACAATAGTACGAGAATCAGGCTCCACTTGAGACCTTATACTCTCATATATACTTTTAATTTCAAGTTGTTTATTACTATGATATGGCATTTCTTGTTCATTAAAATTTTACTTTACTTGTAACCTTTCCATGTTTCTTGCCAACAATCTATACTTTTTCAGGGTAACCTAATAACACACTTTTGAGCCATAGGCTCCAACTTTCCTAAGTTTTGGTGTGAGTATGATTATCATCCAAAAGTTTTTAAATGCGAGTAACCTGGTCCAGACCAGATTTCTTCAGGGGCTCTATCTTGTAAATCACTAGGGTTGGGCAAAATAACCGCCAAACCACCGACCCAACCCAAACCGACTCGGGTTGGTTCAGACCATGTTCGGGTCAGTTTTCGAGTTGGGAAAACCCAACCCGAAACCGACTCGATTTATAAAAAAAATTTGTTTTTTTTTTTTTTTTTTTTACTATATTTGGACCAAAACCGAAAACCCGAACCGACCTGAGTCGGTTTGGGTCGGTTTCGGGCCCAAGTTTTTTTTTTTTGGTTGGTTTCGGTTTGGCTTTTTGCTAAATCGAAAAATTTGGTTTAGGTCAGGTTGGGTCGGTTTCCGACCCAACCCGATCCACACCCACCCCTACAAATCACACTAAAAGAAGTCATATTCACTAAGAAACAAGTGTCATTACAACTTCACCCAGAGAGACTTAGATAGATCAAAACTAATCATCATACATTTAATTTTAGATAAAAATACCAACAATCTATACTCTTTCACTCTTTCACGGTAACCTAATAATACACTTTTGAGCCATATGCTCCAACTTTCCTATGTTTTGGTGTGAGTATGCTTACTCATCCAAAAGTTCTTAAATGCGGGTAACCTGGTCCAAACCATTTTTTTCAAGGCAATCTTCAGAGGCTTTGCCTTGCAAATCACTAGAAGATGTCATATTTACTATGAAACAAGTGTCATTACAACTTCACTCCAGAGAGACTTAGGTAGATCAAAACTAATCATCATACATCTAATTTTAGATAAGAATGTCATATTCATCTTCTCATCCACCCCATTTTGTTGGCGTGTATAAAGTACAGTTTTGTGTCTCATAATCTCATATTTAGTGCAAAATTGGTCAAACTGAGAGTTGCAAAACTCTAGTCATTGTCTATTCTAAGTGTTTTTATATACAACTATCTAAACCATTGTCTATTCTAAATGTCTTTATTTTCTTTTCCATTTAATTTTCAATTAAGGTTTTCCAATTTTTGAACTTCTCAAAGGTATCGGATTTTTGTTTCGATAAAAATATCAACACTTTTCTAAAGAAGTCACCAATGAAAGAAAATAGTTATTCTCACCTTGAGTGGGAATAGTGGCAGGTACCCATAAGTCGAATAGATAAACTCTAAAAAAGAAGTGGTTTTATACATAACTGTTGTGAAGTAAATCTGTGATGCTTTCCTAAAGCGTAATACTTCTTATTATCACTACAATTTCCTAAATTGCTATTTTGGTTATCATGACTTCTAGTATACCTATATTGAGGCCTTCCTCTAACATATAAGCTTTCTGAATAGTTAGTTTAATATTTTTCAGCTTTCAATTCCATTTCTTTACTTCTAATAGAATCTATAACAATTTCAAGTGTTAAGAGTATCTCTGCTATATTTGAGGGCATTTTTACCTCCTTGTGAGTTTCAAGAATGGCATTTAAGAGTATAACAATTTTATACTTTTCACACACCTTCTTACAAGTTGGTAATGTCTTGAACCAATTAATTAAAAATATCTAAGTTGTCATCTAACTCTTTTGATGTATTAATTTTAACTAAAAAATCTTTCTAGAAAAAATAGCTTATTAGAAAAGGAGTATACTTGTTCCAACTTATCCCAGAGCTTTAGTTTTATCTAGATTACCAACATTTCTTAACACTTGATCTAACAAATGCAAGATTATAAAGGTATAAGCTAACTCATCAATCTTAACTTTCTGATCATCAGTCATGGTAACAAGGTATCCACTTTAATAGCTTTTGAAATTTGTTGTTAAGACTAAAACCCCCTCATCTTTTGTTGTCAAAAAGGAAAATCATCATTCTCATTAAAAACACCCAAATCATAGCTAGTGGTAGTCATTTTATGAGGCAAACATTCAATATTACTTCTCACACATGGTAAACATAAAACATAATCTATTTCAGGTAATTTATTTAAGCAAAGGAAACAAGGGAAAATCAGAAAACAACTTATGCAGACTTCACTTAACCAAGGCAATTAACCAGAATATTTCAAAGAACAATAGGTTTCCCCACACAGCAGAATGCAGAGCGACAAGAAATTTATACTATATTGCCTAAATGCATTGGGAATCCCTGTGAAAATCAGGTTCTTAGGTCAAGGGACAGTATAGACAGTAGAATCTTAAGTGATAATAGGCAGTTTATATGTACATGCAGATGAGTACAAATCAACAGGGCAATACACAACTAGACTAATGTTTAAGGGTTCTAGAAGTGCAAACCAGAGCAGAGGTTCAATCAATATACCACTGGAGAAGTCAAGAAGTCACAATGTGACCAAAATACCAGGTTTTGAAAGAACGTCATGAAGAACTTTCACCTATAGACTAATTATGCCAGAATACCTAGAAAAGGTTACTATCATTCATAACTCTCCAAATCCAGACCAACTCCACCAAAAACAAATGCTATAGTAATTTTGATCACGAGACAAAAAAAGTTTTTCCCTCAAATGCTCATTTCTCTAAGAGATTTCCACAAAAGAAAAGAACTCTCAAGCACAGTCAAAGAGAGAAAAGATGAAGAACAGAGAAAGAGTCAGTCGACTGGAATGGAACCATCTAGGGCAACCAACTGCACTTATATAACAGTCACTACCAACCGTTAATCTCTATCTTAATCCGATGGTTCTGAGCTTTCCACAGATGAAGTTGCTATTGAGTAGCTGACTACTAAAGTCACGTTCTCAAAGTAACAACTTTAATCTAGGTCTAGGTCTTGGGCTGCTCAATTTATATACTTCACATTTAGGCAAAAGCCTGAAGTCATTACCCCATATTTTGTTTGGCATCACAGCCCCAACAAAATGTTCAAAAATATATGCCCCTCTTATTTGATTATCAGCATTACATAACTGAGGTTTATACATAACTATGCCATCATGTTCTGCTTGCAACAAAAAAGTCTGTGTTCTGGTTTAACACGGGAACTCAAAAGAAAAAGTCCCTCAGAAGGGCACAAAACAAAATGAGGCACCAATATTGGCATTTTATATTAACTATCATCTTTTTCTTGACTCACAGGAACTAACAGATAACGAGTCCAAATACTGCATAACTAGTTAGTCTTGAGTTCGCACTCAGCCACCTTCTCCCACGATTTGCAACTTTTGTCCTCAGTGTCAGACTTGTACAAAGCTAAGCGAGATATCTGGAAGCTCAAATTGCTGATTTTCTCGTCTAGCACATTAGCTTTCTCTTGAGCTTTCTTTTTCTCCTCGTCAGTTAGATCCCCATAAAGAAGACTCAAATGTGGCATATAAGCTGCAATAATATGGAAGATATATCAGCAGAACAATATATTTGATCACAGATTGACCATGCTGAGAAGTCCTCTTTCATAGACAAGCAGATGTAGGAATTAGGGAAAAGCAGAGTGTTCTATTGATGACTACTAGTAAACCGAGAGAGAGAGAGAGAGAGAGAGAGAGATTAAACGCAGTTAATATGTTTTAGGATTACGATATCAGAATTAGCTCAGTAACTTACGTGTCGAGGTTATGTAACCAAAATGACTCGTGCAGTGAGCGCTTGCCTCCATTACCTGTTTTAGAGAAATTTTACATCACCAATTTATACCGAATAACATGAAAGCATGGGACATATTTGGTACATAATTCTAGACATGTACTCAGATAGAATACAGAAAATAAGATTTCGAACCCTTTTTTTTTTTTCCTTTATAGACTTGAAAACAAGACTGGTGTATCACTCAAGTAATAACAATTCATAATCTAACACTAATATGATCCACTGCTAAATTTCTAAAGGAATACACATTGTTTTGTACTTCCATAGTTCTATTGAAGTGAATGCAGCAACCCATTTCTTTAATAATAAAGGGCAGTGTATCAACTGTCAATCATCTCACCAAAAAGCACATGCTCTATTCATTTAAATTTTGTCTTCACTACGCGTGCAGTCCAAATATATTTCTTTTTATCAAAGGTCTAACTAACTTGTAAATTGAAGATAAGACTTGATTCTAGATATATTGTACCACCTTAAGCATGTAGTTTAAAAGTTGAAATTGTTAGAGAGAAGCAAGTGAATTCATTTTAAATTTTGTCTTCAGTGCAATGAAACATAATCCCTTAGCTTACCAAACACAGTACTTCAAAATTAATACTTAGTCAAATTAATTTGAAAATAATGCCCCTGAAAATTGAAAAATTTGCAAAATGAAAACATTACCTCAGGCTTGGGATGAAGCAAAAGAAAAACGCACTGATAAAAGAAAGTCCCAGTGGCAACTTTCTCTACAGTAGCATTATATGGCTTAAGGCCCTCGCAAGCCTTGTTAAACTTGCCACGTGCCTCGGTCTCCGTCAAGCTAATGGCTCCGACGACTGTCACGTGTGGCTCAAATTCCGGTCCATCGAACTCCGACCTGAGATCGTTCATCAACTTCTTGAGTCGCGACCTCACGTCCTCCGGCGGAAGCGCCCACACTGAGTATACATCTCTCTTGATCTCATCCTTCCCGGCTTCTTTGATTTGTACGCTCGGAGCCGTTGAACTGTCCATTAATACTTCAGATTGTGAGGAATTTGTGTTTTCAAGATTGGATATTTATGTTTGTATCGTATTTCCAAAAACTTATTCCATAGGATGGTGGCAAGGTAAAATGACCGGGGAATCGTAATATTCAAAACTCAAAAGATGAGAATTAAATGGATAGGAAACGGAACATGCTGAAATTGGATTGAGTTCGGTGTGCAGAGGTGCATGCTTGTTTTGATACGTGTATGATTAAGAGCATATTTTGGTATGGTTAAAAAAGGGTACTTATGTGTTGCCGACTTTCACAGGAGATGGCCCTTACACGTGTAGAATTAATTACAAAAGAATACATAGAGATGAGATAACTATCACAAAAATTGGATATAAAAAATTGGTAGAACAATGATTAATTACCACATGTAGTAGAATCATCTATACGAGTTCCAAAACAACACATAAATATAAAAGTACCAAAGACTGAAAAATCTAAACGTTTGAAATATCTATAAATAGTTTTTTTCAAAAATAAAAATAAAAATAGGTAGAAATTTTGATTTTGTCCAAATTCTTGCTCTCAAAACTTGTTAATTTCGAAATTTTGAAGTCAACGACTAGAGGAAGTAACTTGCCTTTCAAACTCTTAAAACAAACCACCATCATCTTTTGGTAGTAAAAAAGATGGCTATGGAACAATCACTTTAGAAGTAGCTCATTGTGTGTAGAACTATACAGTCGGATGATGAGAATCTAGGAGCTAGTTGAGGCATAACCCGCGATTTACCTCTTCCAAAGTTTTAGGGACAATGGTCTCCTGGGACACCTGAGTAAAACAAAAAAAAAAAAAAAAAAAAAAAAAAGATGGCTGCTACCATTTTTTACCATAGAAGAAGCTTATTTTTAACATTCATTTGATACAGTTTATAAATCAAAATTGATTTATTATATTTGATTTTTTAACTTACTTTTAACATGAAATAACTATATTACTCTTAATCAATAAAATGTCATTTCAAATTAAAAAAAAAATAATTTTGTCATTTTACGTTAAAATAATTTGAAAAGTCAACAATTTTACCTCAAAAAAACCAATATTAATTTATAAGCTAGTTTATAATATTTGTCAAACGGGCTCTTAAGCCATTTTGTAAAATAAATGCCAAGCTTATCCAAATATACTTATTCTATTAAGTACATATTTAATAATGTTAAAATTATTTTTTAAGTACTTACAAATTATAAACTCCAAAAATATGTGAACCATAAATAAGTAGTAAATTATAAATTTTATAAAATATATAGATAAAAAAATGTCTGATCAATTTAACCAATTTAAATTATAATTTATAAACTGATTTATTTGACCAAAATAATTTATTTAACTAAAAATAATTTATCTGTCTAAAAAATTTGCCTTCACAATATAACATTGTTGATCATTCTTGATTAAATAAAAAAATTTTAATTAAAAAATTAGTTTATAATCTATATCAAATAAGCCCTTAATTAAACATGCACTAATTATAATTCGCTCCGACTTCTTTTCAGTGAGAGCCTATTTGGTGTAATTTATAAACAAATTTATTTGACCAAAAAAAAAAATTACCTTCATAATATGATATTTTTTATTATTTTTAATCAAATAAACCACTTTTAGTTGAAAAACTAATTTATAAAACAAGCACTGAACAAAATAGTACCCAAATACTAGTTTATAGTTTACTTTTTACATTAGTACTCAGTAGTTTAAAAATTAGTTTTATTTTTTAATTTTTTTTACTTGTGGGTCTAGATTTTTAATTAAAATGACCACATTGTTCTTTTAAAACTTAAAAATATTAGAATCCTTTGAAGTTTGAACCATTAGCAAAGTTCTATGAGTACGTAAACTTTAATTCATTCCAATCAAGTCACATAATTTTGTATCACTCTTGATATCAATGGCAGCAATGGAACATAAACCCCAATACTGCAAAACATAAACAACTTATAAAGACACATTTTATTGACTATGTACCTATACAAACTAGAATAGCCCCATATCTCGTACCAAGTACTGCTACTTTAAAATTTACAAGACAAAATATTTGTATTCTTAATTACAATGGCATTCAGCTTACCCACACCCCCAAAATATTGAGTCTAAAATCACCTCGATAACATTAATTATTCCTCCTACTGTTCTCCTCAAGGGAAGGGTGCCCTTGTTTTCATCTCTGTCGTCTCCACATCGATGCAGAAACCCTTGTCATTATGCTGCTTCCAGTAGTCTGCTTGAGGGTTAAGCCACTCTGGTTCTGCTATTTCCACTCTCGCAGTTTTCAGTGCATCACTTGATATATTGTACTTTTCATCCCTTTTTTGGACTAGCATTGGATCCACTATGCCTATACCCACCCCCTGTGGAGACATCATCAGTGCTGGCGGACCCACTGGAAGCTTATCGCCTGCAAAACAAACCCAAATTTTGTTTATTATGCTGTCCAATTCTGAACAATATTGTATGGCGTATACGGACCTCTATCGGTCTGCCAAGTGCACCAAAATTTTCCATAGGTCTTGGCAATATTTTCAAGTTCAGGCCTCACAACCATTTCCGGCACCCGCGGATTCGCCCAAAGACCTGATTTAATCTGCATCATGCATCATTTTAGCAACAATCATTTAGAATTATAATAACCCTTTTTCTTGATCCTTCATTATTTGATAAAATAGAAGGTGTACATGCCTCATAAGCATGAGAATGCCAGAGTTTTTGCTCATCCGGTAGCAGAGTTTCGAATATGCGATCAGATACTATATACTCCACCCCTACGTAAATTTCAAAACAATTCATCAGAGAACTGATCAGAATTCAAAAGGTTATGCATATAATTCAAATGAATTGACTGAAATTTAACCGATGAGGTGTCCGGTGCAGTCATCGGTGTCGTAAACAGCGCACTGGAGGAAGTCCTGGTTGAGCCGGGTTATATAGTGATGAGTCTCAATCTGGCGAGTCGTGTCATGGCTGTACAGGGCAAAAGTGCAGGCGTGCTGGCTCATTTGCTTTATGGGCTTCAAGGACTGCAGCATCTGAGCCCCTTTGTCCAGCATGTGTTGCTCCATGCTCATTGGCTTTCCCGGCGGAACCTGTTCGCCGGCCTGAGCTCCTGTTCCATTGGTTCCGGCCATGGAAATCAACTCTCTGATTTACTATTGATTTCGACAAACAATTAATTCAACTTTTTGGATGAAAATTCAGCAAGTACAGTGTCATATAAGTGGTGCATATGGGCGTGGGAGGCTTCTCGCATTCCACGTATACATGCATGCGGTGTTGCGGTGGCTAAGATTTGCTGGGGCCTTTCGCCAGATGCTGAATTCATGCTACGGTGTTCTCATTCCTGACACGTTTTAGTAGTCTCATGTAGCGTAATGCTCCTTGTTGATAAGTGACTATTTACATTTATTAAAATTATCAAAATTGGACAATTGTATATATTTTTAATGTGAATTTTTACTTAATTATATGTTGATTTGATTGTTTTAGGTTGAAACTCGAGTTCAAATGAAATTGAAGAATAACAAAACAAAATGAACAAAGAATAACTGAAAATGCACAAATACTTAGAAATAGGAATCAATTTGCAAACATTCAAAAATATTAGTTTTACATTCATTAAAACTATCGTGCTAATAATTGGGGACTTAAGTGCAGAATTTTAGTTTCCTTATTTTAGTCAAACTCTAACTTGGTAATTCTTGGAGGACAAGATCTCTACAATATATTAGGATTTTAGGAGATATAAAAGGAGGAAGATTGAAGATTATATTCATTATTCCATAAACCATATTCAAGAATAAAAAATGGAGAAAATATAGAGCAAAAAGGAATTTTGGAGGAAAGAACGGCGAAGAACACGATAAACAACCAAAATCTTGAAAATTGGAATGTGAACACGAAGAATTCTTGGTGCAAAATATTCAACTTATTCTTATTTTTTATTTAAGATCTTGTTATGTATTCAAATCTCTTCATCTTTTATTTCTCTAGAATTATGAATATCTAAACTTAAAATTTGGATGAACGATGTAACCTAGTTTAATTATTTAATTTTGACTCTCAAGTTTTGAATTATAAATGTTACCACACGATTACGATATGGCCGCCACGTCAGCACAAGCCCCATCTAAGCCCAGTAAGGGCCCAGTTCGTAATCTGTCAAGAACCCCCTGCTAGAGCTTTGGAGGGGCCCGTCACGCGTTGGGGCCTTCGGCAGCTAGAAATTCGCGAGTCACGTAGAGGGCTTCGGCGCCCTCAAGCGAACCATAGGGCCTCGTCAGGCTTCGCATCATTCATAACCAGCAAACAACTCAATACGCCGGGGCAACCAGAGAAGTAATTAAAGAAAGATTGCGTTGGATTGGGCGCACAAATCTCCACAAGGAAACACAATCATGATCTCCTAAAATCATGCAACGTGATAAACTCAAGGAAGGTAGGCAATCTCGGGTATCTTTATCACATAAGGAAGGAGGATCCGATTGGGAACCGAATTGATTTGTCTTCCAAATCAATTAGAGTTCTTGCGCTATAAATACAACGTCTCCGGTTGTTCCAAGGTACGCACTTTTTACGCTTAAGAATCCCACCCTAAACTCTGCTCAAACTTCTGCTTGCTTGTCTCTCCCACACCCCTATTTTGTTCCCGCCCCCGCGTATTCCTTATATACCGGCTGTTGACTTGATCGTCGGAGTGCCAACGATCGCCGGACCCTTTTTCTCCGGAGATCTTGGTGCCTAACGGTCGTCCTAGTGTGCATGTAACATACGAGCTGACAGAGGAGTGACTGGAGATCTGTTGGCATGTGGACTGGTGCAGGTTCAGACGTCAACAGATTGGCGCCATCTGTGGGAAACGAAAAACCTTACACGACCCAGTGCTTGTGGTAAAGCGTGTCTTCTATCCAAAGAGGCATGACATCTGAACGATCCACAGAAGAAGAGGTGGAGTCCCACCACACCAACCTGCGACAGGAGAGCGTTCAGGACCTACAGAACGTCACCCGTCGTAGAAAGAGAAGACATCAGAAGAAACGGACGATGGAACAGGAGAACCAGGACCTCAGGATGGACAATGCCCGAATGAAGGCCACGCTTGAATTGTTGGAGAATCAATCCCTCCAACATGGACCCAAGCGCAGCCGTGCCCGGAGGAGTCCCTCACCCACTGGTTCGCTGGACAGCCATGGTTCCCGAGAGGAACCCCCTGTTTCCAACGACCGGAACCCTCGGGGTCCAGCTCTGAAACCCCCGCAGGACGGTTACAAAGAGAGACCCTTCCCTGTACGGAAAAGCCATCCTGTCCCTGCAGCTAGCGTGTTTGACAGGCTGGGAGTAAGGTCCTCGATCGTACTCCCCCAGCCCTCGCACAGCAGGCGCAGCGAACACAGCGAGTCCATTACAGAAAAGAAGAAGGATCCAAAGAATCAAGAAAAGACCGAGGACGAAAAGGAAATACTGGAGTGTTATGAGGACGATGACGACGAGAATCTATCCTTCACCAGCTACATGAAGGCGATGGAAGTGCCAGTCAACTTCCGAATGCCCATCATGGACAAGTATAACGGGAGAGGTGATCCCACGGATCACATAAACACCTACAAAACAAAACTCCAGGGCCAGTCTCCCGCAGTGAAGTGTCAGAATTTCCATACCACGCTCACAGGTGACGTAAAGAAGTGGTACAACAAGCTAAGGCCAGGGAGCATCTGAAGCTGGCCACAGCTCAAGAGGGAGTTCGTCAACGTCTTCATTGGCAACCGGACGATGATTGCTGACATCACCCAACTTAATGATATCCGACAAAAGGAGGGAGAAACCGTCAAAAGCTACTTTAAACGATTCAGCAACATCATCAACAAGATCGAGACGGTGACCGACGAGAAGGCCCTGGATGCATTGATAACAGGGCTCCACATGCGAACCCCCTTTTGGAGAGACGTCCAAAATAGTCAGCCAAAAGTCTACATCCAGCTGGTGGACATGATCCAACGCGAAATTTGATCAGAAGAAATGATCGAGAACAGAGAAAGGGCTGAAAGGGAGAGAGGAGATCGATACAGGAGGGAGGGGCATCGCTCTCCGGAACCTCGGTTCTCCCGTTTTCAGAGGAGGCGTACCCCAGAACCCACCAACAGCCATTACCGAAGGTTCAATCAGATAGAGGTAGCCCCAGCCCCACGGGCACCAGTAGTGGCCCCCCTACCCGCGGTGACCCCGCCCAAGTTCTGTCGTATACACAGGACCAGGGTGCATAACACGGAAGATTGTCCGGATGTGAGGGAGCTAATCAACCGCGGAAACCACGGGCCAGGCGAGAGGGATCAAGCGGCGCGAGGACGGCGAGGACCGCCCACACAAGGGCGAAGACCACCTCCTCAGCGCCACAATGATGGACCTCGCCGCGACGAAGGGAGGAACGAGGGAAATAGGGACCAACCAAGGGCCGAGAGGCCCCAAGGAGCCCCGCCTGTCCGAGAGATAAATACCATCTTTGGAGGACCATACGTCGGAGGAAGCATGATGAACTCACAGCGTAACTACGCGAAGGCTGCCAGGGGGGAACCCCTAGAGAGTTGGCAGGTACACGGGCATCGACCTAGAGTACCGCCAATCTCATTCACTGAGGATGACGAGTCCGGGATACATTACCCGTATTGCGATGCCCTAGTGGTGCGCGCCATTGTCGCTAGAAATGGCCTAGGCCGGATGTTGGTCGACGACGGGAGCGTCGTGAACATCTTATTCGGCAATGCATTCGACCAAATGGACGTAGATCACGAACCGACGGCCATCACCGAGCCACTATTTGGTTTCACCGGGGACAGTCTCGTCCCACGAGGAAGGATTACCCTGGCAGTAGATTTCAGGGAACCACCGTGCCACCTCCGAAAGTTCATGGAATTCTTGATAGTGGACACCCGCTCAGCCTACCACGGGGTCTTCGGTAGGCCCGCGCTGAAGGATTTACAAGCGGTTACGTCTATACACCACTTGGCTATGAAATTCTCGACTCCCGGAGGGATAGCTAAAATCTGTGGTAATCAGACGGAGGCACGGGCATGCTACATGAACGCGTTACGAAAAGCTGCTAAGCGCAAGGATATCACCCCGGCCGCAGCAACTTGAAACCCTACCGACGGCATTTCTGTTTTTTTTTTCTTTCCGCATTGTTTTGATCTCTTTAGAGATTTTTCCGTTTTGCCGGACGCCAGGAAACTAGGCGCCGTCCAATAAATATTCGTCTTTTATGCAACCAACACGTCTCCCAAACGGAGAATACTAACACAGCAGCGAGGGAGTATGGTTCGCAGCCAACTCTGATTAAATCGCTGGGTAAATATTTTACGCGTAAGAATGCAAGTACAATTAACTCGACGGTGAGGGAATGGGGTGCGCGGCCGACCCTATCAGACCGCTGGACAAATAGTCAACACAAAAGTACACAATTAGGATTTATCCGATTTATCATAAAATTCGAACATGGAGCGCGAACCACCGCGCGCTACCAGAGACGCTATTTGTGACCTCGAACTTGTGTCCATAATCCCGTAAGCAACACTAAATGCCGATGAGGCCCAAAGCAAACAGGCAATTCAGGGGCACGATAAGAGCACACGCAAGCAAGTAAAAAAGTACCTCGGCTCCCTTTTATTACACACGATACATAATACAAAAGAAGATACAACTTCAGTATGTTCTAAAAACCCCCGCTGCCTCCCTGGGCCGGCACATAAATGGGGTAACTAGATCTACTAACCCTATCTCCTGATCCACGCTGGCCCCGTCCCGATTTGGGAACCTGACTTCACCATGATAGGGGGTCCCCCGAGCCAACCTAAGTTAATTTGGTGGCTAAATAGACCATGCTGCTCAAAAAAGGCCGTCGACGCCTTTCTTGGCAGCAGGAGAACCCCCTCCCCCGTCGTCCAATCAACCGTTCAGGGGAGGGCCGGACCAAGGATGCTAAGCCTAGATCCCCACCCCGGACGTTTGGTCCCCTGAATGTTGATTGGCACATCCTTTGGTCCTCTTAATGTTGATTCTTCGATTAACAGACATCTCGGTTGCCAGGCTCTCGGCCGCACCACCATCACACGTCCTCTATCTTTATCTCGATTTCACGGTAATGACAAGTTGAATACAACAAGATAGAAGAATCTTGTTAAGCTTGCATCCTATTTATAAAGGGCTACATCGGAAAGAAGCGTAATGCAATAAATACGGTCATAACAGAGAACCTGGAATGACGCACGGACGTTCTACCTCCCCAAGGCATGGAAGACGCCAACTTTCCAGATTCCACCAGGAGTCTGCGCTATTAATGGTAGGGAAATGATTCCCCGAATTTGAAAGCGTCTCCCTCCCCCATGTGCGCACGGAATCGAAACGTCAAAAGATTGGCCTGGCCCCTTTCAAGCCCTCACCCGTCATAAATGTTCAGCTTCAGACTTGGGGGACTATACTGGGTAGGACGAATTACTCCCTGCCGAACCACCTTAAGAACACATTTTCAGACAAGAACACATTTTTCGCGAGACACATTCCTGCGAGGCACGACATCATTCTGTTTATCCTAAAAAGTCCCACGCCTATCATAAATAATAGGCTTGGACTTGAGGGACTATTGTTACCACACGATTATGTTATGGCCGCCACGTCAGCACAAGCCCCATCTAAGCCTAATAAGGGCCCAGTTCGTAATCTGTCAAGAACCCCCTGCTAGAGCCTTGGAGGGGCCCGTCACGCGCTGGGGCCTTCGGCAGCTAGAAATTCGCGAGTCACGTGGAGGGCTTCGGCGCCCTCAGGCGAACCATAGGGCCTCATCAGGCCTCGCATCATTCATAACCAGCAAACAACTCGATACGCCGGGGCAACCAGAGAAGTAATTAAAGAAAGATTGCATTGGATTGGGTGCACAAATCTCCACAAGGAAACACAATCATGATCTCTTAAAATCATGCAACGTGATAAACTCAAGGAAGGTAGGCAATCTCGGGTATCTTTATCACATAAGGAAGGAGGATCCGATTGGGAACCGAATTGATTTGTCTTCCAAATCAATTAGAGTTCTTGCGCTATAAATACAACGTCTCCGGTTGTTCCAAGGTACGCACTTTTTACGCTTAAGAATCCCACCCTAAACTCTGCTCAAACTTCTGCCTGCTTGTCTCTCCCACACCCCTATTTTGTTCTCGCCCCCGCGTATTCCTTATATACCGGCTGTTGACTTGATCGTTGGAGTGCCAACGATCGCCGGACCCTTTTTCTCTGGAGATCTTGGTGCCTAACGGTCGTCCTAGTGTGCAAGTAACATACGAGTTGGTAGAAGAGTGACTGTAGATCTGTTGGCATGTGGACTGGTGCAGGTTCAGACGTCAACAATAAATTAATTAAGTATTTGATTTTAACAATTAAGTATTTGATTTTACTTCTTCTCTTAATACTTGAAATAATCGGCCATTATTTGTCATTGAATTGTAGATTGATAATAAGCGTCTAAAAATACATCATAGACATATTATTTACAAGCATTATATATTTCAATTTTGTTAATTCCTTCACTTTAGTATAGAATATCCATTCTCTTGCCATAAAATCAATATGCATAAATTCTTATCCAAAAGCTCAATAAATAAAAGTACGCGCATCTTAGGAAAATTGGCAAAATATTATACACAAATTAACAAGATATTATACACAAGTTGGCAAGATATTATACAAAAATTGGCATTTATGTGTTGTATTTTGAATGGATAGAAGGGAAGAGAACATGAAAAGCTTTGGTAAAAAATGGTGGCTAT
Organism: Forsythia viridissima; assembly: GCA_030279155.1. NCBI lineage: Eukaryota > Viridiplantae > Streptophyta > Magnoliopsida > Lamiales > Oleaceae > Forsythia > Forsythia viridissima. Next base: position 27,916,929 of record CM059039.1, read on the forward strand.
CGGATAAGATGAACATGGCTCAGTAAAATGATGATATCTTGTGCTGTACAATTCCGAATTGAGTGAATCAAGTTGGGATGAATATATAAGATATGGACCTACAAATTTCATGTTACCACAAATTCCAAATCGTGACGTAGGGCGGCTGAAATTACCTTTCAAAGTGCAAGTTGATGTCTTAACTGGATAGATTTTCCACTAGTGAGCAGCACTCAATAGTTTGAAAATATCTGAAGTTACAAAAATCCAATTGATCTCATATTTATACCTTTAGAAATATAATTCAATTGTGAACAACTCTTATGTTGATCACTTGTTCGAATTTAGTGCACATCATGGCATACAAGTTGCATGAAGTTGTTGATGCTAGCTGGCTCCAAGCTGGAAAATTGTGCAAGTTGTCCACCTGATCACCATATTAAGTGTCTCACTGTAACAAACAAATATTTCAAACCATTTTTTTCGATTCAAGCCAGGTATGATTCCATTACTTCATACCTTTCATGGTTTAGAATCTGAAAGTCCATATTTACATCTAAATGAATTTGAGGAAGTGTGTGCCACATTTAATGACCAAACATGCACCAACGAAATTGTTAAGTTGAAATTGTTCCTTTTCCTCTAAAAGATAAAGCAAAAACTTAGCTTAACTCTTTAAAACCCAGGTCGATTGGCACATGACAAGAAATGCAAACTGAGAAAAAATTCTTCCCAGCTCTCAAAACTAATGCTTTAAAAAGACAAATCCAATTTTTTTCTCAAAAAACCAATGAAGCATATTTTCAGTGTTTAGAAAGATTTAAAGATTTGTTAAATACTTGTCCACATCATGGTTTTGAAAACTGGCGCACTATAAGTTTCTTTTATGAGGGTTTAACTATTGAAACGAAGCAATTTGTAGAAACTATGTGCAATGATGAATTTTTAGATAAATATCCTGATGAAGTTTTGGAATTTCTAGATCATTTAGCTGAAAATTCTCAATCTTGGCAAACTATAAACATATTTGAAAATTCAATCAGATCTAATCTTGCTAATTATAGTGAAGAAAAATACCAATTGAGTCAAGAGGGTGATTTAAATGCTAGGATTGCTAGTTTGTCTAGAAAGATTGAAGCCATGGAATTAAAGAAAGTAAATGAAGTTAAACTTGTACAAAATGATGAAATTTGTAGCATTTGCGAAACCTTTGGGCACCCAACACATGATTGTCCTAACATTCCAGTTTTCAAAGAAATCTTACATGACCAAGTCAATGCTATGAATACTTTCAAAAAGCCTTTTCCTTTTTCATACTCTGAAACATATAATCTACAATAGAGAAATCATCCCAATTTCAGCTGGCGGGATGATAACCTTGTTCATGGTTCACAACCTCAAGTGCCTTCAAAATTTGCTTCTTACCCATCTCCACAATCAAAATCCCTCGAGGAAACACTGCAAGCATTCATGCATGGACAAGCTAACATCAACAACAAAACTTCTCATGCCCTCAATGAGATAAAAAATACACTTACCACATTGACCTCTTCTTGGCGTCCTCATGAAAAAGGTAAGTTTCCTACTCAACCTCAGGCAAATCCCTCTAGTCAATTCAATATAAGCACTTCTAGCTCTTGTGAAACTAAACAAGAAAATGCCAACTCCATCACGAATCTTCGTAGTGGAAAAATTATTGACATAACCATTCATTCAAAATATCAAGAACACAATGAACCTTCAAAACCAGAAAATGATGATTACAAAATTGAGAAGAAAAAAAAACTCGTTTCTGAACCTATTTTTGAAAAATGTACTATTCCAGCCCCATTTCTTCAAAGATTGCAACAAATTCAAAACTTTAACAAAAATTCTGAAATTTATGAACTTTTCAAACAAGTCAAAATTGACATTCCATTGTTGGGTGCAATCAAACAAGTTCCTTCATATGCAAAATTTTTAAAAGACTTGTGCAGTGTTAAGAGGAAGCTTAATGTTCAACAAAAGGCATTTTTGACAGAAAATTTGAGCTCAATCATTTAGCAAAACACTCTACCAAAATTCAAAGATCTCGATTGTCCAACAATTTCATGTGTGATTGGAAATAATAGGATAGAACGTGCTTTGCTTGATCTTGGTGTTAGTGTTAGTCTTTTACCTTTTTCTGTGTATGAACAACTAGGTTTGGGAGAGTTAAAGCCAACAACAACAACTCTTCAACTTGCTGATCATTCAGTAAAAGTTCCAAGAAGGGTTGTAGATGATGTTCTTGTTCAAATTGATAAATTCTATTACCCTGTTGATTTTATAGTTTTGGACACATATCCTGCTTTGAATTCAATCAATCAAATTCTAGTCATTCTAGGCCGTCCATTTCTTGCAACATCAAATGCTTTGATTAACTGTAGAAATGGTGTTCTATAAATTTCTTTTGGAAATATGACAGTGGAAATGAATGTGTTTAACATTTGCAAGAAACATGGAGATAACTATGATTTACATGAAGTCGATTTTATTTAACAACTTGTTGATGATCATTTTATTACTACTCCTTCATCTGATGTGTTAGAAACTTGTTTAACTACTACTAAAGAATTTGAATTCAATGATACTTCTGAAATTTCACATATGATTTCTTTGTTGAATTCTTTTCAGGAGAAAAATGTAAGTGGGTGGAGACAAAAATTCGAAGAATTACCGCTACATTCCAATATGTCCATGCCTTCAAGTGTTCAACCACCAAAGCTTGATTTGAAGCCATTGCCATCTAATCTCAAATACGCATTCTTATGTGAAAGCGAAACTTTGCCGGTAATAATTTCTTCCAAACTTGATGCTCTCCAAGAAGGTAAGTTATTACAAACTTTGAAAATACACAAAAATTCATTAGGATGGACCATAGCTGACCTATTTCTACTAGATAATAAAAAATGAAAAAAAAATGAGTTAAGATATTAGATAATGAAATCATTTATCCTATTTCTGATAGTAGATAGGTAAGTCCTACCCAAGTTGTACCCAAGAAATCTGGTGTTACAGTAATAAAAAATGAAAAAAAAAATGAGTTAATTCCTACTAGAATTGTAACTAGTTGGCGTATGTGCATTGACTATAGGAAACTCAACTCAATGACTAGGAAAGACCGTTTTCCTTTACCTTTCATGGATCAAATTTTGGAAAGGGTAGGGGGACATAAATTCTATTGTTTTCTAGATGGGTATTCTTTGTATAACCAATTTGAAATTGCACCTAAGTATCAAGAAAAGACAACATTCACATGTCCATTTGGTACTTTTTCTTATCGTAGAATGCCCTTTGGATTATGTAATGCACCAGCTACATTTCAAAGATGCATGCTTAGTATTTTTAGTGACATGGTTGAAAGATCTTTGGAAGTTTTCATGGATGATTTTACTGTTTATGGTGATTCATGTGATGAATGTTTAGCTAACGTACAAAAAGTTTTGATCAGGTGTAAAGAAAAGAATCTTGTGCTCAATTGGGAAAAATGTCATTTTATGGTCACAAGAAATATTGTACTCAGTCACATTGTATCATCTAATAGAATTGAGGTAGATAAGTCTAAAACTGAATTGATTTCTAATTTGCCTACTCCAAATGGTGTTAAAGAGGTAAGATCGTTTTTAGGACATGCTGGTTTTTATAGGAGGTTTATCAAAGACTTTAGTGCTATATCTAAACCATTATGTAACCTCCTATCTAAAGACACACCTTTCGAATGGACTAAGTTTTGTCAAAAAGTCTTTGTTAAACTAAAAAAAAAAACTTGCTTACTTTTGCTCCTATCATGCAACCTCCAGATTGGAATTTACCTTTTGAAATCATGTATGATGCTAGTGATTATGCCGTTGGAGCTGTCTTAGGCCAAAGAAAAGATAAAAAACCTCATGTCATTTACTATGCAAGTAAAACTCTAAATAGTGCTAAAATGAATTATTCTACTACTGAAAGGAATTGCTTGTTGTAGTGTTTGCTTTGGACAGATTTCGTTCTTCTCTTGTTGGTCCACCAATCATTATTTTTAGTGATCATGCATCTTTAAAATATCTTCTTTCCAAGAAAGATGCAAAACAGCTTATTAGGTGGATTTTCTTACTCCAAGAATTTGATATCACCATTCGAGACAAAAAATAAGTAGAGAATGTCGTGGCTGAACACTGGTCTATACTTGTTTTTGACAAATCCTTTGAAACTTCTCCAATTAATGATATTTTCCTTGAAGAGAAATTTTTCAGTGTTTTAGATTTATTTACCTTGGTTTGCCGATATTGCTAATTTTCTCATGACAGATATTGCTAATTTTCTCATGACAAGTCAAATTCCATCTCATTGGAATACTCAAGACAAAAAGAAATTCTTTAGGGAGGTACGCAATTTCTTTTGGGATGATCCTCATCTTTTCAAATATTTCCCAGACCAAATAATAAGAAGATGTGTACCAAATAATAAAATTCAAAAGATCATTTCTTTTTGTCATTCTGAAGCATGTGGTGGTCACTTTTCCTCAAACAAAACTGCTGCAAAAATCTTAGTGTGGATTTTATTGGCCAACTCTTTTCAAAGACACATACGAATTTTGTAAAGCTTCTGATCACTGTCAAAAAGTAGGTGGAATAACTCGTAAAATATGATGCCACTTACTCCCATTTTGGTAATTGAAATTTTTTATTGTTGGGGTATTGATTTCATGGGTCTATTTCCATCCTCTTTTGGTTAGTTGTACATTTTGGTGGGAGTTGATTATGTGTCCAAATGGGTAGAGACAATTCCTTGTAAAAGTAATGATTACAAAATTGTTTTAAAATTTTTGAAAGAAAATATTTTGTCAAGATTTGGAATACCTTGCACAATTATAAGTGATGGGGGATTACACTTTTGTAATAGACCTTTTGACACCCTAATGAAAAAATATGGAATTACTCATAAAGTGTCTACTCCTTATCACCCAAACACAAGTGGACAAGCTGAACTTGCAAATAGGGATATTAAGCACATCTTAGAAAAAAGGGTGAATCCAAATAGAAAAAATTGGTCTTTACAATTAACTGATGCACTTTGGGCTTACCGTACATCTTTCAAAACACTTCTTGGTATGTCTCCATATAGACTTGTTTTTGGGAAACCTTGTCATTTTCTTGTTGAGTTAGAACATAAAGCGTTTTAGACTATTAAAATGTTTAATTTCAGTTTAGACAAGGCAGGTTCACTAAAGAAACTTCAACTGAACGAGCTAGAAGAAATCAGGAATGAAGCTTATGAGAACTCTCAAATTTACAAGGAAATAATGAAGGTATTTCATGACAAAAATATTGTTGGAAAAACTTTTGAGCCTTTCCAAAAAGATCTTTTGTACAACTCGAGGTTACATTTATTACCTGAAAAACTATACTCAAAATGGACGGGTCCTTTCATTGTTAAAACTATTTACCCACATGGAGCTTTAGAAATTGAAAATCCAAATAACGGCTACATTTTTAAGGTTAATGGACATCATTTGAAACCATTTTTTGAAAACTTTTCTAATATGGAAGAATCCATAGCTTTTAAAGATTGATTTCATTTTTTCGTATTTTGTATGTGTGTTTCTTTTCAGTTCTTTTTTTTTTAATATTGCGTGTCTCTTTTCTTGTTATTTTTCTTTTTGGTTGCTCTAATGAAATTGAAGGTTCTCCTAGTCCAAGTGTATTCAGACTCTCGAGGTAAAATTCAACATCCCTCTTTATGTTCAAATTTTGCTTGTTATTGTCCTTCACACATTTTTCATGTTTTAATCTTCACATTGAGGTCAATGTTTCATTTAGGTTGGGGAGGAATCATAAAGTAAAAATAATTCAAGTTCAGGTATTTTTTTTTTTAAAAAAAGACTTTTGAAAACAAGTATCCAATTTTTAAGGAATATTATCTATGGTTTATATAAACTTCTCATCATGTCTTCTATTGTTTTATTTTTGGCTAATAATATGTGGAAACATAAGTTCTTAAAAGTAAAGAAAATCTTGTATTCAGGGAATTACATAAAAACCCAAGTGAGTTATTGAGCCTATAATTTTTTTGGAGTGTAACCATTTTGCCCATTATGATTCTCCCGCAACTTTTGGTCTAGATAGTTGACAAGATCTCTAGTTCTTTTCAAAGTCAACCAATGCTATAAAAATAATAATAATAAAAAATTTTGAAGAAAAAAAAAAAGAAAAAGAAAGGGTGTTGCCATATTAATGACCATTGAGCTAATATATATATATATATATATATATATATATATATATATATATATATATATATATATATATATATATATGATCATTTGTTTTCTAAAAAATGATAGTGATGCCATCTTTGATATCCGTTTGATCTTTCTAGCCAACCAAATGAACATCTATCATTAGTAGCCCCTTTGAAGCCTAAAAAAAAGCCTTAAACTTTCTTTGTTTACCAATTACCCCACTCGAATCCATTTTATTTTTATAATATTATCCATATTTTACGTCCCTTCTATGATTGATAAAGTAGGAAAAAATAAATATTAAAGGTTGGTGCAACCAAACGAGAGAGAGAGAGAGAGAGATAGAGAGAGAGAGATGCATACAAAAGAAGTGGAGATGAACAATTGAAAGTGTGCACTCGCTACATATTTTGCATCTTTAAATTAAAGAAATGGAGATGATCAGTTGCACTTTCTACATATGGTGCATCTTTAAAAAAAGGGAGAGAAAATTATGCATCACACCCGAATTTCTGAATCTCTACTTTTCTTTTTCATACTTTGTTTGTCTACTTATTCCGTTCTTTGATTAGCCTTGTCCTATGCCTACATTACAATCAAATGAAAAGTCCTTCTTGATTTTAGTAAACATTGGTTTGAAATATATGTTTGTTACAGTAAACATTGGGGGATGGGGCTCTAGAATGGCTGGACTCAGAACCACATGCTAGTATCACCACGTGGGATGACTTATCTAGAAAATTCTGTAACAAGTATTTTTCGCCAGCTAAAGTAGCCAAGATGAAACTAGAAATCTCCACCTTTCAGCAAATGGATGAGAAAAAGTATCATGAAACTTGGGACAGATTCAATAAGTTGCTCAGAAAATGTCCAAACCATGGGATTAAAAAGGGCCAACAAGCTCAAAATTTTTACTATGGGCTATCTCCTCAATCCAAATCGACAGTGGACTCCTCTGCAAACGGGTCCATTGCGAATAAAAATGTCAACGAAGCATAGGATCTATATAAGCTTATTCCAAACACACATACCATGTTTTCATCTGATCGTACCACTCCAAGAAAAGTAGAAGGTATACATGAGATTGATGGTCAATCAGCTACTAATGCACAACTTGCTATATTGACAAAGCAGGTGGAGCTCTTGGTCAGAACACAAACGCAAGGAATGAATGCAATCCAAGCAACTATCATGTGCAAAAATTGTAGGGCTAACCACTCGACATTAGATTGTATATTATTGATCTCTCCAAAACAGGTCAATTTTGTGTAGAATAATACACATCAGCAGTATAATCCATATTCACAAACATACAATTCAAGTTGGAATCAACACTCAAATTTTAGGTGGTCTGAGAATCAACAAAGTGGTAATCCCTATAATGCTCAGCAAGAAAGAGAACCAAGTTTGAGAAAGATGTTTCAACAGTATATACAAAAAATTGATAAAGTATTGGAGTGGCTGGACACAAAATGTCAAAATCAACAGGTGTCTATCAGAAAAATAGAGACTCAACTTGGCCAGTTATCCATACAATTATCAGATAGGAAACCAGGCACTTTGCCTAGCAATACAATGACAAATCTAAAAGAACATGTAAATGCAATCACTACTAAGAGTAGAGTACAACTGCCAGAAATTCACGTGAAAAGATTAGAGAAACATGACAATCAATTGATAGTTGAGGAAAAAGAAATTGGACAACAACATGCGAAATCAAAAGAAGAAGTTTCAAATAAATATGTTGAATCATCAAAAGTAAGGGCGCTAATTCCTGTCAAAGCTTATGTACCACCAATTCCATTTCTTCAGAGGTTGTAGAAGCACAAGTTCGACAAGCAGTTTGAAATTTTTCTTAAAGTTTTCAAGAAAATACACATCAACATTCATTTCGCTGAAGCGTTAGTCCAGATGCCATTATATTTAAAATTTATGAAGAAAATATTGTCCAAGAAGAGAAAACCAGATGAATACAAGACAGTAGCTTTAACTGAGAAGTGTAGCGCAATTATAATAAATAAGTTGCCTCCGAAATTAAAAGTTCCAGAAAATTTTAAATTACTTTGCACAATTGAAAATTTCTATAATTTTAATGCTTTATGTGATTTAGGTGCAAGTGTAAATTTGATGCCCCTTTCTATCTATAGGAGATTAGGTTTGGGAAAGGTAAAAGTAACAATTGTGTCTCTGCATCTTACTGATAGATCAATCAAGCGTCCATGGGGCGTGGTTGAGGACGTGTTTATCAAGGTGGATAAATTTATCTTTTCGGTTGACTTCATTGTCCTTGATATCGAAGAGGACCAGGATATGACAGTCATATTGGGCTGACCATTCTTAGCGACGAGTCGAACCCTTATTGATGTTCAAAAATGTGAGCTAATCTTGAAGGTTCATGATGATGAACGAACAGTATTCAGTATGTACACCGTACCCGAGCAACCAATCGACCTTAAAGAGTGTTTTAGGGTTGATGAATTGGTAAAAGTTGGCCAAGAAAAGTGCAAACTGGATGTGGTTATAGGCGAACTAGTTGAAGCAATTAAAGATGAAAATGGTCGATTTATGACATGGAGAGCAAATAATAAATTTTGCAAAGTTAGTAATTGCAAGTAATGCAAGACTTCCAAAGCCCAATTCAAGTCTCCATAAGTGAAAGTTGCCAAAAGTCAAGCTCTAGATTATAAATCGAGCGCTTAATGGGAGGCAACCCATTTTTCTATCCCTTATATGTTTATTGCATTGCATGTAGAATTATAGGATTGCGTTAAGAATTAGAGCACGTTTCCTGATTTTTAGTAATTAAGCAAATTTAAATTTTCTAAACTTTTTCTAAGCATTGTTGTTCAGATTTCAAAAAAAAAAAAAAAATTTACAGTTGACTGCGGTTGACCTGCGGCAAACAGTACCTAGCTGTTTGAAAAAAAAAATTTGCACTTCATTTTCTCCACTTCATAGCAATTTAAGCCTCTATTTCTTATATTTCCATCTTCTCCATTAGGATTGCACAAAAGTAAAGATGTCACGAAGACTCAACTCCCGATGCTCACTGATTGAATATCATTCCGATGGTTTCTTCACTCATATGACTCGGGTTAACTCTTTTCTTTTTTATATATTTTCCTTTCTTTTGTCACATTGAGAACAATGTGAACTTTAAGCTTGGGGAAGATTTTAATTATTTTGGTTATTGTTGTGTGTGCTGTGATTTTTAAAAAAATTATTTTATTTGTGTGCTTGTATGTTGGATAGTATTGCTAGCTAATGATGATATCTATTTGAACTGTTATCAATTCATAAATTAGGACTCGGTGATGATACTTAAGATGTTTTTATATACTATACTTATCTATGTGAGATATGATTAAGTGTGAGCACAATAGTTATAAATATCACTACGCTTGGTTGGTATATTAAATAGAATACAATGAAAGAATAGTGAACCTAAGTTGTGAAAACCAATACCACCAATTAACAACTCAATTACCTAACTAGTTGAAATGATAGTTTGGGAGTGGTTAAACCAATGTGGAAGGTATTTAGATAGGTGTTGATTCCGTGCATGAGTAATATTTGTGTGGAGCGTATTTGGCTACTAGGTAGAATCTAGGTATTGACCGATTGCTAAGAATTGAATCCCCGCATATTTATCTTGCACAAAAAAATGAAAGGTATTGCACTTGCATTATCTTATACCTCTCTTCGTAGCCTAGTTGACTCGAGTGATAAATCCCGTAGGGGTTCTCAAAACTCGGTCCCCTAAAGTCTATCAGACTTTGGAGCCATCGGCCTAAAGCTCACTACAAGGATCATATAGAAAGCTTAAGGAATGAGGTCTTACACACACACACACACACACACACACACACACACATAAAGCAAAAGCAAGATTGAGCATTTGTGCACATAATTTAGAGATTTAGATAACAAGTGGGTTTGACTTACCTAGTGAAAGTTTGATGGTCGAAGCGTTCAATAAAAAGAGAATCATCACATATCTAGATAGCAACTGTATTGGCCAGACCTAATCAAAATTTGAGCGGTAAAAGAATAAATGTTTTAATGACAACCTTAAAGTTAACACACAGAGTGAGAGATAGAATACCAATATGAGAGTGTGTATTCTTACGAAAGAGAAATGAAATATTTGATGATTGGGGAACATAATTTTACCAACCTAAAAGTTTATGTTGATTGGATTGACAATGCGCATCCACATATATCAGTCAAGCACCGGATATGTAAAAATTGATTTTGGTAGCATGATTTCGAAGTTTTTTTTATAAATTGTTTGATTGATTCAATAACCTAAGGCAATTACGGCAAGCTATTTGTTATAGTAAATTTAAATATTATTTGTTTGATTGTTTAAGAAAATAGTCATGTTTGAGTACGAACAAATATTCAAGTTTGAAGGTATTTGATATGTGTCTATTTACACTAATTAGAACTATCAAAAGTGGACAATTATATGTATTTTTAATCTGAATTTTACTTAATTATGTGTTGATTTTATTGTTTTAGGTTGAAACCCGAGTTCGAATGGAATTGGAGAAAAACAAAGTAAAATGAGCAAAGAATGAATGAAAATGCACGAAGACTTGAAAATGGGAACCAACATGCAAACATTCAAAAGTTGAATGACTTATCGTGTAAATAATCAGGGACTTAAGTGCAGAATTTTAGTTTCCTTATTTTAGTCAAACTCTAATTTGGTAATTCTTAGAGGACAAGATCTCTACACTATATTAGGATTTTGGGAGATATAAAAGGGGGAAGATTGAAGACTATATTCATTATTCCATATACTATATTCAAGAATCAAAAAGGGAGAAAATAGAGAGTAAGAAGGAATTTTGGAAGAAAGAACGGCGAAGAACATGAAGAACAACCAAGATCTTGAAGATTGGAACATGAAGACGAAAAAATCTTGTTGCAAGATATTCAACTACTCCTCATCGTTTATTCAAGATTCGGTTATATGTATTCAAATCTCTTTATCTTTTCTTTCTCTAGAATTATGAATAGATAAACTTAAAGTTTGGATGAACGATGTAACCTAGTTTAATTCTTTAATTTCGACTCTCAAGTTTTGAATTATAAATTAATTAAGTATTTGATTTTAACAATTAACTATTTGATTTTACTTCTTCTCTTAATGCTTGAAATAATTGGCCATTATTTGTCATTGAATTGTGGATTGTAATGAATTTAGGGGTAAATTATTAATTTAGATCACGTAGTAAAATCCAGCAATTGGATAAAAGATAGAGATACATTTTTATTATTATCGCGGTATTGAATTGAATTCTTATGAGATTTAATGCATCTAATTAAGGATCATTCTTACTTCATAAGTTGACTTAATTATATAGGACTAATTTGAACTCGAGAGAGGTAAATTAAGTTAAATTCGTGAATTCGACCGAATACAACTTTAGGAATAAATCTTGAGAGAAGAAATTAGATATGACAACTATAGTGAACCCGTGAATCTAAACGCTTTAACAACCATATTTTCTGTATTATTAATTTTTACTTTCACATAAGTTATTACATTGTTTTCTAAAATTTATAGTTATAATTTAAACTCTCAAATCAATTTAATTTAAAGTGTTTTAAACATATTAGCATTAAGATTAATTTAACTATTATATAAATAAGATAGTATTCGTGGGAATGATAATTCGGACTCAATATGTCTACTTTACACCACAACTAAATGGTGTATCTGAAAGGAGAAATCACACCTTACTAGATATGGTGCGATCAATGATGAGCCGTACAGTTCTTTCAAAATTATTTTAGAGATATGCACTTAACACTGCATGTTACACACTAAACCTAATCATATTTAAATCAGTCAATAAAACTCCATTACGAGTTATGGGAAGGGAAAAAGGCCCAATCTTTCATAAATGAAGGTTTGGGACTGCGACGCTTATTTGAAGCATGTTGAATCGGACAAGCTATGAGCTAAATCTGATAAATATTTATTTGTGGAATATACAAAGAAAACTACAAGATACTATTTCTACAATCCTATAGAGATGAAGGTCATCGTATCGAAATATGATGTATTCTTAGATAAGACAGTGTGAGCAAAATAGATCTTGAAGAAGTTCAAGAAACTACAAATGAAATTGACCAATTAGATGGTCCAATGGCTGAGTTTACATTTGATGAGGCACATATTAGAAATGGAGAACCATCAATCTCCCAGGACACAGCAGCTCTCCGTAAGTCGAACAAGGTTATTCGTCCTCCTCGGAGCTACGATCTCCTGATTACCAATGATGCATTGCTAATCGAGAAAGATGAACCCACTACTTAAGCAAAATCGAAGTCAAATATTGACTCAAAGAGATGGCAGGAAGCCATGAAATCTGAAATGAACTCTATGTATGAAAAACAAGGTTTGGACCTTAGTTGACCCACCTGAATGAGTAAAACCTATATGCTGTAAATTGGTTTACAAGCAAATGATAGACATGGATGGTAATGTTCATACTTACAAGGCATGATTGGTTGCGAAGGGTTACAAGCAAAGACAAAGAATTGACTTTGACGAAACTTTCTCACTAATAGTCATGTCTAAATCAATTCAGATTCTACTTGCGATAGCAACATACTATGACTATGAGATCTGGCAAATAGATATCAAAATCGCATTCCTTAACGGGAATCTTAGTAAGGATTTGTACATAACACAACTTGAAAGTTTTGAATCCACAGAGCCAAACAAGGTATGCAAACTACTGAAATCCATATATGGATTAAAGCAAGCATCTCAAAGCTAAAATCTTCGTTTTGATAAAACAATCAAAACGTTTCATTTTATTAAGAATGAAGATGAACCATGTGTGTATAAAAGGTTCAGGTTCGTGGGAATAAAGTTGTATTTCTAATTTTGTATGTAGATGACATACTATTATTAAGAAACGTTGTCCCAATACTAAAATCAGTAAAAATTATGGTTATCCAAAAATTTATCCATGAAGGGCATAGGAGAGGCAACATACATTCTCGATATAAAGATCTATAGAGATAGATCTAAAAGAATACTTGACATGTCTCAATTTATGTACATAGATAAAATCTTGAGAAGATTTAGTATGAAAGATTCTAAAAGGAGACACTGTCCTATTGGGAATGGGATCTATCTCTCAAAAGAATGTTCAAAAACACAAATTGTGAGAGATCGCATGGATAAGATTCATTATGCATCAGTAATAGGATCTATCATGTGTTCTATGTCATGTACATGACCAGATATTTCATATGCTTTGAGTGTCACAAACAGGTTCCAAGCGAACTCTGGCGAGAAACATTAGATCATGGTCAAGTTCATTATTAGGTACTTAAGAAGGACTAAAAACATGTTCTTGATATATGTAAAAAATGAACTCAGAGTTCAAGGATATGTCGATGTCAACTTTTAGTCTGAAAAAGACGATAGCAAATCCCAATCTGGAGATGTATTTACTCTAAATGGTGGTGCGGTCAGTTGAAAAAGTTCTAAACAAAATACGACCGTTGATTCAACTACAAAAGCCAAATATATAGCTGCTTGAGAATCAGCAAAGGAAGCAGTCTGGATCAAGTAGTTCATTATTGAACTTGGAGTAGTTCCTAGTATTGTTGATCTAATATCTTATATTGTGATAACAATAGAGTCATCGCACAAGCGAAGGAACCCAAGTCTCATCAATGATCCAAATATATATTGAGGTAGTATCATCTTATTAGGGAGATATTATTAAGAAATGACATAAAGGTAAAACGTGTCCTAACATACGATAATGTAGTAGATCATTTAGCAAAGTTGTTGTCCCAGCACAAGCATGCTGGTAATGCTAAATCTGATGGTATTAAGATACCCGAGTGATTGAATCTAATTTTTATGGGACATTTTGTAATATACTCTTTGTTAGACATCGAAGTGTATGAACAAATTGATTAATTAAATATTCGTCTACATTTTAAATGATAGATTATTCTTAAATTTTATTATTTAAAATAATATAGTCCAAAGAAAAGTTCATAATAACTTGTTAATCACAATGTGTTATACAAGTTATAAATAACTTATTCTTAAAATATCTCTAACTATAGTAATAATGAGATACTATATCATTATTGCAGATAGACTAGTATGTGTTGTATTTTTTTGAAAAAAGTAGCTGATTTCTCACAAGCTAAGATGTAGAAAGACATCTGAATGAACACATGAATGCATTGATATGAGAACATGATATTTGATGATCCGCCTAGAGATTCTAAATGGATAACTATCCAAACGTCAGTGGTAAATCTCTAATGTGCAGTAGTGGCAGAAGTATCATAGAATCTTATGTGAGGACCACTATACTTTGACGAGTGTTTGATGGGACTCGAAGATTATGAGTCACTAGGAAGACGTCGTGCGGGTATAGTAAGAATCATATGAAAGTTGTAAATGTCCAATATGATAATTCGTCACTCCTGGAAAGTAAGAGATTATAACCTAATTTTTGCCCACTTAAGTTGATATAAATTTCCTCGTCCGTGGTGGAATTATGAGTTGACAATATTTCAATCATAACTTGATTAGATCAACGAAGAGTTGAGGTGAATAACATAATTGGTTGGAATGAGATTGACGCTGATCCATATCTTTTAACCAATTGGATTATATTGAAGAAGGGATTATATTTCTATGGTAACCGTACATATATTTGTTCTGTTACACATGACATTTCTCTTCACATGGATTGTCTTGACACATTGCTAGATGTCAATCTTGAACGGCGATGTAAATTTATCGATCTAGGTGAATTGATGAGAATATTACTGCGTTTGCTATCGTGAATGGGAACCTAATGGATCATACACATGAAGCAATAATTGAGCATTTGGAGTTGGACCTTGTCCAAGTGAGAGATTGTAAAAATATTAATATCCAAAGTCCAATTAGTTTGGTCGGACTTAATTATTTATTGGACCAAATGAATTAATTAGATTAATTAATTGGGCCCGTTTGTTGATGACTTCTAGTTGGACTAGAACTAGGGCTAAGATTAGCACTGCATATAAATACAAAGGCCACAACATATTAAATAAGGTTCGTCTTTATTACTTGCTAGCACAAGCAAGATACATAATCCAATACAATTATTCCCAAAGTTTCACTTTCATCTGTTCTTGATCTTAGAAGTCCGGATCTATTCTTACTATGTAGATTACCATTGGAGATTAGACAATTAGACAGCTGTGGTATTGAAGATCGCACCTCCAGCTGATCAGATAATCAGATTTCACGGTGTTCATCAAAGTTAACCTCTATCACGAATTCTATATAAGTACAAGGTTGATCCGACTTATAGGAATTGCAGATTTAATTTTTGCTATGCATGTATATGTCAATTCCTTACAGGTAAAATCAAATTAAATACAAACTAAATCTCTAAATGAAACCCATGATCAGCATGAATTGGAGGACTAATTAGAGATGACCAAAGAAAATGGATGATAGGTTCCATGGAAAATATTGGATATGCATCAAGCTTAACAGCTGAGTTTTGGACTATATTTAGAGGCTTGTCACTCATTAGGGAAAAAGGATAGAGAAATATAGTGTGATGATAAGTATTTTTCTCTTCTTCTGAGCACTGCGGTGACAGTGGTGGAGACCTGCAAAAGATGGCGGGGCTTTTTTTTCTGTATCCACTCCGATGTGATAATCAGTATGTGATTAAAACATTTGTGCTGAATAGCAATATGGAGTGTATAAGAGTTGCGTGTTCTGTTTTTACCTGGGGGATTAACCTTTATTTATAGGGATGACATGCAGTTATTGATTACGGGCGTCTCTTCATCTCCATCATTTGATGACACGTGTCCTTTCATCTCTTTCATTTGATAACGAGTGTCCATTCATCTCCTTCATTATTAGGAGTTAATGAGGGTTGCTTCATCTTTTCAACTGTTAATGGTAACTGTCATTTTATGGGTTGCTTGTCTAGCTTGCATAATGGCGGTTGGGTCATTGTTGTTTATCTGTCAGAGATGAGCTTATGATACCAACGAGGCAGGCGAGTTGGTAAGGCGGGAGTGCCAGGACGTGCCACTATTGACAAACAACATATAATAGTTGTCATTATTTCTGTCATCATAGCCCTCATACTTTTCATAGACTGTCGTCAATGGGAAGTAGAATTAATCTACCACACATACTTTTCTCTAAATTTTTTAGACACAGGCTCATCGCATTGATTTTTAAACAGAGGCTCACCACCTTGTTTTTTAGACAGAGGCTCATCGCCTTAATTTTAAAACAGAGTCTCATCATCTTGTTTTTCTAACAGAGGGTCATTGCCTTGATTTTTAAACAGAGGCTCATCGCCTTGTTTTTCAGATAGAGGTTTACCGCCTTGTTTTTCAAATAGAGGCTCATCACCTTGTTTTTTTTACAAAGGCTCATTGCCTTGATTTTTAAACAGAGGCACATCGCCTTGTTTTTTAAACAGATGCTCATCGCCTTGTTTTTCAAATAGAGGCTCATCACCTTGTTTTTTTGACAGAGACTCATTGCATTGATTTTTAAATAAAGGCTCATCGCCTTGATTTTTAGACAGAGACTCATCGCCTTGATTTTCAGACCGAAGCTCATCGTCTTGATTTTAAAACAGGGCTCATCACCTTGTTTTTCAGACAGAGGCTCATCGCCTTGATTTTTAATCATAGGCTCATCGCCATGTTTTTTTAAATAGAGGCTATCGCTTTGATTTTTAAACATAGGCTCATCGCCTTGTTTTTTAAGTAGAAGCTATCGCCTTGATGTTTAAATAGTGGTTATCACTTTGATTTTTAAACATAGGCTCATCGCCTTGTTTTTTAGATAGAGACTATCGCCTTGATTTTTAAACATAGGCTCATTGCCTTGTTTTTTAAATAGAGGCTATCGCCTTGATTTTTAAACATAGGCTCATTACCTTGTTTTTTAAATAAAGGCCATCGCCTTGATTTTTAAATAGTGGGAGCTGGCCTTGTTTTTTAAGTAGAGGCTATCGTCTTGATTTTTAAACATAGGCTCGTTACCTTGTTTTTTAAATAGAGGCTATCGTCTTGATTTTTAAATAATGGCAGCTGTCATTATTTCTGGCCTTGTAAGTTCCTCTACTTTTCATAGACCATCGTCAATGGGAAGTAAATAATCTATTGCACCTGCTTTTCTCTAATTTTTTTTTAGGATTACCTCAGCTCAGCTTGGCTTGCCTCGACTTGGCTTGGCTCGCCTTGTTTGACTGTTGTAGTAGTTGAGAATATTTTTGTCACATGTCAGGTCTAGTAGGTATGTCAGGACTTCATAACTAGCTTGATCCTTCTTTGGTACCCTCATCATTTATTTGCCTTAGATGGTTTATTTTCTGCTTGCCTTTATTATCTCGAGGTTCGAGCTTGTCTTGATTCTTTCTTTTGTTAGACTCAGGTTCTTTTCGATCTTTCATGTCTTTGGTAATAAGATACGCTTCTTCAGCATCCACATACTTATCTCCTCTTCTTAGTAACTCATGCATTGTATCCGACGAGTTTTTGGAGAGTGACATCTTGAAAGGGTGACTTTGAGTTCCACTCATCATGGCAGTGACTACAGTAGATATCTACAGATCTTTGATTCCCAGTGTAGCCCTGTTGAACCAGTTAATGAAATCTTTCAGCATCTCGTCTTTGTCTTGGGTCAGTTGTATCAGGCTAATGACAGTTTTCTTAGCACGTTTGCTGCTGGCAAAGTATGCAGCAAAACTCTTAAAAAAGTTGTCAAATGTACAGATCGATTTTGGAAGAAGGGTGGCTACCCAGTCCCTGGCCTCTCACTTAAGTGTTGGTGGGAAAGCCCTGCACATAATCGCATCAGGGGTGGCTTGCAACCTCATCAAGTCAATAAAAACCTTGAGGTGATCGACAGGATCAAAGGATCCATCGTACTTCTCTATATTTGGCTACTTGAAGTCTCGTGGTAAAAGGACTGTCAACACTTCTAGAGAAAAAGATCTTCTTCCAATACCATAGATTGTTCCCTACTACTTTTGTTAGACATAGCCTCAGCTATTTTACGACCCATTATGTCTTCTAATCTTTGCTCCAAGTTTAACACTGGTGTCTAGGCGTGGGCATCCATGACAGTTGTCCTCAGTGTAGATTTGGGCCAGATATCAATAAATAAAAGTGGGGTGCGAAAGGTGGAGCCAAAGAAATTGGAACCAGTGGTGGAGCTACCATTGGTGGTGTTTCCATTACTGGAAAGTTAGGAGTCTGGAGAGGAGCCCTTGGTGGTGAAAGCTCTACCGGTAGAGGGTTAGGACACTGGGGCAGAGCCCCTAGTGGTAAAGATCCTACCGGTAGAAAGTTAGGACCCTGTGGTAGTTGAGAAATCACAGCGTTCCGATCCTGAAGTAAAGTCATTAAGGCCACCACCTGAGCTTGCAGTGCCGCAAGTTGAGCAGCAGAGGCAAATTCTTTTTGTGGATGATTAGTGGCGGTATTAGACTCGGTGCCTACATCCCCGATAAGGATTGGTGGAGCGGTTACATTCGTAGCTCTTCTAGTTTGAGCCATGACTTATTATGCATTTTTCATAGACGGCGCCAATTGATGATAAATATTTTCTCCTCTTCTAAGCATGGTGGTAACAGTGGTGGAGACCTGCAAAAGGTGGCAGGGCTTTTTTTTCCCTCGTGTCCACTCCGGTGTGATAATCAGTATATGATTAAAATATTTGTGCTGAATAGCAATATAGAGTGTATAAGAGTTGTGTGTTCTATTTTTACCTCGGAGATTGGCCTTTATTTATAGGGATGACCTGCAGTTATTGATGACGAGTGTCCCTTCATCTCTCTCATTTGATGACGGGTGTCTTTTCATCTCCTTCATTTGATAACGAGTGTCCCTTCATCTCCTTCATTATTAGGAGTTAATGAGGGATGTTTCATCTTCTCAATTGCTGGTGTTTCATCTTCTCAACTGTTAATGGTAACTGTCATTTTATGGGTCGCTTATATAGCTTGTCTAATGGCAGTTGGGTCATTGTTGTTTATCTGTCAGAGATGAGCTTATGATACCAACGAGGTGGGCGAGTCGGTGAGGCGAGCGTGCTAGGACGTGCTACTATTGACAGACAACATATAACAACTATCATTATTTATGTCATCATAGTGCTTGAAATTGATTCAACTGAGGCTATATTTATGTTAAAAGATGCAGACATAACACAGAATCCCAACATAGCTTTACTTGAAGATTTTCGTTATTTGCTTCACCAACTCAACGTCGAGATATGGAATACTAAAGATTGGGAATGGTTGCGCAGACCACCTTGCAAATATAGGAGAAATGCCAGATGAAAATATGATGGTGTTGAAAAGTCACTAATCTCTATTAATCCAATACTTCAAGCTGACATGACTGGGATAGTCCTTGTTAAGGCCCATTAGTAGATTTTGTATCTTCATTTGTATCAAAAAAAAATGAAGATCCTAGGGTGCGGGTGCTTGACAAAAGCATGTGTGGGCATTGAAACATGTTGTGAGCATGCTATGCAATTTCGACTTTGATATGCGTAGTAACTGTTGGGTTGTATATATGCCCAAACAGTATAATTTTGTTGTAATGAAATGACAGTTTTATATCGAATAAAACTTTGGTTTGTATTCATTTATTATTATTGCATTTGTTTGATATTGAGCATGTAAATAAAGTGTCAATTATCACTTGTGATAATATAAGTTAGGTGCTTGTGTTGAGAAGCATAGTGTGACACAACTTATATTTTAATCATGAATAAAATTGTTCACAACTAATGTATAAGGGTTGGCGCCTTGTACCTGAAGGTTGTAGCGTTGATTATTTAATCATTTGGGTATGCAATTTGCCCTTATCGCATAAATGGTTTAATAGTGATACTAGTACACTTGGAGTATATTGAATGGATCACGTGCGAAGTTAATTATATAGCATGACCGTGCGAATAATTATATTCCACTTGATCGCCGAGTATTTTATCTAAATCCCTTGACTGGATTGTGTATATATTTTTGTTAGTTTGATGGTTCTTTGATTCATTAATGGGTGAGATCAATTTAACTGATCAAATATCTCAGTGAGTTGGGATCTTGAAAATGAGTGAAGTAGAGAATACGAATTCGTGTCGAGAAAGGTCGCCCTCAAAAATAGGTCGAGTGACAACTTAAGTATTTTCTGTTTAACAGTTACAAATCTGAGCTTAGTGTTTAGCGATGGCTAAAATTTGACATCTGTGAATTAGTTCACAAGACCGTTGAAGAAAATGTAACTTAAAGTTAGTGAGAATAATTAGAAGGGTAAAACGGTTATTTATGCTCATACCTAATTATCGAATCTCAGACAGAGTTGAAATATATATATGGTAGGTCATAGGAAAGTATTACAGTTTCTGTAGTCTTATATATTCAGAGAGTGCAGTCTCTTGTCTTTAGTGGAAAAAGTAAAAGACTAATAATTAGATCGATGGATCTAGGGTCGACTAGATGAAATCTAATTATTGGATATGTCCAGACATGTCCATGTGGTAGTTCTATAAAGTTTTGGACTTAATCACAGTTACCATGAAAGTTTTAGACTTGATTATAATTGTGATATAAGTTCAAGGATTACATGTGTAATTAAATCAATCCTAAGCTAATTGGACTTGGATGCAATCAGGACTCTTGTCATTGTTTGCAATCAAGACGATTGTTGTATTTATATCACATTACATGTGACGTAAGTTGATTCGAACAATTAGGAAAAAAGAAGAGAGAAAAATTATTAAGTCTTGTTTGACTTGAATTTTATCTTCTTGGTTTTCTAAATCAGTCTAGTCCGAAAATTAGTTTTTTTATTCAATTAAGGGTGCCCACACGCTGGTGTAATTTATACTTGAGAGAATATCATAAAAGACTTGGACGTTGGGAGCACCAAGTTCGTGAATCAACAGCAGGAAGTTTGTGAATCAGATTAAGATCAATATTGTTTATCGATTCAGGTATAATACTAAACTATTAGTATTTAATTATAATAAACACGTGAACGCTTAGCAAAATCCTGGTTTTATTGAATTAAATAATTTTTTTTTTGTTTTCTGGTTAATTCTCGTGTCAGTTTTCAATAGTAACGTACTACCTGCAATTATGTCTATCGTATGAATTACAAATTGATGCATATATCACATGTTTGGAATTGCTTAAATTATAATTCTAGTTGGTTAAATTGGTTAAATATAAATTTTATAGACACATTTCATAGAACCAACAACTTAGAATCTATTTTTTATCCATATATTCACTAACAACTTATAATTTTAGCACTACTAAACATGCGTATAGTTCAACATCTAGCCAATACGGGCTATATTGTCAATATGCTATGGCCAATTATCTAGATAACAACACGGCGGGCAACAATATTATAAACTCATACGCCAATCGACCTCGTGTGTTAGATGACTTTCCGGCCAACGAATAGCAATTGCAAGCAAAATTGCTTGTGGCTTGCATCTTATCTCTAAGGCCATCGAATGGCACAGTGTAGTTATGTGCCCACGCATGCCTTGTTTCTAACATAGTTTCCAGAGTATTCCCTACGTAAATTGTTGCATAGTGCTTGTTTAGTCCCGATTCAAAAATTACTAAAAAGATGTGTTCAAAGTCAACAATTAATTTTAACCACATATTTTGTGGGACTCATAAATTTATCAATTTTTTAACCACACATCTCATCAACTTTTTATCAAATTCGGCTAAAAAGCTAAATCAGTCAAGCTCATATAAATTACAATTTCGGATTTTTCTGACTTGAGAAGATGATGAAATTTTCACACGGTGTTATTGATACTACATTTCATTTCAAGAATTCAGTGCTGCATTTGCCTGCACTAAATGCACATAATTACGAAACTTCCATTCAAGAACAAAGCCTAACTTACAGTAGATATTCCAGGAAATTAAACTGATTAAAGAGATGAGATTTTCTATATTACTATTTCCCATGTTCTTTATTCTGCAACTCAAGTACCCCATTCCCATGGATTTGAACTTCATGGCCCTCTTTCCTGTACTTGTACCTCTTAGAAACAAAGATATAGATAAAGAAATTCAACAAGCTCATCAAGGAAAGCAACCAATAGAAAAGATTCAAATGGTTCCGGTTAAAGTTGTCTCCGGCCAGCCAACCTCCACTGCGCGTAATATTCTTCGTTGCATGGTTCACTATGTTCACTACTATGGTGCTTAGGAAGTACCCTACCGCCATAGAACTCCAAAGAAAACAACTCGAAATAGACTTAAGATCCTTTGGGGCTTGGGAATAGAAGAATTCCAGAAGTCCCACATATGTGAACATATCAGCTATCCCGAATATGAAGTACTGAATTGATAGCCAGAAGACACTGATCGGCAATGGCTGCAGTATTGGTATTGCATCAAGCATGTTGTGGTCTCTTGCAACTTTTTTTCTTTTTACTTCCATTATTGCAGCCACTGCCATGGACAAGGAGGAGAGAACAAGCCCAACTCCTACTCGTTGCAGGTATGTTATGCCAGTGGGAATACCTGTGAACTTACGTGCACATGGGACGACTATTTGGTCGTATAGAGGGATGATGAATATCAAAAACACGACAGGAAGGATGGGGAGTGAAGCAGGTGGGATGTTGAAAGATTTGGTGATTCTTGTGTCCATGGTTAGACCTTGATGAACGGAGAAGGTTTGGAGTTGAGCCAAGCAGAGAGTCATAATTACTGTGCAACAGAAGACTGGAATCATGTTCAGTAAAATTTTTGCATTCTCCACTTGAGTCACTCTGCAAAGTTTCCATGGATTTGGTGTTTCAGACTGTGTTGAAGATGTCTGGATGGCCGCTTTGTCCAGGAACCTGATAAACAAAATTACCAAGAAGAGCTATAAGTGTGTGTGTATAATCAAGAAGAATTTAGCTCATTTTCTTCCTTAGACCCCGTTTGGTAGAGTTTATAAACCAGTTTATTTGACCAAAAATAATTTGTCTTGGTAGCCGTCATTTTTTACCATTTTTAGTCAAATAAACTGTTTTGATTAAATAAACTAGTTTATAATCTCTATCGGACACTTAATATGCATGCTATATATAATGGTACTTGTTACTCCTATTTTAGTAATTTATTTTTTCTTAGGCGGCGACCTGAAAACATTGGTGTGAGGTAGAAATTCTGCTTCAATTGCAGCTTCCTTGTCCTTATTGATCTCATAGAGTTCATTAGAGTCCTCAGGAAGCTGAAGATTTCTGTTCCGAATTACTGCAACATACACCTATTATCGACAAGATTAGACAAACAAAATTAGCGTATAAAATGTATATAGGAGTATATATACTTCTCAAGAACGGAAAGAACTAAGTTTGTATGAGCACCTGTACAATTTCAGTGAGGGCACTGCTCCCATGAATAACATGGTAACGATACTGCGGTATTCCAGAAGCAAAGACTATTACTCCTAGGAACATAGCAATGGTGCTAACGGCAAATCCCAAATCCCATCCTTTATGATCTTGAATCCAGACGATAAAGGTTAAGCTAATAGCACCACCTACGCATACTGCCATTAAAAGCCAATTGAAGAAACTCGACATCTGTCTTGCCTCCTTTGGATCTTTATCATCAAATTGATCGGCGCCATGAGATGGCAATGCAGCTTTCACTCCTCCAGAGCCAAGTGCTACCAAGTAAAGAGCGATAAACAGAAGCGCAGCATTACCTCCAGTAACTTGAATACAGTTTGTAGATGTTGGATCATAAATATTGCAGAGCGGGGGCTTGAAATTAGGATAGTGAGCTTGAAATGCTAGCAGTCCAAGTCCCTGCACGTGGATTATTAATTGGATATCAATCCAGAGTTTCCAGATGTGTTGAAGAATTGAATCTTTTCTTCTTTTTCATACCACCAGTATTAATAGTAGAAGGTACTCGATGATGCTTGTTTTTAATGAAGGATATACTCACCAAAAACTCAATTGATGCTGCAATGAGAACTGCTTTGGATCGGCCTAAATAAGTGTCTGCTAGGAAGGCAATGAGGACGGTAAGTATATAACTAGTCCCCATGTAGTTTGTCAGGTGATTTGCTGCATCAGCCACGTTTAAGTGCATCACCTCAGTAAAGTATGTCACCAAATTAACAGCCAAAGCCAAAGTTGCCATGTTCTCAAAAGCAAATGTACCTGTAACATAAAACAGAAACCTATTAAGTGCATGTTTGGTTCTTGCTGATAGTACTGTCTACTCCCGTCCAGCTAATATGTATTTGGAATAAAGTATACAATAATCTCATAGACTTTCGAATTGGTTTAATGCATGCAGCAAAGATATTACCCAGTATGAGCAAAGAAGTGCGAAATCCACCATGCTTATCTTTCCTGGCTGTTCTTCCCTTCCAATCCACCTTTCCTTCAATAAGTTCAGCTTTATCCTGCAGTGTAAGAGGAGTATCAGGATTGAATTCAAGAAAACATAAGCAATAAGTATTGAAGAAGCATGTGAAAAGTATCGAAGTACCATGATTAACAAAATCTCTAATGATAATAGGAAGAACAGAAGTGGGAGGAATGGTGAAGCTTGAATGTAGTTAAATATAAATATAGAACATCAGTATAAGAATAAGGATTGCCAAAAGTGGTTGATGTTGACCGTTGATGACTACTTCTAAAGGAAACAGTTCCTCTTTTTGTCTGGAAATCCTCGGACAGACTTGAGGAACTTTGCAAATTAGAGGGGGAAGATTCTGTTGAAACGTTCAACGGCAACAAATAATTGGAAAAGGTTAAAAAATGTAAACGCCAGTCATGTCCTGCTTCCTACTTCGGCTTTATATGCCATTTGATAGCCCTCAACGTTTTGCAGACACCCATTAGCTTCACATCAGCATCAGTTTTCTGTTAAACTAAAAATTTACATCGTTTTCTCACCTGTCATAAGATGCAATATGAACTATATATATCTTTGTCACAAATGAAGTCGTGTGTATTAAGAAAAATAACATCGTTGTTACCAAGGGGACTCTTGACAAAACTGAAGTTTGAAATTTCAGCAAGTGAAAATTTTGCAGGGTAATGAACTAATGATGGACTTAAATTGATCAGCAGGTTCAAAATTTAAATGAGAAAATATTGTGGCTCCAGTGATGTCAAATGGGTTGAGTTGGTAAATTTAGAGGGTCTTTTCACAAATAACCACAATAAATAAAATATTTTTTAAAATACAGTCATATTTTTTTTTATTATAAAAATATTATTTTCAATTTTTATACCACTTTTTGTTACATTTGTAACATTTGTTATTTTGGTTACAATAAATGTGTTACATTTGTTTTTAACAAACATAACAAATGTAACAACAAGTATTATAAAAATAAAAAACAATACTTTTAAAATAAAAAAAAAGTTAGATAGTATTTTTTAAAGGGTAATTAGCACAAAACACCCCTACCTATTGAGGTTATTGTGCAAAACGTCCCTACATTCTAAATTTTGACATTTTCACCCTCACCTACTCAATTTCTTGCGCAAAATGTCATTCCATCCAAAATGCTGCCGTTAACTCACCTTACTAACACGATTCGTGATACAACTTGAGGGTAAATTAGTTCAACAATATTTTGGCAGCTCCAACCTCATCTTCTTCACCACTCTCGCCCGTTACGTCACTACCCACCACCGAAAAAACGATTTCAATCACCCAATACTAGCCTACTACAGCTATGATCGTAACGCAGCTACCGTGGTTTCCTTCTCATGTGCCCTTTCTTGCCATGTCTGTACCTATGAGTTCAACTGCGCCTCTCGTGCTTCCAATTCAGCATTGCGCCTCACCGCCTTCTGCACGTCCGTCTCTTTCTCTCTTAGCCTTTGCGCCACTAATCCCGCCTCCGCCTCCTCCAGCACCGCTTGGTAGAGCCTCTGTGTTTTTTCAGCCAACGCACACCTCAATTCTTCCCCTAGTCGTAGCATAGATAACCAAAAACTCAATTATCAACCATTTCAATTACCCAATTCTTGAGTTGCTTAAGTTGAATGCCTGAGAATAAAGCTTAGTTCTTTAATTTGAAAATGGATTGTGAGGATATAGACTGAGAAGGGCTCCATTGTCCGCGCCAGTAAGTTTGTCGCCCACTTTTTCTACTCTTGCTCCTGTCTCCGCCCCAGTGAGCCATCCACCGACTGTTTTTACTCAAGCTCCACTTCCGACCCCAGTTGGCTCCCCCCCATCTCTCCAGCCAGTGGTCTTCCCGTCGATAGCAGTTCCAATCTATTCTCCAATCCAACACCAGAAATTGAATATTCTCCTCCAATTCTGGTTCCAAGCAAGAGGTACAATGCCCCTTTACCGTCTCCGTTTTCTTCACCACCCACTCATACTCCGTCCAGTGCTCCAACTCCAAGCAAAAATAAGGGCAAGAAGCACCATTCACCTTCACCAGCTCCGGCTCTGGCTTCGGCTTCGGCTTCTAAGCTGGTTGGTTCACCTGCTTCTCTTTCTAAATCTCTCGAACCTAGCGCTGAAATTGGAGCTGCCAAAATGTTGTTGGACTAATTTACCCTCAAGTTGTATCATGAATCGTGTTGGTAAGGTGAGCTAACGGCAACTTTTTGAACGGAATGACGTTTTGCACAAGAAATTGAGTAGGTGAGGGTGAAGTAGCTCCACTTCCGACCCCAGTTGGCTCCCCCCATCTCTCCAGCCAGTGGTCTTCCCGTCGATAGCAGTTCCAATCTATTCTCCAATCTAACACCAGAAATTGAATATTCTCCTCCAATTCTGGTTCCAAGCAAGAGGTACAATGCCCCTTTACCGTCTCCGTTTTCTTCACCACCCACTCATACTCCGTCCAGTGCTCCAACTCCAAGCAAAAATAAGGGCAAGAAGCACCATTCACCTTCACCAGCTCCGGCTCTGGCTTCGGCTTCGGCTTCTAAGCTGGTTGGTTCACCTGCTTCTCTTTCTAAATCTCTCGAACCTAGCGCTGAAATTGGAGCTGCCAAAATGTTGTTGGACTAATTTACACTCAAGTTGTATCATGAATCGTGTTGGTAAGGTGAGTTAACGGCAACTTTTTGAACGGAATGACGTTTTGCACAAGAAATTGAGTAGGTGAGGGTGAAGATGCCAAAATTTAGAAAGTATGGACGTTTTACACAATAACCTCAATAGGTAGGGATGTTTTGTGCTAATTACCCTTTTTAAAATTATTTTATGGAATTTTTTCAGAAATAACTACAATAAATAAAATATTTCTTAAAATACATTTATATTTTTTTATTCTAAAAATACTATTTTTTTTACTTTTGTAACATTTGTTGTTACATTTGTTTTTTTAGTTACAATAACGTGTTATATTTGTTATTAACAAACATAACAAATAAAACAAGTGTTACAAAAATAAAAACACAGTATTTTTAGAATAAAAAAAGTTAAATAGTATTTTTTAAATTATTTTATATTTTGTAATATATGGTGAAATTATCACTTATTTTATATTTTGTGGTGTATAGTGATATTATCACAACTGGTAGATAGGTAAGCAAGGGCATGGACCGGCCCGGTTTGGGGACAGTCTGGATTAATTCCGTTCGTCACTTTACTGCTAGGTCCGTCTTGGCCTGCAGAAGCTATCCCGAGGAGGGCTGGGTTGCCCCTACATGCCCATCTCCCTTGGTCTGTTTTTGTAACTCCTGCTGGCTAGCCGGGCCAAACTCGGTATTGGGATTTTTCCGAGCCGGCCAGTAGGTCACCATAGGCCTGGTTTCCCAGCACACTTTAACACCACCATCCATCTCTATCCCTGGAGGTAGCTGGAGGGAAATTAACAAACAGTAAATAGGTCTGCTTTTGGTAAACTTATTTTATGGTGTCATCAGTCCCTTTCTTGGATATTGTTAATACAACATTTTTTGGACGCTTTTATTCGTAATCATCTTATAATGATTCATTGGTATTTCCAAACAGACCGCTGCTTGCTACACGTACAGAACTACTTGAAACCCTGTCTTCTCAAAGTGATTATTCTATTCTGTAATCCTCCAATTCAGACGCTAGCTAACGTTCTGTGCTGTACCGTTGAAAAGCATTTCCTCTTTTTTTATTGGCACAAAAATTCTTGAAATCAAAAGTTAGGTGGGACAAACAGGAGAACGTCAAAAAAGCATATGCAGTTGCCAAGATAGAATATTACTACAATCATTCGGCAGCCGGAATCAATTCTTCAATTACGAAGAAAACATATAAGCAAAGGATGTTGAATTTGTCAATGAAATTGGTTCCAAAGGTTCAGCTTCTAATGTGAACCTTCAGTGAAAATTTCATACAAAAAGGGTCAAGAAATAGAAATGAGCAGTGACTAGTTAGAATGAAAGACCCAAAAGAAACAAACGTACATTCTATTCAACAACAAACGATTCAAGCAAAACGAATTAACTATATTAACAGAATGTACAGCAGAATAGAAAAATAGGCCGCCTGTGCAAAAAATGCTTAGGAGTTCGCTAACCTGCGAATAGGTACAAACTAATCGCCTATCACAATGATCTATCAGTAGTTCAATAGGGAGTACTTTATCCGTAACATAATTTTTCCCTTGTCCACCCCGAGCTTAGCTCCTGTCACGAGCCAGTGACCCGGCATGTCTTGGGGTCCTTTTGACATTTCTGTTGCATCCACAATTTTTGCCAGTTTCCCGAATTGATTTGAACCGTCCGATCTTCTATCATCAGGAGTTTTCTCGTTTGACAGTGAAGTTGATGAACCATCGGGTCTTTGTGGAGCAGACAGGTTGGCGGGGCTGTGGTCCCACACAGAACGCCTTATTGTGCACCCTGGTACTTTGGAGAATAGAAGTTTAAGGTGTAATACACTTTTGGCGCCAAAATCCCAGACACCGAGCTGAGCACCGGTGACAATGTGAACACCAGATAGATCTCCGATGCATGTATCGTTATACTCTATTGGTGCAGTGCTCACATGCGAGAAATTTTTCCACTTGATTGGTTCAAACCATCGGCTATCCTGCTCTTCGGGACCCTGCCACCTGGGTGCACCTATAGCCACGTGTGCATCCCAGTGGGGTTGAAGGATTTTAGGAAGAGAAACTAGATGTTGTAAATGGATGGCAAGACGATTATGCTTACTGCCTTCTAGGCTGAGTCTGAGGCCTGTGACTGGTTTACGCCCAACTGTCACCTGCAATATCCCGGAAGTTTTGACTTAGAAAACTGAAATAATTGGAAACATGACTTGCTTGACAGCCAGGAGAAGATTATGAAATCGTGGATTTTCTAGCTTAACTGAAAATCAAGCTGGCTGTATATCTTAAGTACAAAAACAAGAACTATGAACTATGTACCTGATCGGGGCTTATGTAAAGCTTGGGGCCCATCAAACTGAACTGAAGGGATGGACACACAGGCTCCTTTCTTTGTAGATTGTTCTGCTCTGGAGCCCAAACCCGAGAAATTTGGAAGTCCAAGAAATACTGTAGATCCTCGATAGGTGGCTTGTCTGGCAGAAACAAAACGAAACATATTACACAAAATTCAAGATATCAAGAAAATAAAAGGATCTTCTCCCCATCAAAATGCACAAGAATATCTCAAAAATTAACAGAATCAGAGTCACATTTCATTGCACCTTAATCAATAGGGAGCTATATCAACCATCAAAGGATAAGAACTTAAATAATTAGACAAGTATACGTTGAAAGCCTTCAAAGGGTTTTCGCAAGAACGCATCTTTCCAGTGACCAAAGAAATCAAACAAAATTCCTTTGCATTTGATTGTTAACGGCTCCACCATATACAAAATGTTGAATATCAAATCCATAAGAGTTTACTTCAATTATGTTAAAGGATCTCAAAGCTCCAAATTGCTTCAGTTTTTAGACCCTAAAGGTTTTGATCTAATACCACCCTCACGATGCCAAAACAAAATGAAAACAATGTTGAAGGAAATAGCTATATAATGTCCTTGCAGTGTTCCAAAGCCACCAAACCGAATATACAAAAACCCTTTTTTTACTACAGCCTGTACTTGTTTTCTAAGAATCTACCAAACTATTAGAACAAAGCCCTAAAATGAAGTTCTCACTTTTAAAATGCAGGAAATCAAGTGGTAACAGAGGATGAAATCTTACATTCCAAGTATAATTCTATAGCACGACTTAAGTGCTTTATTCCAGGAACTCCTTCGAGCAAAGAGACAATGGGAATAAATGTCATGTTGATCACATCTGGGGCTGCTTCTACAGTCTGGGCCCACTTGGCATAACTCTGCTCAAGGTCATCCCCCCCTCTTCTTCTAAAGATCACAGTAACATCCTGCAGCAGGAAAATTGCTTTTACCAACTTCCTTAAAATCACGAAAGATTACGGGAATTTTTGGAGAGTGGCCCCAACAACATTTATTCTAGAACAAGCAAACATGATAAAAAACCAAGAGGTATATTTTTTTTTAAAGCCACACACTCTGTAAGATAATGAAATATGTAAATACTTTTTGACCAATAAATGAGTTTCACCGGGGAGAAAGACTTGAATAATGCTGCCACACTTACCTTGTCCTTGTATTTCAAGGGGCCAGCAGTTGTATGGCTTTTTAAGTCAGAGAACCTCTGGTCTCCAATGTCTTTCACGTAGTTTTCAATATCTAACACTGACAAAGGTGATGATTGGTGCTGTCTAATATAGACCACGTCCCTTCCACCAATTGTTACAGAGGTGACAATATGGGTGCCATAATTCTCAATAAAGCTGAAAGAAAAAGTGTCGAGTCATAAACCCTATAAAATCAGCTTCTGCAGTCTAATAATTCACTATCGACCTCAGTTTTCAATATGTATCAATATTGGTCCTTGAAATATTTTGACAAGACTTTCGAAAATTTATATGGTCCTGCAACACCAAACTAAACAGAATTTTTGGTAGTTAGTCTTTTCCTTATTTATTTGAGTATTTATTGCTTTTAAATAATTGATAGCTAATTGTAGGAATTTAGTCCTGTGAATTGTGATTAAGTTACATCTCTCTATTTAAGAGAGATTTCTAATTGTAACAAGGCACGATAGAAAATTCAGAAGTTAATATGATCCCGCAACACTAAACACCCCCAACCCCAAAGAAGCAGAAAAGGTAATTTCAGTGGTTGAATAATGCTGTCAACTAGAGAAACTCCAAACATTACATTCAACCGTTCCACTTTAGAATCTATAGAATCTTCTTTTAGAACATTTGTAATCAGTCACTTCGTAAATATGAAGGACCATTTTCTTCCTATATTAAACATC
The DNA here is from genome assembly GCA_030279155.1 of Forsythia viridissima. Taxonomy (NCBI): domain Eukaryota; kingdom Viridiplantae; phylum Streptophyta; class Magnoliopsida; order Lamiales; family Oleaceae; genus Forsythia; species Forsythia viridissima. The sequence goes on from CM059039.1 coordinate 27,948,508, forward strand.
ATATGTAGAAAAACTCACTTATTTTACTCGACATCCAAGGAAAGGATGAAAGAATAAATGGAATTCATATGCTAAGTTTTTCATAATGTTTCACCTTGCCAATGATGCGGGGTCCCAAGAATAGGGAACTGCATGCTTGATGTCATCACCCAAAACTATATTGGATTTTGATAATTTGACCTTAAATAATGGCATGACACGTCCAACCATTGTAAGAGATTTTGTAGCTGCTGCATCAAGTTGCCAAGAGCCAGTGAAATTAAACATAGCGTTAAAGCTTCCAAGCGGCACATGTCCAGGTACATTAGACTTTTCATTGAAATAATTTGCCATCTGTAATACAAGCATCAAGAGCATTTAATTAAAATAATAGTCCGCTGCAAGTCGACTTTCAGTAAAGAAGCAGATTCCATTTCTCCACATAATTAAGGAACCAAAACCATAAATGCAAATGTGGCATTTCAGAACACAGATGATGGACAATATATTCAGTCAACTAAGAGAAACAACGGCCAGGTCTCAAAACACAACTTCATAAGGATGTCTTAAGACTCTTAACCAAGCAAAAATGAGATTGATTAAAACTCAAAGAACCTGAGTACCCAATGCAGCAATCTCTCTCTCTCTCTCTCTCCACTTCTCTTTTTGTCTCTTTCCTTTCTTCTTTTGGTGAGGCGGGGAGTTAAAGATCCTTTCAGTTGAAGGATTTGAACCTATAAATGGGTTTATCAAGTGCCTTTCATGAATGTGGCCAATGCTGCTTAAGCATTGCCCAAATTGAAGATTGGCTTCTTCTCTGATCTCGCCCTTAGAGAACCTGCGAAATTGTGGCCCACAAAGGCAGCCCATATTCAAATAGCATTCATGCTCACTCAATGCCCTAATATGATCTGGCTCTGCCATATCCGCCAAATTGAACTCCCTATAAATTTTAAATCTATTTCACTTTGCTTTGATGGCTTTGAGTCCCTATCAGTTCCAAATTGATTCCATGTCATGTTGTCTTATGCATTTTGATCATTCACGGTGACAAATTCAAATGCATAAAATTCATTACATTTGAAATCATTTCATTCTTATCTAATTTTTGTAATCAAATAATATTTAAAAAATCACTATGAAAATATAAGGATTTGACATACATTGAATCTCAAATCCACCAATCCAAATGCGACCTTAGTTTTTCTTTTTCCATTGTTTAGTGTCAATATTCATAGTGTACATTAGTTCCAAAGTGTTACTTTAACTTTTGATACGGATAAATTCAAAATATTTATAAATCTAAGAGAACCGGTAGCGACAATATCATCCAGGATCACATGTTGTACAATAATTTGAATTCCCCTCACCTCCACGGCACCAAAAATAGAAATATCTATCAGGAACATCAGAAAACGAACAGGGAAACCAACCAATGTGACAATTCAGACACATAACAAACTAAAAACACTACATTCTCCATAGTATAACTATTTTCCAAATCAAGATCTGTATATTAGTTGCATCAGATTGAAAACTCAGAATACAAGTAGCACATATCAGAACAAAAAGATCTATGCATTCTAGATCGATTCATTTAAAGATCCTCTCCCTGAACAATGTGAAAAAGAAAGATAACCAACAAATTCTTATCAAGTACTCCAACAAGAAAACCGCACCCAAATCATAAGTTCAAGTACCCAACAACAACCGACGGTGGAATGCCAACAAAATCCTGAAGTGATCAATATTCAATTCTTAATTCAAGAACTTAAGTCCAACATCCCATATTGAACCTAGAACCATTAATAATAATACATAGACAGAATTAATTGAAGTAACAAACGAGAAAAAAAGTCCCAGATAACAAAAATCATATTTGAAGCAAACAAACCTCATGGAAGGGCCAAACTGGGGTGGTCTCTGTGGAACTCCGGCCTTTGGCGCACTCGATGTCAATAGAGACATTTGGGATCACCTGATTTTCGGAGATTTCAAGATTCTTGGTGTGCTCTTCATCAATATGCACTAAGCGAGAACCGGGTGTCCCTTTACAGTACAGCAGCCTAATATCAGATGTAACATCAAACCCACGGCCCAGCGTTTGAATTGAGTTGCAGAGTGTGGTAACCAGTGCATTTTCTGAAATTGTCGTGTTGTTCTCCATTACATAGTAAAGATTTATAAATCCTTCATTGCATTGTAATACTGAACAAAAGATTGAAACTTTGGGCTTGTTTATGTATCTATAGGGAATTTTAAAATGGTGGTTGTGGGGTTAGTGGGGTTGGGGAGGTAAAGGGGCGGCTGGTGGCGGTGTTGTTGAGTCATAGGTTGGACTTTGGACTTGACAACATTGTTGTTGATGCTGGTGCTGTTGGGTTGGTTATTTGCTTAAGCAATCGGACGATTTTGACTGTAATAATGGCAAGAAACGCGTTGTCGTGATGATCCGTTGACCATTCAGATATCTTGATAATTAATATTCTGAGATTAAAAATTTATGATTATTGAAGTTATTATTATTATTATTAAATATTAAATGACCATATAATATCCAGTTTCTTTACATTTTTTAATAGTTTGTTTTGTTTACCTTAAATTATAATTTATATTCCGCAAGACTTATAATTTAATACTTACTTATTATTTATATATTTTATAAGATCGTGACTTATAAATATTTAAAAAATAATTTTAACTCGAATAAGTATGCAATAATTCTATTTGTTTCCAATAAAAATGAAAAAACAAATGGATTAGACAACATGAATAATTAATTGAGGTGAAAATATTGTCGCAGGATTTATTGTGAAAGAATTATTTTTGGAATGTCATTATACATTATTAATAAAGAAGGATATAATAAATACTAAAATCTCATTATTAGGGCATGTTCGGTGTAGTTTTTAAGAAAAAATGGCTACTAAACATGCCCTTAATAAAGAAGGATTTAATACCCCCACTCCATCCATCTGAAAATTCTTGGTTCAAATTCTTCACTATTGGGTAAAAGATGCCGTCTTTGCATTTATTACTATTCTTTCTTTACGAGAATTGTAATTGGAATAGTCTTATTACTCTAAAGAAAGCAAGTTCTTTTTTAAAAAAGGAATCAAAATTATTCTTCTTCTACCTATATTAGGATGTTTCAAGTACATAATTTCAACTTGACACCTATTATAAAGATAAACAGTTTGTCTTGCCTATAGTCTTATAAAATAAAAATAATAAATAATAAATTATATAATAAATTAATTATTGTTTCTATACAATTCGAACTATCTATGGAGTATTGGAATTGGATATCAAAAATTGGATATTTACAGACGAAAAATAAAAAAACCTTTACTTGTCTACTATCTCCCATAAACTGAAAATTATAACCTCAATTGTTACGAGAATACCATTTAATTGACCTATGCCTATTGGAACAACCTTAGTTAATCAAGTCTTTCTTTGATGATAATCAACTTTCTTTGATGATAATCAATACGATTTTTATAAGACGCCTCCTTTGAATGAAATCGAACTATTCAATTTTTACAGTGTGATGGTTGGCTGTTCACGAAGTAGTTGTACCTACTCTTTCTTTTTGGGGATAAATATTAGCAATGCAGTTTGTCCAATGATAAACCTAATCCGAATTATAAAGTTACGACACAATCAAACCTGAACAAACAAAATGTTGAATAATTAGACTCATTCATATTCAGATCATGAATGTTTGGAATCCATATTATGCAAAGAGACATTGTTTTTTTCGAGAATCGGTCTCATTCTATCTCCCTTCCTTCTGTTTGAAGAAATGAAAGATCCCACAAAATCGGTCTTTCTTTTAGTTTTTTGAATATCTTTTTGATTGATCGTGTCTTTGCAAGGACAGAACATAAGATGAAGTCGAAAAGCTAGAACCAAACTCCTAATTAGGGATCATCATCCGCTTTTAAGCTCGACAACGGCAAGATTCGTATTGGAAACTTTTTTCTATATCGACAGCGCCAATACCTAAACATGGAGGCAAAATAGTGTATAAGACATTTAATCACGTTATCTCGGGCGAGTGGGGTGGTTGGATTTGTCCAACGAGTGCCGTTCTTCTGCCCCCAAGTAGTCAATACATCTTGCTAAGTGGGCAATACATCTTGCCCACTTGGGAGTAGGAGAACATCCTTCTTTGTCCAACGAGAAAAGGAGATATAAGTAAAATTTGTTATTTATTTTTGTTCATATCAATTATATCAATATTTACAATAAAAATCAAAGACACTAAAAAAGCATTAAATTCATTTAGAACAACGATTGAACTTCCCATTGCCTTTGTTCAAATTTGCCTCCGAACATCGAAACTTTAATTATCATTTATATTATAATAAAATACATTAATGTAAAGATTACTAAATTTGAATTATATATAGTAAATAATAAAAATTTGACTAGGCGATTCTTAAGATTTACAAGCAGCAGGATATTTTTAAGGGTGTTTTTGATACCTTGCTTACATTTTGCTAACCGATAAATTATTGGTTTAACAAATAGAGAAATTTACTAGAAAGATTAATTTCTAAAGCTAAAAGAAAAAAAAAATCATTAATTTAAAATGAATTTTATTATTTTGAAGGGATAAACCAAAATTACACCATTCTAGTTTTGAGATTGTACTCTACCTATCAATGTGAGCTTTCTTTTACAACAAAATATTTACTTGAACAAGGAAAAATAAAAGAATTCCTAGTATTTCCCCGCACACACACCATTCTCCCCGACTCAAAATTAAATTACAAATTTCCACGATCCTAATTCCATTGAAAGGATATAGTTGCAACTAAAATAATGTCACGACTCCTCAATATGACAACGTATCTCTAGTGATTTCGTAAAGATCTGTGGTAGATGAAGTAAAACCTGCATCTGTTTGTATCGTCGTTGAATTCTGAGTTTGGCTTCCGCTGGAACTTCCGTTTTGCCTCTGCCGATGGAAATCTTTCATGGTTCTAAACCTCATATCATCTGTATACGTACTTCCTTCCGGGATAACATCTGGAATCGCCATTTGTCCTTCGAGCATTTGGACTACCTCAGACATTGTAGGCCTAATGGATGGCGTTATATTTGTACACAGGAGTGCTACTTTCACCATCCTTCCTACTTCCTCTTTGTTGACTTGAGAACCCAATCTCGGATCAACAAGTTCGTCTACATTTTTACTTTCTTGCAAATGAGAAGCCTGCAATACAATTATGTTGCAGTGAAACAGTTTGCAAGAATTTTGCTAGTTATCATGCAAATGTGTACAGATGATGGAAATACAACGAAATGAAGAGGTGAAGGATGTTTTCAGTACCCAATCTAAAAGGCAAATGAAATTGTGGCTTGGCATGTAATTATTGTTGCTTTTGCCACTGACAATTTCCAAAGCCACAACTCCGAAGCTATAAACGTCCGCTTTGTCAGTCAGATAACCCCACAGTGCATATTCAGGTGCCATATATCCTCTGCAATCAAGACGAGAAATGCCTAGTTGTGGTGAGCAATACGAGTATATGTCAAGGTAAAAGGTTGAAAGGACTGTTAATAATTGTATAAACGAGTACTCACATCGTTCCAGCAACTTTTGTGCTAATATGAGTCTTCTCATCTTCGTTAAGCCTAGCCAATCCGAAATCCGATATTTTTGGGTTTAGATCGCTATCTAGCAACACATTAGTGGCTTTAATGTCTCGGTGAACTATTTTAAGTCTTGATTCGTCGTGAAGGAAAGCTAATCCTCGAGCAATTCCAATACAGATCTTGAACCTTGTTGGCCAATCTAGCATTAATTGGCTTCCCTCTGAATCTGAACATTATCCAGCACCAGAACAATGCCAGCTATTATCATTGGCAGAAATTGAAAATGCCAACAAAGAAGTACTGAATAAGCAAACACTTACTGAATAAAACATGAGCAAGGCTATTATTTTCCATGTACTCGTACACTACCAGCAATTGATCTCCTTCAATACAGCATCCATACAGTTTGACGAGATTTGGGTGTTGTAAACACGAAATCATGCCAATCTCGTTCAGAAATTCACGGTTTCCTTGCCTTGATCTAGATGAGAGCTGCTTCACAGCAATTACAGTACCATCAGATAGTTGACCCTGCACCAGTTCGTCAATCAGAAATCTATGGATAAGGAAAAGGAAGATGGAATTAGTGATCTTTCACCAAATACAATACCTTGTACACGGAACCAAAACCACCTTCTCCAATCTTGTTTGTAGCATCGAAGTTGTTAGTGGCAGCTTTAATTTGTTTCAAACTAAAAGCAACTGTTTGCAATTCTAGACCTTCAAAACCTGTCCCAGTAAAAAACAGTGAGGTGAATGTTCCATGGTGTCAACATAAGCCTTTGCTTATTCATTTTGCAATTTTTGGATCAAACAAATATGCTTAGAGGTAAAGAAAATTTGGACAAAAGAATCAAAAAACAAAGAACTGCATTATAACAGAAATCAAATACAGAAAATTCAAAGAAAATGCATAAAGTACAAGAACTGAAATGGTTTACGACTTAACAGATCCTTTAAACTAAAACAATCGACTTGATTGATGTACAGGAACTGAAATAGCCGTCTACAATAACTGTCCATTATTGTGCATTTGATATAAGTTAATAGCTTATGACTCAACAAATCTGCTTATGTTAACACAATTAAAAGCATTACCATTTCGTGCTTGTTTTCTCCCTTTCAAATAGACTTTCCACCAAAGGATGCCAAGTATCATGAAAATAGCAAATGCTGACAGAACTCCAACTATTATATAAGCAGTTACATTCTTTTTGCTTCCATTCGAACAAATTTTGAAATCTGCACAGGAGAAAAATAGAAGTTTGTGGAACAAAAATCATATAAGTGAAAGATATATCTAAGTGACTTTAAATTCATCTGATACTGGTAGGAAATGCATTTTTCCAACATTCATGCATCAAATGAAACATAGGCTACTACAAAAAGATTCACTAGTTTAAGTATATTTTGCAGGTCCAAGTCTTTCAAGTGTACTCTGAACTTTGGCTTATGTGATATGCATTCCATGAGTAAATATATATTTGTTATTGACAGCTTAAAGAATGAAGTCAAGAAGTTCCCTGGGACATTTTCAGATACATTTAACATATAAGACAACTATTCAATATAAATTTGACAACTTGGGGGTACATTGGACATATGGATACAATTATGCAAATCAAATTAGCACATAGCACCTGAGCAGACTAGAGATGTATAAATGATCCTAGATCCTCTGCCACTTGTCAAAACTATAGCGAATTCAACTTACAAACGGGGTTTAACTAAGAAGCCAGTTGTTAGGAAGGAAAGAAGATTCAGTTTCTATCAAGATTACTTTTAAGATTCAATTATAATTTTCACTTTTTACTCCAAATTTTCTTTGCTATCAGATCAAGCATGATATCTTGTGCAGAAGGATGGAAAATCTAGCTGTGCACAATTTTCTGGAGCAAGCAACACATACACTTTATAGCTAGTAGCCTCGTATAAATCTAGGAGAAGCAATACCAAAAATGAAAATCTTGCTCTAGTTATCTTAACAACTCCATGTGCTTGGCCTAAAACAATTCGTCCAGCTAATGTGGGGAAAGTTGAAGATATTAGAAAAAGGAACGAACTACATTGAACAATTCTCCCCACTCTAAAAGATTTAAGTTTCTTTAAGATTATCATTAAATAAGAAATTTATTTATTTAATATCATCAACACGGGCTGTCTTCCTTTTTGGAGGTTGAGCAAATGAGCAAATGAGCAGCAATGAGATTTGATCCCCAAAACCTTTACCTACTCTTGTATCATATTGAATGAGCACCTGCATCTAAAATCTGTAACAAACTAAACCAAGATTGAACTTTCTTGACAGCACTGGATAACAAAAGTTCAGATTTAGCATATCTACTTTTTATATTATTTTGATTGTACATTCATAAAATTAACAGGAAAACAAGGACAGAATTACAAAAATAAAGTGTTGAGTACTCACTTGGATTAACTGAAATAGCTGATACAAGGGAACCATAGTCTCCTCTATTAGGAATTCGCGCTGTCCCCTTGCTAGCCCAGTAAAATCGGATCTCCAAGCTATTATCTGTCACTGTGACATTAAAATGTTTAATCACGGGCCTTTGTGCTCCTCGAGCCTCATCTTCAATGTTAAAATCTTTCCAGACTAATTTTTCCTGAGATTGAAAGAGGATCGTGAAAACTATACAAGTGAACTGGAAAAACATCTCATTCACACACACGCACACTACCTATTTGTAGAAGAAAAAGAAATAGAAATATACAAACTACCTGGATGTATATATCAAACATCCGCCTTCCAAGACTGTAATATGTATTGTCATTTGTGAAAAGAATTTCAGCAAAGTGCAGGCTCACATTGTAACTCCCATCCTCCAGGCAATAATGAAAATATGTAAGTGAAAGAGGATTAAGACGTGCTGTACTATACAAATCAGAGAGATTTGTTCTTATTGTAGGTCTTATAGGGCGTGAATTTTGGTATATAGGCTCGTCCATGAAGTCTCCGGTTCCAGTAAAGCCCCAATTGCTACTACTAAAATATTTTGCAGAATCACCATATACATCTCCTTGATAAATAACTCTTCTATTGCTTTCTTCTACAATCAAATCATTCCCGCCACAATTAACATGTAAAGAACACTGATCTGCCACAGACAAGACTTTCTTGGTAAAGTATGCAATGTCATTAAGGTTTAACACAATAATGGTAAGTAACTGAAAAGCTTAAATAAACTGCAAGTGAACAATAAATAAAAATCATGTGCATACATACTTGTGAAAGAGAAGGTGAATTCTCAAATTGCTAAACAATACTTCTTCAAGGTTAATGAGTTAAGTGTCAAAAAAAAAAATATGGTACATATAAGGCTTGGCACAAATTCAGTATTTGGGGCAAGATAGGAATCCTCTGAGTGAGATTACCCAATTAAGTTTCCAGTAGTGGTTACTACAGAAAATACAGCAAGTTCATAAGATGAAAATGGAGCTCTGGTATTGAGGTTGCAGAGGGTTAAAAGAGAAAAATGAAAACTTCAGTTTCATGATATTGAAATAAAGTAAAGCAATAATACATGTTAAGGGTCTTCGATGTTACTATTTCCGTAATAAGATAATCCCATTCTATTTTTCTACAATGGATAAAACAATATTGTTAAACGATATGTAAATAAATTTTGTTCAAAAAATTTGTTATGCATGGAGCCTATGCAAATTTTTACATCAGCCATTTGGTTATGGTCAGATATAATTGCTAGAGAACCATGAATAATCAACATCAATAGTATTGACATCATAAGAAGGTAATAAAACGGTGGAAAATAATCTATCATACAATTAATTGTTTTTTTCATAACAAAAAACTAATTACACATAACCTCAATCGCGATATGAAATGCTACTTAACCATATAAAGAAAAAGAGAACATACATACATCTAGGGCAGGCTACATCCTTTGTGCAAGGAAGCATCCTCTGTCTGTTGCAGGTTGAGCATGGAAACAGTTAGTATAAGATGTTTATTCAGTGATAAAACTGTTTTGTAATTATAACTTGCTTTCTTTCCTTGTTGGCTAGTATATTTTACTAAGATTAGAAACAAGAAAATGCATCTTACCTCGTGTTTGATGTCAACGAGCTTTTGAACAAGTTAACATTTAGATTCCTACTAAAGAAAATTAGCAGCAACAAACAATTATAAACATTATAAAAAAATGCACGCTAACTAAATTGTGCCCCCGTTTGACAGGGATTATAAACAAAAATTAGTTTATTTCAACCGCTTTTTTTGAATTTTCAACCTACTTTTAACATGAAATGACCATATTACCCTTAACCAACAAAATGTTATTTCAAAGTAGAAAGGACAATTTTGTCATTTTACATTAAAGTGGTTTGAAAAGTCAACAATTTCAACTCAAATAAACCAATATTAGTTTATAAACTGGTTTATAATCTCTGTCAAACGGGCACATATAAGAGGAAATAAATAAATATGCTAACATGTTTTGTTGACAAGCAGGTTGTTCCGGGCGTTGCAATGTAAAATTATTGTAGGAAAGATCACTGCAGAGAGTGAGAATAAAGATAGGTGTCGTCATCAAGATAATTCAAATTACACATGTACTAGCAAGCATCTTATAACTTGTGAATAATGGCAACATATGAAGATCTTAGTTGGCCATATGCAGGAAGTGAAAAGAGCTTAATCTTTTGCAGGGAGCTACAACATAATTTAGAGAAAAACTTAGCATATAAATCTAAAAGATAAATCATGTAACAATACTATAAAAACACATTCGCCTTCCAAATAAATTCTTTTGGCCTCTGAATTTGACTCTTTGACGCTTAAGAAGGGAATACAGTGCAAATAAAAATGAACATGCATCTAGGGATCGGTTACATGAATTCTTATTTGTCATTATGTTTGATCCAATGCTATGACTACTGGAATGCCCATTGACATATATATATTAAAAAAAATAAAATTTCCAACCTCATGAGGCCATATTAATTCTAGTCTGCCTCTCCCTTTCTTAACATGTTCTAGGCTCTAACACTATTTATATAAAGCATTAGGGAGAGGCCATTAACCGTAACATGATTTCTTTATATCTATGCAAGAACTGACCCAACCAGCCAAGTCGTACTTTCCACAATGTACCTCAACTTGTGACACTCTGTTTATTGGCGTATATCATCATTTTCTATTTTATTCCATTATAGCATGGCAACACATCTATCTTGACATCTTCGTTTCTGTTGCATTCATCTTATGGACATTTTGTCCATTAACGCTCCGATACTTAGTCCAATAAAGCACAATTGGCATAGTAACCCTTTATTAAAACTTACCAGTTACATTGATAGTTATCTTCCGATCACATGAAACCCACGTAACACTTCTTCATTTCGTTCAATTAACTCTTGTCCTAAACATTACATCCTCCTCAAATACTATTGTACTTTTTGAAACTTCATTATTCTCCACAGTTTCTAGTGAAATCGTTATTCCTACTATGGCTATAGAAGATTATACATACTTCCTAACACCTAAATTTCAAAATGCTACTCCAAAGTCCTAACCTATAATTTATTCCCCTTCTTTCATCCACTAAAGCTACACCACGTGTGGACCAAGGTACATAATATTGTATATGTCTCATTAGTTCATTTATAACTTATAGCAAAAGGATAAGGACTTGCGGTGGTACCTTGATGCAAGCCTACTACTGCTGCCCAATTGGATCTCATATCCATGACTTCTCCATCATACATATCCTTGATAATATTGATATATCTAATTCAAATTCCTTTCTTCCATAGCACACACCACAATCAATTGGCTCTCTACTAGTAATCTAGAAATAATAAGAAATTATATGCAAAACATCAAGAAAGTATAGTAACAGAAAATGTACATACATGCTGCTTCCATCCTTCAAGATTGTATCAGGTATGTTTCCACTCAGCATGTTGCCAGTAACAAACCTATTTATGGAAACATCATAGTGAGTATGCAGGTAGTGGGTAAGGCAGTGTCATGTTTATTTCACATTTTCTGTAAAACTACAGACAACGACTGGCAAATCCAAACCAACCAAATGAAGCAAAATAATGAATTTGGACTCACACAACTTTCAGATTTCTTGCAATGTCTCTTGAAATCTCCCCCACTAACTTATTGAAACTGACATCCCTGTTCATTTTTAAAACATGAGAAATAATTAAGAAAAAAGACATTCTATAAGTATCTGATGAATTTCTTAAACTAACTAGATGGAAGATGCATTGAGGGGAAAGAACAGAGAGACAGTTTTTTAGCATCTGCAGTAAGGTGGCATAGTACAATTACATTTCCAGCAATGAGCAGAACTCCCTAGTCAACCAGAATCATTCTCAATAGAGCAAGATTCAAGAAACTAGTGGTCAAGTCAGCTTCTTCGGAACTTAGCTATAGTCTAGATATCCAATGGACAAGAGATAAAAAGGGGCAAGAAGAAGTCCGGTAGCAGATTTCGTTATTTGAATGATACCAAAGAAATGCTGACCATTACAGAGCCAAGAGACAACTGTACAATTATACAAACTAAGGAAGCTAAATATTTATTTTGAATCGTAGTTTGGTTACTCACAGCATTTGCAGAAGTCTAAGTCTCCAAATATATGCAGGGATATTTCCAGAAATGTTACAGTTTCTCAGCACCCTAAATCAAAGAATAATATCTTAGTAACATAGAAAGCGTGAAGGATAAGCAAGAAGACTTTCCATATGAAATATTTATTCAGCATACAGGGTTATTAGGCCTGTACTACTCCTCAGCATAGGAAATTCCTGAGGTGGCCCTTTTATGTCACTAATTCTCCTGTATAAGGAAATTCACCAAAAAAAACTCTTGTAAGAAGAGAACTTGCGTGAAGAGAAAAATATAAAATACGTTAAGTGAAAAGTGAACAGGCCAATCAAAACCTCTGGAGGTGGTATACTTACAAATCAGTTAACGTAGTCAGAAGAGATATTTGTGAAGGAATGGGCCCCTCCAATCCACTTGCATGCATTTCTCTTCATTGAGCATTTAAACAGAAAAAATACATATATTGTGAAAAAATAATGTATCTATCAAATCTTCAAAAAAACTATTTTTGATAGATAAAGATCTTACAGTCTGGTAAGCTGTTTCCAGTTCTGAATAAGGTCAGGTATTGGTCCACTTAAGATGTTGTCACTTATCCTACTGTAGCATAAAAGGAAGCATTGTTTGAACATGGACGAAATTTTTTAAACGGTAAATTGCCAAAGATAGAATATATGCTTACAAATCATTTAAATTTGTTAGTCTTGAAAATGATATTGGCAGTTTCCCAGTCAATTGGTTGGCGGACAAGATCCTGTAATCAATCATTAGTTTGTCAGACTAAAATCTAATGTTGTTTTGTCCACCGAAAATCTGTTATTACATTTAAAGCATACAATACATAAGAAACATGACATCTTACAGAGTTTTCAAGTTTATTAACTTCCCAAGCTCTGATGGAATAGCCCCTGAGAATTGGTTTGCTTCAAGGTTCCTGATCAAATGTCACCAATCAAATTGCTTGAAGTGCAGAATTGGACACGTCATTATCTTTTCTAAAACAATTACACAAAACATAGGTAACTACAATAATAGACTAATAGTTATTCCAGAATTGATGAGAAGTAAATGACAGATCTATCCCCGTTTTTAAGATAAATGAAAACTAATAATCTAAAATTTAAATTTCTGTCAAATAGCATCAATCATGGTGGTACCACCTTACAATTTTAGCCAGTTACCAGACTCAAATAACCAAATGTGTCACTTAAAACAATTAAGGGAAGCTTCGATAGAAGACATACAAGTAAGTGAGATTTGTCATGTTTCCTAAATCACTTGGTATTTCCCCTGATAAACGGTTTACAAGAACAGAGCTGCACAAAAATTCTGGGATTACAATTAGTTCTCAAAGAAATCATTAACTACTATAATTAAGCCACAAGCACAAGATGGAGCATACATGGAATTCAACCGTGTTGAAGCCCATGCTTTTGGGATTGTACCAGTGAGGAGGTTGTAGGCAAAATCACTGTAAACAAAATGTTAAATTAAATTGTACATGATGTTTTTTCATAGGCATAAAACCACTAAATTCAATAAAAAACAGTTTGGAGGCCTCTTACATAAATTCGAGGTAGGGGAGTTGCACAAGTTCAGGTGGAAGAACTCCAGGAAGATTATAACTCTTTATAACACTGCAAAAAATTGGTTATGGAATTAAGCATTAAGCTCCATATCAATATACGAGAAAACTTATAAAGGGACTATATCTCTTCTAACATAAAATGGGATTGCAGACTCAATATAAAAGGCAAATCCATGGAATAATATGAAATTTGTGCTTCCTTTGCCTGGACGGTAATAATATAAATAACGTCTTCAAACACTATGAAGCTTTGTTCCAATTGTAAAAATGAAGAGCATTGAAATAAATCATACTTGTTGCTGCTCTTGACAAGCGGGAACTTCCCAAGTTCTTATGATCCAACCACTATCCTCTGACGGCTAATTTGTAATGGGATACACTAACTTTCCACTCAAAACAAGACAAGGAATCACAACTAATTCATCACACATGGTCCATTCCACAAGTCCAAGCTCATCACACCATTAGTAGCTATCTGAGGCCTTACAAACCAGTTATAGTACTCACACGACCGAGGTGGGATGTGGTGTAGCAGTGCCATGGTAGGTCTACAATTGTCTTCATGTCCTGAATTAGTTAGGCCAATCCCACAAGAATTTCCCATGTTTTTAGGAGCAATCAAAGCAAAACAAGGATGACATGTTTACTAGACTTGGTTGCACCCACTCCAATTAGTTATTCTAGGTGGAGGCCAGAGCCTCTGCAATATGGATGTGATCCATTGCTGAATTTGTACTTATAATATAGATGTGGGGGGTTTCATAATTATACATGTGAGGATTTTATTTTCGTGGGGATCTTACTTAGCTGTCTAAAAGTATAGGGATTTGGGGATTTTGGAGACTTTATTTCTGTTTGTCGTACTCCAAGTTTAGATTGATTGAACAACATAAATCTTGTGTTACTTTCCTTTCTTTACATACTTCATTTCATGCTTGATGAACTTCACACAAGTTTTACTAATCAACATAGTCAGATCAGTCGAAGGACTACAGTGTGGATTTAAAATGAACATCAGACAAACTGGCAAGGAGATGAAGAATATTATATTTGTATTATACAATAGAAAATAGTAATAACAATACTGAGATCTCAAATCTATTAAAGCACTGTCGTGTATGTTTGGCGGTGCTGAAATTATTTTTTAAGTATCTATAAATTGTGGATCGTACTAGATAATAAGTGGCTATTAAATTGTGGGTACTAGATAAAAAGTATGTTTGACCAATTTGACTAACTTAAATTATAATTTAAGCATAGGCAAACAAGATATCAAAAGAGACAGTACAGCTTCTGCGTACAACAAAAATTATACAGCAAGTGATAAAAAGGAAGAAACTATACATTTTCATGACATGGCAGACAGTGTTGTTTCTATAATTGCAGTTACATTCAACATAACCCTCAGACGCACTTGGTGGCGATGGTGTAACAGTCTGCACTTCACATGTATCGGCATTGAAGCTCCAGTTTGTTGCACCCATTGTAGTGACAATTTGTCGAAGAGCATTTACTAAAAGATATGACCGGGAATAGTATCAAACAATGAATTATTGCATGAGCCAAACTTTTTTATCGAAACAAGTATCAAACAATGATTCGTGTATTGCATGAGCCAAACTTGTGATGGAAATAAGTATCAAACAATAAATTGCGGATCACATGAGACCAACTTGGGAAAATGACCCCTAAAATTTTCAAGTGAATCCCAACTTCATGAGTGAGTCAAACTGTAAATGTTAAATGCCTAGATTATTTGTTTCTGACGCAATATTATTAGGCTAGTTAACAGAAGACAGAAATTTGAAGGGATTTTTCTAATTTTAATGTTAAGATATATGTTTATCAATTTCAACTATCTGGTGTGAGTGTCAAAATTTCTATTTCTATTTCTATTTTTTGCCATGTGAGATTTCTCTATTTCATCAAAGTCCTCAAACAACTTCAGTAAATGTGTTTCTATGACTATTATCTATGTAGTTTGGATAAAAGTAGTAAATTACTTCTTCTCAACTCAAACCATATTTCCAGTAACTGCTTTCTGAAAT
Source organism: Forsythia viridissima (assembly GCA_030279155.1). NCBI lineage: Eukaryota > Viridiplantae > Streptophyta > Magnoliopsida > Lamiales > Oleaceae > Forsythia > Forsythia viridissima. The sequence continues at coordinate 27,964,335 of CM059039.1, forward strand.
ATTCTAAATTTCAGACCTCTTAATTGCAAACTTCTCTCTGTTCACTAATAATTTATTCTTTTTGTTCTTAAGCAACACTTAAACAGAAAATAAACTGAAAGGAGGAATTTAAAATTTAAATTTAACACTGATCTGGAATCTCCTTTACTCTTCAATTGAATTTTTCTTTCAGGAACCGGCAAAATAACTGCATATTAGCAAAGCAGGAGGGGAAACTCAACTGCTCACCTTCTTCTTGCGGCACCTTCGCCTGCGCCTCTGCAAATTTCAGCAACCTGAAACAACAAACTGCAAGAATCCACGAAACAATGATCCTTCTTGGCAGCATCTTCAACTTCAAGCATCAAAATTGAAGCACTTGAATATGTACGAATGTTGTATAAACAATAGATTATCACAAGCCACAAGGTGTAATTTTTACTGCTAGAATTTGACTGCCACCCACAAGGTGCTGATCTAGATTCTGTATAGCAGCACTATATTTGTATGTATAAAAACCGTCGGTCGGGTTTGAGCCAGTGCGAAAACCGGTCGGATAGAGTGAAAACGGAAAAAATAAAACAGTTTGAGATAGGGACCCAAACAAATTGGTATTTGTAAGCAGTGTTCTAAGAGGCTAGGCGCGCCTAAGCTCAATGCGTTTGCAAAACGCATCGCATTAGAGGTATGCGCGTTAAAATGCGGTCAACTCTTTTTGTTGACCGCCTAGGCGTGAATAGACGAGAATATACGAGAATAAACATGATTAAGCGAGAATAAGTACGAATAATCACGCATAACACGCATTAGAGCAAGCAAGCTTCTTTTTATATTTTTTTTAGATTAGGCTAAAATAAACATTTTTTAAATCTACAAAAGACACTAGAAATTCTCAAGATAAAATAAGAGAACCTGACGAAAATGATTTTGTATCGGATGACACGGAAGATGAGTTAGATGAAAAAGAAGAGCTTGACTTAGAATCCGATATAAAGAGTTAGACAAAATTTAAGCTATATTGGTATGTAATAAATTGTAGAAAATTATTGAGTAATTTGTATTTATGTTTGTGGTATTTAAAATTTACTAACTTTTGAAAACTATTATGTTGGGTTTTTATTTTGTAGTCTAATTGTAGACTATGATATTAAAATTAGTCCTGCAAATTTTGATTTTGAACCACGTTGAATGTGATATGTTCAACCATGATATGTGTCTTAATATAAATCTAATTTTTCTTTATTGTTACAGCGTGCATCTAATTTTGAAAACTCATATATTTTTTGTGTTTTTTGAAAACTAAGCCTGTAATTTTGTAATCTAAATCAGTATATTCTAGGCTATGTTATTAAAATTTAAAATTTGAGCATTAAAAAAAATTAAAATTCAAAAACGCATTTTGACGCCTAGGCTTCGCATAGGCGCGCCTAGGCCTATAATTCTTGATGCTTCATCTCGTTGCGTCGTCACGCATTACGCATTTTAGAACCTTGTTTGTAAGTATGTTCTTTGTACTGGTCTATTTTTAATGGCACCCAATGGCTAATCCGGATTAGTTCATTATTATTAATCATATTATTTAACAACGTTTTTTTTTTATTTTAAGCAATATTTTTGTTTTGTTATCCATTAATAATTATATAAAAATATTTAAAAAAACAATTGCGTATCGGATTTTCACTTGTCATCACTTTATAGAAAAGACAGATCTTCGCCACCTAACAACTTTGGAATGTTGAATATTATGCAAATTGAGTTCTAGTTCATTCTTGCTTAGAAGAATTTAACATATAAAATTTATTCCAAAATAATAAGATAAATGTTGAATCATTTCTTCAAAACTTAGCGCTTGTTTGGTCTAGTTTAAAAATTAATTTTTTAATACAAAATGATCAAATATATCATACTATAAAGATAAAATTCTGGTCAAATAAATTATTTTGTGTTAAAAAAACTAGCTTTTAGACTAGATCAAACAAGCACTTAATACATGGACAATTTGTTTAAATAAATAGTGACAAGATTTGAACTCAAGACATTTTGTCAACTTTGATACCATGTTAAACGACTTTAGCTATAAATTTAAACTAGCTTTTAAATTAGACCAAACAAGCATTTAATACATGGACAATTTGTTTAAATAAATAGTGACGAGATTTGAACTCGAGACATTTTTGTCAACTTTGATACTATGAACAACTTTAGCTATAAATTTAAATGGTTGAATAAGACAACATTTATATCATTTAAATAATATCTTGAACAATAAAAAAATGTTATTTTTTTTAAGAGAATTTAGAAAAATAGTCAAAAGGAAAAGGTGATTTTGAAAAATATCAACTTTTAACAACATTAGCAAAAATAACAACTTTTAGATGGAGAAAGTCATATATATTCTCTTTAAAAAATGACAATTTTTTTTTTTTGTTTTAGCTTTCAAGAGAAGCTATCAAATGTTTTTCTCTAAAAAACAATTTCATTTCGACGGTCAAGTGCCGTTTGTTTTTTTGTTTTTCATTTCGATAGTCGAATTATCGAATTTTTTTTTTCAGAGACTGTCTGTCATTTGGTCGATTCTATTGTCATTTCCACGGCCGTTTTCAACGACATTTCTTCTTCTTTGAACTACATATTATCTCATCAACACAGCTTCCTTCAACAAATTTTCCACAACCATATTCAAAAAAATCTTATCATGAGTTTTATCTTAAAAAAATTCAAACTAATCTACCACAAATATTTAGAATTTTTTTTTTTATAATTTAAATTAATCTATCAAAAATTAACTTATTTTAGTTGGGTGGTAGCTAGTAGTGGCGCGACGCGCAAGTTGAATTTATTTATTTTTTTTTTTTGGTAGAATTTTGTTGTAGATCTAATTTTTGTGAAATTAGTCTTTAACTGAATTTTAACAAGATATGTTGAGATTTTAATTAATTGATCAAGGGTTTTTTTAACCAAAATAACTATTTTTCAATCCAAAATAACTATTTTTCAATGCTACATGCAGCCACTCACATTTGTTTATTTTCTTTTTGTACTTTTATTGTTAGACACAACTATTTTATGTTAATTACTACTGCCAATGGCGGATTTAAAATGGGGGGCAGTGGGGTCAACTGTCCCCACTCAGCTTTCAAAATTGATGTTGTGTTTTTAAAAAAAAAATTAAATTCTATAATTTTGTCCTTATAACAAAATATATACTCTAAATTTAGATATATGCAAAGAAAGGTTTTCATTCTAGTGGCAAAGTTTATTATTTGTGTTTGGATAGATTAGATAATTTTCTCATGTTTTAGAATGATAAAATTGACAAAACACTATGTTTAACACCGAATGTCATATTTTATACCTTAAACTTTTATTTGATTTTCAATTCCAAAATCTGAAAAATTAAACAAAATAGCCCTTCTTTTTTTACGTACAAATCTCGTGAAAATATAGTTGAATTTTTAAATTTTTGCATGAATAAAATAGGTGGTTTTATTATTATTTTTTTTCAATAACGTTATGTCTACCGGTTACTGTTTCATTGATTATTGTTGTAGACGCTACAAGTTAGCGTAGTGTTGTCGGCCAGCATTATAATACTGATAATCGCCATATTGCCCCCACAAGCTAAAGTTCTTGCCTCCGCCCCTGCCTGCCATGCCTATTTTCTTTAAACGTTGTAAATGTCCATTGCTATTTTTAAATATTAAATATATATCATCTATGTTTTTTGAAAAATTGGAAGACTAAGTACATTTTTATTTTAAACAAAAAATTATGTTTTGTTAGTGAAAGTAATTTTGAACACAACTAACACATTTTCATTGTCAATGTTCACACATGTAAAACCTCATAGCAGAGATAGATTAAACAATACTCAAGAATATTAAACAAAAAAGTAGGTTAAAATTCGTCTATTAAATTGTTTAGTATTATTTAATAATACATACCAAATATGTCTTTGAGCATTAATTCGTAAGTCAATCAAGTGGTATCATATAGACTATATTAAAATGTATGATATACAAAATATCCAATTAACAAAATTATTTTATAATCGTCTAATTGTTAATTAATGTTCACGACTTTTTGCGACATTTTCACCAAACAGTTGTCAACTTTTTGTTATATAATTTGTACCAACTACTTGATAATGAATCAAGTTGAATAAATAAGAAAAATACACGCAAATAGTCGTTTTGCATTTTAACTCTTGTTACTTTTTTTCCATTTCAAATTCCTTAATATAATCAAGTTTAATTCCGACAAGACAGTAATATTGTGGTCGTGTTTTTTAATTAATTTCCTAATGTGGGTGGCTGGCTGCTAAAAGTCCTCGTATAATAATATGTTGTAAATTAAAATGCATGAAATTCTTGTCGGCTGCTCTAGATAGAATGTGAATTATAAGAAAATAAGTTTATGTTTTTTGAGTCCTAAAGGTCTATGGCATAATACTTAACTATATATTAGTCTTTATATTGTCCTTTTCAATCATTAATTCTATTAACATTAACAATCAGATTCATCCTAATATGAAAATGGATGAGTCCTAAGCAGATTTTTAAATAAATTGGGCCCATTGGATTGTTCAAAACCGAAGGATCAAGCGATAATCAGTAAACCGGCGACTATTTGAAAGTTGAAGATAACTTGTCAACCTTTGAAATGTACATATCATTTCATTCACTAGTCACAACTACCATGTTTGGCTAAGTTTTAAAAAATTATTTTAAGTAATATTTCGTATAAGTAATTATGTTAGGATTTTTTTTCTCTCCTTCCTGTGTTGGCATTCTCCCACGTCGATTAAAAAATGAATGGAGGAAGTTTAAGATAGTTATAATTAAGTGTGGACGTAGTTTTATTTGTTGGAAATTGGTTTAAAAATTCGAGAAATTGACTTAGTATTTAAAAAATAACTAAAGTGATTTTCTGTCAACTTGGCTAAAATATAAAGACCCGATTGCGGGAGTCAACGGAGCAACGCCCCCGAAAGAGAATTCAAAATTCTCTACATGTGTTAAATGGTAAATTTGGTATCTCGAAACCAATATGGAATAAATGAGAAATTAAGAAAAAAGACAAAATCGAGTCAATTTTTTATCATGCGATCGCATGGGTATTTAATCCTGTGATCGTAACTTGCTGAATTTTTAAACAGAATATTTTGTGGTCCTACCATGTGATCGCAGAAGACAAAGTGATCGCATGGTTAGCCTGGATTAAATTATGTCTTCAAAAGTGTACCTTGCGATCGCAACATGTTTAAACCGTGCGATCGTATGGATCTAACAGACATGTCCTTTTGAAGTGTTGTACGATTTGGCTCCATACCTCTTCATTTCCAACACTTTATCAACGTTAAATAGGACACTATGAACGTCATATTCAGTATAGAAAAGATATGCAAACACTCTAAACTCATATATTCATATCTTGAACCAAATTTCTTGCAATTGTTATGAAATTCTGGTTTTTTCCATTTAATTTTCATCTTTTAGAGTACAAAACCATTTCTAGTTCGTTGTACTTGTGTTTTGAAGTGCTACAAACACAAGTAGAAGTCATTGTATCTTGGGAGTTGATTGACATAAATCGTAAGTATTGTTACGGGGCAAATTTGACTCAAGGACAAAGTGTTCAACACTTGTCTCGACTTGTATATCATCTATTTTCATTCAATTTTCTTGTTTTTGCACTTTGGGGTCACTTTACACAATATACACCCAACATTGTTTAGTTCGATTGTAAAGAGAACTAAATCAAAATTGAGAACCAATGGTTATGTTTTAATAAAACTATTAGTTGTATATGAAATTATGGAACTGAACTACGAGTGAATCAAATGGTTCTAGTTTGATTTGTTTCAATTCCATAACTAAAATGTTTAAAATAATAAATAAGTAATTGATTTAAAATTAATTAATTTTTGTGTTAAAAAAAATCAAAAAATTGATAAATTATTTAATTAGGTTAGACGGTAAGCAGCTTGAAACAACAATACTATTAATTATTAAAATATAAAAAAAAATTAATAAATTAGATCCAATTCCAATTCTCAACTCTAGTTCTAGAACCAGAACAAGAATCAGAACCGTTTGATACTTATGTAAAATTGATTCAGTCGATTCTGGTTCAGTTTTAGTTAAGTTCGGTCGTTTCTTCTCTTTTTGTCCATTCCTAATTATAATCAAAGAATATCTAGGACCTCAAGGCTGTTAAAATAAAATTGTACAAAACAAAAGGACACCAAAAATATAATTAAAAGTAGTAGTGATTGAATACAAACATATTTTGATCAAGCATGCTGATTGCATATTATTGAATTTTCATCATAATTTGACCATCAAATTAGTCAAAGTGAACGTGACAAATGGCACCGTATGCGTGATATTGAAGAGAACAAGTAGATTTCACACCAAATGCTTAAACCGTGGGAATGGGTGGTTGTACGGTACGTAACATTTAGGAGTTACTTTGACTTTAATTAGATTCTCATAGGCTTTCAAAGGCAAGGGAATTATATGTCAATTTCATACTCTTATTTGTAATTCCACTTGCTCACTAAATATGTTATATGGTATGTGTCCATTGATTTATTGAATATATAATATATTATTAGCGGTTTTGATCTCCTACCTACTTATAATGTACACGTTGAGATAGTATCACATAATTGATAGTTCATGACTCTACACTCATAATTTTTACCAATCATGCTTATCCATTTCATCGGTGGACATTATATCTCCTACTCACCATGAGTAGGAGATCAGGATCCATATTATTAGTTGCTGTTTTCTTACATGATGATTGCATGTTTGGCAAAGCTTAACAAATTTACTATTGAAAAATAAGTAAATTTTAATATAAGTACTTTTTTCTTACAAATTTAGAATCCAACTTCCAGTTACTTATTGATGCAGCATGAAGCACAAAACAGTCAAATAGCACGATAAACAAACACATAATCAAAACCCGTTAATTTTCAAAAATGTCGGGAATTAGAATCAAGACTAGTTGATTTACCAAAGAATGCGGATGATTAATATTTGATTGATAAATTATTGGTTCTAAGAATACCAAATTGGATTGACAAATTGTTGATTCTAAGAATACTAATTTGGATCGACAATTGGATAAGAAACTCACAATTTTATTATTTTTAATTAGAACAAGTCCCTAATAAATAATAAATTTTACCTAATAACAATTAATAATACAAAAGAGATTAAATATTATGATTAAAAAACAATAGAATGAAGCCAATAATATCTCGTATTTGTCAATCTATATCGTGTATTCATCATTCTCCTCAGGTGACAAAGATTTACACTTGAATATTGTGTCACAGTTTAATCGGACCAATCAATTTGCACTATTTCCTCACAAATTTCAAGGTATTCAAACAATTGATCTTTGTTATTTCTTCCTTTGGATTCTTCATTAATAATCGATTCTTGAAATATGTAAGGAGCTAAATTTCAAGGTCGTCTTGCTAATTTTGAGAAATAAAGCTAAATAAAATATGTTATTTTTATACATATGTTTAGAAAGTATTTACCTAAGTTTCTATCGTTGTAAAATAGAAAGATACACAAAACACCAATTAAAAGAATAAGTTCAATTAAAATTTTATTTTCTTACAAGACTCGTTTGGATAAGAGAAAATTACATAGATTGCTTCGAAGTAAGATCAGTGTGTTGACCCTTTCCTAAACCAAAACCGGGGGCCGTTCTATTTATTAATCCTACATGGATATCCCAATTCTTTCCAAGTACTTTCAATTTCAATGCTAATATTAGTAGAAGAAACATTCATTCCATATAATATCACTGCCACTTGTGGCAGTTTTAAAATACAAATGTCATCACCGCTGAGAAAAATTGGTGGAATTCTAAAATCAAACTTAGTCACAATCCACATACTCTATTTACAAAATACTTATCAAACCTTTTAGAGTAAGTTTGGAGGAGCTTAACCTTGTAGCTACATAATTGATAGTTATTAATCTATTTTGAAATCTAAAGCAAGAGTGGTTGTTAATTAGTTGAGAAGTCGGAGTTAAGTATTGACTGTGTATGATTTTAATCCCAATTATAGTCTCAATCAAAGAGATTGCACTAGTCAAATTAGTCAGATAAGAAAAAATTACCTAAACTGATATGTAAAAACTAGCCTTGATAAATTTAGCCATATGTATTACAAATATGCATGAGACAAACTATCAAGGAAGATGGCTACCTCAGTAATATAATCAAAGCTAGTGATTAAGATGAAACCAAAAAAAATTAGAGAAAGAGCAAAATCAATAAGATAAAACAGTAGCAAGAAACGAAATAAGTGTTGTAATACTTGACTAAGTGTTGGACACTAAAACATAAATTTAGATGATTGGTTAGTTTGACTTACTCAATTTCTATTTTGATACTAGAACTTCAGAAGTTGAAGAGCTCTAGAATGAAGGATTTATTGACCATCTAAGTGTTTTGCTCATGTTTTTGGCCATCCCCAGTCTATGTGAAATAGATTATAAGTGTTTGAGAGTTTTATCTTTGCTTCTTATAAGACACTATCAGGATAGCGCTTATTGCAATCCTTAATAGTGTGTACTCTACACGAGTGAATGGAAATGAAAATGAACTTATGGAGGTCGGGATTGAAGGATCTAGAGGTCCGAAAAAATACTTGTTTGAACATCCCAATCTGAGTTGCATAGTAGTTGAAAATGGTTATGCACAAACATGTTCCAAGAATCAAAAGTTGGATGAGTGAAATGACTTGAAATTGTGTTATTGAACAAACTAGAATGCTTACTAGATCATATGCTTGGGTGACACGTTTTGAGGCACATGTTTGGTGAAATCCAATTGAATTACATTGGGATTTGTTAGGAGTCTTAGTTCTTTTCTTTATTTTGCTTAAGTAGCAAAATCTTAAGTTTGAAAATGTTTGATAAATGTAATTTATACACTTATCTAGCATTCATTTAGTATACAAATGCTAGCAATTCGCTCAAATGTCTATCGATTTTCATTGTGTTATTGTATTTAGAGCCAACTTGGAGAATGGATGACATTTGAGCAATGAAACGTAGAAAAGGATTATGATAATTACATTAATGTATCGAGACAAGATAATATAGCCAAGGTCAACACTAACACCGCAACTAAATGAGGTAGAAAAGAAGGAAAATCACAAAAATAGTGGAAACAATATAGCTTTGCAGCTGTGAGATTTTAAATTACAGAAAAGATGCAGTCACTAAATAGTTTCACAACTGCAAAACTTCAACACAAAACACCTTTGCACAATGATTGCGTAAAACGGTGAGTAGTTACATTCTTAGTAAGGACGAACGATGGTTTAATTTCAATTATCGATTGACTCCAAATATGATTTTTTTTGTTAAAAATTTTATCGTTATTCGTAATGCTTTCATTTATGTGGCCGTTTATAAATATTTTGTGAACTATATTCAGATCAAGGGGTGATATATGTGTTTTAGTACTTGTTAATTATAAATTCGGACACGAAATAGATATGTACTTAATTTGTGCGATGTTTACATGAATTTCTTATAGTTGAATGTGCTTTGATATGTCAGAATTTACATAGAGATACAGTGAAGTTGCATGTGTTAAGTAGGTCTGATTTAACTCAAGAGATTATCAAATATTAAAGACAAATTCGATCGACAACACGAATAAAATATTGTCATAACTTGATAGGCAAAGTTAAACCGGATAAACTCTGGTGAAATTGTGAGTCCTAACACTTTAATTCATCAAACTTTTGTCAAGTTTAGAATGTCAATAACCTTTATATAGTTTTAGCTTAGAAATCACTTTAAAAATCTATCATTTAGATAAAGTTGGTGTTAAGAATAATGGTAATTAGTAACGCAATCTTCGTGAAAAATGATAGTCTATTCATCATCTTATTACTTGTCCGCGAAGTCGTGCACTTGCTACTATGAACATGAATAACAAGCATACAATAATATTATTAAATGATAATGCAACAACACACCCTCTCTTATTAACCCGCACAATAATGCTATTGTGATCCTTATCCCTAATAGATTGTTTCCACATTTGACACTAGTACCGCTAAGTTCAACCCAAACAAACCTTTCTTATGGAGTAGTAGTGTTGACCTCAGAATCTACACTATCCACGTGTCAACAGATCTCTATTCAATCATTTACCAGCCTTTATGTTACTTGTACACTAGGACGACTGTAAGACACCAAGATCGCTAGACAAATAGGGTCTGGAGATCGTTGGTCCTCCGACGATCAAGTCAACTACCGGTATATAGAATAATATACATGGGAGAGAGTGTGTTAGGAGTGGGAGAGACAACCAGGTAAAAATTTGAGTAGAGTTTAAGGGTGAGAATAATGCATATCTTAGAATAACCGGAGAATGTTGTATTTATAGCTCCAGTGTTTTAATTGATTTAGGTAAGCAATCAATTAGACATCTGATGTGATTCTCTTTCTTTATGGGATAAAGGATGATTGGGTGTCAACATAATCTCCTAGATTTTAGCCCTTATTTAAGTTGATCTCCAATATCATGTTACCTAATCATTAGGAGATTGAAATTTGGTTTCCTTATGAGAATCCGTGCAACAATCAAATACAATCTCTTTTAAATATCTCTCTGGTCATTCTGAAATATCACAATATCTGCGAGCTATGATGGATTCGAAGACCGGCGAAGTGCCCTGGGTCGGCAATGAACGTCGAGGTCCTTCATGGGCTTTGCTGTACTTGATTCAGGAGTGCTAAGAAATTTTTGGGTCTTTGAGGCCTCCTACAAATTCACTAGGCCCTCACTAGGTTTATGAGGCCTTCGCGGGGCCTAACTTGGGCCTTATCAAAATCTGGTGGTAACAATAGTCTCACTAGTCCAAGCATATTATTCATGATAGGCGTGAGACTTTTAAGAAATTTTTTTTAGAGGTGAACAACGAACATTTGTTTAAGTTCACAGAAATTTGTCGTACGTATTCACAGTCCCCCAAGTCCGAGGCATGTTTATTTATAGCAGGCTAGGGCTTTCACTTATGAATTTCTTGCAATTGAGTGGTGTCCACATGTGGCTTTCCTAGTTGTAAAGGGTCATCAATCAACTAACTGTTTGAAATGTAAACGACGACTGCGTCATCATCACGTGGCACAAAACGGACGTGTGATCATTGCTATTTGTGATTTGATGCATTGAGGGAGGTATGTGGGCGCGTAAATCTTGCATCAGCCCTAATAAGAATTGACAGGTCAATACGTTTTCTAGGCACCAGCACAGTATCTTGCCACACGTCCGCCTGACGCAATAGTTGGGATCTGAGATGTCAAAATCAACGGCCCAGGCCCAAGGGATTTGTCTATTTAAGGCAGGGAATTTTTTTATTCTTCTTTTTCTTTACCTTAGCAAAAACTAAGAACTTGATCAAGCTTCTTTTAGGCAACTCCAACGATTATCAGCGCAAACATTGGTGACCTTTTATAGAAGAAAGTCATTTACGAAAGGTATAGATAGGTTGTGAACTTTAGGCTTCATATCATTGTTCTTTTCTATCTGTTCTCGTCCTGTCTTTTTCTGACTCTGGCTGAAAAGAAAAATCTAACATTTTTCTATCTTCTCTACACGAAGATGAGCTCTGAGAATTCGAATTCGCAGAATGTGCTAGATCCTCCAATAGACCCTGAGATAATGGATGAGGCGTCATCCTCGTCAGATCATGACGAGACGGTCACTTAGGGGCCCATCGTTGCTTTTTCTCCTCCGGTGCCTACAAATGTTGTTGACTATTCACCATCGGGAGAGGCACGGCCTCCGCCAAAAGTGAAGAAGAAACAAGGGACGATCCCGGAGATGGTGAGTTTCCTAGGCCTGAAGGAAGCCCTTGCAGCCCGCTTGTTGGATAACGAACTTACTTTGTCAACGAATGCTGGCACGACGGTCCAAAGCAAAATAAAAGAGATGGACCTAGAGGCTATGCGTTTGGCCTATGTCATTCCAGCTTCGGTCAGTCTCTGAGCACCTCGTTCTCATGAACGGGTCGACGATCCTCTAGAAAGCTATGTTGCCATTGAGCTGACGATGCAACAGGGACTTTGATTGCCCCTCTATCCTTTCTTCCGCAAGGTTTTTCGAGATTTCAACCTCACCCCATTCTAAATTACTCCCAATGGCTGGGGTCAAATGGTAGCGGCGTTCCTTTTGTGGAGGATAATAAATGCTAGTGAAAATCTCCCAACGAAGGTCTTTAAGACCATTTGTCGGCCCTCTAAGTCTGGATGGTGGTACAACATGTTTCCTAGGCTAAGACAAGGTTGGAGAACGGCCACAAATAGCCTCAATATGGTCCCGAGTTGGAAGGAGGCTTTTTTCTCCGTTGGTAGAAGTTGGGAATTTAGGCCAGAGGATCCTCTGCCCAACGTCTCTATCCCTCGTCGTTTTGGTGCCTTAGGTACACTCTGAGAAGCCCCCAATTTTGAAGGGAGAACAATGAGAGATTAAGGCGAAGTGGTCCACCGTCCAAAGCTTACCAAGTGTCAAAAGCCGGGACAGCCTCTCACAAGATACCACATACCTAGTTCGATATAGTTTGATGGGTAAGTATAATGATAGCCCTTTACCCATTCATTTGCTTTGATTTTGTACTAATTCCTTTTGTGTTCGTACAGCCAAGTATACATTCCGTGACATTCCTGCCTACTCCATGGATTAGGAAAATGATACACCGCCTCCTCTGCCTCCAGAGTTATTGTAGCTGCTCTGCTTTAGTGTGTGCCTCCCATACTCCTATCGTCTCATCTGTCTCAGTCATCGTATCCACTTCAACTATCTATTGCTGCCACGCCGACTAATGATGTACCTCTACAATCTTCCTACCAGAAGATTGGTCATCTCCTTTCTTTACTGATCGTACACAGGCTAAAAGAAATGAGGTTGCAAACTAGGAGGCCTCTAGAAAAAATAAAATGGGGCCATCCTCGTTTGAGGGCGATGGCTCTGCGATGGACTCGAGGAGCCCCAGTGCAAGAATCGCCCAGACATTAGAGGTACGGCCTCCCTCAAACATTGCCGCTCATCGGGACGAGTTGGACTCTTGCCTTTGGTCTCGACAATGGCTGAGGCGACAGTACATAAGTTATGGTCCTCTCTTTGGGAGAAGATGGCGGAAGAAGCCTTTTTGGAGGATATGATGACAATGGGAACCATGAATGCGGCGCGGAGACTTGTTCTAAATTTTGAGTTAAACAGCACGCTGAAGGGCTATATGGGCAAATTGAATCGGGATGAAGTGAAAGCCAAGAAGCTATCTGACGACTTCAGGCCATGGGCTCAACTAATACTAAGTTGGGTTTTGAAAACGAAAACCTATGGTCCCGGGTAGGATTCCTGATTTCAAATGAGGTTGTCTTGAAGATTAAGTTCGACACTTCCACTGAAGATGCGAGGCAAGCTGAGATGAGGACTTTGGAGGCCCAAGGTTCCAGGAGGCAGGCCGAGGAAAGGTCTGCGACAGTCGAGCAGACTATAGCCTCTGTTAACCAAGACTTTGACGCCAAAGTCCTTGAAAAGGACAAATATTTGGTAGAGGCTTCGAAGCAATTGGCAACATTGAAATCTTCAATGGCCGAGGCTGAGGTAAAGGCGGTGAGAGTGTTCAAGAATACGTTTTCAGGTGCACCTGAGTATAAACGCCTTGTGACCCACTTCATGGAGGCAGAGGGCGATCAGTTAACAGAGAAGATCCGATTTGTTCATCCTGAGTGGGATCTTTCATTTCTACTAGCAGCCCCTGCCAAAACTTCTAACCCATGCATTTCAGCATCTTTCGAAGCACGTCCTCCTTTCGAAACTCATGCTGGATGCGAGGCCCTCACTTCTTCTGTACTAGAAGAGTCCTCATATGCTGACCCTAAAGAGGTGGCGGGGTAATAGGACTTATATTTACATGCTTTTTATCTTTGTATTTGTTCCAATCATTATATCATTTGTTTCAAGTATGACTTCTTCGTATGCATTATCTTGATTAACGAAAACACTTATTTAATCAAATTTCTTACGTCTGACGAGGCTCTACGGCTGAGGATGACCTTCGTAAATAACAAGCCTTTTGATGAAAGTATTAATAGCGCAGCCTTTGCGTTGAATCTAAAGAGTCTGAGGAGTTGTTTTCGAAGGCATTAATGGTGCAGCCTTTTCATAGAATCTGAAGAGTTGGATCTGAATTTGAGGAGTTGTTTTCAAAGGCATTAATGGCACAACCTTTTCATTGCTTGTGGCAGTCAAAATGCTCATTGAATAGTACGTTCCTCAAAAGTCTTTTTAATTATTTATGTTTCCCAAACTATCCATTTGTAATAGTTTAGATCCTGGCCCTATATAAACCCCAAGAATCTCTTATTTATATTTTTACCTTTCCAAAACTTCTCTAAACTTAAATACTCTGTTTTGATGGCCATAACCTTTCCTAGTGGAAAAGGAAAAGAAAATTTCCTGGCAAGTTGTTCAATTGGTACCAGCATTCTATTTAAGTTTCTCTCAATGAGAGAAGTAAAGGATTTTGATAACCAGGTATGCCTCCACAGAAATCCCAGTTATACTCCAGATCTAATGGGTGCTTTGGATGCCATATAAGAGGTTGGGCTAGTAGTCTTAACGAAAAGATTTCAAATGGTGCATCCACAATGGACATCGATATTGATGATATATATTCTGATGATTCAAATTCAAATAACGAGTCGAAAGCTATTTGCAAAAGACGTCAACGGTATTTTTTGAGCAGTATGACCTAATTAGTCACCAAATCAACTCATATAATGATTATCACAGTAATATAATATTTGGGAGACTCCCTATCATGGTGAAGTCAGACTTATATTATTGACGAAGCCCTACGACGAACTAAGTGATGCATAAGAAGTTAAACGAAGCAGTGATGAAACTTGCGAAGACCAAAGAACATTTAGCTAGACTAGGGACTCCTTCCTGTGCCAACCCAAAAAAGGCGACGGGGCAGTAGGATGATGTTTGTGCACTCTTCCATTTGCTTTGTAATTTAGACTTTAATAAATAAAAGTTCAACTTACTCATCATCGTCTTTGTGTTGGCGTTCATTTGTTTCTTTATGACAGTATTAATTCCAAGTGTTACTTCCTCGCCCATTATATTTTTGAAGTTGAAGTGCTTATCTAAGCAATGTACCAACCCATTTATTCATTGAATTCGAAGCAATAACTACGAAATGCATTCCTTTGCGGGTTTGGGCGAGGAGGTCGATGCCTTATCATCAAGGGCATTCTTCGCGAGTAATGACCTTGTACGTGGGTGAGGGCTTGGACTTCATATGTCTAGGAAGGTTTAAATCTGAAGAGTTGCCATTATGTCATTAATATTCTCCAGGATTGGTATTGACGAGGCTTTCACGTTCTTCAAGATGACGGCGCCATTATTACATCCTCTTTGCCACGCGTCTTACGTCCAACGGTTCAGATTTTGGATTCCTCATTAACGGTTGCGATCAGACGTTGAGCCTATAAATACTACCAAAACCTTTTATTTCTCTTTTTCATTTCCACATATTGTTCCAGAAACCCAACCATCCGCATTGTTTCAAAAATTCCTTTCTGGTGAACGGATCTCCATCAATAGCCAAGTATAATTTCTCTAAAATCCTCATTTTTAGCATTGACAACGAAGAAGATGATGACGGGAACGTGAGCCCTTCCTTGCATCTCCAGTTCTGGGCGCAGAACCGGTTGTTGTTACTGGCTCTTTATCGTCGGATGCATCCCTGGGCGCCTTATCCTCTTTATCCCCAAAGAATCTTCACCCGTCAGAGAATGTCAAATGGCAAAGCAAAGAAAAGATGATTGTTAAAGATGAAGGCAAGGACCGTGCGCAAAAGAAAAACGCGAGAGATGAAGATATCATGGGAGATTGAATGAGGACCAGGCGAGGCCGTGTATTTACTTCTTCTCAAGAAACTAAAGGATCAACCTAATCTCTTCGTGGCGGGACGCGGGCTACTACTCCCGCTTTCTTTGACTAGACAGACCACATCAATATTGGGTCACATCGTAATGAGTTGGATCTGGTAGTTCTGGATATGCTACCAGTTCCATCTACAATGGCAGCTGCTTCTGTCCATAAGTATTGGAATTCCACCTGGGGAGGGCGGCAGAGCAAGTAACTCTTCCAGAGTTGTGAAAATGGCAGAGATGAGCACTGTCTGAATCCATGTACTTAACTGTGAATTGTACAAAGTATTGGCGGGCTATGGAGATTCGAATGTCATGGGTTTCGAGGATGCTGATGAGTTACGTTTAGAGAATAAAATCGTCCATTCAAAGCTTGACCTCGCTGAGAAGGCCAGGCGACATGCCGAGTACAAGGCGACGAGAGTGGAAGCAATGCAAAAAGTGTGTTACGACGCCCGGAGGTGAACTGAGCTGAAAATTAAAGTGTAAAAAGATATGGCCTATATCAAGCATAAGGAGTTGGCTCAGGCCTTGGCGAAACTCTTGAAGGCCAAGAAATCATTGGCTGAGTTAGGGGCCTCTACTTGTGCTGACCCTAAAGAGGCGGCATGGTTGTAGGAACTTTCGCTTTGTGCAGTTTCTTCGTTTCTACAATTACGGCAAATGTATTAATGAAAGGAGATCATTTTTCAATATGTTTTCTTTTTAAGCGTTATTACTTCGTTTTACTTATGTATGTGTGTGATAAATATCTTTACCTAGCGAGTTAAAGAGTGAGTCGCGAACCACACTTCTTCGCTGCCTTGATTTTCTATACTTGCATGTGTACGCGTTAAGTAGTTTATCCAGTGAGCTAATGAGTTGGCCGTGAACCACACTCCATCAATCCTTTGCTTTTTTTACTTGCATGTATACGCGTTAAGTAGTTTACCCAGCGAGTTAAGAAGTTGACCGCGAGCCACACTTTCTCGCTACCTTGCTTTCTTTACTTGCTTGTATAAGCTTTAAGTTTTTACCCAACAAGTTAAGGAATTGGCTGCGAACTACACTTCCTCACTACCTTGCTTTCTTTATTTGCTTGTATACGCGTTAAGTTTTTACCCAACGAGTTAAGGAGTTGGTCACGAAACACACACTCTCGCTGCATTGCTTTCTTTACTTACTTATATACCCGTTAAGTTTTTTACCTAGTGAGTTAAAGATTTGACCGCAAACCACACTCTCCCACTGCTTTGCTTCTTGTTGGCGCAGTTTAATTGATAGAGTTTTAACTTGAAAACAACTGAACTTTATTGTAATAATACTACGGTTGAACAAAGTTGAAAGCAGAACTGACATGCGCCTTAGCGCTAATAAAAACGAAACATATTGGTAGTACAGATGAAGATGAGTGATGTTCTAGGGCTGCTTCATCTTCATTCCCTCTGAGTCTTCTAACCTATATGTCCAGGTTAAATCTCTTCAATGACCTTGTATGGTCCTTCTTCGGTGCGTCCAAGGGTTCTGACTCCCACTTTCCTATTAGCGAGGAAGACCTTTTTGAGGACGAAATCATTGACTAGGAAGCCCCTACTCCTAACTTTCGAATTGTAGTACCTAGCCATCTTCTTTTGATAAACCGCCAGGCGAAGCTGCGAGTTGGCATGCCTTTCTTCCTACAGGTCAATGTTTGCTTTATGCAGGTCTTCATTGACCACCTCATCAAAATGCAAGCGCCTTGAGGAAGGCATCCTCACTTCAACAGGGATCATTACCTCCGCCCCGTATGCTATTGCGAAAGGGGTCTCACCAGTTATCGTTCAAGAGATAGTTCGATATGACCATAAGGTCTCAGAAAGTTCTTCTGCCCATCTCTTTCCAACTTTCTCTTCAGAGTGTGCTTGATGATTTTGTTGACGGCCTCCACCTGGCCATTGGACTAGGGATAGTATGAGATGGAAAAGTCTTTTCTTACACCAAGCTTTTTGCAATTCGAGCTAAACTGTTTCCCAGTGAACTGTGTAGCATTGTCTAACACAAGAAAGTGAGGCATCCCAAAAAGAAAAATTATGTTCTTCTACACGAACATTCATGTGTTATCCTCTATGATTTTGACCAGGGGCTCAGCCTCACACCATTTAGTGAAGTAGTCTACGGCCACAACTGCGAACTTGGCGCCACCTCTTTTAGTTGGGTGGGGGCCTATGAAGTCGATTCCCTATTTGAAAAAAGGCCACGAGCTAGTAACTGGGGTGAGATTCTCAGCCGGGAGCTTCGGTATAACGGTGAATCTTTGACACTTGTAACATTTCTTTACAAATGCGTGTGAGTCTTTCTTCATAGTCGACCAATAATATCCCTACTTTAAGGTCTTCTGCGCTAGAGCCATCCTCCCTGCGTTATTATCGTAGACTCCTTCATGTATTTCCTACATGACATAGTCGGCTTCATCTTCAGTAATACAACATAGGAGTGGATGGCTAAATCCTCTCTTGTATAAGATCCCATCCTATAGTACGAACTTAGTAGCCCTTCTACAAAGTTTTTGAGCTTCGTCCTTATTGTCTAGTAGGATCTGATCAGTCAGATATGTGACGATTACCTTTATCCATTTGGAGGACTCCCTGATTATCACAGTATCCTGTTGCGGGACCTCGTCGATGGTTGGACGGCTAATCTTCTCAACTGGAATGGCTTTCATCAAGTCGGAGTCTTTGCTACTCGCCAACTTGGAGAGGACGTCTGCGTAACCATTTTCTCCATGGGATTTGGAGTAACTCAAACTCGTCAAGTGGGATAGGAAATCCTTGGCTTTCTTTAAGTAGGGCACCATGGACTGTTCGTGAGCCATGAAAGTCCTATTAACTTGACTAACTATGAGCTGCGAGTCATTGTAGATTTGGATTTTTCTTGCTTCATCTCATGCGCTAATCTCAAACCTATAAGGAGTACCTCGTACTAGACGGTGTTGTTTGAAGCTTTGAACTCTAGGCGAAGTGCACAGTTGAGATTATGACCGTTAGGGCTAATTAACAAGATCCTGTCTCCAGCTTCGACCTCACCTAATGATCCATCAACATATAATTTCTATGTTGGTACCTCATGTGGCTTGGTCTCAAGCAGTTCCTCTGGGATGTGGGTGAACTCAGCCATAAAATCTACTAGAGCTTGACCTTTTATGGAGGGCCTCAATTTGTAGGAAATATCAAACTAACTTATCTCAACAGGCCACTTCATCAACCTCCCGGAGGTGTCTGGCTTTTGGAAAATCTGTCTCAAAGAGAAGTTTGTTAGAATGTCGATGATGCGTGCATGGAAGAATGGCCGGAGCTTCCTTGATGCAATTAATAAGGATAGGGCCAGCTTCTCCATATCTGGGTACCTCGTTTCTGCATCCTACAATGCTTTGCTCACATAATAGATGGGGAGTTTCATCGGGCCCTCATCGCAGATCGGCACTAAACTTACTGCCTTTTTAGATACTGTTAGTTAGATGCGCAATATTTCTCTTGTCTCCGGCTTGGATAATAGTGGGGCTTTTTTAGGAGGATCTTGAGTTCCTGAAAGGCATTTTCACACTCTTCTGTCCACTAAAACTGCTTCACCCCTTGATGGTTTGGAAGAAGGCTGGCATCGATCAGTCGCATTCGATATGAATTGATTTAAGGCTGTCAACCTTTCTGTAAGGCTCTAGACCTCCTAAGGAGAGGATGGCGATCACATGTCAGTGAGTGTTTTGATCTTCTCGGACCTGACCTCTATCCCACATTGATTTACCATGTAGCCCAAGAATTTCTCGGATGCAACCCAAAAGTTTATTTTAGGGGGTTGAGCTTCATTTGGTATTTGCAGATAATTCCAAACATCTCTCCCAAGTGTCCGATGTGATCTTCAGTATCCACACTCTTCACGAGCATGTCATCGACGTAGACCTCTATGGTGTTTACAATTTGTTCCACAAACATGTAGTTCACTAACCATTGGTAAGTAGCCCCGGCATTCTTCAGGCCCAAGGACATCATCCTGTAACAGTATAGTCCCCAGTATATAATGAACGAGGTGTCTTTTTCGTCCTCCACAAATATGGAGATCTGGTTGTAACTAGAGTAGGCGCCTATAAAGCTTAGCAGTTTGTGACTGGCAGTCGTATCAGCCAACTGATCGACGCGTGGAAGATGAAAGCTATCTTTGGGACATGCATAGTTTAAGTCCGAGAAGTTTATGCATACCCTCCACTTGCTGTTATTTTTCCTTACCAACAAGGGGTTAGACACCCATTGGGGATAGACTGCTTCTCGAACGAACCCGTTGGCTAACAATTTATCTACTTCCTCATTTAGAGCACCATATCTCTCGGTGCTCAGAGGTCTTCTTTTTCTTTATCTTGAGACACGTCTTGGGATCCACCTTCAAGAAGTGTCAATCCATAGATGTACTTATTCCCATCATGTCCGCATAGTTCCACACGAAGACATCAACGTTTTCTTGTAAGAACCATTTCAGCTTTTCCTGCATCTCTTCTTCTAGTTTCTGCCCTAGTTATAGCATCTAGGAAGGGTCTAATAGATTCACTGGAAATATCTTCAACTCTTCCACCAGTGAGGCTAGTTAATCCGAGCCTATGATACAAGGGTCGAGGCCCTCTTCGAGGACCATGTCCTCTCTAGCCTTTTCTTGGTCAATATCCATCGACTCAGTTTGTATAGTCATGATTGTGAGAGGAGCACCTTAGCACTTTGTGACCTTTCGAAGCGTATTCATGTAGCACGCACTCGCCTCTATTTGATTGCATCGAACTTTGGCGACTTCGCCTGGTGTTGAGAATTTCATCGCCAAGTGATAGATAGAGATAACTGCCTGTAATCCCTAAGCGCAGGCCTACCTAGTACTCCATGAAAGACGGAATGGGTGTCCACCACCAAGAATTCCATGAACTTCTTTAAGTGGCACGGGGGCTCTCCAAGATCTACAGCGAGGGTGATCCTTCCTTGCGGGACGAGACTGTCTTCGGTGAAGCCAAACAATGGTTCTGAGATGGCTGTCAGCTCGTGATCTATCTCTATTTGGTCGAAGGCACTACCAAGTAGGAAATTCACGGCGCTGCCATCATAGACCAACATTTGTCCTAGCCCGTTCGTAGCGACAACGGTGCAAATTACCAAGGTGTCACAATGTGGATAGTGGAAACCAGCCTCATCATCCTCCGTAAACATTATAGATGGGGCCCTGGGTAGGTGTCCGTGAACCTACCAATTTTCTTCTAGTTCTTCTATTGCTGTTTTAGCGTAGTTTTATCGTGAGTTCATCGTATACCCTCCAACGTATGGCCTTCTAATTATAGTGTTGATCTCACAGACTAGGGGTTCTTGTGGATATGACGTCTTGGTTGGATGGTCATTGATGTCTTCGAGCCAGTTGGTTCTTCTTCTCTTTGTCACTGATTCTTTCGATTAATCAGTTCTCGTACATTAGAGCAGTCTTCTGTGTTGTGTACCCAAGTCTGATGTATGCAACAGAACTTGGAAAGATAAATCTGTGGCTAGGAGACCGTAGTAGACAGCCCAGGTAGGAAGACCGAGATCATCTCTACTTGATTGAACATCCGATAGCGATTGGTGTGAGGCTCAGGGGAGCATCGTCCTCGATAGTGGTAACGATCTCCTTTCTTCCTTTTCTCTATTCTCGATTGTCTTCTCAAAACAAATCTCTCATTGGATCAGATCCACCAGCTGAGTATAGGTCTTGGGCTCCCTATTTTGGACGTCTCTCCAAAAAGAAGTTAATATTTAGAGCCCAGTTACTAGTGCATCTAGCGTCTTGTCGTCAATAACGTTCTCAATTTTGTTGATGATATTACTGAACCTCTTGAAGTACCACTTCACTGATTCTTCTTTCCTCTGTCGAATGTCATGGAGCTGGGCGATATCTGCTATCATTGTCTGATTACCAATGAAAGTATTGATGAATTCATAATTGAGCTGTGGCTAGCTCTTGATGTTCCCGTGCTTCAGCTTATTGTACCACCTCTTTGCATTAAAGACGATGGTAGTTTGGAAGTTTCTGCACTTCACTACTGAGATATAACCTTGGAGCCTCGTCTTATACACATTGATGTGATCTGTGGGATCACCTTTCCCATTGTACTTCTCCATATGGAGCATTTTGAACCCAACGGATAGTTCTCCAGCCTTCAACTCTTTGGAGAATAAGAGGTTCTCATCATCGTCTTTGAGGTCATATGATCATTATGGCTTTTTTTCCTTGGGCCTCGCATTCACAGCTCTGGAGTCCCTATTTATGTCCGAGAGAGCCTTACTCTACTTTCTATGTTGGCTACTCAATGATTGAGGTTGTACAACAGAGGATCTGACACCCAGCTTATCAAACGGGAGAAGTTTCTCTCGCTAGTCATCGTGTGAGGGCCTCGCCCAACTGGGATTGGCGTGTCATCTTGAGATCGATGACTTTCAATTGAGCGGGACCTCGAAGGGCTTCGCCAATCGCGATCATGCTTGCGTCTGCATTGGGAAGATAGATTTCCCAACTACTCAAGCACCACCTTCATTCGGACATTGTCCTTTTTCAGGTCTAGGATATCTTGCTCGGTTGTTCGCCTTTGTTGTTGTCTCCTCCTCCGATGGTGGGTTATGTTCTAGAGGTCCTGAACGTTTTTCCGCTGTCGTGTGGTGGAACTCAATCTTGTCTTCTTGAGATTTATCTGTTGCCATGCTCTTTCTAACAGAAAACACGTTTTACCACAAGAATTTTAGTTGTGTAATGTATTTTTGTTTCCCATAGACGGTGCAAATCTGTTGACATCATAATCTATACTATCCATATGTCAAATGATCTCTAGTCAATCCTCTGTCAGCCTGTATGTTATCTGTACACTTGGACGACCGTTAGACACCAAGATCATCAGGAAAAATGAGTCTGATGATCGTTGATCCTCCGACAATTATGTCAACTGTCAGTATATAAAATAATATACAGAGGATTGAGTGTTTAGGATGTTGGAGAGACAAACAGGCAGAAATTTGAGCAGAGTTTAAGGGTGAAAATAATGCGTACCTTAGAATAACCGGAGATGTTGTATTTATAGTTCCAGAGTTCTAATTGATTTGGATAAGCAATCAATTAGACCTCTGATGGGATTTTCATTCCTTATAGAATCAGGGATAATTGGGTGTCAACGCAATCTCCTAGATTTTAGCCCTTATTTGAGTTGATCCCCAATAACATGCTGCCTAATCATTAGGAGATTGAGATTTGGTTTCCTTGTGAGAATCCGTGCAGCAATTAAACACAATCTTCTTTTAAATATCTCTTTGGTCATTCTGAAATATCACAATGTCTGCGAGCTATGATGGATTCGAAGACCGGTGAAGTACCCTGGGTCGGCTATGAACGTCAATGCCCTTTATGGGCTTCACTGTACTTGATTCAGGAGTGCTAAGATATTGATGGGTCTTCGAGGCCTCCTACAAATTCACGAGGCCCTCGCTGGGTTCATGAGACCTTCGCAGGGCCTGACCTGGGCCTTTATTGGGCCTATAAGGCCTTTGCTAATATGGAGGCTTTACTAAAATTGGGTGGTAACAATTGTAGTTTTCTACTGGTTCTTCCATTGCTATTTTAGCATAGTTTTGCTGTGAGTT
The DNA here is from genome assembly GCA_030279155.1 of Forsythia viridissima. Classification (NCBI taxonomy): domain Eukaryota; kingdom Viridiplantae; phylum Streptophyta; class Magnoliopsida; order Lamiales; family Oleaceae; genus Forsythia; species Forsythia viridissima. The sequence goes on from CM059039.1 coordinate 27,987,955, forward strand.
CATCGTATGCCCTCCAACGTAGGGCCTTCCAATTATAGTGTTGATCTCACAGACTACGGAGCTCTTGCGGATACGTCCAGTCTTGGTTGGATGGTCCTTGATGTCTTCAAGCTGGTTAGTTCTTCCTCTCTTTGTCAATGATTCTCTCGATTAATCAGTTTTTGTACGTTAGAGCAGTCTTCTGTGTTGTGTACCCGAGTCTAATGTATGCGATAGAACTTGGGAAGATGAATCACTGGCTAGGAGACCGCAATAGACAGCCCAAGTAGGGAGACCGAGATCATCACCATTTGATTGAACCTCCGATAGCGATTGGTGCGAGGCTCAGGGGGGCATCATCCTCGATAGTGGTTACGATCCTCTTTCTCTATTTTCTCTATTCTCGATTGTCTCCTCAGAACAAATCTCTCACTGGATCAAATCCACCAGCTGAGTATAGGTTTTGGGCTCCCTATTTTGGACGTCTCTCCAAAAGGAGGTTCGTATTTGGAGCTAGTTACTTGTGCATGTAGCGTCTTGTCATCAGTGACGTTCTCAATTTTGTTGATGATATTGCTGAACCTCTTGAAGTACCACTTCATTTATTCTTCTTTCCTCTGTCGAATGTCATGGAGATGGGCGATATCCGTTATCATTGTCAGATTACCAATGAAAGTATTAATAAAGTTATGCTTGAGCTGTGGCCAGCTCTTGATGTTCCCCGGCTTCAGCTTATTGTACCACCTCTTCGCAACAAAGACGATGGTGGTGTGGAAGTTTCTGCACTTCACTACCAGGATATAACCTTGGAGCCTCGTCTTATACACATTGATGTGATCTGTGGGATCACATCTCCCATTGTACTTCTCCATGTGGAGCATTACTCTGGAGTCCGACAGAGAGTTCTCTAACCTTCAGCTCTTTGGAGAATGAGAGGTTCTCATCATCGTCTTCGAGGTCATATGATCATTATGGCTTTTCTTCCTTGGGCCTCACATTCACAGCCCTGGAGTCTCTATTTATCTCCGAGTGAGCCTTACTCTGCTCACTACGTCGACTACTTAATGATTGAGGTCGTACAACAGAGGATCCGACACCCAGCTTATCAAACAGGAGAAGTTTCTCTCATTGGTCATCGTACGAAGGCCTCATATTCAGGTTTCGAGGGTTTTGCCCATTTGGGATTGGCAGGTCATCTTGAGATCGACGACTATCAAATGAGCAGGACCTCGAAGGGCTTCGCCAATTGCGATCATGCTTGCGTATAGATTGGGAAGATTGATTTCCCAACTACTCAAACACCACCTTTATTCGGACATTGTCCTTTTTCAGGTCTAGGATATCTTGATCGGTTGTTCGCCTTTGTCGTTGTCTCCTCCTCCGACTGTGGGTTATGTTCTGGAGGTCCTAAATGCTTTCCTACCATCGTGTGGTGGGACTCAATCTTGTCTTCTTGAGATTTATCTGTTGCCATGCTCTTTCTGACAAAAAACACGCTTTACCACAAGAGTTTTGGTTGTGTAATGTATTTTTGTTTCTTATAGACAGCGCCAATATGTTGACCTCATAATCTGTACCATCCACATTTCAAATGATCTTCAATCAATCATCTGTCAGCTTGTATGTTACCTGTACACTAGGATGACCGTTAGACACTAAGATCACCAGGAAAAAAGAGTTTGATGATCGTTGGTCCTCTGACAATCATGTCAACTGCCGGTATATAGAATAATATACAGATGAGGGAATATTTCAGGTGTGGGAGAGACAAGCAGGCAGAAATTTGAGCAGAGTTTAAGGGTGAGAATAATGTGTATCTTAAAATAACTGGAGATGTTGTATTTATAGTTCCAGAGTTCTAATTGATTTGGGTAAGCAATCAATTAGACCTCTGATGGGATTCTCATTCCTTATAGAATTATGGATGATTGAGTGTCAACGCAATCTCCTAGATTTTAGCCCTTATTTGAGTTGATCTCCAATAACATGCTGCCTAATTATTAGGAGATTGAGATTTGGTTTTCTTTTGAGAATCCGTGCGGCAATCAAACACAATCTTCTTTTAAATATCTCTCTAGTCATTCTGAAATATCACAATATCTGCGAGCTATGATGGATTCAAAGACCGGCAAAGCACCCTAGGTCGGCTATGAACGTCGAGGCCCTTCATGGGATTTACTGTACTTGATTCAGGAGTGCTAAGATGTTGCTGGGTCTTCGAGGCCTCCTACAAATTCACGAGGTCCTCGCTGGGTTCATGAGACCTTCGCAGGGCCTGACCTGGGCCTTTATTGGGCCTAGGAGGCCTTTGCTAACATAGAGGTTTTACTAAAATTTGGTGGTAACAAGTATAATTCTGAATTAATATCGTGTAAGTAATGGATTATTTTTTGGGATTTTGTCGGGTTAATTATTTCATTAGTCATTGAACTTTTTCCATTGTTACTACTTGGTCCACTAGACTTGAATGTTTATATATGGTCACTCACCTTCCAAATGTGATACTCGTTCATTATTCTAGTGGATTTCGTTAAAGGAGCTGCTAAAATGGCTAACAAAACTCCTACGTGGCATGTCAACACCGTTAACTTTATACAACTAGGCCCAATCATGTTGTCAAATGATCACTGAAATTTCATTGTGTTTCTCCATAGCCATTGAACTTTAAAATATTTCTCCACGGCCACTAAACTTTCCGTTGTGATTCTCTATGGTCATTGAGAGGGCATCATATTCAGGCCACAACTATTTCCTATTGAAAGGGTTTATAACATTTTTATAACATTGAAGACATGTCTCTACGACTATTTCCCATCGAATGGATTTCAAACATTCTCGTAACATTGAAGATAAGTCGCTACAATTATTTTCCATTGATGTGATTTAATTGGACATGGACTGTAACAAAGTTAACAATTCATTATACTCTACTCTACTCAAAAGTTAAAAGCAATAAGGTGATAATCAATTCCCAACAACATATATAAATTCAATCAACAATATACATTGAACTAAAGAAATCTGAACATATACAATGAAAAAAAATATACTAAAAAACTACGTTTTAAATCAAACTAAAACACCGATAACGGTTATGTTTGATTTGGTTTGGGCGATTAAGCCAATTGGTATAGATTTGGAAGATTATCAAACCATTATAAGTGGTTTGGTTTGAAATGAAAGACTTAACATGGATTCAATCTAGTAACACAAATCAAAATAGGACACAAAACTAAAAAGAGATTGAAATTATAGTTTAGTGATTGCCTCTTGAAGCTATAATATAAAGTTTCCTCACCTATGCACATCGCAAAAAGTCTTGTTGGACCGATCACGCCTAGGGGTTAATTTGGAAAGTATAGGGAAAGATATGGTCCAACAATATTAATCCACTTAATCACCCAAACCAAATCAAACCAAATTGTTATCGACATTTTGGTTTGATTTAAAACACAGTTTCTTGGTATTTGTTTTTTATTGTATATGTTCAAATTTCTTTAGTTCAATGTGAATTATTGATTGGATTTATATATGTTGTTGGAAATTGATTATCACCTAGTTTCTTTTAACTTTTGAGTAAAGTAGAATGAACTATTGACTTTGTTACAACCTTTGTCCAATTAAATCACATCAACAAAAAATTTGTGTAGCAATTTATCTTCAATGTTATGAAAATGTTTGAAGTCCTTTAGATGGAAAATAGTCGTGGAGACTAGTTTTCAATGTTATGAAAATGTTATAAACCCTTTGAATAGAAAATAGTTGTGGTCTGAAGTTGATGCCCTCTCAATGACCGTGGAGAATCGCGATGAAAATTTTAGTGACCATGGAGAAATATTTTAAAGTTCAATGACCATAGAGAAATGCGATAAAAGTTCAGTGACCATTTGACAACACGATTAGACCCAATTGGACAAAGTTAACAGTGTTGACATGCCACGTAGGAGTTACATTAGCCATGTCGGCAACTTCTTTAACGAAATCCATCAAAATAATAAACCAGTATCACGTTTAGAATTTGAGTGACCATGGAGAAACACTTTTAAGTTCAGTGACCAAGTAGTAACGAGGGAAAACGTTTAGTGACCAATGAAATGATTAAGCCAATTTTGTCTAGTTTATATCATTTTCTCAACCTAATTTCTTGAACAACGGTCGAATTACATATAATGTATGTGACCACGAACCTCCATTGATACTCTTAACTACTAGAGTATTTTTTGTGAGCTGCTCTTTTGCTTTCTATTGCCTAAAACTCTCTACGTAAAAAATAGGTGCATTTTCTTTCTCGTCCAAAAATGTGATTATCTTAGGTATGTTAGCATCAGTCTCTTCATTGAAGATTGAGGTGCCATCGTAACCGTCATTTCTAAATTCTAACATTTTCCAACCTCTTCATAAAAAATGAGTAGACTGTTATAGTCACATGTGAATTGAGTCCACCCCATTGTTTGCGATTAATTGGCACAAACGGATTCTTGTCGACCTCTGTTGATGTGTCCTATGTGGTTTCAACATCAACTTCTTGCACCTGGTGCACGGTACCAAAGAAACCTCAACAAATCTTATTGTTGTGTTGTCATTGGAGTCACATGTTGTGTCAGCAAACTAATTTGACAACACATGCATATCACATCTTTCTTGGTTTGTATCTTCTTTATAAAATACTCACAAACATATAGTGACCTTCTCGATAGCATAATGGAGCACAACCCCACTCTAATAACAATCTCATGCAGCGCAAAGCACGAAACGATCAAAGAACACGATGAATGACCACATGATCAAAATCCATTGATTCTTAAGAATGTCAAACATTGACATTCAAGAGTCGTTGATTCACAAAAGAATCCTAAGAATTGATTTTTAATCGCTAAATTGTTGATCTAAGAATACCAATTTGGATTGATAATTAGAAAAGAAACTCACAATTTTATTATTTTTAACCAAAATAAATTCCTAAAATCCTTAGAAATAAAAATGAATATCATCTAATAAAAATTAATAATAAAAAAGACAATTAAAGATAATAAAATATGACAAATAATAAAACGCAACAATTCTTATCCACATTGTACAGTAGTAGCTGCACATAAATTGCATAGTTATTCCTTACTTCCACTAACTTAATTTTCTTATTTTTAAATCTATCACACTTTTCAATATTTTTATTTATGGCACTACTCTTTAGCACTACTTCCTTTTATTTAAGTTCCGTCCCCATATAAATACGAAAAATATGTTTCTCGGCATAAAACATTATGGGGTAAATAGTATTGTGGGTCTCGAACCTTTGAACCTTGTGATGATTGGGTCTCAAACCTTTCATTTCTAACTCTCGGGGTCCTTAACCTTTAAAAAGCGCACGAGCAAAGTTCTTCCATTAAAAAAATCGTTAGTTTTGCCCTTTAAATTGTTAAAATTTACTTAAAATGACAAATTTATCATTTTCAAATTAAAACAAAAAGAATAAAAAAATAAACAAAAAAAAAAGCAAAAATTATAACAAACCACATCTTTCACTTCTTCTTATCCAACCAACCCCCATCCTAAAACATTTTCTATTCCAAAATTGATGTCGGCCACCACCCACCGGCAGAGGAAAGGTCTGGTTATGGCTATACTTATACATATCTTCTACCCCCAACTCAAAAGCACTACCAATGAAGAAATTGTAGATCTTAAAGAAATTGAAGGGGATGCAAAAGATTTTTTATGAGCAGCTGGGACACGCTGCTTCTTACCCATAATAAAACAGTTGAAAAACAACTTTCCAATTATATTAGAGTGGCCAACAATAGAGGAATCTAGCTGGGTATAAATATTGCAGGTTGTAGCTGAATATAAAAATCTAAAAATTACTGTAGTAGAGTTTTGAAAATCACACGCACTTTGTTATAAATGGTTTAAATCTTAAGGAAAATCCAAAAGATGGTCAACGCACTGAAGGATATATCAAGTAATATGCATTAATAGAGCGAAAAAAACATTAATCCACATGATTGGAATAGAAATTGTAATTAATGCAAGAGATGAACACTGAAGAAATGGGCGGTCAGTGGAGTGTTTCTCTCACTAGCTTAGAGTTTCTCTCTCTAACCCTTCTTTGTCTTCTTGTTTCTTGCCCTTCTTATTGCTTGGAGCTGGAGTTGAAGGAGAAGATTCAATTGTGGTTGTGCCGCTTTTGGTGTTGGGATTGAAGAATGGATTGGAACTACCGTCGGTGGGAAGACCACTTGCTGGAAAGATGGGATAAGTCGATCGACACTGGAAGTAAAGTTTGAGTAAAAAGAGTCGGTTGATGGCTCACCCATTGAAATGGTAGAAGGAAGATCCAAGTAGAGAAAAGGGTTGATTGAAGAAGAATAAGTGTGTGATGGCTTGATTGTAATTTTTTCTTTATTTTTTTTTTTTAAATTTAAAAAAGGGTAAATTGGTCATTTTAAGTAAATTTTGACCATTTAATGGTCAAACTAACGATTTTTTTAACATAAGGATTTTGCTCGCACGTTTTTTAAAGGTTAAGGACCTGGGGGTTAGAAATGAAAGGTTCGGGTCCCCATTGTCACAAGGTACAAGGTTCGAAACTCCTAGTGCTATTTACTAAAAATTCTGAGATGCTATAATAAGTAAAACATAAAATAAGTAGTTTTTTAATAACAAATTTAGTATTCAACTTCCAATTAGTTACTGAACGCAAAGCACAAACCTATCAAAGAAAATAATTATCAAACACAAGATCAAACAATGTTGATTCTAAGAATGCTGGGAATTGAGACTTAAGACTTGTTCATTCGCAACACAATGCCTAGAATTGATTTTTTTGATGGACAAATCCTTGAAACTAATAATACCAATGTGGATCGACAATTGGAGAAGAAATTCACAATTTTTATTTATTTTTTAATCGTAGCAAGTCACTAAAACTCTAATAAATAATAAAAATAACCTAATAATAATAATAATTAATAATCAATAATTAAAAAAGACAATAAAATGTGATAAAAACAATAAAATATAGCCGATAATATCTCATCTTCGTCTATTTGCATTCTATCTTCATCATTCTCTTCAGGCTGACGAAGATTGATCCTCGAATTTTGTGTCATAGTTTAGTTGGACAATCAATTTACATTATTTCCTCATATTGCTTAATAACACTCGATTCATGTTAATGTACTTCGTCTTGCTGATTTTGGCTTCCTTTGATAGATTCTGGTTTATTGATAGTACCTTACTATTCCAATACTTTCAAAGTACTTTCAATTTCATACTGAAACAAATATCATTCAATATAATATCACCGCCACATATGACTGTGCTGAAACACAAATGCCACCACCATTAACCAAATTAGGATGAGATGCAATCATATTATTAAAAAATAATGCAAAACCATACCCTCCCTTATTAACCCCCCACAACAATGCTATCACGATCCTTTATCCCTAATACAATGTTTCATCTTTGACACCCGTACTTCTAAGTTCGTCATAAACAAACTTTCCTTAGAGTATCTCCAATGCAACAATGTTGGATTGTTGCACATTTGGCAAGTAAAATGGAGACAGAGAGGAGCATCTACAATGAGGTTGTGGATTGAGAAAATTGTGGTTCACATATACAAAAGAGATGATGTAGAAAATTTATAAATAAATAAATAAATAATGACTAGTACACATTTCAATTGAGATAAACTATAAAAAATTAAATAAATGAGGCTTAGAACACATTTCAATGGACATAAATTATATAAAAAAAATAAACGTTCAAATGTAGACAGTGTGCTAAACAGTTTCCACTTTTTCATTTGTCATATAAATATTTTGTAGTGATGTGGCACACTTTTTAGTGTAATACACGGTTGTATTGGAGATGCTATTATGAGTAGCTAAATTCTCAATAAATATCACGTAAATTAAGGGAATGATTTTGTTGGGTTTCGTTTAGTTTATTTCAGCCATTGATTGAGCAATACCTTTCTCAATCTTAATTTCTTGAACAATGGTTGAATTACATATATTGTCCATGGGTGGCCGATCTCCTGCCCACTTGGGGGCAGGAGATCAGGAGTGATTGTCCGTGACCTCAAGCCTTCATCGATACCCTTAACAACTAGAGTCTCTTTTGTGACCCCTCTCTTTTTTCATGTGCCAACAACTCCCTACCTAAAAAATAGAGCACTATCTTACTCTAGAAAGAAACGACTACCTCAAGCGTTTTAGCATCATTCTCTCCATTGAAAATTGGGGCACCATCATAACTGTCATTGTCTAATCAAACATTTTTCAACCTCTTTGTAAAACATGAGCAGACTGCTATAATCCACGTTCGAATTGGATCCACCTCGTTGTTCGTAATTCAGTGGCACAAATGAATTCTCGTCGACCTCCGTTGATGTGTCCTCCATGGCCTCAACACCAACTTCTCGCGCCTAGAGCGCGGTTCCCCAAAGAACCCTCAACAACCCTGTTGTTGCATCATCATTGCGGTCACTTGCTGTGTTAGCAATCTGGTCTTGTGATGAATGTGTATCATCTCTTTCTTGTATTGTATCTCCTTTACAAAAGACTCAGAACAGGTAGTGACCTCATTGATAACATGATAGAACATAGTCTCACTCCGATGCCAATATGATGCAGTGTGAAGCACAAACACAATCGAAGAACACGATGAACAAACACATAATTAAAACTCCTTGTTTTCTAAGAATGTCGGAAATTGGCAATCAAGACTAGTTGATTCAAAAAAGAATATCAAGAATTGATTTCTAATAATTAAATCGTTGATTCTAAGATTACCGATTGAACCAATAATTGGAAAATAAACTCACAATTTTATTATTTTTAATCAAAACAAGTCCCTAAACTACTAATAAATAATAAAAATCACATAATAATAATTAAAAAATAAAATAAAATAAAGCAAATCGTATCTCATTTACGTCCATCTATATCTTATTTTGATCACTTATCTTGTTAGTCATTAATGTCAACTCTATCATTCGAAACTAATGGAGTTTGCACGGGGCAGACATAAATTATAATAAAATAGTTTAGACATTAATTTGAATTAGTCAATTAGTAGCAATAAATTTTTACAACTAAAATGGTGCGATTTACAATTGCACACGTAATCACATTATTTTGAACTTCACTCAACTTATACCTATTCGTCGTCTAATATAAATTAATGTTTGAAATTATTTCGTATAAGATTATCATATGTTATGTGTGTGTAGGTTCTATTGATTTTGAATGATACGTGTGCGTAGTGGCTATTGGGAATAAGTAATTGAAAGTAGTGTTAAATTTGTACTGAATTAAGTGATTAAGAAATGAACACATGTAAGTTGGGTGCCAAAATAGGTTATTAACCCCGATATTAATACTAAAATCGCATCAACAAAAACCATTGAAAGGTGAATCATGCAATTCACGCCACTGTTGGCACCGATTGTACACGACACACCACGGTTTCCGAACTCACAAGTTTCGTACTTTGCAGTATATGCACAACTCTAATAGCCAAAGGTACGACTCCAATCATCTCTGATTTCCTAATTTTCAGTTTCTCGTCAATATAATCAACTCTAGCTAGGCCCTAATTCTACTATTCTCGTTGCATACACCCACATCCCCGTTCATACATATACACAATTCATTGTATATACAATTAAATATATCCATTGAATGGAGGACTCGAAATCGAATGCACGAGACGACGACGCGGAGGAATTCCACGATGCACTCGATGATTTTCCATTTTACGACTGTGTCGAAACCTTTTCCGGGAAAATGGAATGGGATGATGCCTTGCCGCACTCACTTTCGGATCCCAAGCCCTTGGCGGAAAATAAAACTTCACCTCCGTCGACTCTCCGCCGCCGCCGATCTTTTGATCATCGACAATCCTCCGACACTGACACGGTGGAGTACTCAAAGCCCAGTTCTTTGGTAAGTTTGGAGAATTACGTTAATGCCAGAAATAGAAAGCTCAGACTATCTCGCAAAATTAATGAAAGCGAGAGGCAATTTGAAAATTCAGAAAATTTGGAGTTCCCCGGTTCTATGGAGGTCAAATACAGCTTGGGAAGTTCAGAAAATATTTTAAATAGAGAGGATAAAGAGAAGAATGGTGAACAATCTGTAATTACGGGTGCAGACAATGAAAGGAATGATATTGTTGGAGATGAGTCAAATTTGAGGGAAACCCATGATGCGAATTCAAGTCTTCTGTTATTATTAGCTGATTTAGTAATAAAAGCCATTGGCTTTCAAGTTAATTTGATGGTTGGTTTTCTCATGTTTCCAATTTGGTTAATTTATTACTCATGCTTGTTTGCCTTCAATCCATGTCGGGTTTTAAGGCGTGCTAGACAGCATTTCATTCAAAAAATAACAAGAATTTGGACTTTTGTATGCGAAAATGTGTCTCCATTTGTGTACGAATGGTTAAAAGAGCACAACTCAATGTGGAAATTGGGCTTGAAGTGCGGTTGGGGATTGTTGTGGTCAGGTTATGTGTGTGTTGTATTGACGGGATTGTTGGTATCAGCTTTTATAATTGGTGGATTACTGATTAGGAGGTTGGTGGAGGAGCCTATAAGATTGAAAGGAAGTTTGAATTTTGATTACACAGAGAAGAGTCCGGTGGCATTTCTACCAATAATAGCATGCCCGGAGGTAAGTCATGGTGCATATCTTGTGAAGAACCCTGAAATTGGGAAGGCCAGTGGATTGAGGGTTATACCTCCTAACCACAAGTTGCAGGTTACTGTTTCATTGACGTTGCCAGAGTCTGACTACAACCAAAATCTTGGGATTTTTCAGGTATGCGTTATGTGTCATTACCAATGCTTCGTAGTGTGGTGTTGACCTGTGTATTACATTATGTTGTGAAATTAGGTCTATATTGGTAGTCTGCCATATAGATAAGTCCACATTGTTGAATGTTTATCCTGTCCAACATAGTCACTTGTGTAAGTCAATGTTTAGTTTAGAAATATTATTCTGCTGTGTTTGTGATTTGTGAGCCTGAGCTCCACAAACTAAAATTCAGAACCTTATAATTTTGCAAGATTTACGAGTTTTTCCCCATGCTTTCAGAAGCTTGTTCCTTTCCGTGAGTGTATATATTTTCCACTCATTGTGTCGTTTTTGGATTAGCTCATTCTAGTGGTGTTCAGGATAGGTTATTTCCGCATGCAAACAATTAGAAATACCGCTTTTCACACACAAGATACCTGCTATGCACTGATTTGGTTTCAGCATTTTCTGTAGGTATTGTGTTTGCGATAGTTTTTTTTTTTTTCCTTTCTCATCAAACACCTTGTTTGATCCTTCAAATTCAACTGCATCGACTCTTAGGGAATGTAAATGCAGTGAAGAAATTGTCACTGATTTCAAGTTTCTTGCCCGATTGAATTGCATGAAGCATCACCTATATCTCATTTTACACCTTATACTCTGAAAAATGTCAAAAACATTTTAGTGCACAGTTTTGCCTGTTTGCCAAATGCCAACTATGATCAAAGAGAAGAATATGATATCTATAAGAACCTCGTTATGACAATGCACTGCTTATGTTTTTTTTTTCTTTGAAAACTTTGTGATCTCTATTTTTCCTCTTACTGAAATCCATTGGTTCTGGATTTCTGAACGCTTTGTGTAATTTTGGAATCTATGAGGCATTCTCACGGTTTTGTTATGCTCTTTGTGAATACAGTGCTTGATAGGAAGTAGTTTCATATGGCATCATGTGATGCCAAATGTAGGAACAAGTCTTTGTTGAATTGGTTGAGTATCTGTTTTTACTTATTTAATAGCTTATTCATTTTTCCTTCTCCACTGAAGGTTAGAGTAGATTTCCTTGCTGCCAATGGTAGAACACTTGGAAGCTTAAGGCGTCCATGCATGTTGCAATTTAGAAGTCTGCCTATCCGCCTTTTGCTGACTTTTGTAAAAGTTGCTCCTCTTTTAACTGGTTATACGTCAGAGTCCCAGAAATTGGACATGAACCTCAGAGGATTTATTGAAGGTGCCACGCCAACTGCCTGCTTAAAGGTGATTATTGAGCAACGAGCCGAATTCCTTCCTGGTGCTGGTATTCCTGAAATATATGTCGCATCTGTATCCCTGGAGTCGGAACTTCCTATACTGAAAAAGCTCATATGGTATTGGAAGAAAACATTATTTGTATGGATTAGCTTGACTGTCTTTACAATGGAGTTGCTTTTTAGTCTTCTCTGTTGCAAACCCATCATTATGCCAAGAATAAGACTAAGGGAAGATTCTCCCAACAATGGTTCTTCACAGAACGATCGCCCAGATCAGAGGTAACAGTCTAGCAGAGACCACATTCTTGGCTAATTTAAGCACGGTAAGAGTGATCACAAATAGGATCTTTTTGTACTCGACACATGCTGATGTGTTTGTGTATAACAGGTATATCATCATTATCCAATATCCATGTTTTTTTTTTTTTTTATATGTTTGAAAACATCTAGATGTAAAAATGCCCAACATGGGGAAAATATAATAGCCAGTGTGTATGTGACCATGAAGAGTTAGGGCTGGTTTTGAGCTGCCATCAGACAGATTCTCTCTTCCGATTTGGTAGCAGACATCATGATAGGTTAGGCTGGGAAACTTTATACGATACGAAAGGACTCGTAAACGAAGCAAGGCCTGGTAAACGAAGCAAGGCCTGGAGTGAAAGAGTCTGGTCAAGAGATTTCCCCCTAGAAGCCTGCCTGGAATAAGCCCTTTTTTATATATAAGCCTTAGGAGATTCCGGATTTAATTATATCTCCGAGAAAATAGGAATCACGAATGGGAGAATAACAGAAGTTCGACTCGTTTTTATAACTAACATTTTACTATTTAGAAATGTCCCTCCTCGCCTAGTCGGATGAGAGAATAGGCAGGAAAACCGGCTTAGTTAGCTTTTTTTATGTTTGAAAACATCTAGATGCAAAACATGCCCAACAGGGGGAAAATATAAAAGGCAATATGTACATATTTTTCTCGAATTGGTCTATAGTTTGCTTGCCAGTTCATTTATGTTTGACGTGTTACTGAATGTTATCCTTGATACAATACTATAGTTCTATAATACTACTGTGACTGCACTATAAATTTTGGAAGACACCACCGTCACAAGCTCTTGGATTCAACTCACCCTTCAATTCGGCTTATAAAGAGAGGGTGCTCAAAGTACTCATAAATTTACAAAGCAAGCCATTCATAAATAACATGGAACTCAAAAGTAGCCGTTACATATGGTGGAGAACCCATTCTTTTGTCAAATTTGGTTTTCGGTATTCAGATTCTAAAGGGAGAGTGAAAATATATAATTCACTAGGTGAAAGCATTGTAGTCTTAGAAAAGACGCCATTGCAATTTGATAATTTCGTTTTAAGAAACATTTCTAATTGGAAAATTGTAACTTTTAGACTGCGACTTTTTGTGAAAAGGTTGCGATTAAAAAGACGACTTCTGTTCAAATTGCAATTGTACGTGATAACATTCATGGGCCGAAGCCCACAACAAAAATATATGGACAAGTGTACTGCTGGACTATATAGAGTGACTTGGGTAAGGGTCCTATCACTCTATATATACATACAGAGAGCAAAAATTAAAAAGAGATAATTAGATTTAACACTAGAGTAATTATATTACCACAACATTATTTGTTAAGTACACCGTATTTTAATTGCAATGAAAATTTCTAACTAATTGTCATTTTAACATTTATGTCTAACTTTTTTTTAGCAAATTTTTATCATCAAACTATTAATTTGTACGTCTTATATTTGTCTTTGATGATAATTTTTATCTAAAAAATTAACTAGGAGGGTATAAAATTTTTTTTCCTCTAATATTTTTACATAATCAAAATAAATAATAAATAAGAAAGTTTGACAAAATATTTTTCCCTAAAATGCACATTAGAAGAATATTTAGACAAAAATCTTCATACGAGACAAGATGTGAAAACTAAATGAAAGTTAATGAAAAAAATACAATGAAAAAAGTTAGAGACATAAGTGTCTAAATATCAAAAGTTATGGGACTTTTATTGCAATTAAAACATGGTGTGGAAAATAAAAAGTGTAGTGTGAATATAATTACCCAACACTATTTTAAATTATGTGTTTTAACAAATTAGCTCATTAAAAAATAATTTGAAAATTAGATCTTTTTTAAAATAATAAATTAAAATATTACCTGTAAAGGTTTTAATAAAACTAATTAATTCATACAATTTCAATTTAACATACACTTAATTTTTATTATTTCTTAATAATCAAGAAGTGATATCGTCATCAAAATGAGGAGAGAGACTTCAAAATTCGGACACAAATCAGAAAATTTAATTATCCCCAAACAAACTGTGTGAGATGTTCTAATCATTTGGAACCCCTGTTTCTCCGAAAATCCATTTTGGAGCAAAATCCAAAATTCGAATTGAAGTTGTCGACGAACCCTAAATTCAAAAATGGTAGCTCCAAATTTTCAATGTCAATAACCAAGAGAGTGACAAATTGAGCCACAAATAATCTTTTCATTTTCAAAGTAAATCAATATAACATCCAATCACACATCTAACTTTACACCACATTTTTAACAGTCAAAAAGACTCGTTATAACAATCGGTCTCAAGTAATTACATTAAATACTTTTTTGTGATTACATTTAATATACGCGAATACATACATTATTGATCATAGTTTTGTAATCCAGGTTACACGATATTTTTATGATAACTAAGTAAGTTGGCAAATAACACTTTAGCAAAGTCATTGCAACACAACATACACCTATTAATGTAACACCAATCACAATAATGTAAAATACAATTATTCATGCCACATATCAGAAATGTAATAACTTAGGCAACAGCTAAAATTTTACATTTCAAAGCTTAATTCAATATGTACAATACTATTTATTAAACACATTTTGGACAACATTTAAAAAAAAAAAAAAAAAAAAAAAAAAAAAGAATTTATTCGCAAACACACCTGTAAGCCACAAATCATTATAGCACTCAAACTCCAATAGTCAAACTAGATAATCTTTTGTGATGACATTTTTTTTATACAAAGCCACGTAGTACTGGTCACAATCGTTTAAATTCATACTACACAATATTTTTATGAGATATTAAATAAACTGGCACTTAACATGAAAACAGGGTAACAAACCACATAACATGAGTCACAAACTTAATCACCAAATACTCAGTCACAAATTTAATCACCAAACAATCACATGCATTAAATTTTTTTTTTTTTTTTTTTATCGAAACATGCATTATTTTCTTCATGAATTTACATACTGTTAAAGTTGTCACCATATAATGATAAAGAACAGTCACATTTAAGTCATAGAATGTAGCATTAGTATATTTATTATGAAATGAAGAATCATTGTAAAACATAACAAAAATTAAAAAATTACATTTAATTGGGGCAACAAACACTTGTTGATGTGCTCACGAACGGACAAATGTGTGATTGTGTTATAAAGTTTTTCTAAATTCATGAAAACATAATCAATCATATTATATAAAATTCAATTATAAAAATCTGTATTCAAAACAAGCAATAAGACTCAAAATTGTAGTATTATCACATTCACTTATTAAATTTTGTGTTCTCCCTCATGCATGTAACTCGGTTGGACATCAGTATTAATTCATAGAATTTTATGCTTGTATGTCACAGTGTTAAAATTCGAGTCACAATACTATTCGCCAGTCACAAATAGATTATCTTTTTTATTCATTAAGAAACATTTAATGTATTTATAAAATAGAATAACTAATTCGAAATTTTATAGATAAACAATGATGAGATATAATATAGTTAAATAAATATCTTACATGTTTATCGTAGGTCAAATTTAAATTCGATTACATAATCTTATTTCTTTTTTAAATAGTTTTTTTTAATTAAAATTTTTAAATAAATTCTGGGGCTAAATATTGGAATAGAGTAAACCAAATTTTTACAATTTCTACCTGATTTTTTCTAATTTGTTCGAAGTTTTGTTATTTACCAAATATAAAATTAAATATTCATATCATCAAATTTTCTCAATTAAAAATACTTATCTATGTAATTAGATTTAAATGTACAGTTGAATAATAATATAAATTAAAAATTAATTATATTTAAATACTCCTTTTTTTTTCTAAAAAATGTTACCTTAATTAAAATTAATATACCATTTCGTTCCTAAATCATCGTTCCAAATATCACAAATCAAATCAACAATTCACAGTATCGAGAACAACTTTCAACAATAAGAAAACATTTGTAAAATTATTTTGATGTTCAAGAAATAATTTCTAATATTAATTTTTGTTTTCGACAGTGGTAACAAAATGCAGTAAACTACTAAACAGTAAACAACAAAATAAGATGAAATAACAAATTGTAATAACAAATGACATGTGTAATTGATTCTTCTTCGCCGTGGAACATGGATGGGTAACACACTTTTCAAACGAAATTTCCACTCACTATGCGTTATCACCATCTTCAATATGATCTGCAAACAAATTTGAAGTTCTAAGAAATTAGAATAAGAAATAGAAATCAATGAGTTGTGTTCTCCTACACATTAGTGGGCAAGATGTAATTGTTCATTAGTGATGTGGAGACATCTTATCACATCTTGTGATAGTAGGCCATTTTATCTTATGAACAAGATGCCTCCATATCATCAGTAGACAATTACATCTTGCCTACTGGTGTGTAGGAGAACACCACTCTAGAAATCAATACCTTCAAAACAAACAAAAATAAAATTATAAGTTGTGCAAATTATTTGAAACCGATAAAATGGAAGAAAATAACACAATTTTGTATAAAGAAGAAAAAATTATATAATATTTTGGATGTTGAGATGTGCAAATATAATATATATATATACAGACGATTTTACATCCTAATTAGTTAAAAGTTTGGAGCTAGACTTGCATTAAGTTAAAATATGAAACCCGAATTAGGGTCCGTTTGGAACAGCTGTGGTGAGTAGAGTTTTTAGCAGTAGAGCTTTTTGCAGTAGAGCTTTTGATAATAGAGCTTTTGTTAAAAAGCAGTTGACTGTTTGGATGTGAATTCAAAAAATGCTGTGAATATTAAATTGAGTGTTTGGTTGCATAATTATAGAAGTACTTTTCTATAAATTTTATATTTATTTGATTAAACAGTAATTAATTATTATATATATTATATTATTTGTTTTAAAATAAATTTTTTTATATAATATAATAACTATTAAAATTAATATATTAATTTAATTATAATAACACGATTATTTTATTATATTTGATTAAATAATAATTAATTATTGTATAACTCATATTATTTTTTTAAAAGAAATCATATATTTTTATATCCTATAATAACTATTAAATTTAATATATTAATTTAATTATAATAACATGATAATTTAAGTATATTTGATTAAACATTAATTAATTATTTAAATAAAACATATTATATAATTTGTATTATATTATTTAACAAGTCAATATTTTTTTTAATTTATATAAGTATATGAAATGACAATTTGAAATAAGTAATTAATGTAGTAAATAAATTATTATTTTTTGATATATTAATAGTAATTTTATTAATTTTGAAGTTCATTAAATGTTAATTACAATTTTCCGTAAAAGCTCAATTAGAGCTTTTTAGAGAAGCTCAAAATTTGGGCTTCTCTAAAACAGCTTTTTTAAGCCGTTTTTTAAATCAAAAAGTGCTTGTTGACTTTAACCAAACAACAATAAAAATAACTAAAAGTACTTTTACTCTTTAGAAAGTGCTTTTAGACTTCAAAAAAGCTCTTCCAAACACACTATTAGCATATACAAAATAAAATTTAATATATGTATGTGTGCATTTAGTAAATGACTTAGGTGAATGACAACGCCCTCGACATTAGAGGTGCCTACGATCTTCTTGGTGACGGAGGCTTCGAAGCGGCAGTGGTAACATGTAGGCCTGTTAGTAGTAACATACCATCTATCATGGTAACTAGTGCATGTCATGAGAATGTAAATATTTACTCAAACGACATCATCGTCTCCCATAAAGAGAGACATATTTGATAGCCCAAGAATAACTAACCAAGAGGGGGGTGAATTGGTTTTCTCAAACTTTTTCGAAAAATATTCTCAAAAATGATATTTAAGAAATAAAAGATGATTCACAAAGATATAAGCACAATATAAGTAAATAAAAGAGAAGAGAGAGTGCAAACGATTTTTATGGAGGTTCGATCCAACCAATGATCTACGTCCCCCGTTACCAAGCTCTCCAACACGAGAACGGCCTTTCCACTATTTTGATTGACTTATGGTGCAATCCAAACCCTTACAATGTATCCGGTGACTTACAAACAAGGAGCACCGATCCTTATACAATATTGAGCTTTTCAAGGGACCTCAATATGACCCAAATATACAAAGAGATTGATTTGATTATTTCTCTCTAGATGAATGATAGATACAAGTTTAGTTCTAAGAGAGACTAACACTTTAATGAATAGCAATGAATGAGGAAAGCTCAAGTGTTAGAAGAAAACTTTGTTGATAAAGATGAATCAAATGTTTGATTTAATCAAACAAAGTTTTTCAATAAGAGTTATTGAAGATATAAAAGCAATGAAGATTTGAATGAAGTATTTCAATATGATTCTCTCTATAAATGCTCTTCAAAGTGTTGTTAAATGATAATAAATGAAGTGGTATTTATAGAGATGAATTTTCGTCACTTTCTGACCAAACGGATGACCAAACGGTCGACCGGTCAGATTGGTCAGAACTAGCCGTTGAACTGTAAAAAGTCAGAACGGACACTTTTTGGACAGTGGAAGTCAAACGGTCGACCGGTTCATTTCAAACGGATGACCGGTTCATTTCAAACGGATGATCCAAACGGATGACCGTTTCCACAGTTTTGAAAAATGATTTTTGGCTTTGATACAAATATTTTATGCAAGTAATAATGACATGTGTTTTGTGCATAAAAATATTTTGAGCTTTCATTCATTTAATTGCTAAGGATTAAAGAGTTAATACCTTTACAATTTTATCTAAAAAATCTATTCTTCAATCTTGATCTTCGAATCTTGAATTTCGGCGGATCTTGAGATGCTTGAACTCTTTAATTGATTTTGACTTTGAACTTGTCATTGCATAAGAGTTCGATTTGTAGCGCTTTGAATTTTGCTTGAAAATAAAATGTTAGAAAACATAACCAATTTGTTTGTAATAATCAAAACATTAAGGTTTAAAGTTAACCATAGGTCAACAATATTGTCTGTATCTGATATCGAGCAATACATTTTGGACAATTTTTCCTCATATCATCATGTTGTCCACAATTCCAACAAGATACTTTTCTTTTCATATAGTTATTTTTCTTCTATTTTTAAGCAATAAGTAACGAGTTTTCAAATGATAGAAATTAATTTACTTGTAACTTCTTCAAAACTTACATTTTCTCTCGTACATCAAAATTAGTTTGATGTGTTTATAAGATGATGGAAAAGACCAGATGAGTCTTAACGTTTTATCCTCATCATCAAGTTTAACTCCAATAGCCTCCTGTTCAAAAACGATCCCATTGAGAACACTTAGGTGGTCTGAAATTTTTGTACCTACATTCATTCACAAAAAATGAAACTTTTTTTCAAGTACAACCGATTTGAAAGACTCTTTGTTTGATACAACTGTTCAAGTTTTTTCTAAAATTCTTTTGTAGCAAATATTCTATGAATATTTGCAAGAATATTTTTGACTAAACATAGACGTATCGTATTTGCAACTTTCAAATCCAAATATTTTCAAAAATCATCGCTCATACTGATTTTTTTAGTATCTTTGCCAGAAATAGGGGTTGGCTTCCTTTTCAAAGCCTTGTGTAGTCCAAATTGAAAAAATCATCATTGACTTGTATTTGCCACAAGACAAAATTGATTCTTCCGTCAAATATCTCCACGCCATATTTGATAGACATATCTTCTCTATGCGCCAACACTCTGAACGACCCGACTCTTTGATAATATTGTTGGAAATTGAGACCGATTCCTTTATTACCCACAAGATCCTTGTTCAAAAAAATATAACGAAACATAAAAAATATAAAAGACAGAGAAAGATTTATGGACTGTCAAAACTTTCACTATATAAAAAATTATTACAATCATATACATTTCATCCACCCAAAACCAAGTATCTCAAGAAAAATAATATTATAAACTTTACCACACCTACCAATTTCTATTCTTTGTACAACCCACAAAGAGAATACGAAAAACAACTAAGATGCTAGGCTTACAACTTTTTCTCTCAAATACCCTCAACTACAAAAGAGAATAGACTAAGTCAATTTATAGTTAACATATGCCCTAAAGTTCTTCTAAGTTTAGACTGTCAAAGAGTTCAAGATTTAGAAACTTGTTCAATTTTAGTCGACATACATGTCTTCCAAGTTTCAACTACTAAGATATCAAAGATTTGAAAACTTGTTCAATTTAGTCGATATTGATGTCTTCTAAGTTTTGACTACCAAGTTTTAAGAAAAATCATCCTAACACAGAGGTGGAGAAGGAGGTTTGAGAGAGGCGGCGGCGGAAATGATGGGATTGAATGATGGAGGGAGGAGAGAGTGGTGGGGTGTTATGTTGAAGAGAATATTGGATTGGAATGGATAATGTGGAAGTGGGTGAGTTCGAGGGGTTTTGGGGAGTTCCTCTTCAGCGCCTTTGATCCTTTTTATGAAATGAAAGACAGTCTATTGAATATGTAAAGATAGACTAATTATCAATTTTATATTTTCAGTAATTATCAATTAATTTTATAGACTGTATAGTATTTTTCAATTACACAAATATAAATAGGTAGAATCATGTCATTTAAATACTACATCATCTCCATTTTTTATTTTTTTGGGAAAAATACTGCATACCAATTCAACCATTATTTTGGGAAGATTTGATCCGACGAAATCCGCACAATCCAAATATGTTATTTTATCAATAATTTCAATCAAAATTACTGCAAATCAAGAATTTTGAACAAACAAAAATCGTCGGGTGCATAATTTTGCCATTGTTCTTTTCAAATATTCATGTTAAGAATTCAATCTATGTTCTAAAAAATCTATTGGTCGTACCATCATTTCAAGATATTGGAGTAGAGATTTTTGTCTATTTTGAAGCGATTTTGGAGGGATTCTAATTTGGGGATTCTTTTGGGTATTGTAGTATTTTTCAATTTAAATTTAATGAAAAATAATTTTTCAAATTCCTGGTTTTAAAATATATTTACACCATATTAATTCTACCACCACCACCCCCTGCCTATTGCCATCATCTACCGCAGCTTCATCCATTTTTTTTTCTCTTTGAACTTTTTTTAGTTCTTTTTATTTATTTAAAAATAAATATATAATTATCTTTTTTACCAAAAAAAAAAAAAAAAAAAAACTGACTTTTTAACAGCGACATTTTTCATTTTTATACATAGCTAAATTAAAAAGGATAATAATAAATTTGTTATTATGATAATTATTATTTAATTAATTTTTATTTAGATAAATAATTTTATGAAAAATCAAACGAGTCCACGTCTATGTATATTGGCCTAGTAATCAATAGCAAAATTATAAACCCACCCTAAAAAAAAAAGAAAATAAAATAAAATGCACCAAAGGGAGGACAATGTATATTTTCATTTTGTCACGGGAACATAGAAATAGACGATTAATAGAGCCAAAATCTAAACATAGAAATAATATATACACATTGAAGATATACATAGATAAATGAATAATTATCTTTCTTAAAACTTTTTAGCTTTTAATAATGATGACGTTCAACATAATGCATTTTGAATTGATTTTTTATGAGTTAAATACTCTCAATGTCATTATACTTTGTCAAATGTTTCTAAAATGTCATTGCATTCAGAGGCGGAACAAGAATATGATAAAGGGGTGAAATGGATGAGGGGGAACCCCGTAAGCGCCCCCAATTTTTTTTTTTTTTTAAATCACAATTACTTAGCCTATTTTTATAAGAATCTAATTTTTTTTATAAATCATAATCTTTAAAAAGCTTACAAAAAGTCATTACACAAAAATAATCAAGAGATAAAACTAGCTAAAGAAAATTGTGTCATACAATCTTTTACAACAGCGAATTCTTCTATAGTAAAATTTATATCTATTTTATTAACAATGTCTCTCTCAACAAAAATTGTTATGTAAAAGAACATATAAATTTCTAAGCATCTTTTTTTTATTTCTTTTTTCTACTTATTGAAATTTGAAATAATTTCTCAAAATCAAGTAATTATCATTATTAATTACTCAACAACAAATCAAAATTTATATAAAATTATAGTTTATAGATTATGAAATAATCAGAAAAAAATGGACAAAAGAAAAATACATCCAATTGGGTGAAGGATTAGGATTTAGGATTTAGGATTGAGATTGAATTCAAAAGTTTTGAGGGACAAAGATGAACGACCAAGGCTTGGGCGATGGTTTGAATGGGATCAATTCAGCCGACAATCTATGAGAATCAGGTAATAATGATAGAAAATGAGATTAAATTTGAAGTGGATTTGGGCTGGTTATGTTTTGGTATGGGGGGCATGGGCTATTTTATTACTTGCTACAATTTTATTTTTGGGTTGGGCTTAAAAAAGTTTCTTCAAGAAATTTTTTTTAATCCGGGTGGGCTTCACCGTGCCCTTGTCTAGATCCACTCTTGATTGCACTTTAAAACGTTTCTAAAATGTTATTAAACTTTTAAAAGTGATTTATATAGTAAATATTACACCCACTATTTATCAATATTAAAATAATTCTAAATTTAACAACTTAACTTATTTATTCCAAAAATACTACATAATTAATATTATGTTAAATAATAAATTAATGAATTAAAATCAAATTACTATTTCCACGTAAATTCACTCAAATTTGCTTTTGAGTCCTTGATTATTTGTACAATAAGTCTTTTATCTTTATAAAATTTTCACTTTAGTCCCTATACTTCCTCTTTTATTTCAATTTCGTCCTTTTTATTTGCAACACAAGTCCTTCAACTTTTAAATTTGTACAAGTTGGTCTCCATATTTATACTTTTATATCAATTTAGTCTTTTATATCACTATTTGATACAGATGTTACAAATGATATTTTGTATCACTGAATATGTTACATATTATATTTGTTATTTTACATATCACATGTTACATGAATTGGTATTTTGCATCACTGATATTACGTATGTTACAAATGATGAAATCAATAGTTTTATTTGTTAAATTTAACATTGTGTTACATATCTATATCATACTATAACGAACTTATTGAAGTTTAGAGTTGATTTTACAATTGTAACAGTTTTAACAATTTCTGTTTAGTATCGCAATCTGTTACAAATGTTACAATTATATTGTGTATCACTGTTTGATACAAATGTTACAAATAATATTTTGTATCACTGAATATGTTACATATTATATTATGTTATTTTACACAATATATGTTACATGAATTAATATTTTGTATCACTGATATTTTATATTTCAATTTGTAACACAGATTGTTACAAAATATCATTTGTAACATTTGTATTAAACATTGATACACAATATCATTTGTAATATATGTATCAAATAGTGATACTATAAAGGACTAAATTGATATAAAGTATAAATATGGGGATCAAGTTGCAAAAAATTAAAAGTTGAAGGACTTAGGTTGCAAATAAAAGAGGACGAAATTGAAATGAAAGAGGAAGTATATGGACTAAAGTGAAAATTTTATAAAGATGAAAGACTTATTGTGCAGATAATCAAGGACTCAAATGTAAATTTAAGTGAATTCACGTGAAAATATATATTTTGTGGTATATATTTGATTTTAATTTATTATTTTATTAATTAATATAATTTTAAGAATGTAGTATTTTTAGAATAAATTTGTTAAGTTGATAAAATTAGAATTATTTTTAAAAAGTGGTTTATTAATGAAAAAATCCCATTTATATATGACAATGGTATATGTAATTCACTTTTGAAAGTTCAATGACATTCCATGAACATTTATCAAAGTAAAGTGGCATTAGAGGTATTTAACTCGATATTTTATCATCATTGAAGACCAAATTTAAATAAATATACGAGGGGGTAAATTTAATAAGGATAAATTCAAGGCCGGTCACTGTTGTTGTACTTATCGGCTCTAAAGTCATATGGCCAAAACTTAATTCAATTAAAGTCATTATAGCGCTAAAAGACCAACATACCCCTAATTTTTAAAAAAAATGCTTATTCAATGATACTGTTTTATTATGATAATGTTTAATTTAAATAATATGCATTTGATATATTTATATCATGATTTTATCTTTGATACTATGTTATTATGATAATGTTTTCAATCTATGATACTGTTTCATTTAAATAATGTGTATTTGGTATATTTATATCATGCTTTTATCTTTGATAGTGTTTTATTATGATAATGTTTCAACCTATGATACTGTTATTAAATACAAACTGATGATAAATATTTTTCTCCTCCTCCAAGCAATAGGGATGGCAAAAAAATCCACCGACCCAGACCCGTCCTGCCACGCAGCCCCGCGACTCGCCCCCTTAAATCTTTTTTTTGAAAAACCATAAAATTGAGTAGAAATTATAATTTTTACTAAAAATTGACTAAATAAGAATCGAACCCGGGTTGAAACTTATAAACTACTAATCTTAACCACTACACCACAACTCAAATCTTATAATTTTTTTGTTTTGTTTGGTACAAATATTTAAAAAACTTGTATTTCTTTTTTTTTTTTTTAATTATTTTTTTAGTTGAACAAAAAAAAACAAAAAAAAAATTAACCGGGGCAACATTGCCATCTCTACCGAGTACGACGACGACAGTGGTGGAGACTTGCAAAAGGTGGCCGAGCTTCTTTTCCTCATGTCCACTCCGGTGTGATAATCAGTATATGATTAAAACAGATGTATAGAATAGAAATGCAAAGTGTATGAGAGTTGTCTTTTTTATATGGGGAGTTGGCCTATATTTATAGGAATGGCATGCAGTTATGGCCTTTAATGGCCCTTAATAGAGTGTCCATTCATCTTCCTCATTACTATGAGTTAATGAGAGATGTTTTATCTTCGCAATTATCGAGAGATGTTTCATCTTCCCAATTGCTGGTATTTCATCTTCTCAATGACCGGTGGTAACTGTCATTCTATGGGTTGCCTGTCTGGTTAACTGAACGACAGTTGGGTTATTACAGTCTATCTGTCAGAGGCGTGCTTATAAGACCAACGTGACGGGCAAACTAGTGAGGCGGGCGTGCCAGGACATGCCACCATTTGCAGATAACATATAACAAATGTCATTATTTCTATCATCATAAGTTCATCTACTTCTCATGGACTATTTTTCATAGACGGTTGTCAATGGGAAGTAGAAATAATCCACCGCACCTGCTCTTCTATAACTTTTTCAGACAAAGACTAATCGCCTTGATTTTTTTTAAACAGAGGTTCATCGCCTTGTTTTTCGAATAGAGACTCATCGCCTTGATTTTTAAACATAGACTCATCGCCTTGATTTTTGGACAGAAGCTCATCGACTTAATTTTTAAACATAGGCTCATTGCCTTATTTTTCGGATTGTTTTTCGAACAAATGCTCATCGCCTTGATTTTTAAACAGGGGCTCATCGCTTAGCCTTGTTTTTCAAATAAGACTCATCGCATTGCCTCGTTTTCAGACAGGACTCATCACCTTGATTTTTTTTGAAGCCTTGGGCGAGCTCGCCTCGGCTCAAAAAAAATTTTTTTAGCCAAGGCTTGTTACCTCGTTTGACTGTAGCAGTAGTTGAGGATATTTTTGTCGCATGTTGGGTACAGTTGGTGCATTAGGACTTTCCAGCTAGCCTAATCATACCTTGGTACCCTTATTATTTATCTGCCTTATATGATTCATTTTCTGCTTGCCTTTTATCATCTCAATGTTCGGGCTCTTCCCGAGTTCTTCTTTTGCTAGACTCGGGTTTCTTTAGATCTTTCATACTTTTGGTAATGAGATATGCTTCCTCAATGTCTACATACTTATCTCACATCTTTAGTAACTTATGCATCGTATCCGACGAGTTTTTGGAGAGTAACATCTTGAAAGGATGACTTCGAGTTCCACTCATCATGGCAGTGACTACAACAACTATCTGCAGATCTTTGATTCCCAGCGTGGCTCTATTGAACTGGGCAATAAAATCTTTCAGCAGCTCGTCTTTGTCCTGGGTTAATTGCATCAGGCCGATGGCAGTTTTTTTAGTACGTTTGCTGCTGGCAAAGTATGCAATATAACTCTTGAAAAAATTGTCAAATGAACGGATCGATTTTGGGAGAAGGGTGGCTACCCAGTCCCTGGCTTCCCGCCTAAGTGTTAGCGGAAAAGCCCTGTACATAATCGTATCAGGGGTGGCTCACAACCTCATCAAATTGACAAAAGTCCTAAGGTGATTGACACATTCAGAAGATCATTCGTACTTCTCCATCTTTGGCTGTTTGAAATCTCGTGGCAAGGGGACCGCCATCACTTCTAGAAAAAAAAGATCTTCTTCCAACACCCTAAATTGTTGCCTACTACTTTTCTTAGACATAGCCTCAGCTATTTTGTAATCCATCATATCTTCTAGTCGTTGGTCCAGGATTAACATTGGTGTCTCAACCAGCATAGGCGTGGGCACCTATTACTATTGCCCCCAATGTGGATTTGGGCTAGATGTCAATGAATGGAAGTAGAGTACGAAAGGTGAAGCCAAAGAAACTGGAGCCTGCGGTGGAGTTTCCGTTGGCGGTGTTTCCATTGCTGGAAAGTTAGAAGTCTGAGAGTGGAGGGCTAGGACCATGGGACGGAGCCTCTAGTGGTAATGATCCTACCAGTGGAGGGTTAAAACTCTGTGGTGGCTGAGAAACCATTGCGTTTAGATCTTGGAGTAGAGTCGTTAAGGTCGCCACCTGAGCTTGCAGTGCCGCAAGTTGAGTGAAAGAGGCAAATTCTTATTCTGAGTGATTAGTGGCGACGTTAGACTCGATGTCTACATCCCCAATGGGCGCTGATAGAGCGGTTACATTCCTAACTCTTCTAGTTCGAGACATGACTTCTTGTACAGTTTCTCACATACGACACCAAATGATGATAAATATTTTTCTCCTCCTTCGAACACGACGACGATAGTGGTGGAGACCTGCAAAAGGTGGCAAGGCTTCTTTCCTAGTTTCTACTCTAGCGTGATAATCAATATATGATTAAAATATATGTGTAGAATAGAAATGCAGAGTGTATGAGTTTTTGTCTTTTTTACTTAGGGGTTGTCCTTTATTTATAGGAATGGCCTGCAATTATGGCCTTTAATGGTCCTTAATAGGGTGTCCCTTCATCTCTCATTAATAGGAGTTAATGAGGAATGTTTCATCTTCGCAATTGTTGAGAGATGTTTCATCTTCCCAATTGTTGGTATTTCATCTTTCCAATGACCAATGGTAACTGTCATTCTATAGGTCGCCTGTCTGGTTAACTGAACAACAGTTGGGTTATTGTAGTCTATTTATTAGAGGCGTGCTTATGAGACCAATGAGGCGGACGTGCTAAGACATGCCACCATTTGCAGATAACATATAGCAGCTGTTATTATTTCTATCATCACAAACAATATCAATGATCTTGTACTACTAATTGAACATTTTAAGAACAGTATCATTACTTCAACCATTAAAATATCTTGTACTTAATTTTATATATGATATTGTATCATTACTTCAACCATTAAAAATATCTTGTACTTAGTTTTTATATATGATACTGTTTTATCGATGTTTATATCCTGGATACTATTTTATTATAATAATGTTCAACATATGATATCAATGGTCTTGTACCTCTAATCGAGCATTTAAGAACAATATCATTACTTCAACCAGTAAAATATCTTTACATTTAGTTTTATCTATGATACTTATACCATACTTTTATTTTTTATAGTATTTTATAATGATAATGTTTCAATCTATAATACTGTTATTTAATCTATGATAATATTATTTTATTATGTTGTAGTTTCTGATACTATTTTATTTAGATACTTTCATGTATGATACTGATATATTAAGATACATTTATTTATGATTCTGTTGTAGTATGTATGATACTGTTTAGACAAGAAAAATTAAAGATTGCCATTTTAAGTTAAAGAGACGACTTCAAATGGCTAAAATCCATCATACGCAGTAACAAAACTACTTGTCTTGACCGGCTCGTCGAGAAAATTCTAAAAATATATTATAATAAAAATTCTGAGCACGTATGCGAATTATTTGCCATTTTTGTTATGATACTATTTGCTGTGATACTAGTTTCTATAATACAATATCAAACAACACACATGACTGATTAACAACACAGAGAATAATCTAATGGCCAACTTTCGTCATAACAATGCCCACATCAAACCTTTTCATTCTTATATAAATTCAGGCTGCTAGTTACAGCAACAAATCATGACAACTCTACAGAAATTCATCAAACAAATCCTCCCTAAATGTTTTCTATAATACAGTATCAAAACATGAGATTGTTATTCAAACATATCCAAAAAAACTGCGAGTATTTAATTATTAGTGGTGATGCAGAAGATTGAAGAGTATGATGTAGAAGGTGCTGAAACAATATGTGAATTCTATGCCCGTTTTTGTTATTATACTGTTTTTTTATTTCTATGATACTGTTTTATTCTAATACAATATCAAACAACACACATGACTAACAATATAAATAATAATCTAATGGACAACTTTCTTCAGAGCATGCCCACATCCAATAGCAAGAAATCATGGCAATTAGATGGTGGAGCATTCAAGCTCCAATATACAGTAATTAGATTGTGGAGCATTCAAGCTCATATTTACATCAGATGGTAGAACATTCAAGCCCTCAGAAATTCAAACTCCTATTTACAGTAAGAAATCATGGCCACAACCAATATATTTACTAAACTTTCGTGTTTTTATGTTCATCCCATCACAAACAATACACTTATACACCACAACCACAAACTCCGCCACCGTCTCTGTCGCCCTATGGAGCCAAATCAGATTATTTAATAATAATGGATGTTTGTCTGAGACAAGCCAAGATACTCAAGTCTATGAAAATTTCCGTCAGCGCCAAAATCTCCACCCCATAAGAAATACCAGAATGTCCACCACAACCGTGCCGTAGAAGAAGCATTCACCAAATGAGGTTTGTGGAGGTGGAAGAAGGCGCCGATGGAGGTTTGTAGAGGTGGAAGTAGGCGCCGATGGAGGTTTGTGGATGTGGAAGAAGACGCCGAGATTTGTGGAGGCTAATTTTGGGATTAATTTGAAATATCGCTGAATAGTATGACTTAGTCACAATTTTGAAAAATATTTTGACATAATTTGAAACAAGTCACTTATAAGTGACTTATAAGCAATTTTCTCATTTAATAAATGGCTATTGAACTAATTTGAGGTTGCTACTTACTCACTCAATTTGAAAAAAATTTCAATCACTCACCCAACTTTCCAAATGGTTTACTATACATCACTCATTACATAGATAATTTTAACGATTTAATTATGCCACATCAATTTTTCGTTTGTCATGTAATAATTTCTGCATGCTCAACTTACGTTTTTTTAATGAGTGATATATGGTAAATTATTTGAAAAATTGAGTGAATGATTATAAATCTTTTTAAGTTGAATAAGTAAGTAGTAACTTTAAATTAGTTCAATGACCATTTATTATCAATGTTCAAAAAATCAAACTGACCATTGACCTGGAAAAGGCAACGGGTCAAGTGTCAAAAGGTCGAACCGGTTTCAATTAAAAAATTAAAAATTAATCTAAAAATCTCATAAAATTTATAAAAATAAGTTATTTTTAAATAAAACCAACATTTATAGAAAAAATTACTCACAAAACTTGGTTTTAAATAGACTTTTCATAAGTTTCAATTAAAACTTTAAAAATTAATCCAAAAAAATCATGGTTTTTATTAAAACCGAACTGGTTCAACCGATTTTGCCGATTTAACCGTTAAAAACTCTGATTTTTGGTCCGATTTTTTGAAGTTCGGACCAGTTTTTTTGGCCGATTTTTGATTATTTCAGTTGAACCAACCGATCCAATCCAATTATCTAAACACTATTTATTATACTTACTCTATACGAGGAATTAATATAGTATTATAACTAAGTAAAGGACCTCGGTCCAACAAGTCTGCTACTAATTTTGTTAAATTGCTATGTTGATGCATGAAGTGAATAAATAATTTAATTAATATTTAAAAATATAAAATAGTTAATGGAGAAATTGGGAACCTTTTTCTCCGGGTAACATGATTGACAAGATGCGATCCGTTGATTTTGGGTTCGACAAATCCTAAGTAGGCCCACAATATTTTGCTTCAACTAAATAAAGATATTCTTGATTGATGTAGTCAACATTGGCGGACAAAAAGTCATCAAGTGACATTCTTAATTACTGGGCCATGTTTTATATTTGTATAAAAACAAACAAAAAAATAAAGAAAATAATGGGAACAAATTGATGTCTGCATTTGCTTTTTGTTAAGGCAATGTTTTTTTTAGCGCAACTCAAGGAAATAGATTGCTTAATGCACTCAAATTATTTTAAAGTTTTCAAACATTTATTCTTTCCTCTTCAATAATTAGATATGAATTCTAAATTTATTTGTTTTTAATTAAATCTTCAATATCTCTCTTTCACATAAATGTCTAAAGCAAGACGATTTGACTTTTAAAGAGTCAAATATCGTTTTATTTTTGGCCAAAAATATTGAAATTTGAGAAATCATATATTATTGAATAAGTAAAAACAACCAAATAAAATGACAACTGTTAAAATTTTAAATAATAATTAAAAACCCTAAATATTAATTAAAGACAAAAATATCCTTACCTAATTAGAGAACCTTAGAACCAAAATAAAACAATAAATTAAGAAAAATAAAAGATTGGATTTGGCTAGGGGAATATTTCAGCTCTATCCTAAACCACACCAGCCTAGTCCCTCAATGTATTGAGCCACCCGGCTTCAAAGATCGTATTGGGTTTTCAATGCTATTTTAAAAGTTCAAATTTGTTAAGAAAAATAGTTAAAAAGGTTATGTGTTAATGATTATTTTTATATTATAAGAATGCGAGATTTTTCTCTAGACATGCTTCCACAACATTATAACTTATTTGAAAACACGAATTGAATTGCCCATTGTGGTTTTTGAACTTTGATCGTATTGAGTAACCGTTTGACAAAGATTATAAACTAAAAGTGGTTTATTTCAATCGTATTTTTTGACTTTTCAAATTAATTTTAACATAAAATGCATATATTATCCTTAAACAACAAAATGTCATTTTAAAGTAGAAAGAACAAATTTACATGTTAAAGTGAATTGAAAAGTCAATAATTTCGACTCAAATAAACCAATATTGATTTATAAACTAGTTTATAATCTTAGTCAAATGGGCTCTGAGTTTTTTTTAGCAGATTTTTATTAAAGTTGATGAAATGTGTAATTGAAAAGTTAATAAAAATTGTCTATCCCATAAATGCATGGAAGGATTTAGAGGGGAGGGATCCAGGGATAAAATCATTTTTTATAGTGTAATTTTTTTTTTAGTAACCGTCCGGCCTAGAAATGCAAATTTTTTTTCAATAATAGTCCATCTCCAAAAATTTCTAATTCCGCCTTTAATAAAACTTAATTATTGACTTTGACTATAACTTTTTAACAAATTTTTAAGTAAAATTAGACAAGGCTTAAGAATAGTAAAACGTCAAATTTGACTCAATCAAAGTTTACACTCTTATGATATTCATTTTTCTACTAGTAAATTTTTCATAATTGTGGAGAGAGAGAGAGAGAGAGAGAGAGAGAGAGAGAGAGAGAGAGAGAGAGAGAGAGAGAGAGTAAAGAAGTCGTGTAATTTAATCAAAGAAGAAAGAAGTAATAGCCTTAATAGGTAAAGGAACACTTTTAGGGGTTGGAAAAATGTAGGGAGAGAGTTTTAAGTCCTTGGTTGACACATTAATGATTAATAAATAAGAAAAGAAATAATGGGCGCCAAAATAGGGTGGTTGGATTCAACTGTCGTTATACTCCCAACCGTTTATCCGTGACCATTGTCCCCTCTATCCCCGGACAAATTGAGGCCCAAGAACATGCTAAAAATTTAATCAAAATTCAGAACCCATTCGAGTTTCAGCCCCCACCACAAACCATTTTCCACATGCACTCACTAATCACTAATACTCATCACTTGAAAAGCACAAGCAAGAACTCCCCATTATATCCTTTTTGGCTTTTTCAATTTCTCTCTCTCTCTTTGTTTCTCTTTCTTTACCTTCTTTTTACTCTGTCTTTCCTCATCTCTTGCCATAATTCACGGCCATACAGTCCCAGTCCCAGAACCCAACATTGCTTTTCTCTCTCTCTCTCTGAGGTACGAATAATATCTGGATTTTGGTTTTGAAAGTTTTGATGTTTCATTTACAATCTTGTTTCGTGTTCATCTTTGTATGTGTGATAAGATTGTGTTTCTTGATTTTTATTCTTAAACCCTGTTCTTGATTTCTATCAATTTGGGGGCAATACTTAGTTCTTGAAGTTCGCTTTGCTGTGCTGGGTAAAATAAAAATAATAATTTCTGGGAATCAAATTGCAATAATCAAGAAATCAAGCAACAAGATATTTTTCCATTCTTGTTTTATTTTTATTTTTTTAATTTCTGCCATTATTGGGTAATTGATGTCGTCAAATAAGGAATAGATATAAATACAAGGACTCCCATTTCAGGAACGGCTAACTGATAGTTTTGTTACTGTATTTATGAGGGGTTAACTGGGGTTCGGTTTGGTTGATGAGAAAATGTTAGAGATGTAAATGGTGTATCTGTATTTGTCCTTCATTAAAGTTGAAATTAAAGATTTTGTGCAATTATTGGATGCACTGTCATTTTACATGTTTACATAGATAAATGGTTACATAGACTTAATTAACCTTTATTATTGTCCTTTTGTTTTGGTTGTAAGAAAATTCTTTTCCTGAACAAACAAGGGGCTGGTTATGGGTATTTGATGTACATCAAGGGATTCTACTCTTTAATCTTTTCCCATGCTATCTGTTTTCGCATTATGATTAAGTGATAATCACTAAATATTTTGTAGTTTGTTGAGTTTTGAGGCATAGGGATGCAAACGGATTTGTGATAGCCGAGAGAAATTATGGCGAAAAAGCAACTAGACTTCAATGCACCACTTCTATCTGTAAGGAGATTTTCCTCACCTATACGCTCTTCAGAAGGAGTAAATAGGAACTCAACAGTAAAGTCACCCACTAATCGACAAAATTCTCTACCCGTGAACAACTCAGATTGTGAATATGGAGAGGTGACAAAACCAGCTGCAGTTCCATTTCACTGGGAAAAAATCCCTGGAAGACCTAAAGGAGAAGGGGAAGGTCCAATTCAGCCTCCAGAGGAACCTTCAAATACACCAAGGCTTCCTCCAGGAAGGGTATCAGGTGTCATCAGATACAATTCAGGTGAAAGTCCAAAGATCCTTTCTGGGAGAGTTTCTGGTTTCTCGAGATACAATTCAGGCGAAAGATCAAATGATCCGAATACTAACAGGCCCCAAACTGAAGCATTTCCGTTCAATGATCATGCTAGTCTGCTCGAAAAATTGAAGGAAAGTTTAAATTCTAGAGATGATTCCGATACAGAAAGTGGAGACGATGCATATTCTGATGCACTCGACAACTTGTCACTAACAGAATCTTGGTCCTTGGACTACAGTGTAAGTGGACTGAGTGGCTATCAGGGTTCGGGTGTAAAACCATCAGGAACGTTTTCTGTCGATATGCAAACTAGAGATTTTATGATGAGCAGATTCTTACCGGCAGCCAAGGCCGTTGTGTTGGAGACACCTCAATATGTTGTGAAGAAGCAACCACCAGTCATTGAACAACCAAAGCCGGTTAAAAAGGTTGTCTCTGGGAAACGAAAGCCTTTACTAGAGCAATATGGTTCTAACATCATGTCACATTACATTCAGTATACGGGGAATGTGGAAAGTGAAGATGATGATCGGGAATGTACTGTTCCTGTTAAAAAATCAGGAAAAATCTGGGGGATTCTCCCTCGGTTTTGTGTGAAGAATTCTTTGTGCCTTTTAAACCCATTGCCTGGAATGAAATCAAAAAACCATGCTCCAACGTCTCCAGCAGGTGATGTTAGGAGACTGACCAGAAATGCACACAGTGGACCTCTCGACAAGGTAACTGTTAAACTTTTATTTCCATTTCTTTAATTCTTATAGTAAGTATTGTCAATGATCACTGATATTTCTAATCCATGCAGAATGTGTATCATGCAATTTATAAGAAAAAGTTTCATTCCGGAGTACTGTCTCGGGACCTGCTAGAAATTGGAAACAAGCTAAGGAGTGATTCCAATAAGTTTTCTTACTCCAGTGACTCTTACAGACCTGGGGTGTCTTCCCTAAGGCAGTGCAGAAGCGGTCCCATATCTCCCTACCGAAATGAAGCACCAAAGTCTCCATTTCATGAAGGTGCAGGGTTTCTTGGTGTACCTAAAGAAATTGAGAATCATAACGTGAATAAGATTGCTTCATCAAGCAAAATGTGTGAGGACTTGCAAGATGTATCTAGGAATCACATACATAAACAGGGATCGGGTTCTCCAGGTATTGCCGTTGAGAAGACATTGTACGTGGATGCCCCGACTAATACAGATTGTTCAAAAGATGAGAAAATTGTTGATTTTTCTTGTAAGAATTTGAAGTCCATGGCTGAATGCAAACAAACTGAAAAAGCTCAAGCAGTTAAATCTTCTGATCAAGATACATCGTCCCTGAATGTTTCTGAGGAAGGGAAAAGCCGGATCCCTAAATTGTGCAAAAGTCATCCCATTTCTCCCTACCGAAATGAAGCATCGAAGCCTTACTTTCATAGACGTAATGCTAATAAGATTGCTTCATCTCGCAAGTTGTGCAAGGCCTTGCAAGACGTATCAAGGAATCACATCCATAGAAAAGTATTGTGTTCTCCAGGTGATGCTGTTGAAAAAACTTTGTATATAGATGCTGTGACTAATACAGATTGTTCAAAAGCAGATAAGATTTTTGATTTATCTGATAAGAATTTGAAGCCCTCGGATGACAGCAGACGAACTGAAGAGAAGGCGCCCGTTAAATGTTTAGATATAGACACATCTTCTCGGGATATTTCAGCGGAAGGGAAAATCCGGAGTCCTAAATTGTCTGGATCAACTGATATGGTTCTACAAAATCAAAGTTTTGATCAAGAATCCAGGTCTGTTGATTGTTCAAAAGTGCATTCTGATGCAAACTCTCGTGTGAATAATAAACAAAATGTTGAACCAGACGATCAGAGAGATGCTGATTCTGCGTCCCTGAAGTCACCTTTACCCCCACCTTTACCAAAGTCACCATCTGAATCTTGGCTTTGGCGAACCCTGCCTTCTATTTCTTTGCCAAATCCATTTTCGCATTCCAGCCATTTTCAACCTAGGAAACAGGCTCAAAAGGGTACTGCCAATGATAACACTTGGGAGACTATCGTGAAAACTTCAAATTCAAGGCACGATCATGTCCGCTGTTCAGAGGTAACATCGCCTTATGTTCTTAACTTTCCGCTATACAATTCAAATGGATGAGAAATGAAATGTTGCTTTTCTTTTTAACTTTTGTGTTTCCCTCTTAACGTCCACAGGAGCTTATTCCTCATGTTACTCATATGCACAATAAAACATAGAAGTGGGCAAGTCCCTGGCTCCCTGCCATGTTTCTGGAGAGTGGAGATATATTCTTTGGAATGTTTTGAGGCCTTCCAACATCGCTAATTTTACTATCCCATTAAAATTGATGTAAGTGTGATGTAGAATGATGAGTTTTGAGATATAGACACGCGGTGTTTTTCATTTTAAGTTTTTCTATCTTTTTGATGTGATCATTAGGCTGAATCCCGGGATTCTTATACCTATTAGATATTTGAACGGAATTTGTTCATGGTGTTTGTGCACATACAAACATTCAATAGATTTCAAAAAGTTTGTAAAATCGAAAAATGGATTCTTGCAGTAATATATATGAATGAAAGTATGGCTTGATTGAACATTTACATATTCTGGAATGGTAGTGAACACACATGTTACTGTCACTAATTTTATTAGTTAGTTGAATAATAATTTTACCTCAATTTTCATTCTTTTCCTGTAATTTTTCTGCTTTAGAAGTTAAAACATGGCATTTAACCTTAAAATGTATTCCATTGTCATCTTACCAGTAAACCATAAGTGGTCCAACTAAACTCAAAACACTTATAAGTATTGACCATTTTGAAATCAACAATTTGGCATTGTTGATGGGAAACGTAATAACTAATAATTGTTACTACAAACTTTTTCCAAAGAGCACCTACATTGACAACCTTGTACCATTGGAATATTTGCCAGTTAAAATAAATTTGTTATCTTTCCAAGTAACAGCTTTAATTTCATATACATTGATAATTAGGGATTAAAAATAACCTTATGGTATTATAGGTTATTATTTTATGTTAATTTGTTATGAAATTCTTTTATAATTGCATTACGTGATTCCATTATTATACGAACTGATAAATCGATGTCTTGCGACACCTATCATCAAGCTACTAAACAGCACCAGCTTAAAAGTTTAACATAAAGAGACATGAATAAAAGTACAGTAGTGAGTCCAAGATGATCTATCATAAACTAAAATGATTCATTGAATCACGTTCTTATACACAAGTTAAACTATTGTCCTCTCCAACCATCAAGGAAACCGAATTTCCTTCGTTTAAGAATAAATTTTGTAGAATGATGACAGAAGGACCGCTTGCTGTAACTCCAAAGAGAGCAGACAGACTAAACCGATTCCCACGGAGAACCAGAATCTCGAATAGAGAGGTTGTCAAAGGATGTTTTTTTGATTACCAATATGTTAAAATCAAGATAAAAAGAAAAGAAGAAAAAGAGCCCCCACCAAAAATTAATCAACAACATAATTTGGGGCGACAGCTAAAATCCTATCATTTCTGGTCGAGGATCTCACGTTTTCACCTTCCTCTGCTGCTTGTCTACCATCATCTACAACTATCAAATGGCCTTCCCTTCTTATCAAGCTCTGCATAATAGCCAAAAGTCACATTACTATAACGCTTTTGTGTTATATTTAAATGAAAAGATAAAAACTGTCACTACATTGCCCACTAAACTGCTCAAGTTAGGATTTTAACCTCAATAATTGCTTTCACTTTTGTGACTTCATCTGCTGCTTCTTCCATGGAGCTATAATTGTTTTTCTCATTCTGCTGACTTACATACCATTGTATCAAATCCCTCTGTCTCATTCCAGCCAAGCCAGTTCCTGCAAATATTTTATGCGGGTGCACACCCATTCATCATTCAAAGTAGTGCAATATTACCAGAAAGAGAGTAAAATTGGAGAATTCTATTTTCTTCGGGTTTGCGAAATATAATGCAATGTCCATTGTTTCATCTCGCTGAATGAATTACACTAATGGTTTACCTTCGTGAATTACAGTCTCTTCGTGTTGCCGGAGTCGCATGACAAGCGCTTGAGTAACTCTCTGAAAATATTCATCACTTATTACAAGTTTCTTTCCTTGCCTGCTTCCAGTTTCTCCTAAACTTTCTGTACCATGATGACATAATCAAGATAACAAAATATGCTTGCACTTTAGGAAAGCTCAATAAAGCATGTAAAATGTATTGCTGTAAATTTCCCTGACCTCCAGTTTCAGGAGCTTGCTGAGTTGCTGCACCAGTTGAATGATTTTTTCCTTGACCAGAAACACTGTTTCCATTCTCAGCCGTGCCATCATCATTACCCTGATACTCTTCTTGGAACTCTGATAGATCAATCTCACTTGACTCCACACTGGAAATTAAACTCGAACAATAAAAATCATCATTTTACTTGAATAGGTGATGACAATGATCTTGTATTGTTAAAAGGACACTACACACCTGATAATTGATGTCTTAAGCAATCTCACAGCAAGACGTACATGGCGTGGTTGCACCTACCGTATTAAACTAAACACATTAGACAAGACATAAACATGAATTTTCTAGATACCTTTATACTGTAGAGAAAATAATGCACCTCAGTATCTAAATGACATCGTGCAATTGCTTCAGAAAGCCTGATTAGTGCCTCTAATTGCCTTACTGTCATGCGATAAGCAACTCTACTACCAGGAGCTGTGTCACCTCTGCGAAGAGAAACATAAGATTCCACCAACAATTGCCTGGCTTCTGGGCTCAGCTGCATTTACCATATTCAGTCAAACAAGGGATGAACAACAAGTATTACAAGTACTAATACAGCATTTTGGAACAAGCATGGAAAGTTAAATACCTTTGGTTTCAGAGTCTTTGCATATGAGATGTAACGTTTCAGTTGCGCAGTTGTAAATGCAGGAGCAAGCGCATTTTCATGCTTTTGATGAACTCTAACAATATGGTGAGCAATGTGGTAATCCGTTTGATCGTCTGGGTCATCAATCATTACATATACAAGATCAAACCTTGAAAGTATGGCTGGAGGGAGAGCCACATTGTACTGTAGAAGCATAAAAGAAGAACTGTTATAGGCAGAGCATGCCTAATCAAAATAAAAAAGGGGCAGACTGTTGAGGAAAATTCACTACTTCTTCGTATTGGAACTTCACATCAAATAACATGGGTAAATATATCTCACCTTCAATGGTTTAGTCTTATCATAGCGGCCCCCACTGGGATTGGCAGCAGCTAAAATTGAAGTTCTAGCATTCAATGTTGCTTGTATTCCAGCTTTAGTTATGCTTATAGTCTGCTGCTCCATTGCTTCGTGGATGGCAACCTTAAAAGTTTGTGTAAAAGAATACAAGGTTGCTAACTACCACCATAAAAGTGCTATATAATTTTTTTTTTGGGTGCATGTGTGCAGGGGGTGGGTGGGTGGGTGGGTGTGTGGGAGGTTCTAGATGTACAATTACCTGATCTCTGATGTCCATCTTGTCAAATTCATCAATACAACAGACGCCATTGTCAGCAAGCATTAATGCACCAGCCTGAGAGCCACAATTAGATAGATATTAGGGCAATGGAGGTAAATGTTAATCGCGCAGAAGGGCACCACATCAAATTGTTGAATTAGAAATAGACTGAATATTTGTGATAACAAACATGTTAAAATTTGTATTAATAATATGTACGATATGATATTCTTGATGGAGCTTAAATTTTTTTTCAGAATATTCAAGAATTGTCAATGTGCAAAAATATTTACAAGAAATGATCATGTGTGCAATTCATAGATGATAATGATGCCTGTTGCATTCAATTTTCTGTATGACGTGAAATTGGAAATACAAAAAATTGTAATATATTTTCAACGGTTTGAAGTGGTGAAGTAGATTAATATTTAGCTCTTGCACCTTATTTGGTGAGGAATAAAGCACCAAAGCATTCAATAGGCCAATGACCTTTCCTGACATTTTCATCTCCCGCATCATAAGATTCAAAACAAGCAATCCCTAATCCAGGAAAAATCATAGTAGAATGATAATGGCAGAATGCATACCTCAATACAGAATTCACCGGTTTCCGGTTCTTTGGCCACTGTTGCAGTTAACCCAGCAGCGGATGAAGATTTTCCTGATGTGTAGACAGACCTTGGAACTAGACCTGATGTATACCTGAAAGATGGATGGAGCATTAGAATTTAGCATGCCAATAGAACATATTGTAAGGAGACTCAAATAAAAGAGTGCCCAATACTTGAGGAACTGAGACTTTGCACAGCTGGGATCGCCCACAATACAGACATTGATATCACCCCTCAAATTGATGCCTTCATGGGTAAATTTATGGACTCCACCTAAAAGCATAAGCAGAATTGCTCGTTTGATATCTTGGTGGCCAAAAATGGTTGGGGCAACGCTATCAACAAGTTTGTTGAAGAAGTCAGGAGTATTCTTCATTCGTCGGATATCATCCAACTCTTCTGCCTGCCCAAACAATCAAATGAAGCAAAATAGGGACACAAGTTATTCAGGAAGAGATATGTACTCAAACCATAAAATGGGAAGACATTAACAACTACAAAAATATTTCCTGTTCTTTTTCTGAATTTTGGCAATGTCTTACAGTTTTGAGCATTTACTAGAAAGCTTTATAACAACTTTTAGTAATCTTTGCACCTCCACATTATGATGAAATTGCAACCATAGTTGTATTGATCAGGCAACACACAAATTTCATGTATCCTATACCTCAAAGGCACTCTATAAGCTGTTTCATGATGAATGAATTATTTTGCCTATTTTCGAGGGAAGTGCCAAATGGACGTGAATAACTGATTCCAAAACACAAAATAGCATGTGGTTCTTGGAGAAAGAAAAAATGGCTCATTAAGAAACCAACCGTGAACTGCTGGATATCATCATCGTCAACGTCCCTCCTCTTTCTGATATCATTATATTTTCTACCATCAGCAATCTACGAGGAGAAAAGCAAAGCACTTTAATCAGTAAAGGCATAAACAGTTAAAAGTTGAAAATTGCTCGTAGTTACAACATAGGGATCACTGACCTGTATGGAATTGGCTATAAAGGCAAGGCGGTAGGAAAGGTCTCTCACACCCAATGCACGAAGACCTTTGACACCTTCTTGACCAGCAGAGGCATTCTTGCGCTGAGATGCTTCTCTACGACACTCGGCTCTCTCCCCTGGAGAAGCCAATGCTAAAATGTCGGGAATCACCACCACAGTACCAGTGAATACAACCCTGTAAGAGAACAATATAGAATAAAAACATTGCAGATTACAATAAACTTAAACAGACAGTCCACAATTATATGTTGTAAATGAGTGATGCCTACGTGTCTCCAGCCCTGGCTTGTTCAACGATATCATGTCGTAGAATGATATCAAGTGATCTGGGAAGGGAGCCTGGAGGTATCTCCTGGGATGTCTCCTGCATTCGAACCCTCTGCCAATCGGAAAATTTGCTATCTTGCCTTAACAATGCCCACTGTGTTCTGTTTTGGCATGCTGCATTCATGCAGATAACGGGCTGCAAGCGAAGATCAGATGCACCGAGGCATGAATTAAAACTGTCCACTTCAAATCTTAGGTACCTTTTGGATTTGGAATGCAGACAGGAAAAGGAAATGGAATGAAAGGAAGCAAACGTATATGATGTAAATTATCTCACTTGATCACGTTTGTGCAGCAATCCAATCGAAAGATGTGGTTTTTCTCAGTATCTTATTAAGCTTAAATCAAGTCAAGAACAGAGCCTTAGAGAAAAGGTCTTCCCTCTCACGTCAATTAATTTTACTCTGAATTATTTAAAAAACATCAGAACACTGTGTCATATAGCTTCAAAGTTACAAGTTACATTCTCATTATTTTGGTTTAACTCGTTTTCTCTTTCTATTGGCTTCGGTATAATGGGAATTGGCTTCATGTTTGGACGAACACTATTCCGGAGTATGCGTGCGTTTTATAGCAGGAAAAAAGGAGATGATATGAACCTCGGTGTACTTGAATTGCTGTTCGACATTCTTAATAACATTTCCGCATTCCAAACACTTGAAAGTGCCATGAAGAAGCTCCGGGCGAACTTCACTGGTCCGAGTGACCACTCCGCTCACAGAAACCAGCTTCCCAACCTCAGCCGTCGTCAATTCCCTCAATCTGCAAAAATCGCCCGGACAATAATAAATGGAGAGAAAAAATAGAAAGAAGAAATTGCGGGCCAACCAATAATGAATTATCAGTTACCGCTTAATCAAGGGAAGATTGTAGAAGGCGACATTGATGTCTTTGTTGGGATTATCATCAGCAATGAAGGTAGGCTTGAGCTCCAGGACAAATCTCTTGCAAGCATTCTTCATGTAAGGTTCGAATCGGAGGAATTCATCGGAGATGGCCTTCTGAAGAACGTCGTTGAAGCGCATGACATGGGAGAAATCTATGAACATTGTATTGGACTCGTTGGGCCTCATCGCTTCCACCTCCGCCTCATAGTAAGCCTCGTGCCGCCCAGATCCCTCCTCGGCCACTCTGTAAGTCTTCAAGAACTCCAGGAAGATATTCTCAACCCGCACCGCTTTCTCGTCTACAAAGTATCCGCCGCCGCCATAATTCTCCATTTCTCAGATGTTCGTTCCAGTTACAGCCACAGAATTATATCAGAAAGCAGAAAGAGAGGGGATTAGGGAATTGAAAAGAGAAATTGGATTGGTAGAGACGAAAGTATTCAGTGAAGGAGTCAAGGACGGGGGAAATTAGGGATTGCAGATCAGGCGGGAAATAACTGGGATTTCCCGCCAGTATTGAACCCTACTGTTTTTTCCGCCCCTCCATCTTTTAAGAAATATAGTATTTGGATCTATATTTAGTTTCTAATGCATTTAAGTCCCCATCTATTAGGAAACTAATGATATTTGGGTTCCTATTCTTCTTTTCTTTTCATTTGCTTTTTCTTTGGCTTATTTTCATAAATCCAAGCCATGGGGACACTGTGAAAACAAGACATATCATTTTAGAGAAGTGATATAATACCTATAGTGAGTATCAATAATGATGTCCATTATCCACGTGTCATTGTTATATTGGTCATTTTTTAAAATTTTATTGACTACTTTTTGAATTTTTTAAAAAGTGACAAATGTAGTGATACCACGTGAATTATGGGCACCACAATTAGTACTCATTATGGGTGCTATATCACTACTCTAGCCTTTTAATCCTGGCTTTCATGTTCACAAATCACATATGAACATTATGGTACGCAAAGGATGATTTGTGCAACAAAAGGTTTGTATAAAGATGCTAGTGCCAAGATTGAAAGGATAAGGAGCTGTTCTCTTTGCTGTTTACAATCTGTTTTCTGTTTTAGGTTTTTTAAAATAGTCAAAACGTGTTCTTTTTTTACAATTTTTTAAAATGCAAAAAAAAAAAAAAAAAAAAATTGCAAAGAAAACGGAAAACCGATATTTCGTCATTTTGGGCGTTTTGTGAAGAAAATACGGAGTTTGCCAAAACGCGCGTTTTGACCGTGGAGGTCAAGGTTTCAATTATTGGTCGCGGTATTTTTTTTTTTTTTTCCATTTTACGCGGGCGATAAAGTTAAGATTTAATAATTTTTCGCGTATTTTTATAAGATGTGGTTCTTAGTCCAAGTGGCCAGTCACACCATTTTCACAGCAAAGGTTAAGGGTTCAATTCCCCTTTCATTTCCAATCTTTTTAAATGTTTTTAATTAATAAATATTTTTAATTCTAAATAATTAATTGTTTTTAATAGTTTTTAAATATTTTTAAAAACATAATTAAATGTTTAATTGTTTTTAAATATTTTTAATTCTAAGTTTAAATTGTTTTTAAATGTTTTTAATTTCATAATTACATATTTTTAATTGTTTTTAATTCTATAATTAAATGTTTTTAATTGTTTTTAAATGTTTTTAATTCCATAATTAAATGTTTTTAATTTC
Source organism: Forsythia viridissima (assembly GCA_030279155.1). Taxonomy (NCBI): domain Eukaryota; kingdom Viridiplantae; phylum Streptophyta; class Magnoliopsida; order Lamiales; family Oleaceae; genus Forsythia; species Forsythia viridissima. The sequence goes on from CM059039.1 coordinate 28,031,692, forward strand.
AATTTTAAATTGTTTTTAGTTGTGTTTAAATATTTTTTATTCCATATTTAAATTATTTTTAATTGCTTTTAATTCTAAATTTAAATTTCTAAAAAATTTCAAGGAAACGTATTTTCGAATTTTTTGTTTTCATAAATAATTTTCGAAAATTCTAAAAAGAACGTATTTTCAAAAATCTCAAAACAAATACTAAAAACACAAAACACAAAATTAATTCAAAACACAAAATACAAACGTAAAGAGAACACCACGTAAGTCTTGTTTCCACATAGCACTCATAGATTGGGAACTATTTGTGCAAATAAACCTTTTTCTTATTTTACTTGTTTTTTTGGAGGGATAAGTGGTTGGAACTAGGGATATTTACACCAAATACTTACAAATATTAAAATAATTATAAATCTAATAACTTAACTTATTTATTCCAAAAATACTACATAATTAATATTATATTAAATAATAAAATAATGAATTAAAATTATATAATTATTTCCACGTGAATTCACTCAGATTTATTTTTGATTCCTTGATTATTTGCACAATAAGTCCTTCATCTTTATAAAATTTTCACTTTAGTCCCGATACTTCATCTTTCATTTCAATTTTGTCCTTTTTTATTTGCAATCCAAGTCCTTCAACTTTTAAATTTGTACAAGTTGATCTCCATATTTATACTTTTATATCAATTTAGTCCTTTGTATCACTATTTGATACAAATGTTACAAATGATATTTTGTATCATTGAATATGTTACATATTATATTATTTTATTTTACAGATCACATGTTACATGAATTGGTATTTTGTATCACTGATGTTACGTATGTTACAAATTATGAAATCAATAGTTTTATTTGTTAAATTTAACATTGTGTTTCATATCTATATCATACTATAACTAATTTATTGAAGTTTAAAGTTGATTTTGCAGTTGTAACATATGTAACAATTTCTGTTTAGTATCGTAATCTGTTACAAATGTTACAAATGTATCACTGTTTACAAATGCAGTTGTAACATATGTAACAATTTCTGTTTAGTATCGCAATCTGTTACAAATGTTACAAATCATATTGTGTATCACTGTTTGATACAAATGTTACAAATAATATTTTGTATAACTGAATATGTTACAGATTATATTATATTATTTTACACAATACATGTTACATGAATTAATATTTTGTATCACTGATATTTTATATTTCAATTTGTAACACATATTGTTACAAAATATCATTTGTAACATTTGTATCAAATATTGATACACAATATTATTTGTAACATATGTATCAAATAGTGATATTATAAAGGACTAAATTGATATAAAAGTATAAATATAGGGACCAACTTGTACAAATTTAAAAGTTGAAGGACTTGAGTTGTAAATAAAAAAGGATGAAATTGAAATAAAAGACGAAGTATATGGACTAAAGTGAAAATTTTATAAAGATGAAGGACTTATTGTGCAAATAATTAAGGACTCAAATGCAAATTTAAATAAATTCATGTGCAAATATATATTTTGTAGTATAGATTTAATTTTAATTTATTATTTTATTAATTAATATAATTTTAAGAATGTAGTATTTTTATAATAAATTTGTTAAGTTGATAAAATTGGAATTATTTTTAAAAAGTGGTTTATTTATGAAAACATCCCTTGGAACTACCTGCAGTTTTGGGCTAAATCTGTTTCCACTTTTTTACGACCCATCTGAGTGTGAAGATCTGACCCACAAGTGGATTGGGCCTTAAGCTAAGTTTTTCATTTTCATTTTTATTTTTTGAATTTGTGTTAAACATTATATGAATTCAGAGCTTTTTGAGTTTTGATGAAAATTTGATTAAATGTGTGGTTGAAAAGTTAATAAAAGTTGTGAATCTTATAAAATGTGTGGTTAAAATTAATTGTTCACTTTTGACTGCAACTTTTTATCATATTTTAATTTGAATCAAACAAGTACTTTTACTTGTTTATAAAGTAAAATAATTCAATCAGAATGTAAACAAAATATTAAAATTTACAAATACGGTATGCTAAAAAAATTCAAGCTTCCAACAAAGTCGATCTTCGATTATTCAAATAGATATTTTCAAATGTATTTTCCTTTAGGGTAATTATATTAATACAACATTAATTATTAACCACACAACATTTTAATTGTAACTATTGTTCATTTTTATATTTATGTCTCTAACTTTTTTTTTATTATATTCTTTGTTACCGCACGATTACGATATGGTCGCCACGTCAGCCAAAGCCCCATCTAAGCCCAGTAAGGGCCCAGTTCGCATTTTGTCAACAACTCTATTTGGGCCCTGCTGGGGGCCCGTAACGCGCTTGGGCCTTCGGCGCCTGGGAATCAGCAAGTTACATAAAGGGCTTCGGCGCCCTCATGCGAACCATAAGGCCTCGTCGGGCCTCGCGTCATTCACAACCAGCAAGCGACTCGATATACCAGGGCAGCCAGAGGAATAATTAAAGGAAGATCGCGTTGATTTGGCGCAAGGATCCTCATAAGGAAACCGGATCGCAATCTCCCAAAATCATGCAACGTGATAAACTCAAAGAAGGAAGATAATCTCGGATATCTTTATCACATAAGGAAGGAGGATCCGATTGAGTATCAAATTGATTTGTCTCCTAAATCAATTAGAGCTCTCGCGCTATAAAAACAGCACCTCCGGTTGTTCCAAGGTACGCACTTTTTACGCTTACGAATCCCATCCTAAACTCTGCTCAAATCTCTGCCTGCTTGTCTCTCCCACACCCCTCTTTTGTTCCCGCCCCCGTGTATCCTTCATATACCGACTGTTGACTTGATCGTCGGAGTACCAACGATCGTCGGACCCTTTTTCTCTGGAAATCTTGGTGCCTAACGGTCGTCCTAATGTGCAGGTAACATACGAGCTGGCAGAAGAGTGACTGGAGATCTGTTGGCACGTGGACTAGTGCAGGTTCAGACGTCAACAGATTGGCGCCGTCTGTGGGAGGCGAGAAGCCTTACACGACCGAGTGCTTTTGGTAAAGCGTGTCTTCTACCCGAAGAAGCATGACGTCCGAACAGTCCACAGAAGAAGAGGTGGAGTCCCACCATACCAACATGCGACAAGAGAGCGTTCAGGACTTACAGAACGTTACCCGTCGCAGAAAGAAAAGACATCAGAAGAAACGGACGATGGAGCAGGAGAACCAGGACCTCAAGATAGACAACGCCCGGATGAAAGCCACGCTTGAACTGTTGGAGAATCAATCCCTCCAACATGGACCCAAGCGCAGCCGTGCCCGGAGGAGTCCCTCACCCACTGGTTCGCTGGACAGCCATGGTTCCCGAGCGGAACCCCCTGTTTCTCACGATTGGAACCTTCAGAATCCGGCCCCGAAGCCTCCGCAGGACGGCCACAAAGGGAGACCCTTCCCTGTACGAAAGAGCCATCCTGTTCCTGCAGCTAGTGTGTTTAAGAGGCTGGGAGTAGGGTCTTCGATCGCGCCCCCCAGCCCTCGCACAGCAGGCGCAGCGAGCATAGCGAGGCCCGTACGGAGAAGAAGAAGGACCCGAAGAATCAAGAAAAGACCGAGGACGACAAGAAAAGACTGGAGTGTTATGAGGACGACGACGACGAGAATCTACCCTTCACCAGCTACATGAAGGCGATGGAAGTGCCAGTCAACTTCCGAATGCCCATCATGGATAAATATAACGGGAGAGGTGATCCCACGGACCACATAAACACCTACAAGACAAAACTCCAGGGCCAATCCCCCGCAGTAAAGTGTCGGAACTTCCATACCACGCTCACGGGTGATGCGAAGAGGTGGTACAACAAGCTAAGGCCCGGGAGCATCCGAAGTTGGCCACAACTCAAGAGGGAGTTCGTCAATGCCTTCATTGGTAACCGGACGATGATCGCCGACATCGCCCAACTTAATGATATCCGGCAAAAGGAGGGGGAAACCGTCAAAAGCTACTTTAAACGATTCAGCAACATCATCAACAAGATCGAAACGGTGACCGACGAGAAGGCCCTGGATGCGTTGATAACAGGGCTCCACATGCGAACTCCCTTCTGGAGAGACGTCCAAAATAGTCAGTCGAAAGTCTACAGCCAGCTAGTGGACATGATCCAACGTGAAATCCGATCAGAAGAAACGATCGAGAACAGAGAAAGGGCTGAAAGGGAGAGAGGAGATCGATACAGGAGGGAAGGGCGTCGCTCCCCAGAACCTCGGTTCTCCCGCTTTCAGAGAAGGCGTTCTCCAGAACCCGCCCACAGCCATTACCGGAGGTTCAATCAAACAGAGGTAGCCCCAGTTCCACGGGCACCAGTAGCGGCCCCCTTACCCACGGGGGCCCCACCCAAGTTCTGTCGTATACACAGGACCAGGGTGCATAACACGGAAGACTGCCCAGATGTAAGGGAGTTGATCAACCGCGGAAACCACGGGCCAGGCGAGAGGGATCAGGCGGCGCAAGGACGACGAGGACCGCCCACACAAGGGCGAAGGCCCCATCATCAGTACCACAATGAGGGACCTCGTCGCGAAGGAGGAAGGAACGAGGGGAATAGGGACCAACCGAGGGCCGAGAGGCCCCAAGGAGCCCCGCCTGTCCGAGAGATAAATACCATCTTTGGAGGACCGTACGTCGGAGGAAGCACGATGAACTCACGGCGTAACTATGCGAAGGCTGCCAGGGGGGAACCCCTGGAGAGTTGGCAGGTACACAGACATCGGCCTAGAATACCGCCAATCTCATTCACTGAGGATGACGAATTCGGGATTCATTACCCGCATTGCGATGCTCTAGTGGTACGCGCCGTTGTCGCTAGGAACGGCCTAGGCCGGATGCTGGTTGACGACGGAAGTGCCGTGAACATCCTATTCGGTAATACGTTCGACCAGATGGACGTGGATCACAAGCCGACGGCCATCGCCGAGCCGTTATTTGGTTTTACCGGGGACAGTCTCGTCCCACGGGGAAGGATTACCCTGGCGGTAGATTTCGGGGAACCACCTTGCCACCTCCGGAAATACATGGAATTCCTAATAGTGGACACCCGCTCGGCCTACCACGGGGTTCTTGGTAGGCCCGCGCTGAAGGACTTGCAGGCAGTCACGTCCATACACCACTTGGCGATGAAATTCCCGACTCCCGGGGGGGTAGCGAAGATCCGCGGTAATCAGACGGAGGCACGGGCATGCTACATGAACGCGTTACGAAAGGCTACAAAGCGCGAGGATATCACCCCAGCCACATCAACTTGAAACCCTGCCAACGGCATTTCTGTTTTGTCTTTTTCCTGCATTGTTTTGATCTCTCTAGAGACTTTTCCCTTTTGCCGGACGCCGGGAGACTAGGCGCCGCTCAATAAATATTCGTTTTGTATGCAACCAACCCGTTCCCTAAACAGAGAGCAACAACACAGCAGCGAGGGAGTGTGGTTCGCGGCCAACTCCGTTAACTCGCTGGGTAAATATTTTACGCGTAAGAAAGCAATTACGAAGTACACGGCAGCGAGGGAGTGCGGTTTGCGGCCAACTCCGTTAACTCGCTGGATAAATATTTTACGCGTAAGAAAGCAATTACGAAGTACACAGCAGCGAGGGATTGTGGTTCGCGGCCAACTCCGTTAACTCGCTGGGTAAATATTTTACGCGTAAGAAAGCAATTACGAAGTACACGGCAGTGAGGGAGTGCGGTTCGCGGCCAACTCCATTAACTCGCTGGGTAAATATTTTACGCGTAAGAAAGCAATTACGAAGTACACGGCAGCGAGGGAGTGCGGTTCGCAGCCAACTCCATTAACTCGCTGGGTAAATATTTTACGCGTACGAAAGCAATAACGAAGTACACGGCAGCAAGGGGGTGTGGTTCAGGGCCAACTCCATTAACTCGCTGGGTAAATATTTTACGCGTACGAAAGCAATAACGAAGTACACGGCAGCAAGAGAGTGTGGTTCGCGGCCAACTCCATTAACTCGCTGGGTAAACATTTTACGCGTAAGAAAGCAAGTACAAAAGAACATGGCAGCGAGGGAGAATGGTTTGCGGCCGACCCTATTAGACCGCTGAACGAACAGCCAGCGCAAAAGTACACAATTAGAATTTATCCGGTTTTACTTAAAATTCGAACATGGAGCACGAGTCATCCCACGCTACCAGAGACGCTGTTCGTGACCTTGAACTTGTGCCCATAATTCCGTAAGCAAAACTAAATGCCAATGAAAACATACAATTCAGGGCACGATAAGAGCACACGCAAGCAAGTAAAATAAAGGTACCTCGGCTCCCTTTCATTACATACGGTACACAATACAAAAGAAGATACAACTGCAGTATGTTTTAAAAATCCCCGCTGCCTCTCTGGGCCAGCACATGAATGGGATAACTAGATCTGCTAACCCTATCTCCTGATCCACGCTGGCCCCGCCCAGGTTGGAGAACCTGACTTCACCATAATTGGGAGTCTCCCAAGCCATATATGAGTTAATTTGATGGCTTATTAGACCACACTGCTCAAAAAACGCCGTTGATGCCTTTTTTGGCAGTGGGAGACCCCCCTAGACCGATCAACCGTTTAGAGAGGGGTCGGGCTAAGGCTGCTAAGCCTAAGTCCCCACTCCGTACGTTTGGTCCCCTGAACGTTAGTTGGCTGAATTTTTGGTCCTCTGAATGTTGATTCTCAGATTGATAGGCATCTTGATAGATGCCAGCCCTCCAGCTGCACCATCATCACACGTTTTCTATCCCTATCTCGGTCGCACGTTAATAGCAAGGTCAATACAACCGTATCACGATGGAAAAGACTGGTTGGGTTTACATCCTATTTATAGAGGGCAATGTTGGGAAAAGGTGTAACGCAATAAATACGGGTATAACCGGGAACCTGGAACGACGCACGGACGTTCTACATCCCCAAGGCATTGAAGACGCCAACTTTTAGGGTTCCACCGAGAGTCTGCGCCATTAATGCTAGAGAAGTAATTCCCAAATCTAAAAGCGTCTCCCTCCCCCACGCGCGCACAGAATCGAATCGTCGAATAAACAAATAGTCATATCCAATCATGTTTTTCAATTAATTCAGGCATCAAAATTTAAAGATTACAAAATATAAGTGCCCTGCCGCCTCTTCAAGGGCCGGCACATTGCGGGCCTTCCTCCGTTGGAGGAGATGTCTGATCGCCTACGGTATCAGGCTCGGCATCGGGAACCTGAGCCTCGGCAGGGCCCTGTCGAAGGAAGGAGAGATCCCATTCTAGGTGAACCTCCATGATGCTCTCCACCAATTGCTCCCCTCCAGCTGTCATCAAACGCTGGGCAAGGTCCTGATACTCAGGCGTCTCCATAAACGCATCCTGGTAAGCCTCAACCGCCTTGGCCCCGGCGATCGCGCATTCGGCCCGGACCCTATCTAGTTCCAGCCTCGTATCCGCCAACAACTTGCCCTCCTCCGCGACTAGGGTCTCCATCCTGTTAGTCGCATGGGCAAGAGCTTCCTCGGCGGCACGTGCCAGATCCTCTGCCAACTTTTGGGCCTCTTCAGCACGCTTATGCGCCTCCTCGGCACTCTTCTGAAGCTCCTCGGCTCTCTTCTGAGAGGCCTCGGCAGCTCGCTTTTGCTCCCGGGCGTCCTTCAGGCACTCTTTTGAGGCCTTCAATTCAATCTCATATTTCTCCTTGATGGCCGCCTCCCTACCTACAGAGGCGTCGAGCTTGAATCGAAGTCCCCCTCTTTCGGACTCCAACTGCGCCTTCTCGAACTGAACAGCTTTCAGTTTCTCGGCCAGCTTGGCAGACTTGGCCCCCTCCTCCTGACACTGGCCGTCATAACTTTCCACAATACTGAACAGCTCTTTGCTCAGCACCAGGCCCTGTATCAGGTTCATCTCCGCCATCTTCAGCCGCTCTCGTACGGTGGCCCCCTCGGCAGTCTTCTCCTATTTCTGAGTCCAGTACTTGTGCATGCTGGCCGCCATCATCGCGGGATGGGCCGGAAGCATTTCCAGGATGGCAGTCTCCAGTTCCCCCCGACGTTGGGTTGTTCGGACGGGGCTCCCTTGGTAGGGCGAGGGACTAGGTTTCTTTAAACTCTCGGTTCGCCCCGACTTGCGGGCATCCTCCATAAACCCCCTTTCGGACGCGGGAGCCTTCCTCTTTCGCGCAGGAGCATCGCCCACATCCTCGGCAATGCCCTTCCCTTTTTCTTTGGCTGGGATGCGGCCGGGAGACGGGTCAGTTGCCAAAGGAGAAGGGGGAGGAGGAACGACCTGTTGAGGGACGGGCTCTGGTGGCGCAGCGATCGGTATACCCTGCGATGGCTCGGGTGCCTCCCAGGCGGGCACTTGTGCGGAGGACCCCTCGCCGCTGACAGGGCGGGCAAGATGAAGTGTGGGCACGCTTCTGAACCTAAAAGCTGTTAAGAACATACGTTAGGAAACGGAGCGCCCGGATCATTCCACGCCAGAGTACCAGAACACCAAAGCAAGTGAGACTTACACATTAGTCCACAGCTGGCCAAAAGCTTATCGTCTTTCAAGAGATTCCCAAGGCTCCGGAACTCGCTACTGAGGGATCGAACCTTATCCCACTTCAACCTCAGCTCTCCTTGGCTTCTCTTCGGGATCGGTGGTTTCCCACAATCTGCAACAAGAAATAAATGCATCAAGTCAGGGATCATAATCAGAATTTCATATGACTGTGGGGAATTATACCAAGATCCCCGAAGTGTCGAGGAATGGCCACGTGCGGAAGAGGGTCCTCGGGCGTAAATTCCCAATCCCCGCCAACGAAGATGAACCTCTCTTTCCAGTTGTACACCTTGTTGAGATTGTCGGTGGCCGTCCCCCATTTCTGACCCGGCCGGGGAGATATATTGTACCAGCCGACGGACCGACAGGGTCGATATATGGACTCAAAATCCCTGGGAGACAAGTTTCCTCCAGCCTTGGAAACGCTTCACAAAATATAGGAGGCTACCATCTGCCCCCAGCCATTTGGTGTTATTTGACAGGGAGCCAGATTCCAGTCCCTCAACACTTGGCGGAAGAAAGGGTGCATGGGAAGGCGAAGGCCTTGCTGCATAGCAGGCTCGTAAACCGCCACATACCCTTCGGGCGGATGGTCGGCACGCTCTTTTGGGCTCGGGGCTCGGAGCGTCACGGACGAAGGAATATCGTAGGACAACCGTATGTCCTCCAGCTCAACCTCCGTGATCCTCGACTGAGCCATAGACGCTTCGGTTGCCGACCGTTTCAACTCCTCGTCCAGAGCCCTCGCAGCCGGAGCATCCCTCTTATCCAGCGATCCCCTCATTTCAGGCACCCCAGCACCCGACTTCTCCTTCACTACTGCCTCTTCCACCGGCACGGGGGGACTAAGCTCTCTCCCACTCATCGACGGAACCGACGGATTTGCAGCCAGGGGATCCGGATTCACCCCTCCTGCGGCTCCAGGAGAAGAAGACGACGTGGAGGCCAACGAAGAAACACTCCCAATGATACTAGGGTTGGTGGGAGCGTCGGACAGATTCTGTGAGTCATCGCCTTCAGAGGACATTTGGCCGTACCCAAGTAATGAAATCGTATTGTGGCAACGAAAATAAACAATGCAAACAAGTTTCTACCGCTGTCTGAACGCTTACCTCAACTTTACGGCTCAAATGGCACACCAGCGTCAAGCGTCCCGGCTATCGGCAGGAAAGATACAGTAAGCACGGCGGTAGGAGGAAGGTGTAACTCTGGGGTGGAGGCCTGGCTTTATATAGGCGCGTTCACTCATCCACCGTGCAGATCCCAAGCGTTCAATCAGGGCATACGGACGGCCGACGCGTGTCTTCAATGGTGCAGTAGGCGGGAAAACGAAACCTACGCATTTAATGATTCGGGGGCGCATGCGCTCCACGCGCGTCCCAATATGCCCCTTTCACGCGCCCGCATTTAATGCACGCACCCCCTCACTCATGATTACCTGACCAGAGAGTGACAGACTGGATAGCCAGAATCACGCCATCAGAAAGCACGTCAGCATTGGCCTGTCCCCTTTAAGCCCTCACCCGTCATAAATGTTCGGCCTCGGACTTGGGGGACTATATTGGGTAGGACGAATTACTCCATGCCGAACCACCTTAAGAAACACTTCCTGCGAGGCACATCAACATTCTGCTTATCCTCACAAGTCCCACGCTTAGCATAAATAATAGGCATGGACTTGGGGGACTATTGTTACCGCACGATTACGATATGGCCGCCACGTCAGCCAAAGCCCCATCTAAGCCCAGTAAGGGCCCAGTTCGCATTTTGTCAAGAACTCTATTTGGGCCCTGCTGGGGGCCCGTAACGCGCTTGGGCCTTCGGCGCCTGGGAATCAGCAAGTTACATAAAGGGCTTCAGCGCCCTCATGCGAACCATAAGGCCTCGTCGGGCCTCGCGTCATTCACAACCAGCAAGCGACTCGATATGCCAGGGCAGCCAGAGGAATAATTAAAGGAAGATCGCGTTGATTTGGCGCAAGGATCCTCATAAGGAAATCGGATCGCAATCTCCCAAAATCATGCAACGTGATAAGCTCAAAGAAGGAAGATAATCTCGGATATCTTTATCACATAAGGAAGGAGGATCCGATTGAGTATCAAATTGATTTGTCTCCTAAATCAATTAGAGCTCTCGCGCTATAAAAACAGCACCTCCGGTTGTTCCAAGGTACGCACTTTTTACGCTTACGAATCCCATCCTAAACTCTGCTCAAATCTCTGCCTGCTTGTCTCTCCCACACCCCTCTTTTGTTCCCGCCCCCGTGTATCCTTCATATACCGGCTGTTGACTTGATCGTCGGAGTGCCAACGATCGCCGGACCCTTTTTCTCCGGAGATCTTGGTGCCTAACGGTCGTCCTAGTGTGCAGGTAACATACGAGCTGGCAGAGGAGTGACTGGAGATCTGTTGGCACGTGGACTAGTGCAGGTTCAGACGTCAACATTCTTATCATCAACCTATTAATTTGCACATCTTATATTTGTTTTTGATGATGAGTTCTATCCGAAAAATCAATTGAGAAGGCTAAAAAATATTTTTCTGCCTCTTGTATTTTTAAAATAAGTAAAATAAATAGCAAATACAAAAGTTTGACAAAATATTTTTCTCTCATTTCAATGCACAATAGTAGAATATTTGGACAAAATTTGTCAGTAGAGACAAGATGTGAAAATTAATTAAAAGGTAATGAAAAAAATGGAATAAAAAAAAGTTAGAGACATAAGTGTCAAAATGTTAAAAATTTGAAGAACTTTGTTACAATTAAAACGTAGTGTAAACAATAAAATCTATAGTGTAAATATAATTACCTTTTTCTTTGTCGACACAACAACATAATAGAAGAAGGAGAATGAGGTGGCTACTTGTTCTTCTCTATAAATTATAGAGCTTTAGTTAACTCGAATTTCTTATTGTTTCTTTAGGAACAATACTATTGGAAAGAATCGAGAAGCCAATAATAAATAGTAGAACATGACCAAACTTTCTTTAAAACTTGGTTGTTGGACTATGGTTGGTGGCTGTAATTTAAATTTAAAACTCATTGGTTCAATTAGTAATTAAAATATTAAATACTATATTCGTCCTACAAAAATATACATATTTTTTTATTTATGTATTTTAAATTATAATCTACTTTTCTTGTTGATATTAGAGTTAATTTCTTAATTTTTTAAAAGTATCTCCAATGCGATCGTGGATTGCACTAAAAAGTGTGTCACTTCATCTTAAATTATTTACATGATAAGAAAAAAAAAGTGGACGGTGTATTAAACATCTTCTATTTATTTAATATCATCGAAATGTGTGCTAAGCTTGTTTTATTTAAATTTTAATATTTTATCTCAATCGAAATGTGTGTTAATAATTTATTATTATTATTTTTTAAATTTATCTACCAATATCTTTGTACATGTGGACCACAAATTTTATAATCCACAACTTCATTGGAGATGCTATCATCTTTATCTCTATTTTATTTGCCACATGTACAATAATCCACATTGTTGCATTAGACATGTTCGAATATGTTCTTATTTAATGTGTCTTGTTATCAACAAATATGAACTATCATTATATTAATATATGGGTATACTAGAAAAAATATAAGTAAAATTTATTGTTCTAACTATAATAATTAATTAAATTTTCTTAATTCGTGTGAAAATAGAAGTAAGCATATCTTCGTAGGATAGAAGGAGTCTTAGATATTATCAATGTTCTAAAAAACTAGTATAGGCGTGAGTTGTGGCATCCACGTCTCGCCCTTGCGAGGCCCTCGCCTAAGTTCGAAAAGCTTGAAACTTGGTCTTTACATCTAGTCACGCTTTACGCTTTTTAGAACACTGAATATTATGCAGATCTCGATTAGGGTTTCACTTTTCTTTCTCATTTTTTCCTCTAACCCAATCATTAGAAAAATGTATTACATTCCTCTTCTATTACATTCCTCTTCTAATATTATAACACGAAGATTCTGACGGTAAAACTTTTTATTGATGGAAAAATTCTTTGAATACAAAACATTCGCCAGTGATGTTTACTGACGAGAAAAAGTCTTGAATTTATTTTAATTTGTTTTGTAATTAAGACATTTAATTATAGCCACATATAAAAGAAATTGAGGAAGAAGAAAATCTTTTCTTATAAATTAGATAAACTCGAAAAAATTGAATTATCTCAAATTAATTACATCTGTTGCCACCTTAAAAATTTTTCTGGTTAATAAATACCACGAATCAACAAGAAAACTAAATAAGATTTTTTAAAAAAAAAACATATAACAAAATTATATATTAGATACCAATACAAAATGAGACGAAATTTATAGCCTTGTAGGCAGTGTAGCTGGTAACCTTATTTCTGTCAAAAATCAAACCCTAACTCTTGGTCGCACGAAAATAATTAATACAAATGTCTTCTAATTAGACAAAGTACTTAGAAGATCTCACTAATATGCTCTCATGCATGCATACATGGTCAGATCTCCAGTACTCAGCTTCTCACATGTTCCTATATATCGACTACAGTAACTGGTGCACATATTACTAAAGCTAGGTTGCATTAATGTTGAATGTGGGAACAGATCATAGAGAAAGCATTGTATTAATTTCTGAATCACCCTTACTACGAATCTTCTGCTGGTTAGATTTTGCAGTAAGGCTCAAACTGAGTTGCAAATCAGGCCAATCTTCAAATTTGATCATCTTTTCTTCGTTCATCTGGAAATACAACTATGTTATAAACTAAAAGTAATCGAGACAAAAATATTGAAATAAATAATTTGTGTCTATTGTACCTTAATATGAAAGGGATCTTTAAATGTGTCTGATGTGATGTTTGACTTGTGTTGTCCAGCTGTTGTTGTGTTAGAAACAGGAACCCTTTTGTCCGTATATTGATTAACATTAACAAATTGTCGTGGAGCCCGTCTTTTCTCTTCAAGAAATTGGCTATTTGCTGTTCTCAAGATATTATTGCCATCCAGACTTACATGAGCATTAAGCCTGATTTTGGCATATTCTTGATTGGATGACCACTGCTGATATCTATATATGTACATATACCATTAGAATTAAGAAATTCTGGATCATAAATTAATTAAGTTTACATGATATATAATTAAATTACCTGGGAGAGGGAGATCCTTTGATCTGATGATCATAGGCTAAGGACCCTAAGTGATGGCCTTGATTATGAGAATTTCGCACGAAGGTTATGCCACCATTTTCTAATCTCAAGTTCTGTAGAGGGTTGCATTTTTCGTACAAATTACTTGTAGGAAAATAATCTCTTGATCGGACACAATATCCTCGCTTGGATTGACTGATTACTGTCGAAAGGAAGCAAAATTTACTAATCACATTTCGTTTTCTTGACAAGAAAATATGAGAAAATTTCTTTATTTCATTGCTCGCGTTGAGTTAAAAAAGATGCATTGTATTAATACACGAATTATTAAGAAATATTTACTTACCTTATTTATTATTTACCTTATTAGTAGAATTGTATTTGCAGTAAGATATCGTGTATGTAATATTTCTATTTTAGGTAGAATTCATTTCTTATTACTATATATACTTTGTATTCTTATACAATTCAATTATTTAATTAAATCAATACAGAGAATTATTTCTCCACATATATTTTCTCTCATATTTTTATATGATATCAGAGCAACGATGTCTGGCACAAAAACCATAGAAGTGATGATTGCCCAATTGGATCTCATGGCTCTACAGTAATCCGATCATTTCGGTAAAATCCTTGTTTCTAAACCACTTGATGGAAACAATTATGGACAGTGGAGTAGGGCTATGAGAATTGACCTCATTGCCAAGAATAAAATTGGTTTCGTTGATGGAAAGATCAAAGTGCCAGAAGCAGAAGATGAGAAGTATTCTATTTGGGAACGGAGTAATCACATGGTACTATCATGAATACTTAATTCAGTACATCCAGATATTGCTAAAAGTATCATATACTTCGAATCTGCCACAAAAGTATAGAACGACCTACGAGATCAATTTTATCAAGATAATGATGCGCGAATATATCAGATTTGCCAAAAGATTGCTGAGTATCGACAAAGAAATCAATCGGTGTTAGCTTATTACACCAAATTAAAGGGACTATGGGATGAATTGGGTTCTTATCACAACCTAAGTGGATGCACTTGTGGAAATCTTAAGGCACTGGCTGAAAGGGATGAGAAGGAGAAGGCCATGCAATTCCTGATGGGGTTGAATGATTCTTATTCTACAGTTCGTAGAAACATACTCATGATGAGCCCATTCCTAGATACTAGAAAGGTCTACGTTATTTTAATACAACATGAAAGACAAGTTGATGTTGCAACAGATCGTGAAGGGCAACATTCAATCAATTGGGATAAATCGAACTGGACAAGTGACAATCGGCCCAACCGGTCGACCGTTTCGACAGAAACTGGACAGAAATAGTGTGCCCACTGTGGGATGACTGGCCACGTTGTTAATACATGCTATTTCATTTATGGCTTCCTTCCAGGGTACAAGTTTCATTGGAAAGACGTGAAGTCATGAAACAAATGCTTCACAAACACTGTTACTGCTTCTACACCTGACCCAAAGAAAGGAAAAATCCTCACAGTCAAGGAATACGAGCAGATCATGACACTTCTAAACATCAAGACGGGTAATGATAAGTCTCATATTAATACCTCAGGTATCAATTCATCTACTACTTCTTTAAGTAATTCATGAATTATTGATAGCGGGGCCCCTGACCATGTGACGAATGATGGGATCGTTGAGAATAAATTCATGCCAAAGCACAAAACTGTTCAATTACCGGATGGGGGTCATGCCCTCATTAAATCTATTGATGCCGTTAACTTAGGGAATAATATGACTATTGATAATGTGCTTCATGTTCCTAACTTCAAAGTTAATCTGTTATCTATTAGTAAATTTACTAAAGAGTTAGGTTGCTATGTGACATTTTTTCCTGATTTTTGTGTCATACAGAATTTGACTACGAAGAAGACGATTAGATTGAGAAGGCAGAGTAACGACTTATATTATCTTTCACAAAGACCGCAAATACATCATACTGCCATTGGATAAACCAATCTATGGCATAGACGTCTTGGGCGCCTTTCAGCCCCACCTCTTCAATTCTTAGCACAAAGTGATATTAGTTTTGATTCCCACGATATTTGTGATGTTTGTTATTTGGCAAAACAATCTAGATTACCATTTAAAGTTAGCCAAATTTCTAGCAATAAACCATTTGATTTGATTCATTGTAATTTTTGGAGACCTCATAGAATTTATTCTTATTCTGTTGCTAGATATTTTCTTACAATCGTTGATGATTTCTCTCGCTATACTTGAGTATACTTTATGCGTGACAAATCTGAAACTCAAGGCATAATTAAGAATTTCTTTGCTTAGGTTAAAACTAATAGAATTCATTCCTATATATATATATATATATATATATATATATATATATATATATATAGAATGCTGATCTCCTGCCCCTAGTGGGCAGGAAATCCTTGCCCACATGCTGACTTGTCAGCATGTGGGCTGTTGATGCAAAAAGTAACTTTTTGTATCAACAGCCCACATGCTGACAAGGCAAAGATTTCATGTCCACTAACTTTTTGCATCAACAGCCCACATGCTGACAAGTCAGCATGTGGGCAAGGATTTCCTGCCCACTAGGGGCAGGAGATCAGGTCCGTATATATATATATATATATATATATATATATATATATACTCTTATACAATTCAATTATTTAATTGAATATATATACTCTTATACAATTCAATTATTTAATTGAATCAATAAAGAGAATTATTTTTCTATATATATTTTCTCTCATATTTTTATACGAATCACCAAACAAATAAATCAAGTCATGCGCAAGAACATATATGTAAGATTAGGAATTGAGATATTGTACCTTGGCCAGATTCATCCAGTTTCTTGCATCGATACATCTGATGTCAATTAAGAATAATAAAAAATATGAGAAAACACATTTTACATGTTTTGGAGTGTTTATAAATAAGCTGGTCAAACATAATACAAAAATAGTAAACTAATTGTGCGGCCGTGTTTATTGTACCTGTAAGTGACTTTTGACATGAGAAATGCTGAGTCCTCTCACATTCATCAACTGAAGCACAGTTTTAGGAGTGGCTCCTAGCAAATACCAAAATCGAATTTCGGAAGTAGTCAACAAAATAATGTTTATTTATAAATTATCAAGTTTAATTTTGGTTAATTTTTTAAATAATTAGACTTTTGCACTTACTTTGTTGCCCACCTAGTCTTTCGATAGCACGAACAAATGAGAGATGGAGGTCGGGAGTCCACCGGAGCCTGGGAATTTTGGACCGAACATATCGACGAACTCTATTCTTGTTTCCATTTCCTTCCTCGGACATGTTACTATTGGCTGTCTGCTCAGCATCCTGAACACTGATGTCTGAAACCTCCAGGGCATCACCATCCATATTGCTACTGGCTTCTTCGTTCAAGTCAATAGATGAGATATTCTTTGAATAATCTGACACTTCCTCATTTCCATTTATCTTTCTATCACCACGGACTTCCAATTCTTCAGCCATGCTATGCTTACTTCTCTGCATTTATGAAATCAGTTAATTGTTCTATCAAATGTTTGAGACGTGCAGATTTTCAAAAATGGGTTCGGGAGTGAATGGATTTATGTTAAATTTAATATTTAAGTACGCCCACAAATCAGATAAAAATAGGTAATTACTAATTAAGAACAAATGAAGCACACAAGACCTGAAGTTCAGGTTAATCAAATCTACATCCCCTCCAAAAAGAAAAGATTCACTATCAAACATCTAGAGGTTACTGAAAATCCTAATAAATCTTATAAAATTACCTCCAATTCTCTCCCATTATCGGATTACAAACAACGTACTGGGACTCTTTTATGAGGGCTTTTCAGAAACTAGGGTTTCTAATTAAGAATATTCCATGAAAAAATCATTTAGATCAGAAATTGGGTAGGCAAGAACGTTGAACTTGCTTAATTTCTGATTGCAAATGCTATGCCAACTGATTCCAGTACTCTTTCAACTACTGAACTGTGAGATTTAAAAGCTGATTTTAATTATATGAAATGATGCTGAGTGCACAAAATCTGTTGAGATACATTTATTGGTAATTCCTAAAATTAACTGTATCATCCACCTAATATAGGAAAGTCGTTTTGAATTAAAGAACTCCGAATGGTCAAATTTCTAACAACTCAGGACAAATTTAGCAGGTAAGAAATTTTAATATTTGTGGCCAAACTAGGTATATGAGTAATCATAGATCAGTGAAATTGACAGCACACAACAAGAAAGTTTGATGAAATGTATACAAATGAACCCTTAAAAATATGAAAAAAATTAAGCGATTAGATATGTCCAAAAAACCAAGTTATCCAGTGGTATCTTGATACTCTAAGCTCTTCATGAGCTCCTTTATTGTAATTCTTCTTTTCAAAAATATGAAAATATGACTGTGGGGCATGAAAAATGATGAAATATTAGCAAAACCCTAAAATGATATGATCAGTTTTCGGAAAAAAATAAAATAAAAAAAATTGATGCATAACTAATAAGAAATCAAGTATGTGCTTCGAACAAGAGTTAGGCCTTTAACAAAAGAACTGATCACCCAATTGAAATCCTTCCATGACTGGTGGATATGGTCGTGACCAAATATCAGTGTCATTGCTTTTGAAACAGATGAAACGCAGACAGGAAAAATGAAAATCTTGCCTTACAAGAATAAATAAAAAATCAGATAAATCAAGAAGAAAGATTAAGAAATTCTGGATAAGAATTAATTATCGTAATAATTTGTTCTCAAATTTCAAGTGAGAATTACTTTTTTGTGTTTTCAGCTTATATAAATAACTAATAATTAAATCAAGAAGAGCTGAACCAAAGGCAAGTTCTTAGATACAAACCATGAAAGATTCAAGCTTGCTTATTCAATCCTGGCTTCAGTTTTCAATACTTGAATTGGATGATCGTTTAGCTATCATCCCTGTCATGTTCCATCAGAAGATCAGTACTTAATTCTCCAAGAAGCTAGAATTCTTGAGCAAGATTTGAGCAATCTATTTACCAATTTTGGTCAAGATGTTGGGAGGAAAGAGAGAGAGAGAAAGAGAGAGAGGGAGAGGATTGTTTACTTGAGGATGTTGAGATGTTTAAGTTTCATTCAACCATGGAATTAAATTCCAATGTCATTTTAGTCATCAGAATTTCAGATTTTTACCAAGACTTTTCATGCAACGTTGTACTTTATTAATATGGGGAAAAAAAAAAAAATCAATGATGGATGGATGCCCCACTGGTTCTTTGTAATAATATAGCAATAATTCTTGCATTATAGATACAGATGACTTTGGTCCCATTTGCTGTTGAATATCATGTGACTTCCCCAAAAATTTCTTTCTTCTTCTTTAAAATCCATTCCTTGACAGTTGTCCTGGTAAAATCTCTCTCTCTCTCTCTCTCTCTCTCTCTCTCTCTCTCTCTCTCTCTCTCTCTCTCTCTCTCTCTCTCTCTCTCTCTCTCTCTCTCTCTCTCTCTCTCTCTCTCTCTCTCTCTCATGTGATTATCTTAATTGTTTGACCTCTGCAAGAGACTCTTTTCTTTGATATATAATTAAAAAAAAAATCATTTATTGAATTATGTATTCCAAGAAATGTTATTGTAAAAGGGTTCCTTTCATCCTACCTAAACGAAGACTTTGTTCATCCATTATTTAAATTCAATATTCTGACCCCAAGTCTTTATTTTTATTCAATACGGGTCGGTTCAAAATGCAGACATTTTCAATCTTTTGATGTCTATTAGTCTATGCAATTCATAAAAATGAACATTCAGTGGAATTTTTCAGAGTAGAATTTTTGTAATAATTAGTCAAATTTGGTGGGAATTTATGTTCAAATATATATGTGACAGTAATCATTTCTTATACGTTATCGTCTGACAATGAACAATTTTGCCTTGTACAGACACATTTATCATTCGTACATTGCAATTACCTTTTCAGAAATCTACGCTAACGGCTAACAAAAGAGTTGAACTTTTACAAAGATTTTGTGCATATGTTTGACCACGCTTATAAAATTACTTATAAGTAAATTTTAAAATTGATTACTTTATATATTAGTATTTACTTTTACACTGTCTTATTAGGTTGGATGTAAAGTCCATTAGGACTACCATCTTCTCAAGCTCTGATACTCGTCATGATCATGTCCCAATTGTCTATCAGCGTTTTTGCGTAATGAAATTGCACTCCTCCATTCAGCCATATGATTACTCTTCACATGTAAACTTTTAAGAAATTTCATCATAAAATGATTAAAGAAGTCAGTCGAGAAGTTCCATTTGGGTTCGTATGTCGGTGATATTGGTGTTGGAGTTTTTATTTTGAAAGGTTAAGTTTATTAAGAGAACTAATTCTAATTCTTATATGTCGATTATTATTTTTATTTTGAAGTGACATAAGAATTTACTTTAACATGGTGACCCGTTTTTAAACACTATTATTTAATAATTTTTTGAGTTTTAGATAGATGAAATTGCTAATTAAACTTTTCAACTCTAAGCATATTGAATCTTGGAGTTCTATCTTAAAAGAACATCTTGTTGAGACTCAATTTCTTATATGTTGAATGTTGAAATTTTATCCTAAATATATTTCTAAGATGATATTTCGTTTGAGAACACCAACTTTGAAAAGTGATAGTTCATTTAATTTTGAGCTTTAAACATATCAAATTATTCGTATGAACTTTTTCAGATTTGCTAAGTCCAAACAAATATCAACTTTATTAATAGAATTAACTCAAACCCCTTTATATATATACATTACCCTCAACATTTACGTCTTCCATAATGACTTTCTACAATGTTTGATCTCACATCGGATAAGCTTGGATTGTCAATACGACTTGTCAAAAGATTTAAACAGGTTAGTCCGACACTTTGAACAAATCTCAAATGAAGAACGTCAGAGTCAAACCATGCATCATAATTAGAAACATCATTATGACACAACAGATGACGTGTTCTCAATTAATGACAGCGCCTTTCAAACTAACTACTCACGAGGATGTAAAGACGGTTTATGCCACATAGCTAGGACCTAATATCGTCATGGCTCTACCGCAACCGATCTCACCAACCAATCAAATTACATCAAAAAGATGGTTGCACATGCAAATCCCGAAGTCAGAACATTGTAGCTTGACATAACCAAAATGGTTTCTTTTAGTTTGTTTGCCTATATAAGGGGGTTGGTGG
Organism: Forsythia viridissima; assembly: GCA_030279155.1. Taxonomy (NCBI): domain Eukaryota; kingdom Viridiplantae; phylum Streptophyta; class Magnoliopsida; order Lamiales; family Oleaceae; genus Forsythia; species Forsythia viridissima. The sequence goes on from CM059039.1 coordinate 28,052,574, forward strand.
AGTAAAAAAAAAAGGACACAATGAGTCGGCCTAAAGCTCTCTCATATCCACTCCAAGTTGAATTTTTTTTTAAACTATTGTAATATCGTTTTAATAAAATTCCTTAAAAATTGATCAAAAAGTACCGCGTCATTTTTTTTTTGACATCAACATCGTCTAAGTTCATTTTTTTTGTATGAACTATAAGAATACATATATAATGAGGCTCTTTGTACAAAAGGAATATTGACCAGAGAAATGTCTTGTTGTTACAAATTCTCTCTTGGATGTAGAGTTAATTATCCACTAAAAGACAGACGCAACTAGCTCGAAAGAGGATGTTTATATGTAATATGTTCACACACTTATTTTAACAGACATTCAAATAATAATTCATTTTAAATATTAAGACAAGTCTGACACATAAACTGTGCCTGCTTAAAATATGTCTTTTTTTGTTGCTATAAATGATTATAAAATTTCTAAGTTCTTGTCTTTTTTATTTTTCATTTTTTGCATGCAGAGTTGACATTGCCATAATTTAGGTCAAGGGAATCTTTCAAAGAATTTATTTTACAATCCCTTATTTTTCATGATGTAGACATCCAACCTAGCAAAATATAAATTTATCTAATAAAAATTATTATTGCATGGGGACGTATATAAAATATAGCAAAACTTGATTTTTTTTTTTTTTTTTAATTAGCAACCATTGACGTGAGAAATTGATGTCTCTCTAAATTAATACTTGTAATTATTTGTTATTTCAACTACCATTGAATGATCTTTTAAATTGGTCAAAGAGTACTCTTTCGTTTTATTCCTACTATACTCTATGCTTTTCATTGTTATTTGACTTTAATCATCTTTTTGATCTGATCTCTTTCGTAATGTTGTTTTAAGAATATCGTGTGTTCTTACTTTTTCATATCGATTGAATCATGTGCTAATCGTTTGTTCGAAAGGAAATTAGTCGTCTTTCATCCCTTGGAATTAATGTTTATTTCGTGTGGGGGAATGAATCTATGAACTATAGCATGAGTGAAACTTAATTAAATGTTAACTTTCTAATAACGAGGCCATTCAATTATGGGAAATGTTTAGAGAAACAAAAGGTCCCCTCCCTTGGCCGCTAGCCCACTAAATTTGAACATCAAATTTCTAGCCATTGAACTTCCACCGGCCTATTTAAAAAAAAATTAATTTTTTAAAGAAGAACAAAGGTTAATTAATTGGTTAATTTTAACAAATTTGGTACAAATTAATTCTATACATGGATTAAAGCATCTCCAATAGACTCTCTATTTATAAAAATCATTTTTGACATTTTAGAGAGCATCTATAAATTTAGAGAGTAAAATCTTTTAAGTACTCCAACAATCTCTTTATCTTTAACACTTTATTTTACTTTTTTCAATAAATATATATTATTTTTTCATTTATTTTCTTTTAACATGTCTTTCTCCTAATTATTATATGATTTTATTCCATTTTTTCTATTTTATTTTATATACACTATTTAATTTAATCATTATATAGAGTATTGAAAATTGAAATTCTTTGAATGCATTTAATTATAGAGAGTGGGTTTGGCTCTCCAACCCACTCTATATTTTAAAAAATTAATTTAGAGAGTCCGTTGAAATATAATTTTAAAGTTTGACTCTTTAAAATAGAAGGAATATTATGTTTAACTAGTCTATTGGAGATGCTCTTACACGTGATAGATAAAATGGAGACGGAGATAAGAGCATCTTCAATGTGATAGTAGATTGAGAAAATTATGGTCAAATTGCACAAGAAAGTGAATATGTAGATAAATTATAAAAAATAAAATAAATGATAATTAACACATATTTCGATAGATATAAATTATAAAATATTAAATAAAAAATACTTAACACGCATTTCAATAAACTTAAATGATAAAAAAATAAAAATGTCTAAGACACTGTCCATCATATTTAATCCCACGTAATTTAACATGTACTATTTGTATTATGATCTGAAATTTTAAAATAGAAAAAAGAAAGAGTGATGTACTTTGTGAATTCTCTTTTATATATATATTTTTTTTATGGAAAGATTAGTTCATTATGAATATGAATTTTCATGGTTTACAAATTTTAGTTGTTGCTAAAAATGAGTCGGTGCCAACTGCCAAACATGCATTGCCATTTGCCAACAAAAAAGGACCGATTTTCAAACGCCGGTTTGGCAATTAATCTTAAAATATTTGACTTTTTTGTTGTTTGACCATTTTGTCCTTTTCAAAGTTATTTGTTTACCAAAAGAGTATTATTATATAATTGAAAAGTATTTATTTGTTTTTTTCTCACTTTTGTGATAAATGGCGATTATCTTCTAAAATGTGCTGAGACGCAGTAATACGATAAGATCAAATTTTACGAATTTAAGAATAATAATGTTGAAAACACTATGATATTTCTGTAGTACAAAAGTATGAATTAAATTGACTGCAAACAGTCGGCTTATATAGCCAATTACAAGAGGATAAAATCAAAATAACCACCCACATTTGAATGACCTAAAAACGTGATAATATATTAATCCTAAATTACTAACCCTTATAGATAAGCTTTATCTTATAGATAAGGTTTATCTTATAGATAAGATTTATTAACCAATATTCCTAATAAACTCAAATCCTAATAAAACAGTAAATCCTAATAACCAACAATCCCTCCCTTAAACTGAATACTTCTCAGCATCAGTTTATATCAGGAACCTCACAAACTCCAATCATACTTCGAAGCTTCAAGAATGTCTCTAATTTCAGAGGCTTTGTCATTATATCAGCAGCTTGTTCTTGAGTGTTGCAATGCACCAGTTCAACAATGCTGTCTCTTGCAAGATCACGAAGAAAATGGAAGCGAATGTCAATGTGTTTACTTCGACCATGCAGAACAGGATTTTTGGATAACTTAATAGTTGAACTATTGTCGCACAAAACAGTAGTACACTTTTTTTGCATATAACCAAGCTTTTCCAAAATTCTTCTCAACCACACACTTTGACAAGCACAAGAGGCAGCAGCTATGTACTCCGCCTCAGTAGTAGACAAAGTCACCACAGGTTGTTTCTTGGACGACCATGACACTACTCCAGAACCAAGCAAAAATACGTATATTGAGATACTCTTCCGATCATTCAAGTCCCCGGCAAAATCACTGTCAGTGTAAGCTATAAGATCCTTGCAGCCTCCTTTCTTGTAAAGGATCCCCAACTCAGTTGTACCTTTCAAATACCTGAGTATTCTCTTTGCTGCAAGCCAATGAAGCTCAGTAGGACAAGACATGAACCTACTAATAACACTTACTCCATACATCAAATCAGGTCTAGTTGCAGTCAAGTACATGAGACTACCAACTACCTGCTTAAACAAAGTTGCATCAACTTTAGTCCCTGCCTCATCTTTCGACAACTTAGTACCTGGAACTATTGGATTCTTCACTAAGTTACTCTTGTCCATGCCAAACCTTGATAAAATTTCACGAGCATATTTCCTTTGACACATAAAAATTCCATCTGAACTTTGTAGCACCTCAACCCCAAGAAAATACCTCATCCTCCCCAAGTCAGACATATCAAACTCTAACATCATTGACTTCTTAAATTCATCACACATACTCTTATCATTGCCAGTATAAATTAAATCATCAACGTAAAGACTGACAATTAAGAGTTTACCTCCCTCCCTCGACTTTGTGAACAATGTGTGTTCACAATAGCACTTTTCAAAGCCTTCTCTAACAAAATAAGCTTCAATCTTGCTGTACCATGCTCGTGGTGCTTGTTTGAGCCCATATAATGCCTTTATCAGCTTGTACACTTTTCTTCTCGTATCCTTAAGGCTGTTGCACAAAGACTTCTTCACTAAGCTCACCGTGAAGGAAAGCGCTCTTTACGTCCAATTGAAAAACATCCCAGCTTTGTTGAGCTGCTAGAGCAAGTATCAATCGAATAGTGTCAAGCCTTGCAACCGGAGCAAAAACCTCGGTATAATCAATCCCATACTGCTGTGCATATCCCTTAGCCACAAGCCTCGCTTTGCACTTGTCTATTTCTCCACTCTCGTTGAGTTTAGTTTTGAACACTCATTTAACTCCAATAGACTTCACTCCATCTGGCAGAGTTGTCAGCTCCCAAGTCTTGTTTTTCTCAATCGACTCAATCTCTGCATTCATTGCATCCCTCCATTTTTTGCTCTTGACAGCTTCTTCAAATGTGATTGGATCATCCTCAGTAAGCATAATCATAGCATTCAAACCTTCATCTTCTGACAAGCTTTCTCCTGTTACATAATCTTGCATCCAATGTGGTTCTCTTCTCACCCTTCCTTCATTTGAGCTTGGTGTGTTCTCAGCAGGTGACTCACTAGAGGATGAGCTAGCATCATTTGAACCAACTCCACTTGAAGCACTACCATTCTCATATTCATTAGTCTCTTCTTCAACTTCATTCCTTTCTTGATTAATTTCATCATCACTGTCACCCCATTCAAGGATGTCAAGCCCTACTTCTTCTTGACTTCTATTCCAATTCCAGCTTTCATTTTCTTCAAATATAACATCCCTGCTGACAACTACTTTCTTTGAAACTGGATCAAACAACCTGTATGCCTTTGATTCATCACTCACACCAAGAAGGACACACTTGTAGCTTTTATCATCCAACTTGGTCCTCTTTTGATCTGGTATGTGCACATGAGCCATGCAGCCAAAGACGCGAAAATACTCCACATTAGGTTTCATGCCACTCCATGCTTCTTCTGGAGTTTTATCTTGTACTACTAAAGTTGGAGATCTGTTGAGAATGTGCACACTCCACCTTACTGTTTCAGGCCAGAAAACTTTAGGAACTTGCTTCTCTGAGAGCATAGAACGTACCATATTCATGATTGTCCTATTTTTTCTCTCAGCAACTCCGTTTTGCTGAGAGGTATATGCTGCAGTTAATTGCCTGCTCACTCCATTAGCTTTACAAAACTCAACAAAATCATTTGAATTGAATTCTCCACCCCTGTCAGTCCTTAAGCATCTAATATATGCACCTGTCTCTTTCTCAACATATGCTTTATATTTTCTAAAAACAGCAAAAGCTTCTGACTTTTCATGCAAGAAGTAAACCCAAGTTTTACGACTAAAGTCATCGATAAAACTTAACAAATACATTTTATTGCTATTTGATGCAGGTTTTATAGGACCACATATGTCCGCATGTATAAGCTCCAGCCTCTGTGAGGCCCTCCACAGACTCTTTTTAGGAATGGATTCCCTGTGCTGTTTACCAACCAGACAATCTGTGCAAAGCTTTGTAGGGGTTCTAAGTGAAGGCAAGCCACTGACCATATTTTTGTACTGAAGGGTTCTCAACCCTTTGAAGTTCAAATGTCCGAATCTGCAGTGCCATAGGTGAGTTGCATTTTCTGTCACAACTTGGAAACAAGTAGGAGCTTTAGGCATCATGGCTGCAAGCACAACAAACATCCTGTTCATACTCATCTCAGATTGCATAATCAGACCCTTTAAAGGATGAAAGATCCTACACTTCCCATGTTGGAACAAAATAGCTAGACCCTTTTCTTGAAGTTGTCCTACACTTAACAGATTATTCTTCAACTCAGGAATGTAGTAAACTTCAGAGATTATTTGAGTGACTCCCTTGACTTGCAGTCTGACATTTCCCTTCCCCACAACTGCCATCCTTGTGTTGTTGCCTAGCTTCACTGTTTGTTTGAAGCATTCATCCAAATCGGAGAACCATTCTTTATTTCCACTCATGTGATTGCTGCATCCACTATCAAGAAACCACACCTCTTCTCTTTTTGCTTGGTTCAGATCCACATAAGACATTAACAGCAGCTCTTCTTCTTGATCTACCTCTGCGTAATTGGCTCCTGTCTCCCAACTAGGGCACTCATATTTAAAGTGCCCTAATTTGTGGCATTTAAAGCATTCCACAGTAGCCTTGTTAAAAGACTGTCTTCCTCTACCTCTTCCTCTGCCTCTGATCATTCCTCGACCTCTTCCTCTTTCTGTTCTGTCTTCATGAACAACCTTTAGAACATGTTTTTCCTCTTTATGGCCATTCATCCTTTGTTCATGAACAAGTAAACTGCTCTGCAGCTCGTCAATGGTCAAAGTATCCAAATCGTTGGATTCTTCAATAGAGCAGACCACATAGTCAAATTTTGAAGTCATAGACCTCAAAATTTTCTCATTAATGACCGTTTCACCCATTTTCTCACCATGTGCCTTCATTTTGTTGGCTATAGTGAGAGTACGAGCAAAATAATCATTTACAGTCTCTCCTTCCTTCATGTAGAGAGTTTCAAAATCTCTTCGAAGAGATTGCAACTGTGCACGCTTCACCTTGGTGGAGCCTTGATATTTCTGCCTCATCGAGTCCCAAATGTGCTTTGCTGTGTCCCTATTGAGTATAGTCTCCATAATACTCCGATCTATAGCTTGAAACAGGTAATTCTTTATCTTCAAGTCCTTCAGCTTTGCTTCTTCAATAGCCTTATGATGTGCTTCTGTTAACTCATCCCCGTCTGCTACTGCCGGTATCCCATTCTCCACAAGACCCCAGTAATCCTTTGAACGGAGGAGATTCTCCATTAACATCGACCAATGATCATAGTGACCATCAAATTTTGGAATCGCAGGCTGCACAAAGCTAGTCTCTGCTGCCATTCCTTTTAGCACACCACTCACAAGAAACTGCTGTTTCTTTTACTCACACAAAACCAGGTCCCAATGATCATAGTGACCATCAAATTTTGGAATCGCAGGCTGCACAAAGCTAGTCTCTGCTGCCATTCCTTTTAGCACACCACTCACAAGAAACTGCTGTTTCTTTTACTCACACAAAACCAGGTCCCTATGATGGGGCTCTGATACCAAATGTTGAAAACACTATGATATTTCTGTAGTGCAAAAGTATGAATTAAATTGACTGCAAACAGTCGGTTTATATAGCCAATTACAAGAGGATAAAATCAAAATAACCACCCATATTTGAATGACCTAAAAACGTGATAATATACTAATCCTAAATCACTAACCCTTATAGATAAGTTTTATCTTATAGATAAGATTTATCTTATAGATAAGATTTATTAACCAATATTCCTAATAAACTCAAATCCTAATAAAACAGTAAATCCTAATAACCAACAAATAAGGCATTTTTTTTAATATTGTTTTAATTATTATAAAATTAATAAGGCTTATTTGCACAAATGGTCCCTGACTTTTGCACTTATTGCATGTTGATGACATATCGTTTCATTTTTGACAATTTAGTACATATTTCAAATATTTTTGGCGGAAATAGTCATTTTCATCAATTTCCATCCAAATGACCGTGAAATTTGATGGTGAAAATTTTTTTATTTAAAAAGGGCTTATTTGCACAAATGGTCCCTGACTTTTGTAAAGAAAAATTTGCAACAAAAGTCTCTAATCTTTCAGAAAGTGTTGAAAAGTCCCATAACCTTCTAATCTTAACACATATGACCTCAAACTTTTTTGACAATTTTACCCCTAACTTAAATAAATTAAAAATAACTCATAAACCTTTTCAAAAATACAAATAAGTCCTAAATCTTTTTATTTTTTTTACAGATTTACACTTAAAATAATAAAAAGTGTGTCATCAAGTCCCAAAACTTTTAATTTTGTTCACCAAAATGATATTAAAAATGTGTTTGATTAAAATCAGATTTTTTAGTAAAAGTTGTTGAAATGTGTGATTGAAAAGTTGTGGGACCATAAAATGTGTGGTTAAAATTAATTATTGACTTTGACTTTAACATTTTAGTAAAATCAAAATTGAAAACAAACGGGCTCTTAGAGTCTCTACAGATTTTGTCCCGTGGTCCATTAATTAATAAAAAAATTATACCCATGATCAAAATTTGACCAATTTAAAATTTTAATTTATTTTTCATATCAATTACTAGAGGTGGCAAAATGGACAAGCCTAGTGGACTAGCCCAGATAGCCTGGTCTCTGGGCTGGGCTGGTCTAATAAAAAATTGATCAAATAAAAATTGAGAAAATTGCCTATAAGTCACTTCTACATGACTTGTTTTAAATTAGGTCAAAAAAAATTTTTAAATTGTGATTAAGTCATACTTTCAATAATATTTTAAATTAATTCCAAAATCACCCATATAATCCATATTTTCTATCCACGAGTTCTTCCACCCCCACAAACCTCCTCTACCTCCACCTCCACCTCCGGCGAAAACCTTCTCCACCTTCGACGACCTCCGACGAGTACTTCTACAGTGCAATGTCACTTTTTAATTCCTTGCGCGTTTAGTAGAGGAGGTCACTTTTTAATTCCGCTGCGATTTGGGTACTATTTTTTGGCGTGGGGGCTGAATTTGATGGTGTGAGGCTGGGTATGGGTGCAATGAGGATGACCGAATGTGGTCCAGTGAAGTCCGGGTCCGGTGGTATTGGGTCGGGTCTACCATAAGAAATCTGGTTCTGGTTTTTTGTTTTTTGATCATTTTGCACACATGAATAGAAATCAAGTCGTGTTTATTAGTTGTTGGAGTCAGATGGGCTTTTGTCTATGATTCAAATTTCAGATGTCTGGATGAATATTTATATAATGGAAGATTATGCAAGAGAATAATGACATATGGTTGACAGGGATGGTGCCTGGCATTTTTCCAATCTGTCAGACTGGTGAATATGTTTTCCTTGCAACACACAAGCAAGTATTGATTTATCAAAGAAATAGCTGAGTTTGGAAGGAGATGTATTCTGTGAAGAACAATGCCACCCTGCCATTGTGGTTCTCTGTCAATAAGGTATAAGGTGTAGATGCTGGATTGCATACTTGATGTTGGTGATTTAAATTTTGAATGTACATGTCTAATTGAGTTTTTTTTTCTTATAGTCTTTGGTACTGTTAATGTATCCGTGACTGACTTGCAAAGTTTGCAATTTAGTCATCAACCAAATCTTTGAAGTAGTACTAGATTGTGTAAATCAATGATGGTGATAGTTTCATAAAAACATATTTCATGGTTCTATGATAAAAGTTGGTCATTAGATTATTTATCTGTGTTGTTAATTAGTCATGAAAGTTGTTTATACAAAACAGTATCACAAAAACAGTATCACAATAGAAATGGGCATAGAATTCGCATACGTGCTCAGAATTTTTATTATAATATGTTATTGAAATGGTCTTAACGAGCCGGTCAAGACCAGTCGCTTTGCCACTGCGTACGATGGATTTTAGCCATTTGAAGTTGTCTCTTTAACTTAAAATGGCAATCTTTAATTTTTCTTGTCAGAACAGTAGCATACATATTAAAACAGTATCACAAAATATTATCATAATAGAAATGGTATAGAATTCGCATATGTACTCGAAATTTTTATTATAATATGTTTTCGAAATTGTCTCGACGAGACGATCAAGACCAGTTCATTTGCCACTACGTACGATAGATTTTATCCGTTTGAAGTCATCTCTTTAGCTTAAAATGACAATCTTTAATTTTATTGTCAAAACAGTATCATACATCCTCTAAAACAGTATCACAGATAAATGTTATACATGAAAATATGTTGTTTAAGTCCATTGATACTGTTTGCATTCAATAACATTTTTATAGATTAAAACAGTATCATAGATGTTTAATAGTTGAAGTAATTAAACTGTTCTTAAAATACTCCATTAGTATTATAAGACCATTGATACTACTTGCACTCAATAACATTATCATATATTAAAACAGTATCATAGATAAAACAAAGAGATTGATACAGTATCATAGGTTGAAACATTATCAAAGATAAAAGTATGATATAAGTATACTAATTCACATTAATTGAAATAAAACAGTATCATAGATAAAACAGTATCATAAAACTAAGCATAAGATATTTTAATGGTTGAAGAAATGATATTTTTTTAATACAATATCATAGGTTGAAACATTATCACAATAAAACAGTATCACAGATAAAAACATGATATAAGTATACCAATTCACAGTATCATAGATAAAACAGTATCTTTTGATATTGTTTTAATCCATGATACTGTTTTAATCCTATGATACTGTTTGAATGTCTTACTTTTAATCCATGATACTGTTTTGTTTAGGTAATGTGCATTAGTATATTTTGATATTGTTTTAATCCATGATAATGTTTTAATCCTATGATACTGTTTGAATGTCTTACTTTTAATCCATGATACTGTTTTGTTTAGGTAATGTGCATTATTATATTTTGATATTGTTTTAATCCATGATATTGTTTGAATCTATGTGGAATGAATTTTTTTTATGATACCGTACTTTTATCTTTGATATTGTTTAATTATGACAATGTTTGAACCCGTGATACTGTTTGATTTGTTTTGTCTATGATACTGTTTTAATCCATGATAATGTTTTGTTTAGGTAATGTGCATTAATATACATTGATATTATTTTAATCCATGTTTTAATCTATGATACTGTTTTGCATAATACAGTATCAAACAAAATATATGACTAATTAAACAGTATCAAAGATAAAAGCATGATATCATAGTCATGTGTGTTGTTTGATACTGTATTATGCAAAACAGTATCACAAAAAACAGTATCACAATAGAAATGATTATAGAATTTGCACACGTGCTCAGAATTTTTATTATAATATGTTTTCGAAATGGTCTCGACGAGACGGTCAGTGGCAAAAGCCACTGCGTAAGATGGATTTTACCCGTTTGAAGTCGTCTCTTTAGCTTAAAATGACAATCTTTAATTTTTTTTTCAAAACAGTATCACAAATCCTTTAAAACAGTATCACAGATTAATGTACATTCTTTTGTTGCAAATTAAAGCTCTTCCAAGGTATCTGAGTCCCTTAAAAGCAAACACATACTTCACCAGAGCAATGCCAAGATGAAGAAAGAATAATTGCTCACTATCATTAAAAACAAAGAAAAAAAATCAATAAATTTCACTATCATTAGAAACAGTATCATATATTGAAACACATCAATTGAAACAGTGTCAAGCATGATCTAACATAAAACCCTAACTCACAACAACTACATTATCAAAAACTAGTTGAATCAGTTCATTCAAACTCCATTCATTAACTACATTGTATATGTTTCAATTGGAACAATATCTCAATATTTTCATGATTATTTTTAACCGAAAATGGTTACTTTATACAAAAAAAAAAAATAAAACAATATGTTCGCCATTGAAATATCAGCTTTCGAATTGTTTGTATGCAGTTACAGGTTATGGTGAGAAGAATCAAACGCAAGAAGAAGATGAAAATTGTTAAAAGTAAATGAAGGAGTTTGTAAACAGGCATTGAAATGATTTTGTTGGTTTTTACGTGTTTAAATGACAGTTTTTACAATTAGAGGGTATATTGGTCTTTTAGTAATAAAGTATAACTTTAGTTGAATTAAGATTATATTATATGACTTTTGAGCCCACCAAGGCGTTAACAGTGACCGGCCCAAAATTTTCCCATAAAAATTATGTCAATTTAGTTTAGTATAACTAGCCAAATGGGCTACCCCGATAATTTTTTTTTGCCCAAGTCCCTACCCCACACTTCAAACACCCCGCCCTACCCCGCGAAATGTAGCTGCAAATGGGGAGAGGATTTCTCTCCCTTGGTTTCCGGCCGGTGGCCGCCATCCGCCAAAAACGAGGGGGGAGAAATCCTCCCCTTCTCCTACAGCAAATGGGGAGATTTATCTCCTCTATTTGCTGCGAAATCTATTTCTCTTTGATTTCATGACCAGATGGGAGGGAATTTCTCCCCCTTTGGTCGCCGGGAATTAGAGGAGAAATCCCCTCCCATCTGGTCGGATTTTCAAGTGGGGTGGGGTGCTGTGGTAGAGGAAGATGGTGGATTTTGTTTTTTTTTTTTTTTTGTTTTTTTTACAAAATTATAAGTAATTATTTTGAAAAAATAAGTTAAAAATGTAAGTTGAGCTAGCCCATTGGCCCTGTGGTCCAAAATCGGGCTGGGTTGGCCCAACAAATACTAGCCCATGTAAAATTGGATTAGGGTTAGCCCAGTTCAATCTTTTATGTGACCTGTCTAATTTCAGGTTGGGCCAGTCCATCTGGCTCATCTGCCAGCTCTACCAATTACTAAATAATAATTAAAAAAAAGTTCTCCAACCCACTACCACCATTTTTTTAATTGGTATGAAAAATAAATTAAAATTTTAAATTGGTCAAATTTTGATCATGGGTATAATTTTTTTGTTAATTAATGGATCACTGGCCAAAATTTGTAGAGATTCTAAGAGCCCGTTTGTTTTCAATTTTGATTTTGCTAAAAAGCTAAAGTTAAAGTTAACAATTAATTTTAACCACACATTTTATGGTCCCACAACTTTTCAACCACACATTTCAACAACTTTTAGTAAAAAAATCTGATTTTAATCAAACACATTTTAAATGTCATTTTGGTGAACAAAACTAAAAGTTATGGGATTTGATGACACACTTTTTATTATTTAAGTGTAAATCTGTAAAAAAAAATAAAAAGATTTAGGACTTATTTGTATTTTTGAAAAGGTTTATGAGTTATTTTTAATTTATTTAAGTTAGGGGTGTTGTCAAAAATGTTTGGGGTCATATGTGTTAGGATTAGAAGGTTATGGGACTTTTCAACAGTTTCTGAAAGATTAGGGACTTTTGCTGCAAATTTTCCTTTACAAAAGTTAGGGACCATTTGTGCAAATAAGCCTTTTTTAAATAAAAAAATTTCCGCCATCAAATTTCAAGGTAATTTGGATAGAATTCGATGAAAATGATGATTTTCGGCAAAAATATTTGAAATAGGGGCTAAACTGTCAAAAATAAAACGATAGGTCATCAACCTACTGTAAGTGTAAAAGTCAGGGACCATTTGTGCAAATAAGACAAATTAATAATAACTATTTGTTATGTAATTAGTTTATTTAATCTTAAAAAAATTTGAAAAATAGGACCAAAAAACAAAAAGGCACATCTTCAAGTGTTTAGGCTTCATGTCCACTCTCTCACAAGTGACTACTAGGGTCCGAATCCTTAGCTATCAATGGTGTAAAAATAAAAATAAAAAAATGCCCCTGTTATCGAGCTTACCGATAGGCTTTGCATTAGGCGATCAAATATAGAGTTAATCGCTTTTTCCATGCATTTCCATATGCGCAGAGCTTTTTCCTCATGCCTAGACTCATCTACACATTGAATTTCCCGTCTTTTAGAACACAGATTATATCACGGTCTTCTTTTTCATACATTCAATATAAAAACTCTAATTCTGGAATTTTAACCTGAGAATAGAAAATTTTTACAAATCCCAAAACAGAACTCTATTGAAAGTGATGTGAATAAATTGATCTTATATCTACAATGCAACACACAGAATGCTAATTCAGTTCTTCACTTGACCTTTCACTAAACAGTCGATCAAGAAAATTCTTTTACTAAGGGCTTGTTCGGCTGCCATTTTATCTAAAAAAATCTATTTTTTTGCCTACAATTTTTGACTTTTCAACTCTTTTTACACTACTAAAAAATTTGAAAAGTCAAAAAGTAACCAAAAAAACCCATTTTTCCCAAAAAAATCTCTACCGAACAAGCCCTTAATTAAGTGTTTGTTCGGTTGCTATTTTCTCCAAAAAAATCTATTTTTTTGCCTGCAATTTTTGACTTTTCAACCCTTTTTACACCACCAAAAAATTTGAAAAGTCAAAAAGTAACCAAAAAAACCTATTTTTTCCCAAAAAAACTCTACCGAACAAACCGTAAGTCTTATATATTTATCTATATTAGACCGCACTGCTAATATAAAAGAAAATAATTTATAATATATTTTTTTTTGTTCTTTGGATTGTCCAGTATTATACATTCGACCTTACCAAACATTTCATTAACATACGCAATCCTAACCTTTTTTTCTTCTTCCTAAAACCACTCTAGGTAGCATATTTTTACTAACAATAAAAATAAAATAATAAAATAATTTAGACCATCCAAAAACAGGGAGTACAGTCAAACGTTAATCAAACTACACTTCGTGCACCTTAATTATTGTCATCATTCGTCGAGCGAAATGTTTATTCGACTCTTGATCACTTTCAGAATTACTACTTGAAAGAGAACTATCCCCAAAATTCGAGAAGTCATCATGAATGTAGCCAAATGCTTTCTTCACTTTGAGTACAAAGATCTAAAACATATCCCAAAATCAATATGTTTTATCAAATACATAAAATATCGCTAGATGCACTCGACAACTCTTTCTTACCAGGCTTTGTGCTTGATCGACTCGATGCAATGAGTGGGTCCAAAACTTCCTTAGTCAAACAGTCTCCAAGTCCCATACAATCCATATAAGCCTTAAGTTTTTCTTTAATTTTATTTCTTCTCTTATTCACAGTCTGGATTTATTGAGTTGCACAACATCTTGACAAAACTCCATGCACCAAGTCTACCATGGTGTGGCTTAACATGGAAATATTTTTCTAGGTTTTGCAAGGCACTCCCTGTAATTTTTGGATTAAGCAAGTTGGTCCCTGAAAATTACATAATCTGCACATTGGTTCCAAATTTTTGGAAATATACATATTGGTCTATGTATTTTTTTGGGTTCTACAAGTTAGTCCCTAAATTTTATAATTGATGCAACTCTGCCTCAAAATTTTCTAGGTCTTGAAATTGGTCCATATTTACTATTTGCTCCAATTTGGTCCCTGTATTTTCTACTTGCTGCATTTTTGGTCCTTGTCATGTAGAGCTGGCAAAACAGGTCTAGCCCGTGAGCCGGCCCATATAACCCAAATTTTGGGTTGGATTGGCTTTGACCCAAACAAAACCGGATCTATATGGCCTGGCCCGGCTAACTCGTCAGGCCGCATTTTTTATTTTTATTTTATTTGCTCCATGACAATACTAATCATTTATTTTACAAATAGCTCCCATACATAAACCAATTAATATCAATCTAAAATGGTCTAAATCCAAGTCTCTAACTTAAATTGTCTTTTTTTTTTTTTTGAAATATTAATCCAATAATCCCAAACTCCAACATAAAATTGTTTAGATTTAATTAAAATTTAGTTTAATTCAAGTTTCAATCAAAATTATGTTTGGTGTGACAAGTACATTATTTATTTTAAATTTACTTATAAATAAACTTTTTAATTTAAGCTAAATATACTTATATCTCAAAGCAATAAAACTAGCATACTTTTAGTATTTATGTTTTAGAAAATGGTGTCAAGAAATATTTTATAATTACCCAAAAAAACATTATTATTTTGAAAGAAAATTGATGTTTATCTATTGACTAATGCATGAGAGTCTTAATTTTATAAATTAATCCATTTAAAAATCTCGAAATATATATTGTTTAAGTTTATCTAATATTGTATTTGAAGCAACATATTAGATTGTATAAAAAATTTATTTAGAAATAAAGAAAAAAATAAAATTAAGACCGGATTGGTTCGGTGGGCTGGGATGGCCAGTATATTTCTGGCTCGCACAGAATTGGGCTGGCCCGGTCTTGTCCAGTTTTAATTGTGGTCCTGCTCAGCTGGGCCGAACCGACCCGACCCGATCCATTTGCCAGCTCTACGAGCGTGTGTGGTTACTATGAAGTGGTCCCTGGAATTTCCTTTTTCTGCAAGACATCCCAAAAGTATCTAGTTGTAGCAAATAGACCCCTAAAGTTTTATTTTATTGCAAATTGATCCATGTATGATCCATTCTCTGGTGTGAGGGTTTGTGGTCTAAAATTTCCGCCTCTAACTCTGTTGGAATGGGATCCATTAAATGTCACAAGACAACCAAATTTTGTCCTTAATCAGCACCAATGTCGCCTATACCTCATTAACCCAATTATTAGCATTTGTTTCCAAAATTCCAACATCTGCTCTCTCTCCACATCCTTCAAAGTGTTTGTTTAATTTTGTTAAAAATCTATTTTTTAGTAAATTTTGATAAAAATTGTACGTCTTATAAAATGTGTGATTAAAATTAATTATTAATTTTGACCTTAACTTTTTAAACTTTATTAAACGATAAAATCTTCTTAAAAATTTGATGATTATTCACCAAAATTGTCAATTGCCTATTATTTTTCTTATTGTTTAAATTTTGAATGGAGTCTAACCTTATTTGGATCCTCTGCCATATTTTTATTCAAAATTAGTGTCCCCAGGGCGTATCTCCCAGTGGCAAAGGGAAAGCGGATAGGGTTCAGCGCGGCGGGGAACAGGGTTCGAATTCTGAAATATTGAATTTGTGCCATGTCGCAAGCGGGAATTACCAAATTGTTAATAGCTAAGGCCTATCCATAAGCTCTCCACCCTGACTCCTGGAAGGCATATCTTTCAGTTTACCTTCTCCACCAAAGACCTGGGACAAGGTCGGTGGAGGTCCCAAAATTGGCGTTCAACTTTTTTTTATTTATTCAAAATTAGTGCTAGTCCCAGCTCATTCACTTTATAGACATTCCGCCATACGTTTTTCTTGCTTACCAATATTGCCCTTCAACACCAATTCTTGATTGCCAGCACACCAATTGTTGTAGGGGAACCACTAGCCGCCGCCGCGAGCTTTATTCTTCTCCCTTCCACGGGGATTTCTTCATTTACCAAGCAATTATCATGGCTATGGCCCAAATGTGTAAATTTAGAGCAGTTAGTGTTGTCTTGGAGACATTCATTTATACGAGACCCCGTGCAACACTGGGCGTAATTTCTTGGATGTTGCCTCATCCAATTTGAAAGGTTTTCTATACCCGGTGTTTTAAATTGAGTGTTAATACATCGATTAAGTGTGCATAGACACAATGTGCAACAAAAATAATATGCATTTAAAATGCAGTCAACACACTATTGACTGCCTAATGCGCGACTTAAAAATGTGCATACATTCCGTTTGGGCCGACTCATAAAACTAAGAAAAAATTACACTTTTTGTTCCCAATCTATATGAAATGTAACAAACCATCAACCTTTTGTTTTACATAATTCATCTCCAATTTTTCAAATATGTAGCAAAACTCGTAATTTCCTCTATTTTGGCCAGTAAATGACAAATTTTCCCTCGGCTTTAAATAAATAAAAGTAAAAAAAAAAAAGCAATAAAACAACAAAAAAATAAGAAAAAATTACAATTTCAAATAATTATTTTTTAATTTATCCATCTAAACACACCTTAAAACCATATAACCAGCATTTTTTCTCACTAAAACCGAACTCTTCACCCCCGTTTCTCTCGCCACCAAATCTACACAATCAACTTTTTTAGTTTTGCAAAGAACCACGGTTGATAACATTAATCCAGATACTAGTAATGTAGTGAACCTCGATGGAAAGAAGACGAAGACAAAATTAATAATTGGATTAATTGTTGGTTTGACTTTTGTTGGCTATATATTACGAACGAAGAAAAATAGGTGAATTGAACTTGTCCCATGGAGATCTATTCGTGCAACAGAAAATTTTGTAGATGAGAAAAAGCTTGGAGAAGGACGATTTGGTTAGGTTTATCAAGGGATTTTGAGAGATTCAAATTCATACATTGGCAAGCAAGAAGAAAAAGGAAGAAAAAAAACTTAACCAATTTTATGAATTTCAATTGCAAGATTTCTTCCCCATTTATTTAACCATAATGCCCAAAATATCCACTGAATATATTTACACCCCTGGAGAAAAAGTAGTAGGGCACAGACCTTAAAATTCTGCCTTTATATTTTTTGATTATTTTGGAGTTAATTCGTGCATTTAAAATAGCGGTGGCAAAAAAATTCGTGGGCTCGTGGACTCGTCGACTCAGCTCGGGCTCGTCGAGAGACGAGCACGACCTAGAACCGAGCTCAAAAAAAAAAAAAAAGAGGGCCGAGCTCACTCGGCTCGACCAAAAAAGGAGCTGGCTCGTGGCTCGTCAATGGTTACATCAATTTTTTTTGTTTTTTACTTTCATTATTTTCTTATAAATACCCATATTCTAAACTCATTTTTTCACACTTCAATCTCTTATCTCTTATTCAATTATATACTCAAAGTCTCAATTTATTAACAATTCTCAAATTACATTATCTCAATATTAGTGTTCTAATTAGTATCTAGTATCTCATTATCTAGATATTACTCTATAATTTTAAGTAGTAATTTTCTACTTCTACTAATTCTCTATATTTCTATTTTCTAGTTTCTAGTTTCTACTTTCTACTACATCTTCATTTTGTCATATTTTCTTTATTTTATTATTCCAAATGACATACAACCGAAGTGATGATGATTTCAGTGGTCTTAATAACATTCCAATTCCAGATGATATTATTGATTAATTTGGTTGTAGCACTGATCCAATTGATTTAGAAGACGTTCATAAAGACGCCAATACACAAACTACCATTGGCTCTAACACTAAACGAAAAGCCACCAAACAAAAGGCTAAGTGCTGGGAGTATTTTGAGTTGGTGCCGACTAGCAAACTAGTGAACGGAGTCTCTGAGTTCAAAACACAGTATAAACACTGTCAGAAGAAGTTTGCTTGGCAAAAGAGGATATGCATGACCCATCTAAACAGACACTTCAAAAAGTGTCAATACAAACATGGAGGTTTGGAGACAAATCAGGCACAACTCCAGTTTGGATCTTCGAGAGCCGGGTCCAGTAGTCCCATTCTCAACAACTGAATATACTAATAAGAACTCATGCACCACGAAGGACTGCCGGAATTGATAGCAAATGTTGAGTTTCCACTATGCTTGGTGGACAATCCTCATTGGACGTCATTCGTCCAAAAATATCTACAACCAATGTACGTTAGTATTTCTAGAAATACACTTCGTAAAGACAATATTGTTAGATATAATAAAAAGAAAAAAGCTATAATTAATGATATTAATAATTTATAAATGTGTTGTATCTTTTACATCAGACTTATGACAAGTTGTAACAAAAAAGGATACATGGTTGCAACTGCACACTATATTGATAATAATTGGATAATGCATAAAAAATAATATCATTTAAACAAATAGACTATCATCATAATAGAAATAATATTTATCAAGTTTTATTAAGTGTGTTACATGAATTTAAATGTGATTCTTAGGTTCGTAGTTTTACATTTAATAATGCATGACTAAATAATATAGTAATTGAAAAATTAATGCAACATTGTAGTCAAAATTTTGATGGTATTTTATTTCATATTCGTTGTGTATGTCATGTGTTTAATTTAATTGTATAATATGGATTAAAATTTATACAACATCAATTAGAAAAAGTTAGATATGCTATTAATTATATTTCGGTATCACCATCAAGAAAACAAGTTTTTGCTACTCTATGTACAGAAAATGGGCTGCAATCAAAATTTTTTGCAACTGATGTTGCTAATAGATGGAATTCAACATATCTTATGTTTGAATTGTGTGAAGGTTATGAAGATTGCATTCCAGTCTATTATAATGGCCGACACTCACACGGCTCAGAATATGATTTAGAATTACATGATTGGAAAATATGTAGTCATGTTAGAAAATTTTTTAAAATTTTTTACGACACAACAAATGTATGTTCTGGTGTGTATTACCCAACTACTCCACTTGTTTTAAATCATTTCTATTATATTGCTAACAATTTTAATATGTATAAGAATTTTGCCATTTTTACCAGTATTATACATGTTATGTAAGCTAAATTTAAGAAATATTGGGAACAATTGCATATGTTATTTTCATTAGCATGTATCATGGATCCTCGACTTAATTTAGAGGGTACGAAAGTAACAATAATGACAATTTCAAATAAATTAACTTATGGAAATCCAGTCACGTGTACTAATTTAGAACAAACTTTATGTTCTATGTATGAGGTTTATGCTGAAAAGGTCAGTACGAATATTGTACGACCCTCTAATCCAACATATACTTCGTCATCAACTGATGATATTGACTTATGGAGTTATGTTAGTACACATAGGAGTGGTCCAGGTTAACAATTAGTTTGTTCTTCTTCTAGTTCTCCCTTTGCCCGTTCTAATGATATACCCGTAGAGTTAGTTAGGTATTTTGCACATGATGTGCTTAGTATTTTAGATGACGAAGAGAAAAAAAACTTTGATATATTATGATGGTGAAGACAACATTAACGTAGTTACCTAATTCTTTCAAAAATAGCACATGATCTACTAACACATCCGGTCTCAACTGTAGCATCAGAGGCTGCATTTAGTACAAGTGGCAGGGTTTTATCTGATATCAGGTCAAGACTCAAAGCCGACATTTTAGAAAGCTTACTGTGTCTAAAGAATTGGGATGACGCCGAACTTCGAATCCAAGACAAAGTGGATAGAATAATGTTCGAAGAACTTGAAGATTTAAATATGGATTAATCATATTCGTAGTAAGTATTATTTTGCATTAGTATTTATGTATTTGATATTTTTTCTTATTTTAATAAAAATTGTAAACGTAACATCTTGTTCGTGTACAATTTTAACTCCGCCTACTTTTAAAGTAGTCCGTCCCAAGCCCGAAAAAAAGAGGATGATTTTAGATATTTAATTTTTAACATAGATGATTTTCGATATGCTAGTTATTTTTTATTTTCAAATTTAAAAAAAATAAAAAACAAAAACAAAAAGATGAGGGTATTAAATCTTTAATTTTTAACATAAAGGATTCTCGATATTGTATTTATTTTTTATTTTTAATTTTTTTAAAAAAAATTAGGGCCGAGCTCAGCTCGGCTCGACTCGGCTCAAATCGAGCTCCACAATTGGGAGACTATGGACGAGTCAAGCTCGTCTTTTATGGGCCGAGCTGGCTCGGTTCGGTCCATTACCATGCCTAATTGAAAGAGTTTCTTTCAGTAGTTGAATGAGAATAATTGTAGCAATTGCCATTGGGGAGAAACATATAAAGCATTTTTTCCTCACTTAATATTTAAGACTTATTTTACAGTTTGTGGCAGATTGTGGTGGTGCCTTGGGACTTAGGTAGAATGGATGTGAGCTGGTGGCGGCGGCGGCATTACATGTTTGTGGTGGAGTGGGCTATGAAGTTTAGGGTGTACGTGGTGGGGGTCGGCGGTGGAAGTCTGGAAGATGTACAGGTGATGGTTGCGGACATAAATGTGGTGGGGGCGGGTTTAAGTTTTGGGAAAAAGATGAAGAAATCTAATTTTGTGTGTGTGTGTGTGTGTGTGTGTTTTAACTATTTTAAGTGAGATTTAATTTTACTTTTTGAAAAGTTACGAGACTTGTTTTTTAATTTTTTATTAATTTTTGTTGATTTATTGGTTTTATTTTTTACTTTTGTTTATTTAAAGATTGTAAATCTATTATTTAATGGCCAAAATGGAAGGAATGACGAATTTTGTTACATAATTGAAATGTTAGAGTATGCTAAAAAAGTTCAAGGTAGATTAGTAATAGGTTTGGGATAGGGATGAAAAGTGCAAATATCCTTAAAAATAATCTCACAAAATGCAAAAACACAATTTTGCCCAAAAGACCCAAAGTCCAATAAAATCCAAAAACCCAATTCAACCCAAAAATTTAAAATCCAAAAACTCAAACTCAATAAAATGCAAAAACCCAAAAATTCGACACATTAGCACGCAATTTAAAACAATGGTAGGATATTATTAAGTAACTTGTACTACTTGTACTTTTGAGACCCATGACATAGAAATTTATACATTTGGTCTTTAAATTTATTTATGTTATGTATTATTTTATTTATTTAGAATAATTAAAACTTTATTAAAATTCAAAAACGTATTTTGGCGTCTAGGCGAAGCTTAGACACACCTAAGCTTGCAATGCTTGATGTTTTACCTTGCCTCTTATTTATACATTACGTATTTTAAAAACTTGTCTATACTACTAGTGATGGAGAAAAGGGGCTCTATTATTAAAAAACAAAAAAAAAAAAGTTATGGGTACATGACTCCAAAAATGTAGTCTAATTCAAGTTTTCGTGATCCTAACCTTGATTATGTTAAAACATTAATTTGTCTTTCGCAGCTTGTTGCCTAATATACACAGAGAGAATGTGAAACTTTCGTGTATACTGTAATCATGAGGGTTTTCAAATTTTGTCCTTTCTTGTGTTTTTTTAAGATGATTTATTGTCCCAGTTGTTGGTATTTCTTATTCTATATTTAACTTTATATTTGTTTAAATTTAAATGTGATAATATCAAAATCTATACTCGAACTCGACTTTCCTCCAAATGTCTGAAGATTCCTACCAAGCTTGAAAAAAACTACCTCAACCACTGGGACCCCTAAACCCGGGTTCTCCATTTGGAGCTCCTAGTCCCCAACCAATGTTGTTACCCCGAGCTTGGGATCAATTCTCCGATTCTAGGGTGACTCCCCGAAGAACAGGGCTAGCTCGAGATATGATCTAGAGCCCATGCTACAAGGCCCACTTCAAGATGAGAACTTACTCTCTAAAGCCAACATAATCTCATTAAAATTATACCATTAGAGTCCTACGTTTCAACTAAGGTAAAGCAATTATGCACAACTTACACATTAAATTATGTAAGGACTCTTAAATGCACTAGAGTCAGCCCATCAGATCACACACGATCCACGTGTTTCTAGTTCAACTAGTACTACACTATAGTACTATTAATCTTCAACACATGTTCATTATTCAAGTACACTTTACATTGTTGAGATCATATCCTTGCACTTATATTTTTTCTACTTTTGCTAACTTAAGCATTAGAGAGAAAACAATGTAACACATTTACGTCTTTGTTTTAGGTAGTAGGAAGTTTTGTTCAAGATCTAGCTCGTGTTCATTCTCCAATCCTAGTTTAAGCATACTTATTTGTGATTTTTTTTTTTTGCTTCACTGACTCCTTCTGTGAGAAGTGCTACCAAAAGTCATGGTACGTAACAACATCATATGAGGCAACAAGTCACTACATTGGTGTAGAGGCATTTGTTTGACGTTATTGCAACTAAGTGGCCTTGTTTGGCGATATTGCAACGAAATTCGCCTTACACACACATTGAGCTTTGTCATGTATAAACACTCACACATACCTTATCCTTTGATTTGTCACGATGTTCATGTAGATGGCATTCTATAAATCATGTAAGTTCATAAAAGAAAGTAGAATATCTCATATGTGTTTATTATATATCTTATGGCAATGAGCTTTCTCATTAACTATATAGTCTAACTACTCATATAGAAATGCACATACGTAGAGAAATTCATATTTACCTTGTCTTTTGAACAACTAGTTAGAAATACGTGCGTTGCATGTGATTTTTTTAATAATTTTGTTAATTTTTAATATTTTCAAATTTGTTATTTTTTAATTATTAATAGTTAAAATGTTAAAGTAGTAATTGCATAAAAAATAAAATAACACAGTTCTTGATAACATACTGTATTGTATTTTTCGATGTTATAATAAAGAATGTTGATATTTTATATACATTCATAGAAGTACAATTGCAATCAGAGATGAGTTTTATATTGTGATAATACAAATAACGACTTCAACCCAGTGAATACTTTTTGGTGATTTAAGCTTTGATGATTAACGAACCATTGATATCAAATCTTATGGAATTGATGATGTATTAACATGGATTTTACGAAGAATAAAATTAATAATTACTAATTTTATTGTAAAAGAATGTAATGATTGAATACATAATATTGTACTTTTATTGGAATAGTAGCTCCTTGTAAATAATATTCTTTGTGTATATTTTCTTTTTGTTTAGCGTGTCTGATTTGATTAATACTTTTGTGCTAGACATTGAAGTTCCCCTCAACAGTGCAACATATAATTGGCCATGAGAGAAGATATGTTGCGGTAGATATACTCCAACATAGGGTATAGTTTGTCCTTAAACTTTATTTATTGTCATTGCAAAACAAAGACGTATAGGAAATTGCTTTCTCTTAAACTTGTATGGATATCCTTCATCATTTGTTGGACTATGTGGGATCCTGGAGAGTAGGACTTGCTTTCCAGCATGTTGTCCCATTGTTATTTTTACATGTACTACATGGTTACCAAAAATTTTGTACACCATTCTTGTTCCATTGCATGGGCCAATAGATGGATTCAAATTTCTTAACAGCATAACTGGACAATTTTTCTTGGGAACCAATTTGTGAGGTAGAACTCCATTTGGTAGTAATATGTTTAGAAATTATTCCTAATAATAATTATTGGTGTCATTGACTGCTTCGTCAAAACTTATGTAGGCTTTAGGTTCTCTAGAAAAATTTTGTGTGAACTTTTCATTTAGATGATCAATATACTCAGTTTTTTTGTAATCAATCCAAGAGCTCATTCAAATCCAATCATCAATTTTTTTTTTTTATGCATGCTATTACACATTGTAAACACTAAAGACTCAATTGGTAACCACATTCACACCTAAAGATTGCAACTTTTACCTCAAATTGATGCTTCCAAATAATAAAAAGAATATTGGAGCCCTTTAGCCTTACAACTATGAATAGTCTCAAATCCTTGAGCCGACAGTTTCTGCGACAAAGTACCCACAAAAAATTCAATCATCCCATTATTTTCATCATCATCAAGTACGATGAAAAGAACGTTCTATATATAAAATTAAATTAACTTAATTATTAAAAATTAAAAAGTTTCAAAGGTTAGTTCTGAACTATAATCACTGTAATCTAATATATTAAAAATAATATTTTCATCTTTATTTCAATTTTGACAACCATAAATTGAATTTTAATGTGTTAATAAACAATGTTACAAACTCTTTGATCTTCCCTCTTTCAATTTCTAGTGTTTGAATGTGGTGATATTTATGGGCAATCAAATGCATACTTACAATATACATACCTCTAGCAAGTATCTAAATCATTATTGCTCCCAGGGGCATAGGCGAGTTGGTAAGGCTTGAGGTGACGTGGGGAGAAATTCTCCGGCAACGCAGGTTCGATTCTCGTGTGGGGCATATTTTCACTGAAATATTGTGGGGATTTGTCCTGGGGGTTGGCCTGTTGGCTCTCTCCCTCAGGTCCCTACCACTTGTGCACATTCTTCGATTTACAACCCGCCTGGTCAAGGGGCCTCTGACACAGGTGGGGAGGTTTCGCCTTCGGGACTTTCCCCTTAATAGAAATATCTAAATCATTATTACTTCTAGTACTATAAGGCCATAATTTTCTATATTAGGTAATGGTGATGATTAGTTAGTCTAAGATTCATAATATAAATATGATGACTTTCTTCTAGAAGCTGTCATATGTCTTGATGGGGTCAAGCCATTTATCGCTCCTTTATTGGTCTAAAATGAAGTATTTAACGATCAAAATACCCTAATTATATTTCGAGGCTTTTAGGCAGTGTTTTAAACTTGGATCGGCTTGGTAGTTAAACCAAAAAACTCATAGCTCGGCTAACAATTCAGTATGGGTTGCTCAATTAGACCGATCTGCGATCGACCTTGGAAAAATTGAAAAACTCATCGGGTATTCATCAGCATCGATGACCCATACCCATTAACCCAACGAATCATTACTGATTAAAAATTTTCAAATTTTATTTAGGATTTGAATAGTCAATTACCATTTGAGGCTTTAGCTTTCACTTTTTTGAATTGCATTGCTAATTATTTTTTCTATCATGATTTTTTTAACTTCATCTTGAAAATATTTCATCTCTTTGAGTTTTGAAGTAATGGTTAATTATACTAATTAACACTAAATTTTATACGTAGTGTCACTTATAACATTGAACTTTAAATTATTTAATTTACCTCACTGAACTTTAAAACTCGTTTCATACCACTATATTAGTCAGCCATCTATTTTAAAACAGGAAATCATACACGGCGTTAACGTTCTGTTAGTTTGTTGATGTAACCCGCATATGAGATTGTGTTACTTACACTAATTGCCACTAAACTTTACATTTAGTGTCACTATACAACTGAACTTCAAATCAATTTATTTGTCTCACTGAACTTTAAAATTCGTTTCAGTTATACCACCGAACTCTATTCAAAATTTTTAAATTGTTCATTACCATTTTAATTCATAATTTTATTTTGAATAAGAAAGGTGTATATGAAATTGTTTTAGCGAGTCTCACATGGTTATATTAAAACATTATGGCGACTAAAAAATAGTAATGAACAAACGTTGTTATATTCTAATTCAAAAAAGCATGAAACTAACAAACTATAAGTAAATAAAATATATAAAGATATAAAGTATAAAAACGCAACAAATGGTCAAATCCATACTGTGTGGTGGTCTCTCATGGTTTGTCAACTAACATGATGATATAATTGAAACGAGTTTTAAAGTTTAGTGAGGTAAATGAAACGATTTAAAGTTCAATAATATAAGTGATACTAAGTGTAAAGTTCGGTGACAATTGGTGTAAGTAATTCTTTGGAGTGAATATTGAAAAATATTGTATGGTTAATTTAATGAAAGGTAAATACACCACAATGGCCTATCGTTTGGGGTCACTACGCAGGAAGGTCCTATCCTTTGATAAAATTAGTCTTCAATTCAACCTTTCATTGCTCGAAGGACTTCCGTCCATAAATTGCCATTAAGTCAGTGCGTGACATCTAATTAATAAGAGATTTTTGTCCATTTCTTAACTGGGTTGTACATGACCCACTTTGCAAACTCAAACCCAAATAACCCACTTCGCACACCCAAACCTAAATACTCTAAGAAGCAACCAAGCCATTCTTCTTCTGGTTTGGAGGTGAACAGTAATGGGAAGGTGCAATTGAAGACGAAGAATATCCTGAAATTGCTCCGCATTCAGGGTTTGAGTACACCATTGAAGATGGACACCGCAAGTTTCAGATTTGACAATGAGGACACCCAAATATGGTAAGAAAAGTTTGATTTTATGTGATTTAATTCATTCACCCACCTTGGTTTGGTGATTTTTTTCCTTGCTTCTTTTATTTCCTGTTGTTTTTTGCCCTCGCTATTTTTCTTTTTGGGTGGTTGTGTTGTTGATTTTGGATCATTACAGAATTGCATATATATATAGTATTCATGTTTGGCTAAGCTTGAAAAAAGTGAAATACTTTCTTGGAAAATCCCTTGAACGTTTTTATATTGAAGAGATGTTGGATCTTTATTCGATGATTGCTCGTTTGAGAATATCACTCTTGAATTTTGATAGTTAATTATGAATTTAAACGAATCAAATTACTTGTTCCATTTTTTTAACTATATACTTGCAAAATTAATCTATAAAAGAGGTCATAAAAATGGAAAATGTCCAAATGTTGCATCTAGACATTAAAGTTTTCAACAACCTTTCAGATCAAAATGGACTCGTTTAATTTTTATGCTTTTTAGCCGTATGGATACAAAATAATAATCAGGAGATTTAGAAAATTAGGATTCAACAAGCTAACTTTCGAAAAGGATTATTTAGGTACAAAACTTGGTACTTGAACAAATTAACCATTGAGGATACTAGATTAGCATGCCCATTGTTTATTACTCCGGTCTATGCTTTTTGCTCGCCGGTTGGGCATAGGGTTTTATGGGTGGGTCTTCACCAGATATCCCTTTCTGTGGATGGGCCATGGCTAGTTAGGGGAGACTTTAATGTGATCGTTTACAATGGTGAGCGTACTAGTAGGAATACTCGCGATAGGGGCACTTCAGACTTTGCAGATATGATGATAGATTGTGGTTTGACGGATGCATGGTATTCTGGCAGTCAGTACACGTGGACAAATGGGAGGGTTTGGAAGCGTCTGGATAAAGTTTTGATTAACTCACTAGTTGCCTCCTTTTGTTCTCAATTTTTGGTTCGTCATCTGAACCGAAACACTTTTGATCACTCACCTCTTCTGATTTAGTGGTCTTCTGACGATGATTTGGGGCCTTGTCCTTTTCGATTCCTCAATGTTTGGTCTAGACATCACGATTTTCTGGGCTTTGTATCTCAGAAGTGGTCATTTCCTACCCATCTTACGAGAATGGTTGTTCTCTGGGAGAAGATTTTTAGGCTCAACTACGGCCTTCGTTGGTGGAATCAACATGTATTTGGTGATATTTTTCATAGGTTTAGGAATGCAGAGTGTAGGATTGACGAGGCAGAGTTAGAAAATGATAGAGATCATTCTCCTTCCCATCATGATACTTTGCATTAGATTTAGGCAATTCTGAACCGTACTTTATCTATTGAGGAGACCTTTTGAAAACAAAAGACAGGGGAACGTTGGACTTGTGATGGTGATCATAACACATGATACTTCCATTCTATAGTTCAGGGACGACGTATTCGAGCTAGGATCCGGTCTATTACTTCAGCTTTGGACAATGTGTTTGAGTCTTCTGAGATTATTCAGCCTTCAATAGTATCTTTCTTCTAGGAGCTTCTGTTGGTTCCTCCTTTTTCTGTTGACCCTATTCGACCTGGTATTATACATAAGATCTGTGTCAAGTTAGGACAATTTGCAGCATAATCAGAATCATACTTTAACTGATGTGCGATAGGCTATTTTAAGTATTGATCTAGACAGTGTCGCCAGGCTAGATGGTTTTCATCTCACTTTTTTCAGGTCTATTGAGATATAGTATCAGATGATGTATTTCAAGAAGTCTTGGACTTCTTTGCTGGAGGGCACTTACCTAGGAATTTTGCAGCTACTTTTATTGTCTTGTTTCCAAAACGGGACAATGCCTGTAGGTGGTCAGAGTTTCGTCCTATCAACTTAAGTATAGTGTTTAATAAGTTGATTACAAAGTTGATGAACTCACTACTGAGTACTTTACTACTTCTATTCATCTCAGCTCCTCATAGCAAATTCATCTCGGGACGGCTCATTGGGGATAATGTATTCTTTGCACAGGAGTTACTACATATACTTGATACAAAAGTGCGAGAGAGTAATGTTATCCTCAAGATTGATATGGCTAAGGCCTATGACCGCATGGATTAGAGCTTCTTGATATCCATTATGAGTGGTTTTGGATTCGATGCTCTTTGGATTGATCAGATACGGAAGTATATTTCAGAGTGTCGATTCTTGGTCCTGTTCAATGGCAGACTGTATAATTTTTTCTCATCATCTCGGGGGCTCAGACAGATTGATCTCATATCTTTATCGTTGTTTATTATTGCTGTAGATTATTTTTCACGAATACTCACTCAACAGTATCAGCATATTCATTCAATGACATACAGATATGGGGGTGATGCTCTTAGCTCTCATTTTTCCTTTGTAGATGATATGATTATTTTTTCCAATAGCCAGAAGCAGTCTATCAGACGAGTGTTACAGTTTATTGAGCACTAAGAGGGGCTTCTAAGCAGTTGGTAAATAGAGATAAAAGCGGGATTATCTTACCAAAGAGATTTTCTACTAGTCAAATACACAGGCTGGAGAATCTGACAGGGTTTCGTCATCAGCAGCAGCCCTTCACTTATCTTAGTGTTCTTTTATTTAAAAGAATCAAGAAGATCTTCTTGTATAATGACTTAGTCCAGAAAGTCCAGAATAGGATTTCTGGCTTGGCCTCGAAGCTTCTATCATTTGGGAGACAGATTACTTTGACTCGATCAGTGCTATTATCTATTCATCTCTATCTCCTTCAGATTATAAAGCCTCACAAGGCTATCTTGAAGAAGTTAGAGGACATATTTGCTAGGTTTCTTTGGGACTCCAGAGATGATGCACACAGATTACATTGGAGGAGATGAAATGACCTTTGTATTCCTACTGAGGAGAGTAGACTAGGCTTTAGAAGAGTGCAGGATCTTGTTGATACATTCTTCCTAAAGCTCTGGTAGTTATTTAGATCTTAGCAGTCATTATGGGCTCAATTTTTACTGAGTAAGTATTGTCAGGGTACCCATCCGTTGATGGCTACTATTCCTTACTATGCTTTAGCTGTATGGAAGAGGCTGAAGCACATAGGCTCACAGGCAGAGACACACATTGCTTTGCAGTTAGGATGTGGACATATATTCTTTTGGCATGACTGCTGGATGGGCGAGTCTACATTAGTTGATCAGTACCCATAATTGACACATTCGTCTATCCAGGTTAGAGACTTATTTAATGATACTAGATGAAATATTGACGGACTTCTTCAGCTAGTACTATATATTATTGTCTAGCAGATATGTAGCATCTCTATCACTATTAAGGTGCACGATCATATTATGTGAAAGGATACTTCGGATGGTAGATTTGCTACCAAGTCTACATGACAGATAGTTCACACGGGGCATACTATTCAGGCTATATACAACATGATTTGGAGTTCTATTATCCCCAACGACTGTCTTTTTCTTCTACTAGAGACTATGTCAGGGTCTTATCCCAGTTGATGTTGTAATTCAGAGATAGATTGGGAGTTATATGACTTCTCGTTGTCAGTGTTGCTCGGCTATTGAGACTATTCAGCATTTATTTATTAACATTTGTATTGCTGACCAGGTTTGGCGCTACTTTTCTGACATTTTTCATATAACCCTTAGGCTGATGGAGGGTTTTCAGTATTGCTTTTAGTCTTGACATTTCTCGAGTCAGTTTGTCAAGTAGGGTCATATTCGAACGATCATTCCTATTTTGATTCTCTAGTTTATTTGGACTACAAAGAATGATGTGAAGTACTGAGATATCTCTATGGAACTAAGACGGATCATATGGAGAGTATATCATACTATCTCCCTACTACATACATGCCGTTTATTTTGGGTTATTCATTAGTGAGAGGATATGGATATTGTCCCTCTTTTTGGTATCTCTCTTACTACTCTATCCATTCTTCCTCATGTTTTAGTTTATTGGCGTACTCTACCTGTGAGACTTACAAGATCAACAATGATGGATGCGTCAAAGATAGATTTGCGAGTGGAGTGGAGATTAATAGAGATTCATCAAGTCAGTGTGTTCATGCCTTCTTCTATTCATATGGTGAGTGCCCTATTTTAGAGGCCGAGTTCAGGGCTATTCTTGACGATATTATTCTTACTCAGAGGATTGTACTCTCAGATTTATAGATTGAGGCCGACTCAACTTTGGACATTCACTGCATCACCAAAGGTGGAAGACCTTGGTCTATTCAGGCCATTCTTTGCCACATCAAACATCTCCTTGCATTCGACTGTGATACTATTTTGCATATTTATCGTGAGGACAACTAGGTGGGTGATTTACTTGCTTTAAAGGGTTGTGATCATCTTTGCTATTTCGAGTACATCGTTCATGAATTATCGCGGTGCTACCTAGCTTATTTCAGATTGATAGACATGGATTTCCTACAGTTAGGGGTCTATAGATTTTTTTTAGAACTTATTGTTTGGGAGGTAGTACCTCCTTATTTATTGCTTTATTATTTATTTATTTACTTTAGCTCTTTTGATTGGAGGTCAGGTTTTATGCTCCATTTCCATGTATTTTTTATGAGTTATTTATATATGGTTGGAGTATCCAAATCCTCACATTTTTTCTGGTAGAGGCCTAACAACTACACTGGGATGTGATGACGTGTTGACTAAAAAAAACCTCAAACAACACAAAACACCCTTAATTAACATATAATTAAGAAATTTTAATAATATGGAAATCCCTTAATTCAAGGCTATGAAGAGAATTAATATTTTCTTGAATATATCAGTTAATAATAGTAGTTAATATTAACTTTTCACTTTTTTAAAAGGTAAACAAGAATAATTGATCTCATATCAAAAAGAACAAGATGAAAATCAAAATGGGTTTGATGATGTACTAGCTGAGTCTGATTATGAAGTGGATAAAGAGCCAATTGGACCTGAGGTCCATGAAGCTGTAATGGTAAATTTAGACTTTCAACTTGTTGGTTTGGATGGGATTGAGGACATGGGTATGATACAGACTACTGTGATTCTGATAAGCTGGATAGCGAAGACGAAGAAGATTCTGAAATAAAGAGAAAAGAGACAGTATTTAGGTTAAATCCAAACATGTTAGTCGGTGCATTCAGCGATCAGTTGATAGTGGATTGTATAGGAGACGTATCAATGTAAAAATTTTATAGAGCTCGGGCAACATGTAAGGCAAAGATAAGAGGTAGTGTAGATGATCATCTTAGACTAATATGGGATTATGGTCAGCAGTTGAAGGCAACCAATGACGGGAGAACCACGCATGTAGAAGGACATGGGTTTGAATTTAATAGTGTATTTTTCTTTAGGTGCATTGAAGCGTGGGTTCATTAGTGGATGTCAGAATTTGACTAGGTAAGATGGGTGTTTTGCGAAGACTGGCATAGGATAATAGTTACTAACTATGGTTGGGGTAGATGGGAATAATAGCATGTATCCACTCAGGGGCGGATCTAGGGTTGAAGTTCAGCTAGGGCGAACGTTGACTGGTCAACGGTCAAATATTGACCGTTGACCAGTCAACGGTCGATGCTTGTTAGAAATATAAGTATCAGCCACACATTTGATTCGCTTCCAACACTAGCATAAGAAAAAATTTAAAATAAAGTCAAATTTATGGCCAAAAAAAAAAAAAGAGAGCAAAAGTTCAGTGGGGGCGATAAAGATTTACGTTAAAAAAAATTTAAAATAAGACAATAACGATAATTCAAAATGTAGTAAATTTTTTATAGTTGTTCTTTACGATTTTTCATATGTTGAAAAGTTTAAAATAAAACTAAATCTATAGCAAATTAAAAAAAAAAGAGCAGAAAAACTGATAAATACTTTTTATATTCTTCAATTTTGACCCACTTTTCAAATTTATTCATGCAATTACTTTATTTTTTGATTTCTCTAAATTGAGGACCATAAATGTAATTTTCAATTTAAAATACTCCACTCTCTCTCTCTCTCTCACACACACACACACGCACCCCCACGTGACTCACCTGCCACCTTCATTGCTTCCTTCTTTCAATCCAACAACCTTTATATACATATATACATACACGCAGGCAGGCAGCCATTGCCACATGAAGAAAAAAAAAATTGATGAAATTCAGTGGGTCCGCCCCTAAACCAACTCCATTTTTTCTCGAAATTCCAGCACGTGCGGACGCGTGATCTCGCCATGCGGCAGATCCGCCCCTGTATCCACTTGTATATGCAGTTGTGGATGTTGAAAACGGGAGATTGGTTTTTGGAGTTGTTGAACTTTGACTTGGGGTTTGAGAATCCATACGGCTGGACATTTATGTTTGACAAGTAGAAGGGACTAGTTAGTACAATTGGAAAGTATTTTGAGTACGCATAACATAAGATGTGCGTGAGACATTTATATAACAACTTTAGTGCAATACACAAGGACTTGGCTTTAAAAAATTTCCTATGGGAAGCCTATGAGAGTAACAATAGTGCCAGAGTAGTTGAGAAAAATGCAAAGAATGAAGGATTTGAGTAGGGATGCATACGAGTGGCTTGAGAGGAAACCAGCCATTCAATAAAGTAAGTTACATTTTTATGGAGTTGACAAATTGTGACATATTATTAAACAACCTGATGAAGTGGATTGTGAGCAAGTTTGAAGTGTGTGACAAGTGGGGTAGTAAAATAGGGCCCATAATTATGA
Organism: Forsythia viridissima; assembly: GCA_030279155.1. Classification (NCBI taxonomy): domain Eukaryota; kingdom Viridiplantae; phylum Streptophyta; class Magnoliopsida; order Lamiales; family Oleaceae; genus Forsythia; species Forsythia viridissima. Next base: position 28,086,168 of record CM059039.1, read on the forward strand.
AGATAATGGACAATAATGTAAAGTTTTCAAGATATAAAAAAAGACTATCTACTCGGAAAGTGGTAAGTTTAAAGTGCAGTATAACTCCAATTTGTTAAATATTGTTGATATTGAGGCTAGGACATGTACTTGCCGACTTTGGAAACTAACTAGAATCCCATGATATCATACAATGGCTACCCTAAGCTCCAAGGACATGCCAATAATCAACTTCATGGATGATATCTACAAGAAGGAGGTCTATCGTAGGACATATTCATACACAATTTCTTCTATGATGGAGCCAGAGTTATGGCCGAATCCAGGTGCTCACCTGTTGACCCTACTTGTCATTACGAAAAAGGCCGGGAGACCAAAGAAAGCAAGAAAAAAGGTTCATGATGAACAACCTCAGGCATCATCAACCAATGCAAGTCGAAAAAGATTGACAATGAAATGTAAGAAATGTGGATAGTCAGCGCACAACAAGAGAAAATACAGAAGGTTGCAGCCACCAGCTGTGAATGCTGATTAATTACATGCTATATCTATTTTTGGTGGGCTATAATATGTTAAGCATGGTCTAGTCTAATCTTTTTATGGACTCATACTATTTTTTGTTTTGGGGTTTGGAGCAACAAACTTTATTTAATATGTTGTGCCCGTGTTTGTATTTTCAATGCTGCTTTTTGATTCTAGATTGCAGAATTTCTTAATTTAATTGCCTAAGTCTCTTGATGAAATCATGATTTGTTTGGTAATAATTATTTTATGATAATAAATTAATGATAATGAGTTGATTAGTTTAAGAAATTGTGAGCGTGTTCAAATAATACATTATAAAAAGCATGAAATTGTTTATATTTTAGGTCCTTATTATGCATGATAATTAAAACGATAAGTCCTTAATTTACCATAATAAAATAAACAATAAGTCCTTACAAAGTTAAGAACAACAAATAATAGGTCCTCATTTTGCCAAAATTTTAATGAAATTGTAAACAAGTCTAGTTTAGGGATGGACATAAATGCCCTTATTAATTGAGGCATATAGACATTTTTGGATGTCACGCACTAACTTAACGACAATTTATGGATGGAGATCCTTCGCACGCAATGAAAGGTTAAATTGGGGACTAATTTTACCAAAATCAAAAGATAGGTCCTTGTGGTGCTATTTACCCTTTCATGAACTATAATTACTGTCACTATTTTATTATTTAATAAAAATAATTATATTATATTTGACAGGATTTGACCCGTCGGTTTAACCACTGGACTACCGGTTAAACCACTGACCTAGTAACCCACTTTTTCATCGGGTTAGTTCATGATTCGGATCTAAAAACTATATTCTTAGGGTGTACGATTAGGTACGCTCGAACAAAACTTTAATTTAAATTTTTTGGGTCGTTACATTATTCATCCTCGATGAGCTTAAAAAAGTCCCAATAACCGAGGCAACCATCATATGGGCAAGTCCTTGGTCGGTCATCTCAAGGAAAAGATAATTAGCTATCTCACAAAATATTTAGATGTCGAGCATTGCCCCAATATGGTTGTGTATAGGATGAACGTCATGTCAGTAATGTTGGGTTGTGTGTGCATATAGTATAGTTTTTGCAGTAATAAAATAGTTTTTTATAATAAATAAAATTTTGTTTCTATTTTATTTATTGTTGTTGCATTCATTTAATATTGAGTATGAAAATAAAAGTATTAATGATCACTTCTTATAATATAAGTTGGGTGCTTTCGTTGAGAAACACAATGTAACAGAGCGTATATTTTGATCATTAATAAAATTATTCACAACCAATGGATGAAGGTTTGCACATTATACCGGAAGGTTGTATTGTTGACTCTTTCATCATTTGGGTATACAATTTGTCCTTATCGTAGAAATTGTTTAATGATGACATTAGTATACTTTGAGTGTATTGAACATACTACGAGTCAAATTTAATTATATATCATGATCATGTGGATAATTAAATTCTACTTGATCATCGGATATTTCATCTAAATTCCTTAACATGGTTGTTTATAGGGATGCACAAATAAATTGTCAAAACGCAAACCGAATCAAATCTGTTGGTTCAGATCCATGTAGACTCGCCAAGGTTACAGTTTTGAACCAAATCACTCTCTTTGAAATAGTTTGGTTAGGTTTCAATGTTTTAAAAACCGCTTAACCTGAATAGAATTATTTTTTATATAATTAAAATAAATTAATTATACTTACACATTTAAAAAGTTAACAAAATACAATAAAATACTAAATATATTAGGTTGACTTATTTAACTTTTGCCAAACTATTGGGCCAATAACCCATTACCAACAAGTTCATTATGGTGCCCAATTATTTACTAATTTCCCTCCCATCCCATCCCATCCCATCCAAATATTAATGTAATGTAACAATCGACACAAATATTAATGTAATATAAAATTTATATTTAAAAAGTTTCCGTTTAAGCTTGTATTGAGAATTTTAGATTAATTTACTTATATTTTAATTTGTTTTAAATGCGTTACTTTTATGTCGATAGGTAAACCGTGGTTAAAACTGATAGCCCAAAAATAACTAACCAAGAGGGGGGTGAATTGGTTTTCTCAAACTTTTTCGAAAAACATTCTAAACAAAATGATATTTAAGAAATAACAATTAATCCACAAAAATATAAGCACAATATAAGTAAATAAAAGGGAGAGAGAGTGCAAACGATATTTTTATGGAGGTTCGATCCAACCAATGATCTACGTCCTCCGTTACCAAGCTCTCCAACACGAGCACGACCTTTCCACTATTTTGATTGACTTATGGTGCAATCCAAACCCTTACAATGTATCCGGTGACTTACAAACAAGGAGCACCGATCCTTATACAATATTGAGCTTTCAAGGGACCTTAATATGACCCAAAAATGTAAAGAGATTAATTTGAGTATTTCTCTCTAGATGAATGATAAATACAAGTTTAGTTCTAAGAGAGATTAACACTTTAATGAATAGCAATAAATGAGGAAATCTCAAGTGTTAGAAGAAAACTTTGTTGAGGATGATGAATCAAAAGTTTGATTTAATCAAACAAAGTTTTTCAATAAGAGATATTGAAAATATAAATGCAATGAAGCTTTGAATGAAGTTTTTCAATATAATTCTCTCTATAAATGCTCTTGTAAGTGTTTTATGAATGATAATAAATGAAGTGGTATTTATAGAGATGAATTTTCGTCACTTTCTGTTGAAACGGATGACCAAACGGTCGACCGGTCAGATTGGTCAGAACTAGCCGTTGAACTGCAAAAAATCAGAACAGACACTTTTTAGAAAATGACATTCAAACGGTCGACCGGTTCAGTTCAAACGATTGACCGATTCAACCGATTTACCTAACGGATTGTCCATATTCACAGTTTTGAAAAATTGATTTTTGGCTTTGATCAAAATATTTTTATGCAAGTGATAAAAAAATATTTTTGAGCTTTCGTTCATTTAATTTCTAAGGATTAAAGAGTTAATACCTTTACAATTTTATCTAGAAATCTATTCTTCAATCTTGATCTTCGAATCTTGAATTTCGGATCTTGATACTTGAACTCTTGTATTGATTTGGACTTGATCTTAACATTGCATGAGAGTTCGATTTGTAGCGCTTTGAATATTGCTTGAAAATAGATTGTTAGAAAACACACTATTTTGTTTGTTATAATCAAAATATTAAGGTTTAAAGTTAACCATAGGTCAACAAAAACTGAACTGAACCGCAAAAAATAGTTTAGTTTGGTTTGATTTGAAAATTTTCCAAACCGTTTTAAAAAGTTTTGTTTGAAAATAGGTCAAAAACCATCTGAACTGAGCTGTTTCACCCCTAGTTGTGCATATATTTTCGTGAGTTTGATGGTTATTTGATTTACCAATGAGTAAGATCAAAATATCTCAATGATTTAGGAGCCTGAGAATGAACGAAGTAGAAACACAAATTCATGTTGAGAACCGTCGTCTTGAAAAATAGGTCCAGTGATTAATTAAGTGTTTTCTATTGAACGTTATAAATCTGAGCTCAGTGTAACGAATGCTAAACTTCGACATATGTGAAATTAACATGATTGTAGAAGAAAATGTAACTTAAGTTAGTGAGAATAATTAGTGGGGCAAAAATATCATTTATGCTCGTATCTAATTATCGAATCTCGGACAGGAATGAAATACACACACACACACACACGGTAGGTGAGGGAAAAATATTACAGCTTCCATAATCTTATATATTCCGAGATTGTAGTCTGTTGCGTTTAGTGAAAAAAAAAGTAAAGAACTAATAATTAAATTAGACGGTCTGGGATCAACTAAACATGATTTAATTATTGGAGTTTGAAAAATATATGTCTGAACAGGTCCATGTGGTAGCTTTATAAAGTTTTGGACTTAATCGTAATTAATATGAAAGTTTTGGACTTGATTAAAATTATGATATAAGTTCAAGGATTATATGTGTAATTAAATCAATCCTAAGCTATTTGCACTTAGATGAAAATTAGAACTCTTGTCATTTGATGCAAATTAGGACTTTTTTTTCTTATATGCAAATAGAACTTTTGTTTTATATATAATTATATATATACGAGTGCTGACGTGAGAAAACATAAAAAAATAGGAGAGGAAAAATTTCTAAAGTCTTGTTTGACTTAAATTTTCTCTTTTTTGGTTTCTTAATCTGTCTAATCTAGAAATTAGTTTTTTATTTAATTAAAAGGTGCCCACACATTTGTGTAGTATATACTTTGGAGAATGCCATAGAAACTTGAATGTTGGAAGTGCCAAGTTCATAAATTAAAAAACAAGAGGTTCGTGAATCAGTTTGAGATTCAGTAATTATTTATCGATTCAGGTATAATATTAAATTCTTAGTATTTAATTATAATATACGCGTGAATGTCTAGCAAAGAGCCTAATTTATTGAATGAAAGAAATTTCTTATTTTTTGAATAATTTTCGTGCCAGTTTCCGACAATGAAGAGGTGAGGAATTAGAGGGCAGATGCTAGACTAACTTTAAGCCTCAATGAAAACTTTGTGGCAAGCTTGGGCACATGGTTTAGAAGTGTTTCCACCGATTTAATCCACTGTTTGCTAGGAACCGACGTGATCCATTATTCACTGGCAGCCAACTTATGGTAACTTAAGGAGAAATTCATGCTATCAATAAAATTCAAGGCAGCAAAGTTCACACCATTTGCTAATTATGTTGATAGCACTCTTGTGGCAGATTCCACTACTCTTAATGGCACTAATACATGGTTTCATGATTCACGATCAACTAACCATGTCAACATGAATTGGGCTTCCAAACTTCAAATAGATAATGGAACATGTTTGGTTCTTTCACAGTTTGGTCACTCTATATTCACCAATTCTAATAGAACATTTGTGTTAAAGAATTTATTGTACCACTATCCCATCATCTTTAGTTGGTTTCTCGACTCACAAATCAGCCACGGTCCTTTGATGGCTCTCTGCGTCAATAAGTTCGAATTCTGACTCAAAGACCTTCTAGTTAGTCCTCTTCCTTCTTGCTATCACTTTGAGCCAATCGAATATTTGCTTGAGATGTCTTTGCTGAGGAAGAAAATAGATTTGAAAAATAGAAAGGGTTGATTCACCTTGCACCTAAACGACCAAAAATCCTAATACTGATGAAAATAAATATATTTCCTGAGTGCTCTACCCAGAGCTAGGGGACATAAAATTCTTGAATTATTTGACTTTCTTGGTAATCCCTTATATTATAGAAAAATTGATTAGTGTCTCAGTTTGCTAAAGACAATAATATCTATTTTGAATTTTACTTATCTTCTTGCCTTGTTAATGACCAAGTAAGAAGCATGACTCTTTTTCAATGGTTCCTTAATCAAGCCACGACGCTTTGCAGACCATGGGTTAATACCCTTAGTTCAAGCTCCTATGCCAATCTCTTACTGGGATGATGCCTTCTTTACCTCAGTCCTTCTATTCAATAGATTTCCTACCTCGGTACTCAAAGGCTTAAGTTCTCTTGAAGTGTTATATTCTGTCAAACTTGACTATAAAATTCTTAAATATTTGGATGTACATGGTTTCCTTGTATAATACCATACAACAACTACAAACTTGAGTATGGATCAAAAGCTTCCACCTTTTGGGATACATTTTAAAGCATAAGAGATACAAATGTTATATGGTGACAATAGAATTCTCCTCTCAAGTCATGTATTTGATGAATCTACATATACTTTGCAAGCAAGGATATACAACAACAACAACCTAATTACCCCACACTACACACTTCAGGTGCTACTTTTCATTCATCTCCAACTCTAAACAAACAACCACGAACATCCTCACAAAACACTTCAGCATGTGCAGCAAAAATATCTCTCAATTTTCCACTCCTATCTCTGCCTCAATCCTATCTCTGCCTCAATCCACTCCTCAAACTCACCATATCTTCATATTCCGGTAATATTAGGACTAATGCAGCACATCTAAAACACATACTACTATAGAATTGTTAAATAGAAGTGCAAAGCATTTACAGTTTACTCAATGTGTTCCAACTGAAGTTGGAAGTGAGGATGGAAATATTGAAAATTAAAGGGGGATGTGGTTAAAAACAACCAACACATCATATTACTACAAGGGCAATTGCAGGGATTTAAAAGATTAAAATTATCGAATCTCTTCATGTGACTCTTCAAAGTGAAAAAGAACCCGACACTTTACATCAAGCTTTATGTAACCTTCGATCGAAAGCTGATATGCAAGGAAAATGTTGTACTTTACTAAGAAACAATAACTTGAAACTAGTACTACTACCCAAAGATATATCTCTTGTGGGTTGCAAATGGATGAGCAATGTGAGAAAAAAAGATGTTGATGGGAGCCTTGCTAGATATAAAGCAAGACTAGTTGCTAAAGGTTATCATCAACTGGCTAGATTTGACTATACAGTCTACCTTCAACCATGTAATCAAATCAGTAATTATAAGGGTTTCTCACAATTTTTTTGGCAAGACGATAGAGTATTAGATGGTGGGATGTGAACAATGCGTTCTTAAATGTAGTTCTACAAGAAGTATTTATGCTCCAACCATTAGGATTTGAAGTTGAAAGAAACCAACATTAAGTACAAACTCAACAAATCTCTATATGGTCTCCTAAGGCTTTGTTTGAGAGACTAAGAATGACACTTTTTAAGTAGGGCTTCAGTAACTCAAGGACAACTCAATCTTTATTTATGAGGTACCATAAAGATTCAACAATATTCATCTTAATATATGTTGATGTTGTAACGGGGTGTGGTAATATAGAAATTGAAGATTGATAACATTGTTAGACACTCAGCTTTCTCTGAAAGATTGAGTTATTTTTTTGGAGTTGAAGTGCAACAACTAAAAAATAGTAGACTACACTTATCAAAAACCAAATATATGACATATCTTCTTGAAAAGGTTAAGACGACTGAAGAAAAATCTCTACCAAGACTAATGGTAAGTAACAGTCGGTTGTCATCAAGAAAAAGAGACCCTCCAGACAATCCTACTCAATAAAGAAGTATAGTTTTGGGGCACTACACTACATAAGTGTCACGAGACCAGAAATCTCATTCTCATTCAACAAGGTTTGTCAATATAAGCAGTTGACTTTAGACACACTGAAAAGCTGTGAAGATGATAGGTATTTGAAAGGAACTTTGAGCATAGGTTGACTTTTAACCAGGGGCGGAGCTGGGGTGGGGGGGGGGGGGGGGTCCCAGGGGGGACCTGGACCCCCCAACTTTTTGAGTTTCTATTTTTTTTTTTTTTTTTAGTTTTTTTGGTTTTTTAATATATAATTTAACTTTTACATAATATCAATTTAATGGATGACAATTAGATCCATTGACCAAATATCAATTAAAGCTTGTTTGATATAGTTTATAAATTAGTTTATTTGACAAAGATTAGTAAAAAATGTCAGGCAACCAAGGTAAATTTTTTGATCAAATAAACTATTTGTTATCAAATAAGCCATTTTGGTCAAGTAAAGAGCCCGTTTGGTAGAGTTTATAAACCAGTGTATTTTATCAATATAGTTTATTTGACTAAAAATAGTTTATTTGACACAAAATTTTGCATTGGTAGCCGTTATTTTTTTTCCATTCTTGGTCAAATAAACTGTTTTGATCAAATAAACTAGTTTATAATCTCTACCAAACGTGCACAAACTAGTTCATAAATTAGATCAAACCGACTCTTAATGTAAGACAATTCGACCTATTGGCCTAATAAAAATAATAATACAAAATTACAAATGATTAACTCATTCTTGATAATACAAAATTAATTGCTTGTTAATATATTTCGTGTTCAAATAATAATTGTATATAACACTATCAAAAGGGTTTAAATTTGTGTCTATCAACTACAAAGTTTAGTTTAAGATAAAATAGATATAGATTCTATTTTTGTGCAATGACTTCTTGTAAATTTTTTAAGGACTATGACTTATAAAAAAATATTAGATTCTCATAAGAATTGACTCAGTAAATGTGGTTTGAAAAAAAAAAAAATCGGGGGCGCTGCCTCCGAACCCCGTCAAAAGGTTCCCTTCCCTCGGCCTACCCATATTTGGGACCCACAACTTTAAAAGTCTGGTTCCGCCACTGCTTTTAACAAACCAATCAATATTTTCTTAACTAGATTTTTAGACACTGGTTGAGATTCTAATCCTTTGTATTTATTTCAGAATTTTTTTTTATCACAGCTCTAATTAATAGAAACAAAAGGATACCAAGGTCAAGTGTTGAAGCCGATTTAGAAGTTTGGAAAATGCTACATTAGAAATGATTTGGTTAGAACATTTACTACATAAACTACACATAAGAGTAATCCAAGTTCCAGTCATATGGTGCGACAATCTTAGCACAACGTGCTTGTCAACTAATACTATCGGAAAGGATATTAAAAATTTTGTACCAAAAAGCATCTTGATCAGCCTCACCTGAAATAAACCCAACTAAGTATGTGTCAACACAATGGGTAGCCAGGTAATACCCGGTAAATAGGGTCCTACTAGACCACCAATGCCGGGTAGGGCTTAGTGCATCTTACCCCAGCTACAAAGCCAGATAGAGAAGATTTTACACCTACTCATCCTTGTGGTTGGGTAGGGAGGATTTTTCCTACCCGGCCAAGGCTATGTAGGGAGGACTTTTCCTTACCCCGCCACAAAGCATGATAAGGAGGGTTTTCTCCCTACCCAGCCACAAGGCTGTATAGGGAGGGTTTTCCCATATCCGACTACAAGGACAAGTAGAGAGGGTTTTCCCTACTCGACCTCAAGGTCGGGTAGGAAGGGTTTCCTCCTCTACCCGACCACAAGGCCGATTAGGGAGTCTATCTTACCGAAACTTGTGGCCAACTAAAATGGTAGCTTATCCTACCTAGCCTTGATGTAGGGTAGGACACAACCTTACCTACTGGCCCACATGTCTGGATTGGGCTAAATCTTACTATCCAGCCATAAGGCCGGGTAGGGTAGGATCGCATCCCACTGGCCACCAAGGCCTTCTTCTCCCAAGTGGAGTGCATGGTCAGGTAAGATCCTCGGGCATGTGCAGCTTTGATAAATTTCCATTCGCAAAAGTAGATTAGAGACAAGTCTCTCATCATTTAAAATACCCACGGTACTAAGTCAAGTTAGCCCTAGATCCAACCTCCGAAGACATGAACATCGTCTAAATATCCTATTATCATGGTAGTAAGTCAGGCTAACCCTATATCCAACGTTCGAAAATTTGACACGTACTTAAATATCCTTGTGCCACCTCATCAAGATTTTCTCTTATATTAAGGTGATGATCCCAAGGTATTGAACTTAAGAAATTATTCTCCATTTTATTAGGTTACATATTTACAATATTTCTCTATCTAGGGAAAAAACTAATTCTCACACCGAAGGACCAACATGGGAGGGTTCTCCGCCTTCTTTTTTATGGTTATTGAAACATTGGATTCACATCTCTAGTATTCGAAATACATCTTTCGGTGACTCTATTTTCATAGATAACATCATTGGCTCCATTTGTGAGAACTTGAACAAAACATTATGGCAAAACCAACAAAAGTTAGAAACAGAAGTGTGTCGGCTCCACGCCAACCACCCCCAGAAAAATCACAATCAGAAAGTCAACAATTATCCCAATTATCTGACTTTGTAACTAAAGATTAGTTCAACACTCTTAGCACCCAGGTGGCTATCCTAGTAGTATTATTACAGAATCAAACCAATGGGGCTCGACACCAGGGGCCTAATCAGCAACAACAAAATCCACCACCTGTAGCTCAACATGAGTACCTAGTGCCTCCCTCGACATGCTACACAACCACCACCCACAGGTTTGAAACAAAGGATGAAAAAGTTAATGAACTATAAAATTGAAGAGGCTATGGCAAGGATGAAAGATAAACATTTAAAACTGGTGTTAAAGGAGGACACATTTGCACCAGAAGTTATGACATTTTCCCTGTCAAAGGGTTTTGAATGACTAGATATTGAGAAGTATGACGGGACTACTAACCCACTCGAGCACTTGAGAACATTTGTTGATCTAATGCAACTTCATGGCATGCTATATGCCATCGTGTGTCAGGCTTTCCCATCCACTTTGAGACATGAAGCACGTGATTGGATATCAACCTTACCTATTCAATCCATAAGAACTTTTGATTACTTTTTGAGGTGATTTGCTGCTTACTTTGCTAGTAGCAAACAAAGTAAGAAGACCGTCATTGGGTATGCAATTAGTACAAGAGAAAGATGAACCGCTTAAATAGTTCATTACTAGATTCAACTGGGCAACCTTGGGCATCAAGGACTTGCAAATGTCCATTGTGGTAACCGCTATGATGAGTAGCATAAAAAATTACTCCTTCAAAATGTCACTCTCCAAAAGTCCTCCTAACTCGATCCACGAACTTTTGAAAGGGTCGTCAATCCATAAACATTTGAAAGGGGTGACAAATAAATAGATGCCGGGAAGACAATGCTAATTACCAAGAGCATGCAGGACCACAGAGATCTACGTTCAAACAAGAGAAAATCCCACGATGAACACAAGTCTAAACAAGACAAGAGCATACACAAGTTTTAGTATCCCAACATGAACCAATCGGAAGAAAGAAAAGCAACCAACTATACATTGGGAGCTGGTGTGATCAACTAGCCAAGAACCAAGTTCACAAGCCTACAAATGATTTAAGTTTTAATATAGTTTATTTTATTTTGTTTCCTTTATAATGTCATATGTTGGGCTAAACAAATGATTTAAGTTTTAATATAGCTTATTTTATTTTGTTTCCTTTATAATGTCATATGTTGGGCTAAACAAATGCCGTTGTATTTGTATTTTGATAAGTCTTCCCGTTTTATAAAGATCAATTAAAAATTCAAACTAACAATTGGTGAAGTTTACATGAAAGGTAAGAAGACCTCCAAATGCTATAAATTGGTAGAGGCAAAAACTACTCAATATAGTAGAAAGCAAAAACCCTCAATCAAGTAGGTGCCAGCAACAAACTACTTAATGGAGTAGATAATAAAGATCCTCAATTGAGGCAACAAACCACCCAATGGAGTAGGTAGGAAATACCTTCAATCGAGATAATAAGCACTCAATCGAGTAGGTGCCAACAATAAGCCACTGAATTGAATAGGCACTAACAACAAATCACACAATCTAGTAGGTAGCAAAAACCCTCAATCGAGTAGGCGACATCAACAAAACATTCAATGGAGCATGTAGAAAAGACCCTCAATCGAGACAATAAGCTACTTAATCAAGTAGGCATTAAAGTCCCTCAATCGAATAGGTACTAGCAACAAACCACATAATTGACTAGATAGCAAAGACCTTCAATCAAGGCAAGAAACCACTCAATGGAATACGTAGCAAATACCTTCAGTCGAGGCAAGATACCACTCAATGGAGTAGGTAGCAAAGACACTCAATTGAGGCAATAAGCTACTCAATTCAGTAGACGCTAGCAATAAGCCACTCAATTGAGTAGACTCCAACAACAAATCACTCAACAGAGTAGGTAGCAAAACCCTCAATTGAGGCAACAAACCACTCAATGAAGTAGGTAGCAAAGTCCCTCAATTGAGACAATAAACTACTCAATGAGTAGGCGCCAACAACAAACTACTTCATGGAGTAGGTAACAAAGACCCTCAATCGAGGTAACAAACCACTCAATAGAATAGGTAACAAAGACCCTCAATCTAGGCAATAAGCTACTCAATCGAATAGATAGCAAAGTCCTTCAATCGAGGAAAAAAACTACTCAATTAACTAGGTAGCAAAGACCCCCAATCGAGATAATAAGTCATTCAATCGAGTAGGCACCAACAAAAAAACCACTCAATCGAGTAGGTAGCAAAGTCTTCCAATCGATGCAACAAACCACATAATCGAATAGTAAAAATCATATCCTACCAGGAAGCTAAAAACCTACCCTGTATATAGGAAAAAAAACCCACTTTAACGAGTATTCAAAAAACCTAGATAGTAAAAAGACCGTGCCATAGGAGAGGGCAAAAATTCTCGAGTTTAGTAAAGGTTCATATGGTTGCCAAATGGTAAAGCCTAGATGGTGAACATTACTACCCCGAAGGTGTTCTATAAGATCAATATGGTATACAAAATTTCCAAGAATGGAATAGTACTGGGGGCTCGACATGATGTTCATCAATGCACAAGGGAGTTGCACACTCAGATTATTAAATAAGCAAGGATGATTTACTCGGCCACGAAGATGTACAATTTCCAAAGACGGGGACGAATGCTTCAAGTTCAATCGAGATCTAGTGCACAAAAATTTCGTTAGAACCACATGACAAATCAAGAGCCTAGAGGCTCGACGAAAGCTTTGCTAGAAAGAGAACGCGGTAAATTAATATCACCTTTATGTATTCACATAATTGAAGAAGGATTCCAACATACTAAAAGTGACATCGCTACTCTCCAACGATACAATCATTAAAGAGTAGGGAGCTTATGGTCCTATTGAGACGAGAAATTAAAAATTATGTACCAAAAAGCATCTTGATTGACCTCATCCAAAATCGATCCAACTAAGCACTTGTTAAAATAATGGGTAGCTAGTCCCCTTAGGGACCTACCTAGCCACCAAGACTAGATAGGTCTTAGTACATCCTACCCAGCCTTGTGACCAGGTAGGGAAGGTTTTTTCTCCCTACCCAACCTTATGGCCGGGTAGAGAGGTTTTTCCTACTTTGCCACAAGGTCGAGTAGGGTAGTTGGTGCTCTAGGGCGTACCTAATATTGTTGCGTATTTATATAATTACTAAATTAAACATTGATTATATTGTTCTCCTTATATATTAAATATTTATTTACTTTTGTAAGAAACGTAATATTATTATATATTTATTCAAAACAATATATTCACTATAGTTATTTAAAAAACAAAAAATTAATATCTATTAAATTGCAAAATATATAAATTAGAAAATAAATTTGATACGTCAGTGACCAAGAAAAGGATACTAAGACTGAAAGACAAACTCAAAGTAGCCATGGTCAGCTATCTTTGGTTTGAACAATATTAATTAATTTGTCTATTTAGTTAATTTTATCATTTAGTGGGGATAGTGGGGTCATTTGTGGAGATGGTGATTTCAATTAAATATTGATATTATTTTTTAAATATTCATAAATTATAATTTTTTAATAAATAAATAATAAATTGTAAGTTCTATAAAATATACAAATAAAAAATATAATTGATAAATTTAATAATATATAAATAAAAAATTTATTTAATTAATTTAGTCAACTTAAATTATAATTTAAGTCGCCAGTAATCGATAAACAAGAAAAACGAGGCCTTAGCAGCTTGGCCATTATCAAAAAACAGTTTATATACGAAGTGCGTTGTTGTAGTGTTGCTATTTGTTACTAAAATTTTTAAGTCTACATATATATTATGTTAAGATTTTACTTTTAGTGCTTGTTTGGTTTAAATTTTAATTTATTAAAAAATTGTGATAAAAAAATTAATAATAAATTTTAATTTTGAGACCTATAATTTTTATTAATTTTTCAATTTTGCATTTTAACATTTATCAAAATTTACTAAAAAATCTATGAAACAAGCTCTTAAAATCAAATGTAAAACATATTGGTAAATTGATAAATAATTCATATTCTTTTAATTAAATAACCACGTACAGAAAATTGAACAGAGTAACGGCTTACTTGAATAATTGAATGAATAAATAAATATTGGTCGAGACAAAAATTCGACTTTTTGTCCTTAAGACGATAATGACCTGCACTGGTGCTAACGGTTCTTCGGCACTCGTCTCTTAAAATACAACGATATCGTATTGTAATAGAAGCACTTCAAATTATAATACCAACGAACCTACTAGAGTTTTGAACTCTCTGAAAGAAAATTGGAACTCAGAAAAATATTTAGGGACTGAAATGGAGAATACAGAATAGTGCAGGAAGTAGAGAAAAATATTAAACTGCATAAGACGAATTTGGAATGAATAATTTTTGGATATAGGGAACCTATTTATAGTTGTCAAAAAGTTGTGTCTCAAAAGACAAAAATAACGAAAGGACATAACTCATTTGTTCAGACAGACATGTCTGTCTGGACAGAATATAGAAGTAATTTACGCGTGGTGCGTTTTGAAAAGTTGACAGAAATTGCCACGTGGCGCAATCTGGGAGGTTTGAAATAAAATACTTTTTTATTTTATTTCTATAAAAAGTTATATACTTTTTTTGGACTTGACATGTGACCCCGTGACCCACAACCCATGACTCGAGACTCGAGACCTGAGACCTTCCCCGGCTAGCCAGCGGGCGGCCGCGGCGGTGTGTACGTTTGGGCTTTAGCCCAATCTACTAACATGTAGGTCTCCTCCCGTCTAAAGTCAATTGGTACCCCTTGGGGGTGGGGGTGGGGGTGGGGGTGGGGGTGGGGGTGGGGGCAAACCCAATTGTACAACTTGAACTACATAAGGTAGCACTTTGCTTCTAATTTTCTAATGTGGGATTGACACTTTACCAATTCCCATTATTTTTTAATTCCAATATTACCTTATTTAAGTGGCATACTTTAGATTTAATTTCTCATTCACCTGAAATTGGTTTTAAGAAATTAAATATACTACGTTATTCTACTAGAAAAGTAGAATAAAATTGGCCAAAGAAATTCTCGTTTTCAACCACAGGACCCACTTAATTAATTGGTCAGAAGATGGTCAAAACTATTTTATAAAACCAATTTTTAACAATCCCCCACATGAATGCAATTAACGAGACAAACGAAATAGACACTTCATAGAGATCAAGTAGAAAGCTATTACGTCGAGATAGGTACCTTGTGGGTTTGAACCTTTCGTAGTAAAATACTATCGGGTTTACTTGGCTAATCAGTGAACATGATGTTTTGAACGGTTCAGCCGTTGGTGTAAACCAAGACAATAATATTCACACAATAATCTTCTTAATATTTTCAATTCTCACGGTTGTGTTCATTTTGGCCCTGAACAACTATTGGATTTCATAAGTGCTTTAGAGAATTCAAGCCTTGAAACATTCTCATAGAAGCGGACTCACTTCACACTCACATAGATGATCTCCTATCAAGAGTATTCTGCCATACTCGACTTGACTTTTCAAGATATAGAAATCATTCAAAATTTAACTCAACTTTATAACTCTGCAGAAAGTACTTTTTCTATTATAAGAATGGGTAGAAGTTTTATTTCTAAGTGCTTCATTGAATCTTTACAACTAGTTGTCACATTGAATCAAGATCTTGGGATCTCCAGTCAGTAAGGTTGTGTTACCATTACAAAGACTCTTACGTAGTGGGCTTTAACCCCATTCTCCTCGATAGACAATATACTTGATCTCTTGGTAAGCCTTTAGTAAGCAGATCTGCGAGATTTTCCTTTGATTTTATATAATCAATAGACATAACACCATTTGAGATCAACTGCTTAATGGTATTATGTCTACGACGAATATGTCGAGATTTACCATTATACATACTACTTTGTGCTCTTTCGATAGTCAACTGACTATCACAATGCATACTAATAGTAGGAATTGGCTTCAGCCAACACGGAATATCCTCTAAGAAATTACGAAGCCATTCAACTTTCTCTTATGCTTTATCTAAAGTTATGAACTCAGATTCTATTGTGGATCGAGCTATACACGTTCGTTTTGAGAACTTCCAAGACACTGCTGGACCACCAATGGTAAAAACATAACCACTTGTAGATTTTAAATCTTTTGTGTCTGATATCCAATTTGCATAACTGTATCCTTCCAATACAACTGGATATCTTGTAAAATGTAATCCATAACTTGAAGTGAATCTTAGATATCTAAGAATTCTAATCAATGCTTTCCAATGATCATTGCCTGCATTACTTGTAAATCTGCTAAGCTTGTTAAATGCATAAGCAATATCTTGACACTCACAGTTCATAATATACATTAGACTGCCTATGATCCGAGAATACTCCAACTGAGATACATGTTCACCTTTATTCTTGGCCAAATGTAGACCTAAGTCTACCGAAGTTTTTGATGGACTTTCATCATATGCATTAAACTTTTTAACTATAATTTCAACGTAGTGATACTGAGATAGAACAAGTCGTTCAGATGTCTTATTGATTTTAATTCTCAATATAAAGTCTGCTACACCCATATCTTTCATGTCAAAATGTTTTGTCAACATTTTCTTAGTTGCCATTATGACATCGTGTTTACTTCCCATAATTAGCATATCATCAACATAAAGACATACAATTACATAAGCATTTGGTGTGGTTTTAATATAAATACACTTATCACACTTATTAATCTTAAAATCATTTGATAACATAGTTTTATCAAACTTCTCATGCCATTACTTTGGCTCTTGCTTTAGTCCGTATAACGATTTAACGATTCTAAACTCATTTTTCTCCTGTCCAGAAGCAATGAACCCTTCGAGTTGTTCCATATAAATTTCTTCATCTAGCTCACCATTTAGGAATGTTGTCTAGACGTCCATTTGATAGATTTATATGTTGTGTAATGCGTCGATTGCAATTGTTATTCTAATAGACGTGATCCTTGTTACCGGTAAATATGTATCGAAAAAGTCAAGGCCTTCTTTCTATTTAAATCTTTTAGCTACAATCAGGCCTTATAGTTATCTATCGATCCATCAGGTTTCAATTTCATTTTGAAAATCCATTTACAACCTAATGGTATGTTTCTAGGTGGGAGATCTACCAATTCCCAAGTATGATTCTGCATAATAGAATCAATTTCACTATTAATAGCTTCTTTCCAGAACGAAGCTTTTGGACAAGATATTGCTTCAGTGAATGTTCATTTTCTAATATATAAATTAGAAAATCTGGACCAAAAAATTTAGATGTCTTGGCCCTCTTACTAAGTCTTGATTCTTCATTACTTTGATGATCACCATTAATAGTATCAAAAGTTCGTTTTTGTAAACTTATCTCTTTTATATCCTTACAAGGAAATATGTTCATAAAAAATACAGCATTCCTTAATTCAATAATAGTACTTTCATGTACATCAGGAATGTTTAACTTATGTACTAGGAACCGATATGCACTACTATTATTAGCATATTTGATGAATATGCAATCAATAGTTTTAGGCCATATCTTAATCTGTTTAGGTTTTGGTATTTCTACCTTAGCTAAACACCTCCACACTTTTAAGAATTTATACGAAAGTTTATGACCTTTCCATAATTCATAAAGAGTTTGATTCTTACTTTTACGTGGAATTCTATTAAGAATGTGATTTGCTTAGAGGATTGCTTCCCCACACAAATTCTGGGGTAAACCAAAACTTATTAACATAGCATTCATTATCTCTTTAAGAGTACAATTTTTGCGTTTAGTAACACCATTTGATTGAGGTGAATAATGAGCTGTAGTTTGATGAATAATTCCAGAGTCTAAACAAAATTCTTCAAATTGTGCTCCAATTTGATGAATAATGAGCTGTAGTTTGATGAATAATTCCTCATCTATCACTACGAATAATCTTTATTCGTTTACTAATTTGATTCTCAACTTCATTATTGTAAAGTTTAAAAATTTCTAAGGCTTCGTCTTTGCTTCTTAGCAAATATACATAATAGTATCTTGTGCAATCATCTATAAAAATAATAAAATACTTTTTACCACCTCTAGTTTGCACAAACTTTAAATCACAAATATCACCGTGGATTAACTCTAGAGGGCTTGTGTGCTTTTCAACAGAATGAAACGGTGTTTTGGCTAACTTAGCATCTACACAAATTTCACATTTATGATTTTGATCAAAAGAACAATAAGGCAATAACTCTAAACTTACTAATTTTCGTAAAGTATTAAAGTTAATATGTCATAATCTATCATACCATAAATTAGAAGACTCTACCAAGTAAGCAGAAGATTTAACTTTATTATCAAAATCACGAATTACAGGCATTACATTCATTTTGAATAGCCTATTGGCTAAGTAGCCCTTGCCTATAAACATGCTATTTTTGGTGAGTACAAATTTGTCAGATTCAAACACTAGTCTAAATCCATTTTTGCTAAGCATAGCACCATATACCAAGTTCTTGCGAATGTTTCAAACATGTAGCACATCAATGAGAGTTACTTCTTTGCCCGAGGTCATTTTAAGCACTACTTTGCCCAATCCAACAATATGTGATGTTGCTGAATTGCCCATGAATAGCTGTCGTCCGTTGATCGGAGTATATGATGAAAACATCTCTTTTTCAGCAAAAACATGACGAGTGGCGCCAATATCTACAAACCATTCTCTTGTATTGTCTACCATGTTTGCTTCAAACACTACTGCCGAGAGCATTAGATCAGAAACCCCATTAGACAGATTGTCTTCCTCGGTCATGTACACTTGGTTTTTGTTTTGTTTTTTTTTCTGTCGATAGTTTTTTGCTAAATGTCTTGTCTTCCCGCAGTTATAGCATTTTTCTTTGAATTTCTTGGCTTTGCCTTTTTACTTACCGTTGCCAGAGTGCTTTTGTCAGCATTCCATTCCAACAAATTAGCTATAGCCTCCGTTTGCAGCTGTCCTAATTTCTTCTCAGAATTTTGGTTGTCTTCCCCAATTCTAAATCTTACAATAAGATCTTCAAGTCCCATCTCCTTGCGTTTGTGTTTCAGTAGTTTTTGAAACCTTTCCACATCGTTGTTAATTTTTCCACTATTGCAATAACCTGAAATGATTCACATAGCTTCATCCCTTCTGCTTGTATAACGTGCATGATGATCTGAAGTTCTTGGACTTGATTCATTACTGTTTTAGAAATAATCATTTTCAAAGCTAATTATTTGCTAACTACAAATTTCTTTAAACTTGCATATTCAGTTTTGTACTTCTTTTCCAAAGATTCCTACAGAGTTTTGGCAGTCTTGACTGAACTGTATACGCCGTATAAAATGTTGTCAAGGCCATTGAGGATGTAATTTCTACACAAAAAATTGCTCTGATTCCATGCATGAAAAGCTTCTCTCTTTTGAATATTCTTTTCCTTCTCATCAACGGTCAGAGTATCTTTACTCAAAACCTCACTAGATTCAGAGTAGTGAGATAAAACAACATCTTTTGTAACCATCTCTTGAAATCCACTCCCGTGAATTTCTCCGGTTTTTCTCCATGAACAGGAGGTACAACATTCGAAGTAGATGCCATCTATAAAATAAAATTTAAAAATGCTTAAATATTTTTCACGTGCAAATAATTAAAGCAGAATATAAATTAACACAATTATTGTCTTAAGATTGTTGGTAAATTAATAAATAATTTATATTTTTTTAATTAAATAACCACGTGCAGAAAATTGAATAATAACGACTTACTTGAATAATTGAACGAATAAATAAATGTTGGTCAAGGCAAGAGTTCGACTCTTTGTCCTTAAGACGATAATGCCCCTCATTGGTGCTAACGGTTCTCCGGCACTCGTTTCCCAAGATACAACGATCTCGTATTATAATATAAGCACTTTAAATTACATTACCAACGAACCTACTAAGAGTTTTGAACTCTCTGAACGAAAATTGGAACACAAAAAAATATTTAAGGACTGAAATGGAAAACACAGAATAGTGTAGAAAGCAGAGAAAGATATTAAACTGCAGAAGACGAATTTGGACTAAATAATTTCTAGATATGGGGAACCTATTTATAGTTGTTGGAAAGTTTTTGCATCTGTATTCTAGAAGGAAGACATGTGGCGTGTTCTGAGAAGTTGACTGAATTGCCACGTGTCGCAATTCGGAATGTTTGAAATAAGATACTTTTTTATTTTATTTCTATAAAAACACGACCCGTGACCCCGGTCGGCGGCGGTGCACGCATGTGAACTTTAGCCCAACCTACTAAAATGTAGATTTCCTCCCGTCTAAAGACAATTAGTACCTCTTAGGGCCCAAACCCAATTGTACAACTTGAGATATTTAAAGTGACTACTTTACTTCTAATTTTCTATTGTGGAATGGCACTTTACCAATTTCCATTATTTTCCAATTCTAAAATTACCCTATTTAAGTGGCATACTTTCATTTCTCATTCAGCCGAAATTAATTTTAATAAACTAAATATACTACGTTATTTGCGAGTAGAATAAACTTGGCCAAAAAAATTCACCCACTTAATTAATTGGTCAAAAGATGATTAAAACCATTTTATAAAACCAATTTCCAACAAAACATAAACATAAAATAAAACAAGAATAATACTTGAAATAAAACGAAAATTTGCTCGTGTTTGGAAATACACAGCTAGAACATTTACACAGTTGGAGAATCCTATGTTTTTTTTTTTTGGTACCCAGGTGTCCCAACTTAGCCAGACTAAATCTTGGACCCCCAAGATCCTTGCCCCTAGAACTTTGGAAAAGGTAAATCGCGGGTTATGCTTCAACTGGTTCCCAGGTTTCCCTCATCCGACTGTACACTTCTGAGCCATCCCCAAAGTGATTGCTCCATACCGAATAAAATTCGATCACAGGTTCCACCAGAATTTGAACTCCCATCCTTGATTGTTCCTCCAGTTGAGCTATGCCCCAGGTGGCGAGTCGGAGAATCCTATGTTGTTCAACTAGAACCTATTGCCCTCAAATGCTAACAGTTAACCATATTTTATAAACTACCCCATGTAGGATTATTAGAAATACACACACAGTACCGTTCACTATTTCATTGCAATTTTTATATCACGCTTCTTCCCCCATTCTCTCATTTCAATTTGAACTGTGGACATGGCGGCCAAGAAATTCACACTTTGCAGGGGAGTTAGGGTATCCAACACGCCCTTCAGTGTCTTCAACCTCACACAATCAGCCATTTTCATCACTTTCTCCAACCCACCCAGCAACCCCTTCAAAGCCATCTCCACTAGCCCATTTACCCGAGCCGCCGCCGAGTCACCATTCTTTATAACTCGCCTTTCTAAAGCTGCCAACTCCACCATTTTCCGGTCTGCCATGGCCACCTGTTGCCTTTCAAAATCTCTCTCCACTTTCTCCTCATCCATCTTAATCCTCAATCTCAACGCCTCAATCTTTTTCACTTGTTCCTCAGTCATGGTAGCCAGACTCGCACCAGGAGACTGAATCCTTTTCAGTGACTCAATGAGTCGAAAAGCCATTGATGGTTTCCATCCTGTGATCCAAAGATTGGCGTTCTCAACCGGGCCCAACCAAACAGGCGTGAAGAACGCCAGAACGTCTTCATGTGCCGCTGCCCATTTAAAAGTGTAATAATCCTTGTGATGGGCTGTCAGCTTATTAACCAAAACTTCATAGTCCACTTCTTGAGAATTCTCCGCTGAGATCCTAAGATAATATCGACAAAATTCTTCCAACAGACACATCCATTTTTCAAAAAAAGATGAGAATTTTTCCTCAACTTGGGTTTTCATTTTCGTTTAGAAATATGCCAAAAGAGAGAGGGAAGCAGATTGAAATTGAAAGTGTGAGAAGAGGGAGATATATATATATATATATATATATATATATATATACAGAAACACCTACAGTGTGTGTCGATTGAAAGGTGTTATAGATGTGTTGCACTTTTACAGTGACCAGATGGAGTGTAAAAGCCTACGCCACCTGGGAAATGCGTGGCTTCTGCATGGCTTACGCGCAGCAATTAACCAACGTGTGATACCAAGAGTTAAGATTTAAAGGAGGCTTTGCAAATATATTTTGTTGGCAAAATTGACACAAGCAATTAAGGAAATCAGAAAAACAGAAATGTAGTAATCAAATGAAGTAAGGCACGTATGCCGTAACAAATTTTTTTAAGATAAATTTCGTCTCCTACAAAGGTCAGTACAAGAATTTTTGGTTATTGCAACGACTACTAACTATTACTATAAGGTACTCAAACTGTGGCAAAAAATAATTGCAACGATTTTGTGACGGCAAATGGTATGTCACAAATATAGGCGTTGCAAATACATTTGCAACGGCATATGAGGTGTCACAAAAACTATTTATTACGGTTTTCTAATGGTTTAGTTACCGAAGAAAATAATAGGTGCTACATTTAAAAATTATTTATAACGAGTTAATAATACTTTTTATGATATTAATTTGCCATCGTAATAGATTAATTTATCAAACAATTAGTTATGACGGAACATTCATATCATAAAAAAAATTATGTATAACGAGTTAATATATTTTTTATGACATTAATTTGCCATCGTAATAGACTAATTTATCAAATAATTAGTTATGACGGAGCATTCATATTATAAAAAAAGTTGATTTTATTAATTTTTTGCCACGGTATTATGGCCGTCATAACTAAAAGATTTTTGAAACTTATTGGCTACGGATAACTTTTGTCACAATATTTTTTTTTTGTTTTTATTTATTTTCAATTTTATCCCATTAAAGTTAAAAACTCACATGAATGGAAATGAAACCAAATTACAAATATAAAATAATGACAACTATATTTATTCGAAATTTTGTTTACTGAATAATAAATCCAGTAATCTATCTAAACAAACTCCACAAATGACTGAAATCAAAATAACTATTTAAAAGTATTATCAACTTGTGTCCTTTACTCAAAAAATAAACAAGATCTATGAAAAATAAATAAAATTTAAATGTCCATCTCGTTGATTGTCAAATACTCTTCAAATAAGCCTAATGAGAAACCTGAAAAATAACATGATTGTTCATTAGATAAAACAAGTAGCAATATTATTTAACCAACAAAATACAAAACTAAGATCTCAGTCCACCATAATATATAGTAAACAAAGATTTCAATCCAACACAATTGTAAAAATATGAGAGAAAATATGTGGAGAGAAATAATTCTCTATAGTGATTCAATTGAATGAATGAATATTACAAGAGTACAATGTATATATACTAGTAGGAAAAGGAATCTACCTAAATATATAAATATTACATATATGATATCTTTCTATAAATACAATTCTACTAACAAGGTAAATATCAAATATGGTAAGTAAATATCTGTTAATACTCTCCCTCAAGTTGGAGCATGTATGTCAAAAGTGCTCAACTTGCGAGTGAAACTGTGAAATGCTTCCTTGCCCAGCGCTTTAGTAAATAAATCTGCGATCTGATTATTGCTTGGGATATAGGCAGTCTTGATCTATCCCTTAACGATTCGTTCACGAATAATATAACAATCTATTTCAATGTGCTTTGTCCTCTCATAATATACTGGATTAGCCGCAATATGTATTGCTACTTGATTGTCACAATATAAGGTTGCTGCTTGTGGGTGATCTACACATAAGTCTGTCAGCAACTGTCTCAACCATGTAAACTCACAAGTAATGGAAGTCATTGCCATATATTCTGCTTCTGCTGAAGATTTGGACACAGTCGTTTGCTTCTTGCTTTTCTATGATATAAGTGCCTTTCCCAAGAATACACAATATCTCGTAACTGACCGTCGTGTAGTAATATCTCCAGCCCAATCTGCATCACAAAATCCTGCTAGCAGCAATTTTCCACTTGATGAGAAATATAATCCTCGTCCTGGTGCTCCTTTCAAGTATCGGAGCAATCGGTGAACTGCATCAAGATGGGGTTGTCTAGGTGCCTGCATGAACTGACTAAGTGTATTGACCAAATATGAGATTTTCGGTCTAGTAATGGTGAGATAAATGAGCTTCCCCACTAATTGTCGATAATATGTGGGATCTTTCAACAATTTTCCATCTGTCGAATTAAATTTTGATGACTGCTCCATGGGAAATGCTGCAGGTTTTGCTCCAAGTAATCCGACCTCTTGAAGAATGTCAAGAGTATACTTCCTTTGATTTATCGAGATCCCTGATCTCAAGCGAGCAATTTCTACTCCAATAAAGTATTTTAGTGTGCCAAGGTCTTTCAACTTGAATTAAGATGCAAGAAACGTCTTCGTAGAAGAAATCGCTTCTTTATCATTTCCTATGACAATCATATCATCCACATATAATAGAACAGCTGTAAATGAATCACCACTGACCTTGATAAAGAGTGAATAATCTGCATGTGACTGTTTGAACCCAAACTGAATAACAGCAGATACAAATTTTTGAAACCAAGAACGAGATGTCTGTTTCAATCCATATAGAGATTTATGAAGTCGACATACAACTGGTGTTTCCCCCTGTCGACGAAATCTAGGTGGCGGAGTCATATAGACTTCTTCATCAAGGGCACCATGATGAAAGGCATTGTGTACATCCATCTAATGAAGCGTCCAGTTGCGAATAGAGGCGACAGCAAGTAAGCATCTGACTGTTGTTAACTTTGCAACTGGAGCGAAAGTTTCATTATAATCAACCCCTTCTCATTGTGTAAACCCATTTGCAACCAGCCGTGCTTTGTAACATTCAACTGTACCGTCAGAATTAAATTTGACCTTAAAAACCCACTTACAACCAATAGGATGAGAACCCGGAGAAAGTGGGACAAGGGACCAAGTGTTGTTTTCTTCCAAGGCACGAAGTTCATCATTCATAGCAGCTACCCACTTGGGATCCTGACATGCTGCCTCAAATGTTGCTGGCTCAAATATATGAGAAATATTGTATGTAAAAGCATGATGAACAGAAGAAAGATTGCTATATGACACATACCTTGATACAGGATGTCGAGTGCTAGATTTGACCAGAAGAGACCCGGTTTGAGTAGGTAGAGCATGATTGATATAGTAATCTTTCAGGTAAATTGGAGTTTGAATTTATGTTGTAGATCGTCGAAGTTGGTCATTGGGTACGACAGGAGGTTGGTCTGGCTGTCTGTCAGGTAAAGGTGGGGAAAACTGCTCAATCGATCGACCGGTATGTGTAGGCAGTCGACCGTTTGAGCTCTTTGTTAAAACAGATGAGGAAACTGGCTGACCAGATGGTTGACCGTGTGAACTCTCTGTTAAAACAGATGAGAGAATCGATCGACCGGTAGGTCGACCGTTTGAACAGTGTGCAGGACTCGTAGGCAAGGAATCTGTTTCTACTATATGTTGGTCATCAGGGTATGGTAAATGTGGCATGTCAACATCCAGAGGCATAGATTGTGGTAATGGGATGGAGTTGGTTTCTTCATTTGGCTGGGAGGCGTATGGAAATATGGTTTCATGGAACACGACGTCTCGGGACACCACTAGTTTTCTATCGGTGAGATCATATAAAATACATCCTTTTTGTCCTAAGGAGTATCCAAGAAACACACACCGTCTGGCCCATGTGTCAAATTTATGGCTGGGTATAAGGTTGGTGGTAAATCATAGGCAACCATAAACACGCAAATGGGAATAAGGTGGTAATTTCTTGTGCAATCTTTCGTATGGTGTTTTGTGTGAAAGCAATGGAGAAGGTATCCGGTTGATAAGATAACAAGCTGTTTTGATATGTTTCCCCCAAAATTTTAATGGAAGGTTAGCTTGAAATCTAATGGCACGTGCTACATTAAGGAGGTGACGGTGTTTTCTTTCTACTACTCTATTTTGTTGAGGGGTATAGGGACATGACCTATGAAAATTGGTGCCATTTTGATCTAAAAATGCTTGCAAGGATAAAAACTCTTGGCCATTATCAGATCTTAGGGCTTTTATAGTCAGATTGTGTTGTATTTTAATCCAAGCAAAGAAATTCTTAATTATGCTTTGAGTTTCAGACTTGTGACGCATGAGGTGTACCCAAGTATAACGAGAAAAGTCATCAACAATTGTAAGGAAATATCTAGCACCAGAATAAGAATAAATCCTATGGAGTCCCCAAATATCACAATGAATCAGATCAAATAATTTATTGCTAGAATTTTGACTAACCGTAAAGGGTAGTCTAGATTGTTTAGCCAAATGACAAACATCACAAATATCGTGGGAATCAAAACTAATATCTGAAATACTTTGTGCTAGGAATTGAAGAGGTGAGGCGGAAGGGTGCCCAAGACGTCTATGCCATAGGTTGGTTGACCCACTGGTAGTATGATGTATTTGTGGTTTTTGTGAAAGGTAATATAGGCCGTTACTCTGCCTTCCCATGCCAATCGTCTTCTTCGTAGTCAAATCCTTCATGACACAAAAATCAGGGTAAAATATCACATAGCAACCTAATCCTTTGGTAAGTTTACTGATAGATAATAAATTAACTTTGAAGTTGGGAACATAAAGCACATTATCAACAGTCATATTATTTTCCACGTTCACCGCACCAATAGATTTAATAAGAGCATGACCCACATCCGGTAATTGAACAGTTTTGTGCTTTGGCATGGATTTATTCTCAACGATCCCATTCTTCGTCACATGGTCAGTGGCCTCGCTATCAATAATCCATGAATTACTCAAAGAAGTAGTAGAATAATTGATACCTGGTGTGTTAACATAAGATTTATCATTACCCGTCTTGTTGTTTAAAAGTGTCATGATCTGCTCGTATTCCTTGGCTGTGAGCGTTCTTCCTTCCTTTGGGTTAAGTGTAGAAGTGGTAACAATGTTCGTGAAGCGTTTGTTTCGTGGCTTCACGTCCTTCCCATGAAACTTGTGCCATAGAGGGAAGCCATGTATGAAATAGCAGATATCAACAATGTGGCCAGTCATCCTACAGTGGGTGCACTGTTGCTGTCCAGTTTCCATCGAAACGGTCGACCGGTAAGATGAAACGGTCGACCGTTTCGGCCGATCTTCACTTTTCCAGTTCGATCTCCAATTGATTGAATGTTGTCCTGGGGCTTTGATCTTCTCATTAAGTGGTTTAGAAACGGGGATTAAGCCAGGATGATCGGATTACTGTAAAGCCATGGATCTGATTGGGCAATCGTCGTTTCTAAGGTATTTGTGTCAGGCATAATCGTTGCTCAGAATCGACTCTCTGATACCATGTAAAAATATGAGAGAAAATATGTGTGGAGAAATAATTCTCTATATTGATTCAATTGAATGAATGAATATTGCAAGAGTACAATGTATATATACTAGTAGGAAAATGAATCTAACTAAATATATAAATATTACATATATGATATCTTTCTATAAATGCAATTCTACCAACAAGGTAAATATCAAATATGGTAAGTAAATATCTGTTAATAACAATAACAAACAATAATTTTAAGTGATAACATCTTTATTGTCATCTTTATTAAATTCTAGCAATATATGAAAAACCAAAGCTCCATTTACAGTTAATTGACCGCTAGCCCAATATGAAGTATTTGAAACTAGAATTTGTACAATTATATTTATGCACTAGTAGGGCTTGCAATAAACTGAAGTTTTCAACAACTAAAATCAAAATACCATAATACAATAGAAGAAAGCAAATGGTGGGACCCTGGGTTTCATGTACACCATGATTAGACTCTATCAAAAGGACCAAAAACATCTAATCTCAATATTTACAAAAACAAAAGGCTATGTAGAACCATTTGCCCTTATGCCATCAATCGATTGTGATCTGGACCAAGCAAATTCATCTATACTAAGCCAAAATTTCCAAATCATTTTCATTACACCCTCATCTATTCCACCTCTAATGAATTGCAATTACATACACACATGTAAAACTTGAAAATGTTCTACTCTTAGGCTCCAATATATTGTTTAACTAGCAATTTAGTTTTTCAGCCTTTAAAAAATAACAATTTAGTTCTCATCTTTTCATTATTATTGCAATGTAAGTATCGAATTTATAACAAAAACTTTCTAAATTTTTGGTTACCATATGATCTATAATATGAATAACATGGCAAACCTCTTCTTGTTGGGAACGGGAATGAACTTGTTCACTAGCATTTCCATTTGTATGTGAATTAGACGCCTCCATTACCTACATATATCCATTCATTAGATATTCAACTTGAACAATAGAACAAGATACTCATAAAAACATCTTAAATTATATGTGTATGTAAATACTAGAGCTTACTTCGGCTCCAGTTGAAGCTAACTTAGATTGCATTAATTCAATTTGAGAGTGTAAATGGGCTAACTCATCATCATAGGCCTTAATTCTTTTAGCGTTATCTTCTGCACATTTTTTAATGCAATTTTCTTCAATGGTTCTTGTGAGTGCATCTAGTTCACTAAGAGCATTTTTTGTGTGGTTGAGTTGTGATGGTGTGACGCCTGACCCCATTGTTCGAATATGGCCATGTCCATCATCTCCTACAACTTTTGCAAATATGCAATCTCTTAACTCGACTGAATCTTCCTCCTTTACAAGCGCTTCATCTATTTTTTCGTTGAATTGTTCCTATAAATTTAAATACATATATCAACTCTAACCCAAAACGGACATGTTATTTCATTGTGCAAAAGGAAAAATCATACAATGAAATCGGCTGTCTTTGTCCTTTGGATTACCGGCCGCATCCGTTCGCATTTCGATCTATACACTCACTTTGTCTATAGGCTTACCTGCAGCTACCATCTGCAAAGACCACAATATTATAACAATCACTTTCTAAATTTTATTACATAATTTATAATACCTCTCGGCGTATATTAGCACATGATTTCCATCCCATGCGGTGAGGAGGTCCCACTTGTTCACGATTGCGCTTGTTCTTTTATGCTGCTTCCCAATACTCAACTAGAATCTTTCATTGATGTGCGTCAATCTCCTTAGGAACCATGGTCAAACATTCTTCTTTTATTATTCCACTGAAGTATTTAGTCTTCACTCTGCTCTTCCAATTTCGCCACTTTGCATCAATTGATTTCAAACAATTATTCCTATAAGCCGGTGGTGCATTTGTAGTTTCCTAACAAGATTTTAAAAAATTAAACAATTAAATACAAAATCAAAAGAATTCAAAATAGTTAACAAAAAGATATTATAAAAACATAATTTTTATACTTGAACTTCTTTTCATATATAATCCAATATGCCTTCAGGAACATCTGACCAATGTGCATAAGTAAGTGGTAATCTCATACTATTTCGTGCAAATTTACCCAAATATGACATAAATTGATCTCTATTTGGACCAACTGGTTGCATCAAATCATTCCACTCTAGCTCTAACTTCTTCCCAGGATCAATTCGAAGACCTCTCACAGGACCCCGACCTCTCATTTTATTAGCATTTTCATCTGTACTAAGCCCTACAAATTATTACATAATTCAAAAAAGAAGAATAATTTACATGAGTAAAGAAAAGAAAAGCAAGTCCTTATATATATATATATATATATATATATATATATATATATATATATATATATTACTAGAGTAAGGAAAACAAAGGCAAGTGCAGTATCAACAATATAAACAACCAAAAACTTGCTATTACATAGAAACAACTATCCTTAAAACCGGTTCAACAGAAGCAAAATATTATCTCCTTAAAAGATGCGCTGAGGCTTCCCCATTGTACTCTTTAAGTATAAGCACCTCACATTATGCCAATTTTTCTTCAACAGTGAAACTAGAAAGTAGACACTCATTTGCACATTATGAAAGATCTGCTTCTTCTCCATATATATATATATTAAAGTAAAGATTATCTAATAAACAAAAAGTGGTGGAATCACGTATAAGCAAAAGATTGAAGTCAAGGAAAATAGAAAGTTAGAAAATTAATTTTCAACCATACTCATATTTCGTACTCATTCCAATTGATTAAGATCTCCATTTGATTATGTAATTATGAAACCCAATTTTAATCTATTCAAAATATTGCAGTTAAGGAAAAGAAAGGCAAGTGCTTGTCACATATCAGTACTTGCAGAATGATAGGGAGTGTTTTTCATAACACTATCAGTTCTATGATGAAATAGTACACATTAGAAGGAATGAAAATTGTTACATTATCACAAATTGCCTATTATTTCATGATCCAGGTTATTGTGACACTAATTGGCATATTTCTAATATAAAATCTTGGATAAATTTCTTACAAGTGCTTGCCAAATAACTTGTAATTTTCTTACTCTTTGATTGCTATGGTATCTGTAAATGAGAAAATATTATCATGAAAACAAAGGTTACTAAAGAATTGGAACTAAAACCCGTGCCAAAAGTGGGAACACAGAAATAAAAGCCTCCATTCTCAACTCCCACATTGATTAAAGAGAAAATTTACTTCTCAACAATTCAATTTAAGACAATTCTAAACATTGATGAGGTTTGGTTTTAAACTCGGGGTTGGCGTCAAGGGGATAATTGGGAAACTGATACTTGTTCAAGTATTTGGTAATATTCACCTTGTACAGGTAATTGAATTCAGATTCAAATAGTATAATTCGAGTATGTGGTAATATTCACCTTGTACAGGTAATCGAATTCAGATTCAAGTAGTATAATGCCTGCTTCTAATCAGGAATTATGGTTGACTCCTCCATTTGTGTGGTCGTCTATGGTTCATTCTTCTTTTTGAAAAGTGAATCCCAGTCTACCACATTTGTACATTTAGATATTATGATACGATCAGTTGTGGCAGTGCAAGTACTATATGACTTGTATTGCTGAATGATTTAAAGAGGCTGGTCATTCTCTGATCTCAGTAGTTCCTAGAGTTTATTCTGTGGCTCATAATCCCTGATATGGCACTTTGTATAAATAGATGCAATATTTTCTGGTAATATGCTTTTCTAGCATAGAAAGAAAACTCTAAGTAGATCTGAAAGAAAACTCAAGTAGAATTCTAATATGATTCTAGGAAGCATCTAGCACCAAAATACCATTCATTTCAAATACTGGAAGTGTGCCGTGTCCACTCCCTTAGCAAGCTACATATATACTAACTAACAAAAGTATTGTCTGCCCTGTTACTCAACTCAAGAACAAAAGCATTTGTTCTGCTACATTGAAGTAGGGAAGGAAGCAGTTTATGATTCACTTAAATATGAAGAATGATCAAAATTGTTAACATGTCAGCTATTTACTTTTGCAAAAGAAATCTGGCCTCAAAATAGCCACACAACCTGACATGTTTTTACATTTCATATGTTGGTTACAATTATTTACCTTGGATAAGCACATAGTTTCCTAGATATCCAACACACTTACACAGATAAAGAAATAAAAATGAAGACATCAAATGTCATAGCTATATTACCTGTATAACTTGGAGAAGTATTTCCATTGCTATCAACCAAAGCATCGGGTGTTGGAAGAGTTATTTCTGTAACTCCATGGCTAGTGGATGCATTGCTGACTGTATCTAGCATATTTCTTCCTCGAGACTTTCTTTTTGCCATTTTCACTTACAAGATACAATAATAGCAAACTGTACAATAATAATAAATAAAAATCATATAAAATTAGCTTAGTTTTAAACAATTTAATTCACACTAACTTCAAGCACCTACAAAGGGGAAAGCAATACATCAGTAGATTAATTCAACGTAAAACAACATTATTGATATACTAATAATAGCACTCTAATTAAACTCTTGTGGGTGATTGGGAAATAAAAAAGAAAACAAATAAAAACGATTCATAAAATTAGTTAATAGAAGAAGGAAAGAAAACAAATAAAAATTTAAAGTAATCTCTAAATCTCAATGTCAACGTGAATGACTCTATTCTATCCTTAACAACATACGAAACTATATATCTGTATTCTTTCTCAACGCTACTGATCATTGTCAACATTTGGAGGACCTTTTGGGTCAACAACTGTTCCTTATATCCCTTGTCTCACCCAAGCAATATCTTCATCTCTTGTAAAACATTCATTCTGGTCTAGTATCTGTTCTCTACAAGGCTCAGCTTTGTACATGTCAAACTTATCTCACCGTGACATTTGTAAAACTACTTGCCAATCTGGTTCTATAGGATCAGCTACATAGTAAACTTGCATTGCTTGTGAAGCCAAAATGAATAGATCGGCACTTTCCGAATTATCTTTGTACATACAATGGTTGAAATTCACCAATGTGAAGTCATAAGCATCATATTTTAACCCCTTTTGATTGTCAATTCAATCACACCAAAACAAATTGTATTCGGCTACTGTAGCATATCTCTATGATACCAGTTAGCACTCCATAATAGATAACATCACCAGCAATAGGGTTTTTATCCTTTGCACTAGAATAGCTCATGGTTTGAGCTTTAACGACAACTCCACTGTTTTGAGTACATCTAGAACTCTCGTAACTCTTTGTACGAAATTGAAAACCATTTACAATAGAAGCATTATATCCCCGTGCATCAAAATTAGGTCCAGCAGCTAATGCGTTGATATTATCAGAAAAATGTTCATTGTTGATACTCTGTTTCTCCTCAACCTGGATTTTAATATGTTACAAGTAAAAATTAAACGAAACTACATTTTACTTCATCATAAATTTTATTTAATGTTTCACTTACATAGTTCTTAAACCAAATGTGAAAGGTTTCATTATGAATGCGTTGAATTTCCTGATCACTAAGACGTCTTCTGGATGAAATCTCTGCACGATGTATGATGCACATATTTGAAGTTAAAACACAAATCATGTCTGCCGCAACTTGTGTAACACAAGATGAAGTGAAAGAAAGATTACTCACTCGACAAAATGCCTAACATCATTGTTGTTCATTAGTACATAATGATGAGCTTGTAACCATGAAAGTCTATCAAGTTTTACATCAAACCCCTTTCCCAAAGCACTTCCAGAATCACCGACACTAGCAAGCCTTTTGGGTTGATTACACTTAGTCTTTACATCATCCAAATATCTTGTACAAAAATTCATGCATTCTTCCGTTAAGTATCCTTTTGCAATGGAGTCTTCTGGATAAGCTCGATTGCGTACATACTATTTTAGTGTAAACAAATACCTAAATATACATAATTTGAAGAGTATGAGCAATAAGTTAATTAAGTATATAAATTATTTATTGGTGTTAATAAATGAAGAAACTATCAACATACCTCTCAATTGGATACATTGATCAAAATTTCACAGCTCCACCGAGTAATGCCTCTTCAGCCAAATGTATAGGCAAATACTCCATTATGTCAAAAAAGGCGGGAGGAAAAATCTTTTCCAGATGGCAAAGAGTGAGAGCAATTCGGTTCTGAATATTTTGCAAGTCTTCTTCATGGTTAACTTTTAAGTATAGTTGTCTGAAGAAATTACTCAGTTCAATCAAAGCTTCTACTACACTCTTAGGCAATGATTTACGAATAGCTAGTGGAAGAAGTTGTTGCATTAATATATGGTTATCATGACTTTTGAGACCCCATATAATTTTTTTTTTCTCCAAATTGACCCGCCTAGATATGTTGGATGCATACCCATATGGAACTTTGATCGTCTTCAACACTTTACAAAATGCATATTTTTCATCCTTGCTCATAGTAAATGATGCAGGAGGTAAGTATAACTTGCCATTAGCTTTTGAAGTCGGATGCAATGACTTTCGTATTCCCATTTTTTGAAAGTCGTTTCGTGTATTCAAGCTATCTTTAGACTCTCCATTGACATCTAATAATGTGAAAATGATATTATCACAAACATTTTTCTCGATATGCATTACATCCAGGTTATGTCGAATCAAGTTATGCTCCCAATATGGTAACTCAAAGAATATACTTTTTTTCTTCCAATTACCACAAGAAGATTGATAATATACCATTTTCCTTTTCTTTATGTCATCCTTTTTGTAATCAGTCAACATTTCACTCAATTTACACAACAATTGAGTGCCGGATAATCGCTTGGGTGCACATGCAAATTCTTGTTTGCCATCGAAAGATGCTTTATCCTTGCGAAACTTGTGCGTTGAATGTAAGAATCGTCGATGACCCAAATAGCATGTTTTACGTCTATTACTCAACCTAAGGTATTTAGTTTTATCTTCACAATACGGACAAGCGAGAAATCCTTTTGTACTATATCCTGACAAGTTAGCATATGCTGGAAAATCGCTAATAGTCCATAACAGAGATACACGTAATTTGAACATTTGATTAGTTGATGCATCAAATGTCATTACACCTTCATTCCACAGTTCCAACAACTCTTCAATAAGTGGTTGCAAGTAGACATCAATTTTGTTACCTGGTCCATTTGGTCCATCAATGAGTACGGACAAGATGGAAAATGGTTGCTTCAGGCACAACCATGGAGGTAGATTGTATGGTATAAAGACAACTGGCCATGTGCTGTGAGATAAAGACATTGTTCTAAAAGGATTAAATCCATCGGCTGCTAGCCCAAGTCGGACATTTCGACAATCACTTGTGAAATCTCCATATAGCTCGTCAAATGTTATCCAAGCTTTGGAGTCTGCTGGATGTCTCAAAATGCCGTCTTTACATCTCTCTTCTTCATGCCATCTCATAAGTGAAGCAGTCTTAGTCGACATAAATAATTTTTGCAACCTTGGCTTCAAAGGAAAATATCTCACTCACTTTACGCCAATCTTTTTACCACCACTCTTGTATCTAGGTGCTTGACATATCTCACATTCATCTAATTCATTATCCTTACCATGATACAACATGCAATTATTCGGACATGCATCCCATGTTTCATAATTGAATCCCAAATCATTAATTATCTTTTGAACTTCATAATATGAGCTTGGTATCTTTTCGCACTGTGGAAATATCTCCTTTAATAACTCGAGCAACATAGTAAACGATTTGTTTGTCCAATCTGATAGCACTTTCAGGTGCAACAAGTGAACAATGAAAGACAACTTGGTAAAATTTTGACACCCAGGATACAATTCACTTTCAACATCTTCTAAAAGTTTTAGAAATTTTTTTGTCCTCTCGTCTGGACCATCCATATGCTACTCAGAACTAGTGTTTATTCGAAGAATTCCAAATGCTTCATGCACCATGTCAACCATATTATCTCTATTGTCAAATTGTACATTATCTTCAACTACAGTGTTTTCACATCTAGGAATATAGTGTTCTCCGTGATAAACCCAATTTGTGTATCCGTTTGTGAATCCACGAATTATTAGGTGAGACATAATCTCGTGGCGCGTTTCAAAATATCGATTTTCACAATCCTTACATGGACAATAGATTCTCGAGTTTTCAGGTCTATTTCTATATGCAAAATTCAAGAACTCTTCAACTCTATCTCTATAGTCTTTTGAAATCATATCTTTCGAATTGACCCAACTTCTGTCCATATCTCAAAAATATAGAAAAGCAAATGTTCAAGTAACCAAATATGATGACATATAATAAAAAAAATAGTCCAATGATCAAATATAGTAATTAACATGTTATTGTGATTTACAAAAAATATTTGAAGCAAGAAACTTAAGTGGATCACTTCTTATTACACACCAAAAATACAAAATGAAATAATGAAAAAAAATATATTATTGATTGACTATACTGTTGATGAAAATGTAGAAGAATTGGCTAACTAAGGTAAAAATGTTAGTAACTTGAACACGTGTAAAATAAAAAGGAAATAAAAATCTCTACCCAATTCCACTAGTAATGAGAGCCAATAGGTCTGCACAGTCATGCTAGGGCAGATGAACAATTTTTATTTGGTAGACAGGAATTTAATGCATTTTTCAATAGATTAAGGAATTATATCAATCGACACATGAATGAGCATGATTCTCTCCCCTGGGTGACGAGATTAACAAAAGCATGGCCTCTTTATTGACAGAATTAAGGCAACAAATAAGCAATAAACAACGTGCACTAATGTCAAGACCTAATGAAAATATAATGGACAATGCACACCAATATTGAAAGCTTTTATGAAAGAGAAATTTTCTATCCATGCAAAACCTTATGTACTTGTATTCTAAGAGCAGAGTTATATACCCGTGCTCTAGGCCATATTATTGGTTTCATCAAAATTTCATTTAAGCCATCCGAATCTTTTCAGCGGAAAAAATGTCACTATATAAAAGAAAAAAATAGGCAGAGAAAAATGACAATACAACCTCAAGACAATATACACAAAGGATGGAAAGTGGAAATAGCCATAGAATCTTTCAGAAAAACAACCCTGTTTATAACATGGTATTTCTTTAAAAAAAATGAAACACATTAGAGAAAAGATATATTAGAGATTTGATGAAGTTCAATTATTTTTATCAATTTTTTAATCTTGTAAGAAAAAGAATTTCCTATTTTGTTTTCCTCGGAACATTGTAGGCCCTACAAGGATCATAAAGTGGAATTCAGATGCATTATTGAACACTGGAACAATAGAAAAGTATGCTAAGGAACTATCAAGAATATTATTTTCTTCTTCTGATAGCATACATATATCTTTCTCTAATGGGATTATTTATACAAAAGATGACATAAGATGGAGAATGATTCTTGATTGCTTTTGTTTCAAAGTTGAAAATCAGACAGCTCATGCCTAACAGACACTTCTCAATCATATCCATGTTTAGTTAACCAAGATGTTTCACCAGCTCTTTCACATTATCTACAAATGCCAAAATTTAAGATTTTATTTCTGAGTCAATTTAAAAAGTATTGACTTAACTGGAAATTAACATCATGCTAAGTCAGCATAGAGCACAAAATATAATTTTAATCCGAAGATAGAAAACTTAGATTAACTCTGTAGTTAGAGTCTGAACTCTTGCGGCCCGAGACAACTCGAAGGAGTTTCAGTTCTTTCATTTCAATTACAAAAATGCCATAAGAGTGTTCCATTGAGCAAAAATCCTCAATCACAGATGAATCATCCTGCCTTAGATTAGACAACTTAGAAAACAATTTATCCACATTATTTGTTATGAACTTATATATGCCTAAAATATATGTTCATCTCACGCCAAGCAGTAATTGGTGGTCTTCCAGATGTCGTTTACTAATTAAAAGATCTTTAGTATGTGCTTACACATGCGGGTGTATCATGCTTGTATGTTTATGCACATTCTTTCGATGCACTGTGTCATTACAAAAGATATGTCTTCATACTCATATCTATAGTCAATGCACTTTCTGAACAAATTTGAACATTCATATGCCAAAAATTGTCAGACAACATTTTAATATCAAAAAATCAAACACCCAAATTCAAAAAAAAAAAAAAAAAAAATCCAGAAAGAAAATACAAAAAAAACAAACACTGAGGATACAATTATGAAATCAGATTCTCAACCCAAGAAGAATTTGAAAAACAAAATCCATCTATACTTGAATCTTTCAACCAAAATATAAGGAATTGATTATTCACATATGCGGGCAAGAAGATAACAAAGAATTAGCTATTCAAATCTAATGGAAATGAAAATCTAAGGCTTTGCAATTTACCTTAATGTTTTGGAAACCACAATCGAATCACCACCAATCTGACCCTATTCTTGTAATTATCACCGTGAATCTGCAAATTTTTGTCGATTACGATTTGTTGGCCAAGAAATAGAGGGATAGATGAAGAATTGCAGAATAGGGATTCACTTACCTTTGGAGATGATCTTCAAAAGAAAACAAAACCCACGTTTCTGTGAATTCAATTTAGGGCACATGTAACTAGTTTCTGAGCGGAAGAGAGAACGTGAATTACGTTTTTTAGCGGGAGAGGTTATAATGGGTTTTGGCAGAGAGCTTATATTTTGGACTTTTGGCAGAGCTGGTTAGAGAATTAATTGAGAGAAATAATGGGTTTTACAACACATATCTTTTAAATTCGTAATAAATAATATTAATATTTACGATGGTTAATTAGAAGTGTCATAAATATTAATTAATATAGATGATGAAAATTAATACCGTCATAAAATAAATCTTTCATGACGGTAGAATTTAAAACCATTATAAAAAACACTTTTATGTGTGACGATATTATTATCGTGGTAAAAAATTATTTTTTACAATGGCAATGGTGGCGTCATAAAAAAGACGTCACAAATGTGTCGTTTTCTTGTAGTGGGTGTTAAAAATATCAAATGACATATGTCTCTTAAGATACAACGCTTCTTCCAAAATCGGTATCGTACTTATACTAATCTTGTCAATCAAACAACCGAATGACATCACTTTTCTCGAAAAGAAGGAAAAATGATCTTTTGAAAAAACTTTAGAAATTATTTAAACAGAATCTTGGCGAGAAAGATAGAATTTAAAATCAATTAATTCAAAATTGATTTGGTGTAAAAAATTGAATTTATGGGTTGAAATGTCGATTTGAATGGGTGAGTGCCTCTTCAAGAATAGGTGCAGCATTTGGTCTAATTAATCTGATCCCTTAGATTGCACCATTTCATATTTTTATGTGATTTGATGGTTGAGATTAAATTTTAAATGAATGTGTCTATTCATCATACATATTCACTAATTATGAATGAATGTGTTCATTCATCATACCAATTCACCAATTACTTATTTTTTCTTTATTGGAGACTTTTTCAATTCAACCAAAATTAATTGTAATGACTCACATCATTTAATATTTAATGATTTGACCTGATAAAATTCAATTAATTCCAACAATCCCCACATGAATGGAAGAAGTCAACTCAAATCAAGGAAGACAAAAGAAGAGTACTATTTGAAAGATAATGTATCAAGAAAGGTAGCTTTCGCTTTGAACCTTCTTTAGTAAGAATCTATCGAACTCACTTGGCTAATCAGTGAACGTAACGTTTTGAACTGTCAGTCGTTATTGCAAAATCAGACAATAGATCAAACACATCATCTCTCATATCAAACTAGGTTCTCTCATTGCACAATATATTCTCTCTTTAGATAACCCTTTTGTAAACGGATTCGCTAGATTATCTTTTGACTTAACAAAATCAATTGACATTGTTCCCTTTGAGAGCAACTGTCGAACGGTATTATGTTTACGACGGATATGTCTTGCTTTCCGTTATACACAAAATTTTCTACTCTAACTATAGTTGCTTGATTATCGCAATGAATACATATAACAAGAACAGGCTTCGGTCATAAAGGAATATCTTCTAATAAGTTACTAAGATATTCTGCTTCTTCTCCTGCTTTATCGAAAGCAATAAACTCAGATTCCATAGTTAACCGAGCATGTTTAGAAGATTTCCAAGACTGCACCACCACCAAGAATAAAATACATAGTCACTAATTGATTTAGATTCATCATTATCTGATATCCAATTAGCCTTCAACTACTGGTGGATAGTTTCTATAATGTAATGAATACTCTTTAGTACATTTCAAGTAGCCCAACACTCAAGTAATGCATCACAATGTTCATTACTATAGTTACTTGTATATCGACTTAGCTTATTTACCGAGTAAGCTATGTCTGGCATTGTACAATTCAATAAGTACATTTACTACAAGAAAAAGGTACCTATAGCGACAACAAAATGTCACCACTACTTGTCGTGTATAGTTGGGACGACAATGAAATGTCGTCACTATAAGTTTCAACTCTATAGCGACGACATAAGTCGTCTTTATACTTAAATTGTCATTGCCATTACTGTAGATATGTAAGAATAATTCGCACCATTTTTGTGTACATATAGAGACGACATAGGTCGTCTCAATAGAGCTATAATATTTGTTTTTAGTCACGTGACACATGATTCTCATCGTAGTTTGTATTGAAGTCCATTGGGACGAATTTTGTCGTCGATGTAGAGTTGTCAAAATTGGTAGAAAAATTGGCACCCATTTCTTATCTATAGCAATGACTTTTTTAATCTATAAAGCCGACTTTGTCGCTGCTATAAAACCTTCTTTTCCAGCTCACCATGTCTGCATTTCTGCACTATATTTCTGAAAATACAATTTCACCCATTTCATCTCCATCTCTATCTTCTTTTTTGCCTATTTCATCACTGTATTTCTAAAAATTGTATACTTCAGAGCCAAAAAAATAGTATTATTCAGGTATAGATATTGATAAAAGTTGGACAAAAATTAGAAATCGCACAAAATTGTCAGATTTTCAGAACGGTTTGAAAGTATTTATAAACATGGCTAAGCCATACTTAAACGACAGAGGAAATATTAAATGTCCATGCACAAGATGTTTAAACGGTCTCACACATCCATTGGAAACTGTCGAGGTTCACATATTTCATTATGGTTTTGCAGAAAGTTATGTAACCTGGATATACCATGGTGAGACCGAGGTTCAGACTGCGAATGTGTATATACAGAATGAGAGCAGGTGTGGAGGATGAGATGATGGATGTCATGGACGACGTAGTCAGTGATGAGCATGCTGGTACATGC
The DNA here is from genome assembly GCA_030279155.1 of Forsythia viridissima. NCBI lineage: Eukaryota > Viridiplantae > Streptophyta > Magnoliopsida > Lamiales > Oleaceae > Forsythia > Forsythia viridissima. The sequence goes on from CM059039.1 coordinate 28,126,892, forward strand.
ACCGATGGTTACTATGACGAATTGTTTGAGGCTTTGCATTCAGAACTATACTCAGGAGTTTCTCCATTTTCGTCCTTAAACTTTTTAGTAAAGTTGATGCATATTAAGGTTGTGAACAAATGGACAAATAAGTATATCGATGATCTTTTGAAGTTGCTGAAGTTAGTTTTTCCAAACATGAACCTGGTGGACTCCTACTACAAAATTAAGAAGATGATGACGAAGCTTGGTTTGGGCTACAAATCTTTTCACACCTGCAAGAATGACTGTGCACTGTTTTGGAGTAAGCATGTTGATAGACAAACTTGTCCGATCTTCCAGAAAAGTCTTCAAGTGCATACTTATGGGAGAGTGAACGAGAAGAATGTTCTGCATAAGATGTTGCGCTATTTTCACTTAGCCTCCAGACTAAAACATAAGTTCACGACAAAGAATACTACAAAACTCATGCATTGGCACATTATAGAAAGGTCTAAGGATGAAGATGAAATGTAGTATTCCGTGGATAGGAAAGAAATGCGAGATTTTGACATGGAACATCTACTGTTCGCAAGTGAGATCCAGAATATTTGGTTAGGTTTGGCAGCAGACGGATTCAATCCATTTAGAGACATAAGTCTGGCGTACAGCATGTGGCCAGTACTAGTAACCATTTACGACATGCCACCATAGTTATGCTTGAAACCCGAATACCTCATGCTTACTCTCTTGATACCTGGCCCTAAAGCATCGAGTAAGGAGATTGATGTATTCTTACGACCATTAGTGGATGAGTTTAAGGAGTTGTGGGCCAATGGAATTAACACACGTGACACTGAAACCAATACTAGGTCGATATTCAGAATACGTGCAGCGTTGTTGTGGACAGTTAACAATTTTCTATCAAGAAATAGTTTATCGGGTTGGAGCAATTAGGGGTACATGGCATGTCCTACGTGTAACAAAGAGACGCCTTCAGTCCATGTGATAGGTAAGACAGCTTATGTTGGTCATCGACAATTTCTAACGTCCATGCATCATTTTAAGAGCAATTTAGACTCTGACAGGAGGACAAAGAGAAGACCACATCTGCGTCGGTTAAGGCCTGTAGACATTTTTGCACGGTTAAGCCGTATGAGATATAGTATTTTGAGAAAACACCCTAACTACGGGAGTGCTAGAAAGAGGAGAAGTGATGACAAGATGGATTGGAGAAAAAAAGAGTATTTTCTATGAGTAGCCGTATTGATCTTCTACTGAGCTTAAACATAACATAGCACGTAGAGAAAATTGTTTGTGACAGCTTGCTCGGCACAATTCTAGATGATCCATTCAAATCGAAAGACACGGTTAATGCTAGGCGCGATCTGATGCAATTATAGATTAAAAGAGATTTGTACTTGTATCATACCGGGAACAGGTGTATGAAGCCTACTACATGTTACACCATGTCCATTGCAAACTGTCAGAGGTTTTGCAACTTCATCCGATCGGTTAAGTTTTCAAGTGGCTTGTAAAGAGAACATATGCAGGAGCTATTGCACAATGGCTGTCTGAACATCGACCAGGTGCATACAAGAGAGTTTCACGGTTGGTTTTATAGGAAGGTAAATGAACAACGATCAAATACAATTCAAATATGTCCACATTTTTCGTTTTTGTAACATTGACTGCAACCAACTTCGACTTCATCCATGTATATGCACTATGCCAAAGCCACGCATCTCAAATTTCACATGAGTTGTTTTTGTTGGCCAGTGAACGTTACACGCAGGTTATATCTTACATAGCCTGTGTTGTGAAAGGAGTTTCCTAACATATGGTCGTGATATTCAAAGCAAAATACAAAATAGTGGTGTGTCTGTCCTAGAGATTGGGGTAAAATTTACTATAGCCAGCTATAAGAGATATTGGAGCTACAGTTCGAACCGAAACTTTCAGTTTTTACATTCCAATGCAAATGGTTTAGGTACGATGGGAGACGCAGGGTAACTGAGAATAACGTTACTAGTATTGACATCAGTGCAGAGGCATACAAGGATGATCAGTTCATACTTGTTAACCAAGCACAACAAGTGTTCTACATTGAAGATCATTCTCGTGGTTCAAACTGGTGAGTTGTACAAGAAGTCCATCACAGGAACACGTAGGATATTATGGGATCTAACATCAATGAGATAGACTTGCTCCACAATAACGACTTTTCTCATTTTTCTCTGATCATTGATCTTAGCCACATATCATTGCGCCGGGATAATGGTGAAGCTGATGAGATATGAGCACAGTTTATCAGAGAAGCATCGTTTGATACTGCAGGAGATACTTCGTTCATTAACAACGAGGATTTAGAAGACGACACACATGAAGAATACGAGGATGACGAAATATGCAGTGAAAGTAATGAAGATGACAGTGACGACGATGATGATCAAACATATGATGATAGTGAATGAGATTGAATGTTGTTGTTCGTTACTAAAGTTTATGAAATAAATTCATATCAATTTCGTTGTTGTTGATGTTAGTAAATCAGATTGAATGTTTTTATTCATCACTAAATTAATTGTTGTACGTCAAAACCCGACTTTGGATGGATTTGAAAATTTTGTTCATGGAAAATAGACGAAGAAGGACTATAATTGTAAAAGAATATAGAAATGGGGACCTATATGTAACCTCGTAAAACTTGAAGGACTTATATTTCAAATGAGAGATGATGAAATTGAAATAAAAGATAAAATATAAAGACCAAAATAAATAATATTTAAAGTTGAAGGACCTAACTGCAAATAGCCAATATTTACCTTACAGCAAAGACATATATAGTAATGACATACGTCGTCGCTATATGTAATAAAATTTTGACGGCACGTTTTAAGCGCGTGCACCAAAAAATTAAAAAACATGTTGTCGCTATACTTTATAGTGACGACATGTGTCAATCGCTGTAGATTTAACCCTTTTAAAACACGCAAATCACCTTCTTCTTCCCCATTTCTGTTTTCTATTAGCTGAAATTCGTCCAGTATTGTCCAATTGCCGTTGTCTAGTCTTTCTGCCATCCCGATAAAACAATCAGGTTCAATATTGTGAGTAATATTAATTATAAAAATAATTGTCTTTTTTCACGGGTTTGCAATTTAATTTATTTTAAAGTTCGGTGATTGACTGTATATTCGTGGAAGAACTAGGGTTTCTTGTTATTTAGCTTAGAAAATAAGCTTGTTCTTGTTAATCACTATCAATTTCAATTTTTTTGCTATATGCAGCATTGTTTTGATTGTCCAATTAGACTTTCCCAAGACGACTTCCACTGTTGTGGCTCTTTTAAAACATATGAGGTCGTTGTTTAATGTTCGTTCAATTTCTAAATGCTTTTTTTTTTGTTCGGTAATGTTGTTGTATTTCGATTTTTCATTTCATTGTTGAATTTAGTTTGATGAAGTAGTGGTTTAGTGTTGTGGAGTTTTCGTGAAAGAGAGATGACAGATACGGTGTACTATCTGATTATGTGAAATTCACAGTCTCGAGTGCTTGAAAACCATAATGAAACTTGTATTAAACAATGCAATGGGTCAAATTAATTTCTTAAAATGCCCAGTTGAAGTATGGAGCACATGGTTAGTTTGATGAAGTAGTGGTTATGGATGTTGGATGTACGGAGTCTAAGTGTATTGTTGGATGTGTGGAGCCTATGTATATTGTTTACTTTTTTCCCCAACCGTGGGTAAACCTTTGTGGTAAGGTCAACAGGGGTTGGAGGGTGCAAAATTTAAATGTTATAGGGATATGAAGAGTAGCTTGCACATGTTATGTCTCCCTATATTTTTCACCATTGTAAAGGGCTTTAGGGCAATACTCTTTTCGTGAGTGCTTCACCGATTCTAATTTTCTTCTTCGTTATAGTAAAACTTTGTAGGGGCAAGTAAATGTATCTCTTGTATTGAGGGAGAACTATTATAAATAGCGTTTTCTTTACTTGCTTGTGTTTTATTTCTTGTTATATTGATTTCTAAAGTAAGAATTAGTGTGTGTTTGGAAGGGCTCTTTTGAAGCTCAATGACACTTTTAAACATTTGCACAAAAATACATAATTTACTTGCTTGATGAGGGTCCATTTGCACAAAACACATAATTTAGAGATTGTGTGCAAAAAAAAGATTAGAGACCATTTCTGTACTAAAACAAATATTAGGGACAATTTGCACAAGAACACATCATTTAGGGACTCATGTACCAAAAAACAAAAGTTATGGACAATTTTTGAACTAAAAACAAAGATTAGGGACCATTTGTATAAAAACACATAATTTAGGGATTTATGGGCAAAAAATAAATGTTAGGGACCATTTTCGAACTAAAAAAATATTAGGGACCATTTGCACAAGAACACATCATTTAGAGATTGATGTGCAAAAAAATAAATGTTATGGACTATTTTCGAACTAAAAACAAAGATTAGGAACCATTTGCACAAAAACACATAATTTAAAACTGATGTGCCGAAAAACAAAGGTTATGGATTATTTCTGCACTAAAAACAAAGATAAGGGACCATTTGCACAAAAACACATAATTTAGGGACTGATGTGCCAAAAAATAAAGGTTAGGAACCATTTACGCACTAATTGATATTTTCTTTTGTTAGTTGCTACTATGGCTGACGTCATGTCGCACGAAGGTGACAGTGCAGGCAATCCGCCACATTAGCCACCCCGCCGACTTGATTCGTTCTGCGAGTTCGGTAAGAATTTTTATTTCAATTTTATTTTGCAATTTTTTACAGTGACTTCATTATCGTTGCATTTCTGTTAAAGTATATCGCATTTGTTATTTTTCAGCACCGTTGTCTAAAAGACGAGGTGTCTCTCGAGGCATTAACCTTAAGAAGGTTTGGCGGGCAAACTGGAAGAGGTCACTTCCCATCGCGTTCGACAATGTCGAACATACAATGCAATCGATCGGGAATAACACGAACTATTTTACGCCCTTGGTTGGGAACCAAGTCAGGCTCACTATGTCCCCTTACTACCCTTCCTGGACAAATGTTTCAGATGAGCAGCGGACACTGTTACGTAGCATCATCGAAGTAATATCTACAATGGTTTTTACATTAGCACATTCTCTAAACAAATTGTTTAATGTAATATACATTAATGAATATTTTTCCAATATTGCAAAAATACTTTGATCTTCAGGGTGATCGATCGCCAGACAAGTACCAGACAGTCTGTGCCGCTGTAGATCGTCTGGCGGCCGATCATTATCGTGGTTACAAACTTAAGGCAGATAATCACTTGAAAGAGCACGGTCGAGCCATCCATATGGCGAGTTGTCGCATTGACTTCTTCACAAATCTTATTTTCGTGGTATACACTATAATTTAGTTTTTTGTTAATATTTTTATAAATATAAAGTGTTATATAATCAATTATTTTTTAAGTCTCCAGGAACAGTCGACAAAGAATTAGGCCAATAAAAGTACGGCTAAATACTCGAGTGTGTAGGGGTCGAAGAGCTTCTCTGCCACACGTAACAATCAGGTACAAGTAAATTTTTCAATATCATTTTACAAATCTTCAATACATTACATGTGCATGTTTTTTAATTAAATTTCACAATTAAATTGTTGTAGAGGGACCCCAAGACCCAGTAGTGGCCGGACAATATTGAGTAGTTCTACACCCGGAGGCTGCTAGTGACTACGTGAAGATAAATTTCTATTTTTTAATGTTGTTAATTTTATTTGACATTATATTATTATTTATTATTTATTTTTTCTTACTAAACATGATAAACTTATTGAGGTGAGGGAGACTCAATAGACTTAGGTCGCCTTTAGTGGCGCGTCGGTTGACAAGCGTGCTATTGTGAAGGAAGTGCTTGGAGAATGACGATGTAACGTCCCAAAATTTAAATGTCTAAATTTTTATCGTATATTAATATACTTCAAGTTCAAAATATCAATTTCTTTAAGAATTAAAAATTTTCAATAGTGTGTGATGTAAAGTAGAGAAAACTGTGTAAATTAAGTTTTAAGGACCAAATTAGAGAAAATTTGAAGTTGGAATGTTAGGACCAAATTAGTGATACTTGAATAGTTGGACGCAGGACCAAAATCTGGAAATCTGAAAATTTTGAATAAATTACAGTTTTGCCATTGTATTCGAACCTACTTTAAAAGCTTTTCGTGAATAGCACAATGAAGTGTAGGCGATGCATGTCATATTACCTTGAAATTCATGTCGAGGCCTTCGTTTTTGTATCAAATTTGTAGACTTTTCGAGTCGAGAGAAGCACAGAAAATTGAACCAAAGTTGAACCAAAGTTAAGTGAAATCTAGAATTTTGGCTAAGTGTAAAATTATGTGGTCAAGCAGCCTACTTTGAGTGAGTTGTACGAGCAGCTGGATGATCCGTTCATGTTGTATGTGTATGCGTTACGAAGCTTGTAACTACAACTTCGCAATGGTATAAAGTTTTCTTGGTTTGGATCTCGTTAGGACCCTCAAATATTGACCCGAACATAGTATTTCAACATGAAAAATCTACCTATTTTTCTATTAAAATAATAAATTTAGGGACACTTGTCAAAAGGTAATTGTGACTTATTAGGAACTATTTGGTAGAACTTAAAATTGAAAAATAAATTAATCTTATAACACAATATTAAATTCGTATGAAATAACAAAATCTGGACAATCAAATATTAAATAAGTAAAAGCACGAAAATAAGTAAAACCAAACATGACCTTTAAACTCTGTATAAATAGAGAACTTTAGCCAAAGAAAGAAAATCACAGCAAAAAGGTAAAATAAGGTGAGTAAAATATTTTATGTGTTCCTTTTTAGAATATAATTCTACAGTAATTTATATTCTTGATCTTGTTCTTTTTTTACTTTTGATGTTCATGTTGGAATTTTAGAATTTGTTGCTTAACCTATACTAGAACTAAGAAAATTACTTTAGAAATCTCTAATTATTTCTCAACCTTCTTTCTTAAAAGTTCAGCATCAATATAATACATCTTCTTACTGTTAAGTTGCTTATTTTTGTAGTTAAAATCATAATTTCAACCTTTTAGCAGTGAGTTTTCTTACACTAACATAATATTTTCACTTGTTGAAGTTTAGAAATTCAATTCTGCAGTAATTCATAATTTATCCATGTTTATTCCTTGTTTATGTTAAATTAATCGGTATTTATGTTGGAATTCTAGATTGCTGCTTACCTATGTTTGAATAAAGAAATTTTCTTTAAAATACCTCTCCTTATTCATAATATTTCAGCAATATATTCCAGTTGATTCCAAAAATTTCAGCCATAAAAGTAATGAATTTTGTTGCTGTTTTATAACAATTGAAATATGCTATTTCTTGAATTTATTTTGAATTTTCAGCAACATGGTTTCTTGTACTAAATGACAATTTCACTTATTTAAATAAGGGTAAATGAAATCCAGAAAATCTTAAGGTGACAAAAAGATAACTTGTTGCTTTACATGTAATTAATTCATGGAGCTTTATTAGCATAAGTTTATACTTCTTCATTTGGTTCAAGTCTTAATTCTATGATAATCCATTTATTTTCTTTTCTTGAGTAAATATTTCTACAAAGGCTTTCCATGTGCTCATACCATATGATTGAACAAGTGCCTCATTTGATTTTAGAATTTCTCCTAGAATGGATAATTGGTTTTCTTTATGATTGTTAAAATTAATGACATACTGCAGTAAGATGATCTGGTGCAGAATCTTCTCTGGATTCGTGCTTTTAGTATCATGTATTCATGCTTCTGGTATTCTAGATGTGTACTTCTAGTAGCCCTCTTACAGAACAACATATAGAAATTATGCATATGTTATATTCTAATTATTGTTTCATTCAAGAATAATTCTTATGTTTTATTTAAACAAAGACATGCTTGATAAGATCTGAGACATTCATGTGAATTCATGATCATTAAAAAGTATTAATTTATGAGTAATGAATGAAACATGAATCATAACTAAGTTCTATACATAGATATACACCAAAGAAGGTTGATGTCTCATGGACCTTAAATGTCCAATCAGTAAGGTCATCGGCCACGAGGGCCTTTTTATAAACTTGTAGCCACGAGGGCTCTTTGAGGAGTTAAGGCCATAGAGCTTTTGGGATCCCAATGAGCAAAAAATTGCTCGAAGAAAGTATGATGACCTTAGTACTATTTTAAGCACGAAGTTTGAGCGCTCGGTATATAAGTTTCTATGTATGGGACGGGCCCAAAAACAAGATAAAATTTGGTTGTATATGCATTCTATACGATTACATAATTGGTTCATAGATGAATTTTGTGAACTAAGTTATTACTTCAAGAATGCATATTTTATTAAAGGCAACCTTATGTTTTTCTTACATATGAACGTTAGAACATTTGAAAACTGTGTTCATCTCATGAAAAAATGATCGGTTGTAGTATTTTAATCTATTTTGTAATTTCATTGGTATCATCACAAGGATGAATAGAAACGAATGATGATATTTTCCTGTGATAAAAATCGTATGCTAAATTTTGTAAAGTATAGAAACTCGATATATGTAAGGAAAATAAATCTTGTTACTACGCTTATGTCGATTTTAAATCTTTAAGATTTTTGAATTTCGTTATTTACATCTTTAACGTTTTATTTCTAGTTTCAGCCTTAAAGTCTTAAAAATCATATGTTATAATGTTATGATAATGGACATATACATGTTTGATTTAAGATCGATATATGGATACTAGTATCCATCATAAACAAATTTTCTAACTCAACTCGAAGAAACTAGAAGCCTTCAGCCCTGAAGCAAAAGGAAAAATACATGTCCTATATTCTTTAAAAAAGATATTAAATTCTTTTAAAAATTAGTTTTTCTAATTCAGCTTGAAGTTATTAAGAACCTTCAGTAGACCTGAAGTAAAGAATAAAAATAAAATTAAAATAAAATTTAAAGAAAATTTAGAGGTCGTCACAGACGAGGACACGTCTGTGAGGTAGGACGGGTTCTGAAGAGCACCTTTCCCTCTCTGGATTCGATCGTCGCATCGAACACCCCATGAGGAGTACCTAAGCAATTTTGCGAAGATGCCCAAAATGATGATCCTCGAAGGCCCAGCTCTACCGAATGGAGAGGATAATTGCACGTCTTACGGCGAATCTAGAGCAGAGATTACCAGAGGTTATGCCAGACGATGCTGAGGAGGTTGGCGAGGACAAGAACGACGATGGGGTTTGGGGATCTGTAGCATTTATGTACAATTGAATTGTTTTTAGTTTTTTAAAAAAAAATTAAAACTTTTATAGTAGCGACAAAGTCATCGCTAAAAATAAAAACGTGGCACGAATTGTAGCGATGACATTGTCGTCACTATATATCCTACATATATTGCAGCGACAACGTCGTCACTAATAATTAGACAGTGTAAAGGTACTAGCGTCGCTAATGTCTACTATTATTGCGACGACATTTGCGACGATTGTGTAGTCAAGCACGACAATTTAACAGCAACATTATCATCGGTATAGATTGAAATGCATATAGAGACGACAATATGTCATCGCTAATTATCTTCAGACACCAATCTATTGAGATGACCAACAGTGACGACATTGTCGTCGCTAATATAAAAAAAAATTGACAAGTACTGATCTTTTAGCGACGACTTTTGTCGCCGCTATAGACCTTTTTCCCTGTAGGAGTTGCATACTTAGATTATTAAATAAGCAACCTCATCCTTAGCATTTACTCGGCCACAAAGATGTACAATTTCCAATGACGGAGATAAATACTTTAAGCTCAATCGAGATCGAGTACACAAAAATTTCGTCAGAACCACATGAAGAATTAAGAGCATGGAGGCTTTGTGAAAGCTTCGCTAGAAAGAGAACGCGGTAAATTAAGATCACCTTTATGTATTCACATAATTGAAGAAGAATTCCAACTTACTAAAAGTGACATCGCTACTCCCAAACGATACAATCGTTAAGAAGTAGGGAGCTTATGATCCTATCAAGACAAGAAATTAAAAATTATGTTCCAAATAGCATCTTGATTGACCTTGACCTCACTCAAAATTGATCCAACTAAGCACTTATCAAAATAATGTGTAGCTAGTCCCCTAGGGCCCTACCCAGCCACCAAGGCTGAGTAGGAGCCGAGTAGGTCTTAGTGTATCCTACCCAGCCTTGTGACCAAGTAGGGAAGGTTTTTTCTCTTAACCCAACCTTATAGCAGGGTAAAAAGATCGAGTCGTTCCCCTAGGGCCCTACTTAATATTGTTGTGGATTTATATAATTACTAAATTAAAATATTTATTTATTTTTGTAAGATACATAATATTATTATATATTTATTCAAAACAATATATTCACTATAGTCATTTTAAAAATAAAAAATTAATATTTATTAAATTGCAAAATGTATAAATTAGAAAATAAATTTGATACGCCAGTGACTAAAAAAAGGATACTCGTTTTGAAAAACTGAAGGACAAACTCTAACTAAAGAAAAGGATACTCGTTTTGAAAGTCAAAAGGACAAACTCAAAGTAGCCGTGGTCATCTATCTTTGGTTTGAACAGTATTAATTAATTCGTCAACAAGTTAATTGTGTATTTAGTTAATTTTATCATTTAGTGGAGATAGTGGGGTCATTAGTGGAGATGGGGATTTCAATTAAATATTGATATTATTTTTTAAATATTCATAAATTATAAATTTTAATAAATAAATAGTAAATTCTAAATTCTAAAAATATATAGATAATAAATTATAAATTTTTAAAAATATAAATAAAAAATATATTTAATTAATTTCACTTACTTAAATTATAATTTAAGTTGCTAATACTACTTGAATTTATAAACAAGAAAAACGAGGCTTTGGCAGCTTGTTCATTATCAAGAATACGAAAGTGTGCTGTTGCTAGTTGTTTCTGAAATTTTTAAGTCTACATATATATTATGTTAAAGATTTTACTTTTAGTAATGATTTGATTTAAATTTTAATCAACTGAAAATTGTAATTAAAAGTTAATAATCAAATTTTAATCATAAGACACTTAGGGTCTGTTTGACATGGTTTATAAACCAATTTTAGTTTATTTCAGCCGTTATTTTTTACTTTTCAACCCACTTTTAACATAAAAAGTCAACAATTTCAACTCAAATAAACCAATATTGATTTATAAACTAATTTATAATCTCTGTCAAACAGACCTTTACTATTTTTATTAATTTTTCAATTACACGTTTCAACAACTTTATCAAAATTTACTACAAAGTTGTATCAAACAAACTTTTAAAATCAAATTTAAAACATAAAATAAAACAAGAAATAATATATACTTGAAATAAAACGAAAATTTGCTTGTGTTTGGGAATAGACATGCTCAGCTAGAACATTTACACACACTGAGAATCCTATGTTGTTCAACTACAATCTATTGCCCACAAATGCTAACTCTTAACCTTATTTTCTAAACTACCCCAATTAGGATTATTAGAAATACACACACAGTAGCGTTTACTATTTCATTGCAATTTTTTTATCACGCTTCTTCCCCCATTTCCTCATTTCAATTTGAACTGTGGACATGGCGGCCAAGAAATCCACACTTTGCAGGGGAGTTAGGGTATCCAACACGCCTTTCAGTGTCTTCAACCTCACACAATCAGCCATTTTCATCACTTTCTCCAACCCACCCAGCAAACCCTTCAAAGCCATCTCCACTAGCCTATTTACCTGAGTCACCGCCGAGTCACCATTCTTTTTAACTCGCCTTTCGAAAGCTGCCAACTCCACCATTTTCCGGTCTGCCATGGCAACCTGTTGCCTTTCAAAATCTCTTTCCACTTTCTCCTCATCCATCTTAATCCTCAATCTCAAAGCCTCAATCTTTTTCACTTGTTCCTCAGTCATGGTAGCCAGACTCGTACCAGGAGACTGAATCCTTCTCAGTGACTCAATGAGTCGAAAAGCCATTGATGGTTTCCATCCTGTGATCCAGAGATTGGCGTTCTCAACCGGACCCAACCAAACAGGCGTGAAGAACGCCAGAACGTCTTCATGTGCCGCTGCCCATTTAAAAGTGTAGTACTCTTTGTGATGGGCTGTCAGCTTATTAACCAAAACTTCATAGTCCACTTCTTGAGAATTCTCCGCTGAGATCCTAAGATAATATCGACAAAACTCTTCCAACAGACACATCCATTTTTCAAAAAACGATGAGAATTTTTCCTCAACCTGGGTTTTCATTTTCTTTTAGAACAATATGCCAAAAGAGAGAGCGAAGCAGATTGAAATTGAGAGTATGAGAAGAGGGAGAAATATATATATACACACATAGATATATAAACAGAAACACCTACGGTGTGTGTCGATCTGTTACAGTGACCAGATGGAGTGTAAAAGCCTACTCCACCTGGGGAAATGCGTGTCTTCTGCATGGCTTACGCGCAGCAATTAACCAAGAGTTATGATTTAGAGGAGGCTTTGCAAATATATATCTCTCTCTCTACTTTTCACTGTAACGAAGAGGCATGCGAAATAGCATGCACAGTACAACCTGTGGTGCAATTTCTGTGGGGACGTGTCAGGAGAAGAGGGAATGTGAGTTTCCACGTGGAGCACGCTCGTGTTTCGTCATACTTGAGATCAATTCTTCAGGTGTCTGCTTGAGAAATTACAAGTTTTGCAGTCAAGATTTTGGGGCCCGAATGATGTCATTTATACGGTGTAAATACACATACCCCGCTTTCGATGATGTCAAGCCGTCCAAGGTATCAGGGAACCTTAAAAAACCTTGTACCTACATGTTAGTCCATACCAACTGTTTATCAGGATGAGGAACAAAATAAGAGGGTGAAACATAAAAAATCATTAAAGAAAAAGTTTAAACACGATTTTGAATCGCATTCTTCAAATAATATTTGTCGTTATCAGGATAAATGCTTGAAGGTTTTAATAGAAAATGGTTTGCAGGAGTAAATAAACTTATAAATCAAGTTCAAATTAAGCAAAAGAAACTTGAAGAACACTTTATGAAATTTGAGTTTTGATCTTTGATTTGAATGTAAATTTATATATTTGATGTTAATCATTACGTTTCCAACATGAAAATTATCTATATTTATAGATTATCAAGTTCAATACATGAATATGTGCCAAAACCAAACCAAAAATTTCAAAACCTTTCAAAGCACTGCTAAAAGCTAAAATTCAAAAGCAACAATCACAAAAATTTTGTACTGGACGAACACTACCAGAAATGAGGGCAATATGAATATCCATAAGTCGTCGCTTTCATGTTTTAGAGACGACATAGTCGTCGCTATATGTCGCCGCAACAAGTTAGTGTATCTAGAGTTATAGTGACGATTTTACGTCGTCTCTATATAAATTTGTATCTATAGAGACGACAACAACGTCGCAATAGAGTCGTGACCATATCTCGAAAACGGACGTATAGGGACGACACAGTCGTCGCAATAATCGTCGCTATAGACAAAATAATAGAGACCATTGTCTCGTCGCCATATGTGCATCCATTATAGCGACGACTTTGTCATCGCTAATACAAATTATGTAATTATCTATAGCGACGACTTTGTCGCCGCTATAAACGTTTTGAATTTTTTTAAAAAAAATTTTTTTGTTTCCAAATAATATAAATAATATATAAAAAATTCAAAAAATCTACAGACCCTCTAAACCGTCGACCCCGACCCCGTCCCCGTCCCCGTCCCCGTCTTCCTCATCCGCAGGCGCAGCTGATATTTTACTTTTTAGAAACTCAATTTCACGCTGCATTTGGCGTAGCTGCTCCTCGTACATGGCAAACCGAACATCATTATTCTGGGGGTCTGCAGAGGACTGATGGGAAGTTCCTTGTGGGGCAAACGAGGCAGCAATCGAATCTAGCGAGGGAGAGGTGCCCTTCGGAACCCGACCAACCCCACGAATGTGACCTCGTCGTTCTCCGAGAACCTCCTTTGCAATAGCACGCTCATCTAATGACGCGCTATTGGAGGCGACTTGTGTCTGTTGAGTCTCTCTCAACTCAACAAGTTTATCCTGTTCAGTGAAAAAATAATAATAAATAATAATATTATGCATGTCAGATAAAATTATATTCACATAATTTAAAAATTCTCACATAGTCACCAACCGCCTGCGGGTTGACCCAATTGTCATCCCGGAAGGTGTGAAACGTCCGGAACGAATCAATAATCCCCGGTCACTTCTGGGTCTTGGGGTCCCGCTACGACAATTTAAACGTGAAATTTAGTATACATTTTTACGTAATGTAGTGAAGATATTTATAATGATATTGAAAATTTATATGTTGTACCTGATCGTAACGCGTGGCAGAGAAGCTCTTCGACCCCTGCACGCTCGGGTATTTAGCCTTACCCCGATTGGCTTTATTTTTGGAGGACCGGTCCTGAAGGTATAACATATAATTGATTAGCAAAAAATGTATTAGCTAAAAGAGTATATAAAATATCGTAAACAATATATAAACAATACTTACCACGAAAGTAGGACTGGTGAAGAAGTCAATGCACTTCTGCCAGTCCTCGGCGGACATATCGTCGTATGGTCGGCTTGGTCCATGCGCTTTTAAGTGATTATGCGCATTTAGTTTGTAATCGCGATAACGATCGGCTGCCAGACGATCTACTGCGGCACATACTGCCCGGTACTCGTCGGGCGACCGATCGCCCTGCAGATCGAAGTAGCTCTGCAATAGTGAAAAAAGAATACGTTACTGTAGAAGTCGTAAAACAAATATTTATTAAGTGTACTAATAACAAAACTAATTTAAGTTTATACCTCAATAATGCTACATAATCGTGCCCGCTGCTCTTCTGGAACCTCTGTCCATGAAGGGTAGCACGGGGGCACGGTGAATCTCACTTGGTTCCCAATCAAGCGCGTGAAATACTTCGCGTTATTCCCGATCGGCTGCATTGTACGTTCGACATTGTCGAACGCGATAGGAAGTGGCATCTTCCCATTCGCCTGCCAAACCATCTTAAGGTTGATGCCTCGAGAGATACCTTGTCGCTTTGGCGGGGGTACTGAAAATGAAGAAAATGTAAAATGTATTGATCATACGATTTTCAACGATATTTATAAAATAATAAATAATTACAATTTGATTGAAAAGTCTTACCAGACTCGCATGCCAAAGGGAGCCGGTGAGATGGCTGCTGTAGAGGATCTCCTGCACTATCACCTCCGTGCGACATCACGTCAGCCATACTAACACATGACATAATTGTGAATATCACGTCAGCCATACTAACTTTAAATGTATGTGAAAATTTGAATGTATTATATTTTATTTCCAATTCGTCCATAAACTTATTTTATTGCAAAGAAGTCCATAAACTTTGAATGTATGAAAAAATTTTGAAGTTATTATATTTTATTTCAAATTGGTCACTAATTAAACTCATTTTATTGCAAATAAGTCCCTAAACTTTAAATTTTTATGAGAAAATTTGAATGTATTATATTTATTTCACTTTGGTCCCTAAACTTTAAATTTATTGCAAAGAAGTCCCTAACCTTTGAATTTATGGAATTTTTTGAAGTTTTTATATTTTATTTCAAATTGGTCCCTAAACTTTAAATTTATGAGAAAATTTGAATGTATTATATTTAATTTCACTTTGGTCCCTAAACTTATTTTATTGCAAAGAAGTCCCTAAACTTTGAATTTATAGAAAAATTTTGAAGTTATTATATTTTATTTCAAATTGGTCCCTAATCTTATTTTATTGCAAATAAGTCCCTAAACTTTAAATTTATAGGAAAATTTGAATGTATTATATTTTATTTCAATTTGGTCCCTAAACTTATTTTATTTCAAATTGGTCTCTAAACTTTAAATTTATGAGAAAATTTGAATGTATTATATTTAATTTCACTTTGGTCCCTAAACTTATTTTATTGCAAAGAAGTCCCTAAACTTTGAATTTATGGTAAAATTTTGAAGTTATTATATTTTATTTCAAATTGGTCACTAATTAAACTCATTTTATTACAAATAAGTCCCTAAACTTTAAATTTATAGGAAAATTTGAATGTATTATATTTTATTTCAATTTGGTCCCTAAACTTATTTTATTGCAAAGAAGTCCCTAAACTTTGAATTTATGGAAAAAATATGAAGTTATTATATTTTATTTCAAATTGGTCCCTAAATTTATGTTATTTCAAATAAGTCCCTAAACTTTAAATTTATGGAAAAATTTGAATGTATTATATTTTAACTATCCCTAACATTTATTTTAGTGATGAATTGGCCCCCTACAATTAGTTTATTACACACGAGTCCCTAAATTTTGATTTTTTATAAAATTGATCCCTAACTTTCATTTTAATGATGAATTGGCTCCTAAACTTAGTTTATTACAAACGAATCCCTAAATTTTGAGTTTTTTGTGAAATTGATCCCTAACAATTATGTTACTAATGAAGAAGTCCCTAAACTTAGTTTATTACAAATGAGTCCATCATTGATCCCTAACTTCCCTAAATTACCGATTTCATCAAACATGCAAAATCATTCATAAAATAATTTTATTCCCCAAACAACATTCCCTAGCATTTCATCAAACAACAAGAACTGTTCAAATTCACCCCAACATTATTGCAAAAAATCATTCACAACATAATTAAAAAAATCATACACAAAAATCAATTTGCAAATAGTAACGGAGGTCCCAGGGCCGGCCTCAAGATTTTGGGGGCCTTAGGCGAAAAGTTAAATGGCCCCAGTATCCCCCACCCCCTTAACTATTTAAAAAATGTAGACTTTTTAACACCATTACAAAAGTTTGTGTTAAAATTTTACCATTTCTCACGTTATAAAAAAAATCTAATTTAAACATAAATTAAATTTAAATAAATAAATATTTTGTTTCGACTAGTGCCTAAATTTGGACAAGAGAGACTTAACTCTTTATATTTATGCTTGAGTGTATGTAAATTTATATGAATGAACAGTATATACTGCAGGTCTAATACGGCCTATGTAATCTTTGGCTGACATTGGGAAGATATATAACACGTAAATAAGGGTATCTCAACCAAGAATGAAAATGACCCCAAACTAACCCTACACAAAACCCATCTTAAGATTTCCATTTTTATCTTTTTTGGTACATAACCCATCTTGAGATTTCAACATCGGCAATGTCCTTCGTTTCAGGGGATCCCAAGAACCAAGAACCAAGAACCAAGAAAAATTCAATCTTTATTGAACACATCACCCATAAAAGACGTTCCATTGTACTTGAATGATTAAGGAATAAGGAAGTGCCGAAGTGGGCTTTACTCTTTATTAGAAAACTGTTCTGCCTACAGCCTGTGTTCCATTATTTTTCCTAAATCGGCATTTTAGATTTAACTAGGAGATTCGGAGAAATGAAGACATTTATCTCCACCAAAGTTTTGGGATAGTTATTTCAAATTTGTAGAGCATCACAGAATTCACAGAGAAGAAATGCAGCAGTTGTGGATAAGTGGATTGCGCATTGAAATAACCATATCGCCATATTTACCTTGGGCTTGGAGACTGATACACTACACACCACAGAATCGGATTTGCAGACAGCAACTTCTCGCTTTCTCTTTATCTGATTCTCTCCTTCTCTCAATCAACAAGCAGAGGTTGCAGAGTCGCAGAATGCAGAGCGTTTCTTGAGTTCTGCGTTCTGGGTAATTGTAAATTGTAAGGGAAGATTATATTTTTATATAATTGGGTTGAAGTTTTGATTTGGGCTTTTAAAATGTAAAAAGCTGATTTAAAAAAAAAATTGTATTGGAGTGCACACCTCAGGTCACAATGGACAGATGGCAGACGGCAGACGACGGCGGCGGCGGTGGCGCGAAGGCGTTGGAAAAAGAACAGTCAAAGCCAAAATGGAAAAGAAGAAGGCTACGCGTGAATTAAAAGGTGTGACTCTGCAACCTCAGGATATTATAAAAACATAATTTTTATACCTGAACTTCTTTCCATATATAATCCAATATGTCTTCAGGAACATCTGACCAATGTGCATAAGTAAGTGGTAATCTCATACTATTTCGTGCAAATTTACCCAAATATGACATAAATTGATCTCTATTTGGACCAACTGGTTGCATCAAATCATTCCACTCTAGCTCTAACTTCTTCCCAGGATCAATTCGAAGACCTCTCGCAGGACTCCGACCTCTCCTTTTATTAGCATTTTCATCTGTACTAAGCCCTACAAATTATTACATAATTCAAAAAAGAAGAATAATTTACATGAGTAAAGAAAAGAAAAGCAAGTCCTTATATATATATATATATATTTTTTTTTTTACTAAAGTAAGGAAAACAAAGGCAAGTGCAGTATCAAGAACATAGACAACCAAAAACTTGCTATCACAGAGAAGTATTCCATTGTTTTAGCTCCACACAACTATCTCGAAAACCGGTTCAACAAAAGCAAAATATTATCTCCTTAAAAGATGCGCTGAGGCTTCCCCATTGTACTCTTTAAGTACAAACACCTCATATTATGCCAATTTTTCTTCAACAATGAAACTAGAAAGTTGACACTCATTTGCACATTGTGAAAGATCTGCTTCTTCTCCATATAACAATTTCCAATGCTTATATATATATATATATATATATATATATATATATTAAATTATAGATTATCTGAAAAACAAAAAGTGGTAGAATCACGTATAAGCAAAAGATTGAAGTCAAGGAAAATAGAAAGTTAGAAAATTAATTTTCAACCATACTCATATTTCGTACTCATTCCAATTGATTAAAATCTCCATTTGATCATGTAATTATGAAACCCAATTTTAATCTATTCAAAATATTGCAGTCAAGGAAAAGAAAGGCAAGTGCTTGTCACAGATCAGTACTTGCAGAATGATAGAGAGTGTTTTTCATAACACTATCAGTTCTATGATGAAATAGTACACATTAGAAACAATGAAAATTGTTACATTATCACAAATTGCCTATTATTTCATGATCCAGGTTATTGTGACACTAATTGGCAGATTTCTAATCTAAAATCTCGGATAAATTTCTTACAAGTGCTTGCCAAATAACTTGTAATTTTCATACTCTTTGATTGCTATGGTATTTGTAAATAAGAAAATATTATCATGAAAACAATGGTTACTAAAGAATTGGAACTAAAACCCGTGCAAAAAGTGGGAACACAGAAATGAAAGCCTCCATTCTCAACTCCCACATTGATTAGAGGGAAAATTTACTTCTCAACAATTCAATTTAAGACAATTCTAAACATTGATGAGTTTTGGTTTTAAACTCAAGGTTGGCGTCAAGGGGATAATGGGGAAACTGATACTTGTTCAAGTATATGGTAATATTCACCTTGTACAGGTAATTGAATTCAGATTCAAATAGTATAATTCGAGTATGTGGCAATATTCACCTTGTACAGGTAATTGAATTCAGATTCAAGTAGTATAATGCCTGCTTCTAATCAGGAATTATGGTTGACTCATCCATTTGTGTGGTCGTCTATGGTTCATTCTTCTTTTTGAAAAGTGAATCCCAGTCTACCACATTTGTACATTTAGATATTATGACAGGATCAGTTGTGGCAGTGCAAGTGCTATATGACTTGTATTGCTGAATGATTTAAGAAGGCTGGTCATTCTCTGATCTCAGTAGTTCCTGGAGTTTATTCTGTGGCTCATAATCCCTGATATGGCACTTTGTATAAACAGATGCAATATTTTCTGGTAATATGCTTTTCCAGCATAGAAAGAAAACTCAAGTAGAATTCTAATATGATTCTAGGAAGCATCTAGCACCAAAATACCATTCATTTCAAATACTGGAAGTGTGACGTGTCCACTCCCTTAGCAAGCTACATATATATTAACTAACAAAAGTATTGTCTACCCTGTTATTACTCAACTCAAGAACAAAAGCATTTGTTCTGCTACATTGAAGTAGGGAAGGAAGCAGTTTATGATTCACTTAAATATGAAGAATGATCAAAATTGTTAACATGCCAGCTATTTACTTTTGCAAAAGAAATCTGGCGTCAAAATAGCCACACAACCTGACAAGTTTTTACATTTCCTATGTTGGTTACAATTATTTACCTTGGATAAGCACATAGTTTCCCAGATATCCAACACACTTGCACAGATAAAGAAATAAAAATGAAGATATCAAATGTCATAGCTATATTACCTGTATTACTTGGAGAAGTATTTCCATTGCTATCAACCAAAGCATCGGGTGTTGGAGGAGTTATTTCTGTATCTCCATGGCTAGTGGATGCATTGCTAACTGTATCTAGCATATTTCTTCCTCGAGACTTTCTTTTTGCCATTTTCACTTACAAGAAACAATAATAGCAAACTGTACATTAATAAATAAATAAAAATCATATAAAATTAGCTTAGTTTTAAACAATTTAATTCACACTAACTTCAAGCACCTACAAAGGGGAAAGCAATACATCAGTAGATTAATTCAACGTAAAACAACATTATTGATATACTAATAATAGCACTCTAATTAAACTCTTATGGATGATTGGGAAATAAAAAAGAAAACAAATAAAAACGATTAATAAAGTTAGTTAATAGAAGAAGGAAAGAAAACAAATAAAAATTCAAAGTAATCTCTACATATCAATGTCAACGTGAATGACTCTATTCTATCCTTAACAACATACGAAACTATATATCTGCATTCTTCCTCAATGCTACTAGTCATTGTCAATTTGGAGGACCTTTTGGGTCAACAACTGTTCCTTCTATCCCTTGTCTCACCCAAGCAATATCTTCATCTCTTGTAAAACATTCATTCTAATCTAGTATATGTTCCCTACAAGGCTCAGCTTCGTACATGTCAAACTTATCTCGCCGTGACATTTGTAAAACCATTTGCCAATCTTGTTCTATAGGATCAGCTACATAGTAAAATTGCATTGCTTGTGAAGCCAAAATGAATGGCTCGGCGCTTTCCGATTATCTTTGTACATACAATGGTTGAAATTCACCAATGTGAAGTCATAAGCATCATATTTTAACCCCTTTTGATTGTCAATCCAATCACACCGAAACAACACAAATTGTATTCGGCTACTGTAGCGTATCTCTATGATACCAGTTAGCACTCCATAATAGATAACATCACCAGCAATAAGGTTTTTATCCTTTGCACTAGAATAGTTCATGGTTTCAGTTTTAACGACAACTCCACTGTTTTGAGTACATCTAGAACTCTCGTAACTCTTTGTACGAAATCAAAAACCATTTACAATATAAGCATTATATCCATGCGCATCAAAATCAGGTCCAGCAGCTAATGCGTTGATATTATCAGAAAAATGTTCATTGTTGATCCTCTGTTTCTCCTCAGCCTGGATTTTAATATGTTACAAGTAAAAATTAAATGAAACTACATTTTACTTCATCATAAATTTTAATTAATGTTTCACTTACATAGTTCTTAAACCAAATGTGAAATGTTTCATTATGAATGCGTTGAATTTCGCGATCACTGAGACGTCTTCTAGATGAAATCTCTGCACGATGTATGATGCACATATTTGAAGTTAAAACACAAATCATGTATACCGCAACTTGTGTAACACAAGATGAAGTAAAATAAAGATTACTCACTCAACAAAATGCCTAACATCATTGTTGTTCATTAGTACATAATGATGAGCTTGTAACCATGAAAGTCTATCAAGTTTTACATCAAACCCCTTTCCCAAAGCACATCCAGAATCATCGACACTAGCAAGCCTTTTGGGTCGATTACACTTAGTCTCCACATCATCCAAATATCATGTACAAAAATTCATGCATTCTTCCATTAAGTATCCTTTTGCAATGGAGCCTTCTGGATAAGCTCGATTGCGTACATACTGTTTTAGTGTAAACAAATACCTAAATATACATAATTTGAAGAGTGTGAGCAATAAGTTAATTTAGTATATAAATTATTTATTGGTGTTAATAAATGAAGAAACTATCAACATACCTCTCAATTGGATACATTGATCAAAATTGCACAGCTCCACCAAGTAATGCCTCCTCAGCCAAATGTATAGGCAAATGCTCCATTATTTCAAAAAAGGCGGAAGGAAAAATCTTTTTCAGATGGCAAAGAGTGAGAGCAATTCGGTTCTAAATATTTTGCAAGTCTTTTTCACGGTTAACTTTTTAGTATAGTTGTCTGAAGAAATTACTCAGTTCAATCAAAGATTCTACTACACTCTTAGGCAATGATTTACGAACAGCTAGTGGAAGAAATTGTTGCATTAATATATGGTTATCATGACTTTTGAGACCCCATATAATATTTTTCTCCAAATTGACATGCCTAGATATGTTGGATGCATACCCATCTGGAACTTTTATCGTCTTCAACACCTTACAAAATGCATATTTTTCATCCTTGCTCATAGTAAATAATGCAGGAAGTAAGTATAACTTGCCATTAGCTTTTGAAGTCGGATGCAATGACTTTCGTATTCCTATTTTTTTAAAGTCGTTTTGTGTATTCAAGCTATCTTTAGACTTTCCACTGACATCAGATAATGTGAAAATGATATTACCACAAACATTTTTCTCGATATGCATTACATCCAGGTTATGTCGAATCAAGTTATGCTCCCAATATGGTAACTCAAAGAATATACTCTTTTTCTTCCAATTGCCACAAGAAGATTGATAATCTACCATTTTCCTTTTCTTTATGTCATCCTTTTTGTAATCAGTCAACATTTCACTCAATTTACACAACAATTGAGTGCCGGATAATCGCTTGCGTGCACATGCAAATTCTTGTTTACCATCGAAAGATGCTTTATCCTTGTGAAACTTGTGCGTTGAATGTAAGAATCGTCGATGACCCAAATAGCATGTTTTACGTCCATTACTGAACCTAAGATATTTAGTTTTATCTTCACAATACGGACAAGCGATAAATCCTTTTGTGCTATATCCTAACAAGTTAGCATATGCTGGAAAATCGCTACTAGTCCATAACAGAAATGCACATAACTTGAACATTTGATTAGTTGATGCATCAAATGTCATTACACCTTCATTCCACAGTTCCAACAACTCTTCAATAAGTGGCTGCAAGTAGACATCAATTTTGTTACCTGGTCCATTTGGTCCATTAATGAGTACGGACAAGATGAAAAATGGTTGCTTCAGGCACAACCATGGAGGTAGATTGTATGGTATAAGGACAACTGGCCATGTGCTGTGAGATAAAGACATTGTTCTAAAATGATTAAATCCATCGGCGGCTAGCCCAAGTCGGACATTTCGACAATCACTTGCGAAATCTCCAAATAGCTCGTCAAATGTTTTCCAAGCCTTCGAGTCTGCTGGATGTCTCAAAATACCGTCTTTACATCTCTCTTCTTCATGCCATCTCATAAGTGAAGCAGTCTTAGCCGACATAAATAATTTTTGCAACCTTGGCTTCAAAGGAAAATATCTTACTCACTTTACGCCAATCTTTTTACCACCACTCTTGTATCTAGGTGCTTGACATATCTCGCATTCATCTAATTCATTATCCTTACCATGATACAACATGCAATTATTCGGACACGCATCCCATGTTTTATAATTGAATCCCAAATCATTAATTATCTTTTGAGCTTCATAATATGAGCTTGGTATCTTTTCACACTGTGGAAATATCTCCTTTAATAACTCGAGCAACATAGTAAATGATTTGTTTGTCCAACCTGATAGGACTTTCAGGTGCAACAAGCGAACAATGAAAGACAACTTGGTAAAATTTTGACACCCAGGATACAATTCACTTTCAGCGTCTTCTAAAAGTTTTAGAATTTTTTTTTGTCCTCTCGTCCGGACCATCCATAAGCTGCTCAGAACTAGTGTTTATTCAAGAAATTCCAAATGCTTCATGCACCATGTCAACCATATTATCTCTATTGTCAAATTGTACATTATCTTTAGCTGCAGTGTTTTCACATCTGGGAATATAGTGTTCTCCGTGATAAACCCAATTTGTGTATCCGCTTGTGAATCCATGAATTATTAGGTGGGACATAACCTCGTGGCGCGTTTCAATATATCGATTTTCACAATTCTTACATGGACAATAGATTCTCGAGTTTTCAGCACTATTTCTATATGCAAAATTCAAAAACTCTTCAACTTTATCTCTATAGTCTTTTGAAATCCTATCTTTCGAATTGACCCAACTTTTGTCCATATCTAAAAAATATAGAGAACAAATGTTCAAGTAACCAAATATGATGACATATAAAAAAAATAGTCCAATGATCAAATATAGTAATTAACATGTTATTATGATTTACAAAAAATATTTGAAGCAAGAAACTTAAGTGGATCACTTCTTATTACACACCAAAAAGACAATGAAATAATGAAAAAAAACATTATTGATTGCCTATACTGTTTATGAAAATGCAGAAGAATTGGCTAACTAAGCTAAAAATGTTAGTAACTTGAACACGTGTAAAACAGAAAGGAAATAAAACCTCTACCCAATTCCGCTAGTAATGAGAGCCAATAGGTCTGCACAATCATGCTGGGGCAGAGGAATAATTTTTATTTGGTAGACAGGAATTTAATGCATTTTTCAATAGATTAAGGAATTATATCAATTGACACATGAATGAGCATGATTCTCTCTCCTGGGTGATGAGATTAACAAAAGCATGGCCTCTTTATTGACAGAATTAAGGCCACAAAGAAGCAATAAACAACGTGCACTAATGTCAAGACCTAATGAAAATATAATGGACAATGCACACCAATATTGAAAGCTTTTATGAAAGAGAAATTTTCTAACCATGCAAAACCTTATGTACTTGTATTATAAGAGCAGAGTTATATACCTATGCTCTAGGCCATATTATTGGTTTCATCAAAATTTCATTTAAGCCATCCGAATCTTTTCAGCGGAAAAAATGTCACGATATAAAAGAAAAAATAGGCAGAGAAAAATGACAATACAACCTCGAAATAGTATACACAAAAGATGAAAAAGAAAAACAACCCTGTTTATAACATGGTATTGCTTTAAAAAAAAATGAAACACATTAGAGAAAAGACATATTAGATAGTTGATCAAGTTCAATTCTTTTTATCAATTTTTTAATCTTGTAAGAAAAAGAATTTCCTAATTTGTTTTCCTTGGAACATTGTAGGCCCTATAAGGATCATAAAGTAGAATTCAGAGGCATTATTGAACACTGGAACAATAGAAAAGTATGCTAAGGAGCTACCAAGAATATTATTTTCTTCTTCTGATGGCATACATATATCTTTCTCTAATGGGATTATTTATACAAAAGATGACATAAGATGGATAATGATTCTTGATTGCTTTTGTTTCAAAGTCGAAAATCAGACAGCTCATGCCTAACAGACACTTCTCAATCATATCCATGTTTAGTTGACCAAGATGTTTCACCAGCTCTTTCACATTATCTACAAATGCCAAAATTTAAGATTTTATTTCTGAATCAATTTAAAAAGTATTGACTTATTTGGCAATTGACATCATGCTAAGTCAGCAAAGAGCACAAAAAATAATTTTAATCCGAAGACGAAAAACTTAGATTAACTCTGTAGTTAGAGTCTGAACTCTTGTGGCCCGAGACAACTCGAATGAGTTTCAGTTCTTTCATTTCAATTACAAAAATGCCATAAGAGTGTTCCATTAAGCAAAAATCCTCAATCACAGATGAATCATCCTGCCTTAGATTAGACAACTTAGAAAATAATTTATCCACATTATTTGTTATGAACTTATATATGCCTGAAATCTATGTTCATCTCACGCCAAGCAGTAATTGGTGGTCTTCCAGATGTCGTTTACTAATTAAAAGATCTTTAGTATGTGCTTACACATGCGGGTGTATCATGATTGTATGTTTATGCACATTCTTTCGATGCACTGTGTCATTACAAAAGATATGTCTTCATACTCATATCTATAGTCAATGCATTTTCTGAACAAATTTGAACATTCATATGCCAAAAACTGTCAGACAACATTTTAATATCAAAAAACCAAACACCCAAATTAAAAAATCAAAAAAAAAAAAAAAACCCAGAAAGAAAATACAAAAAAAAAAAAAAAAACACCAAGGATACAATTATGAAATCAAATTCTCAACCCAAGAAGAATTTGAAAACCAAAATCCATCTATACTTGAATCTTTCAACCAAAATATAAGGAATTGATTATTCACACATGCGGGAAAGAAGATAACAAAGAATTAGCTATTCAAATCTAATAGAAATGAAAATCTGAGGCTTTACAATTTACCTTAATGTTTTGGAAACCACAATCGAATCACCACCAATCTGACCCTATTTTTGTAATTATCACCGTGAATCTGCAAATTTTTGTCGATTAGGATTTGTTGGCCAAGAAATAGAGGGATAGATGAAGAATTGCAGAAGAGGGATTCACTTACCTTTGGAGATGATCTACAAAAGAAAACAAAACCCACGTTTCTGTGAATTCAATTTAGGGCACATGTAACTAGTTTTTGAGCGGGAGAGGGAACGTGAATTAAGTTTTTTAGCAGGAGAGGTTATAATGGGTTTTGGCAGAGAGCTTACATTTTGGACTTTGGCAGAGCTAGTAAGAGAATTAATTGAGAGAAATAATGGGTTTTGCAACACATATCTTTTAAATTCGTAATAAATAATATTAATATTTACGATGGTTAATTAGAAGTGTCATAAATATTAATTAACATAGATGATGAAAATTAATACCGTCATAAAATAAATCTTTCATAACGGTAGAATTTAAAACCATCATAAAAAAAATACTTTTATATGTGACGATATTATTACCGTGGTAAAAAATTATTTTTTACAATGGCAATGGTGGCGTCATAAAAAAGACATTACAAATGTGTCGTTTTCTTGTAGTGATAGATATGGAAGAATTATTCTTCTCTTCCAATGGAATTTCATACATTAAATTCCTAAATTATTCAGCCTCTTTTCCATTTTCAGCCAATGTTAAGAATTTGAATTCCATAGTTGAGTAATGCACGTTTATTTCTTGGATTTCCAAGAGACTGCACCTCCTCTAAGAGTGAATACCCAATCTGAGGTAGATTTATTCTCACCTACACTAGATATCCAACTAGTATCAATAAATCCTTCTAGGATTGCCAGAAATTTAGAATATTGGAGACCTAGATCATTGGTCTTCTTCAAATAACCAAGAACTCTTACAATGTTCTTCACTTGGATTGGTAGTAAACCTATAAAGTTTGCTAATTGCAAATTCTCTATCGGATCTTGTGCATTGCACCGTATACATAAGACTTCCTATAACACTTGCATATACTCAAGTTGTGCTATTACTCTTCCATCATTATTTACAAGTTTCAAACATAGATCAAACGGGGTATTTACCTTTTTGATTTTCAAGTGATTGAACTTTTTGATCACAATCTCAACATAATGTGATTGGTTCAACATATAACCCCCACTAGTCTTGGTGACCTTGATACCTAATACGGTTTCCACATGACCAAGATTTTTCATGTTAAATATGGAAAATAGAAACTTCTTTGTTTCTTTTATACCTTGTATTTGATTACTTATAATTAACATGTCATCCATGTATAAACAAAAAAGCACAACATAATTATCACAAACTTTTGAATATAAATATTTATCAATACTATTATGTTTAAATCCAAATGATATTATTGCTAAGTCAAAATTTTCGTGCCATTTATTTGGTGCTTGTTTTAATCCATATAATAATTTTACTAATTTACATACTTTATGTTTATTTATAGGTAGAACAATACCTTCCAATTGTTCTATATAAACCTCCTCATCAAGATCCCCATTTAAGAACGTCGTCTTAACATTCATATGATGTATATGCAAACCATAAATAGAAGTTAAAGCGAATAAAATCATAATTGAGGTTATTCGTGCAACTGGTGCATACGTGTCAAAGTAATCTATTCATTCCCTTTGTCGATGCCGGCCACTAACCTAGCTTTAAAGGTATTAAAAGTACCGTCTGCATTGAACTTTCTCCTAAATATCCATTTACAACCTATAGCTTTTTAGCCGTGTGGTAAATCGACTAATTTCCAAGCATTGTTTGACATTATTGAATCCATTTCATCATTTATAGCATCTTTCCAAAAGATATTATTTATTGATGACATTGTTTCTCGATTAGTTTTAAGATTGGTTTCCACTTGAAGAACATATGGAGTAGTTCTTGTGACGCTCTTCTCATTTTCCTCAACCAAATAGAAAGAAATAAGTTGACAATCAATTTCATCCGGTTATAGCACTTTATCCTTTTGAGCTCTTTTACTTGTACGAAGTTCATTTGTATCAACATCCTTGGAAGGTGTTTCTACTTGTGATCTTGTAGAACTATGATTCTTCACTTGAGATTTCCTTAAGGAATTATTATCCGATGATAATAAATTCTCAAAGAACTCTACATCTCAGGATTCAATTATAACATTAGTTTTCAAATTTAATAAATGATATGCTTTGCTGTTTTGAGCATATCCTACAAAAACATACTTGATCCATTTAGGACCCAACTTATTTCTTTTAGGATCTATATTTTTGCAATAAGCAAGACATCCCCACACTTTGAAATAACCAATGTTTGGTTTTCTTCCTTTCCACAATTAGTAGAGAGAAACCTTAATTCTTTTAGAATGAATCCTATTAAGTGTATGGCATGCACTTAACAAAGCTTCACCCCATAAATTAAATGACAACTTAGAGTTTAATAATATAACATTTATCATCTCAACTAATGTCATATTCTTTCTCTCAGCTAGAGCTAGCAAATGGCCCACCAGAACAGGGCCACACATGAAACTGGACTGGACTGGCCCAGCCCAGTTTTGTATAGGCCAGAAATATGTTAGACCAATCCAGTTCATTGGCCCAACTTGGTTTTAATTTTCTTTTTTTAAATAAATTTTTTAATACAATCTAATACATTACATCAAATACAATCTTAGATAAATTTAGACTATATATTTTAAGATTTTTAAAGAGATTAATTTATAAAATTTGGACTCTAATGTATTAGTCAATGGATAAACGTCAATTTTCTCTCAAAATAATAATTTTTTTTGTTAATTGTAAACAATTTGTAGACACTTTTAAAAAAAATACAAATATTAAAAGCATGCTAGTCTTATTGCTTTGAGATATAAGCATGTCTGACTTAAATTAAAAAGTTTATTTATAAGTAAATTTAAAATAAATAATTGTAAATATATTTTGGATTAAAACTTAAATTAAACTAAATTTTAATTAAATCTAAAAAATTTTATGTTGGATCTTGAGATTTTTGGATGAATGTTTATTGGTGATTTAGGCTTTAGATCATTTTAGATTGATATTATTTGGATTATGTATTGGAGCTATTCACAAAATGAGTGATTAGTGTTAAAGAGCAAAAAAAAAAAAATTCAAAATCGGGCCGGCCCAATTAACCCGTGGGCTAGATGGGCCGGGCCATATTGGCCGGTTTTATTTGGGCTAGGGCTAGCCCAACCCAACAAGGCGGGTTATATGGGCCAGCCCGCGGGCCGGGCCAATTTTGCCACCTCTACTCTCAGCCAAACTATTTTATACGGGTGTTTTAGGAGCACTACATTGATATATTATGTCATGTTGTTCACAAAAAAGATTAAATTCAATAAAGAAGTATTCACATCCTCTATCACTTCTAAGAATTTTAATATTTCTATTTAATTGGTTTTCTACTTCGATTTTGTATATTTTAAACATACTAGAGGCTTCATCAAGTAGATATAACAAAACCTAGAATAATCATCTATAAATGTTATGAAATATTTATTATCTCATCTAGTTAACATTCCATTTAATTCACATATATCGGAATGAATAGATCTAATAAGGTAGAGATCCTTCCAATATTATGAAAATGTTTCTTAATTATTTTAGACTTAACACATAATTCACATTTATTATGTTCTATGTTTCACATGAAATCAATTCGATTTTTATCATTCTTTTTATAGTAGACTAACCAATATGTCATAATCTATCATGTCATAAAGAAACAGACTCATTAACAAAATTTAAATTTGTAGTTTTATTAATATCATTTTCGACAATACAAAATTTGACCATTTTAGAAATGGCAAACGGACCAGGCCGCCCATCGGCCTAGTTTGTAAAAAAGAGGAACCCGGTCCCAGGCTGGGCCGTAAAATAGAACACGGACCGAGCTAGTGAAGTCCACGGGCTGACCCGTGGATTGGTCCGTGGACGATGGACCAAGCCCGTGGTTCGTGGTCCGTTTGGGACCAACCATTGCTAATTGCAACGCTTTGGTCCCCAAATTTATTTTTATTTATTTTTGTTTTCAAAACCCCAGATTTTTTTTTCAAACGGCTATAATTTTTTTCCTATAAATACCCCATAAATTATCTATATTTTTCACAAATCTCTCAACTTATAATCTTACATTCATACAATAATCCAAAAAATTATATTGTGCAATTTATTGTTGAATTTCCAAATTTTTAATCTTCTACATTCCTACAATTATCCAATATATATTCTAGTATTCTACATTTCTATTTTCTACTTCTATATTTCTATTATCTACAATTCTTCATGGATCAATACAATTTTCAAGGAAGTGCCGAGTCTGTCGAAAACCAAATTCATTATGATTTTAGTGGTTTAAATAATATTCCAATTTCAAAATTTGGTAATGATTTTGGAGTTGGGAACACTGTTCCAAGTTTTGATTTAGATGATATCGACGAAGAATTAGAAACAACCAACACTACTCAATTGACTACTAAACGAAGAGCTACAAAACAAAAAGCTCGGTGTTGGGATCATTTCAAGTTAGTGCAGATGGGCAACCAATTTTCAAGACAGTTTGTAAATATTGTAAACAACAGTTTGCATGGCAAAAGGGTGGTGGAACGAGCCATCTTAACCGACATTTTTGAAGTGTATGCAAAAGGACAGAGGAGTTGATATCAACCAAGCTCAACTACAGTTCAGATCTTTGGGTGGATCTACTAGTTTTTCTCCTAATCTTAACAATTAGGTTTATTCACAAGACTATATACACCGGGAAGGAATGTATCAGTTGGTGGCCAGTGGTGAGTTCTCGCTTAACATAATGGAAAGCCCTCACTTTACACGCTTTGTACAAAGGTATCTTCAACCAAAGTATTTGCCATTTGCTAGAAACACTCTTCATTCTAATACTATTGCTGCATTTAATAAAAGAAAATAAAATACAAAAAATGATTTAAGTAAAGATGCTGGTATTGTATCATTCACTTCGGACTTATGGTCCGATCTAAATCATAAAGGACATATTGCGGCTATTTTACATTATATTGATAAACTATGGATTATGCATAAAAGAATAATTACTTTTAAAGTAATTGACTACCCTCATAATGGCATACAAATTTTTAATTAATTAATGGCAATTATTAGAGAATTTAATTGCGAATCTACAATTCGCAGTATCACATTTGACAATGCTCCGCCTAACAATATTCTAATAGAAAAATTAATAGAAGAATTAAATCCGAATTTTAGTGAAATTTTGTTTCATGTTAGATGTGTATGCCATATTTTTAATTTAATTGTCCAAGATTGTTTAAAGTATATGGGCCCACAATTAGAAAAAATTAGGTATGCCTTAAATTATATTACTGCTTCATCTGCTAGAAAACAAGTATTTGATGAATTATGCGTAGAAAATTATCTTCCAACTAAATGTATATATATAGACATACGTAATAGGTGGAACTCTAATTATTTAATGCTTGAATCATGTGAAGGTTATGAACATTGTGTAACTGCTTATTATAATGGACGACATTCACACGGTCCACACTACGATTTGCAACTATATGATTGGCAAATTGTATTTCATCTTCGAAAATTTTTAAAAGTATTTTACAATGCCACAAATGCATGTGGTGGTGTATACTACTGTTACCACACAATTTTGATATGGCTGCCACGTCAATACAGGCCCCATCCAAGCCCAGTAAGGGCCTAGTTCAAAATCCATCAAGAACCCTATCTGGGCCCTGCCTTGGAAGGCCTATCGCACGCTTGGGCCTTCGGCAGCCAGAAATTCGCGAGGCATGTGGAGGGCCTCGGCACTCACGTGCAATTCATAGGGCCTTGTCAGGCTCGTATCATTCGTAACCAACAAGCGACTCGATATGTCGGGACGACCAGAGAAGTAACTAAGGAAAGATTGCGTTGATTTGGCGCACGAATCCTCACAAGGAAACCGAATCGTAATCTCCTAAAATCATGCAACGTGATAAGCTCAAGGAAGGAAGATAATCTCGGATATCTTTATCACATAAGGAAGGAGGATCGGATTGAGTATCAAATTGATTTGTTTTCTAAATCAATTGGAACTCTTGCGCTATAAATGCAACGTCTCCGGTTGTTCCAAGGTACGTACTTTTTATGCTTAAGAATCCCACCCTAAACTCTGCTCAAATCTCTGCCTGATTGTCTCTCCCACACCCCATTGTTTCTGCCCCTGTGTATCTATTATATACCAGCAGTTGACTTGATCGTCAAAGTGCCAACGATCGCCGGACCCTTTTCCTCTGGAGATCTTGGTGCCTAACGATTGTCCTAATGTGCAGGTAAATACGAGTTAGCAGAAGAGTGACTGGAGATCTGTTGACACGTGGATGTTGTGGGTTCCGACGTCAACAGATTGGCGCCGTCTGTGGGAACGAAAAACAATACACGACCAAGTGCTTGTGGTAAAAACGTGTCTTCTACCCGAAAGAGCATGACATCCGAGCAGTCCACAGAAGAGGAGGTGGAGTCACACCACACTAACCTGCGACAGGAGAACGTTCGGGATCTGCAGAACGTCACCCGTCGTAGAAAGAGAAGACATCAGAAGAAATGGACGATGGAACAGGAGAACCAGGACCTGAAGATGGATAACGCCCGGATGAAGGCCGTGCTTAAACTGTTGGAGAATCAATCCCTCCAACATGGACCCAAGCGCAGCCGTGCCCGGAGGAGTCCTTCACCCTCTGGTTCGCTGGGCAGCCACGATTCCAGAGAGGAACCCTCCGTTTCTAACGGCCGGAACCCTCATAACCCCGCCCCAAAGCCCCCGCATGAAATAGAGACCTTTCCCTATACGAGAAAGCCACCCTGTTTCTGCAGCTAGCGTGTTTGACAGGCTGGGAGTGGGGTCCTTGATTGCACCCCTCCTACCCATGCACAGCAGGCGCAGTGAACACAGCGAGGCCCGTACGGAAAAGAAGAAGGACCGGAAGAGTCACGAAAAGGCCGAGGAGGAAAATGAGAGGCTGGAGTGTTATGAAGACGATGATGACGAGAACCTACCGTTTACCAACTACATGAAGGCAATAGAGGTGCCCGCCAACTTCCGAATGCCTATCATAGACAAGTATAATGGAAGAGGTGATCCCACGAACCACATAAACATCTACAAGACGAAGCTCCAGGGCCAATCCCCCGTGGTGAAGTGTCGAAATTTTCATACCACACTCACTGTTGACGCGAAGAGGTGGTACAATAAGTTAAGGCCAGGAAGTATCTGAAGCTGGCCACAACTTAAAAGGGAGTTCGTCAACGCCTTCATTGGCAACCGGACGATGATTGCTGACATCGCCCAACTTAACGACATCCGGCAAAAGGAGGGAGAGACCGTCAAGAGCTACTTCAAGAGATTCATCAACATCATCAACAAGATCAAGACGGTGACTGACGAGAAGGCCCTGAATGCACTGATAACTGGACTACACATGCGAACTCTCTTCTGGAGGGACGTTTAAAATAGTCAACCGAAAGTCTACAGCTAGTTGGTAGACATGATCTAGCACGAAATCCGATCAGAAGAGATGATCGAGAACAGAGAGAGGGTCGAAAAGGAGAGAGGAGACTGATACAGGAGTGAGAGATGTCGCTCTACAGAGCCTCGATTCTCCCACTTTTAGAGGATGCGTTCTCCAGAACTAGCCAACAACCACTACTGGAGGTTCAATCAGACGGATGTAGCCCCAGCACCCCGGGCACCAGTAGCGGCCTCCCTACCCGCAGTGACCCCACCCAAGTTCTGTCGTATACACAGGAACAGGGTGCATAACACAGAAGATTGCCCAGATGTGAAGGAGTTAATCAATCGCAGGAACCACGGGCAAGGCAGGAGGGATCAGCCGGCGCGATGACGTCGAGGACCGCCCACACAGGGACGAAGACCTCCTCTCCAGCGCAGGAACGATGGACCTCGCCTAGACAGAAGAAGGAATGATGGAGACAGGGACCAACCAAGGGCGGAGGGGCCCCAAGGAGCCCTCCCTGTCCGAGAGATAAACACCATCTTTGGAGGGTCATATGTCGGAAGAAACACAATGAACTCGCGACGCAACTAGGCGAAGGCAGCCAAGGGAGAACCCCTGGAGAGTTGGCAGGTCCACGGGCATCGGCCTAGAGTGCCGCCAATCTCGTTCACCGAATAGGACTAGTCTGGCATACATTACCCGTATTGCGATGCCCTAGTGGTCCGCGCCGTTGTTACTAGAAACGGCCTGGGCCGAATGTTGGTTGATGATAGAAGCGCCATGAACATTCTATTCGGCAGTACGTTCGACCAAATAGACGTGGATCACGAACTGACGGCCATCTCAGAGCCGCTATTTGGTTTCACAGGAGATAGCCTTGTCCCACGATGAAGGATCACCCTGGCGGTGGACTTCGGAGAACCTCCTTGCCACCTCTGGAAATTCATGGAGTTTCTGATAGTGGACACCCGCTCCGCCTACCATGGGGTCCTTGGGAGGCCCGCGCTGAAGGATTTACAGGCAGTTACATCCATACACTATTTAGCGATGAAATTCTCGACGCCCGGAGGGGTGGTCAAAATCCGCGGTAATCAGACGGAGACAAGGGCATGCTACATGAATGCATTACGAAAGGCTGCCAAATGTGAGGATATCACCGCAGCCACAGCGACCGTACGCTCGGAGCCAACCTGAGGCCGTATTGCCAGCTTTTCTGTTTCGTTTTTTTGCATTATTTGGATCTTCTTGCAATTTATCTTGCCAGACGCCAAGAAGTTCGGCGCTGTTTTAATAATATTCGTCGTTTATGAATCCCAAGTGTTTCCCATGCGAAGAGTACTAATCCGGCAACAAGGGAGTGTGGTTTGCAGCCAACTCTATCAACTCGATGGGTAAACATTTTACGCGCTATTAATCAAGTACAGTCAATCCCGCAGCGAGGGAGTGTGGTTCAAGGTCAACTCTATCAACTCGCTGGATAAACATTTCACGCTTGCGAGTTGATAAACATTTCACGCTTAAGTAAGCAAGTGTAATCAACTCGACAGCGAGGGAGTATGGTTCGCAACCAACTCTATCAACTCGCTGGGTAAATATTTTACGCGCTATTAATCAAGTACAGTCAATCCGGCAGCGAGGGAGTGTGGTTCGCGGCCAACTCTATTAACTCGCTGGATAAACATTTCATGCATAAGTAAGCAAGTGTAATCAACTCGACAGCGATGGAGTATGGTTCGCGGCCAACTCTATCAACTCGCTGGGTAAATATTTTACGCGCTATTAATCAAGTACAAACGATTCGATAGCGAGGGAGTGTGGTTCACGGCCAACTCTATCAACTCGCTGGGTAAATATTTTACGTGCTATTAATCAAGTACAATCAATCTGGCAGCGAGGGAGTGTGGTTCACGGCCAACTCTATCAACCCGCTGGATAAACATGTTACGCGTATTTTAAGCAATTATGGTCAATTCAATGGTGAGGGAGTGCGGTTCGCGACCAATTCTTAATAGCTCGCTGGGTAAACATATCGAACGTGCAGACATGTGGAACAATTATAAAAGTTTCCACTAGAATCTCATAAATCAATTACATAAAAGAATTGTACAACAGTATAACTAAGGAAATATGGCCTATACACGTAATCCTACGTCTCAGTATAACCGAGAACCCCTAGTTTGGCTAGCAGGCTCTTAGCCTTCGCCAGTTCGTTCAAAACTTCGGTCAATTCTCTATCTTTGGCCTGTATCATATTCTGACAAGACTTCAGCTACGACTCGGCCTTCTTCTAGGCAACGACACACGCCTTCTGAATTGTCTGGGCCTTCATAACATTATACGTGGCACGAGTACGTGCGTCTTCAGAAAATGCCAGTCGTGCCCGAAGACATTTGATTTCGGCCCTCATCACTTCGACATTTTCATCCTCGCCAAGGGCGGACTGTATCTCGTCAACCTTCATCTCCAACATTTTGTACAACTCACAATTCAAAATGTAACTGCGGGAGGTGTACATTTCAGCCAGCTTCATTAATTCCGTCACCTCCGCGGTATCTACCGCCTTCCCAAAGAAAGAAGTCCAATATTTGTGGACTGAGGTAGCCGCAAGGAAAACCACTGAAGGTAACTTCTCTACGACTGATGGATCCAGCTTGTCTTGGCAGGCCCCAATGTTGATATACTCACACCTGCCAGGAGGGAGAGAGACGGGCGTCCGGGACGCTTGTTCTCCACTCTCGACCTTTGGTTTCCTTTTCGTCGATGGCCTAACGTTCTCGGGAGAAGACCTGTGTCTAGTAGGATTCGACGGGGACGGAATGTCCGCTCTCACCTCCGGCGCTGAGGGAATATGAAGGTTACCCACCACCGTCTCCGACTCCTGCAACACTGTGGGCCCGGAACCAGATACCATGGGTGACGCCAAGTGGAGAAGGGAGACATCCTCCACGATTCCCCCACGCCTTATCTTGAACTTTGGGACTTTAGAGAAATGGAAGCCCGACATGACTGGCAATAATCGGAAGTCCGGATATGATGACAGAATAGCAGGAAAAATGGTGATTTAGGAAAGTCCTATCACAATATATAAGCTCAACGGGATACCAGCAGTCGGGTGGGCCGGCACGTGGCGTGAAATTAAAAACAAATTTGGTAAACCCTAGGAGGATACATCAAGCACGTGGGGACGCGCGGCACGTGGTGGTACGAACGCCAAAGCGTAATATCAATATCACCGACGCCCGCCCACGCTAAGTCAAATTTGTTAACGTTCGCCCCAACCTCGTCGAAATTCCTACATAGCAAGGAAGTGTTGGTTATGACTTGCGAACCACTCCGCACCACCTGGGGCGTGTTTGGCGACCTCAGACTTGTGCCAGTGATTTCG
Organism: Forsythia viridissima; assembly: GCA_030279155.1. Classification (NCBI taxonomy): domain Eukaryota; kingdom Viridiplantae; phylum Streptophyta; class Magnoliopsida; order Lamiales; family Oleaceae; genus Forsythia; species Forsythia viridissima. The sequence continues at coordinate 28,164,202 of CM059039.1, forward strand.
TAAGCAACACTAGACGTCGACGAGGCCCGAAACTGATAGCCCAAGAATAACTAACCAAGAGGGGGGTGAATTGGTTTTCTCAAACTTTTTCGAAAAATATTCTCAAAAATGATATTTAAGAAATAAAAGATGATTCACAAAGATATAAGAACAATATAAGTAAATAAAAGAGAAGAGAGAGTGCAAACGATTTTTATGGAGGTTCGATCCAACCAATGATCTACGTCCCCCGTTACCAAGCTCTCCAACACGAGCACGGCCTTTCCACTATTTTGATTGACTTATGGTGCAATCCAAACCCTTACAATGTATCCGGTGACTTACAAACAAGGAGCACCGATCCTTATACAATATTGAGCTTTTCAAGGGACCTCAATATGACCCAAATATACAAAGAGATTGATTTGAGTATTTCTCTCTAGATGAATGATAGATACAAGTTTAGTTCTAAGAGAGACTAACACTTTAATGAATAGCAATGAATGAGGAAAGCTCAAGTGTTAGAAGAAAACTTTGTTGATAAAGATGAATCAAAGGTTTGATTTAATCAAACAAAGTTTTTCAATAAGAGATATTGAAGATATAAATGCAATGAAGATTTGAATGAAGTATTTCAATATGATTCTCTCTATAAATGCTCTTGAAAGTGTTGTTTGAATGATAATAAATGAAGTGGTATTTATAGAGATGAATTTTCGTCACTTTCTGACCAAACGGTCGACCGGTCAGATTGGTCAGAACTAGCCGTTGAACTGCAAAAAGTCAGAACGGACACTATTTAGACAGTGGAAGTCAAACGGTCGACCGGTTCATTTCAAACGGATGACCGGTTCAAACGGATGATCCAAACGGATGACCAAACGGATGACCGTTTCCACAGTTTTGAAAAAATGATTTTTGGCTTTGATACAAATATTTTATGCAAGTAATAATGACATGTGTTTTGTGCATAAAAATATTTTGAGCTTTCATTCATTTAATTGCTAAGGATTAAAAAGTTAATACCTTTACAATTTTATCTAAAAATCTATTCTTCAATCTTGATCTTCGAATCTTGAAATTCGGCGGATCTTGAAATGCTTGAACTCTTGTATTGATTTTGACTTTGAACTTGACATTGCATGAGAGTTCGATTTGTAGCGCTTTGAATTTTGCTTGAAAATAAAATGTTAGAAAACATAACCAATTTGTTTGTAATAATCAAAACATTAAGGTTTAAAGTTAACCATAGGTCAACAATTTCCCCCTTTTTGATTATGACAAACAATGTCAGAATATATGATAATAATATACAATAAAGCATGTATATTCCCCCTTTATTTTTCAAGTAAACATGATTTGATGAATTTGTATCACATTTTCATTTGATTTGCCAATTTTATCTCATTACATGATATCGATTCCATTTGATCACATAGTTCATGCCAAATCCATCACATTACATATTTCATGCCAAGTTCATCACATCACACATTTCATGCAAAATTCATCACATCACATATTTCATCATATTTCATCACATAGTTATTTTCCCCCTTTTGGCATAAACAAAAAGGCAAAAAGATAAAACATTAAGGTTTAAAATAATTTCTCCCTAAATGAAACAAAATATGCCATTCATTGATAAACTTAAAAAAAAGCATAGAACGTAGACTCCGTTTCCAAAACATAGCTACAAAAACAAAAGTAATAAATAAACTTCGTTTCCAAAACATAGCGACAAAAACAAAAGTAATAAATAGACTAAGGCTCCGGTGGCGGTGGCGGTGGCGGTGGCGGTGGCGGAGGAAATCCGGTGCCGAGACGGGAGTGAAGAGCATGAAGCAAGGATGTGATGCCGTCTACTGAAGTTTGCAGTCCACCAACCGTAGTTTGAATGCTAGCCACCGTTTGTTTGAGGTCACTCACGGCATGTTGTAGGCCATCGATGGTAGATGCAAGAGAATCGATCCGGCCATCAAGAAGATTAAACTGGTCCTCGTTGAAGCCGGAGGTGGAGGATGACGACCTTTGAGATGATCGAGGTCGCCGCAGAGGCGGAGCATCTTCGGCATTGCCACCTTCGTCCATTTCTTCCTCATCCTCAAATGGCAAAGTCGAGGGGCCGGACTCATCGTCAAATTCCTTGGATTTTGCCACCCATTGCCCATTTTCTTTGACAATTTTCATACAGCGAAGGGTAAGAATATTTATGGTGTCGGTGGGTTTGGGAAGAGTGGCAACCGAGTTACGGAAGGAAACTTCAAAATGTTGAAAAATCTTAGTGAGAAACATTCCGTAGGGAAGCCCCTTAGCCCTAGTGCCGTTAAGAACGGATGACATGTGTTGGATCATTATGTAAGGAAAATCAAGTTTACGCCCACGGAGGATAGAGTCGAGAAGAAATACATCATAGTGATTGACCTCATCCAAGTGGCCTTTACGAGGAACAATTATGTGTGCGATGATGTTATGGAGGACACGACACGGAAGAGTAAGTTGGTTCGTGCGAAGACGTACGGCAGCCTCAAATTGCTTGCCGATGACATGACAACAAGCCTCGATTGGGTCGTATTCTTCAGTATGAGGAATTGTTTTTGTGGTGTACATGCGAATACCGCCTTCCTCAAGATGAAGAAGCGATCAAATAAGATCTTGAGTGATCTTAATTCGTTTGTCCCGAACTAGACAAGAAATTTCTGACCTAGGAGAGGAAGACATATTTTTATAGAAGTCTTTGACAAGGGAAGGGTAAACTTTATCATTCAACGTGAGAATACTAACCCAACCCATTCCTACGAAAAGATCCTCTATGTGAAAGGAAGGGGCTTCAAAAGTAAATGAGGCAAGGTCTGCGTTCTTACCGATGAGGACGGGACATTTGGCAATCCGAATTTTCGAGGGAGAATCCTCTTCTTCAGATGATGGAGTAGGTTGCCTATCCCTCCTTGGACGTTTGGCTGCCATTTTCATTCGAGGCATGGTGTGGAAAACGGAGGAGATGGATTTAGGGCTTAGAGATCGACCGTTTGGGTGGAAAGAGTAGAATTTATGGACAAAAATTGGGGATCTTTCGGTTTTTGGTGTAAAAAGCTATGGGTTTTGTGATTTTGAGTGTAAAATGGAAGGATTAGGAGATGGGAAGATGATTGAGAGAGAAATGAACGGAAAAACCCTAGGGCGCGCAAAGATGAAATGAGGAATTTTGAAAAAGAAAGGGGTTAAAACCCTGATTTGCGCGCATACGGTCGACCGTAAAGCCCAAAAGGTCGTCCGTTTTAACTGAATGTTTGATAAGTTAAATCTCTGCTCAAACGGACGATCCTACGGATGATCATAAGGTCGTCCGTTTAAGATAAAACGGTCGTCCGTTTAAAAACGTTTAATTTTGACAAAAGTCTCTGCTTAGACGGATGATCAATGGTTCATCCGTTTGACATGAAACGGTCGACCGTTTAATTAACCGGTCGTCCGTTTGACACAAAAACATTATAAACTTTGCTTTTTGGTCTTATTATCAATCTTTAACACATATTTGTCACATAAAGTGCAATCAATCATAAAAATGCATAGAGTTTAGCCACATATTTCACCTTCATCAAGTATGCCTAAATTTCGTCGAATATATGAAAATCTTTCAAGTGCTAGAGGTTTTGTGAGAATATCGGCCAATTGTTTTTCGGTGTTTACAAACTCCAAAGTTATATCTCCCTTTTGTGCATGGTCTCGTAAAAAGTGATGTCTAATCTCGATGTGTTTGGTACGAGAATGCAAAACGGGATTTGATAAGTTGATCGCACTTGTATTATCACACATAATAGGAACATTTTCAAATGAAATGTGATAATCATTTAGAGTTTGCTTCATCCATAGGATTTGAGCACAACAACTAGCGGCGGAGATATACTCGGCTTCGGCGGTTGACAAGGCAACGGAATTTTGTTTCTTACTAAACCATGAAACTAAAGCAAAGCCTAGAAAATGACACGTTCCACTAGTGCTTTTACGATCAATTGTGCAACCGGCCCAATCGGCATCCGAAAAACTAAGTAAATCAAAGTGAGTTTCTTTGGGATACCAAAGACCTAAAGATCTAGTTCCACTAAGATAACGGAAAATGCGTTTTACGGCACTAAGATGGGAATTCTTAGGATTAGATTGATATCTAGCACATAAGCATACACTAAATATAATATCGGGTCTACTGGCGGTTAAATAAAGGAGGGATCCGATCATACCTCGATATTTTGTTACATCAACGGAAGTACCTTGCTCGTCTTTGTCTAGTTTGATTGATGAGCTCATTGGAGTGTTCATTGGCTTCAACTCTTCCATTTCAAACTTTTTGAGCATATCCAAGATATACTTAGTTTGACTAATGAATATTCCATCATTGGTTTGTTTGATTTGGAGACCAAGAAAGAACTTGAGTTCACCCATCATACTCATCTCAAATTCCATACTCATGCACTTAGAAAATTCTTCACATAGGGAGATGTTAGTAGCACCAAAAATAATATCATCAACATAAATTTGAACAACTATCATATCATTCTTTTTGGTTTTTATAAATAATGTTGTATCCGCTTTACCCATTAAAAAATCATTTGATAAGAGAATTTTACTTAACCTCTCATACCATGCTCTAGGAGCTTGTTTTAAACCATAAAGGGCTTTTCTAAGTTTGAAAACTTTGTCCGGATACTTATGATTTTTAAAACCGGGTGGTTGCTCGACAAAGACTTCTTCTTGAATGATTCCATTCAAAAACGCACTTTTGACATCCATTTGAAAGAGAGTAAAATTCTTATGACATGCAAAAGCAAGAAGCATACGAATTGACTCTAATCTAGCAACCGGGGCAAAAGTTTCTTCGAAATCGATACCTTCTTCTTGATTGTAACCTTGAGCCACTAATCTAGCTTTGTTACGCACAATTATACCATTTTCATCTTGTTTGTTTCGAAAAACCCATTTTGTGCCAATTACGGTTTGTGAATTTGGTCTAGCAACTAAATCCCAAACATGATTTCTTTCAAATTGATTTAGTTCTTCTTGCATAGCTAGAATCCAAAATTCATCAAACTCGGCTTCTTTAAAATTCTTTGGCTCAATTTGTGAAAGAAATGCACAATTGTTATGAAAATTTCTAAAAGTATTTCTTGTACTTACCCCTTTTGATGGATCACTAATGATGAGATCTTTTGGATGAGAGGGGACAAACCTCCATTCTTTTGGTAATGATGAAGTGTTGGGATCTTCATGAGGTTCTTCTTCATTTTGTTGCATAATTGTTTCCTCCTCATGTTGAATTTCAATGTTATTTGAATTTCCTTTGTCTTGATTTTGAACGCTTAGTTGCTCAAATGGGATTTCCAAATCTTCATCATCAATGACTTTTTCTTGCCCAATTGAGTTAGTTTCATCAAAAACAACATGCATGGATTCTTCAACTACTAAAGTTCTTTTGTTGAAAACTCTAAAAGCTTTGCTAGTAGATGAATAACCAAGAAAAATTTCAATATCGGATTTTGGATCAAATTTTCCCAAGTTTTCCTTTGTGTTTAAAATAAAACACTTGCAACCAAAAACTTTAAAATATCCAATATTGGGAATTCTATTTTTCCAAAGCTCATATGGAGTTTTGGTTTTCTTTCGACTTACCAAAACTCGATTTAAGATATAACATGAAGTGTTTACGGCTTCGGCCCAAAAGTATTTTGGTAAATTGTTTTCATTTAACATGGTCCGAGCCATTTCTTGCAATGTTCGATTCTTCCTTTCTACTACACCATTTTGTTGAGGAGTTCTAGGAGCCGAGAAATTATGTTCATATCCATTGGATTTGCAAAAATCATCAAAGGCTATATTTTCAAATTCTCCACCATGATCACTCCTAATTGTGGTAATGGTGTATTCTTTTTTATTTTGGACTCTTTTACAAAAATGTTTAAATGCATTTAAGGCTTCATCTTTTAAATTCAAGAAAATGACCCAAGTATATCTTGAAAAATCATCAACAATGACAAATGCATAATGTTTTCCACTTAAACTAGCGGTTCTAGAGGGTCCAAATAAGTCCATGTGGAGAAGTTGTAAAGGTCTTGAAGTAGAAGAGTGTTGTTTAAGTTTGAAAGAACTCTTTACTTGTTTTTCAAATTGACAAGCATCACAAATTTTATCTTTTTCAAACTTTATATTTGGCAACCCTTTTACAAAGTTATTTTTGGAGATTTTTGAAAGTAAGTCCATGCTAACATGACCTAATCTCCTATGCCATAACCAAGAATCATCCTTTATACTTGAAAGACATTTTATTTCCTTTTCAAGTTCAAATTCAATAGATATGATGTAAACATCTTTACTTCGGCTCCCCATGAACAATACCTCTTTAGATATAGCATCCTCAATGAGGCAATTGGAAGAGTCAAATTTAATGAGATAACCTTTATCACATAATTGACTTATGCTAAGCAAGTTATGTTTGAGGTTATCAACTAATAAAACATTTTCAATAGATGGAGAAGAACGATTACCAATATTTCCAATGCCTATGATTTTTCCTTTGGCATTGTCTCCAAACGTCACATGACCTCCATCTTTTCTTTTGAAATTTGATAGCAAAGATCGATCTCCCGTCATGTGTTTTGAACAACCACTATCCAAGAACCAATTGCTTTTGACCTTTTGTGGTACCTACAAAAATAATTTTAATTTTTGATTTTTGGTACCCACATAAGTTTGGGTCCTTGATAGTTAGAGCTTGTAGATTCTTTTATCCACTTGTGTTTCCTTTCAAAGTATAATTTCTTTTTAGTTAAACAATTATAAGCAACATGACCATTTTTCTTGCAAAAACTACATGTGATGTTTTGTTGAGAAAAATTGGATGATTTTACAAAAATGGTTTCAAGGGATTTTTGTTTCAAGAGAGGTTTATATCCAATTCCCCCTTTGTTAAACACACATTTTTGCTCACCAAGCATTAATTCAAAATTTTTCTTTCCTTGGGTGAATTTGTGAACAATGCTTGTTAAATCAACCACCTTTTCTTTCAATAAAACATTTTCTTTAATTAAGGACTTATGATCATCTTTCTCTTTTTCAAAGTCCTTTTGAGCAATAAAAAGCTTCTTGACTACCTTTTTCAACAAAGAGTGTTTATTGTTAAGAATAGAGTATTTTGACATAAGTTTCTCAAATTCTTCAAGAATTTCATCATAAGAAGAAGATAAGTCAATGTAAGAGTCATTGTTATTTGTACTTACCTCATCCTCAATAGCCATGAAGCACATATTAGCGATTTCTTCTTGAATTTCATCTTCTTCTTGATCATCTTTATCACTATCATCCCATGTAGCTTGAAGTGCTTTCTTTTTGATGAACTTCTTCTTATTTGGGCATTCGATCCTCTTGTGACCGGGTTTGTCACAATCATAGCATATGATCTTCTTGTTCTTTTCTTCACTTTTGTCTTCTTTCTTTTGAAATCGTCTATTGTTTCGAAATCCTCTCCATTTCTTGACAAGAAGAACTAGGTCATCAAGTTCTTCATCACTCATGTTTGGATTGGAGGATCCTTCATCATTTGTTGATTTCAAAGCAATTTGCTTCTTGGGAAGCTCCTTCATTTCTTCTTTGCTTCTCCTCGTTTTCTCATTTGTTTCGGCATTATTGAGCTCATATGTCATCAATATTCCATATAGCTCCTCTAATGGATAAGTGTTGATATCTTTTGTATTTTCTATCAACATCCTCAAGGAGCTCCAATCTTCCGATAAAGACCTAAGCATTTTGCTCACAAGTTCACCGTTAGTAAATTTTCGATCAAAGCCCTTAAGGCCATAAATAATGTCGGTGAAATGAGTAATCATATCAACAATAGGTTCATCTTGTTTCATAAAGAAATTTTCGAAATCTTTTGTCAAAAGATTTATTTTGGTTTCTTTAACCTTGTTGGTACCTAAGTGAGTTATCTCTAATGCATGCCAAATATCATATGCGGAATCACATGTGCTAATACGATTAAACTCATTTTTGTCTAAAGCACAATAAAGTAAATTTTTTGCTCTAGCATTCAAAGACAATTTTCTTTTATCCTCTTCATCATATTCTTCTATAGGCTTAGAAATAGTTTGGTCCGGTCTATCATCAATTTTGATAATTTTTGTAGGCACATATGGACCAAACTCGATGACTTCCCAAATGTTATAATCAATTGATTGAATATAGATCATCATTCTAGTTTTCTAATAATTGTAGTGGGAGCCATTAAAGAAGGGAGGACGATTTGTAGAGTGACCCTCAAGGTTTTGAAAATTTTGGTTAGCCATTACTCAAGATTGTGTAATCAAAAAAATGAGCACCTAGCTTTGATACCAATTGATAGCCCAAGAATAACTAACCAAGAGGGGGTGAATTGGTTTTCTCAAACTTTTTCGAAAAATATTCTCAAAAATGATATTTAAGAAATAAAAGATGATTCACAAAGATATAAGCACAATATAAGTAAATAAAAGAGAAGAGAGAGTGCAAACGATTTTTATGGAGGTTCGATCCAACCAATGATCTACGTCCCCCGTTACCAAGCTCTCCAACACGAGCACGGCCTTTCCACTATTTTGATTGACTTATGGTGCAATCCAAACCCTTACAATGTATCCGGTGACTTACAAACAAGGAGCACCGATCTTTATACAATATTGAATTTTTCAAGGGACCTCAATATGACCCAAATATACAAAGAGATTGATTTGAGTATTTCTCTCTAGATGAATGATAGTTACAAGTTTAGTTCTAAGAGAGACTAACACTTTAATGAATAGCAATGAATGAGGAAAGCTCAAGTGTTAGAAGAAAACTTTGTTGATAAAGATGAATCAAAGGTTTGATTTAATCAAACAAAGTTTTTCAATAAGAGATATTGAAGATATAAATGCAATGAAGATTTGAATGAAGTATTTCAATATGATTCTCTCTATAAATGCTCTTGAAAGTGTTGTTTGAATGATAATAAATGAAGTGGTATTTATAGAGATGAATTTTCGTCACTTTCTGACCAAACGGTCGACCGGTCAGATTGGTCAGAACTAGTCGTTGAACTGCAAAAAGTCAGAACGGACACTATTTGGACAGTGGAAGTCAAACGGTCGACCGGTTCATTTCAAACGGATGACCGGTTCAAACGGATGATCCAAACGGATGACCAAACGGATGACCGTTTCCACAGTTTTGAAAAAATGATTTTTGGCTTTGATACAAATATTTTATGCAAGTAATAATGACATGTGTTTTGTGCATAAAAATATTTTGAGCTTTCATTCATTTAATTGCTAAGGATTAAAAAGTTAATACCTTTACAATTTTATCTAAAAATCTATTCTTCAATCTTGATCATCGAATCTTGAAATTCGGCAGATCTTGAAATGCTTGAACTCTTGTATTGATTTTGACTTTGAACTTGACATTGCATGAGAGTTCGATTTGTAGCGCTTTGAATTTTGCTTGAAAATAAAATGTTAGAAAACATAACCAATTTGTTTGTAATAATCAAAACATTAAGGTTTAAAGTTAACCATAGGTCAACAGAAACAAGCGTATAAAACATGGGTATCATAAACAAGATAAGGGCACATACGCAAATAAGAAGGTAACTCGGCACGATTTTATTAAATCCAGAATACAGTACAGAAACAGATACAACTGAAATATGCTCTAACACCCCACCGTCTCATTGGACCGGCACATAAGTGGGGTAACTAGATCTAATGAACCTATCCTCTGGTCTACGCTAGCATCGTCCAGGTTAGGGAACCTGACTTCACCATGATTGGGAGTCTTCCAAACCAACCTGAGTTAATTTGGTGGCTAATTAGACCATACTGGTCAAAAAAGGCCGTTGACGCCTTTTGTTAGCAGTGGGAGACCCCCTCCCCCTCCAGCCCCATCAACCGTTCAGGGAAGGGCCGGGCTAAGGCTGCTAAGCCTAAATCCCCACCCCGTCCGTTTGGTCCCCTGAACGTTGATTGGCCAGGCTTTTGGTCCTCTGAATGTTGATTCTCATATTAACAGGCATCTTGGATGCCAGCCCTCCAGTCGCACTACCATCACACGTTTGTTATATTCGTCTCGATCACACGACTCTGACAGGTTAGATACAAAAGGCTCACTGTGGAAGAGTCTTAGTACGCTTGCATCCTATTTATAAGAGACTACGTTGGAAATAGGTGCAATGCAATGAATACAGTCATAACAGGGGATTTGGAACGACACGATGTTCTACCTCTCCAAGGCGTTGAAGACACCAACTCTCTAGATTCCATCAGGTGTCTGCGTCATTAATGCTAAGGGGACGATTCTCAGATCTGGAGCGTTTCCCTCCCCCCTCCCCCCCCACGTGAGCGTTTCCCTCACCTCCCCCCCACGTGCACATAAAATTGAAATGTTGGGATAGCGAAAAGTCAATTACAATGTTTCAATCAATTCTGTTTCAATTAACTTAGGAAAAACCGGATAAGGATTACAAAAGTATGAGTGCCCCGCCGCCTCTTCAAGGGTCGGCAGATTGTGGGCCTTCGTCAGTTAGAGGAGGTGTTTGATCACCTACTGTACTAGGTCCAGCATCGGGAGCTTGAGCCTCAGAGGAATCCTGCCGAAGGAAAGAAAGGTCCCACTCCGGATGGACCTCCATGATGCACTCCACCAACTGCTCGCCTCCAACGGTCATCAGACGGTGGGCGAGGTCCTGATACTCAGGCGTTTCCACGAACGCATCCTGGTAAGCCTCCACCGCCCTGGCCCCGACAACCACACATTCGGCTCGGACCCTTTCCAGTTCCAGCCTCGCGTTTGCCAACAACTTCCCTTCCTCCGCGACGATGGTCTCCAACCTACTGGTTGCGTCGGTAAGGGCTCCATCGGCAACAAGTGCCCAATCCTCGGCCAGCTTCTGAGCCTCTTCGGCACGCTTCTGAGTCTCCTCGGCACTCTTCTAGAGCTCTTCGACTCGTTTTTGAGAGGCCTCGGTAGCCCACTTTTGTTCCCAGGCGTCCTTCAGACACTCTTTTGGGGCCTTCAATTCAATCTCGTATTTTCCCTTCATGTCTGCCTTCCTCGCCACTGCGGAGTCGAGCTTGAAACGAAGCACCCACTTTTTCTGACTCCAGCTGCGCCTTCTCGAGCTGCACAGCCTTCAGCTCCTCGGCTAGATTGGCGGACTTGGCCCCTTCCTCGTGGCATTGGCCATCATAGCTTTCCAAAGTACTGAACAGTTCCTTGCTCAGTACTAGGTCCCGTATCAGGTTCATCTCCACCATCTTCAGCCGCTCCCGAACAGTGGCCTCCTCGGCAGCCTTCTCCTATTTTTGGGTCCAGTACTTGTGAACGCTTGCCGCCATCATCGCATGGTGGACCGGGAGCATTTCAAGGACGGAAGTTTTCAATTCCTCTCGACGTTGAGCTATGTAGACAGGGCTCCCTTGGCTGGACGAGGGGCCAGGTTTCTTTGTACCCTCGGTTCGACCCGACTTGCGGGCATCCCCCATGAACCCTCCTGTGGATGCAGGAGCCTTCCTTTTTCGCACACCCACATCGCCCGTATCCTCGGCAATGCCCTTCTACTTGTCCTTAGCTGAAACGGGGCTGGGAGATGGAATGGCCGTCAAAGGTGGGAGAGGAGGAGGAACGTCCTGACTGGGGACGGGCTCTGGTGGCACAGCAGCCGGGATGCCTTGCGATGGCCCAGGCACCTCTCTCACGGGTACCTGAGAGGAAGAACTCTCTTCGCCGACAGGACGGACGAGGCAGAATGGGGTACGCTTTTGAACCTGAAAGCTGTTAAAGCACAGACATTAATAAGCGACGCGCCCAGATAATTCTCCACTATAGCACCAGAACATCGAGGCAAGTGAGACTTACACATTAGTCCGCAGCTGGCCAGAAGATTATCGTCTTTCAACAGGTTCTCGAGGCTCCAAAAGTCACTACTGAGAGACCGGACCTTCTCCCACTTCAACCTCAGCTTTCTCTGGCTTTTCTTCGGGATTGGTGGTTTCCCACAATCTGCAAAAGGGAGCAAATACATTAAGTCAGGAACTGTAAATAAAATTTCACGCGAATGCGGCGGTTTATACCAAGTTCCCCGAATTGTCGAGGGATAGACACGTGAGGAAGAGGGTCCTCTGGCATAAATTTCCAGTCCCTGCCAACGAAGATGAACCTCTCTTTCCAGTTGTGCACCTTGTTGGGACTATCGGTGGCCGTCCTCCACTTCTGACCCGACCGGGGAGATATGTTATACCAGCCAACGGACCGACAAGGTCGATATATGGACTCGAACTCCCTGGGAGACAAGTCTCATCCAGCCTCAGCAACGCTCCACAAAATATAGGAGGCTACCATCTGCTCCCAGCCATTCGGCGTTATCTGATAGGGAGTCAGGTTCCAATCCCTTAACACTTGGCGAAAGAAGGGATGCATTGGTAGGCGAATGCCTTGTTGCATCGCAGGTTCGTAGATCGCCACATACCCTTCGGGGGGATGGTCGACACGTTCTTCTGGGCCCGGGGCTTTGAGCATCATGGTCGCGAGAATATAATAGGACAACCGTATGTCCTCCAACTCCGCCTCGGTGATCCTCGACTAAGCCATGGACGCTTCGGTTGCCAACCACTTTAGCTCCTCGTCAAGAGCCCTCGCGGCCGGGGCATCTCTCTTGTCAAGAGATCTCCTCATTTCGAGCACCCCAGCGTCGGGCCTCCCCTTTACCGCTGTCTCTTCCGTCGGCACAAACGAACTAACCTCCCTTCCACTCGTCGACGGAGCCAACGGGCTTACGACAGGCGTCTCTGGATTTACCCCTCCCACAACTTCAGAAGAGGAAGATGATGTGGCGGCCGACGAGGAAACGCTCCCAATAATACTAGAGTTTGTGGGAGCGTCAGACTGGTTTTGTGAATCGTCGTTTCCGGATGACATTTGGCTATCCCCAGGTTATGGAATCGTACAGTGACTATGAAAATAAACAATGAAAACAAATTTCAACTGCTTTCTGAGCTCTTACCTTGAATGTACGACTCAAATGACACGCCCACTATGAACTTCTCGCTTATTGGCAAAATAACCACAGTGAGCACGAGGGTAAGAAGAAGGCGTAACGTTTGGGAAGATGCCTGGTTTTATAGTAGTCCACTCTCACATCCACCGTCCAAATCCCAAGCGTCCCATCTGGGCATGCGGACGGTCGACACGTGTTTTCAATGGCATGGCAGGCGGGAAAGCAAAACCTAAACATTTAGTAAACCAAGGACGCACGCGCCCCACACGCGCCCTCGTTTTCTGCCACATGCAACCGCATTTAATGCGTACACCCTCTCACTCATGATTGCCTGACCAGGGAATGATAGTCTTGATAGACAAAATCACACCATCAGGGGACACGTTGCCATTGGCCTGGCCCCTTGAAGCCCTCACCCATCATGAATGTTCGGCTTCGGACTTGGAGGACTATACTGGGTAGGTTGAATCACTCCCCGCCGAACCACTTTGAAACCATATTCCCGCTAAGCGCATCAGCATTCCGTTTCTACGAGGCACATCAACATGGCACATCAACATTCTATTTATTCTCAAAGTCCCACGCCCATTATGAATAATAGGCTTGGACTTGGGGGACTATTGTTACCACACGATTATGATATGCTGCCATGTCAGGAGAGGCCCCATCCAAGCCCAGTAAAGGCCCAGTTCAAAATCCATCAAGAACCCTATCTGGACCCTGCTAGAGCCTTGGAAGGCCCATCGTACACTTGGGCCTTCAGCAGCCAAAAATCCACGAGGCATGTGGAGGGCCTCGGCACTCACGTGCGATTCATAGGGCCTCGTCAAGCTTCGTATCATTCGTAACCAGCAAGCGACTCGATATGCCGGGATGACCAGAGAAGTAACTAAGGAAAGATTGCGTTGATTTAGCGCACAAATACTCACAAGGAAACCGAATCGTAATCTCATAAAATCATGCAACGTGATAAGCTCAAGGAAGGAAGATAATCTCGGATATCTTTATCACATAAGGAAGGAGGATCCGATTGAGTATCAAATTGATTTGTCTCCTAAATCAATTGGAACTCTTGCGCTATAAATGCAACGTCTCCGGTTGTTCCAAGGTACGCACTTTTTATGCTTAAGAATCCCACCCTAAACTCTGCTCAAATCTCTGCCTACTTGTCTCTCCCATACTCTATTGTTTCTGCCCCCGTGTATCTATCATATACTGGCAGTTGACTTGATCGTCGGAGTGCCAACGATCGCCGAACCCTTTTCCTCCGGAGATCTTGGTGCCTAACGATTGTCCTAGTGTGCAGGTAACATACGAGTTGGCAGAGGAGTGACTGGAGATCTGTTGACGAGTGGACGTTGCGGGTTCCGACGTCAACAACTACCATACTAGTCCATTAGTTTTAAATTATTTTTATTTTATTGCAAATAATTTTATAAGACCTATGCAATTTTTTCTGATATTGTTGAAGCAATGGAAATGAAGTTTAAAAAATATTGGGAAGACCTGCATATGTTGTTCCTGTTAGCGTCAATTATGGACCCTAGAGTAAATTTACAAGGTACTAAACATATTATTTCCAAAATTTCTAATAATTTGAGTTACGGTAATCCATTAACTTATGGTAATTTAGAAAAAAACATTATGTGAAATGTACGAATTTTATGCAAAAAAAATCGGTAGTAACGTTAGAAGACCTCCTGTACCAAACCCTTCTTCTTTTTCAAATAATCATAATCCTCATGATTATTGGATTTTCCTTATTTATAAGGGAACTCAAAACCCTAGTTCTTCTCATTCTTCACTTTTCCATGCCACAAATGTAGAAACTAATATTAGAGATATACCGGTAGAATTAGCTAGATATTCTGGTCACGACATGCTTAATCTGTTAGATGAAGATGAGAGGAATAATTTTGATATACTTAGATGGTAGAGACAAAACGAGCGTCAATACCTAATTGTTTCTATTATAGCACATGATCTACTAACAACTCTGATATCAACTGTAGTATCAGAGTTTGCTTTTAATACAGGTAGTAGGATTTTTAATGATTTAAGGTCAAGACTTAAACCAAACATATTATAGAGTTTAATGTGTTTAAAAGATTGGGAGGATGCAGAACTTCGAATCCAAGATAGAGTAAGCCTGATATTGGCCGAAGAGATGGACGAACTGAGTACATAAAATGTAAGTATATTTTGTATAAATTAATTTTATTTTTATTCATTTTAACTTGTAAGTTTTAATATTTAAATTTACAAAATATTATACACGTAACAACTTGTTCGTGAACAATTTAACTCCGTCTGCGCTAATAGTAGTCGGTCCCAAGCCCAAAAAAAGGAGGAGGGTTTGAATTTAAAATTTTATCTTAACTTATTTCTTATTTTTTTTAGACTTCACAAAAAAAAGTATTTTACGTGGGTCCATAGAACGACCCGTAGCTCGGTCGGTGTGGCCCGTAGACCACGTGGACCGGCCCGTGTGGTCTGCGGACCACGGGCCAGTCCAGACCACATTTTTTGGGACTGGCCGAGCTCGGCCCCGGCTCGGCCTATTGCCATCTCTAGACCATTCCATCACTAGAATAGTTTTTTACAACAAATACAATATTCCACAAAGTACAAGTTTGCTAGACTTATATTCGGGAATTAATTTCCGATTTTCCTAACAAATCCCCACTTATAAGATTTCTATTCATATGTGGTGGTACATGTAAAACATTTATCATTGTGGTCTTCTTGCCGGATGTGAAATGTAAATCCACACTTTCTTTGCCAACAATTTTGGATTGAACTTTATTACCCATTTGAATGTGTTCATCATCCACCTCTTGATAAGTTTTGAAAAGAGACCTATCATAGCAAACATGTATGATGGCATAAGTATCAGACCACCATCCTTGAACTTCTCATTTGACAATATTGACAATGCTCACAGTGGAAACAATATTCTTAGTGTCAATGGAGTTCACTTTTCTGTTTGTTTTGGTTGTTTGTGATTCCTACACTCACGGGCATAATGTCTAGGTTTGCCACATACATAACAAAAAAATTTGGATTTTTGCTTGTTATTGTTGTGATGTTGTCTTTGTTGGAGTTTGATGATTTCCTCTTCATGGAATCCTTGTTTGATTTGTCAGCTTGATCCACGACATGGGCTTTAGAAGTGCCCTCATGAGAATATTTATTCCTATTTTGTGCCATTGATTCTTCTTCAATTCGAAGATGCTTTTGAATCCATTTCAAAGAATAATCCTCATAACTAAGAAGAATTTTCTTCCTATAATCTTTCCATGATGATGGCAACATGAAAATATTCATTCCTATTTTGTGTCCTTGATTCTTCTTCAATCGAAGATGCTTTTGAATCCATTTCAAAGAATAATCCTCAGAACTATGAAGAATTTTTTTCCCATAACATTTCCATGATGATGGTAACTTAGCAATAATTGCACCAACTTGGAAAGTTTCAGAAATTTCAATCTTCACATACTTCATTTTGTTGACAATAACTTGCAACTCATGTACTTGTTCTAACAAAGGTATGTACGTTATCCAAAAACTTGAAATCAAAATACTTAGAAATCAAAAACTTTTTGGTACCTTTCTTCTCGGCCTTGTATTTATTTTTCAATGCATTCCAAATCTCTCTTGTCGAAGTGGTGTTTGTGTATAGATCATAAAGACGATCGAAGAGAGCATTCAAGATGTGACATCTGTATATAAACTTGTCTTATTGTCTCTTCTTCCTTTCTGCCCTTATTGCATCGGAATCATTTGGAGTTGGTTCCAAACTATAGAAGATCTTCAAGGTGGTGAGAAGAAATTTCAACTTGTCCTTCCATCTGATGAAGTTAGTTCCATCGAACATATCAAACCTCACAAGTTCTTTTGATTCATCATATTAATTGTAGCTATGGTAGTTTCGTACTCCATCACAAAAACATCGTTTGAGATTGCTTATCAATGAAGGATGAAGAACAAAATAAGAGGATAAAATAAAAAAAAAATCACCAAATGGAAGGTTTGAACACGATTTTGAATCCCTGTCTTTAAAAGATATTTGCCGCCACCGGGATAAGTACTTGAAAGCTTTAATGACAAATAGTTTGTATAAGTAAACAAACCTATAAATCAAATTCAAATCAAGTAAAAGAAACTTGAATAAGAACTTGAAGAACACTTTATAAAATCTGAGTTTTGATCTTTGATTTGAATGTAAGTTTATGTATTTTATGTTAATCATTACGTTTCCAACATGAAAACCATCTATGTTTATAGATTATCAAGTTACAATACACAAATAGGTGCCAAAACCAAGCCAAAAGATGCCAAAACCTTTCAAAATGTTGCCAAAAATTCAAAAGCAACAGTCACATAAATTTTGTACTGGGCATTCGCACAGTACAAAAAACATGCCTTTGTTGCCAACAAATAGCATAGCCCAAAATTTCGGCTGAAATTTTGCCTTTCCTCTTTTGTTTTCGAGTTTTACTTTGGGTATTTTTTCACCTACTTGATATCCTCTTATAAATGTTTGGTTCCAAATCACTTCTTATTATATAAATTGAACAATATTATAATAGGAACTGTTATATATGTCGGTTTACGGGTGATTTAGTCTACAAATTTAGAAGATGGTCCAAACTTCATTCATGCTATATTTTTAGATGGACAGATTTAGACGGGCAACAAACCTGGTGAAATAGTTTGGAACGAAATAAATTGATCTAAGTTAATATACTTATTTTGACACACTTAATTACAAGTGTTTTTCGTGTTCTTTAATAGTGTCTAATCACGTGGAGGTGTGTATACTTTCATGGAGAATGATCTCCTGCCCCCTTGTGGACAGGATGTAATGTCCACCTGTTGAGGTGTCAGCAGGTGGACAGTTGATGTAAAAAAATTATTTTTACATCAACTGCCCACAAGCACATCAGCAAGTGGGCATTACATCATGCCCACAAAGGGGCAAGAGAACACCACTCATACTTTCATTTACTCCCTTATTATTTCTACATCTTTTAATCAATCCTTTAATCATAATTTTTCTACATCTTTTAATCAATCCTTTAATCATAATTTTTCTTCAAGATTGAATAAACAAATTCATCTCTTGCATAAATATTTAAAAACACGTCATAACATAAATTTATCTCATATATTTATTTCAGCTTGGTTTTAACATAAGCACGTTCAATAGAAACCAACTTTTTGATGGTCAAGGGAACTTATCATGACTTATAAGTTGTAACTAAATTAAGACCTGTTTGATTTTAATTAAAATTTTAATAAAAAGTTGAAGTCAAAATTAAAAATTAATTTAAACGTACCTAAAGAAATGTCAATTGAATCAAATATTGGGCCTAATTAAATTGATCAAAACTAGCCCAAAGTGAGACTTTCATTTTTGAGTCCAAGCTTTCCCTACTTTTCATAAAATATTGGCCCAAATTCGTCACTTAATTTGTACGACTATTAGCTCATTTTGGATTTAAAAATTGTTATAATCCCATTTGGTTAAAAAAGGGAAAATTACACATATAACCAACTTTGAAATAAAAAATTGAAATTTACTTGTTACTATTAATTTTTTCACATATATAATTAAATGATAACATAAATTGATTATTAATGGAATGTAAAGAATACTCTATTCTACATTGTTATCTTAATTAATAACAGAATAATATCATTATCGGATAAATATTTTATCTCATAAATTTCTCCTTTTTAAATTTTAAATACAGAGTTTATCAAATCTCAATTCTTTGTCTATTATTTCCTCATGAAGTTACAGTCATCTATAATATTTTATCGGTGGCATGTTTAAAGGATTTTCCGCCGCATATTTGATAATGAAGATACCACAATCACTGCTGCAAAATAACAGATATCATTTGAATTAGAGACTTCACAATGGAATTCAATATAACACAACAAAAAAAGTTGAGTACACAAGTTTGCGTGAATGTATGTGTTGATATCAAATAATCTCAAATAGGCACAATTATATCATATTTTATATCATAACGTGGTAACCAACATGAGTTGATAATGTAACAAAACTTGTTAACAAACACTAAAAAGTAATCATACATTAGAAAATATACATTAACATTGTATTGTAATAAGTATGTATATGTTAAGAGCACGAGGCAACTAAATGTAGTATACGTGACAGTTATTATTTGCTTACGTCGAAACTAATCTAATAATTTTAGTTAACATACGACAGTTTCGCAATCTGTCTTAACATAAATTAATGAAAGATATTTTTCACAATAACAAAATCTGCTATAGTGAATAACAAAATTTTAGAAATATGATCTAACAAAACAAAATAATGTCTAAGAATAAAAGATGTAAATTACTGACAGGAACTTACATTGGTTTGTTCAAGAAGAGGAATACGGTATTTATTGTTCATCGACTTTGTTCTGGCTTTCTTATCAGACCGTTTCTTCATGTTCCCCGAGAATATTTTTTGGATTACATTCAAAGTTGCAAACTCTAGGAATGACGTTGATGAAAATGACCTTGATTTTTTTTTATGAAATGGTAATTAGAGAATGCTAGGGTTTCAAATTGATGGATAATGGGAGAAATGTGCGTGATTCTCTTTATGATGATTTTCAGATGCGAACAAATCCCATGATAATGGAAAATTTATGTTATAATAGATAGATTTAAGAAAATTAATTATCATTTAAAATATTGCAATAAAATGTATTTATATCAATTTAAGTGTAAATATAGAAAAATTTAATATCTATAAGTATATTTCAAAATTTCAAATGGCAAGATGTACACGACCTAATATTCTCATACAAAAAATCATATATTTAAGAAGGAAAATAAAATTCTAAAACCATCAAACTCATGTCCCAAGTTTATATAGGTCCCCTAACTTCATTTTATTATAGTCATATCAATTTATTTCAACATTTCCATTAACTCATTAAGGTGCTGCGTGCACACCGAAATTGAATTATTAGAATTTTACATAGCGATCATGTGAATTTTCCATATGTTATTAAACAAATTTTTTCATATTTTGTGATCTGGATTTAATATGATTGGCCATATTTAAAAAGAGAAGTGTATTAGCACATGTTTGAAGTTGGTTAAATTATAATTTTATCTGGTCAAATTGGTCAAATATATTTTTTATCCACACATTTTATAGGTATCTTACAACTCACTTTTTATCTACATATTCACTAACAGCTTATAATTTCAATACTTAAAATAATTTCAGCATTATCAAACATGTGCTCATATTGTTCTATGTAGTCGGAAAGCGTGAAAAATAAGAAGAACAATTCATTGTTGTTGATTCATGTAGAATATCAAAATGGATTGAACAATTAGAGAAAACCTATCAATATTATTAATTTTGTTTGCCACTAAAATCGAAACCAACAAATCCTCGACCACCTCCTTACTGAAATAATTAATTTAATCCTCTTATAGAAAGCCATCCGAAGATTAAGAATTAAAAGAGCAAGAATTTGGCTAAAGTTTTCAATTGTTCTCCCTTTCTTTAATTAAATTCAGGCTATTTATAGGTGTTACAAGGCTTTTTAGTCTCTGCCACGTGTTGCCCTCTTATTTAAAGACTTATAATTTTAGAGGATTCTACGACACATGGCAAAAAAATCATTGTCTCAACCTTCATTTTTTCTCGATTTGATTGTTATTCTCACATATGCTTTAATTGTAACTGATTTAGTCACGTGGAGATTCATCATGTGGTCCCAAAGACATTCTTTTCATTTAGAATCTGTAAGTTGCGTAAGGACTTGAGTTCACATTCTTCGACAAACACAAGTTCTTAAAATGGTGAAGGTTAAAATAGCATATGTCAGCCTTGAATAGTTAGATGGCCGATTCATAAACTCTTTACCTTCGCTTACATGTGGACGAAGGTTTATTTTTTAGGCGAACAATATAAGCTTCATTCAGCTAAAGTGTCTAAGCTAGCTGTTACCTCGCCTGTTTAAACGAGATATAACAATAGTCTCCGAAGTTCGAGTCTAAATATTCATATTGGACTAAAGACTTAGAATTGAGACCGAAGTTTAGAATCTTATTTGGGATCTTTACTTATGCGAGCCTTTTTAAAACTGTATCTTTGCTTGAATTTTCTTCTTTGTGCTCTGTATACATAAGTATAACAATATTCTGCTTCGTATACATAAGTATAACAATAGTCCCCAACGTCCGAGTCTAAATATCCATGTATAGCATTGGACTTAAAAAGAAAGTAGAAGTTATGCATTTGCTAAATTGCTCTAGGCACTGTAAAGCCTTACGAAGAATATTTGAAATATAAGATGCCCTCAACTAAGCAAGGTCTTACGGATTGCCTCTAAAATACTACATCTAATGGACGAATATTGGTGAATAATGAGAGCTCATAGATAGCCTCTAATTACAAGTCGATCTCATTAGGTGAAGACTTATGAATGGCCTCGAAAATATAGTAAACTTCAAATAGACGAGGCTTTACAGCTAGCCTTGAAAAATATCCAACACAATAGGGTTTATCGAAATTTTGGCGACATATCCCTTATAATATGGATAAAACCAACCTGGAAAAGTAATATAATATTTCCGACTAGAACATAGAGATTAATTGGGGACCATTTGTCCCTTCTAAATAAGCATATAATCATATAATAGAACAAAATAATGGTAAATCAAAAATTTTCAAATATTGCCGCAAAAAATCACAAGTAATGCATGCACTATATAAGAAGTAACGATTCCATTCAATCACATGCACGTGACCCAGTTTCACTCTGTGAAGCAAGTGACATGCTATCAATAAAATGATAATAACGAGCTGGAAATAATGAAGCACGACGACATGATTTGCTACAAATTATATAATGGTTACAATAACAAAATGATGATAATGCACTAATATATTATTATTAGCCCCCCCAAGTTGAGACCTCATATTTATATTAAGTTATGGACTTTAAAAATATTTCTGACATTGTTAATTATTTGTTTGGATCGTCTTGTCGAAGCATCGAACCAAATCACTTTTCTTTGTTTGTCTTACTAAGTAATAACACCCATATTTTTCTCATTTAGTCTTTTTACATACCCAAGTTGTTTCAAATATACCACTTAATATTTGTTCGAATACCATGGTTTACTCTTTCCTTTGGTCTCTTATTTTTCTGGTCAGTTGCAATAACACTTTCTTAGGTAGTTTTAATGGTGATTGATCTGATTGATCTGGTCAAGGTACCAACCCCTCTACCCTTCACTCAACAATCTTTAGGTAGTTTTAATAGTAATTGGTCTGGTCAAAATACCAACCCCTACCCAAATAATGGAACAGTTTGTTGGATAGGTCAATGGTAGTTGGTTCGGTAAATAACACAACTCCTCTGTCTAAGCTTTTGTAGTATGATCATCTCGAATGACGAGGCACAGTGTCATAATCCAATCTTCTTGCCTATCAAGGCATGTGTGGTAAAATCATCTCGCGTGGCGAGGTATAAGTGAGACAATTCAATCCTCTCGTATAGTGAGGTTTAGGTGATATGATCTTCTCGAAGTATAATGATGCAATCCTCTCGCATAGTGAGTTATATATGATACGATCCTCTCGCAGGTATAGATGATACAATCCTCTCGCATAACGAGGTATATGTGATACGATCATCTCGAGGTAAGGCATCTATAATACAGTCATCTCAAATGGTGAAGCATCTCGTACTGCAAGGGGCATGCTATCATCTCGCATGACGAGGTGCATGTTGTCATCTCGTATGACGAGGAGCATGCTATTATATCACATGATGAGGTGCATCCCGTCATCTCGCATGACGAAACACGTGCTATCATCTTGCATGACTAGGCGCATGCTAGGTGCGAAGACTTATAGGCTCGCCTTCAATAATAGGAAAACCCTGAGCTAGCCTCAAAGTGCAAGGGCTTATGGACTCACCTTCAATAATAAGAAAATCATGAGCTAGCCTTAAGATGCGAGGGCTTATGGGCTCGCATTCAATAATAAGAAAACAACGAACTAGCATCAAGATACGAGAGCTTATGGGCTCGCCTTTAATAATAAAAAAACCATGAGCTGGCCTCAAGATGCGATGACTTATTGGCTCGCCTTCAATAATAAGAAAACCAAGAACACAGACATCCAAGCAAAATCCATATATAACTTTATTATTGCAAGAAAGTAGTTCAACTCTTAGTAGTCAACTTGAAGTCGCCCATTTCCTACATCTATTTCCTCACGTATTTATCACACTCACTGATCCTTCTCAAAACCAATTTGTTCAAATCAATTTTATCAAGTCCCACGCTGAAACTCGACATGATTTCAAATTTGGGCAAGGCGTCGATCATCTTGGCATCGGCTCCAGTCGTGGCGTTACCAACCACGGCTTGGATTGACTCGGTGTGGTTTTTCAAGAATTCTTGTCTGGGTGGCTGGCCCAGAATCTGAAGAGCTTGAAACGCTTGTCAAGCTCTTGTCCTAAGTAAAGGGACATTGGACATGCCATCAAAATTCTGATTGTCGCCTCCATTTTTTTGATTCCCGCAGCCTGACGTTAATGGACCTAGAGTGCCTCAGCAGCGGCTGCGGAGACCGTGATGGCTTCGATAGGGGCTACCGGAGACAAAACCCTACCCTTTTTTCGGCCCCTCCCCTCCCCTCCCCTCTTTTTAAAGCTTTCACCAGTGGTTTTTGATTTTTCGTGGAGAACCGTACGTTTCTCACAGATAGTGCCAATTTATTGACTACTAAAATTGAAGCCAACAAATCTTCCACCACCTCCTTGTTGAAATAATTAACTTAATCCTCCTATGGAAAGCCGTCCAAAGATTAAGAGTTAAAATAGCAAGAATTTGACTAAGGTTTTCAATTGTTCTTCCTTTCTTTGATTTAATTCAAGCTATTTATAGGTGTTGCAATGCTTTGGGCTTTTTACTCTTTTTCCTCTTTCTGCCACGTGTTGCCCTCTTATTAGAAGACTAATAATTCTAGAAGATTCTACTACACATGGCAGAAGATCATTGGCTCAGCCTTTATTTTCTCTCGATTTGATTGTTATTCTCACATATACTTTAGTTGTAACTGATTTGGCCACGTGGATATTCATCCTGTGGTCAAAAAGATATTATTTTCATTTAGAATCAGTAAGTAGCGCAAAGACTTGGGTTTGCATTCTTCGATTAACACGAGTTCTTAAAATGACGAAGGTTAAATTAGCATATGTTAGTCTTGAATAGTTAGATGGCCGATTCATAAACTCTTTACCTTCGCCTACATGTGGACGAATGTTTATTTTTTAGGCGAACTATATAAGTTTCGTTCAGCTAAAGTATTTAAGCTAGTTGTTATCTCGCCTGTTTAAACGAGGTATGACAAATTTATGAGAAGCAAAAAGGAAAGCATGATGTGGAATTATTAGGATTGTACATATGTTGCAATCATTTTTATCATTTTAGTTGAAATTATTTTTTAAGTATTTATAAGTTGTGAAGTCTATATATTATATAGATATAATTGACAAAAAATATCCTTACCTTTCGAAGTGATTGTACAAATCATCCTTACCTATGAAATTTTGACATTTTCACTCTCAAATCTACATTTGCTTGCTCAAAACATCTTTTTCGTCCATTGTCATCCAAAAAACCCTGTTAACTGACCTTCTCAACATGACTTGTACCACTTTGAAATAGTACTTTCGTTCACACACCTATTTCCCATTTCTCATTGTCCAAACGGAAAGAAATAAACTAAAACACACGAACGGTAAATTTACTCCAATTTTCTTTTCTATTTCGCCGACGAAATCTTCCATTTCCGACAGCAAATGTAGGCAAAATAGGAGATGCAAATATTCTAGGAAGAAGAACGAGGCTGGTAATGACATGTACGAACTGTGGCGAACGAGGTCACAACAAGAATAGATGCAAGCACCAAATTAAGGCCTCACATTCTAGAAATTTTTTTGTCCTTGCCTTTTGCACATATGGTTTTTTGTGAAGTTATTTTTTTTTTTTTTTTTTTTTTTTTGCATTTCAAATCATTTTAATTGCAACTGAATAGCTTTGGGCCGGACTTTGTCTCTTGGTGAAAGTTTATTTAGATAATGATGTATTTGTTCAATGCACATATTATTGTTTTGTTTGTGATATCGCATTATTGTTTTTACTCATTGTAGTTCTTCTGATGTTGTTGTTGTTTCTATTTTTTGTTGTAAATCAATTTGTTAAACATGGACATTTTAAACCAACAATACAATTACATAAGGATGTTCTTCAAAACAAACAATAAAAAATAGGGACGTCATATGCAAAAAAAAAAAAGGGTAGGGACTATAAGCGCAATGTTATTAATAGGTTGAGACGTTTTACACAACATCAATTATAGGTCAAAATGGTACATAACAATTCCAGTTCAGTAGACCCAGCATACTGTATTCTTCACCATTGAGGCTTGATTCTGATTTTGGCAACATTACAATAAGAGTCTTACTTGATTAGCCATGTCACTACAAGTCCACAATACAAAACCAAAAAACCAGCTCCAAAGAAGCGTCTACTCGAAGTTGCTTACGTCCACAAAATCTTCATCTTAATTTGGATTCCCCACCTGTACAATCAATTTACCATTATTCTTGATGAAATATAGTCTGTTTTACGTTATTATATATATGAATAACCACAAAAAAATAAATAATTACTACTACCGTTAAGAAAGTAGACCAGTTACGTGGGAGGAAATGAAAAATAGGTATGTGGATGAAAATACCCTTCCAAAATGGTATGAGTTGTATTGGGGAGGCTACTTAACGGAGTTTCTTGGATGACAAATGACAGAAATGATGTTTTGCGCAAACAAATGTGAATTTGATAGTGAAAATACCAAAATTTCATAAGTAAGAATGATTTGTACAATTACTTCGAAAGGTATGAATGTTTTGTATCAATTACTATTATTATATAGATAATAAATGAATAGTAAATTAAGAATCTTACGAAATGTGTGAATAAAAATATATTTGATTAGAATATATTATTTAATTTAAATAAAAGGTATTAAATAAATAACGAATTGACAAATTATTAGTGAATAGAATTGACAACCATATATGTGAATACACGTGTATGACGTGTATGGGTATAGAGTTATGGATTTAACGAAATCACCTAATATATGGACCAGCCTTTGGTGGTCCCTTCCGTGACATCTCCTATTTCAAGTTTTCAACATATTAAATTCTATTTCTAATATTTTTAAGATTATTTTTATATCTCGGACTCAGGGAAGATTCGTAAAATCAATTATTTGACAATAATATCAAATCATGCAACATTTTTATTTACATTTCAATTTCGTAATATATTCTTATCAAAATCATGAAAGAAACTAGAAAAGAAAATATGACTATGAGAAATAGTTTCATAAAATTAAATTAAACATTTAGGGCACGTTTGACAGATATTATAAACTAGTTTATAAACTAATTTTTGGTTTATTTGAGTTGAAATTGTTGACTTTTCATATTAAAAATGGATTGAAAAGTCAAAAATTACGACTTGAAAAAATCAAAATAGATTTTTAATTTGTGTCAAACATGCTCTTAATACATGAGGAAGATTTTTTAGACAAAATAATTATGTAATTGCATGAAATATTCAAACCTCCTAAATATTATGAAAATATATATATATATATATATATATATATATATATATATATATATATGTTTGTGTGTCCACCACTAATTTCTCATCTCCTTCTTGTTGTCCTCATGACAAGGGGCTTGTCCCACGGCATAGAGAAGATCTGTATGTTCCACAAACTTCTTACTTTGCATGGAAAAAACAGAAATAATTCTGTATATTATGTAATTATATTACAAATTTGCTATAAATAGAAATAACTAGTGACTCTTATTATTTTCAACAAAAAATAACTATTCCCTCTCTCTAATTCCTTTTCTTCTCATATTCAAGAATTTCGAATTTCTTTAGCCTTGCCTTTGGGCAAGGTTTTCAGCCCCTCTTTGTTTTCTTCTCTCCTGCTGTTTGAAGATGGCTCCATATTGGAGGAATTTTCTGGTAATTTCTTGTGCTTTTAATCCTTTATAGATCGTTACTTGATGAGTGGACAGGGAAGAAAAATGGAGAAGAAAGGACATATTTTGATGCAAAGATACGAGATGGGGAAATTGCTCGGACAAGGGACTTTTGCAAAGGTTTATCATGGGAGAAACCTTAAAACTGGCCAGAGTGTGGCTATTAAAATTATTGATAAAGAGAAGGTGATGAAGGTTGGTTTGATCGATCAAATCAAACGTGAGATTTCTGTTATGAGGCTTGTGAAGCACCCGAATGTTGTTCAATTATACGAGGTTATGGCCAGCAAATCCAACATATATTTCGCCATGGAATACGTGAAAGGAGGGGAGCTTTTCAACAAGGTGTCCAAAGGGCGGCTCAAGGAGGACGCCGCCCGTAAATATTTCCAACAATTAATTGCGGCGGTTGATTTCTGCCACAGTCGCGGCGTCTACCACCGCGATCTGAAGCCGGAAAACCTCCTCCTTGACGAAGCTGGGAATTTGAAGGTGTCCGATTTCGGGCTGAGTGCATTGCTTGAATCGAAAAGGCAAGACGGGCTTTTACATACAACTTGTGGGACGCCGGCATATGTGGCCCCGGAGGTGATAACCAAGAGAGGATATGACGGAGAAAAGGCTGATATCTGGTCGTGTGGAGTCATTCTCTTTGTCTTGTTGGCTGGTTATCTTCCATTTCAAGACAGTAATCTCATGGAAATGTACAGAAAAATTAGCAAAAGCCAATTCAGGTGCCCACAATGGTTCCCTCCAGAGGTTAGAAAGCTTCTTTCAAGAATTCTTGATCCAAATCCATTGACAAGAATTACAGTGGCTAGGCTCATGGAAAATTCTTGGTTCAGAAAAGGGTTCAAGCAAATTGAGGTCCCGAATCTTGATCTTCTTGATCACGACAACGACGACTTTCCACGCAACCTTTTTGACGCCATTGATTCAGATTCAGAGGGTTCTTCTTCCAAAAAGAAAGAAGAAGAGAAAAGATTTCCTAGGCCACATAGTTTAAATGCATTTGATATAATCTCTCTTTCCCCAGGATTCGATCTGTCAGGGTTATTCGAGGAGGACATGAAGAACAAGGCGGAAGCATGGTTCACAACTCAAATGTCGCCGTCGCAGATTGTGTCGAAATTGGAGGAGCTGGCGTTGACGGAGAGTTTCAGAGTTAAGAAAAAAGATGGACTAGTGAAATTGCAAGGCAGCAAAGGAGGGAGAAAAGGACAGCTGACAATAGACGCCGAAATATTCGAGGTGACGCCATCGCTTCATGTGGTGGAGGTGAAGAAAAGCGCCGGAGACACCTTGGAATATCGGAGGTTTTGTGATAAAGAATTGAGGCCTTCACTAAAGGATATAGTTTGGACTTGACAGGGTAATAATAATATTGAACAACATGAAGAAGTTGCCCAATTATTAAATTAGAACCATCTATCCATTTCTGTTGTTTACTTGTTTTAATTCTTTGTTAAATTTAGCTATTTTCTTCTAATGAATTTAAGAAAAACACTTTGTACATATTGCCTAAAAAGATTTCATTATGATTAATTG
The DNA here is from genome assembly GCA_030279155.1 of Forsythia viridissima. Classification (NCBI taxonomy): domain Eukaryota; kingdom Viridiplantae; phylum Streptophyta; class Magnoliopsida; order Lamiales; family Oleaceae; genus Forsythia; species Forsythia viridissima. The sequence goes on from CM059039.1 coordinate 28,192,927, forward strand.
CTATATATTGTAGATAATTTCCAATGTAACAATCGTTTCGAATTTTCTTTTTATGAGATTTTGATTATAGAAGCCAGCCAGATTTCACAGAGCTTGTACCACGCTATCACAAATTATAACATGCCTCGTGATGATAAATATTTTCTCCTCATTCGAAAGTGGTGACGACAATGGTGGAGACCTATAAAATAGTGACGGGCTTCTATTTCTACGTCCACTCCAGTGTGTTAATCAGAAGATTATCAAATTATGTATGCAGAATAGCAATATGAAGTAACTGAGAGTTAGATTTTACCTGGGGAATGGCCTCTATTTATAGGGGTAGCTTGCAGTTACGACCTTTAATGGTCTTTAATGACAGGTGTCCCTTCAACTACCTCATTACTAGGAGTTAATGAGGGACGTTACATCTTTCCAATCGTCAGTGATAACTGTCATTCTGTGGGTCACCTGTCTGGCTAATCCAACGACTGTCAGTTTATTGTTGTCCACCTGTCAAAGGCGAGCTATGAGACCATCGAGGCGGGTGTGTCAGGACGTGCTACTATTGACAAACAACATATAACAGTTGCCATTTTATCATCATAAGCAGTGTTCTAAAAAGAGTAAAGTGTGGTTAGGCGTGGAAGCAGAGTTTCAAACTTTTCGGACCTAGGCGATGGTCGGCAAGACAAGAACGATGTGAGGGTGGGTCATCATAAGCCCCTCTACTTTTCATAGACTATCGTCAATGGGAAGTAGAAATAATCTACTGCACCTGCTATTCTCTAACTTTTTTAATTTTATATTGAGACGAATATTTGTTTGTATGTTGTGTGCTATAAGTGCGTATAACCCCAGTCAATATTGAGAAGGTGAAATAGTTCGTAAAAATAGGTACAAGTAAGGTGGATGAGAGGTGGGGTAGGGCAGGCGATTACTCGACCCTTGGTTGGGGTGGGGTGCGCCCCTAGGCGCATGTAAAGTTTTTTCTTTCATTTTGTGTTCTCGTTCCATTGGAGTTTTGTTTATTTTGACTAAGGTTCATCGTCTTACTAAAGCTATCACTTTGTTTTTTAAACTGGGGCGCATCACCCTGTTTTTAAACTAAGACTCATTGTTTTTTTTAAACTAAGGCTCATTGCCCTGTTTTTAAATAGAGGTTCATCACCTTTATTTTGAACAAAGGTTCATCGCTTTGTTTTTAAACTGAGGCTCATCGTCTTGATTTTTTTAAACAGATGCTCATCATTTTGTTGAGGCTCATCACTTTTATTTTTAAACATAGGCTCATCGCCTTATTTTTTAGACAAATGCTCATTACCTTGATTTTTAAACTGAGGCTCATTGCCTTGATTTTTAAACTGAGGCTCATCGCCTTGTTTTTAGATTGAGGCTCATCACCTTGATTTTAGATTGAGGCTCATCACCTTGATTTTTTAAATAGAGGTTCATCATCTTGATTTTAAACAGAGACTCATCGCTTTAATTTTTAGGAGATACTCATCGCCTTGATTTTTAGACAGAGGCTTATCGCTTTGTTTTACACTTAAAAAAGATTATAGTAAAAATAAAATGTTGGTGTAGGTCAAGTCCAGTAGTGCATCAAGACTTCCCAACTAGCCTGATCATTCTTTACCACCCTCGTCATTTATCCACCTTAGATAATTGATTTTCTGCTTGCATTTGTCATCTCGGGGTTCGAGCTCATCCCAAGTTTTCCGCTTGTTAGACTCAGGTTCTTTTCAATCTTTCATGCATTTGGTAATGAAATATACTTCATCAACGTACACATACTTATCCCCTTTACTTAGTAACTTGTGCATCGAATCCAGCAGGTTCTTGGAGAGTGACATCTTGGAAAGATGACTTCGAGTTCCACTCATCATAGTAGTAGACATTTGCAAATCTTTGATCTCCAAGGTAGCCCTATTGAAATGGGCAATGAAATCTTTCAGGAACTCGTCTTTGTCCTGGGTCAATTGCATCAGTCAAATAGCTGTCTTCTTAGTCCACTTGCTGCTGAAAAAGTATATAGCAAACTGCTTAAAACAGTCATCAAACATGTGGATGGATTTTTTGAGAAGGGTTGCCACCCAGTCCCTTTCCTCCTATCTAAGTGTTGGCAGAAAGACCCTGCACATAATAACATCTGGGGTGACACGTAATCTCATTAAATCAACAAAGGTCCTGAGGTGATCTACAGGGTTAGAGGACCCATCATACTTCTCATCTTTGGTTGTTCAAAGTCTCGTTGCAAAAGAAGAACCATCACTCTAGACAAAATGATCTTCTTCTAATACCATAAATTGTTGTTTACTACTTTTCTTAGACATAGCCTCTACTATTTTTCGACTCATCATGTCTTCTAACCGTTGCTCGAGGCCTCTCACCTAGCATATGCAGAGCCACTTTTGACGGTTATCTCTAGAGTATATTTTGGTCAGACGTCAATGAATGAATGTAGGGTATAAATGATGGAGCCAAAGAACTTGGGGCCAGTGGCAGAGCTACTATTAGCAGTGTTTTCATTGTTAGAAAGTTAGGAGTCTGGGGCGACTCACCTATAGGTGTCGGTTCCACTGATGGAAGACTAGGAGCCTGGGACAGTTGAGGCATCACAGTGTTTCAATCGTGGCTTTAAGTCGCCAAAGCTGCTACCTGCGCTTGCAATGCCACTAGTTGAGTGGCGGGGGCAAACTCTTGATGTAGGTAGTTAGTGGTAGGTGTTGGAATCGGTGTCATAATCTCCAATGAGACATGTAGGGGCAGTTGTATTCATCGCTCTTCTAGTTCAAGCCATGACTTTTTTATGCGGATTTTCCAGAGACGGTGCCAAATGATGATAAATATTTTCTCTTCCTCTGAGAACGGTGGCAATAGTGGTGGAGACCTACAAAATAGTGGCGGAGCTTCTATTCTCCGTGTTCATTCCGGTGTGATAATTAGTAGATTATCAAATTATGTATACAGAATAGCAATATTGAGTATCTGAGAGTTAGTTTTTACCTGGGGGTTGGCCTCTATTTATAAGGGTGGCCTGCAGTTATGACCTTTAATGATCTTTAATGACATGTGTTCATTCATCTCCCTCATTACTAGGAGTTAATGAGGGACGTTACATCTTCTCAATTGACAGTGGTAACTGTCATTCTGTAAGTCACTTGTTTGGCTAACCCAATGATAGTCGATTTATTGATATCCACCTGTCAGAGGCGAGCTATGAGACTATCGATGTGGGTGGACTGGTGAGGCGAACATGCCAAGACATACCACTATTAACAGACGACATATAATAGCTATCATTGTTTCTATCGTCATCTCTATTATTTGGGTCAACCTTAATCGGGTGCCAATAGGCCATGTGCCTTCTTGATCACCGATAATCCCGTCAAAATAAGTATTTAATTTATAGTTTATTGATAATATAGGATAGTATAATATCATATAGTATATTTGATATGTTGAATTTGATAGGATTGAAATTACACTATATCATATCTACTTCAGTAGTTATAAAGTTTTTTTAATTTAAATTTAAAAAATAATTTCCAGTTGAAAATGTCTTGTATTCTAGTTATGGTTTTCCAACACAGTGCGTGCAGAACACATTGTATCCTAGTGGGTTTGCATGTGAATCAGGGGCGGAGGTGGAGGGGTCCTGGGGAAGACTAGGACCCCCCAGCTTTCTGAAATTATTATTTTTTTTAATTTTTAAATTTTTTTAAATATTGTGTCTATTCTACTATTTTGGAGGAAAAATACACTATTCTTAGCAAGAGTGGAACCCGATTGATTAATTTTAGCCCACAAATGTTGACTTTTGGTTACTTTATTTATTACCAATTTACCAATTTGCTCCTCTATTTAATAATTGGATATACACAAGAGGGGCGAAATTGAAATTACAAATTTATTGAATAGAGTTTGGCCTCAGAAATTGTTTGGAAAAAATCGATTTTTTTTCTTTCAAAATAGCAAAATGAGACATGCTTATAAGATCACTTCTTCTTAATAATCAACCTAAACAAAAAATACTAAAGCTCAAACCCAACAATAAATGAAGTAAACAAATAAAATATAACTTAGCTTGGATTAAGTTAGAATCATTCAATAACAAAGAAGAAAGTATTGAAGCTAGTCTTTTCAAGCAATCAGAACAAACACGAAGTGAGTATCAAATACGTCTAATTGCATGAATCGGTTGTGTTCAATATTTTCTTGTAAAATTTTTAAAAATTATGACATAAAAAAACATTAAATTCTCATAAAAATAGGCTAAGTAATTGTGATTTGAAGGGGAAAAAAACGGGGGCGCTGCCCTCGAACTCCCGAGAAGCCTCTCAATCCACCCCTGTTTAAGGACCCCTAACTTCAAATTCCTGGCTCCACCACTGATATGAATGCATGAGTGAATCAATTATTTGTTCCTATAATGCACAAACAATTTAGTTATCAGTGGTTCTCTACACTTTTCTAGTATATAATGTAGAACATAACAACAAAAATTAAATAAACTAACTATAAATCTCGAACATCCTAGAAAAAGAGTTTGATTTAATCTCTATACTATCGTAGTGGCATATTATGTTTAATTTTTTTTAGATCTTATAAAAATATTATTCTTTCTTTTTTTTTTCTCTCATTCTTGTAAAACAATAAGAGCGTGTTCGATTTAGGTTTTTGAAAAAAAAAAATGAATTTTTTTGACTTGACAACTTTGACTTTTCAAAACTTTTTAAGTTAAAATAACTGTATTGTCCTTATTATTTTGAAATGGAATTGTATTGGTTAAAGGTAAAATAGTCATTTCACATTCAAAAACTTTGAAAAGTCCAAAATGTCAAGTTCTCAAAAAACCCATTTTTTGTCAAAAACTTCTACCGAACATCCTCTAAGTCACCTCAAATATGCTCATAGTTAAGAACAAAAAGTTCTACAATCAAATTACAATTATCATTTATAATATCTCTCTACTTTTAATATTTTCTCTCTTTAAAATCATCTTTTTCTTTTGATCTCTAGTTGTTAAGTTGTGAAGCCTAATTTTCTTATGTAAGGGTGTTTTTGAGATTTTGTCTTTGTAATTAGGTTGTCCTAGTAATTCATTATAACTAGGAAACCTTAGTTGTGTTGCCTTAGAGTTTCATTATAATTAGAAAACATTCATTGGGTTGTCTTAGAGTTTCATTATAATTAGGGATCTTTTATTGGGTTATTATATATATAACTAATCTCTTGTAAACAACAATCACCATTCATTATAGTGAAAATACTGTAGCAGCTGAAGACATGACGTAGTATCACGGGCCGACTCTTCTAGTCGCGCAACACGACTATTTTTCGTCCCGTGTGGAAATAGTCTCACTCTATTCAACTATCTTCCGCCTTCTCCATTACAAGTCTAAACATAACTCATTGCTCATTTTACCCACAAAGCTTACTAGCGTGTAAACAATCGAACTCATCCCTGCACTGCACTTGGTGCCAAGGTGCTCGCCTATTCGCAATGCACATCATCATCGATGTTCTCCAACTCTGTTGGACCCGACTTAGCTAACTTGCCCACATGCTCATGCACAACATACAGTCTTCTCGAAGCATACTCAATGGATAGAAGCTCTCATAGCTTCGTCTAAAGTATTGAGGGTCATTTACATTGCTCCACAACACAATCCTTGTGCTAGTCCCTTCTTACTAGAATATTGGCTAATTGCGTGCCGCAATGTTCTTCTTTAGAGCCTCACCCAACATAGCTAATAATCCATGGCTAGCTTGAAATGCCTTCGTAGCATACTTGTTCCAACAGCAACGGCATCTTGCCATATTTTCCCAACCATGCGGCGTCGCCCCACAACCGTATTTCTAGCCAACAAACCCTCGTGGCAAGGCTAAACCCTATAGCCAAAGTGCACGAGTTAGCATACGAGACATTTAGAGTGTTTTCCTCGATAGCTCATTCGACCTAGAAGTGTTACCGTATTTTTAGCGTAGCCCTCAGGCATAGCAATGCTCTATCGGTAATCTCAGGCTTCTTTCGGGTGCCCAACAAAGGCCCTGAAAGCCAACACCGCCCGAAGAGTTCCCGAACTCAAATGAGTATTTTAGCCCTCTCTTTAGGTTCCTAAAGTAGGCCCTTAGTTGCCCCCTTGGCCCCTAAGGATTGCTCATTTAGTGCATAAAGTTAGCCCGCAGGCTGCCTCTCCGTTAGAACGGAAGCACGGGGGAGGCTGGCTGACTGCTCACTAAGCATTCCTCCCTTATGATAGATGCGGATAAATAACCCAAGTGACACCAATAGACGTCTTTTGGACAAGAAATCATAACTTTCATAACTGAAGTTCCCGATCTCTAAATGACACTCCGTTTGATCCGTACCAAAGCTAACATCTACAATATAAACTCCAATAAGTTTCAGCCCCAACGGATACTCGACTGCTGAGCTATTCTCCTTGCAATATTCTAAAATTACGAAAATACCACTGTACAACGTTGTTGTCTTCTGCTCCTACGTTTCATAACCAAACGGACTCCGATTGTCGTCTGCCTTGGTAATAAGCTTCATCACTCCTTAGGGAAGCTCTCCATAAAACGACTTCTCTAAACTCTAATATTAAGGTTCTCTGCTCATCATACAAAGTAGCTGCCATTACGGCCATCTATAATCTCATGTCAAGCCAACTTTACCTGTCATCCCTGATAGTCACGAATATTAGCGTTAAGCTAAGATGTGATTCGTGACATCCTCCTCCATTCAATTCTATCAACGTCCTCGTTGACATAGAGTATACTAAGAATTTAGTATATAGGATCTCCACTTCAACTATTGTGCATCATGCACTATCTCGCTATTTTTAGGCTCTCAAGCCAGTCAACTCTTGAATCAACAACGCTGAATCAACTTAGAACCAAGTCATACCATACTAACTAGTTATCGTTGATAAGCCATCTTGTACTGACAAGTTGTTGCTGATGGAATGTTCTCTATCACAAGTGCACATATCCTGCACAGTCTCGCTCTTCTAGGCTCTCAAGCCAGTTGACCTTTGAATCAGCAATGCTGAATCAACTCTAAATCAAGTCATCCCATACTGACTGGTTGTTGCTGATGCAATGTCCTCAAACACAGCACAGATCCATCTGTGACACCTTCTTCCACTCATATGTGTCGACGTCTTCGAAAACATGCCAACATATAAGAATTCAAGTTTGTCCCTCCCAAAATTTTGGTACACCCCCACCAAGTGTGGTTATACTAACCAACTACGCATCGCGGTACCGCAACGAAGTATTATATATTATATTCGGTCTCAATCTTCACCCTATGCTCAAAGCATTAGTTCCTCGACTAAACGGATCCATATGTTCGTAGTGCCAATTTGTCACATACCGAATTGAAATCCATATTTATCTATTAACTTGGACAAATTTTGACCCCAACGTTCTCTTGCTCAAAGTTTCTGAGTTTTTTGAAGCCTGGTGCTTCCTTGTTGTCAATGTTTACTCCTTTCGTAAAGACATAATACAGTTCTCCCTATGAACATAGTTGACACAACTCAATATTCTTCCTAGCTCGTACTTTGCATGTCAGCAAAGGTTCTCAAATCATTGGCGTATTGCGCCTAAGAGGTCAATAGCTCAATCTTTAAATTCTGCACACGTCTTGTCCATTCGCTAAGGCACTCATGTCATTGGTGCCCATCGCCTAAGGTAGGGACTAACATGCCCTTCCTAATTCTGCACAACTATGTTCAATGCCTTGCATGTTCGCTAAGGCTTTCTCAAATCATTGGCATTCGATACCTATGATAAGAGCTTCTAACATCCACTCCTTACAGCCGAAAAGGTAGCTTGTCAAATGGGTAAGAGATCAATTGCTTAACTCAACCAATATGTCGACCAAAACAAGAAATCAACTCTTTGATTCAAGTTCGATCCTGAAACCTGTGAGGGCAATCACTTGCGCAACACTAGAAACGCCTCCTTTTATCCATAAGGTGACTCATCACCATTCTCTCTAAAGTTCATCCTCCCACAGCTTGGAAGGTTCTTAACAAGATAGTATCTTACCATTGCATGGCAATTCACTGCCTTCGTCTATCTCTGAAAGATTCTTCGTCTTCCACAATTTGGAAGAGTCTTCCAAAAAGGTGGTATCCTACCACCATAAGGCTACGCTGTCTTAGATTCACCTCCTAATTTGCGGTCTCTCCGCAACATGGTCATAATAACTTGTATTCGTAGCACCATTGTCCACCTAACCAATCGACATGTCTTCTCTCCGAAGTCAAGATGTATGGATACATTAGATATTACCTTTAGTACCCATGGAAAGAGGTTAACAACTATCTTCTTAGCTTTATTGACTCAAAGCTATCGTCAACACAAGTTACTTCAGATAGCTAAGCTTCTTGCCTGAATCTGACTGCCAAACGAAAAACTAACAATTCATTACGGCCTTAATAACACAACCATTGTTCTGTCCAAGACTTCTGATAATGATCGTATCAACCCCAAACAAACTGTTAACTGACGCTGCTCATTGATCCTCTCCGATGCTATTAATAAGCTTACCATAAATTAGGCTAATGAACTTTACCTAATCGATAGTAACTAATAACCATAAACAAAGCTACTCCACTTCACACCGTCTATATCTGTCAACAACATAGTGCGACAGTACTCTTAGAGCCAAACTGATGCACTATAAGCTCAATCTCTGAAGCCAGTATTTGTTGCTCTTATAAGGATGCCAACTGATACTTAATCAAATCTCGACATCTCCAAAATCATGCACAATTTACAATCGAAACTATTGAAGCAGTTTAAAGCTCATGACAACAATCCATCACCTTTGTGTTACAAATCGGCACAATTCTGCTTTCTAAATCAATGTTTCAACCACCGTCCTCTGATGAGTTCTTTCGATCAATTCCATATTCCAGTAGTATCTGGGTCTACACAAAATACTCTGATAATATACAAATTTGTGCTCTGATACCAACTGTCACAGGCCGACTCTTCTAGTCTCGTAACACGACTATTTTTCGTCCCGTGCGACAGTAGTCTCACTCTATTGCTGCGACTGAAAAAATAGAAGATGATTTACTCTTTTTTGTTGATATTTCTATCGATTCTTGGGTGATGGATTATGGGGCTTCCTTTCACACAACTGTACATAGTGAGAACATGGATAACTATGTTGCTGGAAATTACGGAAAGGTATATCTGGCTGATGGAAAATCTTTGGACATCATTGGTATTGATGATGTCAAATTAAAGATGTTAAATAGGTCTTTGTGAAAAAATTAACAAAGTGAGACACATACTAAAATTGATGCGAAATCTGGTCTCTGTTGGACAGCTTGATGATGAAGAGCACGATGTGAATTTTTGTGGTGGCCGTTGCAAAGTAACGAAATGAGCTATGGTTGTCTCATGAAGAACTAAAAGGGAAACTCATTACATGATACCAATCCCGGAGATACAGTTGATGTTGCTAAATCCGTTGATAATTTTGATATGTGGCACTATAGGCTCGGACACATGAGTGAGAAGGAAATGAAAGTACTTCAGTCTACTAGAAAGCTGCCAAGGTTAAAATATGTTGAACACAGTCTGAGTGAAGGTTATATCTTGGCAAACATAAAAGAGTTAGCTTTTCTAAAATTAGAATGGAGCCAAAAGCTGCAAAATTGGAGTTGATTCAAACAAATGTATGGATACCTTCAACTTTTACTTCCTTTGGAGGTTCAAATTATTATGTGGCATTCATTGATGACTCAAGTAGGAAATAATGAGTTTATTTCTTGAAAAAGAAATATGATGTCTTCGATGTTTTTAAAAGGTGGAGAGCGATAGTTGAGAATGAAATAGATTTAAAGATGAAGTGCTTGTATTCAGACAATTAAGGTAAATATATAGATGCAAATTTTACTGTGCTGAAAATGGGATCAAGATGAAGACAACTCTTTCATGTAAACTTTAACAAAATAGTGTAGCTGAGAGAATGAAGAGGACTCTAAATGAGCGTGCAAAAAATATGAGATTATATGGATGACTACCAAAGATGCTTTGGGCAGATGCTGTCAGCACTGCGACATATTTGATCAACAGAGGTCATTCATCACCATTGGACTCTAAAATACCAAAAGAAGTTTGGAGTAAAAAAGAGGTAGATTTTCCTTCTTAAAAGTGTTGGGTTCTGTTTCTTATATTCACATTGATTCTGTTACTAGAAGTAAACTTGATGCCAAATCTAAAAATATTTTTTTATTGGCTATGATGATTTGGAGTTTGGTTATCGTTTCTAGGATGAGCAAAGTCGCAAGATTATCAGGATTAAAGATGTAATCTTCAATGAAGCAACTATATATAAGGACATAATGACATCAAACCTTAAAAGTATGAAGTTAAGAAGTCAGATGTGATTACGTTGTAAGACCTTCTGATGACGGAGATCGAAAAAATATAGCCCCATAAGGAAATCAAAGCACCCCTTTGACATATATAACGAGATCTAATAGAACAATTAGACCTCCACAAAGATACTCCCATGCGTTGCATTATATTCTACTAACAGACAGGGGTGAACTAGGAAATTATAGTGAAGCTGTGTAAGCTAATAAATCAATCAAGTTGGAGTCAGCCATGAGGGATGAGATTAACTCATTATTGACCAATCAGACATGGAAACTGCAAAAGTTACCAAAAGAAAATGGGGCTTTGCAAAACAAATAGGTTTACCAAATAAAAGAAGAACATGATGGCGGCAAGCAATATAAATCAAGACTAGTTGTAAAGGGATTTCAACAAAAAGAATGCATTGGCTACACTAAAATTTTCTCTCTCCTGTGGTAAATTTAACTACAATCAGAACAGTACTTGGACTAGTGGCAGAAGAAGACTTGCATTTAGAGCAGTTGGATATAAAGACAGTCTTTCTTCATGGTAATTTGGAGGAAGAAGCTAGAAGGTTATGAAGTATAGGGAAATGAGAAAATGGTGTGCAGACTTCGAAAAAGCTTGTATGACCTTAAACAAGCTCTGAGACAGTAGTATAAGAAGTTTGATAGCTTTATGGGTAGTAACGGTTTCATGAAGTGCTAGGAAGATCATTGTTGCTATATGAAGAACTTTAGTGACTCATATATTATCTTACTCTTATATGTTGACGACATATTAATTGTAGGAGCTTGCAAACAAGAAATTGACAAGATAAAAATGAGTTGTCCAATGAGTCTGCAATGAAGCTGCAAAACAAATCTTTAGGATGAGAATTACTCGGGACAAGGACTGGGATAAGGATGTCTTGAAATTGTCACATGAAGAATATGTGAAGAAGGTGGTGAGCAGATTCAAGATGGATGAATCTAAACCAATGAGTACTCATTTGGTTAGTCACTTCTAGCTATCCAATGAACAGTCACCTTCTACAGAGAGCCTACATGGTCAAGGTGCCTTATGCATATGCTATTAGAAGTCTTATGTATGCCATGGTGTGTACGAGATTGGGCATAGCACATGCAGTGAGGGTTGTGAGTAGATATATGAGTAATCCCGAAAAACAACATTGGGATGTAGTAAATTGGATTCTTAGGTACTTGAGAAGTACTACAGATTCAGTATTGTATTTCAAAAAATCAGGCTTGGGATTACAGGGCTTTGTAGATGCTGACATGGGCGGGGGACATTAATAGCAGGAAGAATATTATATGTATACACATTGGGTAGTACAACAGTTAGTAGGGTGTCTAAGTTAAAGAAGATAGTTATTATTTCCACTACTGAGATAGAGTATATTACCGTGACTGAAACTAGCAAAGAGATGATATGGTTGCAGTCTTTCTTGGAAGAATTGGCCCACAAGCATGGGAATAGTGTATTGCATTGTGATAGTCAAAGTGCTATTACTTAGAAAATAATCCTGTCTATCATGCGAGAACGAAGCATATACATATTCGGTTTCACTTTATCAGATCAGTTTTGGATGATGGAATCTTAGCACTTGAAAAGATTCGGGGCAATCAAAATTCCGCTGATATGTTGACAAAGACTGTTACAATTGAGAAACTGAAGTTATGTGCAATTTCAGTTGGTCTTCTTCATTGAAGAATGGAATAGGTGTACCGACCGCTACAGATAAAGGAGTTAACGATGAATTACTCTCCAAGTCGGAGATTCTTAAGCTGTGGAGCCTAATTTGCTTATGTAAAGGTATTTTTAAGATTTTGTCTTTGTAATTAGGTTGTCCTTGTATTTCATTATAACTAGAAAACCTTAATTGGGTTATCTTAGAATTTTATTATAATTAGAGAACCTTCATTATGTTGTCTTAGAGTTTCATTATAATTAATGAACTTTTATTGGGTTGTTATATATATATATAACTAATCTCTTATAAACAACAATCATCATTCATTATAATGAAAATATAGAAGCGACTGAAGACGTGACGTAGTCTCACATTAAAATGAACCTGTATAAATCTGCGTGTTCTTTATGTTTTGCTATTTATTTATTGTTTTAATCATAACACTAGTGAGATTTCTTGGTTGAAATTGAAAGATAATGTTAGATTTGGTTTCTGCGTGCTTTAACAATCAAGAATTCTGATCTCCTGCCCCTAGTGGGCAGGAAATCTTTGCCCACATGCTGATTTGTCAGCATGTGGGCAAGAAATGACTGCCCACTGGGGGCAGCAAATCAGGACTCTAACAATCAATAGCTAATGTTGAATCCATGTTTTAGTTGGTGTAATCTAGATTTCTGAAGGTCTTGTGTTCGTTGTACTATTTGAGAAATATTTGGTGTATTTATAAACTTGTAACATTCAGGGTTGTGCTAGCAAATTTTAGAGTGTTAACCACAACGGTAGATGTTCAACTAGGGATGGCAAATAAACCCGTCGACCCGAACCCGCCCCGCGCCCCCACCCCGCCCCGCCAAGTAATAGGGGCGGGTTTGGGGCAAATTTTTCTGCCCCGGGACGGGTCCGGGGCAACCCCGCCCCGCCGCCCCGCCGCCCCGCCCCTAAAAAAAAGTTTTTTTTTTTTTGAAAATCATAAAATATAGTAGAAATTATGATTTTCACTAAAAATTGACTAAAGAAGAATCGAACCCGGGTTAAAACTTATAAACTACTAACCTTAACCACTACACCACAACCCAAATCTTATAATTTTTTTATTTTGTTTGGTACAAATATTTAAAAAAATTGTATATATATTTTTTAAATTATTTTTCAGTTTAAAAAAAAAATTCGCGGGGCGGTTGGCGGGTCCAACGGCCACCCCGCCCCTCCCCGCAAATTCGCGGGTCGCAGGGCGGGGCGGGCCAAAATTTTCACGAGTCAGCCTATTGCCATCCCTATGTTCAACGAGTAAATAGGCTTTTAAAGATGAACATCCAACCCTTAGTGGTTACGTTCATCTTTATTTTCTGCTTTGAATGCTCGTTGCATTTAAGACTGTGACCAACACTAGTTGATGTGTATACATATAATGTACTAGCATATGTAACTTGTATACATATACCGCGAGTTAAATATCTCTAATGCTGTTATATTTTATCAAATATATCTGAAATGCCACTATACTTTAAAACATTTATAAAATGTCATTCAACTTTCAAAGTTAATCTCATATGCCACTCTATTTCATTCTACTTTTAAAATAGAGTGACATATAGAATTTACTTTTGAAAGTTTAATAATATTTCGAAATATTTTATAGTACATTAGTGCTGAAATTGAACGTTTAACAAAGTATAATGATATTGAGGTATTTAACTCCATGTACCACACTAATTCATTTAATTTGTATAAATGAATCATAACCAATTCTTACCATCTTCTTATTCAAAGTTCATTAGAGCATCTCCAATGGTAGCTTCCATTTTGAATGTCTAGATGATGTGGCGATGAGGTGGAGGGGACAAAACCAATGTGGCATCATTTATTGTAGAAGGTTGTTCAAAAGAATGTCTATTTCTAGAAGGCTTGCTAGACACCTTCTACAATAAATGTTGCTACATTGTGTCTATCTCTCTCTTCTTCTTTTTTTTTTCTCTTTCCTCATTCTACAATATCTCTCCTCATTTTTTTTCTCTCTCTTGCCACATAGACTTTTTAGAAGATGTCTAGCATTGGAGATGCTCTTAGTCGAAGATAATCAATGTAAAGCATCAATGTTCAACAAACCTTTCATCATAGATAGATTACAAAGCCTTCCAACGAATTGCAGTCATTGTAGTATACCGCAAATCCCTGATTGAATAGTCGTTTTCTGTGCTTTTATAGCATCATGTGGCAGTTTGTTTATTAATTAATTATTTGTCGCTATACCTTCCAAATGAAACAAATATGGTACAAAATATGGTAAGAGCTATTAATGCTTAGGACCATTTTAAATTTTTTCATCAAATATAATTTTTAAAATATAAAAAAAATAGTAAAAATTGAAGACGACAGCTATAATACAAACAAATCTTATGATTTTTTTTACAAATTCAGATAATTTTTGTACGATACTCGACAACTGTGTCTATAAAATTAGAGATAAAATCTCACAATGATTTTTTTATTATTATTTTTTTTTTTACAAAACAAATAAAGGAGCTGGAGAATTAGAGATAAAATAAACTTTTCCAATCCATAAAATTGCGAGAGAAATTAACTGACGTGCGCTGAAAATATTTGAACAGAGTGCGAAAGTTTTAAGACCTTTAATTGGGCTCAAATTTAAAAGTCACCCAACTTGTTTCCAGTTCTTTGTGAAATAAATAAGTGGAAATTACATCAACTACTTACCAATCTAAAAATAATTTTAACTCTAACAACTTAACTAATTTATTTTATAAATACTATATTGTTAATATTATATTAATTAATTTAATAATAAATTAAAATCAGTTTTAAAAATTTAATTACCAATAACCACATGTAACTATTCTAAATTACTGCGTCCATTAAAGTGAAAACCTCCAAACTGTGAAGAAACTTCTCATTAACAAATCGGTGCAAATTATTTCAAAATCTCAGCAAATCTTCTTTCAAAATCCCTAAATCGTAGTACATCTTCACAATTTTTGATCTCGATTGAAGAATGGAGACTCTAAATCACAGAATTACAAGGTTGAAGACAACGTTGCTTGGAGGAGAAGCCATACCGGAGTCGAACACTTTCAGTCACCGGCGAATAACAAAAGAGACAACGAACTTGTTGAATATTAGAGTTGATTTTGTATTTGTAACAGTTGTATTTGTATTTGTAACAATTTATGTTTAGTATCACTGTCTGACACAAATATTATAAATGATATTGTGTATCAATGTTTGATACAAATGTTACAAATGATATTTTGTATAATTGAATATGTTACAAATTATATTATGTTATTTTACACAGCACGTGTTACATGAATTGATATTTTGTATCAATGATGTTACAAATGATAAAATCATAAAATCATAAGTTTTATTTGTTAAATTTAGCATTGTGTTACATATTTATATCATACTGATGTTACACAGTATCAATAAATTTTATAGTCCAATGTGTATATTAATACGAACTTGTTGTAGTTGTAACAATTGTATCAGTTGTTGTTTACTATCATGATCTGATACAGATATTACAAATAATAATGTGTATTACTGTCTGATACAGATGTTACAAATGATATTTTGTATTACTGCATATGTTACAGATTATATTATGTTATTTTACATAGTACATAATACATGAATTTGTATTCTGTATCACTGATATTTCACATCTAAATTTATAATGCAGATTATTATAAATGTTGAAATTGAAAACAACATGAGTTTTGTTTATATTTGTTACAGATATTTGTGATACAAATGATATATATTTGACAGTTATAACAATAAAATTTTGTCATATATATATTCCAATCAATTCTGATTTTTAAGAATTCGGTTACTATAATTAACAATAAAAGATGTTATTCACGGAATGATGTTTGCCTGATTTCTGGAATTGTTTATTTTCTATTTTGGTAAAGAATCAATTAGATATCCAATTTAAGGTAAATAACTGAAAATCCCTCATTTCCAGGTATTCAATTACCAACTGGTAATTGATATATAAAATTATAATAAATATTTTTAAAAAACAGTATTTTTGAAATTTTGGTAACAAGAATTGATTTTTGGAAATGTGGCTCATTTATAAAAAAAAAATCCCAATAAATAAATGGGAAAGATGGTATCTACCTTATTTTATTGTGAGCTATTTGTATGAAAATGTGGACTATTGTTTTGTGTTCCATTTTTCAGTTTTGAGTTTTGAATTTATTTTCAATTTTCTGTTTTAAGAATCTATTTTAAGATTATTAAAAATGTATTTGATTTGTCATTCTAAAAACCTATTTTTGAAAATAGAAAATTGGAAAATATGTTCTGTCTGAAATTTTGAGAAATTGTTTTTTATCATTTTATTCAATGAATTTGATTATTCAATAAAATAGAACAATTTTTTGCTAATATATGATAAAATAATATATACATTTTAAAGTCAGTGAATCTAACAATATTTTTTTTTATAAAAATAAAATACAAACAAATAAAAAAATAAAAATTAATGACGTGGACTGAGTATTTTAATCAATTTCATTTAAATATCCAATAGGCTTGAATTATTTTTCAGTATTTAGAATTTTCATTTTTTTAGAATTTTAAATATTTTTAGAATTTAATTTTTTTTATATTTAATTTTTTAGAATTTTGTTTAGAATTTTTATTTTTTAAGAATTTTGAATTTTATTGTTTAGAATTTTTATTTTTTTATGATTTTTATTTAAAGAGTGCTATTCATTGTTGCTCAGCACCGATAGTTGTTTTACGTGACATTACTTAATTGAAAGAATTATTTACTCTAATTGAGTAATGTATTTATAGCCACTAATTATGAATAATTCATCCAATTGAGTAATGATACGTAAGATGACTACCAGTAGTGAACGACTATATATAGTATTATTATTTTTTGTTTATATAAATTTTTTTTAAATTTTTTTAGAATTTTATTTTCTATAATTTTTGTTTATATAAATATTTTTTTTAAAAAAATTATTTTTCTTGTTTTGAGTGTTTTTCATGTTTTTACTGAAAATACTCAAAACGTCAAAAATTTTGTTTTGAGTTTTGTGTTATAAATTTAACCTTATTTTCAAAAATAATTTTCAAAAACAAAATAATAAACAAGTTTTAAATATTTTATAAAATTGAAAATTAAAAACAGCTTGAAAACAACTTAGACACCCTTATTTTCAAATTCTAACCAATAACCAATATATAAGTATGGAAGGTTATTTGTGGGATTGCATTTCAGGTTATTTGTGTCTTTTTTTGGAGATATAATACACTATGACGGGATTCAAGGTATGTTGGTAAAATTATGGACTGAAAATCAATTAATTTGATCTCAATTGGTTATTTTAAATTGAACGTCACCAATTTCTATCCATTAGTTTCCGCAATAAATCAGGGGGAGAAATGAAAGATTCTTGAATGTTGTAATAGTTCTTAATACGATTTTGTTCTAATGCCAAAGGTGGATATTGTTATAATGTCCACCAGGACACTTGTCCAACAAACGTTGAATTAGTGTATTGGTTCCCATTACGCTCATCTAACGCTTGTGGGACCAATGCACTCATCCAACACTTGTTGGACAAGTATTCCAGTGGGCATTATAACAATGCTCACCGTGGACATTAGAACCGAAGTAGTTCTTAATATTAAGTAATATAAGACCTTTTGTATTATTTATTTTTAAAAGAAAATTATAATTGTTGATGTTACAGCTTTGACAACTTCTTTTTAATATCAAATACAAACGAAAATTTGATTGTAATCAAAATCAAACACACTCTAAACTTGAGTGCCTAAAAATTTAATGTCAAAGAATCAACTACGAACAAGAATAAGAGGAGCCATATGAACTAGCTAGTACAAATTTCACTTTTTATAAACTCAGAAATGTATTATATTTCATAAGGGTGGAGTAAGGGCGGGCTAAAATTTCAAACTAGAGTGCAACAATATATATATATTTTAGGGCAATGATCTAATGCCCACATGTGGGCAAAATAAGGTGGTGCCCACATGCTGATGTGGCAGTATGTGGGCACTTGATGATAAAGTGCACTGTGTCCACCATGTGGGCATTAGATCACTCCCCATATATTTTAATATCTCATTATCTCGTATTATCTTTGTAGTGAAATTAATTCTTTCTACTTTAATTATAATTAGTTATTTCCTTTCTTACCCTTGAATAGAGCAAGTTATAATAACCTAAAAAGAATAAAATTAATAATTAAATATAAACTTTAATTATAATTAGTTAATTCCAAATGCTAGGTGTCATTCCTTTTTGGAATATTTGATTTGGATTTGAGTGGGGATTAGGTGAAGCTTTTTAGCCATCCAACTTTACAAATTGATTCAAATGTGATTAATTAATTGTCAAAAAAGGAGGATTAAGCCGATAATCACTCGGGGCTGCTGATAGATTACCAAATACAGATTCAATTTGTGGAGCAAGTCGTCTACTAGCCTCCAAATCCACTGGAACCTTGACTACCTTTTGAGATATAAATGTCACTATAGTTTGATAATTAAATAACGCGTACATTCTACACACAAATTCTTCCTTCTTCGAATGACAAGTTTAAGTAAATGACACAAACTCTTCCTTCCTCGAATGGATCACTCAACTTAAGTTTAAGTAAATGACTCAAACTCTTCTTTCCTCGAATCGACCACTCGACTTAAATGACAAGTTTAAGTAAACGTCATAGTTGCAGCTCAATTAATTTCTATTAGCAAGAATGTAATTTTGGTCAAGGTCTATGTTTACAAACAAATTATAGTACTCGTAATTATTATTTTTATATAGTTTTTATAGACATTCCACTAATTTTGACGACCTACTGTTTATTCCTTCCCATCACACCTTAAAAAAAATTATAAATTTATTTGCACAGAAAAAAAGAATGTGGACAAGGTGGGATTTGAACCCCATATTGTGGTTTATTAACCAAGCACGTCCACAAACATCAACCATAACCCTAGTCATCAAGATAATGCGCATCACTTTCTTGACTACAAAGTCATGAAAAATAACGTAAACTAAGGTACAAAAATAAGCACCTTCATAGAATGTGATATATTAGTAATGATATGATAATCAATTAATTCTAAATTAGTCTGCTCAATTAAGTTATGTCTGTAATTTTACTAATTAATTAATTAATTAATTAGCTTGTCATTACCATAATATTCTTCACTTTTCTATAGAAGTTGGGACCTGCGCATATGTTTTGTAATGCTGAAATTATTTTTTAAGTGCTTATATTTATAAATTGTGGATGAATGTGCCAATAAAAAGTGAGTTGTAAGTTATGAATTTTATAAAATATATAGATAAAAAACATGTTTGACTATTTAACCAATTATAATTATAATTTAAATAATGACAAACATGTGCTATGCTCTCAAAAAGAATGTAGCAGCCATACCTTTACTGCTCTAAAATTTATTGACTTATCTCTATCATTAGTTCTTTTAAAGTATTTGATTATTTTAAAATAGGGATTAAATAGTAATAAACATAATTAAGGATAAAAATAAATTAAAATATTGTACATTATATTGTATTATACTAAAATTTTTAATATAATTTAATGAATAACTAAGAAACATATATTACATTTCAACATCTCGATTCCAACTAAAGAATCGAAATAGCTCGGTTGGTAGAGCATCTCGCTTACACACATGCCAATGTTTTTTTAGGAGAGTCCATCATACAATTTAAAAATGAATCTTATTAAGAAATTGATGTCTTACTCCATAAATTTGAGGAAACAGTAGCATGTCAAAGGGTTCGGTCAGATTTGGGCGAGCATATCATTTCTTGCTACGGAGCTCGTAACACGGTTGTAGATACTACTGTACAAACATTCGATGTTGGTATCTCATACACAAATTTGTTGAAGTAGTTCAACACATTGTTGTATGTCGGAGAGAATGTAGCACCGTCTAGTATATTTCTGTGAGTCCTATCGATGAATAACTAAGAAACATATATTATATTTTAGTTTTTCGATTCCCACTAGAAAATCGAAATAAAATGTGATAAATTTCAAAATAAATAGTACTTCGTCTTCGAGCCACGTGAAACATAAAGCACAAAAGTAAAATTAGAAAAGAATACAGTCAAATTTGACGAGAAATGATCTATTCTCTATAGTGGAAGAGTAAATATAAAAGCCACCGAACACATGTCCGGTGGCCTTTATACATTCTTCCAAATTTGACATTTCACAATTTTTTATTTCTACAATGATAAAAATATAAGATATAATTGGACCAACCAATTATATTATGATTGTATTCCATCACCGAAATATGTCGACTCTCACATATTAGAGAACATTAGTTGACGAACAACACTCGATCACCAACAAATGTTGATGTCACTTTGCGTGTGTTTCGGTGAACACTATTTGTATGCATTTTTGCATTTTAGAGTACAATTACAACACAACATTGAACTAAAACTATTAAATTTATAACCTGTAGTGTCTCATGCATCCAATGGAGATCATGGGAAACAAGTCGATTTGGTATCATATTTGGTCCAAGTGTCTGGTCAACCACCTCACTATATATTGTTCTCTTCCCTTGTCCTTTCTTTAGATCTTCTTCCCATATTATTCACAAGAAGGAAAGATTTCTCTCTCATCTCTTCTCTCTCTCTCTCTAAACGCCATGGAATTTTGAACCAGTGAACATTACACCATGAAAATCCTCTTGAAATTTATGCTTGTAATTTCACTTTTTGCAATTGCAGAATCAAAATGTAACAGTACAGACAAGACCCAGCTCGCCAAGGCATTTGCCTCTGTTTCTGGCTTCAACATCAACTGGTTCAACCACTCTCAACCCAACTGTTCAAATCCTCCAATTCTTGAAATAAAACTCCCATCAAGAAATCTAAGTGGTAGCATCTCATGGAAGTTCCTCAAAAACATGTCCAATCTTCAAACAATAGATCTTTCCAAAAATTCTTTGACAGGCTCTGTTTCTTCTGCTCTTTGGTCTATTCCAACCCTGGTTGAAGTTAATCTGTCGAAGAACCGATTAGGAGGCACAATCGGGCTCCCAAAACCCGAAATTCTTAAATCTTCAGCAATTCGAAAGATTAATCTTTCTTTCAATAGGTTTAAGAATTTTAATTTTCTGTCTAATTTTCCTAATCTCACTTCCCTTGACCTTTCACACAATGATTTCCAAGTTGTGTTACCTTATTGGTTCACCAACTTAACCAATCTTGAGATTCTTGACATTTCTAGCTGTAATATTTCTGGGAATTTAAAGCCCATTTCAGGTCTTTCACATTTGAAATATCTTGATGTTTCAAATAACCACCTGACTGGAAATTTCTCTGCTGATTTTCCACCATTAGGTAATCTCAAGTTCTTGAATGTCTCGTTCAATAACTTGTCAGGTGAAATCGATTCAAAACAGGTCCAAAAATTTGGCAACTCTTCTTTTATTCATGCCGGAAATTTAAAAACTGTCACCCCGGAGTTGCATACTAGACCTCATCATTCACCCACTCCAACTCACAAAATACCAGAAAAATACGCAAGTTTCGTCAAAAAGCAGAAACCCAAATCGAAAACTAGGACTCTGGTTTTAGCCATATCACTTGCATCAACATTTCTTGTCTTGGCCATTGGTGTTTTCACATACTGCATATACACTAAGAGAAAGATGGCTAAACAAAACAAATGGGCAATTTCAAAGCCAATTCAAGTACCATTTCGATTCGAAAAATCGGGTCCATTTTCATTTGAAACGGAATCCGGGTCCTCATGGGTTGCTGATATAAAAGAACCCTCTTCAGCACCGGTGGTGATGTTTGAGAAGCCATTGATGAACCTTACATTTAAGGACTTAATTGCAGCCACATCACACTTTGGAAAAGAGTCCCTTCTGGCAGAGGGTAGGTGTGGGCCCGTGTACAGAGGCGTACTGCCAGGTGACCTCCACGTGGCAATCAAGGTCTTGGAAAATGCTAGGGACCTTACCCATGACGAAGCTGTAGCCATGTTTGAAGACTTATCAGGGTTGAAACACCCCAACTTGCTGCCTATTTCTGGCTACTGCATTGCAGGTACGTTGGTTAAGTCTTGTTTCTGCTTGAGTGCACATTTGGTACGTTTGATATAAAATTACTGAAAAGGCCTATTAGAGTTGTTGATCCTGCAGTAGTTTGACCTGCCCATATTCAATGCGTTCACGTGAATGACTTCGAACAGTAGTAATGGCTATGATTACTATTATTAGGTTTCCGTGAGAGATTCAATTTTGAACCGCTGCCTGCAATTTTGTTGTGCATCGAAGCCAGTGCCTTTAAGAAAGTCATTTATTAACATTAACACGGACAAACATACTAATCACTGTATTAGTAAAGAATAATCAATTACTTTTCTTGAGTTTAGATTCAGATTGTCAGCTTGACATTTAAACCTAATTTATTGGAGTGATTCATTTCGACAATGACTTTACAATGAATGTCAAACATTAATGGGAGAATCAGTTTGGTTAATTGTTCCTTTGTCTGCAGGTAAAGAAAAGCTGGCGCTGAACGAATTTATGGCCAACGGGGATCTCCACCGTTGGTTGCATGAGCTTCCAGCGGGAGTCCCCAACGTGGAAGACTGGAGCTCCGACACGTGGGAGCTCCAAAATGGGTCCCATAATGCATCACCGGAGAAATTGGAATGGTACACGCGCCACCGCATTGCTGTGGGTATAGCGCGTGGACTCGCCTATCTGCACCATGCACGGTCCAAGCCGGTGGTGCACGGACATTTGGTTCCGTCTAATGTATTGTTGGCGGATGACTTTGAGCCTCGGATAGCTGACTGTGCACTGAGTCAAGACCGAGATGGTGGCTCCACGGAGGCAGATGTTTATAATTTTGGTGTAGTGCTGGTGGAGTTGTTAACAGGTAAACCAGGTTCAAATGAGACTGTCAGTTGGGTGAGGAGATTAGTAAAGGATGGAAAAGGAGAGAACGCTCTCAACTCAAGGCTGAGGCTCGGTCGTGACTCAGTGAGTGAGATGGTGGAGTGTCTAAGAATCGGTTACTTGTGCACGGCGGAGGCGCCAGGGAAACGGCCCACAATGCAACAAGTTTTGGGTTTGCTGAAAGACGTTCATCCCACCCCTTTAGAGCTGTTGATCTGAGTTGATTCGGCCAGTTGAACCAGAGCGCGTGAAATAAACAGGGACAATGTAATGATTCATATGCTTCTTCTGATTGACCTTTCAATGAAGGCTGTCAGCAAACAGACAGCTGGTCACGTGCAGTCCACGTGACTGGATGTCAGTATGATTTGTTTCTTATGTGATGAGAAACATCCATGCATGCATGCTTCATTTGTCTTCATTTGCGAATTTTGCAACTAATTATCTCTTCTTTTTTTTCTTTTTCTATTTTTTTTTTTAAAACCAAACATGCTCTTAGGATTCGTTTGAAGTATTTTCTTTTTTTATTTTATAAAAAAATAATTAAACAAAGAAATAGTTTACCGAACGAAGTGGAATGACAAAGAAAGTTTTATGTACTTGATATCAAATTTATTGAAAATAAAGTTTATTTTGTTGTAGCAGATGAACTAGGAATTCATGCTCGTTTAAAGAATTTAAAGTACTGTCTATTATTATTTTTTAGACGTGTTATATAAGTACAAATAGACGGAGTTAAAAAAAAAATTTAAATGCGTGCTGAAAAGAATTTTGTCTATGTGACAAAAAAAAAAAAAAGATTTTATCTAGAAGCTCGTCTAAATTTAGACAGAATTTTAGACGGATTGACTCAGCAAATTTAAATCCAACTTCATTTGTAAAATAAAGTCAGTTATGTGGGCTTTTATTTATTTTTTATTTTAAACAAAATTAATGCCGCATAAGTGGTAATATTAGTTCTAGACGGAATTCATTGGATGAATTTTTAATTTAAATTATTCAATAGACGCAATGACACATAGACTGGAAGTCCGTTTTTTTACTTGTTACGTAGAATAGACAGAGTTTATTAAAGATGCTCTTAGTATGCCTCTATGCACAAGTTAAATATTCTCAATATTACTATATTTTGTCAACGCTCTTAGAATGCAACTATATTTTAAAACGTTTTTGGAATGTCATTGAATTTTCATAAGTGAATCCTATATGATATTCTGTTACATTCTATTTTCAAAACGGATTAATATATGAAATTCACTTTTGAAAGTTTAATGACATATGAGATTCACTTTTTAAATTTCAATAGCATTTTGGGAATATTTTGACATTACAAGAAAGTTTGGCAAAATATAGTAACATTAAAAGTATTTAAACTCCGCTATGCACTACGTATCTAAATATTTATTCAAAGAGTAATATTATTTATTATTACTAGAAATTATCACAAATCTAAAAAATCACATAAAATTGATAGATATCATTATTCATTGATTCTTATTCAAATATCTTTACTTTTGCAACAGTAAATTGAATTTAAATGTATGAACACATCAATTTGTAGGAGAAGGAGAAATATTAAAAAGGGAACAAAAACTGAGAAAAAGATGGGAGAAGGTAGACAAAAATTAGTGGGGTTAGGTGTGTGGGAAGGGGTATCAGCCTGCCATCAGGGTATTGTTGGGGGTGGCTTTAAAGAGATGATAAAGAAACCCACTTAATTATTGTCTCTAGTGCAAAAAATTAAATTCATGACCTACTACTTTATTTTTCTGCGTCGTTCTTCCTTTATTAATTTCTTTTTCTTGTTTGTTTGCTCTTTTTTGTTAATATTTGTAGCTTTATTCCTTTCAAATTTTTAAATATTCCATCTATTTACCAAAGCTGATAAAAAAGAAATATTCGAGTCTAATAAAGTGCATAAGAACAATCTTTAGGAACCCAGTTTTCTTTTTGGTGGGATTCGGGGACCATTAAATTTAGACAATTAGTTGCTGTTTTGGTTATTGGATGCCACCAAAGCCCAGCAGATTGATAGTCAATTTTGTAGGCTATTTTGTAAGTCGACAAAATTCACAAGAATTCCATGGAGTTTGTCATTATTCTGCAAATTGGACTAATGGAGTATGAGATATTGAGATTACATTAATTTGTTGGGAATTTTTACTCAAAATTAATAAAGAAATCAAATGAAAAAGGAAGAAAATCATTTATTAAAGTAAATATTGTGAACCATTAACACCACTCACGCACAGATAGCGCAAGTTGCCGGCTGAAGTTATAATTACAAAGAGAATATTTGTTAGAGCATTTTCAATGCTTGATACTTCTTAAAAAAAATTATTTAGAAATAGAGAAAAAAGAAGGCTCTTATCTTTTTAGGTTATTGCACAAATCATATTTGTCATTTAAATTTTGAAATTTGAGTCTTTAAATCAACATTTCTTTGCTTAAAAGGTTATTACCATCCATTTTTGTAAACTTTTTCCATTAAGTGATCGCGTTCAGTGCAATTTCTCATTTTGTGAAGGGCATTTTCGTCAAGTTACCATTCCTTACCTCTGTAAGTTCTCCACCAATAGTTTCCACAACTCCTGTAAGTTCTCCAGTCAACAGTTTCCACTTTGACTCCTGTAAATTTCCCACCGATTGTTTCCAAGCCGACTACAGTGAGCTCGCTCCCAGTTCTAAAGCTAGTGACCTCACTACCATCGGTTGTTCCAGTCCAGTCTCCACCATCTCCGGCTCCCAAGGAAGCAACACCACCAACTGAGTCTTCTCCACCCGCTCCAGCTTCTGCCCCCTCGAGTGAGACCCCGGCTCACAACAAAAAGAATGGGAAGAAGCACACCTCACCTACTCCATCTCCGGAGCTGATAGGCCCACCATTGGACCTAGTGCCAATTCCATCTCTCCAAGTCCTACTTCACTTATCGATGAGGTACGTTTCTGATTCCTCTCCTAATTAACGATAAGGAATTTCAGAATTTGATTTTGTGATCTTGGGGTTCTTTCTACTGAAATCGTTCTTCATCAACTTTTGTCATTAACAAATATGTCATCCACATTATATTTGATGACTTGATGAAAATTCCCTTCATAAAACGAGGAATTGCACTGGACGCGATCAGTTAACGGCAAAAGTTCACAAAAATATACAGTAAGGACGTTTTATGCAAAGAAATGTTGATTTAAGGACCTAAATGCCAAAATCCAAACGATATGCACGATTTGCACAATAGCCTAAAAAGATAGGGACAAAATGTGTTAATTACCCAAAAAAGAAATAACGAAAGAGATAGTAGATAGAAGAAAGAGGGATAAAATGGATGACAGAAATAGACACAATTTAATAAAAATAGGTGGAAGACCGTCTAAAATTGGACAGCTTGTTAGACGACTTTCTATAATAAATGATGCCACATGATTTTTGTCTCATCCATCTCATCACCACATCAACTGAACATTTAAAATAGAAGGTAACATTGTAGATACTCTTAAAGTTTATGCTTCATATGGCTTTGTCGTATATTTTAAGATAAATAATTATAATTGTGCTGAAGGAATAATTAATTATGAAAAAAATAGTTAAGTGTTTAGTAAATTTTTGTTTAAGAATTACTGTATATTTTAAAATCAGTATTTGAGTTTTTAATAAAAATTTATTTTATGGTGGTGCACCTATACAATTATTAAAATAAAAATTAATTATATTTATCTCATTATGTATTTTTATTTTTGTAAAGTTTATTTTTACATTTATAACAATAAATGATATCATTAAATATTTATCTAAAATAATTTATTCACAATAGTAATTTTAAAGGAAAAACAATAACTATTAAATTCACAATTTTTTTATAAAAAAACATTAATATCTATTAAATTTCTATATATATATATATATATATATATATATATATATATATATATATATATACCAATTTGAGAGAGGAGGAGGAGGAGGAGGAGGAGGAGGAGGAGGAGGAGGGGGGGGGGGGGGGGGGTTACGAAAAGATAGGCTCAGCCACTGGCGTAGTGGGGTCTATCTTAAGTTGGGTCAGCAAAGTTTTGCGAGTTAGCAGAGTTTTGTCTGATCTGCTTAATGCGGAAGTCTAAATTTTCTATTAATTCTTTTATTTTTAAATAATATTCAAGAAATTGACTGTCTGGATCTATTGATTCGTATATTACTATTTCTTGTAACTCTTCTATTCTATTGTTCGAAAAGATAGGCTCAGCCACTGGCGTAGTAGGGTCTATCTTAAGTTGGGTCAGCAAAGTTTTGCGAGTTAGCAGAGTTTTGTCTGATCTACTTAATGCGGAAGTCTAAATTTTCTATTAATTCTTTTATTTTTAAATAATATTCAAGAAATTGACTGTCTGGATCTATTGATTCATATATTACTATTTCTTGTAACTCTTCTATTCTATGTTCTAATAAATTAAGGTCTTTATTCTGTATAATAATATCTTCTTCTAATAAGGATGAATCTAACTGTGGTAATTCTCTGAAAATTCTATCTAAAATCTTATATCTTTGTCCTAAGCTTTTTCTAACTCTTTCTAATTCTCTACTATTTTCTTCTAACAGGAAATTAAAATTTTCTAAGAGTTCTGAAGATAGTTTTATCTCTTTTGTTCCTGAACTAGAGGCTTCGCTTGTTTTTGAGCTTGATGGGTTTATAAAACTTTTTGTTTTTCAAAATTTGTACTTTATCATACTTGGTACTTTCCTTTTTATAAATTTCTTTTAAATGTCTCAACAAATCTCCTTTTTTTTTTTTTTTAAACTAAAAATTAAAACACAAATATCATCACCTAAGACATGTTAACTTGAACCTGATTCTTTTCATTAAGGTTACCACTGGCACTCCCTTAATAAATTCCTAAATTAATTGATTCCCTTTCCCCAACATCTAAAGGATATCACTGGCTCACTCCGGCCAACAATCCTTACTTATTTGGGTCACTCAGGATTAATTTAGAAACAGTATGGCTTCTAAAAATCAAGTTATACTTTTATAACATGCATAGGATGAAATGATGATACAACAAATATTAACAACACATTTCAACTAAATATAAAAAACTTCATAAAACATTTTTTGGAGATCTGTTAATACATAAAAGAAAAAACTACTAAGGATTTCCCTTTCGGAAAATCCCTGAAATTATGAAACAAATTTAAAATATAAGCTCAAATAACATGTACCTTATTACAAGCTTTGTACAGTATTTGGATTGAGAATTTTTTCTATATAGGAGGGAGGTTTTTTGTATGAGAGCAAATTTTTTTTTTTTTTGTTGATTGTTCTTGTTTTTCCTTCATGCTTCTTCATACAAATAACACTTCCTCTTATATAGCTAAATTCTTGGAAGCATGAGACAAAAAGTCTAAAAATAAAATTTGAAAAGTAAGATTCGTTCTTCACAAGTTGCTTGCTTTCTGTCTCTTTCTACTGTTTGCTTTTTTGGCACGCGTTTCAGCGAGAAACATCTGGCCAAAAATTTCTGTCTTCAAAAGATCTGGATAAATCTTCAAAAATCTTCGTTTTTTTCAAAAAGTCTACAGTACTGGCTCCTTTTCAAAAGATGAACAGTAGTCTGTCTTTGTCGTTTTCTGCTTGTCAGAGAATCTTTTAAAAGTAACTCTTTCTTGAAATTGGCAGCATCTCAGAATTTCAAAGTTCTAACTGCTGGAAGAAATTTTTTCAAAAGATTCCTGTCTGAAAATCTGGCAAAGTTCTTTGGCAGGATCTAAAAAGGTCTTCTTTACAACAGCATTCTGGATTGTCAAGAGTCTCAAAAAATCTGAATTATTGACAGCAAAGATCTGTCACGAATTCTTCTTAGGTATCAAGATTGTGTTCTGCTGTAGGGGAAAAGGACATTCCCGAGTCTGAATTGTTGCAGCCAATTATTTTATCTTCTCCTCTAAAATCATCATTTTCTTAAGAGTTTTCTAATCTTTCTGGTTCTGGATTTTTGTGTTCTTGACACTGAATGTCTTTTTCTTTATTAATTTCTCTTTTTAACA
The DNA here is from genome assembly GCA_030279155.1 of Forsythia viridissima. Lineage (NCBI taxonomy): Eukaryota > Viridiplantae > Streptophyta > Magnoliopsida > Lamiales > Oleaceae > Forsythia > Forsythia viridissima. The sequence continues at coordinate 28,222,020 of CM059039.1, forward strand.
AAACCTTTTCTAAAGCTTCTTCAATTATAGTGGCAAGGTTCTTTTCAGAATTCTTTTTATTTTTCTTCTTTTTTATAGTCTTTCTTTTTAGTGTTTTCTCACTCTTTTGCCATTCTTGGATTTGAGAAAGGATTTTGTCTAAAGGAACAATATCATCTTCTGGATCTTGGCTATCTTGAAGAATTTCTTTTCCTTTGCTATTTTGAGGATTTGGTTCTTGGGATGGGCTTTCTTGAAGGTCTGGATTTTTAGATGGACTTTGAGATGGGCTTGAAGAATAGTCCACTAAAAGATCAAATTTGCCACTGGGCTGGCCAAGTGTATCCCAGATTGGGGTCTTTTCTAAGTTGGTAGGAAAATCAACAGTTCCTGTGTTTGTTGGACTTTTGGCAAGTCCACAACCATCAACGGGTTTGATGAGTCTTTACCAGCTACCGTTTGGGCTAGACTAGCTATTGATTTTTTGGGCTCAATAGTACCATTTGGATAAATCATTTTCAAATTAACAATCTGTTGTTCTAAAGAAGAAATTTTCTTTTGTAAAGATGTTTTTTCAACTAGTAAAGCTTCTTTAGATTCATTTATGATTCTAAAATTGTTCTGCATGCACTCGCAGTGTGTGCAAAAGATTTTCTTGTCTTTGCTTGGAGAAAAGTCTAAAGGAGGATCTTGAAAATTTTTTAATGTTGGAGAAATATAAAAATTTAATCCTATCAACTGTCTTGCAGTATCTAATGCTTCCTCATAGCTAGAAAAACCTTTATAAAGAGGGTCTTTAAAATCTTTAATGCAATCTAAAACTTCTAACCATGAATGAAAGATTCCTGGGTTCTTTCCTTTAACTACAACATAAAATTTATACCTAATTCTATTCTGATTAAAATGCTCTGAAAGTGCATTTAAAGAAGCAAGAAAATACTTCTGGTCTTTTGGATTTTTGTTATAAGAAATCCATAAATTGTCTAAAAGACATCTTTCTTCTTTTGAGATTGAAATATGCGGTAAAATTTTGAAAGAAATATTACTAGATGGAAAGCATATTAATTCTTGATTACCAAACCTAAGACGTTCTTGGTAAAATTGTCTGTTCTGACTAGATGCAGTCTGAAGTGAAGTGGAAGAAGCAAAAGAATTCCCTGGCGGGATTCCTGGTCTTAAAAGAGGTCTGGACATCTGTAAAAAAGCATCAAACAGTTAAAAACATTTAAACTTCTTTAACTGAAATCATCCTACTTAAAATGTCTGCTGCTTTATTATCTACTCCTTTTATATGTTCGAATTCTATATTAATTCCCGTATTTGTGATTCTATCTATGAAATTTAACCACCTTCTTCTACTACTCTTTTTTGAGTCTAATTTTAGTTTATTATGAAAAGAAACTATTGCTGCACAATCAGTTCTTACCAAAATTTCTTTCTTGGATACTATAAATAATTCAAAACTATTTAAAGCATAGTTAATTGCTAAAAGTTCAGCATCTATACTACTTAAATTTCTTTTTTCCTTATAATTACCACTATTGTACCTACATATTCTTTCTTTAGATTTATCTGCGTATTTATTAGGTTTACATAACAAAATGGCTCCCCATCCTAAAATACTACAGTCTGTCTCTATGATTAAGAAATCTGTGTCAAGAGGCATTGCTAATTCTGGCAATCTTCTAATCTTTTCTTTGATTACTTGGACCAATTTAATATCTTCTATATTAAAATGCCTTTGTCCTGTGGGAGAGGTCTTTGAATATAAAGGTCCTGCTATTTTCCCTAAATCTTTAATAAAAGGTCTAGCATAATTGACTAACCCTAAGAATTTCTGAATTTGTTTTAAATCTTCTAACTTATCAGGAAATTCTAAAGCTTTTTGTGCTATGTGAGGTTGAAGGAATATTTTCCCTTGTCCTATCTTTACTCCTAAAAAATCTATAAATTCTTTGAATAACACCATTTTCTTTTTACTTATAATTAAACCATGTGCAATAAATTCTGAAAATATAATCTGCAAATGTCCTCTATGTTCTCTTCTATTTTTACTAAACGCTAAGATATCATCTATGTATGTGACTATAAATTTACTATGTTTATTAAAGATACTATCCATTTTTCTCTGGAAAATACCTGGTGCATTCTTAAGACCAAAAGGCATGACTAGCCATTCGAAATGTCCTTCTGGACAAGTGAAAGCTGTCCATTCTATACTAATAGGGTGCATTCTAACTTGCCAAAAACCTGATTTTAAATCAAACTTACTAAAAATTTTACAATTCTGAATTCTATTGATTAAAACTGTTTTATCTGGCAATTTATATGCATCTTCTATTGTATTATCGTTAAGTCTTTTATAATTAAACACCATTCTGTTTTTTCCTCTTACTATTTCTGAATGTTTCCTAACTATAAAAGCAGCTGATCTATGAGGATTGTCTGATTTTCTGATTACTCCTAATTTTAAAAGATCTTCAACATGCATCTTAAAATCTTCTAAATCTAGATTTGTTGCTTCTATGTTTTTACATCTAATTATGTATTCTGGATTCTTAATTTTAAGTTCACACGTAACTTTGTCTTTTTCCCAGTATTTTAACACATTCTCTCCTAAAATTTCCATTTTTTCTAATTTAGATATCAAACTTTCTATGTCTTGTTCTGTTACTAGTGTATAGTAAACTTTTTCATTATCTAAGAATTCTATAGGACTATAATTAAAGTCTTCTATATCATGAATTTCATTTTCTAATTCTTCTTCTTCTAAGGTCTGATTTTCTATTAGCTGACATTCTCTTTCTATTTTACAGGGACATTCTTTCCCACTTCCACTACTACCACCACGCTTCTCAGAGCACTCTGATGGAAAGTATATGGTTTGGGTTGGACTAAATAATGTATGTTTTTGGAAATGTATAAAGTCTTTTGTAATTGTAATACTACTATTGTCTTTTAATAAAAAACTTAGTCCTAAAATAAAGTCTGGATCTTTGAGACTTAAAGGTCTTACCCATGTTGAGTCTCTAGGTAAAGTATATTCCATACTTAAACCACAGTTTGTTTCAAAACTAATTTTACTATTAGGTCTTAATAATTCTGTATATGTATAATGTTCTCCATCCATTTGCTGGGCTTCTATTGGCTTGTTTGACTTTATTATGTATTTTTCTGGGATTAATTTTTTATTAATTATACAATTACTACATCCAGAGTCTATTAATCCTAAACATTTTATAACATAATCTCCTATTCTAATTTGACATTTAACTTTTATACTTTTAAGTCTTTCTGAATTACATACTATCTGAACTAATTCTGGATTTTCTGAAGATTGTTCTTCTATGATTGCTTTACCTTTATTATTAGATTCTAAAATTTCTAATCTTTGAACTAATAATTTTTGCATATCTTCTATATTTTCAATTCTTCTTCTAAGAATTCTAATTTCAGAAATCTCAATTTGTTCTGATGTAATTTCTGGCTTAGTTTCTTCTATTTCAATTAAACTATTTATTTCAAACATTTTATACATGCTTCTTTATAGCATTCTATACACTTAGCTCTAAGTTTTCTAGTTAGGTACCAGTTACAAATAAAACATGCTGTACTATCTGTACCAGTTCTTTTTTGCCAGTTATGATTACAAATGTCTGTTGTAGTTTGTACTAAATCTAAATCTTCTTCAGATTCTGATTCTTCACTAATTTTAAAATTTGAAAATTCTTCTAAAATTTCGTAATCTGAATTTTCTTCCTGTTTAAAATTTTCTTCTATAGATACTATGCTATAGATTGATTCATTATCTGAAATATATTCATCTAAACAAATTAAATCTTCATTAGTGCATTCTATTAAAGTACTTTTCTTATCATAACTATTTATCCTTTTAGGACATGTTCTTGCTAAATGTTTATTACTATTACAAACAAAACAACTAAGTTTGTTTTTATAAGTTCTATCTGGTTTAAACTTTCTAACATGTTTACTTTCATTTAAGTAAGGTTTTCTCTTATTAGATTTTCTGAGAAAGTATCTTTTCTTAAAAGGTCTTCCTTTACCTTTTTTATCTTTCCTATATTTTTTCTTTATAGTTTTTGAGGCACCATAAGTCTGCGGTGTAAAAATATCTTTGCAGAATTTATAATCTGTCTTCTTAAGTTGTTTCTGTATTTGTAAAGTTACACATTTATCTTCTAAACATCTTATTACATGTTGTATCCTATGTCCTATACTCCATTTCTTTTCTGGAAATTCTTTTACTGAATCTAAATTATTCTATTGTTCTGTAATTTCTAGTCCTAATGGGCCTGGCAATTTGTGAAATAACTTCTGTCCTAATTCTTGATTAAAAGTATTACCTGAAATTGAGACTAAATAATGATATTCATTTAAAAATTGTTTAACATATTTACCTTTAGTCCATTTATATAAACTAAGTTGTTCTAGGTCTCTCATAGCCTTTCTTTGTACACTCATTTGTCCTGAATTTGGATCTGATCCCGTAATAAGTACTTGTATCTTATTAACAAAATTATATGGATTGCTTCCTAAATTGATTAACTGTTCAAATTCTTCTCTTTTCTCTTGCTTATAGGCTTCCCACATCGCCTTTGTACTTTCTCCTAAAAATGTTTCTAAATATCTATACATGTCTAAAGGTTCCATTTCTTGGAAATTTCTAATGTAATGTCCTATAATAGTATTCTTCCATACTTCTATTACATTAGTCCACATCTGAGGGTCATGTGCAGTTAGATTTAAAATTTGAGCTTTGCCCGTAGACTGGAATTCTATTTTATTTTCTAATGGTCTTTCACTACCTTTAGCTACATATTTTGAATCTTCTGGAGTCTCACCGTATTTAGTATATGGTCTTCTAGGAGGAAATCCTGGTCCATATGTAAAAGGTTCATGTTTTATAGTCTTATCAAAAGGGGTGTCATCTATAGTCTTATATGCTTGTGTATCCATGAGATCTTTTTCATGACTAATTTCTGAAAAGTTATCACTAAATTCTTCTTGGATAATTCCTATCCTAATATTCTGATCTAAATCATAATATAAATATTCATTATCATTAATATGTTTGCTAAGATACATTTCATCTTCTAATTTAAGTAGTTCTTCTTTACTTAAAGTCATTTCTAATTCTTTAGGAAAGACAATTCTATCTAAGTCTTCTCCTAGTAGTTCAATATGAACATTATCTATGAATGGTTCATTAACAGATTATGTTTCCTCATTTTCTTCTGATTGTCTTTCAACTTGATCATAATTTATAAATCTAAGACTAGTTCTTCCATGAATGTCTCTATAAGTTAGGGCTTCTGTTGGGGCTATGGTTGTCTTTTCTTTTTGTTCTAAGAACTTGTCTAAATCCCATTCTAAACCTGCAAGTTGTTCTGGTGAAAATTCTTTTGGCTTAACCATATTGATGCCTTTACTGCTCATTAAATTTACTACTTTGTCTAAGTAAATTTTATACTTAGTCTGGGCACTTACGGAACATCTTCCTAAAAATCCTATATGAATTAATAGATTCTCTCCACTATCTATGTCTTCATATCCTTTAGTCTGAATTCCTATTTTGATCTTATCTGAAAAATCTTTTATGGTCATTAAGAAGTCTGGATTACAATAAATTACTCCATGATTACTATTCATATCTACTTCCATACTAGCTATCTGACTCTTATCTATATTATTAAATCTTTCGTCATATATTGTGATTAAAGTTTTACATCCTAGATTTTTTCTTGTTAGACCTTTAATTCCTATGACTATTAATCCTAAATGCATGAATCTATAATTTCTCTTTTTTAATTCTTTCTTAGAATCATCTGAAATGAGGTTTATTTTTCTTACTTGGTTACCTATACATTGAATCGAAACCTGTCTATTATGTCTAAAAAATTGTGTTTTGGACTCGAAAATTCCTCTATTATAGAGGACTTCTGGGTTTAAGAGTCTTAATCCATGGGTCTGAAATCTAGCATAATCTTGATTTGGATCTAAAATTTCTTCAATGTTCTGGTCATTTTGTTCAGTTCTTCTTAACAGTCTATCTAAAATGGATCTGTCTATTCCTGATGTACTAGGTCTTGAGGTTCCTTCTGTAATTGTTCTAGATCTTCCTAGAAAACTCATCCTGGAAACTTATATATATATAGTAATTTTAAAGGAAAAACAATATCTATTAAATTCACAATTTTTTTATAAAAAAACATTAATATCTATTAATTTTCTAAATTTAGAATATATATATATATTTGATATGTCAATGACTATGGAAAAAAAATAGAAAGAATGTATTTTTTTTTTTTTTAAACGTGAATGATGGATAAGACTTCATTATTGTAGAATACCAATAAATTTAACACGTGAAATAAATTAATTAATCTATACTACTTCTAAAATGTCCTAAAAGGGTGATACAATTTTAGACTATTTTATCCTCATATATTACATCTTTGGACTATTTTACCCTCGCATATTAAATTAAAAAATCCAAAAACCTTTGCTCTCCCATGGGCGTTTGGACAATTTATCTTCAGTATTTTTTTAACTACGGAATATAAGAGTTGTTACGCCCCAATCGTACGTGGGCAGGAAAATCCCACTTGGGCGTGATCAAAGTCAACCGAGGCTGTTTGTGCCGAGGAGCTAAACTACTGATGCTACTTATGTCGAGGCTATTTATGCCGAGTAGCTTTGGCAACCGAGGCTGTAAAAGTCTGACCTTAGTTGCATGCTGAGAAAGCTTCTCTGCCAAACTTGCAATTCAATCTTGAAAAGACTGATGGGACTGTCTGCCAATGCGACGTGTCATAGTCATAGTCCCTTAGTTTGCGGCTGAAAGTGACTTTCTCATTAATACTAATGACGTGACTGTTGACGTCTGAACTTGCACCAGTCCACGTGCCAACAGATCTCCAGTCACTCCTCTGCCAGCTCGTATGTTATCTGCACACTAGGACGACCGTTAGGCACCAAGATCTCCGGAGAAAAGGGGTCCAGCGATCGTTGGCACTCCGACGATCAAGTCAACAGCCGGTATATAAAGAATACGCGGGGGCGGGAACAAAATAGGAGTGTGGGAGAGACAAGCAGGCAGAAGTTTGAGCAGAGTTTAGGATGGGATTCGTAAGCGTAAAAAGTGCGTACCTTGGAACAATCGGAGGCATTGTTTTTATAGCGCAAGAATCCTAATTGATTTGGAAGACGAAATCAATTAGATCCCCAATCGGGTCTTCCTTCCTTATGTGATAAGGATACCCGAGATCGCCTTCCTTCCTTGAGTTTATCACGTTGCATGATTTTAGGATATCATGATTGTGTTTCCTTGTGGAGGTTCGTGCGCCCAATCCAACGCAATCTTTCTTTAATTACTTCTCTGGCTCCCCCAGCATACTGAGCTGCTCGCTGGTTACGAGTGATGCGAGGCCTGACGAGGCCCTATAGTTCGCATGTGGGCGCCAAGACCCTCCACATGACTCGCAGATTTTTGGCCGAAGGCCTAAGCTCGTGACGGGCCCTTCTCCGGCCCTAGCAGGGGCCCAGATAAGGTTCTTGATGGATTACGAATTGGGCCCTTACTGGGCTTAGATGGGGCCTGTGCTGACGTGGCGGCCGTATCGTAATCGTGTGGTAACAATAGTCCCCCAAGTCCAAGCCTATTATTTATGCTAGGCGAGGGACTTGTGAGGATAAGCAGAGTGTTCATGTTCCTCGCATGAAGTGTTTCTTAAGGTGGTTCGGCAGGGAGTGATGTGTCTCGCGGAAAGTGTGTACTACTCAGTATAGTCCCCCAAGTCCGAGGCCGAACATTCATGACGGGTGAGGGATTACAGGAGACAGGCCAGCGCTGACGTGTTTTCTGATGGCGTGATTCTATCTATCAAGTATGTCACTCTCTGGTCAGGTAATCATGAGTTAGGGGGTGCGTGCATTAAATGCGATCGCGTGAGAGGGGTATATTGGGACGCGCGTGGAGCGCGTACGCCCCCTAATCATTAAATGCATAGGTTTTGCTTTTCCGCCTGCTGCACCATTGAAGACACGCGTCGACCGTCCGTATGCCCTGATTTGAACGCTTGAAGTGTGCACGATGGATGAGTGAAAGCGTATATATAAAGCCGGTCCTTCATCCCAAAGTGGCACATCCCTCCTACTGCCGTGCATACTGTAGCCTACCTGTCGATAGCCGGGACGCTGGATGCTGGTGTGCCATTTTAGCCGTAAAGTCGAGGTAAGCGTTCAGACAGCGGTAGAAACTTGTTTGCATTGTTTAATTTCGTAGTCACAATACGATTTCGTTATTCGGGTACGGCCAGATGTCTTCTGAAGGTGACGATTCGCAGAATCCGTCCGACGCTCCTACAAACCCTAGTATCATTGGGAGTGTCTCTTCGTCGGCCTCCACGTCGTCTTCTCCTCCTGGAGCCGTGGGAGGGGTGAATCCGGAGCCTCTGGCCCCGTCAACGAATGGGAGAGAACGTAGTCCCCCGTGCCGGCGGGGGAAGCAGTAGTGAAGGAGAAGTCGGGCGCCGGGGTGCCTGAAATGAGGGGATCGTTGGACAAGAGGGATGCTCCGGCTGCGAGGGCTCTGGACGAGGAGCTGAAACGGTCGGCAACCGAAGCGTCTATGGCTCAGTCGAGGATCACGGAGGCCGAGTTGAAGGACATACGGTTGTCCTACGTTATTCCTTCGACCGTGACGCTCAGAGCCCCGAGCCCAGATGAGCGTGCCGACCATCCACCCGAAGGGTACGTGTCTGTCTGTGAGCCTGCGATGCAGCAAGGCTTTCGTCTACCCATGCATCCGTTCTTTCGCCAAGTGCTGAGGGACTGGAATCTAGCCCCCTGTCAAATAACCCCAAATGGCTGGGGGCAGATGGTAGCTTCCTACATTTTATGGAGCGTTGCCGAGGCTGGAGGGGATCTGTCCCCCCGAGAGTTTGAGTCCATATATCGCCCCTGCCGATCCGCCGGCTGGTATAACATATCTCCTCGGCCGGGGCAAAAATGGGGGACAGCCACTGATAGTCCCAACAAGGTGCACAACTGGAAAGAGAGGTTCCTATTTGTTGGCGGAGACTGGGAATTCGCGCCAGAGGACCCCCTTCCGCACGTGTCCGTCCCTCGACATTTTGGAGATCTTGGTATAACTCCCAAAAATTACGTGAAAGTTTGGTTATGATTCCTGACTTGATGTATTTATTTCGTTTTACAGATTGCGGGAAGCCACCGATCCCGAAGAGAAGCCAAGGAGAGCTGAGGTTGAAGTGGGATAAGGTTCGGTCCCTTAGCAGCGAGTATCGTAGCCTTGGGAATCTCTTAAAAGACAATAAACTTTTGGCCGGCTGCAGACTCATGTGTAAGCCTTACTTGCTTCGGTGTTCTGATATTCTGGCGTGGAATGATCTGGGCGTTTCGTTCGTTTTTTGACGTATGCTCCCCTTTTTTCTTGTACAGCTTTTAGGTTCAGGAGCGTGCCCACACTCCACCTTGCCTGCCCTTCCAGCGGCGAGGGGTCTTCTGCTCAAGCGCCCGTCCGGGAGGCTCCTGGGCCATCACAGAGTACCCCGACCGCTGCGCCAGCAGGGCCTGCCTTCAATCCGGCCGTTCCCCCTCCTCCTCCTTCTCTTTTGGCAACCGATCCGTCTCCCGGCCGCATCCCAGCCAAGGACAAGGGGAAGGGCATTGCCGAGGATACAGGCGATGCTTCTACGCGAAAGAGGAAGGCTCTCGCGCCCGAAGGGGGGTTTATGGGTGATGCACGCAAGTCGGGGCGAATCGAGGGTTTAAAGAAACCTGGCCCCTCGCCCGATCAAGGGAGCCCCCCCGGACGACCCAACGTCGGGGAGAACTGGAGACTACTGTTTTGGAGATGCTTTCGGCCCATCCAGCGATGATGGCGGCCAGTGTGCACAAGTATTGGACCCCGAAATGGGAGAAAACTGCTGAGGGGGCCACCGTAAGGGAGCGGCTGAAGATGGCGGAGATGAACCTGATACGGGGTCTGGTACTGAGCAAGGAGCTGTTCAGTATCGTGGAGAGTTATGATGGTCAGTGTCATGAGGAGGGGGCCAAGTCTGCCAAGCTGGCCGAGGAACTGAAAGCCCTTCAGCTCGAGAAGGCGCAGTTGGAGTCCGAAAGAGGGGGACTTCGGTTCAAGCTCGACGCCTCTGTAGGTAGGGAGGCGGCTATCAAGGAGAAATACGAGATCGAGCTGAAGGCCTCGAAAGAATGTCTGAAGGACGCCCGGGAGCAAAAGCGGGCCACCGAGGCCTCTCAGAAGAAGACCGAGGAGCTCCTGAAGAGTGCCGAGGATGCGCGGACGCGTGCTGAAGAGGCCCAAAAGTCAGCAGAGAATCGGGCACTCGCAACCGAGAAAGCTCTTGCGGACGCGACTAGCAGGATAGAGACTCTCGTCGCGGAGGAGGGCAAGCTGTTGGCGGACGCGAGGCTGGAACTGGAGAGAGTACGGGCCGAATGCATGGTTGCCGGGGCTAAGGCGGTGGAGGCTTATCAGGACGCCTTCGTAGAGACGCCTGAGTATCAGGACCTTGCCCAGCGTTTGATGACAGCTGGGGGCGAGCAACTGGTGGAGAGCATCATGGAGGTTCATCCGGAGTGGGACCTCTCCTTTCTTAGACAGGGCCCTGCCGATGATCAAATTCATGACGCCGAGCCTGATACCGTAGGCGATCAGTCATTTCCACCAACGAAGGCAGGCCCGCAATGTGCCGACCCTTGAAGAGGCGGCGGGGCACTCGTATTTTGAAAAAAAAATTTTGTTTTATGCATGATTTAATTGAAAAAACAAATTTGGATTTGCCCTTTTGTTTATCTGACGATTCGATTCTGTGCACGTGGGAATCATTTTGGGAATCATTCCTCCTAGGATTGATGACGCAGATATCTGGTGGAATCCAGAGAATTGGCGTCTTCAACGCCTTGGGGAGGTGGAACGTTTGTGCGTCGTTCCAGGTTCCTTGGTATGACCGCATTTATTTGTTACATTTGCACCTTCTCCCAAAGTAGTCCTCTATAAATAGGATATGAGCCCGATCGGATTTCTCCTATCGTGGAACTGCTGCACATAGCCTGTTATTACCTTGTGATCGAGATAGAGAGAGAATTCGTGTGATGGTGACACGGCTGGCGGGCTGTCATCCAATATGCCCGTTAATCAACATTCAGAGGACCAAAGGATGTGCCAATCAACGTTCAGGAGACCAAACGTCCGGGGTGGGGGTTTAGGCTTAGCAGCCTTAGCCCGACCATCCTTTGAACGGTTGATGGGACATGGGGGGGGGGGGTCTCCCGCTGCCAAAAGAGGCATCAACAGCATTTTTTGAGCAGTAGTCTAATAAGCCATCAAATTAACTCATACATGGCTTGGGAGACTTCCTATTATGGTGAAGTCAGGTTCCCCAACCTGGACAGGACTGGCGGGGATGGGGAGATAGGTTTAACATATCCATTTATGTGCTGACCCGGAGAGGCAGCGGGGTTTTCAGAACATATTACAGTTATGTCTTCTTTTGTATCGTATGAAATAAAAGGAATACCGTGTTATTTTTATATTTGCATGTGCTTGTCCTTATTGTGCCCCTGAATTGCCTATTTGCCATGAGTCTCATCGGCGTTTAGCGTTTCCCACGAAATTGCGAGCACGAATAGGAGGTCGCAAATTGCGCCCCCAGTAGCGTGAGGTGGTTCATGAATCACGATTAAATCCTCTCGTTATCCAATGGACCATAGCGACATACGAATGAGTAAAATGTTTATCCAGCGATTTTGACAGAGCTGGCCGCGAACCACACACCCCCGCTGTCTGTTCAGATTTACTTGATTAATTACGCGTAAGATTTTTACCCAGCGGGTTGGTAGAGTTGGCCGCGAACCAAATTCCTCCACTGCCGAGTACCTCTTAGTTGCATGATTACGCGCATAATATTTACCCAACTCGGTAATGGAGTTGGCCGCGAACCACACTCCCTCGCTGCCGTGTTCTTCGTGATTGCTTTCTTACGCGTAAAATATTTACCCAGCGAGTTAATGGAGTTGGCCGTGAACCACACTCCCTCGCTGCCGTGTTCTTCGTGATTGCTTTCTTACGCGTAAAATATTTACCCAGCGAGTTAATGGAGTTGGCCGCGAACCACACTCTCTCGTTGCCGTGTTCTTCGTGATTGCTTTCTTACGCGTAAAATATTTACCCAGCGAGTTAATGGAGTTGGCCGCGAACCACACTCCCTCGCTGCCGTGTTCTTCGTGATTGCTTTCTTACGCGTAAAATATTTACCCAGCGAGTTAATGGAGTTGGCCGCGAACCACACTCCCTCGCTGCCTTGTACTTTGTAATTGCCTGATTACGCGTAAAATATTTACCCAGCGAGTTAATGGAGTTGGCCGCGAACCACACTCCCTCGCTGCCGTGTTCTTCGTGATTGCTTTCTTACGCGTAAAATATTTACCCAGCGAGTTAATGGAGTTGGCCGCGAACCACACTCCCTCGCTGCCTTGTACTTTGTAATTGCCTGATTACGCGTAAAATATTTACCCAGCGAGTTAATGGAGTTGGCCGCGAACCACACTCCCTCGCTGCCGTGTTGTTGCTCTTCGTTTAGGGAACGCGTTGATTGCATAAAAGACGAATATTTATTGAGCGGCGCCTAGTTTCCCGGCGTTCGGCAAAAGGGAAAAGCCTCTAAAGAGGCCAAAACAGTACAGGAAAAAGGTAAAACAGAAATGCCATTGTCAGGGTTTCAAGTTGTTGTGGCTGGGGTGATATCCTCGCACTTGGTAGCCTTTCGTAATGCGTTCATGTAGCATGCCCGTGCCTCCGTCTGATTACCGCGGATCTTCACTACCCCTCCAGGAGTCGGGAATTTCATCGACAAGTGGTGTATGGACGTAACTGCCTGTAAATCTTTCAGCGCGGGCCTACCAAGAACACCGTGGTAGGCCGAGCGAGTGTCCATTATTAGGAACTCCATGTATTTCTGGATGTGGCACGGTGGCTCCCCAAAGTCTACTGCCAGGGTGATTCTTCCTCGAGGGACGAGACTGTCTCCGGAAAAACCAAACAACGGCTCGGCGATGGGCGTCGGCTTGTGATCCACGTCCATCTGGTCGAACGTAATACCGAATAGGATGTTTACGGCGCTTCCGTCGTCAACCAGCATCCGGCCTAGGCCGTTCCTAGCGACAATGGCGCGCACCACTAGAGCATCGCAATGCGGGTAATGAATGCCGGATTCGTCATCTTCTGTGAATGTGATTGGCGGTAGTCTAGGCCGATGTCCGTGTACCTGCCATCTTTCCAGGGGTTCCCCCCTGGCAGCCTTCGCATAGTTACGCCGTGAGTTCATTGTGCTTCCTCTGACGTACGGCCCTCCAAAGATGGTATTTATCTCCCGAATGGGCGGGGCTCCTTGGGGCCTCTCGGCCCTCGGCTGGTCTCTATTCTTCTCATTTCTTCCTTCATCGCGGCGGGGTCCTTCATTGTGGCGCTGAGGAGGGGGCCTTCGCCCTGGCGCGGGCGGTCCTCGTCGTCCTCGCGCCGCCTGATCCCTCTCGCCTGGCCCGTGGTTCCCGCGGTTGATTAACTCTCTTACATCGGGGCAGTCTTCTGTGTTGTGTACCCTGGTCCTGTGTATACGACAGAACTTGGGTGTGGCCTCCGTGGGTAAGGGGGCCGCTACTGGTGCCCGTGGGACTAGGGCTACCTCTGTTTGATTGAACCTCCGATAATGGCTGTGGGCAGGATCCGGGGAGCGCTTCCTCTGAAAGCGGGCGAACCGAGGTTCTGGGGAGCGACGTCCCTCCCTCCTGTACCGGTCTCCTCTCTCTTTTTCAGCTCTCTCTCTGTTCTCGATCGTTTCTTCCGATCGGATTTTGCGTTGTATCATGTCCACCAGCTGGCTGTAGACTTTTGGCTGACTATTTTGGACGTCTCTCCAGAAGGGAGTTCGCATGTGGAGCCTTGTTATCAACGCATCCAGGGCCTTCTCGTCGGTCACCGTTTCGATCTTGTTGATGATGTTACTGAATCGTTTAAAGTAGCTTTTGACGGTTTCTCCCTCCTTTTGCCGGATATCATTAAGTTGGGCGATGTCGGCGATCATCGTGCGGTTGCCGATGAAGGCGTTGACGAACTCTCTCTTGAGTTGTGGCCAACTTCGGATGCTCCCAGGTCTTAGCTTGTTGTACCACCTCTTCGCATCACCCGTGAGTGTGGTATGGAAATTTCGACACTTCACTGCGGGAGATTGGCCCTGGAGTTTTGTCTTGTAGGTGTTAATGTGGTCCGTGGGGTCACCCCTCCCATTATACTTGTCCATGATAGGCATTCGGAAGTTGGTCGGCACCTCCATCGCCTTCATGTAGCTGGTGAAGGGTAGATTCTCGTCATCATCGTCCTCATAGCACTCCAGCCTTTCCTTTTCGTCTTCGGTTTTTTCTTGATTCTTCTGGTCCTTCTTCTTCTCTGTACGGGCCTCGCTGTGCTCGCTGCGCCTGCTGTGCGAGGGCTGGGGTGGCGCGATCGAGGACCCTACTTCCAGCCTGTCAAACACGCTAGCTGCAGGAACATGATGGCTTTCTCGTACAGGGAAGGGTCTCCCTTTGTGGCCGTTCTGCGGAGGCTTCGGAGCCGGATTCTAGAGGCTCCGGTCATGGGAAACGGGGGGTTCTTCTCGAGAACCCTGGCTGTCCAGCGAACCAGTGGATGAGAGACTCATCCGAGCACGGCTGCGCTTGGGTCCATGTTGGAGGGATTGATTCTCCAACAGTTCAAGCGTGGCCTTCATCCGGGCGTTGTCTATCTTGAGGTCCTGGTTCTCCTGCTCCATCGTTCGTTTCTTCTGATGCCTTCTCTTTCTGCGACGGGTAACGTTCTGTAAGTCCTGAACGTTCTCCTGTCGCAGGTTGGTATGGTGGGACTCCACCTCCTCTTCTGTAGACTGTTCGGACGTCATGCTCCTCTGGGCAGAAGACACGTTTTACCAAAAGCACTGGGTCGTGTAAGGCTTCTCGTTTCCCACAGACGACGCCAATCTGTTGACGTCTGAACCTGCACCAGTCCACGTGCCAACAGATCTCTAGTCACTCCTCTGCCAGCTCGTATGTTACCTGCACACTAGGACGACCATTAGGCACCAAGATCTCCGGAGAAAAGGGGTCCGGCGATCGTTGGCACTCCGACGATCAAGTCAACAGCCGGTATATAAAGAATACGCGGGGGCGGGAACAAAATAGGAGTGTGGGAGAGACAAGCAGGCAGAAGTTTGAGCAGAGTTTAGGGTGGGATTCGTAAGCGTAAAAAGTGCGTACCTTGGAACAATCGGAGGCATTGTTTTTATAGCGCAAGAATCCTAATTGATTTGGAAGACGAAATCAATTAGATCCCCAATCGGGTCTTCCTTCCTTATGTGATAAGGATATCCGAGATCGCCTTCCTTCCTTGAGTTTATCACGTTGCATGATTTTAGGAGATCATGATTGTGTTTCCTTGTGGAGGTTCGTGCGCCCAATCCAACGCAATCTTTCTTTAATTACTTCTCTGGTTCCCCCGGCATACTGAGCTGCTCGCTGGTTACGAGTGATGCGAGGCCTGACGAGGCCCTATAGTTCGCATGTGGGCGCCAAGACCCTCCACATGACTCGCAGATTTTTGGCCGAAGGCCTAAGCTCGTGACGGGCCCTTCCCCGGCCCTAGCAGGGGCCCAGATAAGGTTCTTGATGGATTACGAATTGGGCCCTTACTGGGCTTAGATGGGGCCTGTGCTGACGTGGCGGCCGTATCGTAATCGTGTGGTAACAGTGCCATTAAATATGTGACTCATGAACCCTTTAGATGGAACTACGTGTCACACATCGAAGGAGATCATTCTTGTAGAATTTGTCTATAAATATTAAACTTATTTCCACAAGAAAAGGATGTTGAAATATTACTCTCACAAGAAATATCAAATCTTCCATATTAATTATTCTTCAAGTGTTATAACCACTTGGGAAATCGTTAGTTAGATGCCATCAAACTATTATCTCTCCCATAGTATGTTTCTCTTATCCTTGGTTACCTACCCACCCAAGCCTAGGCATATCTGCGTGGTTGAATAAACCACGTGGCAGTTCAAGTAAGAGGAGAAATACACGTAGGAAAAAGAGGCGTGGGGTTCCTGTTGACAGCCATTTTTGGAGGTCAACAAGAGTCATGTGATGATTACGTAATTCCTAAATATGCATTTAGGATCATAAAAATAGAATTCATGAATTGGAGAGTTAAAAGACCTTTCATTTGTCAATATTGACATCAAAATTTATCATTTTTTTTCTTTAGAAAAACCTTGTAATGGTCGACTCATTCTCCTTTTACTTTAGTATCAACTTTTCAGATTTTATATGTAAATTTTACAAGTTAGAATTAAAAAGTCTCTCTCAAAATTCTCTCATTTTGTCTTTTTCTTTTTACAAAAAAAAAGAAAATAAAAGAAGTGATAATTCAAAGTTGTTGAAGAACAAACAAAAAGTTCTAGATTTTTCAATCAATTTTCATATTCAATAAATCTAAGGTGAGATCTACGTGCAAGTGGTTATTTCAACTTAATATAATATTTTTCATAATCTTGCATGATGTGTTAATAGACCCTTCCATTTGATTTAGTTCTATTTGGTCACTTATGAAATGTTATAAAGAAATGTATAGAAACTTCCATTCAATATGGTTCAATATTTTCACTATGAAATGTAAAATATTTTTCAGTTCGACATGGTTTGGTTGCTCACTATGAAATATGGTATAAATTGTATAGAACTGTATATGAATTTTAGAGAGATGAATAACAGGTTCAATACTAGAGATAATTGAATAGGATTAAGAAATAATGACATGTCAAATATTTGTCTATTGGTTAGTCAAGCTTAGTCTAGCAAAAATATCCATATAGTCTAAGCCAACTCAAATTGGAAATGGTCACAACTATTTGGTATTAGTTTGAAACCAATAACATGTGTCCAAATGGAAACGAAAATAGAAAAAAAAAAAAAAAAAAAAAAAAAAAAGAACATACAAGAATCAATTTTAATGTGGTGACTAATAATGATATCAATTTTTATCAATTGAAGTAGCTTGCACAAAGTTCACTAAATATGAGAAAAGATATTAGTTATTGTCTTGTACAGATTATTTTGAGAGTTGGGATTATTAAATAAGGGGATGTATTGAATTAAGAATTGATAAGACTTTTATGTAGTTTAAAATTCTAAGTGTATTCAATTTAGACTTTTTAAATTCCATAAAAGTCTTGAGTTATTCAATATAGATTTTTAAAAGCTTTTAAAAAGTCTTATAAAATCATGAGATATTCAATTCAGACTTTTTAAAATTCTACGAAATTTCAAGAGTATTCAAAATGTCGATGACTTTTAATGAATTTATAGATAATTTTTTATGTACTAATTTTAAAGCACAATGTATAAATAAAAAATATCACAATTTCTCTCATTTTCACCCATAAGACTTTGAAAGACTTTGGAAAAAAAAAAAAAAAAATTCTTTCATTTCCTAATTTTTTTTTTTCTTTATGCAACATTTCTCTTGAGTCAAGATTAATATTCTTCTCTTTCTTCAATGCGATTTTCCCCCCTATTCAATATATTCTTCTAACTATTTTTCTCTTTCTTCTTTTTCCTTATAAGAACCATATAACCATGATTAATTACCAATATTTTTAAAAAAAGAATATTAATATTTTTATCTCTAGTCAATTTAATTTTTTTGTTCTTTTCAATATTCTTCTAACCATTTTTCCATTTTCTTTTTTTTTTTTTTCTTTTTCCTTCTATGAACTTTTAGAGACCATGTGATTTTTTTTTTCAATATTATCTCTTTCTTTTTTTCATCATTTTTCCATTTTTCATTAAAAATAACATAAATTTATAATTAAATTCTTATATAATTGTTTATTGTAGTTTATTAATGAATTTCATCTGGTTAAAAATTAATTTTTTACTACTGTATTTTTTATTATTGTTATTTCTATTTATCTTGATGAGCATGGTTGCATTCTTTTTTTTTTTTTTCCTAAATTGCTAATTTGATTATTTATTTATGCAATTGTGGTGACTAATAATGATATCTTACCTATAGATTATTAATTATAAAAAGTGAGATATCAATTGGATAATTTTTTTTTTTTTGTTGGAAACTATTTTTAAAAAGTGTCGTATGCCATAATTTTTTGAATTTGTCCACAAGCCATTTGAAAGTTTATAGTTTTACTCAAAAGAAAAAATAGAGCGAGTTAATAATTTATGTCATTAACTTTTAACGTTGTTTACTTGCAGCAATTAAATAGAACACTTTTTGAATTTAATAATATTAATAATATTAAATAAATTATTACTAGACTTTTCTCATGCGACAAAATTTTTTAACTGTGTGATATTAAAATTTTATATTCAAAATTTTTAATCGAAAAAATAAAGTCTATAAAAATCCATAAAAGTCTTTGAAAGTTTAGGAAAATATTATCAAAAAGAAATGTATAAAAATCTATTAATGTCTGTAAGAGTCTATTAAAATCTATAAAAATCAATAAAAGTTAATGAAAATCATCAAAATCAGTCACTTGAAAAATGTCAATCAAAGTTAAGCCTGGGTGTCGGGTGGGTCGATCCAGGTATTTTAATACTCGGAATCACTCGTTATAGTTCGGGTACTTCATAAATAGAACAATTTGGTTCTAAGTGATTATTGGAACCAAACTTGAACTAGAGAACCGGAACTGTCAGTTTCGGTTCTACTCATAACATTAAAAAAAAATATTTAGTTGATAACATGTTTTTTAAAAAAAATTTAAAAATTACAAACCTGTTAACATTAAAGTATGTTAGTGTTGACGTCGGAACCTGCATCGTCCACATGTCAACAGATCTCCAGTCACTCTTCTGCCAACCTGTATGTTACATGTATATTCGAAAAATCGTTAGGCACCAAGATCTTCGGGGGAAAAGGATCCGACGATCGTTGGTACTGCGACAATCAAGTCAACTATCGGTATATAGAACAATATACGGGAGACGAAAATAATTGGGTGTGAGAGGGACAAACAGGCAGAGATTTGAGCAGAGTTTAAGGGTAAAGTTCAAGCGTAAAAAGAGCGTCATAAATATTGTGCGTACCTTAGAATAACCGGAGTCCTTGTATTTATAGATGCAGAGTCATAATTATTCTATGTAATCAATCAATTAGAATTATGATTGGATTCTCCTTCCTTATAGGATAAAGATAATCGGAACTCAATGCAATCTCCCAAATTTTATCCCTTATTTAAGTTGATTCCCCTTATCACGTTGTCTTATCTTTAGAAGATTGGTATTTTTTTCCCTTGTGAGAATCCGTGTGCCACTTAAACACAATCTTTCTTTAATTACTTCTCTGGTTATCCTAAAATATCATATTGCATTTAGATTACGAGAATGCGAAGACCAGCGAAGCGCTCCAGATTGACCAGGAATGTCGAAGCCCTTTATGGGCTTCGCTGTGATGGATTAACGAGTGTTAAGATGTTCGATGGGCCTCCGAGGTCTTCTGAGAATTTATGAGGTCCTTGTTGGGCCCTTAGGACCTTCGCCGGGTCTATGGGGCCTTTTCTAGGCTTTTGATGACGTAGAGGCCTTATCAAAATCGGGTGGTAACAGTTAGAAAGTAGAACAATTTATGAAAGATATAAACATTAACTGAAAGAATAGACACAAAAATTGCAAACTCATAAATTAAGGTTAGAAAAAAGGAAAATTACCTCTCAAAATTGAAGATTCGTTTCGATTAAAGAAGAGTTATGCCTTCGCCATCTCAATGTGTGTGTGTGTGTGAGAGTGTGAGAGAGAGAGAGAGAGAGAGAGAGAGGAACGAAAGTGCAAAAGAGACAATAATGTTTGTATTGAGAATCTAAGCAAATAACGATTGAGAATTTGAGATTTGGGTAATTAGAATTGAGTCAATTGAGTTTGAGTTTAAGAGTAATGGGTTTTTTACTTTTTGTTTGGATCTTGAACAGTTAGACTCTTGTATTTGGTACCATGGTGTTGGATCGTGTGTCATTAGGTTAGGGTGAAAAATTGTAAAAAACAAAAAATTTATAAAAAATGACATATTCGGTTCCAATCGGGTACCTACGGTTCTAGTTTAAGAAGACTCGAACTCAATCAGTTCTCGGTTCCTCATTTTAATTTTTTGGATCGGATGGTTTCAGTTCGGGAGGTTCAGTTCCGGTTAAAATGTCGACCCCTAATCAAAGTCTTTAAAAGTCTAGATTAAATACACACTTCTAAATATCTACTTTATTAAATAAGTATTTTGTTGATGAAGTTATTAGTTGTTGTATTGTTGAAGTTATTAAATAGAATAATGCTATTTGCAGTCTTCACTACCGGTAGTCATCATAGGTGTCATTACTCAATTGGTTGAATTATTTACTCTAATTAAGTAATGTATTTATAGCCATTAATTATGAATAATTCATCTAATTGAATAATGACACGTATGATGACTACCGATAGTAAAGACTGCAAATAGCATTACTCTATTAAATAAGTATTTTGATAATAAAATTATTAGTTGTTGCATTGTTGAAATTATTTTGAGGGTTGAGATTATTTCAAGTAAACATCTACTTTACTAAATAAGTATTTTGTTAAATAAAATCAATGCAGCAATTATGGCAGCTCAATTATTTTGAAGCACAGACATTTTTCGTTTAATACAAACATTGAAATTAAAATATTTGAGTTCGAATTCCTTTGTAAATCGAAGAGGATTTTTTATTTCATTTTATTTTTTTCATGTTTTAACACCATTTGTTTTTGTTGTATGCATTCTAGATGAGATTTATGCCGAAATATCACAGATGCCTCCTCATAGCCGGTTCTGCTATGAGGTAGGTGATGCCTTTGCCTCATGCTAAAAAATAAAAAGAGTACGTTATTCTAAATTTTTTAATAGTTAGAGTAATATCAGTACATTAAAAAAAACAAAAAATTAAATTGTTTAGTTGGACTAACTAATGGCCCCGCCCATAACCATGTTTCTTGATTTCCATCCCAAATTTCCAATTTTTATTCCTACTCTTTTTATATCTTTCGTTTCTTCGCTCATTTCGTACTTCGCAAATTAGTTCTAAAAATCTGAAATTTTAAAACCAATTACTACAAAAAGAAAAAAGAATGCCCATTGTTTTGTTCTCGAGACTAAATATTTATCTAAAATTGAGGTACTTTTAATATATACTTTAAACCCCTTTGATTTTTAATTTTATTTTGTTTTTGTTCTAAATTGAGGTACTTTTAATATATACTTTAAACCCCTTTAATTTTTAATTTTATTTTGTTTCTGTTCTAAAAATTAGAGTAGTTATTCTGTTTATTATTGTAGTATTTGAATTTATTTAGTATCATTCTAGTAGTTAGAAATGTTTATAATTTAATTTCTGCTCTCTTTTTTTTATCATTTTTTATGAGTGTATTTTTTCTTCATTCTGTAACTAAGAAGTGGTTCTTCTTAATTTGATTATTTTTTATTTTATGTTAGATAATTGATTGATAGTAGTTATAGAATTAGTTTTGTTTTGTACAAACTGTCAAGATTTAGTTTTAGGACATCTAATATATAGATAACATGAATTGAACAACAACATTGATTTAAAAGTACAAAGATAGTAATTTGTGGTATGAGAACTATTTAAAAAATTTCTTTTGATATATACCATCGAATTCTTATAAATACAAAATCCATAACATTTTAAATTCTTATGTTGGCTCTAATTGTAAGATGGTTGAAATGTTTTATTACTATTTTTTTAGACTAATAATTGAACAATAGTTACATATCATGCCCGAGTCTGGAACATTTGAATCATATTTTTTTTTTCTTTCTGAAAAGTTTTCGACCTTGTTATTTGATTATTATATAAATATTGTATATAATATATTTTGTTTACTCTTTTATTATTGAATTTTAAGTTAATAATTAGTTCTATAAAATTCTTATGAATTTTGAATGTATACTTCGATTTGCAGCTCAAGTCGCCTCACACCCGGAAAATCACAAAACCGCCCCGGCCTCCTCAACCATTGGTCCCAGTTGATCAGCATGAGTCGGATGAGATTAACTATGAAGAGACGGAAGACTGTTGTAGTTTCTACGAAAGGGCCAAAAGATATTGATCCACTGGACAAATTTCTCCCGTAACCACCTAAAAGTTCAAATGCTCTGCCAAACTGCAAGTAATTTTCTACTAAAATAACTGTTAAATTCTATAAGGCTTTAGGTTAAACTGAATCAAAACAATCCCTTTTTTTGTTTTTCGTTTTTGTTTTTGAGTAGTCTAAGCATTCCCAAAATTAATATGAGTATTCGTACATGTTGAGAAGTAGATGCAATTCATCCAAATGATTAGTTAGTTTTTGCTATTATTAGGGGCACTATCAAGTTAGTTTTAGTATATACTGGGGTTGTAGCCTGAGGCCTTACTTCTGGAATTGCAAAATGTGTTGAGAATAGCTTATAAATGAGTTTCTTTATGCCATTTCCAACCCATATCATCAAATTAGTTTAACTTTTACATTAAAATAGTTCAACTTTCACACTAAATCCATATGTTATCTCCAATCAATTACTTCAAATTTTACACCAAATAAATAGTATATATTCTCATCTATTTATATTTTTTAATTCTCAACAATAATTTATTTCAATTTTTTTTTAATTATGTAGTTTATTTTTATTAAATGTATAAATTTTATATTACATTTATTTACCAAAATTATTACATTCATTAAAAAAAATAAAAAATAAAAAGTACGATACTCAATATCACAATTAAAAAAAACACATTTAACATCACAAAAAAAAAATAAATAAATAAATAAATGGAATAGATACAAATATCCCAAAAAATATAACAATTCTTGAAAGCCCATTAACTTTCTTAAAGTGCAATTTGAAAAATAAACATATAACCCAGAAAGTATATTCACTTATAAAGGTCGAAAATCAAAATGCATAAACCAAATACTGAAGAATTAAATGAACAATGCTGGTTGGATATGAACATTGCTGTGCCATATGAACAGTGCTGCACCATATATTCACAACATCAAATTGGCGCAAGGTTACGGTGCAGGTTAGAGAGTTTTCACACTCCAAATAGAGTATGGTTGGAGATGCCCTTACTATTGTTGAAGATGCTTAATGTCGATTCTCTGCCATGGTTCTCCACAAATACTAGCATGTGAAAAATATTTTTCCAATGAACTTCCCTTTTCTTGTTTCTTAGGTATATGAGGGGATCATTTGGGAGAAGAAGGGATATTGCCCTGGGCTTCTGATGAAGTGTTAGTTACTTTCCATGTATGGTTCATGACATAAGTTTGGTAGTTACACTTGTCTTTGAAAAATATATCAACTATTCTTTAATTTGTTATGAGTAGAGACCGATATTAAGCATGAATTTGAGAGGAGGGAGCAAGAAAAGAAGAAGAATAAAAAAGTAGATTTTGTTTCTGGGGAAACACAGCCAGGAGCAATTATTCATATGCCAAAAATTAATGTTCCAAATTCCAATTACAGGTACCACTGATCAATCTACTATTTTCTCGAACGTCCTTATTGTTATTCAAATATCTAAAGTAATATAATATAATTATTATTTTAATTAAAAATAGAACAGCATTACAAATGAAGAACAGCTACAACAATAATTTAAGAGAACTGAAGATGAAGCAAACTGAGGCCTGCGTATTCACAGTTTCTTAAAATAGATTCGCCTCCTCACCGTAGATGCTTGAGGTAAGTGAGCTTCTGTCTCCCAGGATACAACAGTGGACAAAGCAACAAGTTTAGCACAAAATTTATGTTTGGGCGAACTAACTATTAGTCTGAATAAAATCACCAAGTACTAAAAAACAGAAAGAAAGAATGACTGTAGAGTAAACCATGATTTTCTGGATTGAAGGATGAAGTAGAATTAAATTCGTGTGTTTGATTGTAAATCGGACCTGTTATAGCTCTCAAAAGACCTTTCAATTCCCTATTAAACAGGCCAGTTTCAAAATTAACACAGAGTTAACATTCTTCTAGAATTAAAGTACAGAAGTTGAAAGGTTCAGAAATTAATGTGGAAAAAAAAATTGACAATTAGGTCCCCCTAATTGGCCAATTTCGGTTCAACATTCATGTACGCGGGTCCAGCTCGCTTATGAGTTCTATGGTCCAATGTGTAAATCGATCATTAATTTGCACCCCTGCGGGAACGCGCAAGTGATAGCTTAAATAGTATTAACCTTTCATCATTTTTCCAATGTGGGATAACCCACATATTTTTTTCCTTTATCCATTTTTTTTTCAACTCTAATTTGAGTTTCAATTTCTCATTCACTCGAGTATCAATGTTGTCAAGTAAATATATGATTTCAATGTTCTCACGGAGGAGAACTGGAATATACTCTTATCTTCCATATTGAAGAAATGGGTTCCACACAAAATTATATCCAAACATGATATAATATCACTAATTTTCCAACACTTGTGGTTGTTTTTAAAATGAAATCTTTTGGCTTGTCTATATGGCTAGAAATTATTGAATTTCCCCCTAAGATCTGTTGAATCTACTTTCTTCAGCCTTAGCTAGTGTTGCTGGTGGGGTGATAAATATAGCACAAGCTACCATAGATACTGCAGCTTGAGATGGTGGGCAGAACAATAAGTCAAAGTGGGATAAAGTTCATCTACTCATACTTAATTTTACTCGGAAATGCATGTCTTTTTCCAGATTGAAGATGCATTCCTCATAAATTTGGTGTTATATTTTTGAAGCTGCTTGAAATGCTTCTTTTTAAAAGATTATTTAAAACGGGGATAATCATTGTGTGATTTTTACATTAATGTCAGCTGGGATGAGAAGTTTTACTTAGAAAGATGGTCCAGTTCCAAGTTAATCCGACATCACATTTGACACTAATTGCGGAGAGAGATTATCATGATTGAGGTTCTGCAAGTTACTTGACTTACTCAAAGTATACGGTAAGAACTAGGAAATCAACTCAGAAAATGGCATGGGAGTCACCATCTCATTGGGCTCTCGACACATTACCATTCTGGCTGCATAAGTTCTCGACATATGGATATCCTCAGAGGATGAAAACCATTACGGAATATCTAGATTATGATGGACAATTTGACCTCAAGTGACGAAGAGCTTAGTGTGACTTATGTAGATTAGATTGCCTGGACGAGCCTTTAAATTATGATGTTGATGTTTTCTGCTTTACACGTATAATTTTTGACTTATGATTAGTTTAGTATGATACTCTAGATGCTAATGTTAGATGTATATCAAATGCTCCTTCATTCAAATGGTTACCGAATTTTATTAACATGCCAATTTTCTATTATTGCAGGCAACAAAGAAGGAAGGAAACCGAAGATAAGTGGATATCTAGTGATAAAAAGTTGGAGAGAAGATCTTATAGTCAACATTAGGGTGCACATTAGGGGGGGGGGGGGGGGGGGGGTATTGTTACTAATCCTGATGCATAAAATTAGGGTGCACATTATAGTTTCGTGGACGTTGTTTCTTGATGATGCTGTGTGTGTGTGGGGTTTTGGGATATGAAATATCGCAATTATTTCAGCATTTCTAACCCCCAAAGTAGGGTGGACGATTTTAAAGCAGATTTCCCATATCCGTGGTAGTGCAAAAAGACAGCCCTACTCCAAGTTATATTCTTCTTTTTCATCAATCAAAGCCTGCATTTGTTTGAGCTGATATTTTTCCCTTTCTTTAATGTGCATGTACCCAGTACCCCGGTTCTATTTGATCACATGGGATCACATCAGCCGAAAGGAATTTTGACAAAAGTAATTCAAAAGCAGGTAATTAAGGTCCTACCTTGCCATCCTCGTTCATGTAATATTCTACTTGTTTGTCCCAATTTACATCATTTTTCTTCAACTCATCTAGAATCATTACACACTGTTCTTTTCTTAATAATTTTGTTTGCCCAATGCATCTGTCCGTGTCAAATGTGTTGGAAAAATATGTGTCATATTTTTCACTTTTTATATCTTGGCTATCTTAATAAATATAACTGATTTTTAATGTCAAAAGAGCAGGTCAACATTTGTGTTTCTGACTGGTCTGATTAAACGCCAGTTCTGACTGACTGGCTTGATAGGCGAATCAGTTTTCCAGATCAGCAAAAGCTGCGATTTCCTAAATTGGTTTCTACTTTAACTATAAGTAAGAGTGGAAATCAATAAGGAATTAAGGCTTTGAAAATATTTTTGTGTTCTTGTTCCATAAGCTTCAAACCGGCAGAATCCATTCAAGGTGAACAAGATATGGTGCTTCATTGATAAAGTTTTCAAACCCAACGAGTTCTTCAAGACATTGAAGAAGAATGCTTTGAAATATAATTTTTGGTCTTGGATTCTCTAAGCAAAAATCGGCCACATTCATTGGTGGAAAACAAGACATGGCGCATCATTGATTCAACTTTCAAAGCACAAAAGTTTTCTTCAAACTCATTGAAGAATCAAGAACTAATTGGTACTCAACGAACAATTCCATATCTTGCTCAAGCTACTTGGCGTGAAGTTAAGAACGGGGGTTCTTAATCCAAGTGGTGATTGCGGTCAAGTACAATAGGGAAGTGGCAATAAAGTCAAGACCGGTGGGTTTGATTCCACTTCATCAACAAGTCAGAAGAAGAAGTATCACAGGGAGTTGATCTGTTTTCTTTTGATTGTTATTTTGTTAATTTTGCGAAATTACAAAAACCGATACTATTGTATTTTTGAACAAGATTATTAGTGGATTGTTTTTACCCATGGCATGGGGGCCCGTGGATGTTTCCCTTAGGGGTTTACCACGTTACATCTTGTGTTCGTATTGAATCCTTTAATTTCCGCACTAAACAAGATTAGGAAACGAACACTGTTGTGCAAGTCAGAACTGTTATATCTATATCCTGCCAGTTCTGACTACATTCCGTCCACTGTTTGTTTAATTAAAATTAAAATTCAAGTTTAATTTAATTAATCTAGGTTTTAGAACTTTCAAAATGTACCTGTGGCCACTCAACAAAATCATTGCTGTCCCTACCTTCTTCAACGATTTTATTACATCTTTTATTTATTTTTTTTAATAAAAAAACAAAACAGACCATATTTTATTATCCTGTTCAAAGTTTTGCAGATACAAAGAATTCTTTCTTGCACTGCTCGAGTCCGCTGCATCATCTGCATCCTCTGCAAGAGCATTTCCTTCCTCTTCTATGGCTTCTCCAACGGCTGCAGCAGCCGCCTTCATTGGTTGAACTCCACCAGCAACAACATTATTCATGATTACATTTCTTACATCTTCACCTTTTCCATCTATTCCCTCCAAATTCTCGGTTAGAGAGTTCTCACACTTTCATGACTTCATATGATCAATCCATTGATGTTCTGAATTTTGACATTCTTATTGGGTGCACATTTATTGACGTAAGAATTCGATCAAGGTCCTCAATCGATATTGTGACCTCGAAATTGCTAGAAATTTTGCAAAGTAAATGGTGGTCAGTGATATTGCCCACTACAAGTATCTGTTGGTTGATTTGACTTCGTATCTAGTCAATTATAAGAAAGACTTCTTTTGCAATTGAGATATACTATTTCACCTATACCACATATAGTGGTAAAATTTTGATAAGATTTTAGTAAATTAAGATGGTAGAAATTTTCTGAAAAAAAAGAAACTTATTTTGGAGTATTATTTTTTTGACTTTTCAAAAGATTTTGAGGTAAAATGATAAAATTGTCCTTTCTACTTTCAAATGACATTTTTTTTATTGAGGGCAATTTTGTCATTTGACCTCAATTTTTTTTTGAAAAGTCAAGAAAATCATGCTCCAAAATAGTGTTTGTTAGTTGAAAATTTCTACCAAACAAGTCCTAAATAAAAGTAGACTTGAATGTTCTCTTGAATATGTGACTATCCTATCTCTTCTAATTTTTCGAACGAATTCTACTTTGTTTTACACACTTTAATTGTATTGTTGAAATTTTAAACAAACTATACCCAAATAGAAGTTGGCCTTCATCGATTTTAGCCTCTTGATGTGGTATGGACTTGTATATAACTGTTTTTATCGATTCTCACTTGACAACAACACCATGAATTGAGACCTTGTCTGTATTTACTTTAGGGAGCTTGAGATCTCGCAAGAATTTTAACAGGATTGCTTTATATTTTTTTTTTTAACTTTGAATGATGATTTGTATCGTCACATTGGCTAGTAAATCAAGAAGTATGGCGTCAAATGGTTACCTCCTTTTTATGCAAGATGCGATGCACTCAATAGAGGACCAGATTCTTGTGGCAGTGAACACTTTTGAATAGAAGGCAAAGTACTTCTTGAATCTGCAGTTGTTCGTTCATTATTCTTGATAAAATGTAGTACCTCTTGAACTTTTGTCAACTTCACGATCTAAGATAATAATTGTTTACTTGTTCCCACTTTGTTATTGGCTGCTATAATACTGAAAATCTATGTGGCAATGCCATGTTTGGCTGAGCTCATTTACTTGTTCCTAAATATATTTGAATTTATTATTATTTTTTGTAATTGTAAGTAACTCAATGAACTCGATCACGAGACAAATGGGTAGCGAAGTTCTCATTCGTTCTAAGTGTCAAGTTAATATTATAGTTACTGTGATAAATCTAGTTGAGTAACACCAAGTTTTGAATTAATAGATCTCATTTTTTCATAAATTGGAGTGAGATGTGTTAGCGAATTTATTTTGTACCGCAAGTGTACGAATAACACAAGGAATAAAGTGGATTTAGAGTCCAAATATCGTACACATAGGGATTTAGATAGTTCTACACAATTAAATTAACTTTAACCGAATCGATTTAACTTTTGAAGTTTGGGTGATTAAGAATTTATTAGAATATTAACTAAAAATAATTAACTAATTATAATTTAAACAAATAAAAGATTAAGTTCACACTAAATTACTTTAAATATGGAAAAGAAAAGTACTAAGATCCCAAATCAACTTATATCAATTCCCTTTAACCCAAACCGTTGAATTTAATAATACAATAATTATAAAAATCAATATTCTTAGTTTGTTTAACAATCACTCTCAAGTAGAATTAAACTTATCCCTATATGTGATCTGACTATTTTCTATGACGGATACGAACATACAAAAATGCATTAGAATTTATGAATACTTATAGATCATGTTGACGTTGGAAAATGACGCTGCACTTCCCAAGCCAACTTAATGTTGAGTATTTAGGATGGACGTGGCCGAATTGAACTAGATACGAGAATTGTAACATAAGACATGTTTGTAAGCTCTTTTTGAGTATGCTGTTTATTATCAACCATTGAATGTCTGAACTGAAGGACATTTATGTCTCTTATTTATAGGTGTTACCACACGATTACGATATGGCTGCCACATCAGTAGGGGGCCCCATCCAAGCCCATCAAAGGCCCAGTTCAAGATCCATCAAGAACCCTATATGGACCCTGTTAGAGCCCGGGAAAGCCCATCGCACGCTTGGGCCTTCGGCAGTCAGAAATCCGCGAAGCTTGTGGAGGGCCTTGGCACTCGCGTACGATCCACAGGGCCTCGTCAGGCTTCGCATTATTCGTAACCAGCAAGCAGCTCGACATGTTGGAATGACCAGAAAAGTAATTAAAGAAAGATTGCGTTGGATTGGGCGCACGAATCCTCACAAGGAAATCGAATCATGATCTCCTAAAATCATGCAACGTGATAAGCTCAAGGAAGGAAGGTAATCTCGGATATCTTTATCACATAAGGAAGGAGGGTCCGATTGAGTATCAATTTGATTTGTCTCCTAAATCAATTGGAACTCTTGCGCTATAAATGCAACATCTCCGGTTGTTCCAAGGTACGCACTTTTTATGCTTAAGAATCCCACCCTAAACTCTGCTAAAATATCTGCCTGCTTGTCTCTCCCACACCCCCTTTGTTCCCGCCCCCGTGTATCTCTCATATACCGGCAGTTGACTTGATCGTCGGAGTGCCAACGATCGTTGGCCCTTTTCATCCGGAGATCTTGGTGCCTAACGGTCGTCCTAGTGTGCAGGTAACATACGAGTTGGCAGAGGAGTGACTGGAAATCTGTTGGCACGTAGACTGGTGCAGGTTCCGACGTTAACAGATTGGCGCCGTCTGTGGGAACGAAAAACATTACACGACCAAGTGCTTGTGGTAAAACGTGTCTTCTACCCGAAAGAGCATGACATCCAAACAGTCCACAGAGGAGGAGGTGGAGTCCCACCACACCAACCTGCGACAGGAGAGCATTCAGGATCTGCAGAACGTCACCCGTCGCAGAAAGAGAAGACATCAGAAGAAACGGACGATGGAACAGGAGAACTAGGACCTGAAGATGGATAACGCCCGGATGAAGGCCGCGCTTGAACTGTTGGAGAATCAATCCCTCCAACATGGACCCAAGCGCAGCCGTGCCTGGAGGAGTCCTTCACCCACTGGTTCGCTGGACAGCCACGGCTCCCGAGAGGAACCCCCCGTTTCTAATGGCCGGAACCCTCGTAACCCCGCCCTGAAGCCCCCGTAGGACGGTCAGAAAGGGAGACCCTTCCCTGTACAAGAAAGTCCCCCTGTTCCTGTAGCCAGCGTGTTTGACAGGCTGGGAGTGGGGTCCTCGATTGCACCCCCCCTGCCCTCACATAGCAGGCGCAGTGAACATAGCGAGGCCCGTACGAAAAAGAAGAAGGACCCGAAAAGTCACAAAAAGGCCGATGATGAAAAGGAAAGGCTGAAGTGTTATGAGGACGATGATGACGAGAACCTGCCGTTTACCAACTATATGAAGGCAATGGAGGTGCCTACAAACTTCCGAATGCCTATCATGGATAAGTATAATGGAAGAGGTGATCCCACGGACCACATAAACACCTACAAGACGAAGCTCCAGGGTCAATCCCCCGCGGTGAAGTGTCAGAATTTTCACACCACACTCACTGGTGACGCGAAGAGGTGGTACAATAAGTTGAGGCCAGGAAGTATCCGAAGCTGGCCACAACTTAAAAGGGAGTTCGTCAACGCCTTCATTGGCAACCGAACGATGATTGCTGACATCGCCCAACTCAACGATATCCGGTAAAAGGAGGGAGAAGCCGTTAAAAGCTACTTCAAAAGATTCAGCAACATCATCAACAAGATCGAGACGGTGACTGACGAGAAGGCCTTGGATGCGTTGATAACAGGACTACACATGCGAACTCCCTTTTGGAGGGACGTTCAAAATAGTCAACCGAAAGTCTACAGCCAGCTGGTGGACATGATCCAGCGCGAAATCTGATCAGAAGAGACGATCGAGAACAGAGAAAGGGCTGAAAGAGAGAGAGGAGACCGATACAGGAGAGAGGGACGTTGCTCTCCAGAGCCTCGGTTCTCCCGTTTTCAGAGGAGGCGCTCCCCGGAACCAGCCAACAACCACTACCGGAGGTTCAATCAGACGGAGGTAGCCCTAGCGCCCCGGGCACCAGTTGCGACCCCCCAACCTGCAGTGACCCCGCCCAAGTTCTGTCGAATACACAGGACTATGGTGCATAACACGGAAGATTGCCCGGATGTGAGGGAGTTAATTAATCGCGGAAACCACAGACAGGGCGAGGAGGACCAGGCGGCGGGAGAACGTCGAGGACCGCCCACACAGGGGCGAAGACCTCCTCACCAGCGCCAGAACGATGGACCTCGCCATGACAGAGGGATGAATAATGGGGACAGGGACCAACCGAGGGTGGAGGGCCCCCAAGGAGCCCCGCCTGTCCGAGAGATAAACACCATCTTTGGAGGGCCGTATGTCGGAGGAAGCACAATGAACTCGCGACGTAACTACGCGAAGGCAGCCAGGGGAGAACCCCTGGAGAGCTGGCAGGTCCACGGGCATCGGCCTATAGTACCGCCAATCTCGTTCACTGAAGAGGACGAGTCTGGCATACAATACTCGCATTGCGATGCCCTAGTGGTTTGCGCCGTTGTTGCTAGGAACGGCCTGGGCCGAATGTTGGTCGATGACGGAAGTGCCGTGAACATTCTGTTCGACAGTGCGTTCGACCAAATGGAAGTGGATCACGAATTGACAGCCATCACAGAGCCGCTATTTGGTTTCACAGGAGATAGCCTCGTCGCACGAGGAAAGATCACCCTGGCAGTGGACTTCGGGGAACCACATTGCCACCTCTGGAAATTCATTGAGTTCCTGATAGTGGACACCTGCTCCTCCTACCACGGGGACCTTGGTAGGCCCGCGCTGAAGGATCTACAGGCGGTTACATCCATACATCATTTGGCGATGAAATTCCTGAAGCCCGGAGGAGTGGTCAAAATATGCGGTAATCAGACGGAGGCAAGGGCATGCTACATGAACGCGTTACGAAAAGCTGCCAAACGTGAGGATATCACCCCAGTCGCAGCAATCGTATGCTCAGAGCCAACCTGAGACCTTGTCGATAGCATTTCTGTTTTGTCTTTTTCCTACATTGTTTTGATCTCCTTGCGATTTTCTTTGACAGTCGCCAAGAAATTCGGCGCCGTTTAATAAAATTTGTCTTTTATGAATCCAAAGTGTTCTCCATGCGAAGAGTATCAACTCGGCAGCGAGAGAGTGTAGTTCGCGGCCAACTCTATCAACTCGCTGGGTAAACATTTTATGCGTAAGCAAGCAAGTATAATCAACTCGGCAGCGAGGGAGTGTGGTTCGCGACCAACTCTATAAACTCACTGGGTAAATATTTTACGCGTAAGCAAGCAATTATAATCAACTCGGCAGTGAGGGAGTGTAGTTCGCGGCCAACTCTATCAACTCGCTGGGTAAACATTCTACGCGTAAGCGAGCAAGTATGATCAACTCGGCAGCGAGGGAGTGTGGTTCGCAGCCAACTCTATCAACTCACTGGATAAACATTTTACGCGTAAGCAAGCAAGTATAATTAACTCGGCAGCGAGAGAGTGTGGTTTGCGGCCAACTCTATCAACTCGTTGGGTAAACATTTTATGCGTAAGCAAGCAAGTATAATCAACTCAGCAGCGAGAGAGTGTGATTCGCGGCCAACTCTATCAACTCGCTGGGTAAACATTCTACGCGTAAGCGATCAAGTATGATCAACTCGGCAGCGAGGGAGTGTTGTTCCCGGCCAACTCTATCAACTTGCTGGTTAAACATTTTACGCGTAAACAAGCAAGTATAATTAACTCGACAGCGAGAGAGTATGGTTCGCGGCCAACTCTATCAATTCGCTGGATAAATAGTCAACGCGAATGTGCGCAACTATGGTTCATTCGATGGCAAATAAAATTTGATCATGACTCGCGAACCACTCCGCACCATCGGGGACGTGTTTTGCGACCTCAGACTTGTACCAATGATTTCGTAAGCAACACTAAACATCGACGAGGCCCAAAACAAGCATATAAAGCAGGGGTATCACAAACACGATAAGGGCACATACACAAATAAGAAGGTAACTCGGCACGATTTTATTGAATACGAAATACAATGCAGAAAGAGATACAACTACAATATATTCTAAAACCCCGCTGTCTCATTGGGCCGGCACATGAATGGGGTGACTAGATCTACTAAATCTATCCCTTAGTTTACGCCGGCATCATCCAGGTTAGGGAACCTAACTTCACCATGATTGGGAGTCTCCCACGCCAACTTGAGTTAATTTGATGGCTTATTAGACCATACTGCTCAAAAAAAGCCGTTGATGCCTTTTTTGGTAGTAGGAGACCCCCTACAGCCCCGTCAATCGTTCAGGGGAGGGTCGGGCTAAGGCTGGTAAGCCTAAATTCCCACCCCGTACGTTTGGTCTCCTGAACGTTGATTGGCCAGGCCTTTGGTCCTCTGAATGTTGATTCTCAGATTAACAGGCATCTTGGACGCCAGCCCTCCAGCTGTACTACCATCACACGTTTGCTATATTTGTCCCGATCCCACAACAATGACAGGTTAGATACAAAAGGCTCACGGTTGAGAAATCCTAGTACGCTTGCATCCTATTTATAAGGAACTGCGTTGGGAATAGGTGCAATGCAATGAATACAGTCACAACAGGGGGTTTGGAACAACGCACGGACGTTCTACCTCTCCAAGGCATTGAAGACGCCAACCCTCCAGGTTCCACCAGGTGTCTGCGTCATAAATGCTAAGGGAATGATTCTAAGATTTGGAACGTTTTTTTCCCCACACGCATACAAAATCGAAACGTCGGGATAGCAAAAGGTCAATTTCAATTCTGTTTCAATTAACTTAGGCAAAACCAGATAAGGATTACAAAAGTATGAGTGCCCCGCCGCCTCTTCAAAGGTCGGCACATTGCGGGCCTCCCTCAGTTAGATGGGGTATTTTATCACCTACTGTACTAGGTCCGGCGTTGGGAGCTTGAGCCTCAGCAGGGTCCTGCCGAAGGAAAGAAAGGTCATATTCCGGATAGACCTCCATGATGCTCTCCACCAACTGCTCGCCTCCAGCAGTCATCAAATGGTGGGCAAGGTCCTGGTACTCGGGCGTTTCCACAAACGCATTCTAGTAAGCCTCCACCGCCCTGGCCTCAGTAACTGCACACTCGGCTTAGACCCTCTCCAATTCCAGCCTAGCGTCTGCTAGTAATTTCTCTTCCTCCAGGACGATGGTCTCCAACCTACTAGTCGCGTCAGCAAGGGCTTCCTCGGTGGCATGTGCTCGATCCTCAGCCAGTTTTAGAGCCTCTTCGGCATGCTTCTGAGCCTCTTCGGTACTCTTCTAAAGCTCCTCGGCTCGTTTCTGAGATGCCTCGGCAGCCCGTTTCTGTTCCCGGGTATCCTTCAGGCACTCTTTTGAGGCCTTCAATTCAATCTCATATTTCTCCTTCATGTCTGCCTCCCTCGCAACCGCAGAGTCGAAGCACCCCCATTTCCGACTCCAGCTGCGCCCTCTCAAGTCGAACAACTTTCAGCTCCTCACCCAGCTTGGCGGACTTGGCTCCCTCCTCATGGCATTGGCCATCATAGCTTTCCAACGTACTGAACAGCTCCTTGCTCAGTACCAAGCCCCGTATTAGGTTCATCTCCGCCATCTTCAGCCACTCCCGAACAGTGGCCCCCTCGGCAGCCTTCTTCCATTTCTAGGTCCAATACTTATGCACGCTTGCCGCCATCATCGCAGGGTGGACCGGGAGCATCTCCAGGATGGAAGTTTCCAATTCCTCCCGACGTTGAGTTATTCGGACGGGGCTCCCTTGGCCGGACGAGGGGCTAGGTTTCTTTGCACCCTCGGTCCGTCCCGACTTGCGGGCATCCCCCATGAACCTCCCTCCGGATGTGAGAGCCTTCCTCTTTTGCGCACCTGCTTTGCCCACATCCTCGGCAATGCCCTTCTCCTTGTCCTTGGTTGGAGCGGGGCTCGGAGATGGATCAGCCGTCAAAGGTGGAGGTGGAGGAGGAGGAGGAACGTCCTGACTGGATACGGGATCTGGTTGCACACTAGTCGGGATATTTTGCGATCGCCTGGGCACCTCCCGCGCTAGCACCTGAGCAGAAGACCCCTCTCCGCTAGCGGGACGGGCAAGGTGGAGTATGGACACGCTTTTGAACCTGAAAGCTGTTAAGCACAGACATTAATAAGCGACGTGCCCAGATAATTCTCCACTATAGCACCAGAACACCGAGGCAAGTGAGACTTACACATTAGTCCGCAACTGGCCAGAAGATTATCGTCTTTCAACAGGTTCCCGAGGCTTTGAAAGTCGCTGCTAAGATACTGAACCTTATCCCACTTCGACCTCAGCTCTCATTGGCTTTTCTTCGGGATTGGTGGTTTCCAGCAATCTGCAAAAGGGAGTAAATACATCAAGTCAGGGACTGTAATCAAAATTTCATACGAATGCGGTGGGTTATACCAAGTTCTCCGAAATATCGAGGGATAGACACGTACGGAAGAGGGTCTTCTGGCATAAATTCCCAATCATCGCCAACGAAGATGAACCTCTCTTTCCAGTTGTGCACCTTGTTGGGACTATCGGTGGCCGTCTTCCATTTCTGACCCGATCGGAGAGATATATTATACCAACCGACGGATCGGCAGGGTCGGTATATAGACTCGAACTTCCTGGAAGACAAGTCTCCTCCAGCCTCGGCAACGCTCCACAAAATATAGGAGGCTACCATTTACCCCCAGCCATTCGACGTTATCTGACAGGGAGCCAGGTTCCAGTCCCTTAACACCTGGCGAAAGAAGGGATGCACTGGTAGGCGAAGGCCTTGCTGCATCGCAGGTTCGTAGACCGCCACATACCCTTCGGGAGGATGGTCGACACGCTCTTCTGGGCTTGGAGCTCTGAGTGTCACGGTCGAAGGAATGTCATAGGACAACCGTATGTCCTCCAACTCCACCTCCGTGATCTTCGACTGAGCCATAGACGCTTCGGTTGCCGACCATTTTAGCTCCTCGTCAAGAGCCCTCGCAGTCGGAGCATCCCTCTTGTCTAGAGATCTCTTCATTTCAGGCACCCTCGCGTCGGGCCTCTCCTTCACCGCCGTCTCTTCCGTCGGCACGGAGGACCTGACCTTCTTCCCACTCGTCGACAGAGCCGACGGGTTCACAACAGGAGGCTCTGAATTCACCCCTCCCACGACTCCAGAAGAGGAAGATAATGTGGAGGCCGACGAAGAAACGCTCCCAATAATACTAGGGTTTGTGGGATCGTCGGACGGGTTCTGTGAGTCGTCGTTTTCAGATGACATTTGGCTGCCCCCAGGTAATGGAATTTTACTATGACTATGAAAATAAACAATGAAAGCAAATTTCAACCGCTTTCTAAGCGCTTACCTTGAATGTACGACTTAAATGACACACCCGCTACGAACTTCTCGCTTATCAGCAAAATAACCATAGTGAGCACGAAGGTAAGAAGAAGGTACATCATTTGGGTGGATGCCTGGTTTTATAAGGGCGCATTCTCACATCCACCGTCCAAATCCCAAGCGTTCCATCTGGGCATACGGACGGTCGACGCGTGTCTTCAATGGCATAGCAGGCGGGAAAGCAAAACCTAAACATTTAGTAAACCAAGGTCATACGCGCGCCCCCATTCTCCGTCCCACGCAACCGCATTTAATGTGTACACCTTCTTACTCATGATTGCCTGACCAGAGAGGGACAATCTTGATAGACAGAATCACGCCATCAGGGGACACGTCAGCATTGGCCTGGTCCCTTGAAGCCCTCACCCGTCATAAATGTTTGGCTTCGTACTTAGAGAACTATACTGGGTAGGTTGAATCACTTTCTGCCGAACCACCGTGGGACCATATTTCCCGCGAAGCACATCAGCATTCCATTTCTACGAGACACATCAACATTTTGTTTATTCTCAAAAGTCCCACTCCTATTATAAATAATAGGCTTGGACTTTAGAGATTATTGTTACCACACGATTACGATATGGTTGCTACATCAGTAGGGGGCCCCATCCAAGCCCATCAAGGGCCCAGTTCAAGATCTATCAAGAACCCTATATGGACCCTGTTAGAGCCTGGGAAAGCCCATCGCATGCTTGGGCCTTCGGTAGTCAGAAATCTGCGATGCTTGTGGAGGGCCTCGGCACTCGCGTGCAATCCATAGGGCCTCGTCAGACTTCGCATTATTCATAACCAGCAAGCAGCTCGACATGTTGGAATGACCAGAAAAGTAATTAAAGAAAGATTGCGTTGGATTGGGCGCACGAATCCTCACAAGGAAATCGAATCATGATCTCCTAAAATCATGCAACGTGATAAGCTCAAGGAAAGAAGGTAATCTCGGATATCTTTATCACATAAGGAAGGAGGATCCGATTGAGTATCAAATTGATTTGTCTCCTAAATCAATTGGAACTCTTGCGCTATAAATGCAACATCTCCGGTTGTTCCAAGGTACGTACTTTTTATGCTTAAGAATCCCACTCTAAACTCTGCTCAAATCTCTACCTGCTTGTCTCTCCTACACCTCCTTTGTTTCTGTCCCCGTGTATCTCTCATATACCGGCAGTTGACTTGATTGTCGGAGTGCCAACGATCGTCGGACCCTTTTTATCCAGAGATCTTGGTGCCTAACGGTCATCCTAGTGTGCAGGTAACATACGAGTTGACAGAGGAGTGACTAGAGATCTGTTGGCACGTGGATTGGTGCAGGTTTCGACGTCAACAATAGGAAAATAAGTGATGATTACATGCATTAAATGCCAAGCTAGGCATTTAATGCTTACAAGACATCTCCTTTATGGAAATTCAATGTGAAGTGACATCTCTGTGATGGGTGGCTGATATGACGTCTGACATTTGAAAGGACAAGCTATGCTGATGATGTGAGTATGACGTCTAGAGGTAGAGGTCTGACGTGGAACCCAAAGGAGGAGGTCCGACCTGAATTCAACACCGCAGTGGACTCAAATTCAAGATTATAGATGAGGTCCGAACTAGAAGCTGTAAAGGTTGGCTTCAGGTCGGTCATTTCTTGCTTGATTGATAAACAAAGTAGCATTTGTCGTGGCAGAACTTATAAGGTCCGACCTGGAGTAAAACCCTTTGGGATGAGGTCCGACCTGGAGTAAGATCCGCTTGGGATAAGGCCTGACTTGGAGTAAGGCCTGCCTTAGAATAAGGTCTGACCTGGAGTAAGACCTAGATGAGAATGACATCCGACCTACTCTTGTAGCACTGGTGAAAAATTACTTAATTGATGTAACAGATTGAATTGGATATCAACAATGCCCCCCCAAGGCCTGCTCTTGACTTCATTCATGGGTAGCCTTCAGTTCCTGGGCTGTTTTGATCTGTTTCGTGTGTGCACACATAGCTGACGTAATAGTACTGACTGTAGGACCTGAGACATCGAGGTAGGATCTCTTGGACGATAGTGTCCTTCTTCATAGAGGTTAGGTTGGACCTCCCTCGTGGAGGTTAGGTAAGACATGATATATCGAGGTAGGGTCTCTTGGACGATAGTGTCCTTCCTGATGAGTGAACTTCCTTCTCCATAGAGGTTGGGTAGGACCTAAATAGGTAGGACCTCCATGATGAGTGAACTCTCTTTTCCATAGAGGTTGGGTAGGACCTATTGTAGGTAGGACCTCCTTTGTATGATTTAGTAGGACCTGAATGGGTGAGACCTCCCTGATGAGTGAACTCCTTTTCCATAGAGGTTGGGTAGGACCTGTTGTAAGTAGGACCTCCTTCAAGTGAAGGGGTAGGACTTCCTTTTTGTGATTTGGTAGGACCTCACTAATGAGTGAACTCCCTCTCCATAGAAGTTGGGTAGGACCTGAAGTAGGTAGGACTTCTTTCGTATGATTCGGTAGGACCTGAAGGGGTAGGACCTCTTTGAGGGAACCTCCTCTACATAATTGGGTAGGACCTCCTACTCTTGACTTTGGTCAGGGGTGGCCTTTAGTTCCTACTATTGCTCTGATCCATTCTGGATGAGGAAATGAGGCTCCGTTCTGAAGCTGTAGATGAACTGGAGAAAAAAGAGAAAGAGCTTGCTGAGAATGAGTCCAAGCTCCATGCTTTAGCACGCCAAGTAGAAGAAGAGAAGATAGGAAAGTCCGAGCTGGAGGCTTTATTTGAAAAGAGCCAAGCGGACCTCCGAGTTTCTGTAGAGAGGTCGTGCATGAGCTAATTAAGACTGTTGCGGAGAAGCATCGGGACTAGGATGTCCAGTTCTTGAAGGACGAGCTGGACGAGCTAAAAAAAACTCCAAGTTCGATCCTTCTTCTTCTGGAGTGGAATGTCAGCCTGAAGGCCAGGACTGAGCTTGACCTTTTTTAGCTTACATATCTAGATCAAGTTCCACCAGGGGATAAGGTCTGACCTGGATCAAGTCCCACCAGGAGATAAGGTCCGACCTGGATCAGGTTCTACTAGGGATGGGATCCGACATGGATCAGGTTCCACTAGGGGATGAGGTCCAACCTAGATCAGGTTCCACCAGGGATGAGATCCGACCTGGTTACAAACGTACTTGGAATGAGGTCGACCTTAAGTTGCTTAGCGAGTGAAGAATTACTTAGTTGATATGACAGATCGGATTGGATATCAACAATTGTGATGTCTGGAGTGGAGTCTGAACTGTGTAAGACATTCGTGTCTAGAGGTTTGTGACTTTGGTCACATTCTCAGTTTAGACGTTGGCTTTTTGAGCTGATGTCAGCAGTGCAGCACTTATGCTGATTGACATGGGATTCGAGCTGTGTGGGACCTTTGTGTCCAGAGGTTTGTGACCTTGGTCACATCTTCAGTTCGGACGTTGGTTTCTTGAGCTAATGTCAGCAATGCAGCACTTACGCTGATTGACATAGGTCCGAGCTATGTGGGACCTTTGTGTCCAAAGGTACGTGACCTTGGTCACATCCTTAGTTCAGACATTGGCTTCTTGAGCTGATGTCAGCAGTGCATCACTTACGCTGATTGGCATGGGTCCGAGCTGTGTGGGACCTTTGTGTGTAGAGGTTTGTGACCTTGGTCACATCCTCAGTTCAGACGTTGGCTTCTTGAGCTGATGCAGCGCAGTACTTACGCTGATTGACATGGGTCCAAACTGTTGGGGACCTTTGTGTCCAAAGGTATGTGACCTTGGTTACATCATCAATTCGGACGTTGGCTTCTTGAGTTGATGTCAGCAGTGCAGCACTTACACTGATTGACATGGGTCCGAGCTGTGTGGGACCTTTGTGTCCAAAGGTACGTGACCTTGGTCACATCATCAGTTCAGACGTTGGCTTCTTGAGCTGATGTCGGCAGCGCAGCACTTACGCTGATTGACGTAGGTCCGAGCTGTGTGGGACCTTTGTGTTCAGAGGTTTATGACCTTGGTCACATCCTCAGTTCGGACGTTGGTTAGATTTACTAACTTTGTAGCCCCATTCTTCAAGACTGTGGTAATTTTTTAAGGATCTTTGCAATTCTGGGCTCTACTCTGAAGGCTAGTGAGAAAGACGTCTCTCTTGTGCTAGAGCAGCAAGTTGTGCGATAAAATCAAAGTATATTCGGAAGTTCTTCTGCCCAAGCACCATTGAGTTCATCCAATTGCGTCTTTAGTGTGTGTTTGATGATTTTCAGCTCTTCACCGAACGACCTCAACCTTGGCCAATAGTTCTATTTCACTCATTTGGTGAAGTAGTCAGCTTTGACTATGGCGAATTTGGTCATGTCTTTTCTCGTGGGCTTTGGACCGATTAGATCAATCATCTATTTTGAAAAAAGCCATGGACTGAAGACTGAGGTCAGTTCTTCTGGGAGAGATCTGGTGATGGGGGACAAACCTCTGGCACTTGTCGCATTTTTAGACAAACTCGATAGGGTCCTTATTTAGTGATGGCCAGAAGTATCCCTACCTCAAAGTTTTATGTGCTAGTGATTGCCCCCCAGCGTGATTGTCGCATACTCCTTTATGAACTTTGCTGAGGGCGTATTTGCGTTTGTCTTTCCTTAAACATTTGAGTAGTGGATGTAAAAAACTTCTTTTGAATAGGATGTTGTCGATGATTTTCTGGCCTCCACACTATCTGAGGACACCATACCATCTTTAAAAAATTGGACGATTCCGTCCATCCAGTTGGGATTAACTTCTGCGTGGTGAGTATGGACTCAAGTTGAGTGATCGCTGGACTATTGATTCTTTTGATCAAGATGCTGTCTAGTTTTTCTTTTCCTTCACTGGTAGTGAGTCAAGCTACAGCGTCAGCGAGGCTATTTTGTGTCCTCGAAGTTTTATTTTTCTTAGCCTCCAGCTCGGCTAGGCGTTGTTTAGCTCGGCGATCTTCAGGTCGATTCCTGGTAGTAGATCGATATGTTGGAGCTGAGGTTTCTCTAGGATGTCTTAAGTGGAAGCCTGGTAGTAGATCGATATGTTGATTTCATTTTCTTCCGTGGTTGTGAGTTCTTGAGTCATGGCTATGACTCATGTTGAATGTGTTTTAGAGATGAAGTGTTTAGGTGTGGTGGGAGAGATTTACTTTGTGGAAATCAAATGCTAATCTTTTTTGGTGAGCTTCTGGAATATGGAGAGTCTTTTTAGGGGGAACCCTCCTTCTAGCGCCAAACTGTTGACGTTGGAAAATGACGATGTACTTCCCAAGCCAACTTAATGTTGAGTATTTAGGATGGACGTGGCCAAATTAAACTAGATACGAGAATTGTAACAGAAGACGTGTTTGTAAGCTCTTTTTGAGTAAGCTGTTTATTATCAGCCATTAAATGTCCGAACGGAATGACATTTATGTCTTTTATTTATAGGAAAATAAGTGATGATTACATGCATTAAATGCCAAGCTAGGCATTTAATTCCTACAAGACATCTCCTTTATGGAAATTCAATGTGAAGTGACATCTCTGTGATGGGCGGCTGATCTGACGTCTGACATGTGAAATGACAAGCTATGTTGATGACGTGAGTATGACGTCTACAGGTAGAGGTCCGACTTGGAACCCAATGGAGGAGGTCCGACCTGAATTAAACACTACAGTGGACTTAAATTCAGGATTATAGATGAGGTCCGAACTGAAAGCTATAAAGGTTGGCTTCAGGTCAGTTATCTCTTGCTTGACTGATAAGCAAAGTAGCATCTGTCGTGGCAGAAATTATGAGGTTCGACCTGGAGTAAGACCCGCCTGAGAATGAGGTCCGACCTAAAGTAAGACCCGTCTGGGATGAGGTCCGACCTGGAGTAAGGCCTACCTTTGGATGAGGTCCGACCTGGAGTAAGAACTAGATGGGAATGACATCCGACTTGCTCTTGTAGCACCAATGAAGAATTACTTAGTTGATGTAACATATCGAATTGGATATCAATAGATCACGTAAAGCATATTGGTATATCTCTATCCTCTATCGGATTCTACGACAATTGATACTATGTTTAACTTATTTTTAATGTCTCAATGGTAAAACAAGCCACAAAAATCATACAATCATTGTGCACATAATTGTAGATGAAAAGAAATCAATATCAATTGTTCAAAATTAAAAACATGCTTGAATATCAAAAACTAGGTTCAAAGAATTAAATGTTCACGATACAAGTTTCATCGCAATCATAGCACAAAACGGATTTAGCTTAACATACT
This sequence comes from Forsythia viridissima, assembly GCA_030279155.1. Lineage (NCBI taxonomy): Eukaryota > Viridiplantae > Streptophyta > Magnoliopsida > Lamiales > Oleaceae > Forsythia > Forsythia viridissima. Next base: position 28,265,233 of record CM059039.1, read on the forward strand.
AAGAAGAAGAAAATAAAAAGAAAATTTAAAAGCAATCACCCGAATAAGAAGAAAACTCGAAAGAATGGATATTGATATTCGTTTCTTGTTTCTCTTCTTAAAATCTCTCAATAATTCGACTCCTAATTTTTGGGTTAAGAACTAATAAATATAATATCCTCATTGTGTCGCAAAAGATCCCAAAAAATCATTAAAATCGTTGTCTCAAAATATTTTCTAATTGGAGTGGAACTCAAAAAGGTAAAAATCCAATGGTGCATATTTTTACATTGGGCGATCACCCAGGCCAAGATTTAAGTTTCTCCTGGCAATTGTTGGTGCTGGATGGTCGCCCAGCTTTAGTTTTTTTAATATGCGCCTTTAGTCCTTCAACTTTAGATTTTATCTTCTTTAGTCCTCAAAACTTTCAATAACCTCTAATGTGATCCTTCAAGCTTCAATGAGTACAATTTGATCATCGTACTTTTTGAAACATCTTCCAATTTATTGTTATTTTCATCAATTTTTCTCTGCTTGCTTATAAACGGGTCCAAAATTGAAATACAAAGTAAAATCCACTAAATTAAGTAGAAAATCAATAAAATAACAAGACAAAAACTTAGTTTTAAAACTTGAATAAGTTCACAAAATAAACTTATCAAGATGAATCAAAAATTTATATAGAGGACATGTGACATCGGCTAGTGTACTTGCTCGTCACATCACTTTGAGATTTGAAGTGGACAACATTATGTTATGTTTGCGTATTTGACAAGTCTATTAAATCTCTAGATTTTAGAAATCAACCATGCCCTACTAGATTTTGTTATGGCTATTCTTGAGCAATGTTGTCAATTTTAGAAATCAACCATGCCCTACTAGATTTTGTTATGTGATATTCTTGAGCACTGTTGTCGAGCTCAACATCAATGACCTTTTGTGTCGAAACGATTTATGTGTACTTCTTTAGCTGTGCTCAATCTGAAGTCTGAACTTCTTTACTCTTTTCTCAGTATGAGCTCTTTTGCCATCTTGACCAATACTTTAAGGGGCTATTTGACAAACGGTTTTTGTGTACTTCTTTGGTTGTGCTTAATTCGAACTTGTTTAATCTTCTCTCGGTATGAGCTCTCCCTTATTGATCTTTGCCATCTTGACCTATACTTTAGTAGATTTTGATAAAAATTGATGAAATGTGTGGTTGAAAAGTTGATAAAAGTTATGGATCCCATAAAATGGTTATAATTAATTATTAACTTTGACCTCATGCTTTTGGTCATGAGCTCTGCTTAGTCTTTTGGCAATGACATACTTTGTGCTTGTTTGGTTAAGTTTTACTTATAGTTTAAATTGATCAAACATATTTTTTATTCATACATTTCGTAGAATCTACAATTTACTACTCATTTATTATTCAAATATTTTATAGGATTCACAATTTATAAGCAATTAAAAATTAATTCCAGTATTGTCAAACATTAGAGCTGGCAAATACTCAACCCGCCAGAGCAGGGCCACACTTGAAACTGGGCCGGGCTGGTCAAGCCCAGTTTTGTGTGGGTCAGAAACATACTGGCCTAGCCAAGTTCATTGGGCTAAATCAGTCTTAATTTTATTTATTTTTCTTTTTTTTTAAATAAATTTTTTATACAATCTAATACATTGCATCAAATACAATTTTAGATAAATTTAGACAATATATATTTTGAGATTTTTAAAGAGATTAATTTATAAAATTGGGACTTTCATGTATTAGTAAATAAATTGAAATTAATTTTATTTCAAAATAATAATATTTTTTTGGTTAATTGTAAACTATTTGTTGACATTTTTTTTTAAAAAAATATAAATAGTTGAGAATGAAACAGATTTAAAAGTAAAGTGTTTGCATTCAGATAATGGAAGTGAATACATAGAAGCAAAATTTCAGAGGTATTGTACTGAAAATGGGATTAAGATGATGATGACTATTCCAGGTAAGCCTCAACAGAATGGTGTAGCTGAGAAGATGAACATGACTCTAAATGAACGTGCAAGAAGTATGAGAATTACTAGGGCCTAAAAGGTATGCTAGTGTTATTGTTTTGAGATATAAACATGTTTTGCTTAAATTAAAAAGTTAACTTATAAGTAAATTTAAAATAAATAATTTACTTGTCACACCAAACATAAATCAGATTGAAACTTTTGTTAAACTAAATTTTAATTAAATCTAAACAATTTTATGTTGGAACTTGAGATTCTTGAGCTAATGTTTCAAAAAAAGACAATTTAAATTGGAGACTTGGACTTAGATCATTTTAAATTGATATTATTTGGATTATGTATTGGGGCTATTTACAAAATTAGTGATTAGTATTAAGGATAACAAAAAAAAAAAAAAAAAAATCGAGCTGGCCCGATTAGCCCACGGGCTAGACGGGCTAGGCCATATTGGCCCAATTTTATTTGGACCAAGGCCAGCCCAACCCAAAAAATTCGGGTTATATGAGAGTCAAGCCAATTTTGTCACCTCTATCAAACATGCACTTTGTCAAACACACATATACTCGATGTCGTCTCAAATCTTAAAAGAGGAATAATCTCTTGCTTATGGTGGGTGATAGATATATTGTCTATTGCAGATGTGAGCTGATGTAGGAGTGCCACATCAGCAGTGGAGTATACAATTGTGTGTGGAACCAAATGTTGTCCATACATGGGAGGACCCAAATTTTTTATAAATTTTGTTTTAAGACACGTGATATTCGCATTTAGTGAACCTTTTGAATGTTTGTTGGGCTACAATCAATGCAGAGTGGTAAAAATGGCCATGAATTCAGCCTGTTTTGGTGCCAAAAGTGTGAATTCGAACATAAACAATTACTCGGTACAGTAAAAGGCTCTCTTATCAATGTCTGTTCGTCTTTGCATTTGAAGAAAGACGTTGAAGATTTGCACTATTGTTATTTCGCACGTGTGGCTGACTCGGAGTGTCACTTCTACATATTTTCATTTTTCAACCATTTTGAAATTGTTTCCATTACTATTGAAATTATAATTTTATTCTTATTTAGTGGAAAATTAAAAACAGTATTTATTTCCTTTTAATACCATTGAATTGAGCCACCAAACTTTACTATAATTTCAACATAAAATAAAGAGTAATACTACTAATAATCCTTCACTATTGATAGTAAGTCTATGTGTCATTATTTAATTTGAGTAATTATTCATAATTGTTGACTATAAATACATAATTACTCAATTGGAATAAACAATTACTCCAATTGAATAATACCACATATATTACTACCGGCAGTGAACGACTATAAATATCATTATTTTAAAATAAAATATTTTTCTCAATAAGTTATAAATTTTTTCCCTACAAAACCAAATCCAAGTTAAATGACATTGGAAGAACATGAATAAGATAACTATTTATTTGTTATGGGATCACCAATCCATTATCTTTTGGTAAGGAAAAAAAAAAGCCCCCACTCTTTTTCACCCACTTTTTCCTTTCTCTACTTTTAAGGTCAATTTTCTTAAATTAAAAAATAATATCAAATATTGAATAAATCTTATCACGACCGTAGAAAATTTCACCTCCACTCACAATAAAAACAAGACCTAAGTCAGTCTTCAAAAACCTTCAAAAAAAATTGAGGAATAATTGTTCTCTCTCCATCAAATCTTATCTCTTCAAATCTACTCATTCTTCATCTACAGTCGAATCTCACCGCTAATAAACAGTATAGTAATTTTATACAAATCATTAATCTTTATTCTATGTTGATCGCTACATTTACTGATATGAAGTATTCACTATTAGTACATTTAAGTACATATTTGGTGGTGTTGAAATTATTTTTTAAGAACTTATAAGTTATAAATCTTACGGAGTATATGAATAAAAAATATATTTGACCAATTTGATAAATTTAAATTACAATTTAAGCATTAACAAATAAGCTATAACTTTAAAATAAAATTCAAATCTTTAATTGAACAAGTTGAGTTGTAAAAATTAAATGAGCTTGAGAAAGTACAGCAGTGCAACAGGGACTAACGGTAACATCTGGTTTGGCAGTTCATTGAGGGGGGTAATTTGGGAATACAAGAAATGCTAACGGCAACCTTCATAAATAAAAAAGCAGCACAGAGAAAGCGAAGGAACAAACAAAGTGTTCTTGCGAGTGGGCTGCAAGTGCTTTTTCTCTCTAAAATTTTCTACCACCTTATATATATATATATGCAAATACACATTTTTCAATTCAATCACTTTGACTTCATCTTTTTCTCTCTCTGTCTCTCGTCAATCACTTTTTTTTTCGCTTTTCTTTTCTGTCCTTAATTCTTTTACTGCTTTTTCACTTTAAATCTTACTCAGTCGCTTGAATCCCATTAAGCAACCAAGACTGGTTTTTTCGATCTTACTACTATCTGAGTCATTTGGTGAAAAGCCATTTGGAATTTGAGTGCAAAACTTGGGTGGTAAAGTGAGTTTTAGAAATGGCTGATCCAAAACCTGAGGAAATAAGTCATCCTCCAACGGACCAACTTCAAGGCTTAGAGTATTGTATTGATTCTAATCCTTCTTGGGGTATGTTTTATTTTGGTAACATACTGTTTAATTTTTAATTTTTTGTTTTGGTTTTATGAGTCTTGAAATGGGATTTGCTGAATTTTTGCCTGTGAAAACAGGGGAGGCAATAGCACTGGGATTTCAACACTATATTTTGGCACTAGGGACCGCTGTGATGATTCCTTCATTTCTTGTTCCTTTGATGGGTGGAACTGATGTGAGCAATTGTCATTAATCTAATTGGATTTTCTTGTCTTTATGTAATTTGATTCTAAAGGATTGTTGATTAAGAAAAAATGACTTGTTTAGTTATTCTTATTTCTCATTTAAAATCATAAGCATTCTAAAAAATATGCGTCTTTGAGAAATAGATTCATTCTAATAGAGATTTCAATGTTTTATAACTATCTAATGGTGTTGATTAATTCTTACATTCTTGTTTTTGTTTTTCGGTTTATTTTATGGTTGTAATCAGGGTGATAAAGTGAGGGTAGTGCAGACTCTGCTGTTTGTTGAAGGAATAAATACACTTTTACAAACACTATTTGGAACAAGATTGCCAACAGTTATTGGAGGTTCGTGGGCATTCATGGTGCCTATAATTTCGATAATTCACGATTCATCCTTGCAAAGAATCACCGATCCTCATGTCGTAAGTCGTGAATATTTCTTAGATTGATCTTTCTAAGGGTAAAGAAAGTTGATGTCATACAATTTTTAGAACTCTTGACATTCATTGACTCGTTGGAATGGTATATTTTCCAATTTGTGCATTCTACAACATTAAACAAACAATGTAAATGAACTTTTTATAGTACTCTAATTATGGCCTTATTTGAGCTGTTTTCATCACATTTCGCCGAATATTGTTATGTGGTTTCCCAAATTAGAGTTTATGCTGGCTGTCATCATACCTAACGTGCATGTCGGGTAAATAGTATTAGACCGTACTCACAGCACAGTGGATAATATTTTAACTTATTTTTCTTCCTTAATACCGTCTAATATTGTCTAATCCATCTTACGAAACATAGAAAATATGTCTATAGTTATCCTCCAAAAGGTGACAAGCATGACATGAGCTTCTGTTAACATATTCCGCTTCATAATAGTTGCAGTTAAGAGGATACTTGTTAAGGTGACTAGTACTTTAAAGAAGGCTAAACATCATTCTTGGCATATGTTCAGAATATAGCAACATATATCCCATAAGAGCTTAGAATAGATAATGTAAAATTCTGACTAACAGTTGATTTGTTTGTCTAATGCTAGAAACACTGATGGTGTATTATTTCCGACTTGTAGAGATTTGTTAATACGATGCGGGCAATACAGGGTGCACTCATAGTAGCATCAAGCGTGCAGATCATTTTGGGATATAGTCAGCTGTGGGCTATCTGTTCCAGGTACATAGTTTACTTTTTTTAAAATTTGTTCGTACTTTATTATAATAAAAATAACATTATGGCCCTTGAGAATCGTATAAAAAGTTTCTTTTATTTTCAGGTTTTTCAGTCCACTTGGAACGGCTCCAGTTATTGCACTTGTGGGTTTTGGTCTTCTTGATAGAGGATTCCCTGTGGTAAATGCTGAACAAATTGCTTTTAATTGGATTCATATGCTTTCTTTTTATAAGTGAACTGCCTCGCTAATGCATATTTTACTCTGAACAGGTTGGACGATGTGTAGAGATTGGCATTCCGATGCTCATCTTATTTGTTGCCTTCTCTCAGGTTTCATGATCTTTGAGCTTTGTGTCCTTGAAATTTGGTTTTTCTTAGCATAAATGAAAAGTTTACAATTTGCTTAATTAAGGAGTTTATGTGTTGCCAATACTCAATGCACATGGATAATTGTTAAAGAACAACGTAAAATGTCCTCTCTTTTCCTCTAGAATCTCATATTTAGACTTCCATATGGGAAACCATCATAAATTAACAGTAACGATATTTATCTAATATCTCTTTAATTTTGTTGCACAGTACCTGAAGCACTTCCAAATGAAACAACTACCGGTATTGGAGAGATTTGCTTTACTCATCTCCGTTACAATTATCTGGGCTTATGCACACCTCCTTACAGCCAGTGGCGCATACAGGCATCATCCAGAATTAACTCAAAAGAATTGTCGGACCGATAGAGCAAACCTCATCTCGACTGCACCATGGTGGGTACAATTTCACATTGTTTGTTCTGAATCAGTATGGTAGCCATGCATATGCTGTCCAGAAGCAAAATGTGTATCCGCAAAAATTATAAATGTTCTCACGCAATCTTGATCACCTCAAAATACCATTTCCAATAGGATCAAAATCCCGTACCCTCTTCAGTGGGGTGCACCTACCTTTGATGCTGGTCATGCATTTGGGATGATGGCTGCTGTACTAGTCTCCTTGATTGAGGTAAAACCTAGTGCATTTTGGGAAATTTCAAACTAACATACTTACCAGAGTTGTCTGAACTGATGAATTTTTTTTTTTTTTTCCCCTTACTGAAGTCAACTGGAGCATACAAGGCAGCATCTCGATTAGCAAGTGCTACTCCTCCTCCCGCTCACGTGCTTAGCCGTGGAATTGGTTGGCAGGTCTGTTAAGGGAAAAAAAAAGCAGATTTTTCCATTCAAACAATTTGTACATCCACCAAGACAATTACAAGAAGAACCTTTAGTAAATCTTGTGTACGATTTCAAACGAATGACTAAATCTAAACCCTGTTTAGCAGGATAGACGTGTATTTTTGAAAGTTCGAAGTTGAGGAATTGCTTGCACCTTGTGGAGTTTGATGTGAAGTTACAGAAGAAATTCTTCAGTCGGAATCTATTTTACTTAGAAACTTATAAAATCTTCTTTATGTATATAGGGCATTGGGATTCTTTTGGATGGACTATTCGGGACAGTTACTGGATCTACCGTTTCTGTGTAAGTTTTATTTTGCCTACGTTGGTTTTTCATTAATTTTCTAGATAATGCTTGCTCTCAACCTTCACAACAACAGGGAAAATATTGGTCTTCTTGGAAGCACTCGCGTTGGCAGCCGCAGGGTAATCCAAATTTCTGCCGGATTCATGATCTTCTTCTCAATGTTAGGTATATATATATGGCCAAATCTCCCAAAAAACCATATTTTTTCACTTGCTTCTCACTCAAAATTCTGTCCTTAAACACGTGTAGGAAAATTTGGAGCATTGTTTGCATCAATACCTTTCACAATCTTTGCAGCCGTGTATTGTGTTATGTTTGGTCTTGTTGGTGGGTAAACGGATTCTACTTTATAATGTTTTTTGATTTGTAATTTCGTCATTTCTTTTCTTAATGGATAGTTTTCCCCCACTGTTTCCAGCTTCTGTAGGGTTGTCGTTCTTGCAATTCACAAACATGAACTCGTTGAGAAACCTGTTCATCACTGGTGTTTCTATGTTCCTAGGCTTATCTATCCCTGAGTATTTCAGGGAATATACCACCGCTGCTTTTCATAGTCCTGCACACACAAAAGCTGGATGGGTGAGTTGCTCAACTTTTATGTAAAAGCATTGATGAATAGATCTTAAGGAAGGACTAAAGAGGATAATAATGCATTTTCATTTCAATGTTTTTTTCTCGTGATCTTTTGGTGTGCAGTTCAACGATTTCCTCAACACCATCTTCTTATCCTCTCCGACTGTTGCCCTAATTGTTGCTGTATTCCTGGACAACACGCTTGACATTAAAGACAGTGCTAGAGATCGGGGAATGCCATGGTGGGCCAAGTTCAGAACATTCAAGGGAGACAGTCGGAATGAAGAATTTTACACCCTTCCATTCAATCTCAACCGGTTCTTCCCTCCATCATGATACAATATCATTGGCGAAGACAAATCAAAAGCTGAAAAAGGATTGTGCTCAATTTGCTTATAGCTTGTTGCAACCCTGTTATAGTAGATAAGATTGAGTTGTGAGTCTGTTTGTCTTGACTCGTCCACGAATCGGCAGATTAGTCTCTTCTGTCATTATTTTTTCATTTATTTAAATCACTCTGGCTTGGGTTATTCAAGTTTAATCCAGTAAACTAAATCATCAGTTTCTCTACTCGTTCACGACAGAATTTTACCTGGGAACATTGAAATTAGACAGATAAAACTGAGAACAACATGCAAAGCTACGAGTTATGACCGTGCACATTTCTACCTTAAATTTGACTGGTTAAAACATGGAAAGAGATTGAAGTTCCACTGCCACTTTATTCCCATAAGAATCAAAAGATTACAGCGCTTTCGGGACTAATAGTTAGTTTTATGTTAACAATCCCATGAAAGCAGTGAAATATGTTTAACACCCATGAAAACAGTGAAATATAAGAGGAAAAGAGAACTTTTTACATAAAAAGGTTGATAATTTCGTAGTACCCGATGACTCAAAATAATGAAAAGAATATGTATGGGAAGTAATTTGAGTTTAAACCACCCATGCCGCAGCTCATTTACAGAGGCTTGATTCATTTTCAACAGAGGATCGTTGACCTGATATTATTGCTGCTCTAAAGGGGGATATCGGGTACAAATAAAACCTTGGAAGGACATTGGAACAACACTGTTGATGCTTGAACTTGCATTCTTTGCATCTTGGCCGTCATTAAACACTGAAAGGGGGAATGACACTACTGATGTTTGCACATACATTCTTCGCATCTTGGCTGTCGATAAATGCTTCTGCCTAAAGCCCGTGTATGCACTTTTTGACCTTCCTCGATCATCTTCTCTATTCTGTTCTCAAAAGTACTCCACCCAATACTACTATTTTCTTGTAAAATCGCAGCAAGTCTTTTCTTGCTTGGTCTTAAGATGGGAGCATTTCCATTGCCATAATATGTCCGGAAACCCGACACCAGGGATGAAAGCTGGCTACCAGAGTCCGTCATGGCAAAAACATCAGCAGCGGCACAAGCAATAAAGTCCAAAGCTGCTAGCTGAATTCAAAGAGATTCTCGTTTCTTAGTACGTACAAAGCAAGTATCTTGATAACAAAGCGAATATTGTGTCTTAGCCACTCACATTAAATGATTTGTCATAAGCTGGAAAGCACCAAGTAGAAGGCTATTTACCTGAGAAGAAAAATTCCTAAAAGGTGCAAGTTCAGCGGGCGAGAGAAGATCCTCCTTTGTAACCATATTGGGATATAGGCTAGTTAGAGGATGCATCCTTGTTCTTCCTCCATAAATTTGGGACCCGGCAAGATAGATGTAAGTTCCACGCTTGAAACCCAGACCAGCAAGAACTAGTGCAGCTTCTTCCGGTGTCAATGGACATCTCCCCATCTTTCTGAGTTCTTGGGGGGAGAGAGGTCTGCAGTCATTGAACAAGATCAGAACACAACTTAAATAATTTAAACATGTTGGTTAATGCATGATTAATTCAGAAATCATACTTCATTTCCTTCAACCGCTTGATGACAAGTGGAAAATGCTCTTCCCTGTATGCTTGAAGTTCCCTTCTCTCGTTTTCTCCACCCCCAAACTCACACATAGAATAGGCTACCATATCAATTTCGAACCTCAAGTGCATAGCAAGATAGTTAGAAGGGCTTCCTATGATGTTATGCTCTTTCGAAGGGACATCTGAGATGAAGTCTCCAAGAAGTTGCTTGTCTAACACACTCCTTGCAGAATTATATTTTCTAATCCTTTTAATCAGTAACGATCCAACCTTTTGAATTTTCGGTACAAATTTTAAAGCATGGAAGTTACACTTGCACCGTAGCCTCTGCGAAGAAAGAAAAATTCACAATTTTGAGTTAAACAAGTAATACTGATCAGTGATCACGACACAGTAAATAATATGCATATTTTGAAGAACAATGAAATCTTGGGCAAACACGTAGTGGTGTCAAAGTGGCCAATCTAGGCTGTGGAATCATGGCACTGGGGCCGGGCCGTGGACTGTTCCTCCTTTGAAGGTGGGCCATGCCAGGCTCATAGCCTGAGCCACAGGCCCATACTGGCTAATAGAAACAGAGAGCCAAGATTCACTGGGAGAGGGGCAGTAGGCTGGCCTGGCATGTCTTCACCTGTCTTGCCATGTTGATATCCCAAGGAACTTGAATCTATTATGCATTATACTGAAGGTGATAAGAATGTTCTTAACCTGAAGGTCAAAAGGCAATGGGTCGAACCCAAGTCGATTTCCGAATCCAAGGAAGTGAACAACTCCATTACGCTTTAGCAGAGGAAGTACGTTCTTAATATATTCATGAGGCATTGCCTCCTTTGAAAGATCTGCATCAGTTATCTGGAAAAGCAATACAAGAGGGCTTACACATTTTTCTCCAAAGAAAAGCATTTCTTATTCAACAATATCAACTGGAAAGGTGCACACTAGACTGCCAATTTCTCCCAAATCTATTGATTTTAGATCAGGAGGGAGCTCTTTCACAATATTGACATCATCCTTCAAAACATTTAGGAAATTCTCCTCCTGATAAATATCACTGAATTGGCTGCAATCCCAAGTAATAAGAAAGTTAAATGTTATGACAATAACAACAATTAGCGAGTGTTCACTAAACCTAAGTAAAAGCATAGGTATAACAATCCTTAGCAGTCAAGAAGTACATCAATATTAGACATGTCTTGGCCAAGTGAAGATAATAGAGCAAGTCAGTAAAACAATCTTAAAAACCTTTATAGAAATAAATTGAGTAGCAGAAATTTATTTAAAACACCCTTGCGTGAATCTCGTTATTACTATAGACTACAGTCTACAGCCATGGTGGCTTGGCAGTTGTCCCGTATTGATCTGAATAAATAAGAGGCTAGTGAAATTTCTTGGTGAAATCCTAGTTCTGAATATTTTGAGGTGACTAGTGAAATTTCATTTCCTTTTATTATCTCGTTCCAGTCGAATAACTTGACTAGAATTGAATCAGTTCCACTTTTTTCCTTGCACAAATATCTTATCAAATTCAAATGTATATGTTACAACAGTGATACACCGTGTAGGTTCATTGATCACGGTTTGAGGGAAAAACTTCTATAAGTTTTCAAACATAGAAGATAGAGATCAAGAAATAGAATTTCCTATATTTGTTGAAACATATCAATTGTTAAGGGGATTCATTGCGAAACTATTTTAGACATGGATATTAGTACGAGTGTGGCTGTATTGCTTAAGAGTTACATAATTAACATTTTTCATTTCTGGTTCAGATGCAATCATATACTAGTATCATCATAAATAAAAGCAAAGGAGAAGAGTCATAAACAATAAATTATATTTAAATAAAGAATACAACAAACATAAATACCTTGGATCCTTCCATACATTGCTATAAAGAAAGTTGGGAATCACTATAGTTGCATTTAGTAGAGATGCTACAGCAACACCATTACAGACCTGCAGGTAATGCCCAAAACTGGATACTTTTTATGCATAATCATGTTAGAGCTAGTCGTAAGAGAGAAAATTATTTTCGGGCAAGCAAATTTATTCTTAAAAATGATAAGACAGGCACAGTGCTTTAGCATGTAGGTGCTTATGGTTCGTATGTTTTCACGATGATGTTTCTAGTTATCCCAAACAGTGTACCCCATGGAAGAATGATCTGAAAAAGCTAACCCAGTAAGGTGCAGGAGTAGCCTACTAGCGGTTTGATTTAAACCTGACCTCTTCCAGCAGAAACACCGTCTTCATTGGTTTCTTTAAATGCATGCACTTTCACTTTGAATTATATGACAGATAACCTCATATTTATGGAACAGTCTGAAGTGGCCTTTGATCACAGTCATGGGAATTCTTTTATATAATTCCTCTATTTGTAATTCTTCTCCCCATCACGAATAATTTATTGCTAAAAGTCTTATTATGCTCTCCCTGGGAGTCTGGGACACCTCATCCAAAATTTGACTAAACAACATTCTTTTCAAGATTGAGTCATTGGTCATTTTTCTATCACTGATGCTATTAAGAGATTTTTCAAACTAGTCTTTTCTGCTTCATGATGAAGATATGAAGTAGCAGCCAACTTCTTGCATGTGTTGCATAGCAATGAAGAGGTATTGATAATGCACATATAGATGCTTTTTAAGTTACTATATTGTAGAAGTAATGCAAAAGTACTGCTGCCTACAATCAACTAATATAAAATCTAGAGTTGTCTCCAGCTATATAATAATAATAAAACAATAGAAAATTGCAATTATCAGATAATTATTTAATGCAATCAAGTTTTTCAGATTAATGATAAACAGCAGAACATCACACCTCAGTAAAAACTAGATTATAAATTTATTATCATCAAAATCAAAGAATATGATCGGCTTCAAACTTCACATGAAAAAATAAGAATCGGAAAATAGCAAAATGCTTACAGCAACTCGTTGTTGATTCAGACCTCCATTTGCACTTATCAATATAAAACCAGTGCTATTCCTAGCTTTTCCTGCTATTATACCATAGTTCAGAAGCACATTTTTTCTGTTAGAGATGTGACAAATGTACAATGCAATCAATGATCATAGTTTCATTCATGAACAAAGTGATACATGTATATATACCTTGAAAAATTCTCTTATTTGAGCAAGGTCTCCACAGGGATGCCTGAGGGTATGTTTCCTTCCAAAACTTTGATGGTCTTGGCTCGCTGTCTCTCTGTAGCATATGCAAGCATATGTAAATTTATTTATTTTTTGTTCACCAAATTGCATGAATTGTATCACTAGGGGCTTGGATCAAACCTTTGCAAGAGAAATAGAAGCCAAACGAAGTAGTCGATGATACATCTTCACTGGACCTTTTTCTTGATCATAGTATGCAGTTGTTTTCTACAGGCAAGCCAAGAAAAAATATACAACATGTAAACATAATTTTCGGCTAGCCAATGAAACTTTGACAATTGGATGAATAGTCATTAATATCGGGTGAAATAAAGAACGGGTTCACTCAAAGGGCTCAGAGATACAACACTGATATTAGAAACAGGATCATCATCATGGTCAACCAGCTATGAGATCAATTTTTCATGTCATAAGGTAGAAGCTTCATCCAAATAGCCATATAATGGTTGCAAAATATAACATTTTAATCTCCAAAAGATATAATAAATTGATAATACCTAATTATGGAAATGAGTATTGAGAGAAGGCGTATAAACAAAACAATTCATCAAGTAATACCTCTGTCACAATTGATTTTCTAGGAGCCAGACTATCCTGGAGAATTGCGGAATCAAAAATGGAAAACATCACAGAATCCAAAACAAAAAGAAAACACACCAACACGAATGTGAATATAATCGACCTAATGTGCCTATGCAGCCACCATATGTGCCTTTTCCCAGCATATACTCCTTTACAGGACTTCACAGTATCATTCTTAACCCCTTGACTAAATACAACACTATCCAAATTGTAGTCTCCCCCAGACACCCTTCTACCTAAAGAAGGATCCCCATTTTGTACCATTTCTGTCCACCTAAATTGATACTCTTTGAGCCCAGAGGATGCATCAAAATTTAAAGAATCAGGACGACGACTTCTTGGAGATACTTGCTTCCCCATCCCTCCAGAACTAGGAAATTTCTCTTCCAAAGTTTCAAGTATACACAATTAGTTGGCTCCTAGATGTCATCGGTTAAAATCAAGAATTACACCGAAAGAAACACCAAATGCATAAAAGTCCAAATAAACTCATCCTCGACATATATTCCCAAGTATTTTCTCTCTTCCCTCTGTGCGTGTGTATGTTTGCACGTGTGCAGCAAAAGTTTCATTCTACTTGATAGGCTTTGGAAAACTTGAAGCTGCGTGGTAGAGAACTAGTGCAAGAATTAGATAAAAGGGGAACATCAAAGTAAGCATAGATTGGAAGTGAAGTTAAAAAAGTTGGTGACGGTTGTATTATACACATCAAAATATACATGAAACCATAGATGAGTGAAGTATAAGCCACTTATGGGAACTAACATGACGACTGAGTTTGCACACTTACCCTGCAATCTTCCATGGTGGCGATGAATCACACCTGCAACAACTACTTGCCACCAAACAGAGTAGTTGATCAACTTTCTATTATTTTAAACATCTTTCTGTTTCAAAACTGGAAAAATACTAACGATTTAGAAGAATGTCTGTTCTTTGCGATTTAAAAGATTCAAAAGAATACCCTTGAATAGGAAGATCAGCTCCTCCTCTTCTTTAAAAGCGTGCCCCAAATAAACTCTACGCAATTTTAAATTGAAACTGGAGAAATTTGGAGGAAGAGATACAGGAGAGGAACAGAGCATATGACGTGTGCATCGAGGGACCATCAACCAACTAAAAACTACCAAACCGTTGGTTGACTATTTTTTTGTTTTTATTTTCTACAGTAATTTTTTTTTTTTTTTTAAATTTTATTGTCATTGGTTTCTTTTAATTTCTGACTGTTCTACATGTTGCTGATTTTTTAGGGTTTCTGTAGCTTTGACCTAAATTTATTAAGCATATTTTATTTTATTTTTTACAAAAAAAAAAAAAAGAAAAAGAAATTCGGGTCTGATTGTTCCTGAACCCTATGGTTTTCATCTTTAAATTTACAACCCATTTGGTAGATATTATAAATTAGTTTATTTGACCAAAATGGTTTATTTGACAAAAAAGTTTGTCTTGGTAGCCGTCATTTTTTATCATTCTTGGTTAAATAAACTATTTTGGTCAAATAAACTAGTTTATAATCTCTATCAAAGGGACAATTAATCAGAACTATTCCGAATATGCCAGTTCCATCCAGCTTCAGTTTGATTTGGGCGATTCTGGATAAAAATGCCTACCTTTAAATTTTTAGTTGTGGTTTAATAACTAGTTAGCGATTAATTTTTTGTTTGTTTGTTTGTTTTACCGCAATGGCGCAATGTGTTACAACAATGTAGCAAGTAAACTGGTACTAAAGGACTTCTCTGTAAGAAATAACATAAATTTTTACAAATATATCTTTCATTTTCAATGCTTATGAATGAATTGCGAAAATCGAGATCGGATTTTGTTGAGTGCTGATAGAACATCTCTAACATTGATCCTTTCCTCTCGTGATTCTGCACAGCACTTGAAAGCTAATTCCATGATGGATGATATCAACTGCAGTTTTGCTGTTAAATTCTCTTCCTGTGGCCTCAATAAACCAGGATCAGCAATTTGTATTATTGCGTTAGGCCATGATTCTTTTATCCAATCTTTCAGCCTCAATTCTCCTTCAAACATTGCATCAGTGGGCTTCTTTCTAGAGAAAGCTTCCATTAACATGATTCCGTAGCTGTAAATATCACACTTTGTGGACACTAATCCTTCCGATCCATACTCTACAATGAAATACAAGAATGTCAAACTTTTGATTAAAAAAGAGAGAAATGAATTCGATTTGCATGTGAGGGACTGTTGCACACAAGATTTAAATGAATAAACTTCAAATCAAAGATGGAAATATTACCAGGTGCAATATATCCAATTGTTGCAAGGGTCTTGGTTTGTGCAATGGTCTCTTCCACTCCTAATAACTTTGCAATGCCGAAATCACTGACATGTCCTACCATATCATTGTCTAGCAGCACGTTGCTCGGCTTCAGATCACAGTGAACCACAGTTGTTGAATAACCATGATGGAGATAGTCCAATGCAGATGCCACATCTATCATTATGTCTAATCTTAGCAAAATATCCAAGAAATGATTGTTAGAATGAAGCCACATCTCCAGGCTCCCATTAGGCATGTAATCTAGAATTAAAGCTTTGAAATCAAGGTTAGAGCAACTGCTGACAATTTTCACCAGATTTCGATGGCGAAGACTGCGTACAATCTCACATTCTGTGTCGAAACTTCTAGATGCCCCTTCTTTTTGCAGGTCAAACACCTTCACGGCTACTACAGAAGATCCAGACATTGTTGCTTTGTATACAGAGCTAAAAC
This sequence comes from Forsythia viridissima, assembly GCA_030279155.1. NCBI lineage: Eukaryota > Viridiplantae > Streptophyta > Magnoliopsida > Lamiales > Oleaceae > Forsythia > Forsythia viridissima. The sequence continues at coordinate 28,281,687 of CM059039.1, forward strand.
TTCCCACACCGAGCAAGTTGTTTTCACTAAATCCATTGGTTGCTCGTTCAAGTTCATAATAAGAAATCCTTTCATGTGAGGCTGCCAGTAAGGAATCTGTTTGAATGGGAATGTTCTCTCTCTTTTGGCATCTTATCAAGATAATCGTCATCGAGGCTAGAATTATGCAGGCTGCTAGTGAAGTAGATACAATTACAAGCACTTGTTTTCTCCTTCTCCTGTGGTTCGGAAAACTAGCCTTGCATGCTGGAACTTGCAACCGGGAAGCACCGCATAGTGCTTCATTTGACATGTAGGATTCATATGTGAAGTTTGAGAAAGGACCTCCAGTAGGAATTTCACCACTCAGTTTATTGAAAGATATATTGAAGTATGTAAGATGTGAAAGTGCTTCTAATGACAAAGGGACTTCACCAGAGAGATTGTTATGAGATAAGTCCAAGGATTCCAAGGCTGACATATTGCCAAATGATTCCGGAATAAGTCCCTCCAATCTATTAAAAGCAAAAGAAAGTTCAATTATGCCTTTCATACCTTCAACAGTGGTTGGGATTATGCCCGAAATTTGATTCATCGATATATTCATCAGTGTTGCAACCTTCAGATTTCTTATCTCTAATGGTAGAGAGCCACTTAAGAAGTTGGAGGACAAATCCAAATGCAATAGATCAGTGAGGCTCCACAGGCTTACAGGTATAGTAGAATTCAATCTATTTCCACTTAAATAAATATATCTTAGAGAAGATATATTTCCCAAGCATGCTGGCAGTGAGCAGCATATACTATTAAAGCTCAAACTTAAATACCCCAAGTTCTTCAAATTGCATAGGTCGTTTGGAACAGGTCCAACAACTTTGTTGTCATAGAGATTCAATCCTTGGAGATTCCATAATCTTCCAAGTGTCCTTGGAATGGATCCTGTCAGTTCATTGCCATGCAGAAAAAAGAATGCCAAGCTGCTCAAATTACCAATTTCATTAGGAATGTGGCCTCTGATTCCACTATTAGCTGCATAAATACGTTCAAGAGAGGCAGAGAGGTTTCCAATAGAAGCTGGAAGGATTCCGTTTAGAGGATTATCACCTATCCACAATTGTCTCAGATGTTTACAATTCGTCAAAGAATTGAAGAAACTCAACTCTTGGACAGATGATTCACTGGTAATGCTATTTACAACCACATTTAGATATTGAAGGTGTCTTAGACTACCAAATGAGTTTGGAATTGGACCGGTGAAATGATTATATCCAAGTCCTAGTCTAGTGAGTTTAGAAGCATTTGAAATAAAGGCAGGGATGAATCCATTGAGATTGTTTATGCCGAGGTACAATTCTTCAAGATTTGGTAGCTGAAGGCAAATATTTTCTGGAAGACTTCCAGAAAAGTAATTTCCCAGAAGTGAAATGCCTCGAAGTGTTGAGATGTTGAATATTATTGGTGGGATTACACCTCCTAAGCTATTTTGATACAATGCTAATCTGTCTAAATTGAAAAGATTACCTATTTCCCATGGAACTTCACCGGTAAAGTTATTTTCACCAAGGTAAAAGTTCACTAGGGAAGTACAATTGCCAATTTCCTTCGGAATATTCCCCGTAAATTCATTGCTTCCAATATCAAAAAATTGAAGTACTGGAAGATGCAAGCACATTTCCTTTGTCAAGCTTCCATGCAGGTGATTTCCATGAAGGTTAATCCAGTATAGATTAGTGATATTAAAGACAGACGATGGCAAGGTACCAGTAAGGCCAGAATTCTCCATGCTTAGTAGTTCCAGTCGACGAAGATTACCAATCTCCGGGATTATTTCACCTAACAAAGTCACAAACATTAATAATATGAAGAAATTGAAGTTATGCCAGTATCTACATAATGGATAAGCTAATACCTTCTAACTTGTTGTTACCAAGATATAGATTGGTAAGCATACTTAAATTCACAAACTGTCTTGGTATGCTCCCGGTGAAATCATTGTAGGACAATGATAAAATTTGAAGTCCAGAGCATTCATGTATTACTGATGGAATTTGGCCATCCAATTCGTTTAAAGAAACAGCAAGTGTTTCGAGTTGAGGAAGATGAGAGCACATGTTGATGGAAAGTTCTCCAGACAGTGAGTTATTTGTTAACACAAGACTTTGCAATGATGAGATGTTAAATATGCTAAGAGGTATGGAACCTGTGAGCCTGTTGTATCCCAAACTTAACCGTTTCAGGTGCTGAAGATTACCAATTTCCGGAGGAATATATCCTTGTAACATATTGAATCCAAGTACCAAACTCTCCAGCTTCGTTATGTTGGAGAGGGATGGTGGGATAGTACCTGTGAAACTGTTTGTGGTATCAGATCCGGCCAGAAGACTTGGATTCATGTCTCGATGCCACCCATTCATACAAGTTGTCTATATGTCAGCCTTTAATAAAAATGAATCAAGTGTGCACGTGAGGGGCATGTTGAAGACTAAAATCAAGTTCTTAGAAGTATCCATTTTCTAACGGTTTAAACTTTTAGACGAAGTGGTAACATGGTATTAGGCACGAAAATTATGCATGTAGGTCAGATTTTGACTAAAAAACGCATCTCGTCTGCAGGTGAGGTGAGGTGTGTTGTGTTAGAGATAAGATCAAAACATAGTTCACTTATATGTACAGTAGACAGATTAGACTGAAGTTTGGTGAATTTCTTGTACTATAAAATATAAATACCTCATCAAATGATGAATCAGTCTTTACATGTTGAAGACAAGACGTGTCATTCTCTAATAACTTAAGTTTTTAGAGGAGGTGGGTTCACAAACCTGTTGTAAGCAAGAGACAAATTTTGAAGTCGAGGCAAGAGAGAGAACCATGATGGAATCTCTCCCACGAAGTTGTTGGAATTCGCATTAAAGTGTTTCAATCTACGCAGGCGAGATAACTCAGGAGGAAGGATTCCACTGAAGCTGTTGTTGCTAATGTCGAGATATGCCAAAAATGACAGATTTCCCAAATGTGGAGGAATACTTCCCGTCAGACCCAAGTCGGAAATTATTAAGGCTGTGATCCTTTGATGGCGCGAGCTGCATTTAACTCCAATCCAATTGCAAACAGATGTAGAAGATGACCAGTTTTTCGCCATGGGATTACGAGGGTCGAAAGTGATATGGGATTTCAAGGCAAAAAGAGCAGCCTGATCTGTGCTTATGTTCAAATTTGTTATGGCTACACAAATCATTAAGCATTGGAATACTGAAATGAATGCCAGGAAGAAGAAGCTAGTTTTACCCATGCTTCTGTTCTGTAAGTTGGATTATGCTTACAATGATATGCGAGGTTAAATACTGAAAATATTAACTAATAAGGTATTAGAGTTATTAAGCTCCATCGAACAATTCGATCCTACTAAGACTCAAGACGAGCACATGAATTCTAAGATGAATTCTGAGATTGGTATTCTCAAACGCATCATCATCTTCAATTGAGTGCCGAAATATTAATGAATATATATGAATTTGAACTAATATTCTTAACAAGATTGATCTTTTAAGATGAAACTTAAGATGAAACTTAGCATCCGTTTGGTATAGATTATAAACTAGTTTATTTGACCAAAAGAGTTTATTTGACCAAAAACGATTTATTTGACCAAAATTTTTGTGTGTATTAGCATGACATTTTTGACCAAAAAGTAGTCAAATAAACCATAAATCAGTTTATAATCTATACCAAACGGAGGCTTAAGTATTAACACAATTTAGTTGCACTTTTGATCTTTATAGACAGTTTCATTCAATTTTACATTAGACGTCAAAGTGACCCACCCTTTACATGCTTTGAAAGATAAAATGGGAAGATACTTGAGGGATTATCTATTGGTTCTTGCATGTTTAGTGATGTTGAAATTATTTTTTAAGTGTTTATAAGTTGTAGTCCTAGTGTAAATAATAAATAAGTTATAAGTTGTGAGTCGTACAAAATATGTAGATAAAAAATATATTTGACCAACTTAAATTATAATTTAAGCGTAATCAAACAAAGACTAAGAAATTTCTTGTCACTTTTTATTTTTATTTTGTAAGTAAATTTCCTTGTTCTTTCTTTTTATATTTGTTTAAATATTAAATTTAAATGTATGGAAACTGTCGAGAAACTTCTCAATAAAAAATAAATAAAAATTTGAGACTTAAATGTCAAAAAATATAGAAACTTAAGCCAAGTACAATTTCTTATTTGTAAAAATCATAGTTCACGGAGGCCTATAATAATTTATAGATCTCATCTTTGAAAATTGGTTTATCGAAGAATTTCCTCAAAGCCCTAATAATAATTAATAATCATGTCTCTTCCACTCATTCAAAAATTAAGTATGATTAATCGACAAGGAAGATGAATATATATATAAAACAAATGAAGATCAAGTATAAGCAAGGTTTAGGGGGTCTAAGCTTTGTCATATATGGAGTAAAAAAGAAGAAATTATTCTGAGTTCAAATTACGCGTATCAAGATAAGATAAAATATAAATTGTATTAAAATTAAATTCATCGATATTTGTTTTACCTTTGTAACATGTTTGGTAGACGACAACAAACCATCATAATTTCTATGTATTTCACTATATATGACCAATCTTATCAAATTTAACATACAAATTATGTTAATACAATTATTTATGACGAGGTACAGATGTGATTAAATATATAATATAATTTTTTCTTTTTGATTTTTCTTAATGAATTGTTGGGTCATTTATAAATATAGATTAGTAAAACCAAAGTCCACATGTACATATGCGAGTTGGTAAGGCCTGAGGTGACGTGGAGAGAAATCCTTCGGCAACGCGGGTTCGATTCTCGTGTGGAGCAGATTTTCAATGAAATATTGTAAGAGTTTGTCCTGGGAGTTGGTCTGTTAGCTATCTTCCTCAGGTCCCTGCTACTCGTGCACATCCATCGATTTACAATCTGCTTGGTCAAGAGACCTCTCACACATGTGGAAGAGTTTCGCTTTCGAAATTTTCTCCATAACAAAGATTAGTAAAACCAAAGGGTGAGGACCAAACAGAGCCCAAGTAAGTTGGTGAACTAGTTGTCTGAACTCTGAACAATCAACTGAAAAATAAGATTGTGAATAAGAAAACCAAAATGTGATTTCAAACATATTTGAACTACATAGGCATAAATATCAATAAAAATAAGCTAGATCAACCAGCCCTCCATGATGGCTGGTCGACCTAAAAAGTTATTGTGACCATTCATGTATCCAAACATTCGTCTGCGTATTTAAATAAATTTATCTTAATAAGAAACCATATATGAGTCGCTCTTTATTTTTTGGTTTTATCTACATTCAACAGTCATAAATAAAAACACATGTACGAAGATTTTAGTGCCACATCAACAAAGTGAAACCCACCCCATATAGAAAGCATTGGGACTCAGGTATTCTCTCTTACATCCATTATTGCATTTATTGACATAATTTAGCACTTTCATATTTTCTCTCTCTACATTATACAATTTTCATACTCAAAAGAAAATGAAGTAAATTATCATTTTTAATGTATGTTTGGTAGTACTGAAATTATTTTTTAAGTACTTATATTATAAGGTATGATCAGTTGATAACGTAAACATTTCATCAATTTGGATTCATTCTTGGAAAAGTTTCCATCAATATTATGGTAAACAAATTGAAGTGTGAACAATCAATCAGAACTAGAGCTGGCAAATGGGTTGCCCAACCCGTCAGAACAGGACCACACAGTTTTGTATGGGCCAGAAATATGCTAGCTCAGTCCAGTCCATTGGCCCAACTTATCTTAATTTTTTTTTTTAAAAAAAAAAAATTTTTATACACAATATCATTTGTAACATATGTATCAAATAGTGATACTATAAAGGACTAAATTGATATAAAAGTATAAATATGGGGATCAAATTGCAAAAATTTAAAAGTTGAAGGACTTAGGTTGCAAATAAAAGAGGACGAAATTGAAATGAAAGAAGAAGTATAGGGACTAAAGTGAAACTTTTATAAAGATGAAGGACTTATTGTGCAAATAATCAAGGACTCAAATGCAAATTTAAGTGAATTCACGTGAAAATATATATTTTGTGGTATAGATTTGATTTTAATTTATTATTTTATTAATTAATATAATTTTAAGAATGTAGTATTTTTAGAATAAATTTGTTAAGTTGATAAAATTAGAATTATTTTTAAAAAGTGGTTTATTTATGAAAAAATTCTTTGATATTATTTGAATTATGTATTGGGGCTATTCACAAAATGAATTAATTAGTGTTAAGGAGTCTAAAAAATTAAAAAAAAAATTAAAAAAAATCAAAATCAAAATTAAAATCAAAATTGGGCCGGCCCAACTAGCCCGCGGGCTAGATAGGCTGGGCCATCTTGGCCCAGTTTTATTTGGGTTAGGGCCAACCCAACCCAATAAGGGGGGCTATATGGGCCGGCCCGTGGGCCGGGCCAATTTTGCCACCTCTAATCAGGACATTCACAATAAAGTATATCTCTGATTTTTCTTTCACATAATTTAAGAAAGTATAGTATTAGGAAATTTCTGTTTTTTGATTGATTCAGTGGCAATGTGGAGATATTCACTTACTAGCATATTCAGAATATTTTAGTGAGCTATGCTTCAATTAAATGTGATTTCTCACATATTTATATATATTGTTGACTCCAAAAATTGAAGCTAACAAATCATCAACCACTTTCTCGTGTAATCACATGCGTACACCTTTTTAGATCATCGGAGCTTTAGAGAACCGTCTTTTCGATGAAAAATTGCCGTCAATAAGGGCCTAAGAGACGAAGAACAAGAATTTGGCTAGGATTTTTTGTAATGTCTTTCTCTTTCCTTATGATTTTAGAAGTATTTAATTATTTATAGATTTCTCAAGTTTGTGGACATTTTGGTCATTTTGTAATATCTGAACATGTGTTACCTTATTATTTGAGAGTTGATAATATATTGCAATTCTAGAGGGCTCCAAATATAATTGTCACATGATCAATAAGATATTTATTTGCAAATTCGACTGTCATATTTTACAAGAATCTAATTAATCTCAAACTTAATGGACTCGACAACCCTTTGCCTACTAGGGTTCACCTGCCAAGCCAACTTCTTTTTATGCAAAAGATGATTTGATTTTACAACTTTGCCTTCGCGAAGCATGGCAAAACTTGTTTAGTTCCGTTTTGTAGTGATGTCATTATGGTGGGCCATGTGACTTCATATGTGGATCCATCTTGTGTCCACATGGGACAACTTGTGTTACGTAAAATCATGTAGTAACAATAGTCTTCCAAGTCTAAATCATATATTTATGTGCAGCTTCGGACTTAAATAAAAAGTAGAACGATGCATTTGCTAGATTGCTCTAGGCACTATAAGGGTTTACAAAGAATATTTGAAGAATAAGATGCTCTCAACTAGGCAAGGTTTTATGAATTTCCTCTAAAATGCTACATCTAATGGACGAATATTGGTGGATAACGAGAGCTCAAAGATAGCCTCTAATCACAAGTCAATCTTATTAGGCGAGGACTTATGAATTAGTAAACTTCAAATAGACGAGCTTTACAGCTAGCCTTGAAAGACAACCAACACAATAGGGTTTACCGAAATTTCGGCAACATCTCCCTTATAATATGGACTAAACCAACCTGAAAAAGTAATATAATATTTTCGAATAGCACATATAGATTAATTGGAGACCAATTATCCCTTCCAAATAAGCATATAATCGTATAGTAAAACAAAATAATGATAAATCAATTTTTTTAACTATTATCGCAAAAACATCACAAGTAATGCATGAATTATATAAGAAGTAACGATCTCATTCAATCACATGCACGTGACCTTGTCTCATTGTATAAACCAATTGACAATGCTATTAATAAAATGATAATAATGAAATAATACAACGTTATTCGCTCCAAATTATATAATGGTCACAATAACAAAATGATGATAATACACTAATATAATATTATTAGTCCCTCAAGTCCAAGCCTCATATTTATATAAGGTGATGGACTTTAAAAATAGTTTGACATTGTTAAACAAAGAATTGGATCATCTTGTTGAAGCATCAAACCAAATCAATTTTCTTTGTTTGTCTTACTAAGTAACAACACCCATATTTTTTCTCATTTCGTCTTTTTACATACCCATGTTTGTTTCAGATGTACTGCACTTAATGCTTTTTTGAATACCATGGTTCGCTATTTTCTTTGGTCTCTTGCTTTTCTAGTCACTTGCAATAATGCTTTCTTAGATAGTTTTAATGGTGATTGATCCAGTCAAGGTCCAACCCCTCTACCATTTACTCAACAATCTTAGGTAATTTTAATGGTAATTGGTCCGATCAAGGTACCAACCCCCTACCCAAATAATGAAATAGTTTGTTTGATAGGTCAATGGTAGTTGGTTTGGTTAAAAACACAACTATCCTATAGAAACTTTTGTAGTATGATCGTCTCGAATATTGAGGCATAGGTATCACAATCTAATCATCTTGCCTATCGAAGCACGTGTGGTATAATCATCTCGCATAGCGAGGCATAAGCAATACAATCCAATCATCTTGCCTATTATGCATGAATTAAACAATTCTTTCGCATAGCTAAGTACAAATGACATAATCCTCTCACATAGCGAGGTATAAATAACATAATCCTTTCGCATAGCGAGGTATAAATAACCCAATCCTCTCGCATATCAAGGTATAGGTGATATCATCATCACGATGTATAAATGATACAATTTTCTCGCATAGCGAGATATATGTGATACGATCCTCTCAATGTATAAATCATACCAGGGGCGGACGCATGATTATAGTTCAGTGGAGGCGATATAGAATTACATAAAAAATAATTTCAAATAAGGTAATAACGAAAATATTCAAAATATAGTACTTTTTTTTTTACAATTGTTTCTTACAGTTTCTCATACTTTAAAAACGCCGTATAATAGTCTCATTATCAATTTCATTAAATACACATCTTTCAACATACACAACTAAGTTATCGTTCATCCATTAATCTCCAATCTGATTACGCAGTCGATTCTTCACGAAGCCAACAAATCCTCAATCATCTTTCTGTGTAATCACCAGCGTAGACCCTTTTCAGATCATCAGAGCTTTAGAGAACTAGATTTTTGATGAGAAATTGCCGTTAGTAAGGGTCTAAGAGATGAAGAACAAGAATTTGGCTATGGTTTTTTGTAATGTCTTTTTCTTTCCTTATGATTTTAGAGGTATTTATAGATTTCTCAAGTTTATGGGGATTTTGGTCCTTTTGTAATATATGAACACGTATCACCTTGTTATTTGAGAGTTGATAATAGATTGCAATTCTAGAGGGCTCCAAATTTGATTGTCACGTGATCAATAAAATATTTATTTGCAGCTTTGACTGTCATATTTTACTGGAATCTAATTAATCTCAAACTTAATGGACTCGACCTTCGTCGCTAGGTTCAACCCTTCGCCTACCTGGGTTCGCCTGTCAAGTCAACTTATTTTTATGCAAAAGATGATTTAATTTTACAACTTTGCCTTCGCGAAGCACGAGGAAGCTTAATTTAGTTCCGTTTTGTAGTAATATCATTATGGTGGGCCATGTGACTCCATACGTGGATCCATCTTGTATAATTGTATATATATAATTGGATTATTTCATAATACATATGGATAATACAGATTGTTACTTCAACTTATTATGTTGTTGGCGGGTAGTTCATCTTGTTATCGGAAATAGAATATGATAGTGCAAAATTTTTTCTTCAACGTGGAAATACTTTCTACAAATATTTTCCAGTTGCCGAAACTTCTTCTTGTTACTATGAATTATTGATTTGCTTTGGATCCTACGAACAATTCAATTTCAAATTTCAAAATCAAAGAATTTTGTGGGATATTATTTTTAGGAACGAAAATGTTGAATTGATTTTAATTAAAGTAACATTCTAAAAAAATAAGAGTCCGTTCTCTTTGCTGTTTTAAAACTGGTTTCAGTTTTTAGTTTTATAAAACACTCAAAACATGTTTACTTTACTGTTTTTGAAAATGCATTTTAAAAAACTAAGTTCAATTTATAACGCAAAACTCAAAACACATTTTTGATGTTTTGAGTGGAAATATTGAAAATACTGAAAACAAGGCAAAATTTTATTAAAATAAAAATTCTAAAAAAATAAAAATCTAAAAATAAAAAATTCTAAATTCTAAATTCTTAAATAATAACTAATATTCTAAAAAATTAAAAATTAAATTAGAAAAAAAAAACAAATTTCTAAAAAAAAATAAAAATTCTATAAAAATAAAAATACTAAAATACTAAAAAAATAATTCAAGCTCTTATTTATTATTTTAATAAAATCATTTTCAAAATTATTTAAAAGAAAAGAGATTAAAATTCTCACTTCACGTCATTAATTTTATTTTCTTATTTCCTATTTTATCAATTTTTTATATTTTATTTTTGTAACAAAAAAATTATTGTAAGATTCACTAACTTGAAAATGTATATATTACTTGATAATATATTATTATAAAATTATTATATTTTGCTGAATAATCAAATTAATTGAATAAAATGTTATAAAACAATTTCTCAAAATTCTAAACAAAATGTGTTTCCAGTTTTCAATTTTTAGAAATAGTTTTTCAGAATGACAAATCAAATGCGTTTTCAGCAATCATAAAACAAACTCTCAAATAAAAAGTTGTAAATGAAAACTGAAAATTGAAACGTAAATAGAATAGGCCAAATTTGATAATTTTCAATATATATTGTCATTCGATTGTACATTTCAATATAAAATCACTGATAAGATTTTCTAATTTCTAGTTATGGACTAGCGTAAATGGGTAATTTACCATAAATAAAAATGGATGAATTATACTCATAGTCCTCGTCCTTACACATTTGTAGTAATTTCATTCATTTTCAATTCTATTCACACATATCTTCTCCAACATTTTATTAATTCGCATAGATAATCTATTTTGACGATTTTTCCCATAACTTTAATAAATTAAAATAGCAAAATGGAACATAATGAAAAATTACTGTTGGGGTCCATAAGTTTTTTGAAAGTGTAAATAAATCTTGAACATTTTATTTTATTTTAATAATTTTTCACTTAAAATAATAAAAAATGTGTAATCAAATCCAAAACATTCTAATCATGACACATACTTCCCCCCAATATATGTGCACCGAGAGGATGTATGGAGTGTGGATGGATTTCGTCCAAATATCCGCTAGTTGAAAAAAAAAAAAAAAGCAAGTCCAAGACCTAAATTTGACTAATTTAACAAAGACAAAATAGTTTATTCACATTCTATTATTTAAAATAATTTCAAAAAAATAAAATAAAGGAAACACATCGTCTTCTTTCCAACACTACACCGTCCCCGTTCAATACAAATTGGGTGAAATTATTACAAATTTAAAAGAATAGAAATTGTGAGGGTAAGTAGCATCTTCTTTTCACTCTGCCATTCATATACATTGGGTGAAATTATTACAAATTTGAAAAAATAGAAATTGTGAGTTCAATTTACTAAAATAAAAAATGAAAATCTAAACGTAATCTCCTCCACATTGGGCTCTTAGCAGCTTACAACGTGGACGGTTCAGCCCACAAGGAGTGGGGTTTATAGTCCGCACAGACTTTTCGATGGCCCCATTCAACTATTAGGCTTGGTTTGGTATTGCTGTGCTTTTAAGAGAATCACTTTCTGCTGTGCTGTTGAAAGAATCAGATAAGTGTTTGGTAAACTTTTGTTTTAAAATTGCTGTATATTTCAAAAGCAGCATTTGAGTGTTTGGTAAACAAAATTGATTTATTGCTGTAATGATATTAAATTACTAAAAAGGACATTGATTATAATAATATTAATTTGTATTATTATTATTATCATGAGTGGTAAAATTTATCTTTTTCTTTTATACTAACATGTAATATTATCAAATATTTTTTAACAAGAAAATGCATTCAATATTGTTATTTTAAAATAATAATAATAAACGCCTAATAAATTTCAAATTTTATAAAAATTACAAAATAAAAGCATAGTCATATAATGCAAAAATTAATTAAATTTATATTATTTTTTATGCATCAAACTTGCATCAATTCGATTTCTCAATTTTTCAATTTTCATTTAATAGAAAAAACCAAATAATTGTACCTTGAATGTTTGATTCGGTAATGTTGATTCGTGAATGTTGAAGAAGAAGGAGGAGGATGAGGTATATGGAAATAATGTGAAATCTCATAGAAAATAAACTTAGGATATTAAAGAAATTAGTTTAATTAATTATGGGTAAAATTGGAATTTTAATAATATATAAATGTAAAAGTTAAAAGCAGAATCTGAAAAATTGCCTTTTTGCTGCTTCTCAAAATCTGCTGTTAGGTGTCAGATTATTCTATAATCACTTTTAAAAAATTTGCCAAATGCCTAAATCAACTTCTGATTATTTGAGAATCAGAAGTTGGACTCCAAAATCAATCACAAACGGAGCCTTAGTCAAATTAATTTGAAAATTGAAGGAGAAGACGTGTACAACCGTTATCGAGTCAAGCGAAGTATATATTACTTGCGCGGGTTGGACACGGAATTATTAAATGAGTGATATACATCTTATTAAACATTAGGATTATCCCATCCACTAGGGCAACTAATTGTTTGTTTTATTTAATTTAAATTAGTTAAATTAATTAAATATATTTTTTATTTATATATTTAGTATAATTTAAAATTTACTACTCACTTATTATTTATATATTTTATATGACTCATAATCACCGACCGTAATAAAATTTACTCTGCTATAGTCACAAAAAAGTACTTATTTATCTATCACTACGTCTTCATCCCTTTCAAACTAAACTCATATCTTTCTCTCTCAATTTCTCCATATTTTTATCTATGTTCTTCAAAATTAAACCCTCCCACAAACAAAATTATCTCTCTAAATTTTCAACAGATTCTTCTCCACCCCATCAATCTATTAAAATCTTCTACAATCATATTTCACTACAAAAGAAAGCGGTATACTAATTTATAAATACTTAAATAATAATTACAATATCACAAAACATAGTCAAGATGAGTCACATGACCCCAGCTTGCTAGTGGGCATCTATAATTGAGCATGCAGCTGTTTGCCGTCCCACGACAACAGTGATTTAGTGCTAACATTTATAGTTGGTGTGAGTGTTCAATTTCAACTACTTGTAAACATACTAGTTTGTTTTTGATAATTTGTGATATTAGACGATACAAAATGATATTAAAATGATATTTATTTTACCATTTATTAATGTTGAGTGCAACATACTATAAGCACTTAGTGTATATTTGATAAATTTTTTTGTAAATTATAAACAGTATATCTTACGGAATGTATAGATAAAAAGTAAATAAAAATTGTGAATTTTACGAAATATATAGATAAAAATAATGTTTGAGTTTTGACTATTTTATAAGTGTTTATAAGCATTGACAAACATATATGTGCTTGTTTGTAGAATCTTTAACTTACTATCACTTATTATCCACACATTTTATAAGACCAACAACTTATAAACAATTAAAAAATAATTGTAACACCATCAAATATGTGCTAAGTTGGGGTGAATAACATACATAAGAATGTATGAGTTTGTTGTGTCCTTATTAAAATATGATATATAAAGTGTCTTATTTATAAGACAATTACAACTATATGTATGAAATATTACAATAGATGAAAGATACTAGAATATTTATACAATCTCTAATAATGGAATATTATAAAAAAAAAAAAAACATAGAAATTGGTAAATACAAATAAATTATAATATATAATTAATTTGATTCTAATAAATTATAATATATAATTAATTTGATTCTAACATTGTCCTTCAAATTCAATATGGTAAATATATTGCTATTTCTAGCTGGATGAGCTTTGTGAACACATCAAGAGTATAATTAATCGAGGTTATTAAAACAAGACGAACAATATGTTGCATATAATGCTACAAATAAAATGATAATCATTTTCAATATGTTTTAATATATTTTACTTGCTTCTGAAATATATCATTATAATTAATTTGAATGGTATTGTTGTCACAATGGAGAAGAATGGCAAAAGAGTATGATTCTCCAAATGCTCCAATGTAGAGTTGATAAAACCCACACTAACTAAAAATTTGGATAATAATAGAGATTTTGGCACAAATGGTCTCTAACTTTTGTTCTTAATGTGGAATTGGTTTCTAATGTTTATTTTTTAGCAAACAAGTCTCTAACCTATGTATTTTGGTACGAAATTGGTCCTTATGGGATAAAAAAGACAAATATACCATTAGTTTTAATTAGAAGAAATTGTATGTGGATTCCTAATAATTACAAAATGTGCAAATAAGTCCAATACTTTTATTTTTTTATAAAAAATTAAAGAAAACTAATGAGTTTTTTTTTTTTTTTTTTGAATTAACAATTTAGTAATAAATATGTCAAATAAAATTATTATTTTTATTATTAAATAATTATATTATTTAAAATTTAAAATTTTATTTTATTGTTGTATAAAAAAAATTATTGTCACAAACTTGATGTTCAAAAACTTTTATTTAATTGAATTATATGTTTATTAATTACAAATATTAGAAATCCAACTATATTCTTCATATTTTAATTTATAGTTTTATTTTTAAATATTAATGTGTAAATTAATTTTTATTAATATTTTTAAATTAAATAAAAATATAATAAGATTAGTTCAATGTCATAAAATTATATACGTCATTTTGTTATTTATTTAACTTAATTTTTAAAGTAAAGAGGAAAAGAAAATTTTATAAGTAAAGAAGGAGAAAAATGATTTCTCACAATGATTTCTCCTTTTTTAAATAATATAATTATTTAATAATAAAAATAATAATTTTATTTGATATGTTTATTACGAAAGTATTAATTCAAAAAAAAAAATCATTAGTTTTCTTTAATTTTTTTATAAAAAATAAAATTATTGGACCTATTTGTATATTTTGTAATGATGAGGAATTCACATACAATTTCTTGTAATTAAAACTAAGAGTATATTTGTCATAAGGACCAAGTTTGTATTAAAACACATATGTTGGTGACTTATTTGTTATAAATAAATTTTAGAGACCAATTTCACACTAAAAACAAAGGTTATGAATCATTTGCGCCAAAATCTCGACAATAATATTAAACCAAACGGTTAAAATATCGTGGTTTGGATTGTAATTGGCATAGGAATGACGTAACACTCACCCACAACAGCAAGAGCCAATATTTTCTGCAATTATTGCTATGATACTATGTAAAAATTAGCACACAGTGAAAAGTGTATATAAAACAATATATGCTTATTGTGTCCTCATTACAACAAAGAATGTCCTATTTATACGACAATTACAATTTACAATTATGGATAAAATTTTATAATAAAGAAAATATATTAAAATAATTACACAATTTTTAATAATAAAATATTATCAAATTATATAAAAATTGCTAGAATACAAATCAATTATATATAGATTCTAACACCTAGTAGAATTACAAATCTTAAAGTAATTTATTCTAGTTTAATGCTATTGTATATTCTAAGCTAAATTAAAACGGCCGATTTTGATGCAAGGATCCAAGACTAAGAGCATTTTCAATGCTTTCTTAGCACATGTTTGTCATTGCTTAAATTATAATTTTAACTGATCAAATAGTCAAATATACTTTTTATCCACACATTTTATAGGACACACAACTTACAACTCACATTTTATCCACACATTCACCTACAACTTATAATATAAATACTTAAAATATAATTTCAGCACTGTGCTTAAATAAATTTGCACATAAGTAAAAATAGATCACGTATAAAATTTTTTAACTTCAATACAATCTAACAGGATTTTGTTAAGCTGATTTGACAAAAGAAAAAAAAAAAAAAGAAGACATTATCTAAGCCTTTGTTTAGATTCAGAATCAACTTACATAATAATTAAATAGGAATTCATAGCATTAGAGAGTTTAATACAAATTAATTGTTTTGCTAAATACTTTATTTTGAAGCGGAAACAGCATCAAATAATCAATGCCAACTTTCTTCTGGTATGATTAATGGCCTTGAGCCCCCTTCAAATAACATTGATCGAATAATAAAAACTTTTATTATTTTTTTATCACTATCGTAAAAAAAAATTTCTGCTATTAAAAAAAAAAAAAAAAAAAATATATATATATATATATATATACACACATACACATTCGTGTGTCACTACGTTTTTAATCTCCGTCTCAAAAGAAACTCTCCCTCAAACAATCTTTTCCTTGTTTTAATCATTACTTCAATCTTAAAATCACAATCATCGTCATCTTCTCCCACAAAAAGTACATAACTGGCCTATTTTTATACATCCTTTCATCCGATTCCCCTCCGGAGAAGAGAAGCGGTATTCTAGTTAAACTGTAATCATGATCGTAGAAAATTTTTTCTACTTCTTTTTTATTACTCTCAAACGAAATCTTCCTTCAAAAAAAATTTTTTTTTTACTCTACTCATTATCTCAATTTTAAAACCGTAACTATTACAACTCAGATCGTCTATCAAAATTCTATTAAAAACAAAAAGATTTAAATGTGCTGAGTGACGCGCATTCTCATATGTTCGCAAGTTAGATAAGGAATCAAATATGTTCTTTAAAAATGAATAATGTTATATTAAAAAATATAGAACAGGTCCGTAGGAGCATAGGTAGAGAAGAAAGGTGCAAATTGGAATAATAAAGTGGTACAAACATGATATTGGACGTGAATATTGCCGTCCGTCGCGTCGCGGCGGCGGAAGTTTCACCATGAAACAAGCCAGTTGTCCTTAGCCAATACAGAAAGCCACAATCATTGTCAATCTAGTCAAATATATTCACACGCTTTCCCAGTATTTATTTATACTAAAACATAAACTCTTTAGGGAAGAAGGTCTCTCTCTCTTTGAGAGATACAGAAGAGATGGGTGGATGGAGAGTACAAGTCAACTGAAGACGATTGAGATATTGAGTTCTTCATACTCAAATCCCAGATCAGATCCACCCCACCAATACAGATCCCTTATTCATCGCCAATACTAATGGAACTTTACCAACTGGGCAACTACTCTCCACGTATCACCTTCCCATTTGCCAAATCCTGCATTGTTTACCCTATCCATTATAGCTTTCGATATACGATATACCCTTTAGCTGATTGTTAATGATTGCTCTTCACATAGTATTGGGAGTATTTGCTGTATGTGTGGAGTGTTGTAGATTTATTGGGTGCGGTTAGCTGGGAGTTTTTGTTCTGCCATTGATTGGGAACAGGTATTTTAACATTGATGGATCAAGAATTGAGTGGTTCGAGAGAGATTAATCTACACGTGAATCAAAATATCGCGGTTGATCATTCAAGCAATTCAGCTCATGATTCTGAGGCTCATATCACAATTGAACCGAATGAAACTGCAGAGTTCAATAAGAAGTCAAATGGATCAACGCCAAATAAAGCAGTTTTAGTGGATGAATCGGCAAAAGTGAAGGAGGAAGACAATTGTTCATCATGTGCGATTGATGTCAAGTGTGTTGATGCTGGTGATAATGGGAGTTTTGTAGGGGAGAGCGAAAGGGTATGCAGAATATGCCATTTGAATGCGAAGGAAAGTGGCAAATGTGCTACTGATTTGATGGAGATTGGTTGTGGGTGTAAAGGTGAGCTTGGGATTGCACATTCAGAATGCGCAGAGGCCTGGTTTAGGGTCAAAGGACATAGGTAATAATTTTAATTTAAATCCTTCCATATTGCATTATTTGCTAGATCCATCGTTATTAATAGATGTAAGCATATGAGATGAGGCGACAGAATTTTGGATCAGAGGAACTCTATAAAATAGCCCAGGGACGCACACAGACTATAATTATCTTTAGTTTGCTTGTTCACAATAAGATTATGAAAATTTTGGTAGATTTTCTGAATCTGCAGGATATGTATGTTTTCTGCGGGAATTATAATTATTAATTTGTTTGTGAGTTGGAGGATAATTAAGTTAACTCCTGTTTATGAAAGTTTTGACCTTTTTTTCTGATAAAAATTAGAAACTAAAATGACAATAGTTTCTTTAATTAGATGAAAAGAAGGTCTTTAGTTTGAAATGAATAATCTAGTCTTTATTATAGCAGTTATTTTGATTTGAGTTTGAAGCTATTAGCAGCAAGTAACTTTCCTAATATGAAAAGAAAATTATGAGCCCAAATAAAAGAAATTTGTGATTCCTCTGCTTCTTGATGAATTCTCTCCTAATAATGTTACTATATGTTAATAATATCTAACATTTAGCTTATTATCAACGACACACTGTCAACTGCAAGAGGTCGGTCTTGTAATAGTGAATTGATCTAAATAGAGTTGCATATGGGAAAACCTTATTGTGTGGTACAATCATATTGTTTTGTATCTACGGCTTATGTTAACCCAAAACATAAATTTTCTTTTCTACTTTTTCCACGTTTTAATGTATTTATTGAGAATAAGGCCTAGTTTGTTGTTGTTGTTGTTGTTGTTGTATTGACGATATTATGGATAGTATAGAGTTGTACTTTAGGTTGAAGAATTGGCAAGAATAGACATAAAGCTGCTAAATCCGTCCATTATCAAGAAAATTTATCTATCCCCATTTATTTCTGTTTTCTAAGCATAATTTAGAAAACACGTTCTTAAGTTGAAAAACTGCTTTGAAGCTTCAAATCAGTCAACTGGGGATTCAATACTTCGAATTGTATTTTAACCTCCACAAATTTTTCAAAAGTTAGTCCTATTCCACGAGTTGAAATCTTGTCTTTGAATTCTCCTAGAAAGTGTAGAAAATTTTCTCATTAGTGGTATACCATTAAAAAGCCATTTATGCACTCAATTTAACTAAAATTAGAAATCAAGTTCTTGCTTCATTATAGTGCAGATTTTTGTGCCTCTGGTGCTTCAGTCGCTTGTGCTGTCTCTGTTTACGCAATTAATGGTGGATCAAATGTAAACTAATTATTTTAGGTTCCATTGCAGGTCTAATGGAAGTTGATTTTATGTATGTAAATTGCAGAGCAACTATACACTTGCACCATACATGTTGATCCCTTTGCATATTTGAGTAACTGCTGTTTTGAATTATTAGTGTCTATAGGATGGAATTGGCATTTAGATGTGAATAAATAAATTGGAATTGCATGTGAAATAATAAAATGCATTTTTTGTTTCTATTTTTTCCTGTTAACTGATTTCATTTGGGAAGAAATCAACTATACTGCTATTTCTGGGCTTGCTTTGAATTCGTGCACTTTTCCTTTTCTCTTTTTGGGCAATATATGATCTGCTTTATTTTATTCTATCAGATTGTGCGAAATTTGTGGTGAGACTGCAACAAATATCACAGGTGTTTGCAACAACAGATTTATGGAAGAGTGGAACGAGAGGAGATCTGGCGATGCTTCTACTAACTCATCAGATGGCAGCAGAAGGTGTTTGAATGGACAGCCGTTATGTAACTTTTTAATGGCATGTCTCGTGATAGCTTTTGTACTTCCATGGTTTTTCCGTGTAAATATGTTTTAATGAAGTATACACGATTCACAAAATGAACATCATTTATCTTGCCTACATTAACCTCGTGCATCCGATTCTTGAATTCAAGATATTCCAATTTCAAATCTGAGAGCTCCCTTTGTTGGAACTAATCCGGTTTTAAGAGTGTTGAGTTGCTGGGTTTTCATTTTCATTCTTTCTTTTTCGATTTGGTTATTGTTGTTTGCATGGTTTTCTGTAAACATAAGGCTGGATAATTAATCAAAGACAGATTCTTTGAGGACTTGGACCTGCCTTTTGTCACAATCATTTTTCTCTAGGCATTTTCAATACTTGTGGAATG
Source organism: Forsythia viridissima (assembly GCA_030279155.1). Lineage (NCBI taxonomy): Eukaryota > Viridiplantae > Streptophyta > Magnoliopsida > Lamiales > Oleaceae > Forsythia > Forsythia viridissima. The sequence goes on from CM059039.1 coordinate 28,301,690, forward strand.
TATTTTGTTTTTTCATTCTGCAGATCGACACAAGGGACTGTAATATGTTATTTGTATTATAAGTTGTTTGTTATGACTTATGAATGGCATATATTAGGCTACCTACAACCTATATCTTCAAATTAGTGTAACTTTTGTACTAAAATGGTACATATATCATCTCCAACCTATTGCTTCAAATATTGCACCAATGTCTATTCTCATATATTTATATTTGTAATTCTCAACAATAATTTAGTTTAAAAATTATTTAATTATATAGTGTATTTATTTAGTACTCGTATACAATTTATTTAGTACTCATAATAAAAAATTTGGACAAATACAATTTAGTACTCGTAATACAATATATTGTGTCAATAAAAATAATAATCAAATTAAAATAAACATATCACAAAAATAATAAAATCCAAATCAATAAAGATACAAAAGGAAAAATAAATTTTTGCTTCAACAATACAAGGGTAACATTGGAATTATGATGAACTCAAACCATCTTCATCTCTACACATCTTCTCTAAATGGCACACAGAAATGGCGCTCGGTTGGAGAAGATTTGGACCCCATTTTGAAGTTTTCACACCTAAATAGCGATCGATTGGAGATGCTCATAATTGTTGAACTCCACTGTGTTCATCATGGCAATGAAATTTTTGCTTGATGTGAGGTATCCCAAAAAGTATGTATTGCAATTACCCAGCCCACATAACTTTGTTAATATACTTGTGAGCTAATGTTTTAGGACGGGTTTGTGTTGCATGTACTATCGGAATGTGTTATGGATGCGACGTTGTTTTCACTTTATTCACAACTTACTTTTCTTCAACTTTTTAGTTTTGTATCATTGTTGGTCTTTAACGGATAGATTTGCAAAAATCAACAAAAGGAAGATTTTTTTGTCCCCATGAATTCTCTCTTTTGGATTTGGCGCAAGGGATGTATACAAGATAACAGGCCCAAAAAAATATTAAGGAAAAAGAAAAATGACTGCTTGACTTAAAAGGAAAATACAATATATATATATGACATACCTAATAAATAAACAAATCCGTTGTAGTCTAGTTGGTTAGGATACTCGGCTCTCACCCGAGAGACCCGGGTTCAAGTCCCGGCAACGGAATTTTTTGACTAATCATTTTAAGCAGGGTCATAATCGTCATTCAGTCATTTATTCAAGCCTTTACACTGCCTAACCATCAATCCCTGGCTTTACCCCCAAATCCTCCAGAGAGAGAGGAGTGCTTGTAGGCAGTTTCTTATCTTATTTCATCTAACAAAAATAAAATGTAACGTTTTGTCTTGCGTCCCCGTGAAATGTCTACCTTGTAGGTACAAATAAATTGAACACTCTTCCCATACACGTTGTAACACCAAAAATTTGGAATTGTTAATTTTATCTCATTCCGCCTAGGATTGAATTTTGGGCAGTATCCATGTAACACTATCCATAGCCATATAACTAAGCAGACCAATAACAGAAATTTATAAACAAAAACATGTCAATCATATGATTAATGAAATGTCTTGCCATCTGTATATAACTAAATGTACACACTTATCATTTCATGACCTCGTTAGCAACTCCACCAGTTCACTCTTTTTAAGTCTTGAATAACCCCTGATTCCTTTAGATTTTGCCACTTCTTTTAATTCAGCAAGTTTCATTTCCTCAAACTTCTTCGATATTATCTCTTTGTCCACATCCATGGTGGGCACTACTTCACTCTTCAGATCAACTTTGTTTCTTGGGCTTGACGGTGATGGTACCGGTGACCTCCTCGTGAAATTTGATGGTGGCCTGCTTGATTTTAAGTCCATCTCTGATGATTGTTCTTCTTTCTGCTCTTTCTTTAGCAAACCTTTCCTCGAAGCCAACAGTTTATCCCCTTTCTTGCTTGCAGTTTTCCCTGTCAGAAACAGAATTCCAAGTTCAGAGAAATAACAAATATTCAATAACCAACACGAAACTCCTTTGGCATAGATGCTGGGGCAATAGACAACAAAATGTGAAGAACAATGTTATTATGAAGATTTAAGAGGTTGAAAAACCATCCCTTTCCTTGTATAAGAATTTAACAGAGGGTAATTGTATGTTAAGGGCTTCGGTACATTAGGTTGCATAGGTTTAGACAAGATTAAGACATTTTCGAGTTCATGAGCGTCTCTAGAGCTTCCAGCTGAAAGTGAGGTATGTGATATTACCAAACATACAATAGCATCCTAAAAATTAATGTGCAAGTTTGGTGCGGTACTAGAAAGTACAATAGAAAAGATTTTAACTTTTTTTTTTGTTTCTTAATATTGACTAACTGTTTAATCAACCCTACCAAACATGCCATAAGAGTTTGTCTGTCATGTTGCAATCTTGTAAGACTTTTTCTTGTTTTCGCGTTTGATAGCGTCCATACACATTCTTAGAATCCAATTTACAGAGTCGATGTATGAGAAAGTTGAATGGGCAAAATGTCAAGTAAACGTGTCTCTCTCGAATAAATTATCTCCACACAATGAAAGAACAACAATTACTTCACCTTTTCTAGTTGATTGACGAAGGACCTCCAGAAGTGATTCAGCAGAGGACACATCTTCAGCTGGCTTTGAATTTCTTTTCCTGGAATTTATGGCCTCTACTTTAGAGATTGAGGACTGAATCCTCTTAAAGAGAGCTAGGATCTCTTCCTTGTTCGATTGTTTTTTCTCGGTCTCAGATGATTGAGGATTCTTTTTCCACCCTCCTTTTGGTGGCCTTCCTGGGACAGGGTTCCCATCAGCCCTTGTGTTTGAAACAGCGAAATTAAGATGCTCCCTTCGAGATATGAACACTGAATCCCTATCTGCTACTACTGCCAAATTGAACAAGCTGCATCACAAAATTGTACCTCAGTTTGAAGTCAGCAATGTTGCATCCCAAGTACTAATATGTACATTCAGGCATCGCAGAATTTTACTAGAAATAGATTCCATTGATTACTGAAGCCATCTTAACAGAACACAATGCCTTTTTCTAATCCCTAAAAGCTTAAACTTTTAGATTAAGTGAGACAACATGATATGCGAGCACATAATGTCCAGTATTCAAGTCTCATTGTCGCTCATTTTTTTAAATTTTGCGGGTCAAGCTTTTTTTTATAGAAAGGAGTCTAGGTTGAACGTTGCACATAGGGAAACTATTGCACTCTTTTCATCTCTAATAGTTTTAAGCTTTCTTTAACAACATAAGTTTTATATGGAGGTGATTCAACAAAAAGAACTATAGAGAAACTAAAGATGAACCAAGAAATGGGTAATGAAACAACAATTTGAGACATAGATGCCTAAAATCCGACCAGCATATTTGTTTGATATGTGGGTATAATGCATCTGCCTAAATGAAAATCATGAATTTGATCAAGAAAAAGATCATCCCAGAAGTAAATGACAAGAAATTTCGTATCTGTATCTCTCTCCAAGTAGATATTCAAGAGCAAAGTACATCAACAACGTAAACTTAAAGGGCAAAGTTTCAAGCAGATGAGAGTGGTAAGTTTGTACCAGTGAAAGAAAAAATTGGGTTTCTGAACTTGAGTCCGCTGAAGGCAGAAAATGAGGGCAAATGAAAATAGCAGACAGATCCACCCATATCTTCTTGGCAAAGTCTCAGATTCTCAAGTAAACATCAAAGGCGATGAGATGACCCAATAATTCTCTCTCAAGATGAAACAAAATATCCACCACACTATTCTTGTCAGTTTACATCCTATCCGGAACTCATTTTTTAAAAAGGTTGAACCCTTGAGAACCCACCATCAATGCAGTGGAAACTTGGTGAAAGATGTAAATTGTTTAGTAGAAGAAGGTTAAGAGCTGTTTTTTAATTCTACTTATAAGCGACCAACAAGACTCGAACCTCTACATTACAACGGCTAGCGAAACTAAAACTACCTCACTCCTATCTTTTTAACCACTAAACTATGTCTTGGGAGCCGGAACTCATTTTTCTCTAGGTCCTGGAAAGTGCATGAAGAAACAAAATGGACCACTATCAAACAAAATGTCATCCAAACACAAAATGGTCACCCTTATTCAAGAATCTTTCTTTTTTATCCAAACCCAGAGTTTACATGAGCACGATTTTTCTTTAAGTATATATAAATCGAATAATGGTTTGAGTAAGAGCATCTCCAATGTATTCAATGGATTGGAAGAAAATGTGTGCCACATCACTAAATAAACAATGTAGAATAAAAATACTTCTTTAATGCACAATGCAGAATACTATGTGAAGCTGACATGGTACAATAAAAAATAGAAGATGTAAAGCACTCCTTCTACATCTGAATGCTATGTGAGAATGGTGAGCCAGCAATTATTTAATTTTTAATTTTTTAAAATTGTGTTAAGTAGATTAGTTTTATTATTTTTAATTTAAAAAAATAAATGCCACATAATCAATATTATTAAATTGTAGAATGAACCCATTGAAGAGAATTTTTCGACTTCACCGTCTATTCATTCCACATAATCTAGAAGTCCATCTATTTAATTTTCACGTCAACCACAATCCATTCACTGCATTGGAGATGCTCTAACAGTTGTATACGAAAAATCAAATTGATCTTGTTGTCTTTGATTTTTATTAAAAATTTAGTCCATCAAAATAAAATATTTTATTTTGTTATAAAATTATAGAATAATTATTGATAACTATCTTATTAGAATAATTAGATAAGTTGTACTTGATCTACAAATCTGTATCTAGATCGGTTTGTAACTCTTTTCAGAACTCTATAAATATGAGTTCATAGTAATAATAAAATTACACAATTTACTTCGCATCTCTTATATATATTTTTTCTTCTTCCTTTAATTTCATAACACGTTATCAACACGATTCTCTAACTTTCTTTCTAGATAGTAGTACAACTTAAGATGCTTAGATAAATCACACTTGATCTACAAGTTTGTATTTAAATCAATTTGTAACTCTCTTCAAAATTCTATAAATGTGGATCCATAGTTATAATAAAATTACACAATTCTCTTCGCATCTCTTATATTTTTCTCTATTCTTTCTTTAATTTCATAACATATTTCTATTTATATTAGTTTATATTGAGATAGAACTATGTGTTTAAAATTTGATATATTGTTATTTTATGAATAGATTAAAATTTGAAAATTATGATTTTTTAGATTATTGTATTGTTTCAAACAAGGAGAAAAAAAAAGTTCATAGGAATATGAAAATTTTGAAAACTTTAATATTGGAACGATTTGGTTTCGTCGACGGTTATATTTACAAGATACCCAGTTATTCTCGATTCGGTTTGATTCTCTTCGAAATCGAACCAAACTAGACCACGCACACCTATATACATTCTCACTTTTTGTCATATTATGCTTCTTCTAAACTCATTTTGTGTGCATTCATATACTTAAAACTTAGTTTATATTTGTAACTGCTTCACCCAAAGTGGGTGTTACATGTAGGCTTTGTAAGACCAAAAAGCTATGTAATACGCAATGGCCACATCATTGCAAACAACCCTATTGCTTCGATGAACCATAGACGTGTACCTCACTAATGCTGCTTTGACAGGATAGAAGCTCCACGTCTGCACTGCCAACAAATGAGAGTTCACTAAAGTGAAGCTTACGAGGTGCAAATCATATGACCCCATATTTTCTACTACAAACGAAGAAAAACAAATGTTATTTCTTCCATGCGGAAAGGGACCATTTCCACGTGAGCAGAATTTGTTAGAAAGGTGAAATAAAATCAAGTAAGAATTAATTAGTGACAACAACTGAGTCAACAATCATGTGACATGTGTCCAAAGGACCCAAAAGGTTTGAAATACCATCGACCTAATCTTCTCTATAAAAACTCTACGCAAGATGAAGAAAAATGTATAACAAATCAAACTTCCAACCAAACCTGTGTCCATTTTGCAACTGACTTGATCATTAGAATGCAAATGGCTATCGGATCACTCCGTAGAACAATTGCCTTTGTAAGTTAACGGCGCCATACTATGCAAGTAACTTACAAGTGGATAAGAAGGTGGCAATGATATGTTGACAGATTAACCTCATTGGATTTTGAGGTCAACAAATTGGTGTCGTGTGTGGGAAACAATTACTAAGATCACGTGTGAAAGCAAGGAAAAAGCCTAAAACCTTAAAAGTGTCAAAGTGAGTGAATATGAAGTGAATATAAGTGAAAGCAGGGAAAATAGTGATGCTAATCCAAGGAGGCAAAGAGAAAAATGGTAGGAGCAAGTGAAAATCAATAGAGGGTGCGCCATTGTAGAAACAACAAGAAAGTAGCATATCTTATACAAATTATGTCAGACATGGCTATTAATATGAGGTGACTCTCTGAAGAAAATGCTCATGTGAAGGTTCTCTTGGAAGATATGCAAAACCAACAGCAAAGCCATGGTGGATCACTATATGTTGAATTTGAGGAAAACAATCATAAGCTATCAGAGAGTCACTTACACTCTCACAACAAACATCATTGTTCAACGAGTCTCTATCCTGAACCGTCAAACAACTTGCCACGTAATGAGATTTGACCGCATGCGTGAATGAGAGTGGAGGCCTTTTAGGTCTACCAACATCTTCGATAAGTTCAGTGGCAAAGTCAATTCACACTCGCATCATAACTCAAAGTGAAATAAATTCACGAGTATTTGTGACAGCCAAGAAATGTTCCTATAGTTACCACGATTAGGCTTATGAACGTGGACTTGCTCCTACTAAATCGTACAAACTTGATGATGACGATCTCCTATTTTCAGAGAAAATTAAGAAAGAACCTATTCTTAACAAGTTCGCCCAATCTGAGATGTTATAGTACATTGGTAAGGGAGACCTAGAAGACAACCTAAACGACTATAAGACTAGAATGCAATTGAAGTTAACTATTCTTCCCTGAAATACTGAATGTTCCACCTCACCTTCGCTACTGGGGCAAAAAAATGATACAGAAAGCTAAAGCCTGACAATATAAAGAGTTGACCCGACCTAAAAAAGTACATAGAGTTGCTCCTTCGATCTACATCTATGATATGAGGTAAGATGAGTGAGAGTCCTTAAAAATTACGTGAGTCGGTTCTATTAAGAATTAATTACAATCGAAAGCATTTCTAATAAGAAAGCCATGGATGCTTTGTGGTCAGGATTGTAACATCTAGAAAATTCATAGCTTTATTTATTTATTTTAGAAACTTTAAAATAGAATAAAATAAAGAATTTATTTGAGTTATCCTGAAAAGTACCTCGAAAGTCGTAATATTTATTGTTTAATTTAGATTAAAAAAAATCAAATTTAAATAAATTATTTAAGAACTAAAGTGAATGAAATTAATATTTCATGATTCATGTTAAGACTAGATTGAATAAAAGATTAAAAGTTGGGTTGGTGACCAAAAAGTTGAAAAAGTGAAGTTTTAAGCATTTTTAACCAAATTAAGGAGCTATCTTTAAGGTAATCGTACGACTTCTGTGTTCGTCAACATTTCACAAATCTTATGGAGTTGCGAAGTACTCTATTTGAACTTCAAAATGATACCAAATATGTACACATTCGACTAAGAAATGAGCTCCAAAATCGAGTACCAAAAGTGTTTCAAAAATTGGTAAATCTAAAAATACTTGAGCAATTTCAGCAACCTGTGTTTGAACAGTCATTTTTGGAGAGGTCGTACGAACGTTATGATTGTCCATTTGCTACAATTCAAAATACATAGCGAAGCTCTCTCTGAGTTCTTTGATAGGGTATAAGAAATGTCAAAAACTAATCGAGAATCGATCTCCAAATTACATCCCAAAAATAGGCCCAAGAAATAAGAAATCTATCAATTTTTGTATTAAACAATTGACAAGTGAGCCAAATGGAATTTTGTAACGAGATTTGCTCTTCTATTGTCCCTATTATGCCTTACACCATATAAGAGAATATAAAGAAGTTGCTTGGAGTCTAAGAAAAAATCATTAAATACACCAAGAAAAACTATACAAGTGGCTTAATAATATTGAGTGAAATCATAAGAGAAAAATAGGTAAAATATAAGAAAAATAAATGAATATATACACACACACAATCTTGTATGTGTATGTATGTAGGGATATAATTTTTCTATAAATACCCACCAAACAAAGGCTTCCCATTTTACCCTCTCATTAACTACAACTCTTACAATCATATATCCTTACAAACATATAAGTGCTGGTTTGGGAAATCACTATTCACGCCTTCAACCAAAACGGGGTCGTTTTGGTCCCTCCTCCCTTCTCTTTTTGCTAGACTATAAAAGCCACAAATTTTTTCATTTGCCAAAAAACCCTAGCTCCCTTTTCGTTCCGCCGACCCTTCTCCATTCTCGCCATCTTTGTCATAATATGCTAAAAAATGAAAGTAACCCTACAATCAAATCTTCCGCCTTTCTTTACAAAACCTCTAACCCATTCAGATTCTTAACTACCCAAAATTCCCTCTCTCAATAATTCTCCAAATACCTTCGTATGACAAACAATTTTGGAATAGCGATTCCGATGATGGGTACAATGAATCCATGGAAGCTTTGAAGCGGGCTTTTCAGTTAACCGGCACAAACCCTAACGATCAAAAAGGATAGATCTCTACGAAAGCTATCCCGACGGTGCGTTGTTGAATTTTTTTGAAAGTTTTTTACAGTGTCCCATTTTTTATGCGTGAAATGTTTGAATATATTGTTTCTTCAAGTTTTTGAGTTTGTTTTTTTAATATTTCTTTTGTTGAAATTAGTTTATGGTTCAGAATTTACCGGGTTATGATAAAATTAGTTCAATTTGTTTGTATTTCATTCTATATTTTATCCCCTTTTGATGGAATTTATAGTTTTATTTGTTAACCTAAATTACCAAAGGAACTTTGGGTCGGTAATTTTTCATATTTTTCACAAAAGTGCAGAGTGCAAACTCCAAGTTTCTGCTCTTCATTGCTCATCCAATTTGGCTCAGTTCAGGTACTTCTTTGTTCCCAACTTGTTTGTCGAGTACTGGATTTGTAATTGTTTCAATTGTACTGAATTTGTAGTTGTTTATTGATTTTCTGTTGTATTTAATTCTTGCTGAGCTGATATTTGAATGTATATGATTATATATATGCTTGAATAATTGTAATAGAAGATTGAAAGAAACAATAAAAGTTGGAAGGGAGTTCTATAGAAGATTTGACAACAAATAACACTAAATACTAAAGTAGGAAGGAAAATTCACACAGCCAATTTTCATGTAAAATATTGTCAAGTTTTCAAGTTTCGCATCTAATAAGGTAAGTGATTCAGCATTTATTTTATGTTGTATTGCATGGTTACATGTTAAGATTCAGTAACCACCTTCTAGCTTCTTCATCCCTTACTTTGTCATCAAACTCTTTGCTGGAAGGATATTTTGGCAAGCTTGAAGGATCACAAGGATGTGGCCTTGTTGTAAACAACTGCAAAATACAGCACATGCCATATATGACTTTCCATTTGCTTAGTTTCTCGCGTAAAATACAGAGAAATGAGAACTCTATATACAAATATGAAAAAATTATTAGAGCGTGATCCATGACATGAGAAGATAGGTTTTATGGGGCAGATAATCTTTGAGCAAAAAACAAGAGCAAAACGAATATTAGACTTTTTCTTCCTCAATGCTCCCTAGCTCACTCCATACTCCATACTCCAGCTTCATTTATGTTTGTTTGTCCCAGTTGACTACATCATTCTTCCTATAAAGTATCACAAAGAATATTATTGTACTTTGTGCATAATTGTAAAGACTGTTATCGTTAATTGTTACAATTGTAAAATTCACGACGCCATCGACTACATTTTCTCGCGCTAAGAATAAGCTTAAGCCCATAAGCTTGCCGGAGGATGTTTACATTAGTAAATTCTTTCAGAAGCATCCAGATTTAAAGCACGAAGATCCTATCAAGTAATGTATGTATTTATGCATTCTATGTACCCTTTTTAGTGTTATCTCAAAATGATGTCAAGTTTTAATTTTGCAATGTTTAGCTTAATATTTTTATTCCACTCTTGTTATATTAATGAACTAGAAAAGAAAAACAAGAAGTATTTTTTGGGGGGTGAAGCTATTGACAGAAGTGCTTTTGACATTATCTTTACTAAAGCTAAAGCTAATATGCTTTTTTGTTGTGATTCTCATGCCATTTGAGATGACACATTATGGTTTAGGTTGTTTAAGAAACGAAACTCGACTTGTTCTTGGACTAAATTTCATTGCCCTTATTACGCTTAATTTTATTTATTGAGCCGAGGTTTAGGTGAAATATGTCCCTTTCAAATTCATAGCATTTTAACATTTGGTTGCTGAAATTTGTAATCTCATGTGCCCGTGCATTCGATTTCACGACATCCAAGCTTCTTCCATGTATCACAGTTCATTGTGCTTTGTCTGATATATTTTGGGTAAGTAGTGAATCTATTGAATAATTTGCCTCACAAGAAATTTGCTGATGAGCTTTCAAGATAGACAACAATTCCATCCATTACCATTTAGAACCATAAACAAAATAGTGAAACATCCTTGGTTATAAATGAAATAACTGGTGGCTGCATATTGATTTTGAGACTTTTATGTATATATTTATAAAGTAGACAGATTAACATTTTTTAGATTCGGATACTCTCACTAGATTGGGAATAAATTTTCGTAGGTTCATCAGGGTGGTGCTGGAACTAGCAAGACTAAAAACTGGGGTATTCTTTCTACATTTTTTGAAACATAGTATTTATGATGCTCTGATGCATATTTAATTATCTAGGAACGGTTGCTTAATGATAATTGGTGAATTGAATGACTGAATTACTTCATCTGATAGTAAATCTCGGTCCATTTTATTCAAGCTGTGTCCAACAACTATAATTCCATTATACCATTATTTGGAGATCATGTTTTCTGGGATGAGAGATTTCATTAGAGAATTCAATGCACTGTCCAACAACTATAATGTCAATGCATATCACTAGAAATACAAGTCAAAAGCTCAAATACGGGATATTCACATAAATTTACTTGTTAGGCATTTTCAGTATCAAAATCTGTTGGCTGTTGCAGTAGAAATTCTTCCCTTCTAATGTCCTACTTTGACTTTGTGATTGTTTCCTCCTTTTTTTTTTTTATTTATTCTTTATTTCCCTTGTCATTTGTAATAACTCTTCTATGTGTTGAAGCCTTAAATTGCTTCCTTTAGATTCTTGGTGGCATAACTAATTTGTTAAGGTACATGTAATTTGTGTATGTATCTTTGGCATTTCAAGGTATTTGTCTATTTGACACGTTCTTCTTTCATATTATAAAACTGCTTTGGCAATTTTTCAAATTGACTTACAATTGTTGCTTTTCGCTTTGTGAATGTGCAGTTGGTGTTTCTATTCTTTACGGCTTAAGTCAACCAAATTTCCTTTTGTTAGATCATAGTTTTTAAATTGTTCACTCCCCCTCGAAGAATTATTCATTGATTTGAAAGGAATTAATTCATGTGAAGTGTGTCGTTTTGCCTTGCTTTCATCGCTAAGAAATGTGTTATTAATAAAGTTATGAAACTTCAACAAAAACAACATCACGTGATGTAATTACATTTTATGTCTCCAGATCCAAACAGTTCCAAGCTTTCCTTTCTCGATCATAGCCAATAAAAACACATTTTTTAGCCTTTGAATCCAACTTGGTTCTCTGCTGATCTGAAATATGAACATAAAAAATTGATCCAAACATTTTAAAATAAGAAAAATAAGGCTTTTTTTCAAAATTAGTTCAATTTGTGTCTTCATACTAATGGTTCTGGATGGCAGACAATTTATTAGGTGACATGCACATTGGTTGCTTCAGCACACAAAGGCTTTAGGAAGGCCTTTTTGCATAAATCCAATCCATTTTTTTAGTAATGTTGTTTTGCTGCAATGGATGGAAGTCTTGGGTCGATGAGGAGGCTGGAGTATAGTTAGAATTGCTTTGTTGATTATAGGAGTTGCTTGGTTTGATAAATTTATGACATTAATGTTCCTTTTCTGGAATGTTATTTTATTAGATTGAATCTGATAGGTTGAAAAATGAAAATTGTGGTTTTTTTAGGAAGAAATTAGAAATACTTATTATAAGTAATATGATTAATCAAAGAAATAGGTGAAAAATGATTGTAGTAATTTAGTTACTTAACTTGCCCATGGTAATAGATGTATTTGTGGAAATTATTCTTGTAGATTCAAGTTAAGCATAGTCAAAGATATTTTTTTATGGGGAAGAATCCCCGGTTCCGGTTCTCAATGAAAGGAATTAATAGTGAAATTGGAAGAACCCCCACTCAGAGTAGATATTGTTCTTATGGAAGCGAAGAAAATACATGAAAACAAGAGCTTGTACATTGGGAATATGAATTACTAACATAAGCCCATGTACAGTGATAAATGTCAGTAACATATGAGGTACGGTTAGACATTTTTTACTTTTCCATCTTTATAGTTGATTTCCCTTGTTTTGTTTGTTGGTATACGGATACAGCTTAAGCGCCCATGGTCAATGCCATTGCAATATAGGGTACTAATTTGTCACTCAAGCATTATAACTTATTCCATTTGTTGACTTAGTGGTGGCATTGAGTTCAGCACTCCGGTTCTAATGCCCATGGTGGGTATTGTTATAATGCCCACCGAGGGCATTAAAACCGGAGTGCTGGGTCTAGTTGCAATACATCTTTACAAAAAGGGCCAGTTGCCTTCAAAGTTATCATTTGTTCTCATGTTGTTAACATCCAGTTGATGCATTGAGTAGACTTGTTTGCATCTTGTAGTTTACCATACCGTGAAGGAAAATGTAGCGTGCATGACAGGTAGAGAATTTTTTTATTATCATTTTCTCCCTATTTCATGTTCTTGCTTAAAATAATTTAGAGGGGGATATTTGCACTTTTTTATAATAAAATACTATAGATTCATATCAGTTTTTCGTGGCATTAGTTGCCTTGTATATGCGTCATTTTTAAGAGATTTTTCATTTATATAGACTTACGTGTGGTTCTTTCGTTCTATCTTGTGAGTGTTTGACGTGGCTTTTTATTAGGACGTTGAAACAACCAGATTTTATGGAATAAGAAGTCGATATTGTACCATACCTTGAGAAGAAGCTCCAGGGAAAAAAGTTATTTTGTGCGGCCAATTTTGTAAACTTATTATTTCAAATCTTGTGCACTTTTGAATTTTGAAATTTGTAATGTCTATCACCATTGTTTGTCAATTCTCTTTCAATATAATTTTGTATAATTTTGTTACGTCATTATTGTATTGATAATAATTTGCTGATTTTTACTGGTTGCCATGTTTAATGCCAATGACATCCTTGAATATGTGAAATGTTTTAGTAATGCTTTGTAATGTGATTCTTTAGCAACTAAATGTGATGAAATATTTTTTATTATGTCTTCATATATATATATATATATAAAATCTGGACTAAACTACTAATTATAGAATTTCTCATAACGTTACTATCAAAACAGTATAAAACACAGTATTACAAATACGTCACGTGCAAAGCACGAGCCAAAGACTAGTATACACACACACACACACATATACTAATACTTAAAGAAAAAGGAGAGAATAATCTATCTAAGAGAAGAAGGTGAGTCAAGATCTAAAATTCTGAATAAAAAAACTTGGTGTGGATGTCCTTTAAGTTAATAGAGCATTCTCCAGACCCAAGCATCAAGAACCTTAATGGACAGTAGTAAAAAAAGACCAAATATCTCAGGTTTTTTGTTGGAGAAGATGATTCCTGAAACCTAGTTTTTCAAAACAAAAACACACTTCAAACTCTACTGAAGGGTATTGGTACATCAGATCCTCTGTTTAAAAATAGGATACCGGTACCTTGGGTTTCAGCGGGCAAAAACTTAGTTTTTCGAAACAAGAACACACTTCAAACTTTACTATAGGACATTAGGGATTGTAAAAATATCTGATCCGCTCCAAATCCAATGGATACCCGATCCGAATGAAGCGAAAAATTTTCGATTCGTAGATCAGCAGAGTGGATCGAGACGGATCGCGGGGCGGATCGGATCAGATCATGTGTGCCTCGATCTAATCCGTCCTATTTGAAAAATAAAGAAATAAAAAGATATAAAAAAATAGTAAGTAGTAAAGTTTGTTTCAATGTTTGTTTAATTTTTTGAATGACAATTGACCCAAAAAAAAGTTACACGGATCAGTCTACGGATCACAGCAATGATCCGGATCAATCCGATGCGATCCGATCCGAATCTGCCCCGTTGCCATCACTAGAGGGTATTGATACATCGGATCCTCTGTTTAAAAATAGGATACCAGTACCTCCAGAATCTCCTGCACCATTCAGGATTCCAGTACCCCAACTTAAGGACTTAATTAATACTCATCTTCTACAATATTGTGACACATAGAACCTTTTATTTTTAAGTTTATCAATACAATTTCCAACAAGTTGTGAGTAAATTACGTTATTTGCCTCATGTGCAATATGATAAGTTATATATGCGCATAAAGTATATGTGTTCTTATATGCGTTTCAAAATGTATTATTTTGATGAGATTGTTCCAAGTAAAGATATGAGACATTGTGAACATTTTGAGTCTACTTGTTATACATGAAAAATAAAGAAAGAAATAGTATGAGAAGTTTACTTTTGTGTTATACAAGTTCAACTTGAGTTGTGAAAATAAAAGACATATACAAAGTTGTTTTATAGTAAAATAACTTTCCTAAGCATATTTGTACAGAATAAGATGACGATAGTTGTTCAAAGAAAAGTTGATCAACTATGACCAAATGTTAGAGTAACCCACAAGAGGACATGAGTAGCCCATTAGAGGAAGAGAGTTATCTAAAAAAAGAGTTGATCAACCATAGCCAAAAGTTAAAGTAACCTACAAGAAGGCTTGAGTATCCCATAAGAGGACAAAGGTTGTCCACCAAGTTTTGGTCAATGTGCTTGAGAAGCACAAAGATTTTCAAGTTTGAGCGCTCAATGTACAAGTATCACTTATGGAAAGGGCCTTAAGAAAGATAAACGATACATTTATGTGCATTAACACACATGCACCTTATTTTACTCATCGAATGTTACCATTCATCGTCATTTCATGACTCCTGTAAGAAATAGAATGTGATTACTTTGAAGTTGTGGGGGCAAAGGTGGAGCTAGATTCACATGGCCAAGTATAACATTTGATCATTGAAATATTTGTATGGTTGTACTATCCCCATAGACCCAGACTACATAAATATGAAATAACCGATCCTTATGTGGACATTTATGGCGCTTGGACTATGGAGTATTTTGTAATCAACGTTTATGTTATATAATGCAAAGCTTGGATGAACTTGTCTTTAGTTAACTAAGTGAACCTCATCTTTCGTTAAGGCATTTTGAAGAACTTTTGAATATGGGCTGAACATATGTGAGTCATGAATGAGACATAATGATTTGTTATGTGTCATTTTGGATCAAAGTTGTAATGTATGTATCTCATGTTTTTTATTTAGATATATGTCTTGTATAATGGTCTCTTGTAATGGAAGTAAAATTAATCAAAAGTCGAGATCTACTTATTATTTTCTCCATATATGTTTATTTGAATAAATGTCTTAACATATGTTTGGTAGTACTGAAATTATATTTTAAGTGCTTATATTATAAGTTGTGAATGAATGTGTAGATAAAAATGAATTGTAAGTTGTGGGTCCTATGAAATGTGTGGATAAAAAGTATGTTTGACCAATTTGACCAGCTGAAATTATAATTTAGAGCATGTTTGTTAAAGATTAAAATCTGGTTTTTTGTTTTTTTTTTGTGTTTTGACCAATTGACTAAAGACGTGGAAAGGCTGAAACTTAAATAACAAAAAGGACACTGGTTTGGAAATTGCAGCCGCAATATTTGACCAAAATATTTGGCTGGAAAATGTGTCTGAATACATACATATACATTCAATGGCAGTTTCAGAATTAGGCATATAATGTTTTGGCTTTGACTGTAAAAGAACTGATATTGGTGGGTCATCCTATGAAAAAAATCTAATAACTGTTCAGGAAACCAGTTTTTAATCTGCAACAAACATGCGCTTAAGCAGTGGCAAACATATGTTTAATCTACTAATTTTTGGTAGCACTAAATGTACATGCTTAACTCACTATAAATAAGACAAACTCTAAGCAAAAGAAAAAGGCCACAAATGTATTTTCTGATTATCCCTAAATATTTTCACTAGAATAATGTGTTGGGAATTAGTATAGGAAACAAGTTATTTCAGCTTCTAAATAAATGAGGAATTAAAAACTTTTTGTGTATAAGTAACTAATACTCTCTTAACCAGTTCCTAATGTCCAAGAAATCAAATTGAAATTTGGGGTCACCACACAGACTCCAATTAAAGATCCGATTTTGGAGGGATGTGCACAACAAGAATCCTACCAATTAAAATTATCTTTTGGAAATGATCCAAGAGGAAATAAACATGGATGAGATAATTTAGAATTGCAAAAAAAATAATATTGGAAAAGTTAGCCGAACCAATGCTAAGGGTAAGGCTCTAATAGCAGTTTGACCCCCACGGATGCAGACTGGACTATACTACTGACCATGATAAGGTTGAACGATCAAAAGTCAAATCCACCATTGATGGGATGCTTGACCAATAATATAATTGAGGTGGTGTAGCCTAGCAAGAACACCGACTGCTGAACCAAATAGGTCAATTGCTTAGAAGGTACGAAAATTCCTATCGCTAGAAGAATCCAAGTCCACCTCAGAGATGATGACCACCACTTTCTCGATGTGATAACCAACCAAAGGACAAACCTTCATAAGGAGCAAATTGCGGCCCTATCAGAGAGATCAACACTATCATGACGGGTCTCATATTAGAGGGTGGTCCATAAACTCACAAAGAATTTATGCTAGAATAGGCAAAGACCTACCCATGATAAACTATATCGTCCAAGAAATATTAAAACCTACGTCTCAACCTATCACGTTTGATGATAACGATGAGGTGGGTGTCCATTATTCCCATTATGATTCTCTTTGGTCCACACCATGGTAGCCCACAATGGCCTACGAAAGATGTTGGTTGATAATGGAAGTTTTGTAAAGAGTAAGATGTTGGTTGATAAGGAGATAGCTCGGCTTAAAGAAGCACTTCATACACTTGTTTGCTGAAAATTAGAGCTATTCATGCAACCCACATCCATAATATGAGGCAAGATGAAGGGGTGTTTTTAAAAAACTTAGTTGCTTCCAACATGAATTAATTGTTCGATTTCATAAAAGAGACTAAAGGATGCTAGAAACATGGACAAGTGCAGCATGTAGTAGCTTCATAATTGCATTCGATCCTATGATACTGTGATCTATTGTTTCACTCTGACCCACTCATACGTAAAAAAATATGCCTTGGCAAAGCTCTATCTGACATGAAGAAGTTTTGCCACGAAGAAGTTCTGTCACTTACCTAACATATAACCAATCAGGAAAGGAAAAAGAAGATCGAAAAAACTTTAGAGGTAATACTTACTGCACTCGATTGTCATGCACATCCAAGCAAATGAACTTGTGAAGGCCTTTCTTGCAGACCAATCTTCTGTTGAGTTTTCCCATCAGCTCGCGCAATAAGTAGGACAATACGTGTACAACAAGAATCTTACATATTATAATCAAGTAGTGAAAATAATCTAAGATGAAATACCCACAAAAGAGACAATTAAGAACCGCCAAACAAACAATATGGCGAAAGTTAGCAAAATTAATGACAAAGGTAAGGCTTTGATGCAGTTAGCAGTCTGTCTCCCAAGGATGCGTTATTCAAGATATAAGGACTATAACTAGGTTGAAGTGAACGTTGTGACCCTTACACTTATCCACGTGCCAAGTGAGGTCGGCTCTTCTCCGCTACCCCAAAAGATGAAGAAACTTAAGTTATACAGAGTGCATCGTACTACTGACCATGATACAGATGAAACCCAAAAGTCTAATCCAACTTTGAAGGAGCGAATGGTAGACACTATTATCGAGATGGTGACCAAGGATGTGAAGTACTTAAAAGGTAAGGAAACTCATTCGCTTGAAGAATCTAGGTCCACATCTAAAAATATATACGTCCTACGTGGATGCTGCATAAAGCTACAGCTGGCATGAAACTAATGGCCCATCAGGCGAATCAGCCAAGTGCACGTGTGTAAAAAATCGAGGCTTTACTTGGTCATCTAAAGCTTCAATGGTCGAAGTACAATTTGTAGCCTCACTTAGAATAAGGAAGGACGAAGAAGCAAGATGTGCCATTGAGATTCAAAGAATAGAACTGAGGTAGCCTCGGCCCAGCCTCAGAGATAGGCCGAGCTTCAAAAATGGCAGTTCTGACAAATCCCACTTTGATTCTAGTGTACCGCATCTTGTGCATGATAGGAAATCCATATTTACATGTCACATTCGTTGCCTAGAATCCGTGGAAAGTGGTAGATGTAAGGGATATTGGGAAGTAAAATATGGCAATATTTCTTTATCACATGATGAAAAATGTGCAAAAAATTACCTAAATACCCTTGGGTGTCTTAGCTATAAATATTTCACTTTCCATTAATTTAAGGGCAATCTTTGATATACATGCAAATTACTTGTAATAAAAACACTATGAGCTACATTTTTGTTTGGTGCCTGACTTGATTGTAAGAGTGCCTAGGATCACTGCACCATCCCATGGGATCGGCCACCGGTAGTCTAACATGTGTTCCAGTGTGCACATTCGCATTACATAGACAGTGACATGGCTCATTTTTGTTGGTGTTGGAATCAATCCATATTTGAGGTCAACAATACAATTGGAGGCAAATTTTGTATTGAACAAACTTCTTGCAGACCAATCCAATCCACTTAATAAGATCTCCTTACCTTTAAATAATAAATTTGGGTATCAAGACTTTAAGTTCCAACTTGCAATCTTACATTTATGTTTAACAAACATCAACAAATTAAAAACTAACTAGATTAAACCTTGTGGCTTTAAGCGATAGTATAACTATGAAGAAATATTATGAAAATGAGATATTTTTTGTTTGTGAGCTAATTGGTATTATCTTGTATATAATTTCAATATTCACTTTGATAGCTTCTGTTGGAATATATTGTGTTAGTCTCAAAATATGTGCACCAACTTTCAAGTATGGTAAATTTTAACCACGCAAAAAAGTTGTCATTTTTACAACACGGTATATTTGTCTTTATGTATCCAAAGTGGTCAATTTATATGATTAGATTACTACAAATAAAAATTCACCTATAGTTTATCCAAACATATATATCAAGAAAAATAATACTTATAAATACAAATTTATATGATTAAACTTTAAATTAGGTCAAACGAACTTTGTATCTAAAGTGTTAATTTATATTCTTATATACTTTGAACAAATTAACTACAATTAATTGTGAAAAAATTAATCTATGATATTGTCATAATTAAAGTTCGAATAGTGTCTATGATATTGTCTCTTATTTTTTTTTATTAAAAATATCCATTATATACAAAATTTTCATAAATAATCATGGTCAACTAAAAAGTTTCTATTGTTAAAGTGAAACAAATTGTTTATTTAAATTTGGGTTAATTAAACTCAGGGTCTCCATCATTTTCAAATTATCACAATTTCATATCTATTCAATTTTTATTCAATTTTAGTCACACGTATCATCTCTAACATTGAAATAATTCATGCAGGATGGTCCCCGTTTGTCAAAATTTATTTTTCTCCTTAATTTTAAATAATAAATAATAAATATAAATATAAATAAAAAAGAGTATCCTTCTTCACCCCAACGCACTGCATCACATCACATCTCCGCCACCTTTGTCGCTACCACAAGCCACAAATCTCCTATCCCATTAACTTAGGAGAAGTTAAAGCATTAATGTGAGTAATTATACCAAATTTAGCCTAACTGGGCCGTATCTGTGTTTTCTTACAAGATACACAATCATGCAAAATAAATTCACCAAGATAGGTCACCTAAGTTTTATTTCACAGCTTTCCCTCTTTTTCCTATTCTTTTCTTTGGGGAGGGCTATTAGAATTTCAATTTTACTTTATTGTCTAAGTTCCGATCACTATGTAAGCTCAGAGGCAAATCATTTACATGAGGTCGGATATCACTAGTATCAAACATGTATTTTAGGACTAAAAAATTTGTTCATGAAATGAAAAGGAGAATTAGTTAAGGATGTCAGTAAACACGTCATCCAGGGTCCGAACTTGAAAAACCCTATGCCGCCTATATTTTCAAACATGTGATCCAGAAATGTATTAATACAATCACAGACATTAATGCTTTAACTTCTCTCAAGTTATTGGTATGTGAGATTTGTGTATGGTGGTGGCGACGGCCAACGGCTAGGACGTGCTAGTAGTGTGGTGGTGCATTTGGGTTGGGTTTGTTGGGTTGGGTCTTGGTCTTGGTCTTGGGCTTGGGAATGGGTAGGGGATGTTATAGGTGAAGAATGAGACAATTTTTTTTTCTTTTTCTTTTGCTTTTTTTTTTTGTTATTTAAAATTAAAGACAAGAATGTCTTTTCACAAAAATTCAACATAAATTTTTTAAGGATTCCGTCAATACGGATCATGTGCGAATCACTAAAATGTTGAAAATGATACGTGTAATTAAAATTAAATAGCAACGAAATTGTAATAAATTAGAAAAGACGGAGACTAGAGGTGGCAAAAATAAACCGATCGAGATAAGTCGAACTTTGGACCGGGCTGATCCAATAAAAAGTTGATTAAGTAAAAATTTCTCGGCGTTCAAGAGAGAAAAATCCACCACCTTCCTGCGATCACTGGTTTCGCGACCATGCGAGGGGGAAGAAATCCCTCCCCCTTTTCACAATTTGGTGACTTCGAGGAGGCTGGGTTAAGCCAGCAAATATGGGCCCGTGTAAAATTGGGCCAGGGCTAGCTCAGTCTAAATTTATGTGTGACCTGTTTAGTTTAGAACCGAGCCGGCCAAACATTTGCCATCTCTAATGGGGACTCCATACACTTTAAATTTTTATCTTTGCATTTCGTTTGTTCGTGTAAATAAAAAGGAAAGGCATCCAGGTGGATGTTAAGGAATGCTTTAATTGTTCTTTATTACGTTGGAGATTCGAACAAACAAAAAGGAAAGGCATCCAGGTGGATGTTAAGGAATGCTTTAATTGTTCTTTATTACATTGGAGAAAATGAAATTGATTCGGACATCCTAAGGTTTGGTTTGGTATTAATGTATTTTTAAAAGAATCAGTTGTGAAAAAAATCAGATAAGTATTTGATAAATTCTTATTTCAAAAATTAAATAAATGTTTGATAAATTATTTTTTCAAAATTACTATATGTTTCAAAATTAGTATTTGAGCATTTGGTTAACGAAAGTTATTTATAGTTGTAACTGTATAAATTTATTAAAATAGACATTGATTATAATAATATTTGTAGTATTTTAAAATTTATTTTTACTTTTATAACAATATGTAATATTATTAAATATTTTCCCATGACAAATGTATTCACCATAATTATTTTAAAATAAAAATAATAAACATCTATTAAACCTCAGAATTTATAAAAATTACAAAATCAAAGCATATTCATGGTACAAAAATCAATTAAATTTAAATCTAAATTATTTGTAGAAATGCATTATAATTAAAATACTAATAAATCTAGGATATAAAATTAATTACTTTAATTAATTAAAGTTAAATTTTATATTTTACAAATAGATACATGAAAGAACTAAAAACAGAATCTGAAAAGCTATCTTGTTTTTTGTCGAAATTTGCCATAAGATGGTACATATTTTTTTAGAATCGCTTTTTTTAAATTTACCAAATGCCTAAAACAATTTCTAATTATTTAACAATTAAAAATTAAGTTCTAAAATCAATCTCAAATAGATTCTAAATTTTTACATAAATTAATTTTCTTCAATTTAATTAATTGATTGTGAAATTGTGGAGCAAGGAAAATAAAGAAAAAAGGACAGTCTCGTTGAATGCAATAAATGAGGCGTTGGGATTATTACTTGGAATGGAATATAACATGGTGCACCCGCAGCATGTTATTATCCTTCCAGGTTGTGCCAGCCTTGCTATATTATTGTTTGATATAATACAGATCCAGAGTTCGATTCTTCATAGATAAACTGAAATTGTTAAATAATAAAAAAACGAGTCTATTATTTGCTACATCTATTTGGGTTTTTAGAGTTAACTCACCTGTTTAAAAAGCCTCTAGTGGAGGAAGACCTCCAAGAGATAAAAAGACATTGGCTAATATAGCACCCCACACACACACACCAACCCTCCCTTCCAAATGGATCATAACATATGATCTAAGGAACCTGGAGTATATCATTAGTCATAATTCTCAACTTGTAAAAATCAATTACTTCTCACGAACCTGGCATTGGTCCACTTGCTACCAAACGTCCCTAGCAGCAGAAAATTAAATCCCTTTTCATTAAAGAAATAAAATATACAAAAGCAATGTGTATTCCTTAATAGTCACACAATGCATAACCATCATGCCACTCACTGCCTTATCATTTTTTTCGTTTTTCATCATTCTACGCATATGGATGAAGGAAATAACTCAATTTCTTTCGAACAAACGCAGCCCCGCACACGCACACGCGCACACACTCGGACACTCAGTTCTTTAGCTACAAATGCATGAATAACAAAGCATACTCCAAACGTGAAGCACTAGCCAAAAAGACGTGATCATGAGGAAAAGAGAAGATTTCAGCAAAGTAATACATTGCATCCTAAGAAAAATTACTAATCGGGACTCCCCTATAGACAGTCTTTCCTATGTACTCAGAATCATACTTCAACCCTGCCTAATGTAGTTGAATACTTCAACGGTTGAGATCATTTTTCAGTCTTTTCTGTTCCTCTATATTGAGTTTCACCTTCCAAGATATTGGAAGGAAAATAAAATCCTTATCTGAAAAGAAATTTTCCAGCAAGGGTGATCAAGTAATGGTAGCATCTGGATTTGGAAGGCAGATCATAAAGCCAGTTCCAGTGGACTGTTATTGTTATACTACTGAAACTGATTATGAATGTTCTAAAACCTAACTGAACATCTATCTCCTGATCACTTGTTTCACATACAAGGGTCATATCGCCATTCGAATTTGACTCCTAATAATCCACCACCAACTGAAGCCAAATCTACAATGGATCCATCATTATTAAAATGGGTACCATGTTGATGGATGAATGGAGATTGAAATGAAAATCAAAGAAGAACTGAGTCCTGCCTCCGTTTATCTCAGTAATAATGTTTTATTTGGTCGGGAATGTATCCAACAAATTCCCATTTTACCCATTTCAGGGACGAACCTGTTAATGGACTAGCCAGAAGAGCTGAAGATTGATGTCATTAATGCAGGAAACCTAATGTCAAAGAAGTGAACTAATGCACTACCTGAAAAGTTAACCACAAACCCAGCACTATCATAAAAAGATGAGTTTTACATATACTTGTGGCTGAACTGGGGGGTAATGATTTAGTGCAGCAAGAATGCAAACATGCAAACTAACCATCTTGCATCTGCGAGATAGGGTGACAGATCGGCCATAGTAGTACTCCGGGATATAAACCAGGGCAACAAAAGTGGAGCATACAATGGATTCAGGGGTACGAGAAGAGGGAGACCCTTTGCCGCTCAAACTGCAGCAGAAAATGCTATTCGTAAAAAGGAATTGATCGTGATTTTGAACTTGTTCTTTCCATGACCCCTCTTAATTGAGATGAGACAGGATGGGACATACAATGCATTACAGACATATGATCATTACGCTTTAACCGGGTTATTGTATTCCACCTCTTAGAAAGAAAAGAACTTAAATCAAAATAATGCATTAGTTCAAACCTAGAAAAAATTTAATGCAAAACCACTTTGTTAAATGCCAATTAAGGCTTTCCTAACACATCAAATTCAAAATGTGAACATAATACCATGTTAATGTACCAATGCATTCTAAAGTTATTAATTCCTTCAAAAAGAAATAATTAAATAGCAAAAAGACACATATACTGAAGGTGTAAGAAAAGCAAATCCTTACATCTCAAGAAAAATTACAGATTACAAAGGAATAAGGATCAAGTAAGCTCAGAACCATGAAAATATTAAGATACAAAATTAGCCACTTCCCCTCTCTAAGTCTAATCACATCCCAGCAACATAAATCAACCAGCAGAATCAATAAACAGAGGTCTCTTCCTCCAGCTATAAATCAATAAGTAACAAAAGAAACACTCACAGCCGAGTTCTCCTTTCATTTCTTTTATGTTTCTTTCTTAAGTTTAATAATATGATATATATAAAATAAATCTAATCTCAAATCAGAACTTGCTGATTTTCCTAAGCTAAATGAACCAAGAAATCATTTTGGGTTTCAAAATTATTTACAACATTTGGACAAAAGAACCAAGAAAACAATGAGAAAGACAATTGAAGAAAGCCCAATTGCAACACCAAGAACAACCTTACTTGGCCCATGGGAATGATGCTTTTCCTCTACATTACTGTAATCTTCGTCATCAGAACTGTTGCCAGAATCATCAGCAGATGAGTCCTTAGCAGGTGGTGGAGACATAGGCAACCCATGTTTGTCACAAGGCGCAATCCCAAGCTTTACTTTTGAGCCCAAATTTGAATGGTTATAACAAAGATTGGAATTGTCACCCACCTTGAACACTTCCAATCTCTTCACAAATGTTGCATTGAAGGGGAGAACTCCGTGGAAACTGTTCTTCTCAAGATTCAAGTACTTCAATTTCTTCATGTCTTGTATGAACTTTGGGATTGTCCCGTTAAGCTGATTAGACCCCAGATCGAGGTGCATTAGACCGGGCACTGCAGCTAAGGATTCCGGGATCGATCCTGATAATGAGTTTGACGCCAGTGAAAGATTCTGCAGAGCATTCAAGTCCCCAAAGGTAGTGGGAATTGTTCCATTGAGGGAATTTGATGACAGATTCAAGTGTACAAGATTTTCGAGGCGTGTTAAGGAAAGGGGTATCTTTCCTTTGAGATTGTTCCCGGATAAATCGACAATAGTGAGATTCGGATGCCAATGTTTTGGGAGATAGCCAGTGAGATTTGTGTGTGAAAGAGTGACAGAATGCAAGAATTTCATGCTGTTGAGGATAATGGACGGGCCACTGGCAGTTATACTCACATGGGAAACAGTTAAATCAGATACATTTTGTAGCCTGCTAAGCCAAACCCCGGTGAGTTTCTTGAGGCTGTTGATGCAAGTGAAGGAATGAAGATTTGAGGTAAGTTCAGAGGGGAAGCGAATGGGGGAAATGGGGCAGTTTATGAACTGGAGAGTGTTGAGAGTGGAGAGGGACTTGAGGGCAGTGAGGGATAAAGCTACATCATCAGAGCAGTTGGAGAGTCTGAGAGAGAGGAGGTGGCGGAAGGGTTTGGAGGAGTCACAAGCGGTGGCGGTGGAGGTGTGGGGTGGGGCGAAGCAGGGGTCTTTGGAGGTTGGGATATTTAGGGACTGGAGGGCACTGAGCTGTTTTGGGTCAAGGGTAGATGTGGAAATAGGGGTTCGGGCAGGAGGAGAATGGGTGGGGGAGATGGTGGGGGAGATTGTGGTGGCGTTTTTGGTGGCATTGGTGGTGGGAGCGGGAGGGTGAGAAAGGGAGGAGGAGATGACGGTGGCGGAGGAGAGGATGAGGATGAGGAGGAGGTAGTGGTGGTGGAGTGGTGGATGTAGAGCCATTATTGTATCAAGAAATTAACCTTAAGTTTCTGAAAATGGTGTCGGAATTTGAGAAGTGGCTTCTACTTTGTAGTTTAAAGTACACTGATAACTTGAATATGATATTTTCTATTTTCTATTTTCTATTGTGGGTGGGGTAATAAGTGGTCCCAGTTGGTGAGGGACGTAAATATTTATATACCCCTGGATGTCAATATAATTACCGAATATTAAAAACAAAAAAATTTATTTTTTTCAACAATAGTTTATGAGAATTTAATATTTCATATTACAAATACGCCATTGACTATTTGAGTAATTTCATTGTGACACGATATGTTAAAAATTTGTAAGGTCTATACTCGTCTGAAAGTAAAAAATTCTCGATTATTTTTGTGAAATATTATTTATTAAAAGCAATGCAAGTAATCACGATCGCAATGTCGTGACTTTTTATTATGAAACTCAGTGAATATTTGAGGGTGCTAAAATGGATATTCAGAAAAGATTGTGCAACTATAAGTAAATAACTCAAATAGACTTGCCACGTCACCTCGGTCAAGAGGTCAAAGGGTCAAATTTAATTCCCTATTTTAACTTAAATAATAATTGTAAAAGGTGTCGTCCAGTCCAGATGTCTTTTCAGCTTTTTATATGCTACTTTCTTTCAATTTCGCAGCTTTCTCATATTTAATCTTTCGGCTAATTATGATTATACTTAATTAATTAAATGCTAACTGTAATTTAGATTTTGATAAAAAATAGATTCAACAAAGATTCATAAATAAATAAAATAGGATTTTGGAACACTCATAATTGAACCATTTGACAATAAAAAAGGATTTTAAGAAGAGCCAATATTTTCATGTAATTTCAGCTGTTTCATTTCTTTGTCTACATTGTACTTCTTTCAATTGAACACAACGGTCATTAATTTTGAAATTCTCCAAAAGAAAAAAAAAAAAAAACTAAAATCTTATTTATTACAGTATCCAATCATACCAAAGATTTAGTAGATGTCCAAAATTGATCCTACAGCAGGCTTAACAGTCAATGGCAATGCAGCCTTGAGAAATGAGAGAGGCATCATCTTTGCTCACAAATGGATTAATCTTTACCCAAACAAGAGAGAAAACGGATGCTAAAAGTACAGACCATAAGATAACAATGGTAGGAGTCCGGTTCTGTCGTCCCATGAGACCTTTGAGGAACGGGTATAGATGAAAAATCACCCAGAATGCGAAGAAAACCTTACCGAATAAAGGGCCCCATGCTTCATATCCATTGTTTAGGGCATCGGAAAATCCAGCAACCACACCAACCATGTTTACAATGAGAATTGTTGTTGGAGGGATCAAAACAGTTGTCCATTTAATAACATAGAGTTCACCAAACTCTGCATCGTCTGTTGCTTTGGCAGTAACGGTGAAGTTCGTGTCTAGTCCAGCAAGCATTTTTAGGAAACCTTGGAATACCGCGAAAAGATGGGCTGAAACACCTCCAATAACCCAAAACTGCTCGTTGCGCCACCAATCCTCAATGCTCACTCCGCTCCACCTCAACTCAAGGACACTGGTAATAATGATGGAAAGAAAGAGCCCAAGGAACAGTATACTTGCAAGATTGGACAGCTATATTAAGATGAGTAAAAATAGTTTTGAGTTAGTTGCAAATATAAATGAACTCAGAAAATTTGGTGAATCCAGAAAAACTGGGTGGAAGACAAAAGAAAATACCGTTGGAATAATGAATTTCCCAGTTAGAAGGCATATAGCAGGTAACAAGCAATACGCAATTAGTGGAAGAGATGTGAAAGGATAGACGATGGTGTTGATGTATGCAAGCCTTTGGAGCCATTTGAGGCGGCCACCACCAAATCCATACCACAGAGGACAATGTCTACTCAAGAAAATCTCGACAGATCCAAGGGCCCATCGAAGTACCTGGTGCAGCCTATCGGACAAGTTGATTGGTGCTGATCCCTTGAATGCAGGTCTTAAGGGCATGCAGTAAATTGATCTCCATCCACGGCACTGCATCTTGAATCCCGTCAAGATATCCTCCGTAACTGATCCATATATCCATCCAATCTAAGAAAGAAAAACACCAAATTTTGAGTAGATTTAGGACAAGAAAATTATTTTTCTTCAAGAGAAACATAACATCAGTAGGCTCCAAAATTTCCCTGTTTTTCCTATTATGTTTCAAAGGACAGAAAAATAAGTTGTATTATAGAAACAAGAAATAACTTTCTGACCTCTTTACCCCATGAAGTCTTTTCCTCGTACCCACAGCTGATGACCTGGATTGCTTCTCTGACTAGCGTTGATGGATTGGCAGACTCTGGAAGTCCTCCATATTCCATTAGTGTAGACTCAATAAAAACAGCAGACAATCCAAAAGTTTTCTCAAAGCTCATCTGAGAGATGATCAATGACCTTTCATTCTCATCATAACCTACACACATCACCATATATATGCATCTTAATTTTGAAAAGATTTCGTATTTGATGACCAATAATCTGATTATCTTTGCGCAACAAACTTACTTTCGATCTCCCTAAGGTTAAAAATGGCAGCGTTAAGATCTTCCCTTTTTGCATCACGGTAAACCTCTGAGAGATCTTTCTCTTTTGCGGGCTTCTTGCGTCGACAGCAACAACAACAGCTGGAGCACCACGAGCAAGATGAAGTCTTGGGTAAGCTGGGCAAAGATGGAGGCCCATAACCATAAAGAGCTTGCCGATTGAAGACACAACCTGTCCCAACATAAACCGGTCCTTGAATGCCATCCAACCCTTTCATGTTAACCTGAAATCAGAAGATAACTAAGAGTCTAATAATGATTTCAACAGATGCTGAAACTCAAATCTTGATCAATTTATTACTTCTTTATGTACATCGTAAATGACAGTGTTTCACAGGCTGCACGGAGGATGTAATGGACACATTTCAAGTTTATATTAACTTAAATAGATCGAGGAAGCTTACATCAAAGAAAACTGTGTTGCGGTTGGCATATCTGTCACTCTTATCGATTCCATCAAACCTCTGAGGAAACTGCACATAACATACATCTCGGCCCACTTGAGGATCCATCAAGAAACACATTGCCTCACGAATTGCCTTGCTATTGTTAACATAGTGATCACAGTCAAGGTTGAGAATATAAGGTGCATTCGTGAGAACAGCAGATACTCTTACCTGCAAGAATACATTCATCGTTTACAAATCTAATAAGATTCATATAAAGGCAGCTGTTCCTATAGTAGTGTAGATGAGTATATACCAGAGCATTTTCAGCACCGGCCTTTTTGTGATGTTGATAACCAGGTCTCTTCTCTCTTGAGACATAAACCAATCGAGGAAGCTCATTTCCCTCTATGTCATGGGCACCACTATGGCCTAAAAACACCTGAAAATGATACAACCAAAGCCATAATTGATTAGTAATTATTCAACTATGATGAATTAATAAATACATAAAACTGAATTGTTGAAGCAAGAATATTGTAGTTACTAAACTAAACCTGAATCATGCCAGGGTGGTCACGGGTGTTATTTCCAGGCCAAGCGGTTCCATCTGCCATGGTCCACCCCTCATCTGGTGTTTTTTGGGCCTTTGCTACTAAAGCATTTATGCGCACTTTGTACTCTTCATAATCTCTCTGTAACTCGAGGAAATAATTAATAATGAGATTTCTATTTTGATATTCAAATACAATTCGTTGAGTTACCAATTTGTCGTGGAAAAGGATCCAAATAATATTGCTAAGTGATTATGGATGCATAATTACTTTCATTGCTCTGCGTTCCTTGACGAAAGAAGGTTGTACTTTATCCTTCAAGTAATCAATCTTCTGTGAGAAGTAGAACTCGGGTGCACGTGGTTCAATATTAAACTTCTTGCTGAAAGGAACCCATTTTCTTGCAAATTCAGCAGTTTCAACAAGGGACTCAAATGAGAGCATTGCTGCACCATCATCAGAAACATAGCAAGAAACTTTATCAACAGGGTAGTCCACTGCAAGGATGGAGAGAACTGTGTTTCCCGTAATCAGAGGAGGTTCTTTCAAAGGATCGACTGTACTAACAAAGAAATCCACAGCAGCAAGTTCAGACGGTTCCCCCTCTCTTTCATACCTGATGTGTCAGGTGGAAAATTAGTTCATATCAAAATTAACATGTATCCCAAACGAAGGGCTCTTATGGCATGTCTAGTATAGTGGATCAGACTAAAATGGACAGGATTAAATTAGAAAAAGAGATCAACAGGTTGTCTATTATACATATGAGTCCCATCTAATATTGATTCCAAACAGGCACTTAAGTTATTGAAGTTTCAAATATAATTCTCCGTGTATGCATGCAGACCACCAAAAACGAGTTATAAATCAAAGATGCATACCTTGCGGATAGCCTGTCAATATATGTATCCCGGTTTATCGGAGACCATTTAGGGAACTGATCCAATACCCAGGAAAACGCAAACCAGATCTCACAGATGACAGAAGTGAGCCATAGAGTATAAGCACTATCAACAGGATGTGTTACTCGATAATGGAAGAAAAGAGAAAGGATGATCAATCGCATTATGATCACAGCTCTGTATGGTGTAAGCTGAGTTTTTGGTATTGGAACTACTCTTGAAAGTGGCTGTGTAGCATCCACTGACCTGCATTAGTTAATTGTTACCTCACAGTATACGAGTTCATAGTAAACTATTGATCCATGCTTTCTGTTTAATAATCACTCTTTCTATTCATTGTTCAAGATTTCATCCTAATTCTCAGAATACATACTGTGAATTCTCTTCCAACTGCTGCTCGGATGGAATTTCAGCTTCCTTTTTAGACTTCCTTGCTGGTTTTTTCTTCTTGTTTTTCTTTTCCTTCCAACTTTCCACCCTATTCTTCCATATCGGGTTACCAGATTCATCAATATATTCTTCAAAAATGTCAAAAGAAGAGCAGATGAGTAAGTGAAATTCTCCTCACGAAATAAAATACAAGAATTTTCTGGAAATAACAATATGAGTTGCTTCTACTCACCACTGTCCACCGTAGAGACACTACTAATGTTTCTAGCATGAGTTCCATCCTGCATCACATCATCCAAGACAAATTCCGTTAGTTTATTAAGCATTATAATACATTTTGATTTCATCGAGCACTCCGAAACTGATTCTGCATATATATTTGAAACCGAATGATCGTGATTATATACATAACTGCAATTACAGAAAGGGTGAAACAAAATTTGTTGGATTCATACCACAGCAGGATTTAGATGACTGGCCATTGTCATATGATTTCCTGATTCTTCTTCTGCGACAGCCAACTCTGTCCATTCTGCATGCAACTTGTTCAAGTTTTCAAACTACGAAAATAAGAATGAAGTATATCCTTTCATAAAACCAGTTTAATTCTTTAGGCTTCCTAACTTTGAACAACTCCTATAGACCTGTTAATCGGTTCATAGAAACCACCACGTTCTTACAGTACTCTGTCACACACACTGTGGGTTATGCAGGTAATGTTCAAAGACTTAACTACAGCAAATCTAAACATGCACAACACATCAGAATACAAAGCAAAGGGAGTTAATAAAGTTGGAGACAAATACCATTATACGGAGTGCCACAACGTGTGCACGACTTGCGCCCTTCCCTGATTTCACCGTCCAGACAAGCCTTGCAAATGGGATCATTGCACTCATTACAAGCCACGAACACTTCACCGTGGGAGTCGAATCCCACATATTCACCACAAGTTTTGCATATAGGAACCCCAGACTCCATCATCTTGACTTCAAAACCTGTTTCCAAACGTAGTCCTTTCACCTCTCAGAAAACTGATTTCTTGTTCTTGGGATTTATATGCATATAAAAGGATGATATTTTCGTACAGACTATTGCTTGGAGGGTAGCAAAGGTTGTTAGAATGGCATGTGGGTTGTGATGTTGGTGTCATATGTTTTAGAGATAGAGAGAGTGAGAGAGATGAGAAGCAATGTCTCTTTCTCACTTAAAGCTTAAAATTTTGCGGGAATTTGAAGGCAGGCTACGGTTGGCATTGGTACATCTCAACTGACGGACTCAAAATCTGAATCAACCATCAGACAACAGCGCCACCTCACCATACATCATATGTATATAATAATAATATAATTATAATATATTCTGAAATCATTATCCATAAAATATGTTATGATTACTAAACTCGAACTTTGTTAATCACTCTAAATCGTGTCCCATCGAGTATACCATACACATCTTGAGCGCTTAATTTACATGGTAAAAAATGTTGGGCCCACGAAAAAAAGAAAAAGAAAATATTATAATTCAAAAAGGAATGTGGTAGTTCCTTCATTTTTCTATTTTAAGGAAACTCAAATTCCTCCTCTTATTACTTATTAGTATATCCTCACGTCCCAGTTATTTGTTTTAAATTGTATTCACAAACATTAAAGCAACTCCTGATCAAAGCTGCACAAAATCAATGGGCCATGACCTTAAATGAACATACAATTCATTTATTTCCAATAAACTTGACATAAAAATAGATTAACCCAAGAATATACACAAGGGCCAGTTTACAAGAAAGCATTCAAATCTCATACAGTACAAACAATCACCTCTATCTTCATCTCACAAAAACCGGCACCCGCGAACTTAACTTTCCATAATAAAACATAATGGTCTAAACAGGCATCCGAAAACTTAATTGTTCCCATAATGATACGTAATGGCATTTTAGTACATCGATCACCATTATACCCGATAGGAAGGTTGCAAGACTAACCCAAGTTTATAAATAACGTACAATCAGCAAATATATATGGGACAGTGACGGATCTAGGGTTGAAGTTTAGCTAGGGCGGACGTTGACTTGACCAGTCAACGGACGATGCTTGTGAAAAAATAATGTGAAAATATTTTTAATAAATACATAACTTATAAAGCAACAAAAAAAATCATATAATAGTGAAATATAATTCGATACAAGCCGTAATAATTCTTGTTTGATGACCAGTTACAGTGTCTTAGTCAAAATGGGAACGAACAAGAACTACAAATTTGGTAGTTTAAATAACCTACCTTCCTCGAATGAAGCCTCTCCTTCTCTTCCTCTTTGAGCTCTGAAAATGTCTGCCAACAAAACGATAATCATTCATTAACATGATAAAATACATGTCA
The DNA here is from genome assembly GCA_030279155.1 of Forsythia viridissima. Lineage (NCBI taxonomy): Eukaryota > Viridiplantae > Streptophyta > Magnoliopsida > Lamiales > Oleaceae > Forsythia > Forsythia viridissima. The sequence continues at coordinate 28,334,723 of CM059039.1, forward strand.
TACACGATAGCCAACACCAGGGGCGGACCTAGGATAATGGTTCAGTGGGGGCGATAAAGATTTACATAAAAAATAATTTAAAATAAGACAATTAACGATAAGAAAAAACTTAAAATAAAATCAAATCTATGGCAACAAAAAAAAGAGCAAAAATTCTGATAAATACTTTCTATATTCTTCAATTTTGACACCCTCTTTTCAAATTATGCAATTATCATATTAAAGAGAAATAATAAATTCTTTAGTTGAAGATTTATTCATGTAATTATCTTATTTTTTTAATTTTTTAAAGTTCAAGGACCACAAAAGAAATTTTGAATTTAAAATAGAAATTCTTTTTTTTTCTCTCTCTCTCTCATACACACACACTGACACACACACACACACCGTCTTCTTCAAAACTCAAGAAATGTTATATATACAACATATACATACATTTCACGCACAATACACACACTGCGCAAGAAAAAAAATTGACGAAGCCAACAACATTTTTTCGCGAAATTCCAGCACGGGCGGACGCGGGATCTCGCCATGTGGTAGATCCGTCTCTGGAGAGGATCATATTCATCCGGGAATTCATCCGTGCACAAGTAGGAGTCTCGAAAGTGTTGCCTGTCTAAATTCGTGCAACAACCCACGCATTTGTAAGTCCTGCCGTGATTTACCACCCAGTAAAAACCTTCACTGCCTTGGATGAATTGGAGACAACTATGTTTTTTTTTTTTTTTTCCTTTTTATCATAAATGTAAATATATAGATCAAAGAAATGTACAAGTATACAGGGCAAACCCAGGCCTACAAGCCAAAAGCCAACTCAATCAATCGAGACTAAGTTCAAAGCCGAAAAAGACGCTATACAAAACAAATACAACGGGCATACCCGGGACTACAAAAGAGAGATAGATACAAAGTGCAAAAAATTAAAGGTTATACTCAAAATGAATCAAAACATTAGGATACAAAGTAAATAAAACTTTGTATATATGTGTTTTGATCTTTTTGACAACATTATACGGGTTTGGTTGAAGATCTTCAAAAATCTTTTTGTTTCTCGCCATCCAAATCTGGTACACAATAGCCGCAGGAGCTATCCTCTTTCCTTTACTTTGCCAACTGGTTCCTCTAGCTTCTTTCTTGATCCACTTCAAACAACTGGCAATAGTTGACATGTCTCTATGAATACTCAACCAAATTCTGATCCTAGACCAAACAGTAGCAAAAAAAGGGCATTGGAAGAACAAGTGCTGAACTAATTCCTATTGGTTTGAACAGAAACTGCATTTTCTATCGATATCCAAATAAAGGATCTTATCCTTTGTGAGTAGTTTGGATTTTTTACTCAACCAAAGGATGAACGAATGCTTCGAAGATATAAATGATTTCCACATATCAACAGCCCAGCAATTAGGAGTTCCTTTTGTGCGAAAATAGTCATACGCATTTGCAATGCGAGAATCTGCCATTGAATTCCAAAGGAGCAGCTTTCGGATTGCTACCTACTCGCTGCCTTCGGTTATGCGAATCTGGTCCTTGATGGCGCACAGTCGTTTGAGCAGTGGTGAGTCGGCCTTGTTTGGAGTCTAGTCCCAAATTGAGTTCCCCCTCAAGTAAATTTGATTGACCCAGCGGACCCAAAGCGTATCTTTTTTGGAATGAAAATTCCACAATGATTTGGCTAGTAAAGCTATATTCCAATACTTTATATCGCGAAATCCCAGCCTACCTTCAAATTTAGGTAGGTACACATCCTTACATGCGACCAATGGCTTTTTGTAACCCCAAAGGAAGTTTCGGCACAGCCTAATGATCTGTTCACTTACAGTAGCGGGGATAGGAAAAATGGCTAGCCAAAATCATTCGACTTCCTGCAATATAGCCTTATAAGTTCAGTCCGTCCCGCATATGAAAGGGAAGCACTCGTCCACAAGTTGATGTAGACTGCCACTTTATCCACAAAAGCCACTTTATCCACAAACGGAACGAAGTGCATAACTTTGAGTTTCTAGACAGCAAGAGGAATACCCAAGTAACGAAACGGCATTGATCCAAGAGAGAAATCCATGACAGCCAATATGTCGTCCAGAATCTGTCCATAACTACATGTAGTATACAAGGAGGATTTCAAAGCATTTGCATGCAGTCCAGATTTCGTACCAAAGTCGTGAAGACAGTCCATAAGGATGGAGACCGAAATAGGATCCCCTTTCGAGAAAAGCATTAGGTCATCCACGAAAGCCAAGTGAGTAATCCGAAGTAGCCTACATTTTGGATGAAAATTAAATTCACTACTCTCCGTATTGTTCTTGAGTGTTCTCGATAGATATTCCATACAAATAACGAATAGGAATGGCGATAAATGGTCACATTGGCGTAGACCTCTCTTCTCTTTGAAATACCTAAATAAGCCTCCATTAATTGAAACCGAAATTGAGGTAGAAGTAACACATTCCATAATCCAATTGATGAAAATATGTGGGAAGTTCAGCCCCTTCATCACATCTTTTAAGAAGTCCCAATGCACCATGTCATACGCTTTTTTCAAATCAATTTTGAGCACACATCTCGGAGAAACTCGTTTTCTATTGTATTGTCTAAGCAATTCTTGGGCCAAATGGATATTTTATGTCATGTTACGGCCCTCTACAAATGCCGACTGAGCATGATCAACAAGGCTGTCCAGAATTGGGGCAAGTCTTTTGGCGAGAATCTTGGAAATAATTTTGTACACAACATTACAACAAGAGATCGGCCTGAAGTCGCCCACAGATTGGGCATGGTTTGATTTAGGGATCAAAGCAATGGAGGTATTATTTAGCTGCTTTAATAATCTGCATAAATGGAAAATTCAGTGACAGCTTCACAAACATCATTCCCCACCGTGCACCTTGTTTTCTTGAAGAAATAAGAGGTAAAGCCATCAGAACCAGGGGACTTATCTTCGCCAATATCGAACAAGGAAGCTTTAATTTCCTGTCGTGTAACAATTCGAACGAGCTCACTGCTTTGAAGAGGGGAAACCGTAGGTCCATTCTGAAGAATTTGAACATCAATTTGATGTTCAAAAGATAGTACGCTATGATACTATTCTGACAGTGTCAATATTCGGACCAATCCCACGGTACGAAAAATTACACTACTGGTCACTAACCTATTTCCCAAGTAGCAAGTTGGTTCCAAACTTTATGAATATAAAGTTAGATTTTGCTTCTCAACTTGGGTTCGTGCCCAAAAAATTTAGTGAGGCAAGCCTCCATGAGGGCACCATAAAAATTTAACGAAGATTTAAAAACTCTCTGTTGTAGGACTGTGGAAACTGATTGTACAACTATAAGTTCACAGACCATCTTGCCCCTTTTTAAAAGTTGGGACCAACTTGCTACTCGGGAAATATGTTGAGGACCTATGCTGCAATTTCTTCCACACCTAGTCTTGATTTATCACTGCCACCTAAAATGATAAACTTCCCTTTCTCTCCAAAAATTGAAATGGCCTAGTTGAAGTATTACAATGCCAGCAATAATTTGATTTATTAACTCAAAAAACATTAGAGTTGATCACTTACACGTAGGATATTCCAGCAGTATGTCCATTACCGAGTAATCCAGGTTCAGCTTTCTACATTCAGGTCTTGACTTTGGGAATCAGCAGGTGGAAAGGTGCCTTTTGATTCCAATTTAGTACCCTTCTTCGGTTAAAAGAACTTTTGGACATAAGATCAAGTTCTGGTTCAATATTTATGACATTGACAACACCATCACCCCTCGCCACAATGCAAAGCTTGCCAACTTTATCTATCATATCTACATCAGAAACTACTAGACCATGAACAAAAGCTCAGTTCAACCAATGTCCCATATAAGCAGTACTGCACGTATTGATTATTACTGTGAAAATATGCAAGGAGCAAGGAAATATTTTACACTCTAATTAGTCAAGCATAAATGCATCAAAACCACATGAAAGCCCAAGAAATTTCAAACTCTAACTGTCCACTTCTAAGTTTTAAGTATCATATTAGATTGTTTAAAATGTCTTGAGTTGAGCTTGTTAGTGAAATTGGACATCATATTATTGTATTATTATTATTTGTTGTTGCCGTTGTAGTCATCATCACAAAAAATTGTAATATAATACATTAGGAGAGCATAATATAAGGCACTGCACTACCAAAGTCAAAAATTTTGTGTGGACAATGTTTAGAGCATAAGGAACCCCAATAATGACTGCTAGAACACCGTACAAAACAAATAATAATAATAATAATAATAAGAGAAAAAAGTGATAATGAAAAGAAGTACAGCTAACCAGTAAAACACGACTATATATTTGTTAAAGAAATAATAGATTGTTGAGAAAATTGCTTCCTAATTTATACTTAAAAGTTAAAATTAGCACTTGGGTCCCCATTCAATTTGAATTGGCATTTAGATTCTCAACCTTCAATTTTTATAGAATTTCAATTTCAGATCAAAGAGACAGATTCCGTCCAAAATTTATGTTCATTGGTCATTTATCTATTATCTGAGACAATGTTCTAAGAGCATAATGGGTAAGGAAAATAAAAGGGGAAAAAAGAAAAAGAGCCATCTTCTTCCCTACAAACCCCACCATCTCCCCTCTCCTACCCTAAACCTCCATCCTCCACTGCCCCCAATCCAGCCCCTCTCCTACCCCATCTGCCACCCATCCCCTCTGCACCTTCCCAGTCCAGGCCACTCCCTTGCAATATCATTTATGCATATTGTTTGGGTTTCGAATAATAAGTAATGAGGAACTTGGTTCAAAGATATTAAAAACACGCAAACACGATAAAAACAGAAAGAAGAGACTTTTACAACAAGGGTATCTAAGACTTTTTACAACACAGAGAAAAAACAAAAACAAGGCTTTTCTCACTTCATGGCTAGCTAGGTCCTTTTTGAAAAAAAAAATATACATATAAAAAAAAAATATCCTCATTTCACAAAGCGGAACCACCTACCTATGTAGCAACGACTGATGAATTCCTCCTACACCGACCATAGAGATGCTAAAAAATAAAAAGACTAAATTGAATTTTAAAAAATACTAAACTCTTGGTATAATGAGTGCAAACGAATAGCAGTTCTGCATTTCAACAATAAATAATAAAATGTGGGTCAGATTTTCGGTAACAGCACAGAAAATAGAAAGTTCGTGCTCATGAAGAAACTGATAGCTGTAGAACAGGACTACCTAATGTTATCATCCTCATTTATCTGGCTTTGGACTGGATGTGTTAAATTTGGAAAATAAAAGAAAAAGGAAGGCAGAAACGAACCTAGCTTAAAACAAAAATATGAAACGGGATTGTTATTCCCTACATCCGTTGTAAAGAACATATCAAAAACACATATCTTTGCACAGCAAATCAAACCATCAGAAAACTATACACAATTTCAAATGGAAAATAAATCAATAAAAAGAAAGCTTGCTTATAGATCAAAATTTATAGCAAACCCCATTAGTTTTTTGAAAACGTTTCACATTCAACTCCACAACCCTCCTTCTACTTCATTATCAATGAAATAGCACAGACACGGCCATACACTAGTAATGTCGTATGTATATGGACATAGAGAGTGAGAGAGAAGAAACCTCGGTGATGGTAGCGACAAGGCAAGTGGCGGCAGCAGGCGGTTTCTATCATCTTGGCACCGACTTCCAAGGGCTCTATTGTATAGCTTGTTGCCAAACTGCTAAACCACTTTCCATTCCTTGTTAGAAGAAATTATTTAACAATGCATGAGGTGTTACCACCAGATTTTGATAACGCATTGACATCAGCAAAAGCCCAGGTTGGCCCTTGCTAAGCCTTATAGGCAAGGCCCTCTAGATTAACATCAAGCGAAGACCTCATGAATATTTTTAAGACCCAAGAGCATGTTAGCACTTACAAATCGGAATACAGCGAAGCTCATGACAGGCCTCGAGTACCATGACTGATCCAGTGGGCCTCGCCGAGCTTCGAATCCCTCGTAATTCGCAGGCAACACAGTGTCTCAGAATGATCAGAAATATGCTTAAAAAAAGATCGTGTTTGATTGATGCACAAATCCTCATAAGGAAACCAAATCTCAATCTTCTAAAGATTAGGAAACGTGATTAATTCAAATAGGGATTGTAATCTAGGAGATTGCCTTGACAACCAATTATCCATATCTCATAAGGAAGAATGATCCGATCAGATGTCTAATTGATTATTTTCCTAAATCAATTAGAACTCTTGTCCTATAAATACAACGTCTTTGGTTATTCTAAGATACGCTCTTTTTACGCATCAATTTCACCCTTAAACTATGTTCAAATCTCTGTCTGCTTGTCCCTCCCACACCCAATTATTTTCATCCCTGGTATATTACTCTATATACTGGCAGTTGACTTGATCGTCGGAGTACCAACGATCGCTGGACCCTTTTTTCTTCGAAGATCTTGATGCCTAACGATTGTTCGAGTGTGCACGTAACATATAGGTTGGCAGAATAGTGACTGGAAATCTGTTGACACGTGGACAGTGTAGATTCTGACAATCACATGAGGTATGGAGAAAATGAAAACTGACATTCTTTAAAATAAATTTACAAATAGTATTTGTATTTCTTCTTTAATTAAAATATCATAATTTTAAAATGTCATTCTCCACTTACTTCTAGCCATGGCAATGGGCTGAGCCGGCCCGTAAATCACGAGCCGAGCTCGGCTCGTCTACAAATCGTGGGCTCGGTTCGGCCCACAGGTTCGTGGGCCGAACGAGCCCGGCCAAGCCGGCTCGGCTCGGCTCGGCCCTTTTTTTTTGCTTTTTTTTTTGTTTTTTTTTATTTTGGGTTTAAAATTTGAAAATAAATCATTATATTCTAATTTCTATTTATTTTGTTAAAGAAAAAAATGTAAATATTTAATTAAAATGAATCATTTATTTATCTTTATCTTTATGTTAAAGATTAAATATTTATCTTTATGTTAAAATTTTTATTGAATCATCTTGATTATATTTTTTAAAATCCTCATATTTGATTATGTTTTTGTTTTTTTTTTTTTTGTTTTGAATTTGAAAATAAAAAAGAAAGTAGAAATAAAAAATCATTTATGTTAAAAATCAAATATTTAAAATCCACCTCTATTTTTTTGTGTTTTACATTTTTTAAAATTTGAAAATAAAAAAGAATACCATATCGAAAATCGTTTATGTTAAAAATGTAAAATTTAAAACCATCCTCCTTTTTCCGGGCTTGGGACCGGCTACTTTAAAAGTAGGCGGAGTTAAAATTGTACACAAACAAGATGTTACGTGTACAATTTTTTTTTTTTAAAAAAAATTCTTCAAATACAGAAATATTAATGCAAAATAATACTTACTACGAATATGATTATTTCATATTCAAATCTTCAAGTTCTTCAGACATTATTCTGTCCACTTTATCTTGAATTCGAAGTTCGACATCATCTCAATCCTTTAGACATAGTAAACTTTCTAAAATGTCGGCTTTGAGTCTTGACCTGATATCAGATAAAACCCTGCCACTTATACTAAATGCAGCCTCCGATGCTACAGTTGACACCGGAGGTGTTAGTAGATCACGTGCCATTTTGAAAAGAATTGGGTAACTACGTTGATGTTGTCTCCACCATTTAAGTATATCAAAGTTTTTTCTCTCCTCTTCATCTAACATACTAAGCACATCATGTGCAAAATACCTACCTAACTCTACAGGTGTATCATTAGAACAGGGAAGGGAAGAACTAGAAGAAGAACCAACTAATTGTTGACCTTGAGTGGTCCTATGTGTACTAACGTAACTTCATAAGTCAATGTCATCAGTTGATGACGAAGTATATGTTGGATTAGGGGTCGTACAACATTTGTACCGGCCTTTTCAGCATAGACCTCGTACATAGAACATAAAGTTTGTTCTAAATTAACACACGTAACTAAATTTCCAAAAGTTAATTTATCTGAAATTACCATTATTGTTACTTTTGTACCCTCTAAGTTAAGTCGAGGATCCATGATACATGCTAATAGAAATAACATAGGTAATTGTTCCCAATATTTTCTAAATTTAGCTTCCATAACATGTATAATACTAGTAAAAAGAGCAAAATTCCTATACCTATGAAAATTGTTAGCAATATAATATAAATGATTTAAAACAAGTGGAGTAGTTGGGTAATAAACACCAGAACATGCATTTGTTGCGTCGTAAAAAACTTTTAAAAATTTTCTAACATGACCACATATTTCCCAATCATGTAATTCTAAATCATATTCTGAGCCGTGTGAGTGTCGACCATTATAATACACAGTAATGCAATCTTCATAACCTTCACATGATTGAAGCATAAGATATATTGAATTCCACCTATTGGCAACATCAGTTGCAAAATATTTTGATTGCAACCCATTTTCTGTACATAGAGCAGCAAAAACTTGTTTTCTTGATGGTGAAACCGAAATATAATTAATAGCAAATCTAATTTTTTCCAATTGAGGGCGTATAAATTTTAATCCATCTTGTACAATTAAATTAAACACATGACACACACAACGAATATGAAATAAAATACCATCAAATTGTGGATTACAGTGTTGCATTAATTTTTCAATTACTATATTATTTGGGCCTGCATTATCAAATGTAAAACTACGAGCCTTAGAATCACATTTAAATTCATGTAACACACTTAATAAAACTTGATAAATATTATTTCCATTATGAGGATAGTCTATTTGTTTAAATGCTATTACTTTTTTATGCATTAACCAACTATTATCAATGTAGTGTGCAGTTGCTACCATGTATCCTTTTTGGTTACAACATGTCCATAAGTTTGATGTAAAAGAGACAACACCATTGTAATTATTAATATCATTAATAATAGCTTCTTTCTTAGTATTATATCTAACAATAGTATCTCTACGAAGTGTATTTCTAGAAATACTAACGTACCTTGGTTGTAGATATTTTTGGATGAATGACGTCCAATGAGGATTGTCCACCAAGCTTAGTGGAAACTCGACATTTGCTATCAATTCTGGCAATCCTTCGTGTCGCATAAATTCTTGTGAGTATATCCAGTTGTTGAGAGCAGGACTACTAGACCCGGCTCCCGGAGATCCAAATTGGAGTTGTGCCTGATTTGCATCCACACCTCCATGTTTGTATTGACACTTTTTGAAGTGTCTGTTTAGATGGGTCGTGCCTATCCCCTTCTGCCAAGCAAACTTCTCCTGACAGTGTTTACACTGTGCTTTGAACTCAGGGACTCTGTTCACTAGTTTACCAGTCGGCACCAACTAAAAATGCTGCCAGCATACAGCCTTTTGTTTGGTGGCTTTTCGTTTAGTACTAGAGCCAATGGTAGTTTCATGTGTATCGGCGTCATCATGAACGTCTTCCAAATCAATTGGATCAGTGCTACCACCAAACTGATCAATAATATCTTCTAGAATTGGAATGTCATTAAGACCACTGAAATCATCATCACTTCGGTTGTATGCCATTTGGAATAATAGAAGAAAGAAAATATGAGAAGATGAAGTTGTAGTAGAATACTAGAACGTAGAAACTAGAAAATAGAAATGTAGAAAATTAGTAGAAGTAGAAAATTATAGAATAATATCTAGATAATAAGATACTAGATACTAATTACTTAGAACACTAATATTGAGATTTGAGGATTTTTAATGAATTGAGTATGTAATTGAATGAGAGATAAGAGATTGAAGTGTGAAAAAATGAGTTTAGAAATAGGGTATTTATAAGAAAATAATGAAAGAAAAAAAAAAAAAAAAAAAGGGTGAAATGACCGTTGGATCATCATCCAACGGTCACGATTTCGTGACCGTTGGGGACGAGCCACGAGCCCAACGAGCCAGCTCGTTTTTTTGACGAGCCGAACGAGCTCGGCTCGTTTTTTTTTCCAGCTCGGCCCTAGCTCGTGTTCGTGATTCGACGAGCCCGAGTCCGAGCTGGACCAAGCTTTTAGCCGACGAGCCGACGAACTTTTTTGCCACCCCTACTTATTTCCATTTTTCTCTTTCTTGTAGTTACTTCTAAAAAACTTTGTTGAGTAGCATTATATTCACAATATATATATATACAGATTTCAAATTTTTATAATGTATCAATCCAATCTCAAATCCTTTGGTGTAATTACAAACGAATTTAGTGGCAAAAATGAGTATCATAAAAATCTTTTCAAGAAATTTCTATAAAGAATCCGTCAAGAATTTTTATTCGAATCTACAAAATACACAGTCAGATATTTATCTACAAGCTGAAGGAAATGAAGGAAAAAAAAAACAAGAAAAACAAAAAGGAATGCCAAACGATGAATCAGATACAGTAGTCATCTAACAGCAGATGCAACAGTATGAGCCCACCATTTGAGACAGTCTTTCATGTCAATCTTATTGCTGATAACAGGAACTCTCCAGTTCATCAATGGGCTCTGATTCTCTCTCTTTCTTTCGTCAAAAAACTCCCACGCTTCCGAAAGATAAGGCCTTGGAACTGAAGATACATTAGCATTGGCTTCCTCTTCTTTCCCTTTTCCATCCCTTTTCTTGCCCGCTCTTTGCAACCCGGGAATGATTTCCACAAGACTTGAATCTTTATCTTCTTCAGAAAACACAAAACCAAGATCCATAAACCCTTTTAACTCTTCAAATTCAAGCTGCGACAAGCTCTTGCTGAGAGTTTTCTTTCTTCTATTTCTCACACCGCCACGAGTTTTCTCTACTTGCGTTGCTATTGAAATTTCTTGTGAAAAATCTTGTTCTGAGAGATGTGGGGTATAGAGTACTGAATTTGGGGACGAAGAACCAGAGTCCAAACCCGTAATGGAGTTCATCAGTTGATCACTTTTGGATCTTGTATGGATTGTTAATTGGCTTGAAATCTTAGCTTTTCTTGGATTTTCTTGATTATGGCAATCAGGGTTTGTTTCAGGAATCGATGAAATTGTGGTATATGATTGTTTCTTGAAGATTTGGGGATAGAACCAGAGTAAATCGAATAGGTTTATAACAGTATGAAGCTCAGGTTCCATAAATGGGGTCCGGCTAAGGAAAAAGAAACGTTTGTGGGAAATTAATTTCCGGGTGTTACACTTTATATTATTGAATTTATTGACTAAAGAACCCTTCACGTGAGCACTAATATTTGACTTTTCTATTGAGTATATTCTCCATTTTTGCATTTCAAAGACGCGGTGGTAGTCTGGTAGATATGAAAAGGGTAAAATAGTAATTGATATATATAATTTTCTATGCAAGTTGATAGTCAAAATCGAGTAAGTTGGTTCCTAACTTCCTATGTTTCCGTTTAGTTTCATTGATAATTTCAACTATCATTTTTTGTCAAAAATATCCATCAACATAGCGTGTATATGATGCAATGTTTGAAGGTAAAGTGTATAATAAGAAATAAGTAAAATAATAAAAAGAAAGAAAAATTAAATTAGTAAATTTGGACTCTTTTTTTTTTTTTTGATAAGTAAACAATTGATTTATTCAGCTCTCTCTAAATGTGGGGCGACAGAAAAATTGGGATAATTCGTCCAATAAGAGTTCGACAGGAAAAAAGAATCTGAAACAAGTTTATGGGCCACACAATTACCTTTGCAGGAGATATATTGACATGAGCCCTGGCATAATTTAAAAATTAAGACACAAACATCGAATGGTGATTCATGCCAATATGAGGAGAGTGAATTTTAGGCTAAATCAAGAGCCCCAAATCTGTGTGCGGCATCGAATGGTGATAGTGGTTAAACATCGTTTTTATTTATACATTTAGTACCATTCATAACTTTTATTCACATATTTCAAAAGATTCATTGTTTATAATTTACAAAAAAAATTTACCAAACAAACGCTTATAAATAATGATAAGAGCATAAATATATTTTCAATAAAATAATGGTAGTGGAGCTAACCATGCAACAAAAAGAAAATATTGTGGGACCAACTTGCACAATTTTAAAGATTGAGAGTACAAATGCAACCTACATGAAAGGTTAAGAATCTCTACTGATATTTTTCCATTTGAAAAATCCACCAAATCAATACCCATTAAATTTAATTAAGTTCAAATATAAAAGTTACAATTATATGAAGAACTATGAGATAATACGTTGAAGGAATCATTATACATTTATACCTGGTGGTAAATATGATTTGTATTGATGTGTGACATAAATAGTGAATTATTATAAATTTAAATTTATCAATTATCATGTAATTTCCAATGAATTAATGTGATCTAATAACTTTTAATTATTTCAAATCATTAGTGATAGAACCATTGTTAGGTGGGGCATACAACGTGTTACAAATCTTCCATTTGTAAAGTCAAAATCAAACACTTCGAAAAGGTTTAGAGTTGGTACATATTAAACAAATCCTTCGAAGAATGAAAGAATTGTCAAAGGAAACTAAATTAAAGTATTAAATACGGCATTTGAATTACTTTTTCCTCTGACCAAATGTTTCATGTGATTTACTGATTTTGTTTTAGTCCATTTCATTTGGAGGGTGTAATCGTAAATGTACCATAATTTGAATTTCTAGATAGGTAGTTAAATTAACATTATTAAAAGTTAGTAATTTTATTTGTTGTCATATTTATGTTTTTAATTTTTCTTTTATTGTATTATTATCTTTAATCTTCTATTAATTAATATGTATTGTTCTTAATGACGACTTTAGTCTAATTAATGACGATTTTAGTCTATTAGCATGTTTAAAAATGAGAGACAAATTTTCATTCGTAATTTCGTATTTATTAATTTTTTATTTATTTAAAAATAGAAATGACAAATGAGTCTTTTGACTATCTCTTAATAAGATTTTTGGATGAAAACCATTATCAAAAACAAAATGTATTAATTAATGGAATATTGATATAAGAACATGATAAAAAAAAAATCAAAGAACTATATATGTAATAATGAGTATCCGCCCCAATTACTTAAAGAGTGTGTGGTGCAGTGTAGTACGGTACGGTGTGGGATGGGAATTTAGAGGTGTCAAGACGGACGGGCCGGTCAAACCCTCATTGGCCCACCGGCCTCGACCCGGAACCACGGGCTGGCCCGTGAATCGGGCGGGCCGTTCACAGGTTAAGGAGGCCGAACCGCAGGCCGACCCGTGAACCGGGTGGGCTATTCACAGCTCGAGCGAGTGGGCCTTTAACCGCTGGCCTGTTTTGATTTTTTTTTTTTTGTTTTTTGAAAAAAAAAAAAAAAAGACATGAAATTCAAACTTTCATATTTGAAATGATATTTAAAATAAAAAATAAAAAAAAACAAATGGTAAAGAGCTATTTAAAGTGAAAGATGTGACAGATGCGTGATGTTTTAGTCTTTGAATATATATGAAAAAATAGAAATTGAATTAAAAAATTAACAAATGTGAATTTATCTTTGTTATTTATTTATTTTTTAGTAATTTAACATATTTTTTTACTATATATGTAAAAAAAAAATTTTTAATTACAATAAGTAACTAATTTTTTTTAGTAATTTCAAAAAAAATTAATTTTTTATTCATATGGGCCGAACCGGGTCGAAGTACAGCCCACATGGGCTCGACCCGGATGGGACAACGGGTGGGTCGGGCTAGTGTTCAATTTTTGTGGGTTGGGTTAACCCGGCCCGCAACCCGCGATGATGCGGGCTTTTTCAAATGCGGGCTGTTACCGAGTTTCATCAGAGGTGGACCGACCTGGATTGACACTTCTAGATGGGAAGAGGGTAGGAATTTGTTGTCCTTAGTATACTTATTTAAAATTTAAAATAGTTGAAAAGTCAATCTATTACATTTGACCATGCATCTTTATTAATAGAAAAAGATAATTTAAAGTTGTTTTTAGTTTTCATTTTGGGTGAAGTTATTCGTTATAAAACTATTAAAGCTAAAACTTCACATGTATATTAACAAGAAAAATAAAAGCTTCTGTTAGATTGTTCCTCAACATCACTTGAAGGCAGCCAAATCTTGTCGAGCATGGATGTGCTTCCACGTATCATAACGTGGGTTTGATCGATCTAATATGAATTGCTACAAATTTTAAGAAATATTATTGGTACCATTGACTGAGATGAATTGGACAACGATTGCATGGACATGACCTTGACGATCACAACAAGGAGTAGTGTTCAACCTCCATTTTCCTCGCTTCAAGCTCCTACAAAATAAATACAAAGTGCACATAGAAAATCATATAGGTTATGATAAGAATATTTTGTGGACGAACCTTAAAACTAAGCTTTTATCCCGTTAATTTGTTAATTTTATACTTAATTTAGTTTAATTTTCTTTGTTTTCAGTTTTGGAGTTGTTTATAAGAAATTGAAGAAGAAATGACAGAAAGAGAAATGATTTGACGAATGTCTATAAAGTAGGAGGACCCAATTTCACTCAATTAGAACTTAAAAGATCACATTGGAGGCTATTGGAAGATTTGCTCAAGTAAAGTGACCAAAATCCAAAATTGGAAGATTAAAACACGAAGAACAGTAAAAGTTTTGCCTGGGGTGGCAATCGCCCAGGACAAAATGTCAACAACGGGATTTTTTCTTTTTAAGTTTTACTCCAACTAGAAATCTCTTATGTGCCACGTTTTTTTTACGACTTCTATGATTCTTTTTGAAAACTTGGAGGATGATAGAAATATGAGATATTAACTCTGAATTAGGGTTGAACAATTTCAAGGCCCGTTTCATCCGGGCCTTGAAACGAAGAACGGGGATCACACTTTAGAATTCTATTTTATTCGAGTGATGGATTTTATTTATTTTTCTTGTATTCTCTCTCTAAGTATGCTATGTTAGATTTATTTTGTGTTAGGGTTACAATGAAACTTGTACTATAATTCTCTAATTCTTTGAACCTAATCTTTAATATTCAAGCACGTTTGTATTTTTGAACAATTGATATGAGTTGTTTTTTCTCTACAATTATATACGTAATGGTTGTATGAGTTTTGTGGTTTGTTTTGCTTTCGAGAGATTGGAAATAAGTTAGATATATTATCAATTTTTGTGGAGTTTGATAGATGATAGAGACATACTACTATATTTTATGTGATCTTTAAGTTTTCACATTTATTTAATGTATTAGTGTATGTTCGTATCCATCGTAGAGATATATTCGAATCACATATAGGGATAAGTTTAATTCTACTCGAGAGATATTGTTAAACAATTTAGGAATTTTGATCTTCGAAATTAAATCGTATTATCAAATTGGACGGTTAAGATTAAAGGGAATTAATATAGGTGGAATCGGAATCTTAGCTAGTATTCTTTTTCATTATAAAATTCTCGTCACAATTGCCTTCATTTAAATTTGCATTTATTCTAATTAATTTAAGTTTTACATTGATTAGTTAGTTTAGTAGTTTGATAATTGAATTTTAAAAAATCATTTGAATTATGTAATTTCAGTTAAGGTTAAGATACGTCGAAATTAGAATAGAATATACAATTTCTGTGAGTACGATACTTGAATTTAAAATTTTAATTTATTACTTGTTAACGATTTGTATACTTACAGTAATGTTATATATATATAATTGAAAAAATGTTACAAATTACAATTATCTTTATAACTAAATCTATCCATTTTCAACCTTCATAAGAAGTAAAATTTGATTTGGACATCTAAGTTCTTGTGAACACCACCTTTTACGTATTGGTGGCAAGTATTCATTCTTAGTGAATTTTTCTGATTGTTGACCGAACAAATGTCAACATGCACAATAATAAATTAAGGCTTGTTTGTAACAAATTTGCGATTAATTATATGAATTATTTTTATTCATGTTAAAAGTAAAAGAATAAAGGAATACAGTAAAACAGTTAATGAAAAGAATAATTATTACCTGCGTAAGCAGTGTTTAGTTTTGACTTTTGTATAGGTGCATTTCTGGGCAAATCTCCTTTGGCAGTTGTGCATAAGGAGTGATTGCCTAGTTATACATTTATACATCTCTTTCCTTCCCTTCGCCTTCCACAATGAACAAACTATTAACAAATATTTAATTATTTTATTGTCTTATTTTTTACCTTGTTGGTAGGATTATATTTATAATAAGATACCATGTATGTAAATTTATAATAAGATACCATGTATGTAATATTTTTATTTTAGGTAACATTCATTTCCTATTAGTATATATCCTCACAATAATATAAGAGTTTTAAATTTTTTACTGTAGTTTTTTCGTCTAATACGCCGTCGTTTTGACATTGAAGCCTCAATCTTTGACTTATTTTTTTTTTTTAAGATTAATGCTTGGTTTGTCTCAACAATCTCATTCACTATTGATCACGTATCTTCTTCTTCACAAAATCAAGATTCTTTACCACTCTAAGAAAAGTAATGGGTCACAGCTCAATTTTAGAGTAGCCAAAATTTGAAAGCATTTTTTGATTTTGTCAAGTTTGAGTTACTTCAAGAAGTTGATTTGATTAGTTTGTTGAAGGGTTTGAACTTTTGTGGTAACTAGAAAATCTCTATTTTGGTAATTTGGGATTCTGTCAATTTTCATCTGAGTTTTGATGCGATTAGAAATATAACTTGGGTTTCTGATTTGCATTTGAAACTCTTTTTGGTGTTCAATTTTGAATTTTTTTATTTTGGGTATAAAGAATTTCTTCTATTAAACATTGTTTTGTGATTGAAAAATATTTTGGTGAATTTTGGAAGGGACTGGTCATTTTCTTTAGTAGGAGATATATATCTGTACAGAGTAATGGTGAACAGCTTAAGAGGCATTGTATATATTGTGGTTGTCGAGTGATGTCGAGTTACTCGACAACCAACAAATTTCAACTCTTAAACTTATGCAATTGTATAAAAGAAGTGCATTAGGCAACTAAAAGGGCTTTAGAGTCAGAGCACTATAACAATTCCCCTCTCACCAGATAAAAATACAAACAATTAGCAGAAGGAATAACACAAATTAAGCTAAAAATTGCATCCTAAACCTCAAGGAGAGCAGGACCTAGGCCGGCTTAAAGTCTAGCAACTTAATGTATATTTTGTACGCATTATTGAACACGACTAATTAGTATAAATAAACATAAGAAAATGGGTAATTTGCATCTATTATTAGATTCTCTCTAATTTATGATACTACAATCACTCAACATGGTTGTCGAGTAACTCGACAACCATTACCAAAAACACACTGATAACTCGTTATGGGACATCTAAAGTATGGAAAATTAATCATTCTGAAATTATTGGTTACTCATAAAGTAAATTCTTTTCTGTATTTAATTTATTGATGTAGTTATTAGCACTATAAATAGCAATCATATTACTATACTATGAATCTATGATACTATAATCACTCAACATGGTTGGTTAGCTCGACAACCATTACAAACACACTGATAACTAATTATGAGAGTTGCATAGCCATATCAGATACTATCAATAAGATTTCAGCTGCTGAAGTTCAATTTTGAACCTTTTAATTGGGCATGTGGTTCCCATTAATTCATAGCACACAACACTGTGGTTTCCATTAATTCACAGCACACAACACCAACCATGCATGGTTGTTGAGTATAAAAACATTCATAAATTGTTGAGCTTCAGTGAGTTTTTGTTGTCAAGATTAATGTGATGGATCTATGTAATACTTGCAGTGTTATGCATGTATTTGATCAATCGGAAATGTTTCCAGTACCATTATTTTAGTGACAGTATCAGTTCTCAGCACAGGTTATTGTTCGGAAAGAAACTAAATTCATGTGCTTTTTGCCATGTTCTTCTTGAAATCAGCAAATATGCATTATAAGCAATGACATTAAGTTAATTTCTGAATTTCACGTAATTGCTACATCTTCGGTAGATTTATGTTTTGATTTTGGGAACTACAAAATAATGCATAATCATTACGGCTGTATTTGGGAGATTGAACAGATGATCATTAGGCGGCCGAAATGTAGAAACTATGTGGAATACTTGGATGCTAACATTTTTTTCTGAAGTTCACACTTTACAAGAAAAAAAAATTAGAAAAAGACAAAGAAAATGAAAAATCCCAAAAAATAAAAAATAAAAAATATTCGAGTGAAGTTACTGTTCACTCTTTTTTTTTTTTTTTTTGGTATGTGTGTGGGATTTTCCATTTCATTTGTCTTTTTCTCAGTTCATTGGCGTTACTAGCCAATGAACAGTAACTCACTCAATTTTTTTTTATTTTTTTTTGGTATGTGTGTGGGATTTTCCATTTCATTTGTCTTTTTCTAATTTTTTTCACAATTTTTTTTTCTTTAGTTTATTTTTTCTTATTTGTTTTTATTTTACACATTTTTATTCAATTTTTTCATTAATCTTTTTTATTTATCTTATAAACAAATTGAATTTATTTATTTATTTTTATTTATTATAATGTTGTCAAGTAACTCAACAACATTGAATTTGAATTTTTTTTAAGTGTTGTCGAATAACTCGACAACATTGGATTTGATTTTTTTTTTTTACAATGTTGTCAAGTTACTCGACAACATTGTAATTTAAATTTTTTATTTTTTTTACACATGTTGGGCATTGGCCCATTTTTATTTTTTATTTTATTTTAGGAATAATTTCATGAAAGGTCCATATCGTTTCAAAATCGTTGGAAATATACCCATAATCTAAAAAAATAGTACCATACATCCCCAACGTATGAAGAAATAAGTATCGTAGGTCTCTTTTCACACTTTCTGTCAGTTTTCTCCGTTAAATGCTATTATTTTTTTCTTAATTTTATTCCTTTTACTATTCTATATTTTCATTCAATTTTTCACCAAATTTTTTTTGTTTGATGATATAAACAAATTGTACACAATTCTTTAATATTTGACTTTTGATTCATTAGTAAAAACCTGAAAAAGTTGTAGCCAATGAGGATTTGGTCCAATTCAAATTCTCGAAGTGGTACAATTCAATAAAAATATAAAAATGGTCACTTTACCAAGGCCGTTTACGAATCTTAGTTATTTAATTTTTTTTACGAGTTATTTAATTTTTTATACGAATTATGTGCTTATTTGGTTATGCTTTTCTTATTATAATTTCAATATTTTACTTAATTAATTGTATTAAATGGTATGTTCAAAAATATTTTTTTCATATTTATTATTTACGTATTATATATTTAATATTTTTGATATGTATATATTCAAGCAATACATACGTGCAGCCTAAACATAAAATTTATCCATATATTTTTCACAGACATACAACGCACGTAGCAAAAACTAATATATATATATATATATATATATATATATATATTATCTTGTAATCTTCTGCATAATTCATTTGAATCAATACATAGAATTATTTCTCCACACATTTTCTCTTATATTTTATATAGTATCAAAGCGTCGATTTTGAGCAATGATATCTGGCACAAACATCTTAGAAGCGACGATTGCCCAATCGGATCCTATGACTCTACAACAATCTGATCATCCTGGCTTAATCCTCGTTACTAAACCACTTGATAGAAACAATTATAGAGAATTGAGTAAGGTTATGAGAATTGCTCTAATTGCCAAGAATAAAATTAGCTTCATTGATGGGAAGATCAAAACACCAGAAACAGAAGATGAGAAGTATTACATATGAGAACTAAGTAATCACATAGATGTCATGGATACTTAATTTGGTACATCCAGATATTGCTGAAAGTATCATATACTTTGAATCTACTACATAGGTATGGAACGACTTACGAGATCGATTTTCTCAAGGTAATGATGCGTGAATATATCAGATTCGCCAAGAAATTGCTGAGCATCGATAAGAAAATCAATTGGTGTCAGCTTATTACACAAAATTAAATGGACTATGGGATGAATTGGGTTCTTATCATAACCCAATTGGATGCACTTGTGAGAATCTTAAGGCACTGGCTGAAAGGGCTGAGAATGAGAAAGTCATGCAATTTCTGATGAGGTTGAATGATTCTTATTCCACAGTTCGTGGAAACACTAATGATGAGCCCCTTCCCAGATACCAGAAAAGTTCACGCTATTTTAATGCAACATGAAAGACAAGTTGAGATTGCAACAGATCGTGAAGGGTAACATTCAATCAATTGGGAGAAGTCGAGCAATTAGGGGTCGAACATGAAAGATGACAATCGGTCGAACCGGTAGACCGGTTCATCTTACCGATCAACTACTTCAACAGAAATTGGACAGAAACAGTGCACCCATTGTGGGATGACTGGACACATTGTTGATACCTGCTATTTCATCCATGACTTCCCTATAGGGCACATGTTTCATGGGAATGACGTGAATCCACGAAACAAACACTTCACAAACACTGCTACCGCTTCTACACTTGACCCAAAGGAAGGAAAAATGCTCACATCCAAGGAATATGAGCAGATCACGACATTTCTAAACAACAAGACGGGTAATGATAAGACTTATGTTAACACCTCAGGTATCAATCCCTCTACTACCTCTTTGAGTAATTCATGGATTATTGATAGCGGGACTACTGACTATGTAACAAAGGTTGGGATTGTTGAGAATAAATCCATGCCAAAGCAAAAAACTGTGCAATTACCGAATGAGGGTCATGCTCTTATTAAATCCATTGGTGCAATTAACTTGGAAAATAATATGAATGTTGATAATGTGTTTTATGTTCCCAACTTCAAAGTTAATCTAAATAAACACACTAGAGGGTTAGGTTGTTATGTGACATTTTCCCTGATTTTTGTGTCATGCAGGATTTGACTAAAAATGATTGGCTTGAAAAGGCAGAGTAACGACCTATATTACCTTTCATAAAGACCACAAATACATGATACTACCAGTGAATCATTCAATCCATGGCATAGACGTCTTGGGCACCCTTCAGTCTCACCTCTTCAATTCCTAGCACAAAGTATTTTAGATATTAGTTTTGATTCCCACGACATTTGTGATATTTGTCATTTGGCAAAACAATTTAGACTACCCTTTAAAGTTAGTCAAATTTCTAACAATAAACTATTTGATTTGATTCGTTGTGATATTTGGGGACCTCATAAGATTTATTCTTATTATGGTACTAGATATTTCCTTACAATTGTTGATAACTTTTCTCGTTATACTTGGATCCACCTCATGCGTCACAAATCTGAAATTCAAAATATAATTAAAAATTTCTTTGGTTGAGTTAAAACTCAACACAACTTGACTATAAAAGTCATGAGGTCTGACAATGGTCAAGAGTTCTTATCCTTGCAAATATTGCTAGATGAAAATAGTACCATTTTTCATAGATCATACCTTTATATCCCTCAACAAAATGGAGTGTTAGAGAGAAAACAAGGCCACCTCCTTAATGTGGCTCATGCCATTAAATTTCAAGTCAATCTTCCATTAAAATTTTGGGGAGAACATATTAAGACATCTTGTTATCTTATCAACCAGATACCTTCGCCATTGCTCTTACACAAAACATCATACGAAAAATTGCACAAGAAACTACCACCTTATTCCCATTTACGTGTCTATAGT
The DNA here is from genome assembly GCA_030279155.1 of Forsythia viridissima. Taxonomy (NCBI): domain Eukaryota; kingdom Viridiplantae; phylum Streptophyta; class Magnoliopsida; order Lamiales; family Oleaceae; genus Forsythia; species Forsythia viridissima. The sequence goes on from CM059039.1 coordinate 28,356,281, forward strand.
TGCCTGTGTTTTGCCACCAACCTTAAACCCAGCCATAAATTTGACACACGAGCCAGACGGTGTGTGTTTCTTGGATACCCTCAGGACAAAAAAAATACCTCTTATATGACCTAACCAACAGAAAGCTAGTGGTATCCCGAGACGCCGTGTTCCATGAAGCCATACTTCCATACGCCTCTCAGCATAATGATGAAACCAACTACATCCCGTTGCTACAATCTATGTCTCTGGATGTTGAAACGCCACATTTAACATACCCTGACGACCAACGTATAGTAGAAACAGACAACATGCCTGAAAATCTCGAACACTGCTCAAACAGTCGACCTACCGGTCGACCAGTACCCTCATCTGTTCCACAGATAGCTTAACCAGTTGATCAGTTGAGCAGTGTTCATCCACTCCCAAACCACATACTGGTCAATCTACCAGTCGACCAGTCTCCTCTTTTCACCCTCCAGATGACCATCTAGAACAAACCCAAATACCAAATGACTAAATTCGATGATCCACAACATCAATTAAAACCCCAATTCACCTGAAAGATTACTATGTCAATCATGCTCTGCCTACTCAAGCCAGGTCTCTTCCGGTCAAATCCAGCACTCGACATCCTATATCAAGGTATGTATCATATAGCAATCTTTCTTCTATTTATCGTGCTTTTACATATAATATTTCCCATATCATTGAGCCAGCTACATATGAGGCAGCATGTCAAGATCCCAAATGGGTAGCTGCTATGAATGATGAAATTCGTGCCTTGAAAGAAAACAATACTTGGTCACTTGTCCCGCTTCCTCTAGGTTATCATCCTATTGGTTGTATGTGGGTGTTCAAGGTTAAATTTCATTCTGACGGTACAGTTGAACGATACAAAGCACGGCTGGTGGCAAAGGGATTTACACAACAAGAAGGAATTGATTATAATGAAATTTTCGCTTCAGTTGCAAAGTTAACAATAGTTACTTGCTATTGCCTCTACTCGAAACTAGATGCTTGATCAGAAGGATGTACAAAATACCTTTATTCATGGTGATCTTGATGAAGAAGTCTATATGACTCTCCCACCTGGATTTTATCAACAGAGGAAGACACCACTTGCATGTCGACTTCATAAATCTTTATATGGATTGAAACATGCATCTCGTTCTTGGTTTCAAAAATTTGTATATGTTGTCAATCAGTTCGGGTTCAAACAGTCACATGCAGAGTACTTACTCTTTACAAAGGTCAGTGGTGATTCATTTACGGCTATTCTATTATATATGAATGATATGATTGTCACAAAAAATGATAGAGAAGCAATTTCTACTACAAAAACGTTTCTTGCATACAAAAACGTTCCTTGCATCTCAATTCTAGTTGAAAGACCTTGGCACATTAAAAATACTTTATTAGAGTAAAAATTGCTCGCTCAAGATCAGGAATTTCAATAAATCAAAGGAAGTATACTCTTAACATTCTTCAAAAGGCCGGATTACTTGGAGAAAAACTTGCAACATTTTCCATGGAGCAGTCATTGAAACTTAATTTGATAGATAGAAAGTTGTTGAAATATCTTACATATTATCAACGGTTGGTAGGGAAGCTTATTTATCTCACCATTACTAGACCGAAAATCTCATATTCGGTCAATACGCTTAGTCAGTTCATGCAGGCACCTAGACAACCCCATCTTGATGCAGTTCACCAATTGCTCCGATATTTGAAATGGGCACTAGGAAGTGGATTATATTTCCCATCAAATAAAAAATTGCAGCTAGCAGGATTTTGTGATGCAGATTGGACTGGAGATATTACTATACGACGGTCGGTTACGGGATATTGTATATTTTTGAGAAATGCGCTTATATCATAGAAAAGTAAGAAGTAAACATCTGTGTCCAAATCTTCAGCAGAAGCAAAAAATAGGGCGATGGCTTCTATTACTTGTGAGCTTACATGGTTGAGACAATTGCTGACAGACTTATGTGTAGATCACCCACAAGCAGCAACCTTATATTGTGATAATCAAGCAGCAATATGCATTGCTGCTAATCCAGTATATCATGAAAGAACAAAACACATTGAAATAGATTGTTATATTGTTCGTAAACGAATTGTTAAGAAAGAGATTAAGACCACCTATGTTCCAAGAAACAATCAGATTGCATATTTATTTGGGAAATTGGCGCAAATGGTCCCTAACGTATGACATTAGTGCGCAAATGGTCCCTAACCTTTTATTTTTGACAGAATGGTCCCTAACCTATTCATTTAGGTGCGCAATTGGTCCTTTTTGACGGATTACGTTAAAAATCCGTTAAAACCTTTCCAAAATTGGCGCAAATGGTCCCTCTCATGTTTTTTTTGTCTTTATTAGTGGGGGTAAAATTGTCAAGTTACATTTTTCTTTCAATTGGCGCAAATGGTCCCTAACATTTACCTTTTTTTGATGCAAATAGCCCCTAATTTATAATTATAATTTGGTACACAGTTAGTCATTATTTGATTAAAAAGACAAAAATATCATTAGTTTTAATTTAAAAAATTTGCAATTGGATTCCTAACCTTTGCAAAAAGTGAAAATGGGTCATATACTTTAATTTTTTTTTAAATTAAAAGAAACTAACAAATTGATAATATACTAAATTATTTTGTATATTTTATGAACTATTATAAAATAACTAAAATTTAAACTCATAATTATTAACAAATGTGCTAATTAAAATTATTTCATTATTATTAAGTAATCATATTATTTAAAATTCAAACTTTAATTTTATCATTACAACGTAAAAAGAAAAATAAATTTGTTACAAATAAAAATTTTAATTATGCTCAACCCACCTCGATTTTATACGATCTCATATTTACTTAGCCAACTCAGACCGCTTTTGAGCCATAGGGTTACTGGGTAGCCCAATTTTAAATTTTAATTGGCGCAATTGACGCAAATGGTGCAAATGGTCCTTAACTTTAGTTTTAATTAAAGAAATTTGTAATTGGATTCCTAACATTTGCAAAAAGTGAAAATGGGTCCTATACTTTAATTTTTTAAAAAAAAAAAATTAAAAGAAACTAAAAGAAAATAAATGGTCCCAACCCATTTATCTACCCCACCCCACCTCACCTCACCCCTACCCCCACCCCATTACCCATTTGAAAATTCGACCAGGGATGAGGAGATTTCTCTCCCCTAGTTGCCGGTAAAATACTGGCGACTAGGAGGGAGAAATTCTCCATATGGTCGCGAAACCAGAGAGAATCTATCTGGTTTCGCGAGAATTTCTTGCGAAACCATTTCTCCCTGGTTTCGTCGCATCCAGCCACAGCGAATAGAAAGGATTTTTCCCCCATTGGGAGAAATGGTCGGAAATTTATATGGGAAGGCACCCACGAAGCATTAGGGATAGTCACAGAAAAGTCCGGGACAGCCATGATGGTCTCAAATGCTGTTTTCCATTTTTGGTGCTTGAGTTTAAGCTATATGTTATTGGTGTATTGATATATTCGGTATTCTTTGAAGTGTATGTGTATTTGCTTGAAGTTTCACTTAATTAATAGGCTTTGTTTTCATTATTGTTGATGCTCTGGGAATCAATACCATGTAGACAAGGGGGGAGAAATCTCCCCTCCCTCCCTCCCTCCTCCCAAGCAAGCGAAACCAGGGAGATTCTTCTCCCTGGTTTTGACCAGTTTCTCCCCCATGATCTGGTTGACTTACGGTGGGGGTGGGGTGGGGTGGGGTGGGGTGGGGGTGATGAAGATAATGAAGATTTTTTCCTTTTTTATTAAATAGAAAATAAATTAAAATTTAAAATTGGATTGCCCAGTAACCCTATGGCTCAAAAGCAGGCTGAGTTGGCTAAGTAAATATGAGACCGTATAAAATCGGGCTGGGTTGAGCATAATTAAAATTTTTATTTGTGACAAATTTATTTTTCTTTTTACGTTGTAATGATAAAATTAAAGTTTGAATTTTAAATAATATGATTACTTAATAATAAAAAATAATTTTAATTAGCACATTTGTTAATAATTATGAGTTTAAATTTTAGTTATTTTATAATAGTTTATAAAATATACAAAATAATTTAGTATATCATCAATTTGTTAGTTTCTTTTAATTTTTTTAAAAAACTTAAATTATATGACCCATTTTCACTTTTTGCAAAGGTTATGAATCCAATTGTAAATTTTTTTAATTACAACTAAGGATATTTTTGTTTTTTTTTATCAAATAAGGACCAATTATGCACCAAAATATAATTATAGGTTAGGGACTATTTGCGCCAAAAAAAGGTAAAGGTTAGGGACCATTTGCGCCAATTGAAAGAAAAATGTAACTTGACAATTTTACCCCACTAATAAAGACAAAAAAAATAAGAGGGACCATTTGCGCCAATTTTGGAAAGGTTTTAACGGATTTTTAATTGAATCCGTCAAAAATGACCAATTGCGCACCTAAATGGATAGGTTATGGACCATTTGCACACTAATGTCATACGTTAGGGACCATTTGTGCTAATTTCCCTATTTATTTACTAAAGCGCTCTGCAATGAGGCATTTCACAGTTTCACTCGAAAGTTTGGCACTTTTGACATACATGCTCCAACTTGAGAAGAGAGTATTAACAAATATTTACTTACCTTATTCTTTAACTTGTTGATAAGATTGTATTTGTAGTAAGATATCATATATGTAATATTTCTATTTTAGGTAGAATTCATTTCCTATTAGTTTATATATCTTGTAATCTTCTTCATAGTTCAATTGAATCAATACAGAAAATTATTTCTCCACACATATTTCTCTTATATTTTATAAAAACGGGTCTCTACACAAAATTATGCCCAAATACGATGTAACAGATATTCATACAAACATTTTATTCTGAGAGTATAAAGTGTAAGTTGTGAACAAGAATATTTGTTTCCAATATCAGTATATTAATTAACCTTAATCTAACTTTAAGATTATATATGGTTGTTAATTAAAGGGACTTTTTCTTGAGTTAATCTTGAAGAATTGTCAAGACAACTGACTCTTTACTCTTCAAAGAGACACAAGAATAATTGGTCTGAACATAAAGGCTTTCAAAGTGAAGCATCTAAGGATTCTGCCTTTTATTTTATATCCTCATATATATTGTCAACATTTTGTGCTAATCTTTTGTGATAAAATATTATTCAACTTTTTAAACAGAAAAAAAAAATTCAACATTTAGAATGAAACCTTTTTATTATTTTTACCAGGAAGCACAAATTTTGAGGAATTTTTCAAAATGGTCTCCATAAAAGTCTTTGATTTTATTTTTTATTTTTGTTTTGAAAGATATTTGTTTTTTGATTTAAAATGTTTTGGAGGACATTTTATTTGATAACTATAGTTGAAAACTGTCTACTATTCATAATATTCTGAAAAAATATCTAAAATACTTGTGACGTGACTAAATTGTACTTCGTGACATGACTTGGTGCACAACACCAACTAAAAATAACTCAAAGGCCAATAAACATCAAGAAACTCCATTTGTCTCTCCTCGTTCGAAAAGACAAAAATCACGCGAGGAATATATTGACTAACAATGTTAAACTATCTTAATCTACGAAATTGCAAAAGGAAGAAGATTACAATTGAGCGGGAAAGTGCGTTTAATGGCGTGAAGAAGATATATATTCTTTGCGGTTTGCAGACTCGTGTTTATGAATTGTGCTAAAAGCTTTTCAAAACAGGCTTTGAACTATGTGTACCTGTCACTACAATACGTGAAATCTCAACCATAAGATAGTGTTCATACCTCCGTGGTGGATGACATCTCGTCTATACAATAATGTAGACATTTTTCCAAAATGACAAATTAGTCTTTTCGCATACAATTTTAAACAATTTTCACTAAATTATGAATACTAGACATTATTTATATGCCAGCAAGCTAAAAGATTTTTTTCTCAATTTTCCCCATATATTCTACTGTAAATAGTCAATATCCACATTTATTTATAGTTAAATTGATCATAATTTATTTATCAATGCTTAAATTAAAATTTCAGCTAATCAAATTAGTTAAATATATTTTTTATCTACACATTTTATAAAACTCATAATTTAGTACTTGTTTATTATCCACACATCGGTTTACCGAAATCACCTTAGCTCTCCCACTTCTTTCTATTCAAAAGGCGAGCAGCCCTTAAACAAAAGGCCCTAAGAGGGCGTTTATCGGAGACTTCTATCTATTTGGGAGGCCTGAGGACTCTTCTTCTGTAATAGATTTTTTCAACCGGGAGTACGGTAAGAGGAATAGCCTCTTATCTAGCCTTAGAATCTATAAATGTATAAGCAATTAAAAAATAAATTCAGTAGCACCAAACATGCTAAGATTATTACTTCAAAATTGAGCTTTTTTATGTAGATAGAATTCCTTCGTTAATTAATTAGGATCGACACATAATTTGACATAGTTTTAGTATCATATATTTTCAAAAGCGACTTCATCACACAATCTTAGTGATTTACTAGGTAGCACTCAATATGACCAATGCAAGAATTACACAATTATTGGATTAATATGATCTTATAATGTTAATAATTCAATAGGTTGATGTCGCACTATCATTAAAACAGATCTAATCGTATAATTTTAGCAATTTGTCAGTATAATATCGGCAATTTTGTTGACCATTTTCATATTTTTCAAAATAGTATTTACATTGAAATATAAAAGATCGAGTCCTTGACACGATCTTTTACGATAAGTCAAGAAGTATCTAAAAATCATACGAAAAGAACAAATGAAAAAAGGAACGGTTGAAGGATATTCCAAGAGAAGTGATACCATGACCCCAAGAATGAGATAATGAGAAATTTCCACGGGAATTGTACCGGCATATCCCGATTTTATTTTTAGGTGTACTTTTCTGGTTATTCTGTGCGGCAGCTCGAGCGTGAGAGTTTAAAGTAAACCCAGATTTGGGGTAATTAGGAATAAAAGTGGTCCAATTAATTAATGTTATTTGGGTTAGGACAAATTGTGATTTGTTTTAAATTAGATTAAAATATATTTTTAAATTGTTATTAAGTCATATTATTTCAATCATATTTCAATTAATTTTATAATTACCTATGTGATCCATATCAATTAAAATTAAATCTAATTTAAACTTCTGCGCAGTTCTCCCACGTCTCACGTCAGCTATTACACATTGTCGCCAGCGTTAGCCACTCAAACATTTTCTACTATTTTTGTGAGTGATAATAACGGATTTACAATTTTTTACTGTTGTTTTCTTCCTAAATATGTAAAAAATAAAGTTTTAAACTTTAACATCATGTTACTGTCAATAGATAATGGAGGTGATTTTGATAAATATTGGACAGTTTCTTTATTGCAAAATTTTGGAAACAATTATTTTTTTAATGTTATTTTGTAAGTGGATTTAGTTTTTATGAATGATTTCTGTTATTTTTCTTAAATTATGTTGTTTTTGTTGGGAATATTGTATTTTTAATATATAGGAACACAATTGTTTTGTAATCATATTTTAGTCAGAACAATATTTATTTCCCGCATATCAACATATTTATGTTTTTCGACATGTTACTGTCACATATATGTGTGTTGTTTGATAATGTATTATAGGAAATAGTATTTTAATAAAACAGTATCTCGCAATACAATATCACAAAGTATATTATTAAGAACAATATTTTAGAATCTTAATATAACATTATCAAAGATAAAAATATTTTAATAATTCAGTATCAAAAGCACATTATTATATTAATATAACAAGTATATTAGTATTAGTATCTTTGTAAATAAGGAAAGTATTACATACACTCAAAATAGAAAATTTCAACCCAACAAAAGAACAATGTTATAATAAAATTATCTTAAGAAAACAATATTAGATTCATATTTGTATCAATATCATAATAATAGTATCATAGATAACAATATTGTATGTTTAAAGATAACAAAAAAAGTTAAGTAAATGTAACAATATTAGAAGCACATTATTATCAAGCACATGATTAGGTGAGTACAAATATTATGTTTTAACAGAAAAATATAACATAGTATGTAAATAAAATAATATCTTAAAAAAATAGTTTCATAGAAAAAAGTATCTTAATATATCAGTATCATACACGATACTATATCACATACACAAACTACAATCCAATAGGATGACAATATCATATATTAAAACATTATCAGACATTTTGAATGAAAATAGTATTAATGATCTTGTACTACTAATGGAGCATTTTGAAACAGTATTATTACTTTAAGAATAAAATATTTAATTTTGAATGTGTGTTTGTTTGTTGGAGTCCATAAAATATGTAGTTGAAAATGAGTTTGAAAAAATAAGAGTTAAAATAAACCTGGCCAAACATGCTCTAATGTAACAAACACTATTGTACAATATTAAAAATAAAACAGTATCAAGCATTTTTCATAAAATAGTATCATAATAAAATATTATTTTAATAAAACAGTATCATAGAAACAATATAATAATAAAACAGTATCATGTTTGAATTAGCACTTTTTGCAATTGCAGGGCATATTGGTCTTTTATCATTGAAATATAACTTTAATTGAATTAAGGATGGACCGTATGACTTTGGAGTCCATGAGTCCATGATCAATGATGAATTTTTCCTAATTATATTCACACTACAATTTTTATTATTTACACCACGTTTTAATTAAAATGAAAGTCTCCCAATCTTTGATATTTTAGCGTTTGTCCTTAACTTTTTTTTGTCTTATTTTTATTATTAACTTTCAATTAATTTTCACATATTGTCTCTGGTGATAATTTTTGTCCAAATATTCTGCCAATGTCCATTGAAATGATTGGTAAATATTTTGTCAAACTTTTATATTTGTTATTTATTTTACGTATTTAAAAATACGAGAGGCAAAAATACTTTTTTCCACCATTTTATTTAACTTTTTGGACAGAACCATTATCAAAAATAAAAAATAAGATGTGCAAATTAATAGATTGATGATAAGAATGTGATAAATAATTGAGAACATAAATACAAAAAAGAGAAATAGATGGAGACCTTTATTGTAATTAAAATGTGGCGTGGTTAAAAAAGAATGTAGTGTGATTAACGGGAAAAAAAAATATATAGTGTGAATATAATTACCACATGTTAAGTAATAGTTAGTTATTAATTATTGGATTATCAGTAACTATTGTAAGTTTATATTTTATTTGCAATGTGGTTGTTATTCCTTGTTAATAAGGCTTGATTTGATATTATTGTATTTTTAAGATAATTAACTTTTGATGGAGTGTATGGTAAACTATTGTTTCAAATTAACGTATATTTTAAAATTAGTATTTTAACATTTAATAAGCAAAAAATGATTTATTATTGTGTAAATATACAATTACTTAAATAAATAATGATTATAATGTCGCCCATTAGTATTATTATTGGTAGTATTGTAAAATTTATTTTTACTTGTTTAACAATTATAATATTTATCAAATATTTTTCTAAGATGATGTGTTCATTATATTTATTTTAAAATGTAAAAAAAAATTAATATTTATTAAATCTCAAAATTTATAAAATTACAATTAAAGTATAGTCCATATATTAGAAAATGAATGAATTTAATTATTTAAAATTAAAATTAGTATTTTTATTATAGATAATTGAATAAGTTAAAAACATAATCAGAGAAGTTACAATTTTGCTACTTCTCAAAATTTGCTGTAACATAGTATATCTTCTTCTATAATTTTTTTTTTTTAAAAGTTTATCAAAAACCTAAAACAACTTTTATCTTTAAATTTAAGGGCTTGTTCGGTTGCCATTTTATAAAAAAAAAACCATTTTTTTTTTTTACAATTTTTAACTTTTTAACCCTTTTTACACTACCAAAACCTTTGAAAAGTCAAAAAGTAACAAAAAAACCTATTTTTCCCCAAAAAAAACTCTGCCAAACAAGCCCTAAGATAAGTTACACATACTATAACGACTCTAATTTCGCGTAGTTATATTTGTTTAGACACAATCTTTTTACAAACTGAAATATCTATTTATAGCTCATGAAATAGTGTGGATATTTACAGCATATTCTTCTATAATATTGTGCTAATTAACCATTTTTTTTTTTTTTTAAAGTTGAGCTATATCTAATAAGACCATAACATTGGTATCAAAGTAGATACTATTTTGAGAATCACTCTCATTATTAACTAGTGAGTATTATTCGTAAAAAGATTGATTTTATGAAGTCACCCATCTAAAAATACGAAATATATAGTAGTTGTCGATTTTAAAAGAAAAGTGTATAATAAAAACTCATATATCACGGCTCCCAAACATAAAAATTTAATAATACCTGAATTTGCAAAATTGTAGATATATATGGCAACAATTATATGTATATATGGGTGAATTGCCGGGCAAATCTACTTTGGCAGTGAGCTAAATAATGCGGCCATAAATGGCAGTGAAGTAGGCTACTGCCAAAGGAGTAATTGCCCAGTAATGCTCCCCGGCCATACAATAGATCAATACTGCTCAGCCCTTGTATCTATTTATAGCTCATGAAATATTGTGGATATTTACAGCATATTCTTCTATTCATTCACCTGTCCAATTATCCAATCTACTAATTAATAGGTTATTATGATTGACAAAAAATATTTGAAGCGAGCAACTCGACTTACTTTATTACAGAAAAATTGTGTTCAGGCAGTGGAAGTAAAGCCTTGACATTTTCATTGTTGAAGGAAAAACGGAGAACTTGATTTTTTTTTTTAAAAAAAAAATATGAAATGAATGTATGACGATGTCGTGCAATAGACATGAAAATTTAATGTTTCTAATTGACATTACTTACTATTTTAGCTACTTTGGCATGTCATTATTGTATGATTAGGAACTTAATCATCATGTTGTATTTATTACTAATAACAATATAATTAAACAAATCAAAAGCACATTGATGGAACTGCACTTTCTGTTTTTTAATAATTCATGAGATAATTTTTCAACGTTTTCACTAATACACTATATAATTTTGGACATGTCACTTTGCATTCCATATCCCCCAAAAGGGTTAGAAAGTTCTCTATTTAATTAATCTGCAAACCTTAAATGAAGCATTTTTTTTATTTTTTATTTTGAATATTCAAATATATTATTAGCATTATTATTATTTTATTTTATTTTGGAGGGAGGCATCAGGCATCTTCTTAGTTAGAAGTTAGAACCCTCCAGGCTAATCCAAAATTTCATCACAGCCCTTGCTTGAAGAACCCCAATCTTCCCTTCTCGCCACCCGACCCGGGGAACAAAAAAATAATTATCAAAGTAGTAGTATTCCTAAATAAACTTCCTAGTTTCCAACATATATCATTTTCTGAAATAAAAACAGCATATCCATGGTACAAATGTAGAAAAAGGTGCAAAGTGAAAGTCATAACTTTGGGACCATGGCCATTGGCCCCAATGTAAAGTAAAGGGAATAAGGGAAACCCTAGAGGAATAGTCCCAAGCATATGCCACTTCTAATTTCAGCATATCCAAAATGAAGGTGCGAAGCAGAGGGTATAAAAAGCGCGCTCTCAGTCCTCATTAACTGAACCAGCATGGAAGCTTCGAGGAAAAGGGAAATGTGTGGGTAAAGGAGTAACAGGGCTATTCTCTATTGGCAAGGTGGCCATGCATATGCATACTTCTTTGCCAAAGGAGAATTGCCCTGCTATTCTTTCCCACAATAACTAACTAGCAAACACAACGTCACTTGACAGAAAAAGAATGTTCGTCCCACCAAGTCAGTGGATCGTGGTTAAACTAGCATCGGACCAGCTGGCTCAACCTGGTCTGATCTTGACAGCTCTAAACTGGTTTACATTAGAATGGGTTAAACCCTGATCAGTTACTTAACTTTTGTTGCATTATTAGGTTTATCTTTATGACAAGATTTATCATTGGGCATTTCATGTAGAAAACTGTTTTAATTTCAAACTTTTTTCAAATCCCACCTATTCGATTTTCCTGTCATTACTTAGAGCATGTTTGGTAATCATTTTTTTCCAAAAAAATCAATTTTTTTGCATACTATTTTTGACTTTTCAACCTTTTTATACTACAAAAAAGTTTGAAAAGTCAATAAAGTAACAAAAAAACCCATTTTTTGAAGAAAAAAAACTACACTAAACAAGCCCTTAGAACCCGTTTGGTAGAGTTTATAAACCAATTTATTTGACTAAAAATAGTTTATTTGACAAAAAAGTTTACCTTGGTAGCCGTCATTTTTTATTATTCTTGGTCAAATAAACTGTTTTGGTCAAATAAACTAGTTTATAATCTTTACCAGAAAGACACTTAATCTAGATATGCTCATAAGGGATTATGAGCATATGTAATGAAATCCGCTAGTACAAACTATTTAGCCCCAATGGTGAGAGTGGCTGGTGTTACTGGTCAAGGAAAGAATAGACTGAAAAAAAGGCTCACCAATAGTTTATGCCATCCGCTCCCTCTCGAAAACTTCTCCCATTGCCACATAGACCGGTGCTTAGTACCACTGAAACTAAATAGTATTATTCAAAATAAAATACATAAGTTATAATAGTGTCCTCAACTCAGATTTGAATGGATTTTAAAAATTCATTTAAATTTTGGTGTCCCAAATTCAAATTTAAATAGATTGTTTAAAAATTTAGGTATCTTCAATAACTAGTAGATTTCTAAAAATTTCATTAATTAGAAAATTTAAACAGATTTACATGGATTTCAAGCACATAGATATAAATGCCAAATTCCTTAAGAATTCTAGCCCACCCCACAAAATTTCAATCAAACTCTTCTCTCACGCATCTCTCCCTCGCCTCTCTCATCTATTTGTACCACAAGTTTTTGAAATAAACTTCTGTTCTTGATTTTTAATTTATATTAGCACAAAAATTTATTGAATTTTTGATTTATTAGTTTAATAATTTTTTTTTTATAATTGTCGAACATCGTCTTTGAAATTTTATTCTTGATGCTCTATTACCAGTCATTGAACCAAACAATTGGATTGAAAAAAATAAATAATCTATTAATAAATATTAATTAGATAATTAGCCTAATACCATATAGTGTAATTTGATACTGAGTTGTATATAACAACAAAAATTCTTTTTTGAAATTGAAAAGATTTACTTGTCAACTGCGACACCTGTAAATTATATTTTTTAGCTATAAAATAATTTTTTATACAAGATAGTTAAACTACCGATTTTGGAAAAAAATGAATCATAAAAATCCATCCTCTAGTATCGGATATGAAAGAGGAAATTTGATTAAAAAAAAAAAAAAGACAAGTAGAAATAAAGTAAAAATTAAACTTTATTTCGATTTTTTTCAAATAGTCTTGTTCTTTACTCAATTTTTTTTATTCAAAACTGAAGAGAGTTTTTACTTCTTTATATTTCAAGAATTTTTCTCTTTCCAAAATTCTACTCAAAATATTTTTTTATGTAAAATAGTCATTTGAACTATTTAGAATAAAGACAATATAAAATTACTATTTTTAATAAAAAAAACCACAAATCCATGATAATTCATATAAATCCATAAGAATCTATTGAAATCCATAATATAGAATCTGTTGAAATTTTATAAATTTTGTGAAATTTTATTTAAATTCATAAATATTAAGAAATTTTTTAAAATATGAATTGAAGACTCCTATTAATTCATGAATTGCTAAGCTTTTGTTTAATTTTCTTAAAAAATTGATAAAAATTTGAGTCAAAGTTAACAATTAATTTTAACCACATTATATGTAACCCACAACTTTTATCAATTTTTCAACTATACAGTTCATGAATTTTTATCAAAATCTGCTTAAAAAAACTACTTTTTATCAAAATCAAACATTCACTGAGCCACTTGACAACAGGACTTTGAGTTTCATTAAAGGAATAATCTTTGGAATGTAAGATCCGTAATCTTGCCAACACTTGCTCAATTCAGAATGTCGAGATACTTTTCTATATATGAAACAATAATTTTATTAAATCAAAGAAACAAATTTACAATTACCTAGAGGACAAGATATTCTCTATCTATGAAATTCAAAAATTAAAAAGAAAATAATGCTTACTAATTAATAATTGAAGAAAAAAGAATTCTACTAAATTCTTTAGATATAGAAGGATTGTTTTAAAAAGTTCGCATAAGTTTCGCCTAGACTCTGCTTAGGCTTGAAGCTCGGCCTCCACTCCTAACCACGCCTCACGCTTCGCCATCGTCTTTATCTTGTCTTGCTCTCGCATAAACCTCACCTTAAGTTCGAAAAATTTGAATTTCGACTTCCACACCTAGTCTCGTCTAGTCACACTTAAATAATTTTTTATTTGATTGATAAATCATATAAAGTAGATGATATTTTAGCCATTTGCATCAAGATCAAACTTCCTTCTCGGATGCGTGCCACCTGGAAATGCACACTCAACCAAGCTATTTTGAAAATTTCAAGTGAATGAATAAGAATCTTGAGAAAGTTTTTCATTTGTTTATAGATGGACAATCCCATCTATATTATATAAATATTCTCTGTAATTCAATAAACATTACACCAATTCCTTCAAAAGTCATGCAGTTTCTTTCTGATAATATGAACAAGAATATAGCAGATATAACAATATCCTTTTAAGTACCTGAACCAAAAAGCGATTGGCTTTTCAACAAATAAACCATTGGATCTTTCAAGACGTACCCAAGCTACATTAGCTTCCTGCAGAAAAGATAATAACTGGGTCATAATTCATATCACAATTTCAAAATATAACATGCATCTATGGAAAATAAAACAATAAATCCATTGGTAAAGACACAAATAGCTACTCACCAAGAACGTCTAAGCCATTCAAACCTATTTAGTCAGTGAACGTCCCTTTCACCGTTAGACCAAGGCCTCATTTGCAATCATTAACCAGTTACTGAATAGCCAAATTGCACAATTCAAATTCTATTTTATGTTGTTGATGGTAAATGTTGCCATTGTGCTTGTGTCAAAATAAGATTCTTATATGTTCCTGTGTGTCCTTCAATTCATCTAGGCTTTGTTGTGTTTGAGACAGAAAATTTGATGTTAGGCTAGTTGTTACAAAACAACCTCATCTAAAAATTTAGTTACTTCTTTAAATTGTCTTTATTATGTCCCTTCATGTGCTTGTCGATTCACTTTCTTATTAACGGCCTACATTTGCAAAATTTTTATACAGTCGGTGGCAAAAGAGATGCAAACTCACAGACCGTGTTAAACCAACTCATCTAAAAGTTTTACTCTTAAAAAAGAAAAGAACAAATTTGGTCTTCAATAGTTATTCCACATGCAGATGACTGATTCTGAAAAAGTGGTTATGAGCTTAGGTGTGTGGTCCTTCGACTAGAAACATGTCCCATTTCAATTGAAAGTCATAAAATGGAATTGCTTTGTAAGCATCAACAGATGGTTTACCTTTAGCTGAATATTATCATGAAGACATTTCAAAGAAAAATAATACATATTCAAAGGTACTTGATCATGACAGTTCTATATGTGTACTAACTAATAAAAAACACAGGCATGTTCTCCTATTTCCACAATCCAGTCCAGTGTTTCATTTCTTTAACAGACCTAATATTTTCTGTGGTCAATATGAGACCATAATATAATTTGCTGAAATTTTACATGCCTATGTGTCAAAATTAAAGTGTGCTAGTTAGTTCACGCAACAAGCTATGTGCATGCAACTATGAAATTCCCATACGATTAATGAATGCAGCAGTATATTATGTTATAATAACATGTCAAGCAATCTTCATGCTCAATATATTAAGATCTCATAAAACACAATAACATGATACCGATGTTTTAAACTAACTAATGGCAAGCTTTTCAGGACAAATCCTCACAAGGACATATCCATGGAATAATTGTTTTTCTTGATATATTTCATAGTCATGGATTAACTTGCTGAAAGAAAAAACTTGCAAGGGAAGGGGGACCATAACTACTCAAAAGTGATCAAGAAAGCTCAAAAGCATTGTGCGTAGTATATGCCACTTCATTTCTAGAGAATATCCACGTAATATGCGAATAGTTCAGTATAAAATGCACCATTGAAGCTCAAGAGACACAAGCAAGTAACAGCAGGAGGTGCAAAGCAGATTAGAGGGTAGAGTAGAATTACAGGGTAGTTCTCCTTTGGCACAAAGATGTCGGATGGTTGACTGTAGACACCATTTCTGCCAAAGGAGAATTGCCCTGCCATTCTCCATGTCTACTGTTATTTGAGAGTGCTACCTGTTGAGGGATAAATCCCATGTCGAACAACCATTCGGTCTGTTTAGAATATCAAATGAGTCGTCGGATTCCAAGATTGGTGTTCTCAAACAAGACACCATCCTACTCGGTAAACCTCTCTCTTCATTTTCTTCTATTTTTTGTTGACAGCCTGCAAGTGAAAGAAGATGAAGTAACAGAATGAATGAATGATATCAGGCTCAGTGCATAGAAAAAAATGCATAGAAGACATTCTGCAGTTACCTTGTCAAAGGCTTTTGACATGTAAGGCAGGTCGTGTTCTATTATCAATAGCTCATTTTTATCATCAAATGATACATCTTGTTCGAGAATATTGACTTCACGTATGAAGCATGTCTGGCGTTTACTTATATAAACCAATTGAGTAACCAGACTTGCAAAGAGCAATTCTTTATTCTTGATATTCATTGAATGATCCAAAGATATTAAAGCATATAGGAGTAAACATTCCATATTATTTGTTTTTATATTTCATATGATTTCATTATGTTTAACAAATGCAAGGACCTAGTTTAAAACATGACTGTGGGGTATAGTAAGTTAATATACTGTGGTTTAGATTTCGATACCATCTTTTAAACTCTCATTGGGTAAGAAGAGTCAATTTTATTATCTAATTAAACTAAAATTCGCGAGTACTCAACCAAATAATGACAAGGATCATTTACATATTAATGCAAAAGAAAATGTTTTTCTCTGTGACAAGTCTGATGGAGTCAATGGTTTGAGCAGATTGGATTTCTCAAATTATGTAGGGTGATATAACTTACAAAAACAAAAAATTACAATGACAATAATAATTTTTGCTGCTACCATAATCCCTATGCATGCAATCGAAGAGAAGTCCAACGTAAATAACTGGTATTATAGGCACATAGTTTAAAGAAAGAAATAGGGCATGCTTACCATTTTGGATAACGAAAAACAACGCAAGTAGAAAGTTAGTCCAGAAAAAAGTTTCACACTGCGAAAGCTAAAGCTAACATAGTAATCTGAGTGGATAATGCAGTCCAGTGGAAGTACATGGCACTTGGGAACCATCACAATGACCAAACCCACTTGGTCAACAGTGCAAGGATTTGATGCCTTGATGGTTTACCGGTACCCCACTTTTTCAAGTGGAAATAGGCTTATGAAGAAACGTCAACTGCAAAATTAGGATTCCTAATTTAATTAATCTTCATAAATTCAGGATTTGTATGTAATTTTTGAATATTTCACATGAGGGTTATATTTTTTTCACTAAAATTGAAAACCCAACACGCTGGTAGTGGTTGTGATTAATCAGAATTAATCCAATGCATCATAACTAGCCCAGATATAATGAAATCAACATCCAATGCACCATAACTAACCCAGATATTATGAAATCAACAGCAAAGAGATAAAGATTCTATTTCACGGAATATTTGGCTTAAACAGGAGATATAATATTTCAACCAAGTTAGGAATCTTTCCAGCATAAGTGAAAACTGATCGAAAATGTAGTAATGAGAAGGATCCAAGAAAACTTACGGCTTAAGCTCCGCCGTAATCCTTTGGATGGGATATTCGGAAGCATGTTCTCGCATTCGAATTCTATTTTCTTCCCACAAAAATATACATTGGAAACTGGATTTGGTGCGGAAAATATATTTTTTATTTCGTGCTTCAATTTAACTAATTATAGCCAAGTTGATTTTTTTTAATGTTTGAAATTTTCACAAATTAATGGAATACTGACGTTTGGCCAGAATTCATTCAAATTAGATCTTTAATGAATTTGAAGAGCATCGGTGTAATGCAGGTGGATCGGGCTGCAGGTGGATCGGGCCAGCAAACTGGACATTTTTCTTGTTTCTTTATAAATTAATTGAATATAAAACTTTAAAAAAATTGATTTTATATAAAAATTCTACAATTACTTTTTAATATTTTAAATTTCAAATATTAAGAAATGTAACACACATTTTTTAGGGATAATTGTATCAAATGTTCCCAAACGTTTCAAAAACGTTAGAGATATGTCCCTCACCTAAAATAGTAGCACCAAACGTCTCCAACGTATGAAGAAATAGGCATCATAGGTCCCTACTGACAGTTTCTATCCATTTTCTCCGTTAAAAGCAAAATTTGAAATGCACGCGCTATATATCCCAAAAAAATGCAGGTGAGAAACTCTCCTTTTGCTAATGGTTTAGCTAATATCACCGTCACAGTCGGTCACCTGTCAGTCACAAACGTTCACCACCAATAGGCTTTACACTTTCTACAACGATCTGCCTTCGCTCAACTCCTACCTCCACTGGCCTACGACCCGGCCAATTCTACATTTCCCTCACCTTCTTCGCCACTCCGGCAAATCCCAACGATTGGATTGTATAGGCCATATACCCAACTTTCACCGGCATGGTTGGCTTCCAGGCCCTGATTGCATTCAAGGACTCCAAGGGCGCAATGACTGTTAAAACGTACAATATCACTTCATACAGCCTCCTCACGGAATCCAAGGTGTGGTACGAGGTAAAGGAGTCGTCGGCGGAATTTTCCGGCAGGGTAATGCAGATTTTTGCTACTATTGTGTTGCCGGATAAGGGTAAGAGTACAGTGAACCATGTGTGGCAGGTGGGGACCTCTGTAACGTCGGGGGTGCCCGACAAGCATGAATTTCAGCCGGAAAATTTGAACTCCAAAGGGAGCCTTGATTTGTTGAAAGGACAAAGCACCGCTTCTACCGATGGGGGCTCGAGGACCAAGAAAAAGAATGTAAGAAATTGCAAATTTATACTGTGGTGTAAGTTATACCAGTTCATTCGTGCTTTGATTTTGGGTTTGATGGAAAATTTTGAAGAAAATTCAACATCTGGGCAATTTTACAATTGATCTGTTTTTGTTATGGATAACAATTTGTTTCATTTCCTCTATGTAGCGCGTGTATTCCAAATTTTGGTTTTAACAGAGAAAATGGATGAAAACTGTCAATAGGAACCTATGATACCTATTTCTTCATACGTTGGGGACGTTTGGTGCTATTATTTTAAGTTATGTGCATATCCCTAACGATTTTGAAATGTTGGAGACTTTTGATGCAATTATTCATTTTTTTAATAAAAAAACGTAGCAAATGTAACAACAAGTGTTACAAAAATAAAAACAGTATTTTTAGAATAAAAAAACTAGATAATATTTTTTAAATTATTTTACATTTTGTAGTGTATGGTGAAATTATTCCACAAAATACTACTAGATCTGGGCCAACTTGTTGAAGCGCCATGACGAGATTTGATTAGCCTAATCACTCTAAGTCATTTACTGAATTTTTATCATGTTTATGTTTTTGTATTGTACGATGGACAATTGAGAAACGGACAGAAGAAGAGAAAGAAGTGCACAAAACGAGGATAGAGCATGAAGAGTTGTGGCAAAAAATGGAACGAAAAATTGTTAAGGCCGTACGCAAGCTTAGAAGAATAATGCAGAGTTAGAACTCCCTTGAGGAGTTCGCACGTATGAACTAACTCAATGGAAATTTGTCGCACGTGAACAAGAGGAAAATTTTCACTCACTAGTTTTCTAAGCGTGAAACCTGAAGAGAAAAATCCATTGCTCGTGCGAATCATGTTTAGTCAGAATCAATACAGAATCTTGCTGTATTATTTTGATGGATATTTTAGGAGAATTTGACACGAATCTTATAAATACCTTCCGAATGTCTTAAAATTTAAGGAGTACACAATATTGACTACAGGGAGACATATATACAAAAAACCACTGTTCTAAAAAGCCTATCTAAGCCTCGCTTAGGCTCCGCCTAGGCGTGAGATATGGTCTCTACGCTTGGCCACACCTCACGCCTTGCCTTTATCAGGCTCTTGCCTTGGCCCAAAATGCTTAAAGCTCGGCCTCTATGAATAATCATTCTTTACACTTTTTAGAACATTGCAAAAAACACATAGCTAGGCAGTCAACAATTTTGACTCTTGAGAGACATATATTCAATAAGTATATTGTGAAGTTGTGTGATCCAAGTCTCCTTTCTAAAGTTGTGCTTTATTTTATTAAAGTGTGTATACAAAGTAGCTTTTGCCTTAAGTGGTAATGATCTATCGGAGCTGTCTATTGTTGGAGGTTTAATCTGAGTCGTTGGATGAGAGTATAAAAGATGTGATTCTGGTTCCTTCAGCAGACGAAAACTCTAGATCTATCTCATTTCTCTCTCTCAAACTGATGCGTCCCTTTTCCTCTTTCCATCTTTGTTTTCCTTGTGATTCTAGAACATGAGTGTTGAGGGTATACTCTTTGTGTGTGAGGGTATTTTGTTTTGATATAAGGTCAATATTGATTGACTCTCAAGTTGTAAAAGGCGTAATTTCTTGTAATGTCTGTGTGTGGTCTACGACATGTATTTGAGACAAATTTTGAAGTTTTCTAATGCACTAAATCCAAATCCACAATAGTAGAGCTTCAACGAGATGTAATTAGTGGTTGGGTGAACCCAAGCCCATAGGGCATAAAATCTGGTGTTGTCCTTTACATATTTACACGTATTTGTGTTTTTGGTGGGATCTTACATTAGAGGTTAATTCGTAACATATATCTTCAAGAATTGTGTCTTCTATCCTTTTATTTTTGATGATGTAGTTAACTCAAATTATAAATTTTTGTTTTCGTAATTTGACAATCAGTACCTAAATTTTTAGTTAAGACGAACAATATAGACTACCTTAATGGTCTAAATTCAATTTTCAAGTTTTGAATTTTAATATGATTAGTTAATGTATAGTTTTTATTAGAGATAATTGCATATTTGGTTTTCAACCTTTTAAAATCGTTGGAAATATGCTCATAACCTTAAAAAATAGCACCACACATCTCTAACGTATGAAAAACTTGGCGTGATAGGTCCTTTATGACCAAATTGCACTTTTCTTTAAATAAACAAAAACAAAAAAAACAAAAAATAAGAAAAAAGAAAAATATAATTGAAAACTAACCATATGTACCCCAAAAAATAAAAAGTAAAAAATGTACCCCAAAAAAATAAAAAGTAACAAATAGATATTATTCTCCAAAAAGTCCTAAAATTTTATTTGTACCAAATTCGCCGGAAAACACCACAAACTCGTGTTTTTGCATCTATATTAAGAGAATCCCAACGGCTAAAAAAATAAAAAGATAAATAATATGCATAACGATTTAACTTACATTTTTCATATTTCTTAAAGTACATACTGCAAAACATAGACACACACAAATACACACGTACGTGAGGAAGAAAAAGAAGAAGAATCTGGACTCACAAGTTGTTGATTAAAAGGCCCAGACAGTATCTGAAAGAATTGGATTGTTTGGAAATGAGACCAATAAATATCTTTCTTCCTGCGCCAACAATCCATGCATTCATCCCCCATTTTCCTGCAAATCTGAAATCTATAAGAAAATCAAGAGTTAAAAAGGGTTCCAGACTGATGTAGAACAAGAAAAAGAAGACCAGTTTCAGAACATCAGAATTTTAGAAGAACTGAAGTTCTTACTGATACGTAGAACTTCAAGTATTGGAGCTTGTCAGCAATTAAAATGAATAGGTCTGATAGGAAGTTGAAGAACTTCACGAATCACGAGGTAGGCAGCTCGAGAGTTGGTCTTAACAATTACAAGTACTTGTTTGGTAAAATTTTTTTTACAGATTATAGAAGTCGCCGGTCTGCTGGTTTTTGTCCCAGCTAGAATTCGAGAAAAAAGGTGGTTGAAACACGTGTTTTAACAATTTTAACGAAAACCATGAATGTGATACAAGATAGAGATATACTTCTATAATTTGTGGGGTCCTCATATGAATTTCATAGTGGTTGAATGTACTATGAATTTCTTAGTGATTGAATATATTTTGATATGAATTTTTTAGTGATTGAATATACTTTGATATGTTGTAAGTATAACATAGATATATAGTAAATTAACATATTTTATTAGGGTTGAATGTGTTTTTGGTGAAGTTTAAAACTAATTTTTTAAGAGTATGATTGTTAGTGCTTATAAGTATTTATAAGCTGGCTAAATATTATTTTATCCACTCATTTTGTAGGATATCCACAAATTCCACATGACCCACTGCTTATAATCTATAAACGCTTTACTAAACATACTCTAAGGAGGTGTCCTCAACTTAGATTTGAATAGATTTAAACAATTCATATAAATTTTAGTATTCTCAACTTAGATTTTAATAGATTCAATTAAAATTTAGGTGTCCTTAACTCCGATTTAAATAGATTCTTTAGAAATTTAGGTGTCCTCACTTACTAGTAGATTTCTAAAGATTTCATTAATTAGAAGATTTAAACAGATTTGCATGGATTTCAAGCTCATAAATATGAATACCAAATTCTTTAGAAATTCTGTCACCACCCCTCAAAATTTCGATCCAACTCTTCTCTTACGCATCTCTCCCTCTCGTTTCTCTCCTCAATTTGTGCCACAAGTTTTTGTAGTAAATTCTTGCTCTTGATTTTCAATTTTACATTAGAATGGAAATTTATTGAATTTTTTATTTTTTATCTTTAATATTATTTTTGTACAATTGTAAAATGTCGTCTTTGAAATTTTATTCTTGATACTTCCATAATCATTTATTGAACTAAACAATTGAGCTAAAAAATATAAATAATCTATTGATATATATTAATTAGATAATTAGTCTAATGTAGTGGGTAATGATCTTTTCCCCATGGTGGGGAGGATTTATAAAGCCCACATGACACGTGGGGAGGATTTATAAAGCACACATGACACGTGTCATGTGGGCATTGGAGAAGGAAAAATGATTGACATTTTTGTCAATCACTTGTCCAATGCCCACATGACACGTGTCATATGGGCTTTATAATTCCTCCCCATGGTGGGGAGGAGATCATTCTCCCGAGTCTAATACCATATAGGGGCAATTAGACATTGGACTGCAAAATTAGTATATTACCAAAAATTCTTTTTTGAATTTGAAAAGATTTACTTGTCAACTGCGATATATGTAATTGATATTTTTAAGCTATAAGATAATTTGTTATACAAGATGGTTAAACAACTAATTCTGGAAGAAAATGAATCATAAAGATCCATTATCTAGTATAGGATATGAAAGAGAAAATTTTATATATATAAAAAAAAAAAGTAGAACGAAAGTGAAAATTAAAACTTTATTAATTTTTTTTTTCTTCAAAAAGCCTTACTCTTTATCAATTTTTTTAATTCAAAACTGATGAAATTGATAAAAGTAATGTAAATCCCCTCTCTCCCCACCACACACAAAACAATGGATCTAATTGCGCTTCAAGCTTAGAGACGACAGTTGACCTATTTATTAGTTTATTCTCTAGGAGTTTAGCTGACACAGCTCTTGAATTGGTATACATCCGAATCCATCGAATCATTATTCATTCACCTCTTTGACTTATTTATCAAGAATTTCTCTTTTCAAAATTCTACTCAAAATATTTGTTTACGTAGGATAGTCACTTGAACTAGTTAGAATAAAAATAATGTAAAATTAATATTTTTAATAAAATGACTACAAATCTATGAAAATTCATAGAAATCCATGAGAATATATTAAAATTTATAATATAGAATTATGTTGAAATCTTATAAATTCTATGGAATCTATTCAAATTCATGAAATCAATTCAAATTCATAAATATTAACCAATCTTTTAAAATCTGAGTTGAAGACATCATCCTAAGAGATTTTGAAAAAAATTAGTGAAATGTGTAATTGTAAAGTTGATAAAATTTGTGGGTCACATTAAATATGTGATTGAAAATAAGTTTAAAACAAACTATACTAAACATGCTCTGATTCTACCCGAGAGAGATTATCAAATAAGTTAGAAAAACTCAACCGCATACATGAATGTAATATTGTCGATACTTGATAGACGAAATTAAACAGAAAAAGTGAAATCGTAAGTTCTAGCACTTTAAACTGGGGATGGCTCGGCTCGTCCCCAAGTATCTTACTAAGTTAGAGAAACTCAACCGCATACATGAATGTAATATTGTCGATACTTGATAGACGAAATTAAACGGAAAAAGTGAAATCGTAAGTTCTAGCACTTTAAACTGGGGATGGCTCAGCTCGTCCCCAAATATCTTACTCGGTTCAGCTCATGAGTTTGTGGGTCGAACGGGTCAAGCCGAGCTACCCTTAAAAAAAATTTAAAAATTTGAAAATGAAAATGAAATAATATATTAGGAATCCTTTATATTAAAAATAAAAGGTTGAAAACCCTCTTCAATTTTTCGGGCTTGGGACAAGCTATTTTGAAAGTAGGGCGAGTTAAAATTGTACACGAATAAGATATTATGTATACAATTTTTTATTAAAATAAGACAAAAAATATATCAAATATTAATGCAAAATAATACTTACTACAAATATGAATAATCCATATTCAAATCTTTAAATTCTTTGACCATTATTCTATACACTTTGTCTTAGATTTGAAGTTCAGCGTCATCTCAATTCTTTAAACACAGTAAACTTTCTAAAATGTCGACTTTGAGTCTTGACCTGAAATCAGATAGAACCCTTCCACTTATACTAAATGTAGCCTGCGATGCTACAGTTGAGACTAGAGGTGTTAGTAGATCACGTGCCATTTTTGAAAGAATTGGGTAACTACGTTGATGTTGTCTTTACCATCGTAGTATATCAAAAAAATTTCTCTATTCGTCATCTAAAATACTAAGCACGTCATACTTGAAATACCTAACTAACTCTACAGGTGTATCACTAGAACGGAGAAGGGAAGAAGAAGAACCAACTAATTGTTGACCACTTCTATGTGTACTCACGTAACTCCATAAGTCAATGTCATCAGTTGATGACGAAGTACATGTTGGAACAACAGGGAGTCGTACAACGTTCGTACCGGTATTTTCATCATAGACTTCATACATTTTACATAAAAATTGTTTTAAATTACCACACGTACTGGATTTTCGTAAATTAATTTTTGTGAAATTTCTATTATTATTACTTTCATACCCTCTAAGTCAAGTCTAGGATCCATAATATATACTAATGGAAATAACATATGCAATTGTTCCCAATATTTTCTAAATTTAGATTCTATGGCAAGTATAATATCAGAAAAAAGAGCAAAATTCTTATACAGTTAGCATATAATAGAAATGACTTAAAACAAGTGGAGTAGTTGGATAATATACACTAGAACATGCAGTTGTTGCGTCGTAAAAAACTTTCAAAAAATTTCTAATATGAGCACATATTTTCTAGTCATATGATTTCAAATCATATTCTGAGTCGTATGAGTGTCGGCCATTATAATATACAGTAATGCAATATTCATAATCTTCACAAGATTCAAGCACGAGATATGTTGAATTCTATCTATGGGTAACATCAGTACAAAAATATTGTGATTGCAGCCCATTTTCCAGACATATTGTTTTCTTTTTTGTGAGACCGTAATATAATTCACAGCATATCTATTTTTTCTTTGTAATTAGAGCTGTATAAATTGTAATCCATATTGCACAATTAAATTAAACACATGACATACACAACGAAAGTGAAATATACTATCAAATTCTGGACTACAATGTTGAATTAATTTCTCAATTACTATGTTGTTGGGATTTGTATTATCAAATGTAAAACTACGAGCCTTAGAATCACAATTAAATTTATGTAACACACCCAATAAAATAAAAAATATTATTTCTATTACATGGATAGTCTATTTGTTTAAAAGCTATTAATTTTTTATGCATTATCTAATTACTATCAATGTAGTGTGCAGTTACAACCATATATCTTTTTTGGTTATTACATATTCATAAGTATGACGTAAAAGATAAAACACCGTTATAATTATTAATATAATATACAATAGCTTCTTTCTTTTTATTATATCTAACAATAGGGACTTTACGAAGAATATTTCTAAAAATATTGACGTACCTTGGTTGGAGATATTTTTGGATGAAATTCGTGAAATGAGGATTTTCCACCAAGCTTAGTGGAAACTCGACGTTTGCCACAAATTCCGGCAGTCCTTCGCGTCGCATGAGTTTTTGTGAATATATCCAAGTCTTGAGATTAAGACTACTAGACCTGGCTCCTGGAGATCTGAACTGGAGTTGTGCCTGATTTGTTTCCAAACCTCCATATTTGAATTGACACTTTTTGAAGTGTCTGTTTAGATAAGTCGTGCTTATCTCATTTTTCTAAGCTAACTTCTCTTGACAATGTTTACACTGTGCTTTGTACTCAGGGACTCCGTCCACTAGTTTTATCAATCGGCACCAACTCGAAATGCTGCCAATACTTAGTCTTTTGTCTGGTGGCTTTTCATTTAGTGTTAGAACTGAAGGTTGTTTGTGTATCGGTATCTTCATGAACGTTTTCTAAATCAATTGGATCAGTGCTACCACCAAACTGATCAATAATATCGTCTAAAATTAGAATGTCATTCAGACCACTAAAATTATCATCACTTCGATTGTAAGTCATTTGAAATAATATAATAAAGAGATAGGAGTAGATGAATATGTAGTAAAAACTAGAAAATAGAAATATATAGAATTAGTAGAAGTAGAAAATTTAACTTCAAATTATAAAGTAATATCTAGATAATGAGATATTAGATACTAATTATAACACTAATATTGAGACTTGAGGGGATGAAATTTGAGAATTGTTAATGGATTGAGTATATAATAATAATAATAATAAAAATGAAATGAGATATTGAAGTGTGAAAAAAATGAGTTTAAAATAGGAATATTTATAGGAAAATAATGAAATTAAAAAAAAATAAAAAAAGTGGCCAATGGTCACATTATCGTAACCGTTGGATGTTGTTGGACGAGCCTCGAGCCGGCTTGTTTTTTGGTCGAGTCGAACTAGTTCGACCCTCTTTTTCTTTTTTGGGCTCGACTCGGCTCTTGCTCGTACTCGTCCCTAGACGAGTCCAAGCCCGAGCTCGAGCTGGTCCGAGTCCACTAGCCCACGAGCTTTTTTGCTATTCCTACTTTAAACCCTCAAACTTTTCTCAAGTTTAGCACATCTTTGGTGGTGATGAAATTATTTTTTAAGTGCTTTTATTATGAATTATTGGTGAATGCGTGGATAAAAAATGGGTTGTAAGTTGTAGGTCCTATAAAATGTGTAAATAAAAAATATGTTTGATCAACTGAAATTATAATTTAAGTAATTCCAAACATGTGCTAGATTGTCGAATTTTCCTTAATTTTAATTTTTAGCTTAAAAAATCACTTTTAATCAACTGCAAATAAAATTAAAATAAAAAATATCTGTACTCAATAAAATACTGCCTTCGTGGGAATGTTAATTTGCTGTATGACTGTATTATTTGTCAAATCGAGGCAACTTGTACCTCTGGGTGGGTCTGTGGTTTCTTGAATCCAATCAAGAACTCAAACTTCAGGCCATTTTCGAATATCAGCAAATCCCAATTATAAACGAACAAAAATTTGAACTTCAGCATGTAGACAAGAATGTGTATGCTTACATCGGGTACTGTGTTTGTGTGTGTATGTGTGTGTGAGAGAGAGAGAGAGAGAGGGAGACATGTCAAAGAGATTCGGACAAAAATACAAGCTTACAACATTGAAATATCAAAAAAATGGGTAGACAAAAAGGGACCTAAACCCTCTAAAAGGGATGATATAGTACAAATTATACAAAACAAAGCTGCCAAAGAGTGAATTGAGAGCCTACTAAATTCCAATATGCCTTTCTGCCTTTTGTTTGTGTTATTATACTGCATTTCTATATGCCTGTGCTGTGAAGAATAATATATAAAAAGACAAGACAGGTCTTGTCATGGCCATTCTCAAGTACTGTTCCATTCAAAAATAATGAAATTTGTATTTTGATTCATTTTTCATTCACCTCGTTTAAATATCAAAATATTAATTAATATATAAAGACTTTATTTATTCTTCTTAACAAAATTGACTTTTTAAATTAAAATTTCAAATTTTAATATAGTATCATAATCCAATAAACTAAAACAAATAATTCAATTCGATCAAAACTCAAGTCTAAGCCCTGTTTTAATTAAGTTTCAAGAAAGATAATACTATGGGTGGGGGCCAAAAATGCTGTGTACTTTGTAGATTATTCTCAAGATATCCTAGAAAATTAGTTAAATTGGAACTTCATTTAGATTGAGATAGTTTCCCATTTAATCAAAGATCACAAGGAGGGATTGAATTTCAGTCCTTTACCCGTTATTAAAACAATTGAGTTTCACAAATAGCGGACAAAGTTATAACTCATTATTGTCCCCGTCTAACCTACCATAGGATCAAAGTTCATAATTATCATCACGATTCTAAGTAAAATTTGTTGAAAATTTTACCTTGAAGAGAAGAATGAAATACAAATAAAATAATAAAAATACGGGACTTGAATCGCGTAGAACACTGTCCTAAAAATGATATTTGAACCCTCTCTTTAAAGAATGAGATGCTAAGGGTCTTCACTCAAATAATTTTAGCGAATTTCAAGCCTCAAACTGGATTGCACTAACACTAATAAAATCCGAAAAAAGGAACTAAGAATGGTAAGAAAGCTGAGATTTTTTCATAATGAATTTGATGTTTAAACACTTTGTTGTTGTTTGAGGATGATCTCTTGTGTTTATTGTGTTATTTCTCATCAAATTCAACTTGGTTTTATAGGTATAAGACACCAAAAATCGAGGGACACAACACTTGGGGTCAAAGAGGCACCTTTTGGTGCCTTAAACTGCTGTTATATATGTGTTTGCCGCAGTGGAACGCGGCCAATGCAAACAGGACAATCCGCGGCCAATTTTTTGTTTGTTTTTATTTTCAATATCTCTAGCAAAAACTCACAAGATGTTTTTCAGAAAAAATCGCAATATATTTTAAACAATATTTCTAACAATCTCCACTTGTTTAAAATATATTAAACTCAAATTTTGTTTAGAACGTTATTCACGCCTAAAATAAAGTATATTTTGATTTGAACTTTATCTTAGTATAAATCTTGCAAAGTAGTAACAAAATCACTAGTAGCCTTAGCTTTGAACCCGTTATTTGTTGTGATAATACTGACAATGTCACACACATGAATACTCTCATTCAATTTGTTCCGCAAAAGTTTGCTTAGCGTGTTAAAGGCCATGCACTAACCGTTTTCATGAACTTTTCAGAAAGTAATTCCAAACTTTCCTTGAAGCGGCACCACATCAAAGTTCATATAGGTGAAATTCTTACAGTGTCTTTGTTACGATGAAGACACTTGTACTACGTACTGAATTTCATTAAGAGTTTTTAACTCAACCTCTCCAACTGTAACACCTGCACTTACATCATTAGGATATGGTTTAATTTATTTAAGTGAATCATTCACTTATCGAATTACAAGAAGGGTTGCCGTTATTGATGAATTTAATTTAGGAGTTTCAACCCCATTCTACTCCATGTTGATCTTACTAACTATTTATTAAGTGGCTTTGTAAATGGATCAGCTAAATTCTCATTTGATCTTACAAATGTAAGAGAAATTATTCCACTTTTAATAATTTCCTTACATAATCATGTCTAAGACTCATATGTCTAGACTTTCTATTATAAAATTCACTATATGCTCTAACTAATATGGCTTGACTATCACATAGTATTGAGATAGAAGATTCATTCTTAGTATCCAATGGAACTCATAAAGAAGATCCCGGAGCCACTCAGCTTCTTTTCCTGTTTCTGCTAATGCAACAAACTCAGATTCCATAGTTGAGTGTGTTATACAAGTTTGTTTCTTAGATCTCCAAGAAACGGCACCTCCTCCAAGAGTAAACACCCAACCTGAAGTGGACTTACTTTCACCCGCATTTGATATCCAACTAGTGTCGGTATATCCTTCTAAAATAGCCATGAACTTAGAATATTGGAGTCCAAGGTTTTTGGTTCTCTTTAAATAACCATGAACCATACTAATAGCTTTCCAATGTTCGGCATTTGGATTACTTGTAAACCTACTTAGTTTACTTATTGCAAATGCAATGTCCGGTCTTGTACATTGTACCGCATACATTAGATTACCAATTGTATTTGCATATTCAAGTTGTGTAATAGCCATTCCATCATTCTTCACAAGTTTGATATTAGGATCAAACGGGGTATTTGCCTCTTTTATGTTCAAATGTTTGAACTTGTTTATCAAATTCTCAATATAATATGATTGTGTTAATGTATAACCCCCACTATCTGTAATCACTTTGATACCTAAAATAGAATCTACTTGACCAAGATCTTTCATTTTGAATGTAGAAAATAGAAACTTCTTTGTTTCTATAACACCAATCATGTAATTACTTATAATCAGCATGCCGTCTACATACAAATAAATAAAAACAACATATCTATCACAAGTTTTTGTATACAAACATTTATCTACCGTGTTGTGCACAAAACTAAAAGATATGATAGCATTATCAAGTTTCTCATGCCATTTCTTAGGTGCTTGTTTTAAACCATATAAAGATTTAATTAATTTACATAATTTATGTTCATTACCGAGTAATATAAAACCTTCCGACTGTTCCATGTAACCTTCATCTAAATCTCTATTTAAAAATGCAGTTTTTACATCCATTTGATGAACACATACATAAATCATAAATGGAAGCTAAAGCAAATAAAATCATAATAGTTGTTATTCTAGCTACAGGTGTATACGTATCAAAATAGTCTATTCATTCCTGTCGTCGATAACCTTTTGCAACTAATCTTGCTTTACAGGTTTGGATTGAACCACCAATATTATATTTCCTTCAAAATACCCATTCATAACCAATAGGTTTTAAACCTTTTGGTAAATCGACAATTTTCCAAGTATTGTTTGAAATTATAGAATCCATCTTATCATTTATAGCATATTTTCAAAAAAATACTATCTCTAGAAGCTATAGCTTCTTTATAGGTTTTAGGATCACTTTTGACTTGAAGAACAAATTGAATTGTTCTTACTACATCTTTTTCGTTTGCTTCTACTAAGTATAGAGTGATTCGTTGAGAATCTATCTCATTTGGTCTTAATACATTTTCTTTACACACTCTTTTACTTCTTCTGAGGTTCCGTTGGAGTTTGAAAAACTTCATCCATACTCAATGAATTTTCAAAGAACTCCACGTCTCAGGATTCTACAATAATATTAGATTTTAGGTTAAGTAACATATATACTTTGCTATTTGAAGCATATCCCACAAAGACACACTTGATGCCTCTAGGATCCAACTTGGTCTTTTTATGATTGGTGTTCTTGTAGTAAGCAAGACACTCCCACACTTTAAAATATCCAATATTTTGTTTTCTCCCTTTCCACAATTCATAAGAAGAAATCTTCAATTTCTTAGTACGAATTCTATTGCAAATATGACAAGCAGCAAGCAAAGCATCACCCCACATATTATAATCACTTCAACCAAAGACCTATTATTTCTTTGTGCCAAGCCACTTTGTTCAAGAGTTCTAGGAGCAGCACTACATTGGTGTATTATGCCATGTTTTTCACAAAAGATATTAAATTCATTAGAAAAGTATTCTCCACCTCTATTACTCCTAAGAATTTTTATCTTTTTTCCTGGTTTATTTTCTACTTTGGTTTTGAATACTTTAAACTTGTTCAAGGCTTCATCTTTATGTTTCATTAAGTAAACATAACAAAACCTAGAAAAATCATCTACAAAAGTTATAAAATATTTATTACCTCATCTAGTTAATATGCCATTTAATTCAAAAATACCTGAATGAATTAATCCAAGTAGACTAGAAGATCTATCAACATTATTAAAAGATTTCTTAATCATTTTTTATTTAACACATAATTCACATTTATCATGTTTGTCTAATTCACAAGAAATTATGCCACTTTTATCATTCTATTTAAAGTAGAATAACCTATATAACTTAATATATCATGCCATAATTTAGAAGAAACAAGCAAGTAAGCAGAATTTATAGTGTTATTGATATTATTGTCCAAGGTTCTAAAAAGCGTAAAGCGTGGCTAAGCATGGAGGCCAACCTTCAAACTTTTTGAGCCTAGGCGAGGATGAGGCGAGAGCGAAGCGTGAAAAAGCGTTTTCTTATTTTTAATATCATTTTTAATATTTTTTTAAAAAAAAAGATAAAAATAAATTTTTTTTAACTAAAAAGCGCGTGCCTAGGCGTAATTAAGTGCGCCTAGGCGTGATTAGGCGTGCATATGCGAGCCTAGGCCCAAGTTTTTTAGTTAAAAAAATAGTTGACCAAAAAAATGCACGCCTAGGGCCTAGGCGAGGCGTGGACGTCACGCTTTGCGCCTAGGCGCGTTTTTTAGAACACTGTTATTGTCAATAGTACAACGTTTGACCATTCCCTCAGTAGAATAGATTTTCTAACAAAAATCCCATTTTGGGATGGCACAAGTTTTCCCAACTCAAATACAGATTTGACACCTGATTTTTCCAAGAGATTCCCACTAACAAGATTCCTATTCATATCCAGAACATGTAATACATTTGACAATGTTATCTTCTTTTCGGATGTGAAATATAAATCAATATTTCATTTGCCAACGACTCTTGAACGACCTTCATTTTCCATTTGGATTTGTTGTCCATCGCCGATCTCTTGATAGGTTTTGAAAAGAGACCTATCATAGCAAACATGGACGGTAGCACATCTGTTATACCACCATCTTGGAACTTTTTCTTTGATAGCATTAATTTCGCTTACAGTAGCAACAATGTCTTCGGTGTCAATGGAATTCACTTTGCCATCGGTTTTGCTTTGTTTTCGATGCTGGCAATCTTTTGCAAAATGACCAGGTTTTCTACACACAAAGCAATCCCCCCTTAGGATTCTTTTTGAACTTGTTATTGTCCTTGCTATAAGATTTACTCTTGAATGTCTTGTTAGATTTGTTGGTTTCTCCACGACATTGGCTTTTGAAGTGCCAATAAAAGAATTTTCATTCACATCTCATGCCCTTGACTCTTTCTCAATTCAGAGATGTTTTTGAACTTGCTCCAATGAAAAGTCTTCAGAATTATGGAGAATCTTCTTCCTATATCCTCTTCAAGTCATTGGTAATTTAGCAATAATAGCCCCAACTTGGAAGGATTCGGGAAGTTCTATTTTCACCGCTTTCATCTTGTTGACAATTACTTGCAACTCATGCACTTGTTGCAAAATTGGTAAGTTATCAAGAAATTTGAAGTCAAAATATTTAGAAATTAAAAATTTCTTGGTACCTTCCTCTGAGTCCTTGTATTTATTTCCAAGTGCTTCCCAAATTTCTCTTGTTGAAGTTGTGTTTATATAGAGATCATATAAACGATCAGAAAGAGCATTTAAAATGTAGAATCTACATATCAACTCATCTTCTTGTCGCTTCTTCCGTTCCGCCTTTATTGCATCTGAATCTATGTCTGCAAGATCCGAAAATGCCGCCAAATTTGGATCAAGAACATAGAAGATTTTTAAAGCAGTGAGTTCCATCAAACCGGTCGAGCCTCACCAAATCTTGATTCATCAATTTGATTGTAGCCATGGTGGTTTCATTCTCGGATGCCATGGGTGTCGTTTTTAGATTGTTGAAAAATTTACCTTGAAGAGAAGAATGAAACACAAATAATATAATAAAAACACGGGACTTGAATTGTGTAGAATACTGTCCTAAAAACGATATTTGAATCATCTCTTTAAGGAATGAGATGCTAAGGCTCTTCACTCAAATAATTTTAGTGGATTTCAAGTCTCAAACTGGATTGCACTTGCACTAATGAAATCCTGAAAAAATGAACTAAGAATAGTAAGAAATATGAGATTTTTTCGTAATGAATTTGATGTTTAAACACTTTGTTGTTGTTTGGGGATGATCTCTTGTATTTTTTATGTTATTCTCATCAAATTCAACTTAGTTTTATAGTGTAAAACACCAAAAACCGAGAGACACAACACTTGGGTCGAAGAGGCACCTTTTGGTGCCTCAAACTGTTGTTACCTGTTTGCCGCGATCCAACCGCGGCATGCATTCTGCGGTTGGACCGCGACTAAAATTTCTTATTATTATTTTTTTTCAATATCTCCATAAAAAACTCACAATATGTTTTTCAGAAAAAATCGCTATATATTTTAAATAATATTTTTAACATAATTAAGTTGATAATACACTTGGAAAATGAAGTTTTAAAGGTAATAATAGCAATTGGAGACAAGAAAACAGATGTATTCATGGTTTATTGTGAGAGCATGTGATTCAAACGCACTGACAAAAGGGAAGTGAAATCCAAAATCAAAGCCAGGCATAGAGGGGTGGGTGAGAAAAAAGGGGCGCTCGTGATGACTGGAAATGCTTCCTGACTGAGTCTGAATGCTGTCTGCCGAGTGCTGACCACTCCCGACTCAGATTTCATGCATGCTATTTGTAAAAACTCCAAATATAGGCTCTACAGGAAGGACTGCTACCTCCTCTTAACCTGCATCAGATTAATGCGTTGGTGCCTGTAAATATTTTGTCTCTACTGTTCCTTTTTCAGCTCTCGTCCTATATTCTTGAAAATTACACTTCTTTAATTCTACTAGCCAAGGAACAAGGAACCAAGAGCTTAAAAACACTAATTATTTCATACAAGTATCCTATGCGAATTAGCCCTCTGTTTGGGAAGAATTAGAATAAGAAGGGTGGGGGCATTTTGCTATTTTCAACCTTGCTCGTGCATAGGACCAAATATTCTTGAGTCAAGCCCTACACAGATTCTTGAGTCAAGCCCTACACAGAACCAAAGAGTTGTATGGCGAACTTAAGGTAGGCTTGTAGCGGGCAACTCGGAGAATGGATCGGGTCACCAAGTGGTTCGTTTAAATTAGACGATTAGCTAAGACAACGTGCTTTTCAAATTTTATTTTCAACACTTTGGTTTGTCTAATAACCTGCATGATCAAACACAATCACAATCACTCATAAATATAGTTGATTAGGGCTCAGCTATAATGATTATTAGCCTTTATTCATATTATTACAAGTAATCATAATACTTTTAAAATTAAATGCTCACGAGAATAAGACAACATGTCAGTCCATATATAGACATTCCGTGACCTTCAAAGCACATTACCATTAATTCCTCAGTCTTTTTCCCTCCCTATAAAAAGCATGCCGCTATATGTATATAATAGTATACATATAGCTTTGCATTTTCGAAACACACACACACACACACACAAAAGAGAGAGAAGATAGATACAGTCATACAGATGTCATCTAAAATGCAGAGGAGAATGGCACTACGCAGAAAGCTTCACATTTTGAAAACTCTTACGAATTCGAAATCCGTAATACTCAGTCATACGAGTTTATAACTCTTTTTTTCAAACTTTTTTTTTTTGGTAAATATATTAGTGTTTGATTTTGAATGTTGTCTTCTTGTTTGTGAAGGTGAAGAAGAGTTCCATTATCATGGATGCTTTTCTCTACATCTACAAGTTGAAGCTCCAAGTAGAAGCCATCCAAAGAGAATACCAATACCTCATAAATCATATCCAAGTCTCTTTCTCTCTCTCTCTCACTCATTGTGTATCATTAAAAGAAAAAAAGAATTAAAATCTCGTTGGGTATATATATGTGGGTGTTTGTTTCTTAATTTTTTCAAGATTTTGATTATGTAATGGATTGAACAGGAAGTGAAGGTAGAGAAGGATGGGACAAGATATGTAGTGAGGGTGACATGCAAGAAGGGACAAGATTTGTTGGTGTCAATATTTGAAGCCTTTGAAGAAATGAATCTTAATGTCCTCGAAGCCAGGGTTACCTGCAAACATTTCTTTGGAATGGAAATCATTGCTGAAGCTAAAGGCCAAGACATTGATTCAAGAATCTTGACTGAAACAATTCTCAATGTGATACAGAGGCCAAGTGGAAATGGGGCTATCAATTAATAATATACAGATCATGGTTCTTAATTAACTGTCTGTTTTGTGATACTGGATCTGTCACTTTCTTTTTGGAGTGAAAATGTGATGAAGTGACACCCTGACACCACCCCCCGGAAGGCTAATGGCACTAAAAATTTGCAAAATGACCCAAAAAATTTAAAGGGGAATATGGAATTTTATTGTATTTGACTATTTGTGGCTATGTTATATATTCACAAGAACTTCTTAGCTCCATTGGTATTCTTGCTTTGACAGTTCTTTCCATATACGCATATTAATCCTTAAACAGAAAATACTAAATTTAAAGGGATAATTGCATCAAAGGTCCCAACGTTTTAGAATCGTCAGGGATATGCCCATAACCTAAAATAATAGCATCAAACGTCCTCAACGTATGAAGAAATAGGCATCGTAGGTCCCTCTTCATAATTTCCATCAGATTTCGCCGTTAAAACCCAAGATTGGATTGCACGCGCTATAATTCCCCAAAAAAGTCGACTGAGAATGAAAGGAAAAAAAGTTACTTTCTTCTTCTTCTTTTTTCTGGGTTTTTGCAGCAACTTAATTCTCAAATCCCAGTAATACTTCTCCTTCTGCTTGCAAAAACGGACAGCAAATGGAGAAAGAAGGGACATGTGTGGAGCATCAGCATCTGAATCCGGATACTGAATCCGCATAATTTACAGAAAAACCCTCCCATGGCACCTACTCTTGGCCACTGGTTCACTACGATGCTCTCCTTAGGTTAGGGGCACATCCCCATTGCTCGGTTGATGGGTGTATTGCGGACCTAAGTCCATGTAGAGAATATCAACGGCGGCAATAAGTCTGTGAGATTCACTCGAAGACCCCAAAAGTCATGATTGGAGGCCGTGAGCTATGTTTTTGCCAACAGTGCAGCAGGTAAAAATGAAGCTTGTTCTGAGCTTCCCTAGGGCCGGCGCACAATTACCTCATCCATCTCCTTGTTCCTTTTCTTATTCTTTCCCCACCTACCCTTAGCTCTAGTGAATGGGTTCCAAAATTAGCCCCGAGCCAAGTGCTTTTGCGGAGAGGATGAAATTGGAAGAAAGGGTTGATGTGCTCAAAGAGGGCCGGCGGTGCACCACCCCAGTTGACTCAAGTGGTGGTGCAATTTCCATATCCAAATCCGCAATTAGTATAAAAAAAATCAAGAAATAGGTGGATAATAATTTGTTGTTTTTGCCTCTTTCTTGATTTCTTTGGTTTTTATCAACTCCTTCTATAATTGTAACAAAGAAATTTCTTGAGAAGTTCCTGCGTGCTACTATTTTTTTTTTATAGTGGTGTATATTGGTGTTTGTGTAAGTATGGGGTATAGATGTATTGTGTGTGGAATATCCATGGAAGTAGTAGAAAATGGAGGTTACATCATATCAGACAAAAAAAAGTCCAATTCCAATCTCTTAATTTGGAGAGAGAAAGTGTGTGGAGTCCAATCTTGGGTTTTAACGGCGAAATCTGACGAAAAGTGTGAAGAGGGACCTACGATGCCTATTTCTTTATACGTTGGGGACGTTTGGTGCTATTATTTTAGGTTATGGGCATATCTCTAACGATTCTGAAACGTTGGAGATCTTTGATGTAATTATCCCAAATTTAAATTAATGAAAAGATTAAATGATGTACACACACCATTATTGAAGAAGATAATAAATAGAAGCTAATTTTCAGACTGTTTTGAGTTTTTTCAAAATAGTGAAAACGTGTTTATTTAGCCATTTTTAAAAATATATTTTTCAAAACACCCAAAAAATTTACTCAGAAAATGAAAAGTGATAAAAAGTCGTTTTCATCATTTTGTGTACAAAACAAAATCTAAACCCAAAACACGGAAAATAGGTACGCGACTTCTGCTCAACTTTCAATGTTATGCATTTTGATCCTTTTTGCTCCAAACTTCTTTAACATTCATCCCAAAACTTTCAAGCACTTCAACATTGGTCCACAAACCTCGATAGTCTTCCGATTTTGGTCTTTCTCAAGTTTTAGAAGTGCACAAATCAGTCATCAAACTTTTTGTAAGTTAAATTCCACTTTCGAAACTTGTGAAATTTCTCCGGTGGCTTTCTTAGTGGTTCTTATCATTCCTGTGCCATCAAGTCAATCTTCAAATACTTCTGAATAACTCCAATTAAGCTTCAATTCTCTCTTTTTTTTTTTTTTTTTCCAATTAACCTTCATTTTTGGAGTTTTCCTACAATGACAATATTTATACGGAATTAAATAGAAATCCTCTCAAATCACAATTAAACATCAAGTTATAAGTTAGGATAAACGTATAAAACACACTCGTCACGTATCTATTGAAATGATTGATGTAATCTCATTTACCATGAACAATTACATGATCTCATTCTAATTGAGTTTGTCTTTAATATTTACTTCTATATTTTCTAATTTTTCTTTTTCAAATTTAATTTAGATTTTGCTTTTTTTAACTAAAAAAATTATTCAAGATTCACTAACTTCGAAATTTATATATTATTTAATACTATATTAGCATTAAAATATTAAAATTTTTTGAATAATCAAAATTTTTAAATAAAATATTATAAAAAAATTCTCAAAATTTTAAAGTAAACGCGTTTTCTAGTCTTCTGTTTTAAGAACCAGTTTTCTAGAACGATAAAAAGAACATATTTTGAGCAATCTAAAATAGACACTCAAAACACACAACTGAAAAAGAATTCAAAAACTGAAAACTGAAACATTGTTTCGAATATTGCTCATTGATAAAACATTGCATTAGTATACATATATACACAATAAATTCTCCAATTATCCTATAATATCTCTAATAATTTCTACTAACCAAAAATATAAGATATATGGACAACTATATACAATATGTACACGAAATATCGATGACACTAACACTCCTCCTCAAGCGAACGTGTGTGGGACACAGTTGAACACAACTTGCTTTTGAAAGAAAAATTGGACTTTGAAACTCCTTTGGTTGATGCGTTTGCGAGTTGGAGATTGGATGGGACAAACTTTAGTCGTAAAGCACCTTGAGCCACTAATTCTCGAACAAAATGATAGTAAATAGCAATATGTTTTGATCATGACTTTGTGACAGGATTATAGGCCATGAAGATGGCATACTTATTGTTCCAGAGAATCTTTGGGACTTTAGTAACAAGAACATGTAAATTACGATGTAACTGAGATAGCCATCAGACTTCTGTAGTAGCACTAGTTAGAGATCTATATTCGGCCTCTGCACTAGATCGAGAAACAATGGTTTGCTTCTTTAAACACTAAGATACTAAATGATCACCCAAAAATATACAGTAAACAGTGGTTGATCATCGTCAATCCAGACAACCAACGCAATCCGCATTCGTGAAGGCACGAATCTGGGCAGAATTTGTACAAAATAGCTACAGTCCGTAGTGAAAAGTGCCCTTAACATATCGTAAGATACGTAATCTTTCGGGACAAATCAGTCGAGAGTCTGAAACAAGATGCCCGCCTTGCCCATTAACTTCACCTACCTTTTTTTTTTTTTTTTATCTTCGACTAGATAAGGAGAAAAGGTTGGGGACTAAAATGAGTAGATAAGGAAAATTGAACAAAAAAGTCTCCTAGATTTGCTTAACCAAAACCTTATCCTATCCCTCAGATTGGCAAAGGTATAAGATTTAAGAACTAAACAACTAGCTACTTAGGTCTAACTCTGGCATATCCATTTTGCCTTCGTTATCTAAAGAAACATGTTCGACGAAGGATACAAGTATAGCCGTCACACCACTCACTGATTTTAGATAATAGAATATCATTGGGACCACATGATAAATCCTCATATGGCAAAGTTAGTTGCAAAAAGGCCATGTGAGGACAACCACCACCAAATCTGGAGAAAGCAATGGTTGGAGCAATATTACTTTGTCATGTGTCACAGAATCTTTTAGAATTATAAACCCTCCAATAAGAAGACGACACGTGGCAGAAAAAAAGGGTAAAAATGCCAGAAAGCCTAAAGGCTTGCAAGACCTATAAATAGTCCCAATTAAATCATAAGAAAGGGAGAAAAATTATAAACCTTAGTTAAATTCTTACTCCTTGAATTCTTAACCTTCAGACGACATATTATAGAGGGTTGAGTTATTTGTTTAAGCAAGGAGGTGGACAATGATTTGTTGGCTTTGATTTTAGTGGTCAACAAATCGGTGCCGTCTGTGGAAAACGCACAATTTTCCACAAAATTTAGAAACCTCAGGTAAAAGTTTTTGTATGCTTGAAGAAAGTCATGAATTCATGTTGTGCAAATGGTTGAAAAAATGAGCGATTTGGAAGGGAAAACAGGCGAGAATGAATTGGAAAGGCGAAGTAAGCATCTGGAGGACAGTGACTTCAATCCCAAGAGACAAAGAGAGAAGGACCCGAAGGTAGTCGTTAGTGAGGGGGGAGAAGTTTCAAGAAAAAAGTGAAACATACGATATAAGAAGATGTCTATAGCATAGATCGTATCTAACCTAGTAGAGAAAGTCTAGATGTTGGTATAGGAAAATAGAACAATGGGTGTTGTGGCTGGCGGACAAGCCAAGGATGAAGAAAGGAGTTAGTTTCACTACTGAGAAATACAATCAACCTATGGCCCTAATTCAGAAGGGAAACGGTAATAATAAACCATTTTCAAATAACACAGGTACAACCATTCCCATATGTAATACTACTCAATATGGTTTGCATGTGATATCTTATTGGATTGTGAATAATGGAGCAACATATCACATATCCAAATTAGCACCGACGCACAACAAGACTGATACACAATGTGAGTATTTTGAATTGTCTAACGGTAGGAAATAATAAATTAAATCTATTGGGTCTGTTAAATTGTCAAATGATATGACTCTTGATGGAGTATTGCATGTTCCAAAATTTAGAGTTAACTTATTATCAATCAAAACTAACTCAAGGTTTGGGATGTATAGTGATTTTTTAAACCGATTTTTGTGTGGTGCAGGACATGGTCACGAAGAAGATGACTGCCTGGGCAAGCAATATAGTGGATTGTACTCCCTCACACCAAGTCAAAACCCACATCTAGGAAACAATATTTATCGTATTTCCAAACTTTAACACCAACGGCTAGAGCATCCATCTTCTGTCACTCTCTAGAAATTATCCAAAACTAGCCCATAAATAATTGCTGGTACTCAACATATTTGTGATGTTTGCCCATTGGCCAAACAAACACGTTTACCTTTTTCTCATAGTTCAATTTCATCTAATGTGGCTTTTGATTTAATTCATTGGGATATTTGGGGACCTCATAGAGTGAATTCATATTATGGGACACGTTATTTTGTTTACTATTGTGGATGATTTTTTCTCGTTTCACTTGGATTCATCTTATGATTCTTAAATCTGAGACATAAACATTATTGAAATCTTTCTTTTCTTGGGTGAAAACTCAATTCAATTGTAACATTAAGACCTTACAGAGTGATAATGGAAGTGAATTCATGTCTATGTGATCCTTTTTTAATGAACATGGGACCATTTTTTAGCATTCTTGTACTTTCACACCCCCAACAAAATGTGGTTGTGGATCGCAAGCATCGTCATCTTATTAATGTTGGTTGTGTCCTTCATATTCAAGAAAATTTAAATTTACAACTATGGAGAAACAATGTTCAAATTACAGGTTATCTTATCAATTGCTTACCTACGCCCTTACCGTCACACAAATCGCTGTATGAGATTTTACATGGTAGACAACCTAATTACTCTTATATTAGGTTATTTGAGTGTTTGTGCTCGAAGATGTGTTTTTTTTTTTTTTTTTTTGTAACTCACTTGGACAAAAAGGATATCGAGTTTCTGACTTAGATACGAAGAAATTTATTCCCTTACGTGATGTCATTTTTCATGCACACGCATTCCTTTTCTCCAATTCACTACTAGAACACCAATCAGACTATCCTATTTTGCCTATACCACACGATGATTCCCCATCATCTAAAATAAGTAATTATAATTATACAAACTTGGAATGAATCAAATTATGAAAGGTACTAGAATCCCGAATCCACTATTGTTAATCTACTTTAACCTTCAATTGCTTGTTTATACTCATCTATGACCCAATTATATCTCTATAAAGGATTCGAATAGATAAAGAACGCAACACAAAATTAGAAAACCACCAAAGATCGCACCAAGCATAGAAGTATATCTCTATCTCCTATTGAACTTAATGCCATTTGTTATTTGAGGTAGACACATGTAGCACCTCTCGACATCAATACAAATCCCAAGAACTATACTAAAATTACCCAAAATTTTGGATAACATTAATTCAATAACAAACAATCAATAAAATTAAGAATGCCTAGGTTAAAAATCAATGATCCAAAGATAATTGATTTTAAGAATAGCCTATCTCGATGGTCAATCGATTCTATACTTATATGTGAACCTAATTATCTCTAATTAAATTTTAAACACGTAAGCATGTATTAATTCACAAAGATCATCACATAAAAATTTCATAGAGCATAATGACATATACAATCAATTATAGGACTCTATATTGTTTATTACCATGTGCTAATTTATACCGAATCTCTCGAAAGCAACA
Organism: Forsythia viridissima; assembly: GCA_030279155.1. Taxonomy (NCBI): domain Eukaryota; kingdom Viridiplantae; phylum Streptophyta; class Magnoliopsida; order Lamiales; family Oleaceae; genus Forsythia; species Forsythia viridissima. The sequence goes on from CM059039.1 coordinate 28,399,215, forward strand.
TAAATCACAAACATGTTTTAATAGTGATCAAATATCAAAACGGAATTAATGAATAATAAAAAATTAACCCAAAAACAAGAATAAAAACAAGCAATTTATTAGATTTAAGAGTTAACAAGTTTCATCAAAATCCTAGCCATAAAGGTTTAGCCTGTCATACTTTGATTAAGAAAATATAAGATAAAAAGTGAATACATAACCCGGATAATTTAGAATAAAAGTTGATATAACCCTTAATCTTGAATATCTTCAACGATCTTGGACGGCACCGTCTTCTTCTTCAAAATCATCCAAAATTTTAATGATTTCTTGTAATTTTTCTTCCAAGAATTTGATGTCTTTAATGGGTAGTTCTTCTAAAGATTTGTGTTATGTTATGATATGGAACTCCCTTTTTTCTTCTCTAATAATGTGTATTTATATGGCCAACAATTACTCTAAATCTGTGCCTCAGTTTGTGTCCAAAAAAAGTCCAAAAGAAGCCAAACACATAAGGAAAGAAAGACAATCTGCTTGGCAACAAGCATGAAAAGTTCATGCGATCCCATGGGCCAATGGTCCACGATCGCACAGAAGGAAAAATTGGGCATCTACTTGTAATTTCAATGGCATGCGATCGCAATGGATTCATCCTCATTTTGTATCTTAGTCCTCATTTATTTGCACAGTAAGTCCCTAAAATTTACACCATTTTCAATTGAGCCCTCTAAAATAAATTTTATCCTAAAAAGCCCTCATATATTTGCATTCCAGGTCCTTAAACTTTTAGACATTTGCAAGTTGGTTCCCATACTTATACTTTTCTTTCAATTTAGTCCTGTTTGCCAACTTTGCTCCAAACACCACCAAACTCGAGTTTGACCTATAATAACAAAATAAACACATAATTAAATAAAATTACACTCAAATGCACTCACAATAGTCTACTTTAACATTCTAAATAAGTGTAAGATCACACTTATCACTTTCTCCCGGCACAACCTCTTCTCCATATCTAGCACTCGCCATCATCTCCAATGGTATGTTTCGTATTGATACTTATCTTCTATTCATCAAATATTTATAGGTAGCATTAATCATATCAAATATTTATAGGTAGCATTAATCACTTGGTAGAAGTAGAACCTTATTACCAGGCTTACCTTGATCCTAAATGGATAAAAGCAATGTAAACAGAAATAAGGGCACTGGAGGACAACAATACATAGATCATGGTACCACTTCTCCATGGTCATCATCCTATTGGTTGTAAGTGGATATTCAAAATCAAATATCATTGAAATGACAAAGTTGAGCGTTATAAGGCCCGCTTTGTTGCTAAGGGGTTCACACAATGTGAAGGCATTGATTTCAAAGAGACTTTTGCTCATGTTGCTAAACTAATCATAGTGTGTTGTCTCTTAGAAATTGCTGCCATCCAAAATTGGAGCCTTCACCAAGTGGATGCTCAAAATGCTTTTCCACATGGAATTATTTCTAAAGAAGTTTGTATGCATCATCCACCTGGGTTTCGTCAATAGGAGGTGCGAGTTGTGTGTCGGCTTAATAAGTCTCTATATAACTGTAAACAAACCTCTCGAAGCTGGTTTTATATTCTAAAATACTGGCTTTGACCAATCAAAGGCCGATTACTCTTTATTCACTAATGTTCGTGAAAAATCCTTTAATATTATACTGTTTTATGTCGATGACATCATCATTACAGGGAATGATGAAGAAGCAATCAATGATCTTAAGAAGTTTTTTTTGGTGTTGAGGTTGCACATTCTGGAGCTGGAATTTATATTTCTCAACGAAAATATACCCTCGATGTGCTAAAATTAATAGGTTTACATGGTGCTAAGCCAACCAAATTTTTAATGGAGAAAAACTTGAAGTTAACTCTATCTGATGTCGATCTTCTTAAAGATCCAACTCACTATCGAATAATGGTAGGAAAAATTGATTTACCTTACCATCACAAGACTAGAGACCACATACTCGATCACAATAATTAGTCAATTTATGCAACAACCTAGAAGACCTTATCTTGATAATGTGTACCGTCTTCTAAGTTATTTGAAGGGAGCACCAGGCCAAGGATTATTTTTTCCATCACATGGAGAGTTGAAATTAGTTGGGTACTGCGACACCAACTAGGCTGAATGTCCAACAACACGATGATCAGTCATGCGTTATAGCATTTTTCTTTGGAAAGCACTCGTGTCTTGGAAAAGAAACAAACAAACAATTGTAACAAGGTCTTCAGTTGAAGTCGAGTATCAATCAATGGTGGCAATTACTTGTGAGCTAACTTGGCTAAGGTATTTGTTAAGAGATCTACGGGTCGATCATCAAGAGCCAGTGAAACGTTTTTGTGACAACCAATATGTCATATACATAGCAGCATATCCAATTTATCATGAGCGAACTAAATACATTGAATCAGATTGCCATACAATTTGTGAATAAATACATAATAGAGAATTAGAAACTGTCTATATACAAACAGGAAAGCAAATTGATGATATCACAAAGGCATTGGGACAAGTCATTTTCCTATCGCTTCTCAGCAAGTTAGGTGTTCTTGACATTCACACGTCAACTTGAGGGGGAGTATTAAAGGAAATGTATGCAAATTAGAGGAGGTCAATATGTGGTTTTAACTATAAAGATATTCACTCCATTACGGTGTAATCAAGAAGATTTATTTGCCTAAAATAGTTCTCTGAAGCTTATGTAATATTGTCTATATCATATACAGAAAATTTCACCAATTTTCACAATAGTTGATCGGAGTTCTTCTTGGAGAGACTTCTTTGTGCAGATGCAAATATAATTGGTATGAACAAAAAAATTATATAAGCAACATACCATTCATTTTCTTCAAATAATGCAGCACCTCAATTGCTTTTCTTGTTTCTCTTGATAAATAGCACTTCAAGATTGTCAACTCCATAAATAAATCATGTCCATTAATATTAGAACAACCATTATGTGTTAGAGAATTTTCAAGATTCTCAAAAGACCTCAACAAACTATCATAATTAGCACATTGTAACCTCTCCATACTAAACAAAAACCCAGAGATTTCTTGATATTTTTGAAATTGATCAAACCAAGTTTGAAGGGAAAAACGAGCTTGGTCAACTGTTCTTTTGTTTCTATTCAAGTATTTTTCAATATCTTCCATTTGGCTTTGAATTAATGTTCTTCCATATGTTTGCTTTTCCTTTTTTGAGTTTCGGACATTTGTTTCGGAGGTATCGTGTATGATTTATCTAAAAAATGTAGAAAAAAAAAACAATTGAATGATCCAAAAATTCAAGTTTTGAACCCAAGTCACCAACAATTCAACACGAGTTACCTATATCTAACATGAACAATCAACTCAAATCTACAACAATCTAAGTATGATCCAACAATTAACATAAAAAATAATAGCCAAGTCAATAATAATTCAAGTTACAAGTATAAAAATAACTATAATTATTATTTCAATTTTTTAGTCCACTAAAAATTTCAACCCATTCAACCAAAATAATATTTGCAAAAAATTGAAAACAACCTTGCACCAAAATAATAGCTTCAAAAAATTAGAAATAATCTTAAATTTATTTATTCCATCAATTATATGGGATTGTCGTTGCTTTAGCCTTAGATTATGGGGTTTAGAGTTTTGGGAATGAGTTTTAATTGGGTGGCCTACGTGGATAGAAGGCTCTAAGTACAATAACTTAACCCCATTAGAATTTTTTATTGCATCATTTATATGCATTGCCGATGCTTTAGCCTTCAAGATGGGATTTTGAATTTTGGGCGTGAGTTTTTAGTTGATTGATTTTTTAAATTGGACGTGGACTTGGGCTGCTTGAGCCATTGTTTTCAATTAACAAAAAAGAAAAGGGAAAATTTTGGGCCGATCACTGTTACAGCCAAATTGGGCTAAAAAGTCATATGGCCCAATATTAATTCAACTAAAGTCATACATTAGTGCCAAAAGTCCAATATGCCCTCCGATTGCACAAACCGTCATTTATTGCACAAACCGTCATTTAAACACGTACAGCACTTTGAAAACCTCCCGTTTATTTCTGCACACTTCATCTTCTTCGTGATTGATTCTTCTCACCGCAAATCGTAACCACAAATCCTAACCGCAAACGTCGATGGCGAAGGTAATTTCTTCGATAAATTTTTTGATAATGTATTTTCCGTCGGTTAGTTTTTTCTGTCAGAACAAGTGATGTAGGGCTTTGAAATACGTGATACTGTTTAATATATGTTGATGTTTTGGTGTTTTTTTTTTTATTTTTTCTTAGAACGTGCTATTTAACCATTAAAATGATTGATACTCCTTCGATCTATGACAGTGTATCTATTTTTGCTGAATTTTTTCCTTGTTTCGATGATACTGTTTTTGTTAGCACGTGCTATTTAACCATGCAAAATGCTTGATACTCCTTCGATCTATGATAGTGTTTCTATTTTTGCTGAATTTTTTCCTTGTTTCTAGGATACTGTTTTTTGTTAGAACGTACTATTTAACCATGTAAAATGTTTTAATCTCTTTAGATCTTTGATACTGTATCTATTTTTGCTGAATTTTTTCCTTGTTTCTAGAATACTATTTTTTGTTAGAACGTGCTATTTAACCATGCAAAATGTTCTAATCTCTTTAGATCTGTGATACTGTTTAATTATGGCAAGGTTTTGAACCTGTGATACTGTTTAAATGTTTTAGTTTTCATCAGTGATACTGTTTTGATCATGTGATACTGTTTTGCTTAGTTGATGTGCATTAGTGTATTAATGATACAGTTTCAATCCATGATACTGTTTCTCTTTGACAGTTTATAATGATACTGTTTTAATCTCTTAGTTGATGTGCATTAGTGTATAATGATATTGTTTTAATCTCTAAGTTTGAACCTGTGATACTGTTTAATTATGGCAAGGTTTTGAACCTGTGATACTGTTTAAATGTCTTAGTTTTCATCAGTGATACTGTTTTGATCATGTGATACTGTTTTGCTTAGTTGATGTACATTAGTGTATTAATGATACAGTTTCAATCCATGATACTGTTTCTCTTTGACAGTTTATAATGATACTGTTTTAATCTCTTAGTTGATGTGCATTAGTGTATAATGATACTGTTTTAATCTCTAAGTTTGAACCTGTGATACTGTTTAATTATGGCAAGATTTTGAACCTGTGATATTGTTTAAATGTTTTAGTTTTTATCAGTGATACTGTTTTAATCTCTTAGTTGATGTGCATTAGTGTATAATGATACTGTTTTAATCTCTAAGTTTGAACCTGTGATACTGTTTAATTATGGCAAGGTTGATGTGTATAATGATACTGTTTTGATCATGTGATACTGTTTTGCTTAGTTGATGTGCATTAGTGTATTAATGATACAGTTTCAATCCATGATACTGTTTCTCTTTTACAGTTTATAATGATACTGTTTTAATCTCTTAGTTGATGTGCATTAGTGTATAATGATACTGTTTTAATCTCTAAGTTTGAACATGTGATACTGTTTAAATGTCTTAGTTTTCATCCGTGATACTGTTTTGATCATGTGATACTGTTTTGCTTAGTTGATGTGCATTAGTGTATTAATGATACAGTTTTAATCTCTTAATTGATACTGTTTTTGTTTATGATGCAGCAAAACAAAAATACTTCTGGATACAAAACAATTGGTTATAAATCAATGGGAAAAAGGAAGTCTATTCCTATACGAAAAAAAGTAACTCTGGATAAAAAGCGTTACCCACAATACCGTTCTAACCTCCAAGCAGTGATCAGGGAGGTGAAAGGTTTGTCACTAACAAAACCACAAACAGATGGGTTGAAGAAATTGCCGTTTTTCAATCTTATCAATTTGATACTGGATGACAAGATTGACAGACAATGCTGTCGTCGAAGCGATATGGATCTGTACAAGATCATTGAGTGCTTTGACAAGTCAAACAAGGATTTTTTGATAAACAACTCCCGTCTAAAGTTCAAGATAGACGATGTGAAGTGTATTTTTGGAATCGTCGAAGGTAAAAATCTGTTGGAGGTTGAAAAACAAAAGCCAGCATCGATTTCAGTTTTCTCCCAACGAAGGTTCAGAGACTGTCGTAGATTGACCAAAACAATAATATCTACACAGCTAAGAGCTGCAGCAAATGGGAACAAAAAAGAAGACATCGAAGATATTTGTAGGTTAATGATGCTCTTCCTGATGGCATCGTTCTTTGTGCCAAATAAATCCCTGACTTTGAGCTGGGGATATATCAAGTATGTTGAAGATCTCGACAATATCAAAACCTACAATTGGTCGAAGCACATCTTTGAATATCTAATTTCTTCCCTATGTAAAAATGAAGACCCAATCGATGTCACATGCTGCGTCATGGTTTTACCAGTAAGCTATTTGATTTCTATATACTGTTTTATTTGTTGATACTGTTTTGCATTAAATGTGATATTCGCACTAATAAGTTTTTATTTATGAAAATTCAGTATTGGTTGTTGGAAAATCTTAAAGTCTGCAAAGCATTGAAGAAGAATGCAGATCCAAAATGCATTAAATGGGACTTAAGAGATTTGACATGTATTCTAAAATCTACGACTGTACACGAACTTTTAAAAAGAAAGGTAATAGCAGTATCACCAATTCACAGCATACAGTATCTTACATGAAGATTTATTCAACATACAAACATCCAGAATATTTATTATTCAACTACACCATTGCAGGTTGTTGAAGAAGTCGATGAAGATGAAGAATCCATGGAAAATAAAGAATCTACTGAAGATGAAGAATCGGATGGAGATGGAGAATCCGATAAAGTTGATACGGAAACAAAAGATAGTACTGAAAAGGAAGAAAGTGATAACAATCGAACAGAGGATAACATTTCAACAGAAGACAACAAAAAGGAAGAAAGTGGGGAAGATGATAGTTGGCTACACTTGCCCCTGAGTCGTCTGGCAGAAATTGCAATCAAAGATACATCAGAGAAGAAAGCCATAACTAGTTCATCTAAACTCCGTGATGAATTACAAACCTCTGAAAGGGAGCGCATCTTGCAAGCTGCGTTGGATGAAAGCGTCTCACAGAATGAAAGGTACTAATATATATTTATATGATACAAAAATCTATATTACTAGAATATTGTGATACTGTTTAAAAATATTGTGATATTGTTTTTATCTATGCCATTGTTTTCTTGTGATACTGTTTTATTGAGATACCATTGTCTCTGATACTGTTTTGTTGTGATACTTTGATGCTGATAATTAATTCTTTTGATACTTTGCAAAATGAAAGGAATGTATAGGAGCTCAACGAGATGAGCACAAGAATCAAAATTATAGAAGACCAGCTACAAAAGTCGATGGCTCTACATGCGGCAGTTTTGGAGGAAAAGAATAACACTGCTGAACAACTCAAAACGCTGCAACAAACTTTGGAATCTCTTACAAGTGAAAATAAATCATTGGAAAAAGAGAATAACTCGCTTGTAAATGAGTTGACTGAAAAGGTAGTGCATGAAGTAACTCAAGCTTTGAATGACAGAGAGGTCCAAAAGAAAAAGGATGAAACAAAGCAAACTTCAATGGTCAAAAGAATAAAAGAAAAAAAGGAAAGAAAAAGAAAGAGGGATGATGATTTTACCTATTCTTCTACGAAAAAAAGAGTCACAAGGGGTAAAAAGGCCAAATCTCAGGTGCAAGAAGAAGAGGATGACAATACAATCATCAATGTTGAGGATCTTTCCGATCTTCCATTGAGGAAACAAAAAAAAAGCACCAACGAAAATCAATGCAAAATGGTTAACAGCAAAGCAGTTAATTGCAGATGACAGGAAGAAGATGGTAAAGATTGGAAAAATTCACGACCCATCGTAAGTATCTTCCCTACAGTAATTGTTGATGTTTTGATTCATGATACTGTTTAAAAGTATTGTGATACTGTTTCAATTACTGAATGTTTTACTTATAATATTGTGATACTGTTTAAAAATATTGTGATACTGTTTCAACTATTGAATGTTTTTGTGATATTGTTTTGTGATATTGTGATACTGTTTCATTGCTTTAATGCTGTGTTATATTGCAGGGCGACGATTTACATGCCAACAGGAGCAGAATTCTGTTTTGTCACATTGGGGGATTTATTTGATATTCTTGGGGACCAGGCAATATCAAATACAGTAAGATTGTAAAAACCAAAAAATGTATTCCCAAATGATAAACTTATACAAAACATAACTATGATATTTTATATGCAGGTGATTGATGCATATGGGGAATTGCTAAAGACCAATGACCCAATTGTAGACAGCACTTACATCAAAAGATTTGTCGTTTTTGATTCTTTGTGCTGGGTGAATTATTGAATTTCAACATAAACATTTCAATTACAAACTTATGTCTAACAACAAAATAATTTCTTATCTTGATATTATACTTGAATACTGCAGCTATATGTCACAAATCCTCAAATGGAAATTCCAAGATCACAAAAAATCGACATAGTGTTGGAGCACCTCCACAACACCGGGCAGCCTCGACTTCTGCTGTTCCCGATGAACTCAAACGGAGGAAGAGGATCTGATGTAGTTGCAAACCATTGGACACTACTCACATTCGACTTTGAGGTAGGTCAATGGACACATTACAACAGTAATTTGCCAAGAGACGGGACTTCAAACAGATATATGGACAATGCTATCATATTGGTAAGATAATAAGTTGTTACAGTACCATATACTGTTTTTACAGTGAGTTTAAAAATACAAGTCTAACATTTTACATTGTTGTTTTTTCTCAAATACGTGTAGAAAGAATATGTTGAGAGCAAACAAAAGGAACTATTTATGAAATCTCCCGTTACAAATACTGTTGACTACAAAGAAGAAGAATTCAATCATCCATTGATCTCCTACGAGAAATGTCCGCAACAACACATTGGGACGTAAGAAGCAACTAATCATTCAAACTCCCTATTTGTATTATCTCGTGTTTAAATGTCTATGCAGCACACCGACATTTACTACATGTTTTTGAATTTTGTTTTGCAGTGTCGATTGTGGAATACACGTTTGCCATGTGATGGAAAGACTGGCAAAGAATGAAGAGATAGAAGAAACCATGACAATGAAGGAAGTTAGACAATATAAAACAAACATGGTCTCTCAATTCATCAAGGATTTTGTTGTAGATGAATGAATGGATGAATATATTTTCTTCATTCTAGATGAATAGATTTCCTAGTTGCAGAGTTTGTTTGATACTGAATACAATTTGTGATACTGTATTGTAAACATACTGCTGTCAATGAATGAAATACTGTTTCTAATACTGTGTTGTTAAACTATTTGTCATACTGTTCTGTTAAACTATTTACAGTATCAAACACGAAAAGATAACTCTCAAAACACGAACAGATTATAGTAAATTGTGATACTGTATTACAACGTAATGTTCTTAATGAGATATTGTTTTGTGATACTGTTTTGTGATACTGTTTTATGAAAATAAACATTTTGTGATACTGTTTTGTGAAAATAAACATTTTGTGATACTGTTTTGTGAAAATAAATGTTGCTTTCATTAATTCACCCAAAAAATTATTGCAACACAACTGTGTTCCTACATATTTAAAAAAGAATGAATAATATCCTTCATGGGGACAATCTTTTAGACCAATGACTCCTTACAAGTCTTCTTATTGTGATTACCCAACTTTCCACACCTACCACAACGTATCATCCGCACTTGTTCGCCCCTTGATCTAATTCGCCTCTTTTTAGGTCTTCCAGGTTGTCTCTTTGTAGGTGGAGGCAAAATTTCAAAATTGGCAGAATTTTCATATTCCAACCTCATTGACATAGGAATGGGATATATAGCTTCTTCATAGGACTTGCGGAAAGCTGCAACATGAAAATAATAATCAACAAATTCATCAATGCGCCTTCCAGATCTATTAATTGCAGCAACTGCATGCACACATGGGAACCCATTCAGCTGCCACTGGAAACAAGAACATGTGCTTTTGTAGATATCCACACAAACCGATGGATCTGAAAAAACTTCAAAAATTGTATGGAAAGACCGCTTGATATTCCATGATCGACTTTCATCTGCATATCCCTGCAACTTCTCTATCATCTTGGGACAGACAACCCCCGTCCACTCACCTACATCGGTATCATATAGAAAATAAAACAGTATCACATAGAAAATAAAACAGTATCACAGAAAAAAAACAGTATCATGTAGAAAAAAAACAGTATCATAGTGAAAATAAAACAGTATCATGCAGAAAATAAAACAGTATCATAACATTACCAGAATCGGTTCTTCTTGTAACAAACATGTTCATCAGCTTTATCCTCAACATGTCAACCATTCGGGTTATGGGCAAACTCCTACAGTCAACTATCCATGCATTAAAAGACTCAGCAGCATTTGATGACATCTCTCCATATCGACATCCAACACTATGAGCATTCGACCAATTTTCAAATGGTAACCCATCTAGAAACCTTTGAACAATAGCTCCCCCCTCACGTTTCAATACCTCCAACTTCTGGTTAAATAATGCAATTGTTGGAGCATGTGCACATTCCCGGAACAACCAGACCATACGCTCTCTATAACTGTTTGAGAAGCCACCACCACTGAATTTATCCCTCAAATTTCCTTTAAGATGTTGTAAACAGAAAAAATGATTCGATGTAGGGAATGCCTTAGGCAACGCTTCCATTAACCCAACATTCCGATCAGACACAAATGTAAGCTCTCGAGTGCTTTGAACAATACTACGCAACTGTTCCAAGAACCACAACCAATTATCGTAGTTCTCGGAATCTACAACAGCATAAGCCAATGGATATAAGCCTACACAAAATAACAGAAAACAGTATCACAAAAATAAAACAGTATCACAAAAATAACAGAAAACAGCATCACAAAAGAGCAGAAAATCAGTATCTAACCTTGGTTGCCATTCTTAGCAGTTGCAGACAACAAGATACGTTTGAACCTTCCTTTCAAAAATGTTCCATCGATAAACAACATGGGACGACAATGATTAAACCCATGAATGCACGCATAGTAAGAAACAAACAATCTTTGGAATCTTTTAGAAACTTGGTCCACCTCTAAATCAATATGACTTCCATGATTAAATGACCTTGCAGCCTCAATATACCAATGTAACTGCTTGAAAGATTCAGACGCGTCGCCAAAAATCAATCCCTTCGCTCTCTCCAACGCATTCCAAGCCTTCTCATAGCTTATCGTGTAACCGTAGTTTGTTAAAAGGTGTGAAACAACATCATTAGAACACAATGTTGGTTTCTCCCTCAATATATCAACAATCAAACCAGAAATTACCTTACAACTTAATCTCTCACTTTTTTCTTTCCTCAACACTATAGGGCAACTATGCTCATTCAAAAGCTTTCGTATGTAACAAAAACCACTAACCTTTGATACTGTCGCACAAACATACCACCTACAATCATCAGAATATCTGTTTGAACATTGCGCCTCTACCCTACCATTGTTATTTCTCATGTAATCAAACTTAAATCCTCTCTCAATCGAAAATTTACATAAAGCATCTCTAAATTCAGCTACACCTCTCTCAAACCTCTGTCCAACATGAGTGATTATGCTTGACCAACTTGATGAAAGTAATGCCCTACTATTTGTTGAAGAACAATATGTAGTTATGGCAGATCCTTCTTTCCCGAAAACAGTATCACAATCATGTGATACTGTTTTATCATCAAGTGATACTATTTTAGAGTCTGAAACACTAATATCAACAAATTTCAATTCAAAAGCAGAAATCAAGGAAATCATGTTCCTAAATTCTTCCTCATTCCTTAGAAAACACCTATCATGTCCAGGGATACAATAACGTAATAAAATAGTGTCGACTTCTAATGAATTCCAATTATCACATAATTTTCGCAAAACACCATTAAAATCCCCACCAGAAGAAATTTTTACGGGAAGTGTGTCTGAAATATACTTACAAAGTAAAATTAGGCCACCTTCCATGATTGAGAAGAAAAACAGAACTGGTATTTGCAGGAAGGAGTATTCTTGAGTGCGGCGACTCACAGAACGTCGACTACGTGCGCCGATGATGTGATTGTCGACGGGGAGATCTGGAGAAGAAAGTTGTTAATGGCAGCTTGAATAAGAATCGTGAGTTGATGAAATCTGGTTTAAATTGGTATAACAGATTACGGGGTAATTACGGGAGTAATTACGGTATTAGATAAATTCATATGACTTATTCACAATTTTGGAAAGTGTTTGGACCTAATTAGAAACAAGTCACCTATAGATGACTTATTGGCAATTTTCCCAAAAGAAAAATACGTAACATATTATATTTTTACTTATGGACCCCCAAATATTTTGGACCTGATGCAACCGCCTCTTGAGTTTCAAATAAATTATGGGCATGAGCATAATAAGTATGATGATTGAAAATACATGCACGACCTCTGGTAACCATCAAATAGTAGATTGGACAGACAAAAGAGATGGCACAAGAGAATTGGATGAGCCACTTGTGGTGGGGAACTCATGTAAGGGTTCAACTTCTGAGTGAGAGTCTGAAGCTTATTGATGATTAAGAATCACGTCATCACAAGAAGAGCATGGCAAATTTGGTGAATGGGTGAAAAGCTTCAGAACTGGAGCATTGGAAAGAGAAGGACTACCATTAGACATATCAGTAAACCAAACATGAGTAGAAGTACCCGTGAGAGTAAAGATAAATTTTTTAAAAGTAAAAATAGTTTCATAAAATTTGACATGTGACATAAACAAACACGCTTTAAAGTCGAATCATAACACCGATATCATTTATGCAATAAGTTATAACCAATAAAAACACAAGGTTGTGAACGAGCAAGCCTGTGCATAGAATATCCAGATAAAAAAGAAAAGCATAAACAATCAAAAGTACGTAACATGTTATAGGATGGAGATTTACCCATAATTTTATCAAACGAAGATCTATCACCAGGGGGATGGAGATGGGAACCAATTGATTACATGACAAGTTGTAAGAAAGCTTCAACCTAAAGCTCAACACGGACACTAGCATAAAACAAAAGAGCAAGAGTTTCAGTGATATGATGATGTTTATGTTTGGCCACTCCATTTTGATTGGGAGTGTATGGACAAAAGACACCTTATCGCCATATTTTTACAAGGGCCATTACCGGGCTAGCACAAAATAATTGAGCTAGTCCGTTGTAGGGCTGGAAAAAAAAAGAACCCCTCAAACACAAATCGAATCGAATTTGTAGATTTGAAACTGTTGGTTCTGGTCCACGTACAGCCATCAACGTTTCATTTTTAAAACAAACTGAACTATTTTAAAATAGTTTATTTTAGATTTCAATGTTCAAAAATCCGATTAAACCGAACCGAACCGTTTTAAATTTTTTATAATTAAAAATAAATTAATTCTACTTACTTTCATATTTACATAGTGAGCAAAGTACAATGCAATACTAAATTTATTTAATTTTTGTCAAACTATTGGATCATTGGCCTATAACCCACTAGTTTATTATTGAGCCTAGTTATTTACTAATTTATGTCAAATTCCTCTCAATTCTCATTTTCTTCTACAATAAATACTAATGCAATGTAACAATTGAGACAAATACTAATACAATACAACACAACATTTATGTTTAAGTTTGTATTAATAATTTTAGACCAAATTACTTATGTTTTAACTTGTTTTATCCATAACTATTGTGTCGATAGGAAACCGTGATTTAAAATCGAATCAAACTGCAATAAATAGTTTAGTTTGGAAAATAAAATGGTTTGGTTTTAAAATAGATCAAACCACCCTAACTGCATTTACCCCTAACTTGGCGTTAGTCCGATTGACCCAAAATCAACTCGGTTTGGTTTGTGTTAGTTGATTTGGTCGATTTCGAAAGTTAAATGTCCACTCCTACGATCAGATATAAAAATTATCCATTTGAAATTTTCGAAATAAGCTTAATAATAAATATTCATGCACATATATTTTTCAGAGATTTTTATTTGTCCAAATGATATTTGATTGCTGTCTCATGGCTTTTCATCGTGACTTAGATTCAAAATTTTAGTTTCTAATATCATTTTGAAACCTTCCATTTAAAATTTTAAACTCTAGATTTTTATTTTTATTTATATCTTTTGTTAGTATAATCATCGGTATTCTATATAGTGATTGGGGATTGCATATAACTGTCCATATTCATTGTATCTTATAGAAGTGGCAAAATGGGTCGGTAGGTGGGCTAGCCCAGATTCCAAGTAGGCCCAGCCCAATCAAAATTCGACTTAATAGAAATAGTGAAAATTAGGCACTGCACCAAATTCTTAAATAGAAAATGAATAATACTGGACTATGTAATTTATTTGACAAATGCTGGAAATCAAATATATTTTGGTGTAAATTACTGGATCATAATATCTATTTAATTTGTTGATTAACATTAATTTATTTCATTTTTCCCTAAATAAACTCGCATTTAACTGAAACCCCCTTAATTTTAGTTACCCAAATTACTCACATGTATAACGAATGAAAGTCAAATATTACCCTTATGTAAATGCTAGAGATTTACCCGGTTATGGACTCTCTGCAATCATAATTGTGAAGAATTTCATTAAACAAGAATAATTTCGTGGACCACCTTATGTTGGCAATTAAAAAGCTAGCTAAAAGATAAGAGCAATCACAAAAATAATTTCGTGATCCATTTCAAAAAAAAAAATATCCATTAGTAAAATACCGAGCACCGCATCGCCTTGTGTATATACATAATCACAAATTGTGTAGAGAATAAGGTGAAACAGCCATGGAAGACAGCTTCAGAGTTCACGTAGACAAAGTATTCGGGTCGCTGGGTAATATAGCGTCATCCGTGAGTGTAAACCCTTCATTGTGGCGCCTTACAGACGATGAAATCAAAAGACAATAATGGAATCGAAACAAAGAAGAAGATGAAGATTGAGAATCCGAACTCTTTGATTACCCATCGTTAAACCACAATGATTCGGGGCCACAACTAAACAAACCCAAAACTGATGCCCGGGAAACAAATTTTCAAGAGCCGAGTGACTACGAAAAGAGGATGAAATTAATGGAGAGACGAAAAATCATATTACCAACACTGTTGATGAAGTCTAGGATGTTCAATCCCCTAATTGGCCGCGACTATGCCTTTGACTACAAGGTATTCAATTTTAAATTCTTTTCATTACCATAACGAAACTTTAAAAAGTACAGCCAAAATTTTAACAGTTTTGTTCATTAACAATATAAATCAAATTTTAGTTCAGTGGGCATATGAAAAACCTTCATATTTTATTCAATATTGTTTTGTCATTATCTGCACGCTTTTGTCAAACACTAGTTGTTAATTATATTTTAGTAAACTTTATTACTATTGAATGTGTCAGCAATATGATAATTGATTTTTTCAAGTCTCAAACGTATATTCTCATGCTTGTTAATTTATCGTATTACGATTATATATATATTGTTATCCTACATCGGTAATTTACAATGTTATTATTCATTGTTACCACTTTACACTAATGAATATCGTGTAATGTTATTGTGATAGAAAAGTGTTATTTTGCCAATTCACATACAATTGATGATTTAATGATAAAATATTTTTATAAACAACGTGATTTTTGTTAATTATGTACACTATTATTTGAAATTTACCGTTTGATTGACATGAAAATGTTTCAATTTCTTTAAATATTGTTTATTTAATTTGGAATTAATAGGAAATCATTATATCATTTTCACACGCTAATCTAATGCGTTCAATGTTTTATTTTTGCAGGAATGTGTATTTTATACACTAAACGAGTGCTACTTTGATATGTTGATGATGTAGAGACTTCATTTTTTGAATTTTAAATTTGATAAGATATTATGGGATAAGATACTTTAATTGAAATTGATTAAAGGATATCTTGAATGATAATAATGCATAATTTAAGGATTCTTTGATAGTCTAGTATAATTCATAAAATATTCTTCATATTTAGTATTCTTATAATTTTTTATTTTTATCTAGTAAATTTCAAATTCTATACATAATATAGTGTATTTGTGTAATTATCCCATAGAAATATGGGTCTATTTGACCCGGCACAATTAGCCCAGTCTTTGCAATATTTTAGTTCAGTTCAATTTTTCCTTAGAGGAACCAAGTCGGGTTGGAAGAAACCAAAACCAAACTGAGAAGAAAAATTAATTATAATTAAAAGCTAAACATAATTTTGCAAATTTACCCATACCTCTATCTCATTATTGTGTTATATTTATGATTAGTTTTTTTTTTTTTTTTTAACTTTTATGTTTGATCATTTTGGATTGGTTTGGTTTTACACCTAATTTCGTGTTGGTTTGGATAGAAAATTATTCAAACTGAATTATTCGGTTCGGTTTCGGGTTGGTTCATAAACCGACCTACACCCACCCCAATTAGATCGTTTGATTTCTCAATTTTATTTTGGAGAAAATATATAAAACAGATTTCGTGCCATTTTTGTTAACTAAACTAACTTTCAGCCATTACACAACATAATCAGGTGTGGAGGTAGGAGAATTTATGTAGTGCAAATTTTTTTTTTCAAGTAGCAGCACAATCTTGAAGTACAAATACTTTTTTTAAGTAGTAATCCTCCTCCAAAAAATCATGACTCCGCCCTTGAAGATATGCCTAGGCGTCGGGTGGATCGGTCTGAGTATTTCAATATCCAGAATCACCCGTTACAGTTTGGGTTGAAACAATTTATGAAAGATATAAACATTAACTGGAAGAATAGACACAAAAATTGCAAACTCATAAATTAGGGTTATAAATATGAAAAAAACCTCTCAAATTTGAGGATTCGTTTCGATTGCAGAAAAGTTTTGTCTTCGCTCTCTCACTGTGTGTTGAGTATTTCAGCAAATAGCGATTGAAAATTTGAGATTTGGGTAATTGGAATCGGGTCAATTGAGTTTGAGTTTAAGAGTGGTGTGTTTTGTACTTTTGATTTGAGTCTTAGACAGTTGAACTCTTGTCTTTGGTACCATAGTGTTGGGTTGTGGGTCATTGGATTATGGTGAATAAATTGTAAAAAATAAAAAAATTTATAAAAAATGATAAATTCGGTTCTAATCAAATATCCACAGTTCTAATTCAAGAACCAAGAACTGATCCGAACTCGATCGATTCTCGATTCTCGGTTTCGATTCCTAATTTTATTTTTTTGGAGCCGAATCGGAACCTTCGATTTCGGTTCATTTTCGATTTGAGAGGTTCAGTTCCGGTTAAAATGTCAACTCCTGCTTGAACATAATATAAATAACACATTCCAAGTCCTGGATTTTATACGTTATTAAAAGAGAGGCTATTGAGTTTCCGTCTGGTCTAAATACTACAACAATTCCATTATGTTGAGTCCAATTAGAAAGGGCCTTATGAAAATGGGCATCAACTAATTAAAAGATTATCCTACACAAAATGTAAAGGAAATTACACAAACTACTTACACTTTTAAAAATAATTTAAAATTTACAATATATATGTATTTATTATAAAAATACTGTATAATTTTTTTATAATTTATATTTATTTATATTAAACAAATTCAAAATCTCACCCAATCCTCATCCCACTTCACTCAACCCTACCCAACCCTACACTATCACCATCTGTAATTACGAAATCAATGGAAAAACAATAGAGAAATTCAAATCCCCATCCACCCTCCTCATTCTTCTACCGATGCCTCTATCCACTGCCAGCATCACCATACTCTAGTCGCCACCAAAATCACATCAACACATCCACCCAATATCACTACATCATCTTCTCATTCTTCACACGCTCCAACCATCGCATCCACACCTCATTTCTCTACCAAATTTCTCCACCCAAATCAACCATAAAATCGATGACGAACTACCAACGTCTGTCACAACTCCAACGTTGTCCAATTGAATATTTTCCACCATGGCCCAATAAAAATTTCAGATCTAAAACAACAATTGGATCATTTTCACCAACGACCAGATTTAGATTTGTTTTACTTTTTTGTGTATTTTTTATGATTGTGAGATAGTATAAAGATGTTGTTTGTATTGGTGGTAGTGGGGACGTCAGTGGCAACGGCAGTGGTCTAGATCATTGCAGGATTGATGGTAGTGTAGATTTGGCATGTTTGACAATGGTGTAGATCAAGTAATGACGGTCCAGATCTGAGTAAAAAAGTTTTTGTTACAAGTATTATACTTTGTATAATGACGGTGTTGACGGTGTTGTAGTGGCAGCTGCAATGTAACACAATTGTTGTTACAAATGTTACACTTTGTAACATGGCATTGACTGTTGGCCACGGCTGCGTAACAGTTTGTTACAAATGTTACATTTTGTGTAATGACGGTCTTGACGGTAGTGGTGATAGTAGTGACTGTATATCACAGTGTGTTACATGTGTTACTTAATGTAACAAAAAAGTGTAATTTTGTTATAAAATAATTTGGTGTTTAAAAAAAAGAATAAATGAAACTGTATTTTGGTTAAAAAAAACTAATAGAAAGTATTTTAAAAATTAGTTTATTATTTTAATTTATTTATGATTTTTTCCTAAAATGTACTTCCAAACTAATCTTTCTATATAATATTTAATTCTTAGATATATATTTTTAAGATAATTAGGCTTAACACTATTCTTAATTATGCGTTTTGACAAATTAATTTATGAAAAAATAATTTGCAAAACCAGGTCGTTTTAATAGAATGATTTAAAATGACAATTGTTAAGGTTTTAATGTAACCAATTAATTAAAATAAGTAATTCATACAATTTCAATTTAGGACACAATTAATTATTATCATTTTCTAATAATCAGGAGGAGATATCATCATCAAATGAAGAGAGAGAAATCTCAAAATTTAGAACACTATCAAAAAATCTAATCATCTCCAAACCCACTGCTTGAGACATTTGAATCATTTGGAAAATAGTAGTAACCAAGAGTGTGTTGAGCAGTCCAAGTAATTGAATACCAATGCGTCAACTCAGAAAAATAAGACAAAAAAATGAATTGTAGATGAAGAAAATCTGGATTCGATGAAGGAGAAGAACGTCGATGCCTTAGCTTTTCACGATTCTTACTATTAGAAGGTAAATATCCTTTAATGACATATTTTTCTATTTTTAAGCTAAATTTCTAAGTACAATTTTGATATACCATCATGAACCAACCTGCCTAACTCCAAAACAGCAACTAGATTATTTGTTTTATGTTCTTTTGATATTTTTGTTAGAAGTAGTAATAAATTGTATATTTTAACTTCTAACTGTGTAAATAATCGTAAGTTTCTATTGTTGAATTTGTGTTGTGCTGCTCGAGGTTCAATTATTTCTTATAGTCACGTTTGGAGGATTGTGCAAATGCTATATCCTTTTGAATTTTGGTTCTCCTTTTGAATTTTGGTTCTGGTGTTCTGATTTTTTAGTTTATTGTGAATGCATGCCTCTCTATGAATGCTAGTTTGTGGGTGGATTGTTTGTTGTGACTATTGGAATTTTTAAGTTGTGTTGCGCTGCTCGAGATTCACTTAGTTATTATAGTCATGTTTTTTGGATTGTCACAAATGCTATACCCTTTCAAATTTTGGTTCTAGTGTTAGGACTGCTAATGTATGGATGGATTGTATGTTGTGACTGCTGGATTGTTTTCATGACCATATTTTTTTAAAATTTTTAGTGCTAGTGTTGATTGTTTTTTAAGTAAATTACACTTAGAGTCTCCAATTTATTTTTAGTGCTAGTGTTGATTTATTTTTTGACCATTTTTTGTTTTAAAGTTTTACACTATGAAGTTGACTTGTAGGCACAAGTAGAATAAAAATAGTGAATTGTATAGAGTTGTATACTGGTTAGATTGACGTGAAATGCATCACAGTGTTTGCATATGCTTTAGTATTATGAAGATTTGGCTTTAGAAATTATTGGGTTGAATAACAATTCAGTCGTGTCTTTTAATTTTACCTAATTATGGGAGTTCAATAGATGTTACAGCTATAGGTTTGGCACTAAGCCATAATCCACGCTCAGTCAATAATTTCTTTTGCAACATGCAGCATTCTCCATATGTTGAAGGATTATTCAATTATTAATGTCGATATGTTCTCATATCTTATTATATATTGCTAGCAAGTAGCGATGTTCCTATTTTTGTTTCAAATTGTATAAGATTAGACTCACAATGAAGCTATTGCAGTCCTAATAGAAATCATGGAAAGAAAAAGATGGTGGTCCTTCATGATTTCTAACAAAAGCACTCTCTTGTAAATATTTTTTGACTTCTTGTTGTGGATGGCATGCTTGTTGTGTCTGATAGTGTGGCTGTGGCTCATAAGTTTACATTTATGAAGTTGTGTTGTGCTATTCGAGGTCCACTTATTTTTTATAGTCATGTTTGTGTTCTTGTAGTCTGAATGTTTTTTTTTGTAATTTCTTATTGTGGATGGATTGTATGTTGTGACTGCTGTTGTGGTTGTTAGTCTTCTATCTCTTTAAGTTGCTATGTATTTAATTTATTATGACGTCTGGAAGAATTCTTGTGGTGGTGTGTAGGAATATTTTGACCACTATTTTGTGGCTTAGTTTTATCAATTCGTCTTTTTTTTTATTTTCATTTATTTCTTTTTAGGAACGACGCTTTATAATACGTCATATCAATTGGTTTTCAGACAAAATAACTACTTACCCCCACCAACAATGTAATTTCAAACTTGGCGGATAAGCTAACCGACCAACATAAGTAAATGTTCAGAGATAAGTACTTTTGCTACTATATTAACTCCAACGAAATATCTTTTTAGCCACAGCTTATCCACTACATACTATTGAGGGAAGTTAAGCAGCTAAAGAAAGATGAAATGTGGTTCAAGATTTGATGAAGGTTTATTAGATTTCCTATTACTGAAGTCTGCTCCGTGACTAGTCTTCGATGTGCGGGAGATGATGATCTTAAGAAATATGAATCACAACATTCATAGGTGAAGGAAAAGTATATCAGCCATCTAGAACGATAACAAATGATGATGTGAATGACATATTCTTCAACTTGAAGGATGTAATTGGTGAACATGATGTGAAGATTGGCATATTATATCTCATTACCTCATAGTTGTATGCCACGTCATATAAAAAAAGTTGTTGAACACTCTTTTTTCGCACTTGTCGAGAATTTTGATGATATTGAAATATTTCCTTGGGAGAAGCTGTTGTTCAGGATCATAATATCATCTCTCAAAAAATCATTGTTAAGCAGAGCTACACATTACCGTCTGAAAGGATTCCTGATTACATTTCAAGTATGGTTGTACAAGTCAATTCCAAATCTTAACGAAAAGATCTATACAAGTGTACATCCATCTTGGCCACGTCTATATCCATCTTCTGTCATGCTGGATAGTGAAATCTTTTACAAACCCAATGTCAGAAATTTAAATATTCGTGAATCATCAATATTCATACTATTTTTACTGTCATTATTAGTGTTCATTTGTATTTCTAATGTCATTTTGTAGATGGAAGTCAATGATATTGAGTATTTGGAGATTGAGATGGAGAAGGCATATATGGATAGGCTGACCCACACGTCTCCTCGATAACCTTCTATTGTGGATAATGACGTCACTCAGTATATCTAATTACATTGCCCAATGCCATCTGTTGGGATAAGTTCACAGAATCCATCATTTATCATTCGGTTTACATCGTCTACTCAATGTGGCCGTGTGGGTGAAGTTCAAACTCGAGACACATGCAATGATGACGATGACTTCGAGGATCTTCATTTGTGTCACATGAAGACATCTGATGTACCAACTTTGTTGATACATAAGAAGTAAAGCTGGTAAAATTGGCTCAACCCGGTGGACCGGTCCATATAATCTAGGTGTTGAGATGGTCTGGGCCTTAAAAATGTTGGCCCGAAGAAATCGATCCTGTTTTTGCCCAACTTGATTAGCCCATATGGCCATGTGGTCTTGGGTCGCATTGGCCCAGTTTTATCAGGCTGGCCTAACAATTTTTGTTTCTTTCACTTTAAGTTTCAGGCTCCAACCCAAATAAGTTTACCCCCAATTCTAAATATCAAATTCAGCCATCTATATCTAAAATCAAAATTCAACAAATCTACTCATATCAAATTCTACCTAGTAGGTCACCCTAAATGGCTAAATCTGAAATCAGTGAAATGCGAAGGCCCTAATCCTATTGCAATTTTATTTCATCTGATTCTCCACCAATCCACCACTCTCCTTTCCTCTAAATCACGCACCCATCTGCCAAAATCACTCAAATCAGTCCCACAATCTGTTGACCCAGAGGGGTACGACAAAGTTCGACGGAGATAGGGGAACAGCGAAGTGTTCGACCGACTGTGAGGTTGGTTCTTTTATTGAATTGATTTTTTTGTTGTATTATATTGTTGGGATGGTGTCGTTATGTTTTTACTGTCTTCCAAATAAAATGGCAATATCCTCACTACAACTAAGAAAATATATTTTACAAAAAAGATAGATGGAGAGGTAGTGGAAAATAAATAAAATAATAGATTTACTAGATCAAGATAGATAATTTCATTGAAAGCTTTTTGAAGAAGAAGAAGAAGAAGAAGAAAATGGCGATGGTGATGTTTTGATAAGGGTTAGAGATTCATTCTTGCATTCATTCTTAAATCTGAAAAATTCATGATAATGGTGTTTTCCCTTGCACTCATTTATGGAGTTATTATAATTGCAACTTAATGCTTTATATTATATTTTAGTATTGATAGCTTCATTGGGCTGGGTTGGGCTAGCTTTTTATTGGTCTATATAGAAATTGAATTGTGTGGCCCAATTCGTCAGGCTGGGCCGGCCTGGTCTATTTTCCAGCTCTAATACGAAGACACACATCGTAATCACATTTAATACATACAAAGACTCACATTACTAATTATATTTGTATAATTCAGGTTACATGACATTTTTATGTTAACTTATAACTTAACGAATAACACGCTAGCAAAGTCACAGCAGCATAACATTAGTCACAACACACACCTATTGTGATAACAACGGTCACAATAATATAAAATATGATTATTCAGGCTACATCTCAAAAAAGTAACAAAATAGACCATAACTAAATTTTTGCATTTCAAAACTAAATTAATAAATACAACACTAATTAATTAAGAATATTTTGGACAACATTCAAAGAATATATTCTTATTCTCAAACACTCATGTAAGTCACAGATCATTATAGCACTCATACTCTAGTAGTTACATTAAATAATCTTTTGTGATCACATTTTTTTACATATGAAGCCACATAGTATAGTCAAAATCTTCTAAATTCAAACCAAAACAATGTTTTTATAATAGCTAAAGCAAAATGACACTTAACATGAAATCAAAGTTACAACTACAGAACATATGAGTCACAAACTTAATCACAAAATATTCAGCCACAACCACAAAATATGAGTCACAAACTTAATCACTAAATACTCAGTCACATACATTTCATAAAATCATATACTCTTAAAGATATCACCAAATAATGATAAAGAACCGACACATTCAAATCATAAAAAGTAGCATTGATATATTTATTGTGAAATAATGAATCATTTTAAAACATAACAAAAATTAAAAATTACATTTAATTGGGCAACTAACACTTGTCGATGTTGTCACGAATTGACAAATGTGTAATTGTTTAATAAAGTTTTCTGAAATCATGAAAAGATAATCAACGCTACTATATAAAATTCAATTATAAAAATCTGAATTCAAAACAAATAAGATTTAAAAAATATGGCATTATTACCTTCACATACCAAAATTTGTATTCTTATGCATGTAGTCAGTCGGACAGCAGTATCAATTCACTAAATGTTATACTTGTAGGCCACTGTATTTAAATTCGAGTCACAATGCCATTCGCCAGTCACATACATATTATCTTTTTTCCTCGTTAAGAAACATTTCATGTAATTGTAGAATATGATACTAACTAATTTGAAATTTAGGGAAAGACAATGATGAGAGATAATATAAGAGTTGTTGTAAAATTATAGATAACGATGAATGACTATTTAGTTGTATCTAGATGTCTATGTAGTTATTTACTTACTCCAAAATAGTGTATTCTAATTAGGTTGTAACTCCCCTTGGAACCATATAAATAAAGGTCATTGTTATAATAAATTTACAGACTTGAGTTTTAACTCTCTCTATTCTCTTCTCTTTTTCTCTATGTTTCTAGTCTTATAACACAATATCAGCACGAAGAAACTCACCCAAAATAGAGAGAAAATTTGAGTGCAATAGTTTAGAAAATTTGCAGAATTTGGGCAGTTTGCGTATCTGTGATCAAATATTGATATCTCAATGTCCCGTTGTCCGATCGTTCTGAAATTTGTACAGAACATTCAAATCTCATTGTTCTTTAAATCCAACAGTGAAGATCTGGATCCAACGGCTCATTGGTGAGAAACTCTTTATGAATAGTACAAATTTTAAATTCGTAGAAGAATTTGGACAGCCTACGCAATTGTGATCAAACGTTGATATCTTAGCGATCTACAGTCCGATTGTTTTGAAATTTGGACAAAACGTTCAAAACTTATTGATATTCAAACCCAACTGTTAGAATCAAGATCCCATGGTTCATCTGTAAGAAGTGACTACGTGAACGCTAACAAATTTTGAATTGTGCTTCTGGAGATAAAACCAATTGAATTAACAAAATTATCTTTATTTTTTTTTTCATGGACAAAAGATTAGTATTCTCTTTACTATCATATTTGATTATACATTTTCTGTATTGATAAATAGTAGATAAATATTTATTGAATATTGTTAATTACTATATAAAAATATTTAAAATAATATTTTGTTAGTATTCCTGAAAATATCAATTTATACAAATTAATATTTCAGAAGAATATTTCGTTGTCTTCCAGAAGAAGTACAATTTTATATTATATTAATATTTTAGTAGAATACACTTGCTCTCGAAGAGCATAATTTGTTAGATTTATTATTAAATTATTGCTCCCGAAGAGCGTAATTTTATAAATCTAATATCTTATAAGAATATTATAATATTGCTTCTGGAGAGCAAATATTTACATTAAAATAATGATTTGTTGTAGCTCCTAAATAAGCACAACTTTATAATATTCTAACAAAATATTAATTGCTTCTAAAGAGCGTGGCATTACAATTTAAATATTCTAGAAGAATATTGAACTATTACTCTTGATGTAGTAGTAAAAATTAGAGATGGCAATGGGCCGAGCCGGGCCAGCTCGGCCCTTAGTACGGGCCGAGTTCGGCCCGTGAAGATACGGGCCGAGCTAAAGCTCGGCCCATCGCTAAAAACATGGCCCGGACCGGCCCGCGGTCCGCGGGCCAACGGGCCGATCCACGGGCCAATCCGTGGACCGGCCCGTGGTCCGTGATCCACGGGCCGGTCCGCGGACCCACGTGAAATCTGTATTTTTTTTTAATTTTTTTTATTTTTTTTATTTTTTAAACTTAAAAAGTTAAAACTTAAAAACAAATTATAATTTAGTAACCATTAACATATTCAAATTCAATTTAGAATAAAAATAAGCTTATATGAGATTCTAACTCAAATTAATTATGCATTTAAAGTTCGACTATTTTATTAATCTCCAATTCTCCATTACCATTAGATTCAATAATTAGTACCTCACTACCTCATATTTAATATTTTACAAATTTAAAAATATTAATATATTATTTTCTAATTCATTCAAAACTCATCAAAGGTCAAACATTTTGAACTCCAATATTTATAAGAAATAAGTGAATGAAAAAATTTTAAATTCAAACCCTCCTCTTTTTTCCGGGCTTGGGACTGGCTACTATTAGCGTAGGCAGAGTTAAAATTGTACACGAACAAGTTGTTACATGTACAATTTTTTTAAAAGTTAAATATCAAAACTTACAAGTTAAAATGAATAAAAAATAGAATGAATTTATACAAAATAATAAATATACTTACATTTTACTTACTACGTATTCAGTTCGTCCATCTCTTCGGCCAATATCATGCTTACTTTATCTTGGATTCGATGTTCTGCATCCTCCCAATCTTTCAAACACATTAAACTCTCTAATATATCTAGTTTAAGTCTTGACCTCAAATCATTAAGAATCCTACCACCTGTACTAAAAGCAGACTCCGATGCTACAGTTGATACCGGAGGTGTTAGTAGATCACGTGCTATAATAGAAACAATTGGGTATTAGCGCTCGTTTTGTTTCCACCACCTAAGTATATCAAAATTATTCCTCTCCTCTTCATCTAACAAATTAAGCATGTCGTGACCAAAATATCTAGCTAACTCTAATGGTATATCTCTAATATTAGTTTCAACATTTGTGGCACGGGTAAGCGAAGAAGATGAAGAAGAAGAACTAGGATTTTGAGTTCCCTTATAAATAAGGAAACTCCAATAATCATTAGGATTAGGGTTATTTGAAGAAGAAGAAGAAGAAGGGTTAGGCGCAAGAGGTCTTTTAACATTCCTACCGGTTTTTTCGGCATAAAATTCGTACATTTTACATAATGTTTTTTCTAAATTACCATAAGTCAATGGATTACCGTAACTCAAATTATTAGAAATTTCGGAAATAGTATGTTTAGTACCTTGTAAATTTACTCTAGGGTCCATAATTGACGCTAACGGGAACAACATAGGCAAGTCTTCCCAATATTTTCTAAACTTCATTTCCATTGTTTCAACAATATCAGAAAAAATTGCATACGACTTATATCTATTAAAATTATTTGCAATAAAATAAAAATGATTTAAAACTAATGGACTAGTAGGGTAATATACACCACCACATGCATTTGTAGCGTCATAAAATACTTTTAAAAATTTTCGAACATGAAATGCAATTTGCCAATCATATGGTTGCAAATCGTATTGTGGACCGTGTGAATGTCGACCATTATAATAACCAGTTACACAATGTTCATATCCTTCACATGATTCAAGCATTAAATAAGTAGAATTCCACCTATTACGTATGTCTGTACATATACTTTTAGTTGGAAGAGAATTTTCTACACATAAATCATCAAATACTTGTTTTCTAGCAGGTGAAACAGTAATATAGTTCAAGGCATACCTAATTTTTTTCTAATTGTGGGCCTATATACTTTAAACCATCTTGAACAATTAAATTAAAAATATGGCATACACATCTAACATGAAACAAAATTCTACCGAAATCTGGTTGTAATTCCTCAATTAATTTTTCTATTACAATATTATTAGGCGCAGCATTATCAAACGTCATACTGCGAATTCTAGATTCGCAATTAAATTCTTTAATAATTGCAAGTAAATAATTAAAAATTTGTAGGCCATTATGCGGGTAATCAATTACTTTAAAAGCAATTATTCTTTTATGCATAATCCATAGTTTATCAATATAATGTAAAGTAGCTGCAATATATCATTTATGATTTAGACCGGACCATAAATCCGAAGTGAATGATACAACACCAGCATATTTACTTAAATCATTTTTTATATTTTGTTTTCTTTTATTATATGCAGCAATAGTATCAGAACGAAGAGTGTTTCTAGCAAAGGGTAAATACCTTGGTTGAAGATACCTTTGTACAAACCGTGTGAAATTAGGGATTTCCACTATGCTAAGCGGGAACTCACCACTAGCTACCAACTGGCACATTCCTTCTCGGCGCATAGATTCTTGTGAATAAACCCAATTGTTAAGATTGGAAGAAGAACTACTAGATCCACCCGGAGATCCGAAATGTAGCTGTGCTTGGTTAGTATCAACTCCTCCGTGCTTTTGCATACACTTCGAAAAATGTCGATTAAGATGGCTCGTTCCACCGTCCTTTTGCCATGCAAACTGTTGCTTACAATATTTGCAAACTGCCTTGAAAATTGGTTGCCCATCTGCAGATGCACCCGTCTGCACTCTATTGAAATGATCCCAACATCGAGCCTTTTGTTTTGTGGCTCTTCGTTTAGTAGTCGATTGAGTAGTGTTGGTCGTTTCCAACTCTTCGTCAATATCATCTAAATCAAAAATTGGACCAGTGTTCCCAACTCCAAAATCATCACCAAATTCTGGAATTGGAACATTATTTAAACCACTAAAATCATCTTGAATTTGATTTTCGACAGATTCGGCACTTCCGTGAAAATTGTATTGATCCATGAATTTGGTTGTAGAATGTAGATAATAGAAATGTAGAAAACTAGAAGTACAAAAAATATATATGAAAATTGAAATGTAGGGGTGTAGAAGATAAGAAGAATAAGATTATAAATCTAGAAATTATATAAATTGCACAATATATGAATATAATTGTTTTGAATAATGGAAGTATGAATGTAAGATTGTAATATGAGAATTGAGAGATTTGTGAAGAGAATAGAGTTAATTTATGGGATATTTATAGGGAAAAAAAAATAGTCGTTTGAAAAAAAAAAAAAAAAATTCTGGGGACCAAATTGGCAACGGTCATATTTATGACCGTTGCAAATTGCACAAATTGGTCCCCAGCTTTTGCTGGGGACCAATTTGGTCCCTGAAGATGTGTGGACCACGGACCGGGCCTGGTCCGTGGTCTACGGGCCTGGTCCACGGACAGGTCCACGGGCTGATCCGTGGACTGGCCCACGGGCTGGATCCACGGGCCGGCCCGTGGATTTCACGGGCCGAGCCTAGCCCGGCCCGTAGATTTTTTTCAGGCCCGGGCCGGCCCGGGTCCGTCATTTTGCAGACCGGGCCGCCGGGCCAACGGACGGCCCGGTCCGTTTGCCATCTCTAGTAAAAATTATTATTCAATCAACTATTATGTTATTTTCTATATATTCTTTCATACGTAGTTATGAATACAAGTTAACATAAAATTATTGTGGGAAGCCTTCAAATCTTGAATAAGATTTGTTTATTTGTTTTAATTGTACTTTTCATGAATAAACACAATTTTACAATTCTATCAATATTCCAAAAAAATATTGTATTGTATATCACAACCTAATATATAAATATTTTAGAAAAATATTTTATTGGTGCTTTAGAATAAACAAAATTTTATATTATATTAATATTCCAGTAGAATATTAATTGCACTCGAAGAGTTTAATTTTATAAGATATAATATTCTATAAGAATATTATAATATTACTCATGAAGAATAAATCTTTGCTTCAGAATAAAGTTAACATTTTAAAATAATTTGTTGTTGCTCCTGAAGTAGCACAATATTATATTAATGTTCAAGTCGAATATTACTTGTTATCAAATAGCGTAATTTTATAAGATCTATTATTTTATAAAATATTGTATTAATACTCCTGAAGAAGTATAACGTTAAGCATATCAAATATTTTAAAAGAAAATAATATTATTGTTTCTAAAGAAACACAAAGTATAAGAAATATTCTAAAAGAATAATGTGTTGCTCCTGAAGAAGCATAACTTAATTAAACGAATATTATATAACTGCTTTTGAAGAAGCATAAATTTGTACATATCAATATTCTAGAAAAAATATCGTGTTGTTGCTCTTGAAGAAGCACAACTTTACAATTTCAGAATATTAATGTTGTGTAATATTAGAGTGTTGATACTCTTAAAGAAGTACTATATTGAACCAAAAGTTTAATGTCCTAAAAATTTTATTGATTGGCATTACCGGTTAAGCCATCCTGAATCAATATGATGTGAAATATTAATGAGAATATCTATTGAAAACCAGAAGATTTTTCAATATAACGAATTCTCCCGTGATGCTTGTTTTCATGGTATATAAACCAGTAGACCTTCACTAGCTAAAATTGGGACTGAATTTTCTACATTTTTCAAAATTATTTAGGGTTATTTATGGAGCCCCATCCCCCTCCATGTTGACCATCTATATATTATTTGTAACTAATATATACATCTATTAGATGATTGTATGATGTTATTATTTGCAGCTTGAAGTTTGTGAGATTACTTGCTCAAATTTTAAATTATGAGCATAATTTTCAAATTATACAATTAAGACGATGGTGTGTCTTGTCAATGCTAGTGAGTCTAAATCTCAAATTTTTAATAAATATTAGTTGAGATGATGTTAAATAGTTTAGCAATATTGTTTTTCAACGCCTCTAATTAAATTCTAAACCATTACTATTGGAAACAAAGTTCTTCCCATTTTTGTTTAGGGAATGCTATTATATATACAGAAACACTTATACGCATCATGCTAACATCAAAGTTAGCATGATGTTCAAAGTCTAATATTACTTATCTAATGATTTTTGATAGTGCAATATATGTACAATCGGTCCACTATCGTGCACTAAGATGGGCATTAAAAATGTTGAGAATACATGTTTAGTTTGGAACATTATAAAATATCTTAAGTCCTAACGGGTGATATTTTATAATACGGTTTTTCGAATGTCATTTTGATAAGACATTTTTCTCAATATTATGGGAGATAAATTAAGTAGTTGGAAAGAATGCATGAAAATGCAGCATATTATATTTTCTAGATCTTTGCACAAAACAATATGAATCAAACGTTCGAAAAATAACTCATTTGTAAGTTATAAAATTGACAGATGCATTTACTGACTAAATAGATGAAATCAAATCTCATATACCAGCTCTAAATGTTCCAATTTATATTAATGTCCTTGAAGGATAATCCATTAACATTATATCTGGTAAATTAATGACACGTCTAAAGCGTGGTGACATTTGATTCCAAAAAATTCTCAAATTAAAAATGGAGCCAATTATAAAGATGGTCCTATTGAGAAGGTGTATATTTTTGGAGAGTATATAGACATAACTAATTATAAAACTCCAAAAGAGGTTTAGTTAGCTGAAATAATAAAACGCAAAAATCTCGTTAAGTTATGAGAAAGAAATGGATTAAAAAATAAATGTTGTTGCCAACACTTTTGTATATAAAGAAGTGCTTTATATTATGAAAGGTAGTGAGGATATTGAAAGAAATTTGTCAAAAAAATAAAATAAAATTGGCCAAATAAAAGGATGCAATCCAAGTAAATTGAACTGACTAGAGAAACCTGAAGTTTCTGGATCTATAGTCCGAGCACCTAAAGGTGTATATTTGTGCGAAAAGGAAATGAGAAAATAAAGTCGTAATATGTAATGCACGACTTTTAACATTATAAATGTCGCAAAGGCTTATGTAAAATAATCACATGTTGATATCTTGTTAGTCTGTCAATGTATGACATATATGCATACAATGAATATTGTTATAACTAACTCATTTCGCATGACTAATAAAACTATGTATATAAATCTTTGGAGGATTTAATATGCCTGAAGCATATAGTTCAACTTTTCAATAACTTAATCGATCGAAGTACAGATCTGAAGTGATATTATAATGAGGGGGAGTAAATACATGTTGTACTCTTTTCCTTGACCAAAGTTTTGTCCTATTGAGTTTTCCTAGTAAGGTTTTTAATGAGACAATTTTAATGACGTATTAAAATAATTATGTACTCTTTTTCCTTCACTAAGATTTTTTTCCACGAGGTTTTTTCTAGCAAGATTTTAACGAGGCATATTCTTTTTATAAATGACATCCAATTGGAAGATGTATAAATATTATAGTTATAGATGTCCATAACCTACAAAATATTTTACCCTCGTCATAACCCTATGGTTATACTCCCGTATATTATAAAATGTATATGAGACCCCTGAAGGGAACAACAACAATATCTATTTTTAATGTAATTGCATCAAACCATTATGCTGACTACACTCAACCAGAGATAATGTATGAATATGATATTGCTTGGAGTTTATAACATGGAGCACGTTTCACCAGAATTATTTTATACAAGTTTTAAAAAGATGGCGGTATTGAAGACATTGGCGCACAAGATATAGATAGCTCGATACAAGCTTTTTTTCATTGATTAAAATCAGGGAGAGTAGCTGTACTCTTTTTCCTTCGCTCAGGTTTTGTCCCACTGAGTTTTCCTGACAATGTTTTAATGAGACAGCATTTGATTACTCCAAAATTTTTGATAATTTTTTTTATTTGATTGGTATTTTTGTCCCATTGGATTTTTACCAAACAAATTTTTTAACGAACCAGTTATTGTGTAATAAGTCATTCAATGGGGAGTGTTGTAAAATTATAGATAATGATGAACTATTTAGTTGTATCTAGATGTCAATATAGTTATCTACTTACTCCAGAAGAGTGTATTTTAATCAGGTTGTAACTCCCCCTGGAACCCTACAAATAAGGGTCATTGTTATAATAAATTTACAAACTTGAATTTTGACTTTCTCTATTCTCTTCTCTTTTTCTCTCTATGTTTCTAGTTTCATAACAGGAATATACATATATCACATGCTTATCTTGGATCACATTCAAAATTCGATTACATAAATTTATCTCTTATTTTAATAGTTTTTTTAATTACAATTTTTAAATAAATTTTGAAGATATACATTAGAGTAGAGTAACCATGATTTTTACAATTTCTATCCGATTTTTACAATTTGTTTAAAGCTTTGTCATTTACTAAAATGTAAACTTAAATATTTATAGTCATCAAAAAAATTTTTTTTTTTTAAAGAATAGAGTTAAATAGTAGTAAAGTAACAAAAAGAAATAAATACTTCACTCTTTTTTTCTTCTTCTTTTGGATGGATAACCTTAGAATCAACACATGTCAATTGGCTCCAACGAGTCTAGCATGTCTAGGTCATAGCTTTCATTCAGAAAAACTTGTGTAATTTTTTCAATGTATTTGGGGTAAACTTCCATTAGATAGTAGATCCATTTGGATCAAAAGACTTGTCCAGATAGTGATGGCAATGAGGCGAGCCAGGGCTGCCCTCCCCCGTCCCTGATCCCTGCTTAAGGTAGGAACGGGGTCGGGTCGGGTCGGGTCGGGTCGGGTCGGGTCGGGGACGGGGAACTCTCTTCCCTCGTCTATTTTTCCTTTTAATGTTTTTTTAATTTACAATATTAAATTAAATTATTATTAAAAAAAAGAACATTTCAGTATTAATAAATTAAAAAACTATAACAAAATTACTTTATTTATAGATAATCATTTTCTAATATGAATGATAGTTTTTCGATATGGGACAAAATGTAATATCTTAGTAAAGACTTAATACTTAAAGACTAAATGTATATAATGAATCCACACCGGATTCTTTCAATAAATGTATTGAAGGAGAGGGAATGGTGGACCAATATATCATTAAATAAATACTGAATTTTACTTTTTTTTTTTTAATCGAATACTGGATTTTACATTTTGATTGGTCATGAAGTGGATTTGTGGTCTTCCAATTAATATATTTAATCCATTAGTTTTTTTTTTTATATATATATTTCTATTTCTATTTATAAATTTTTATAATAATAATAATTAAAAAATTATTTAATTGAACTGGGGCGGGAACCTTTGTTCCATGGTCCAGTCCCATCCTGGACTTTTGCCCCGGTCCTAGTTCCGGTTCTGCCCCGACTCAATTTTTTGATTAGTCGGGTCTCCGCAGGATCGAAGCATTCGGGTTGGATTGCCATCCCTAAGTCTAGATCAGGATTTACCTAATCCATTAAAGTCGTCTTCTTCGGGTCGAAAAATATCTTGTTCATTATCAATATTTATATCAATAACCTAATGCTTGGACTTATCCGACTGTGACTCATTTGATAAAGAAAAATTTAATGAGCATTACATTATAAAATAAGTCAATTATTGGAGATGAAGTTATATAAATGTGTGACTAAAATGTACAATATTTATGTGTAAGAGTGAGACATGAAAGTCAGAGAAGGATCATTAAACAAAGTCATGGAATGCCCATAATTTCAAATGATTTGGTTTTTTTTTTACTAAAATCAATATATTAAAAGCACGTTGCTTCATTTCATAAGCTCATATTTCAAACCATCCAATAGGAATTTTTCATCTCTATTCTCTCTCCTTAGGACAGAGAGCCAACACTGACCTCTTCAATGCTGATCTACTCTATTCATTAAAAATTCATTCTTCTTCATCTCATAAATTTTAAGTTAATTCCATTAATTTTTTTCGTTCATATCTTCGATCCAGCATTACAATTATATATTAACAAGATATTTAATACTCTATATTAGATATAATTAAAGAGTATATATTAAACAAATTATTAAAATATATTTAATATGTTAAATTAAACATAATTAAAAATAATAATGTCGTGATAGTTTTTTTTTTTTTTTTTTTTTTTGTATCTAACATTATTATTTTCTAAATCACTATACGAGACTTGCTCTAATTTTTTTCAACACTTCACAAGATGTTATTCTCTTAATTTGTACTTAAATTATGGATAAAATTCTGAATTTCAAGGTCGATGCAATATTACATTGATACTAATAAGTTACATTTTTTTTAAAAAATCAGAACGTAAAATTGAGTTGAATCAAAGTTTTTATTTTCTTTATTCGCGACTGGATTCAATGTCAATGGAAAATCATGCACAATTTGAATGCTAAGCAATATGCATTTCGAGTCATCAATTTTTTGGACCCGGCGATAAGGTTGTTGGTTTCTAGTGACTTTTTTTTTTTTGGGTGAGGGCTCATTTATGTATCACTTTGTGTAAAAAAGGATAATAATTCACTTAATTAATTAGGATAATACTTGCTGTTGTAGAGGCTATCAATTAATTAGCATAAACTATTTATTTGGACATTTGACTTTTAAATTTTATAATATATAAAGTTATTAAATATTATTAAATAGACAAGTGGCAAGTGATTAATAGAGGTAATAAACCCGAAAAAGATTCCGGATTCTACTACAGGATTATGCATTCAATATCATTGATTCTTGTTTCTTGGGCAGACGTGCTCTCTGCAATTCAGAAAATGTTAATTTGTAAATGAATTTAATTACCAAGTAAATGAATTTTCAATATTAAGTTGTACACATTTCTTTTGTGTGTTTGCAAGTTGCTGCTCAAAAATTGTTGGGCAACTGCGCAAAAATAGTGTTGTTAAAGATCATAGGTAGTCGATTCGAGTTGAATAGTCAAATTAGACTAAGACTTCTTTAGAATAATATAAACATCTCTTAATGTTCTAAAATTCACTTCTGCTTTCAATATATCGAGCTTTGATTCCTCATCTCGTCTTTTGGATAATCTCTATGAATTAGAAGTAAATAATTTGTCGACGTAAACATGGTAAATTATAAAATACAAACAAGATAACATTATTTATTGGAAAATTGGCACAAATAATCTTAACATTTGTCCTCATTGCAGAAATGATCTCTAAATTTTATTTTTTGGCACATAAGTTCCTAAACTATGTATTTTGGTGTGCAATTGATCCTTATTTAATAAAAAAAGACAAGTATACCCTTATTTTTTATTAGAGAAAATTTCAATTAGATTCATAACCTTTACAAAAAGTACAAAAATGTCCAATACTTTTATTTTTATAAAAAATTAAAAGAAACTAACAAATTTGTAATATACTAAATTATTTTGTTTATTTTACGAACTATATAAAATAACTAAAATTTAAGCTCATAATTATTAAAAAACGTATTAAATAAAATTATTTTATTATTATTAAGTAATCATATTATTTAAAATTTAAGCTTTAATTTTATCGTTACAACATAAAAAGAAAAATAAATTTTTGACAAACTTGATGCTCGAATATTTTTATTTAATTGAAGTATTCGTTTATTAACTACAAATATTAGAGCTCAAATTGTATTTTTCATATTTTAAGTTATTGTTCAAAACTAAAGACCCCATGTGTATAAATTAATTTTTGTTAGTATTTTTATGTTAAAAAGACATAATAAAATTGGTTCAATGTCATAAAATTATATACGCCATTATTTATTTATTTAACTTAATTTTTTTTCAAATTTTTCACATCACATAGCAATTACATATACCTAAAGTGAAATAATTTTATATTTTTCTTTTATGAAAAAATTAATTGACACGATTATAGTGATATATTTAATATATTAAATTAAATATTATTTAATAAATGTATCGGACCTATTTATACATTTTACGAAGGTTAAAAATTCAATTGCAATTTTCTTTAATTAAAACTAAGATTATTTTTGTCATTTTCATCAAATAAAGACTAATTGCTCACTAAAATATAAATGTTATGGACCATTTTTGCACTAATGGAAAAGGTTAGGGATCATTTGTGCCAATATCTTTTATTTATTTTAACTTTCTGATTAAAAAAATATACGAGTTAGATTATTTATTGATTTGGCATGAAGTTGAACGAAATAACACGGCATATGTAGAGTACAACTCATTAATATTACATTTATTCCCTCAAGTATGAACAAAATTAATTTTAATGTTGACTACAAATTACAACCTAATTATGATCACCAAGTTATATAAAAGAGTAAATTAATAAAATAAATCATTTTCATACGTAGCTCTTACTTCACAATTAAGCATCATTTTTTATACTAGTTAGACATGTGCGTTGTACGTAATTTTGTAATTATGTTGTCAATTTTTAGTAATTTCAAATTTTTTATTTTTTAATTGTTAATAATTAAAATATTAAAGTAGCAATTGCAATAAAGATAAAAAAATATGGTTGTTGATAACATGTTGTATTGTATTGTTCGATGCTGATATTTTATTTATATCCACAGAAGTACAATTGCAATCAAATATTAGTTTTATATAGTGGTAATACGATTACTAACTTCAACCATGATTAACTATGTAATAGTAGTAATGATTGACTATATAATATTGTACATTTGTTGGAGTAGTGATTCCTTGTAAACAATATTATTTGTGTATGTTCTCTTTTTATTAAACACGTCTAATTTGACGATATAAATAAAAACAATAAGTAATAAACAAATCTCTAATATATAATAAGTAATAAATACAAAAAAATGTCCTCTTTTTGTATTGTATCAATACAATACAAAATGTCAAAAGTTTTAAATATTCGTTGTGAAATATAATCACTGTAATTCAATGTATTAAAAATAATATTTTCATCTCCATTTCAATTTTGACAATCATAATTTCAATTTTAGTGCGGTAATAAAAAAAAAAGTTACAATTTTCCTATTCATTTTTTAAAAAATCCATTTCTCATTTCTTTCATTTACGTAATACAAAAAAATTTGAGATCATCTTTTCACCTTTATATTTAATTTAATATATTAAATATTTACAAAATATAAATGTACATTTAATAATTTGTTAAAATTTAATATACGATGATAATGAACAATAAAAGAGTAATAAATAAATATTAAAATATAATGTATTCATGTAAATACAATTACAAAAAGAGGTGAGTATTATATAGTGATAATACCAACAATAACTTGAACCCAGTGAATACCTTTTAGTCATTTAAACTTTGACGATTGACGAACTCTTTATATCAAATCTTATAGAATTAATAATCTTCAGGACTGCATTTTACGAAAAATAAAATTAATAATTACTAATTTTATTGTGAGAGAATGTAATGATTGACTATATAATATTGTACATTTGTTGGATTAGTAGTTCTTTGTGAATAATATTCTTTGTGTATATTTTCTTTTTATTAGACGTGTTTGATTTGACAACGTAAATAAAATGTCATAAATGTGAGTAAGAAACAAAAATTAAAGAGATGTCAATGCTTGTCTATGTTGTAAGAATATTGTTGACGAACAGACTTAAGATGAGAACAATGATATATATATATATATATAAGGATAATTGCATCAAAGGTCTCCAACATTTTAAAATCGTTAGTGATATGCCTCTAACCTAAAATAATAGCAACAAATATCCCCAACGTATGAACAAATACGCATCGTAGGTCCCTATTGACAGTTATCGTTCATTTACGCCGTTAAATCCAAAATTTGGAATGCAAGTGCTTTCTCTCTCCAGAAAATGCGATTGGAGATTTTTTTCTTTACATGGAGATGAGAAAGAATCAATAGTGATCCGGAAAGAACAACTATGGCAAATGTTTCATTATCATAGCCCAAGCGTCAGCTCCGTATCGTCTGATTTCAGTTTGGATTCTCAAGTCCTTGATGTGCCTTTTGATTTTTCAAGTCCCGGAGGTTTATCTCCATTTCAGCAGCAAATGCAGCAACTTCTACCCGCAGTTGAAAAAGCGGTTTCAAGGCTGGTATTT
Source organism: Forsythia viridissima (assembly GCA_030279155.1). Taxonomy (NCBI): domain Eukaryota; kingdom Viridiplantae; phylum Streptophyta; class Magnoliopsida; order Lamiales; family Oleaceae; genus Forsythia; species Forsythia viridissima. Next base: position 28,437,593 of record CM059039.1, read on the forward strand.
ATTCAGGGTTTTAATCCTGCAGCTTCTTTAGTTATGGTCTTCTTTCTTCATTTTTTTTTTGGGTTAGAATCGTGTGGTAAGTTAATAAAAGTTGTCGTCTCATAGTGGAATAGGAGTCCGGGAAAGACTGGTTCCCACTTTGATCCAAACAGTGACTAGTTCGTTCCAAACAAAAGGAAAAATGTGATCACTTCGACAATATGCTGGACGGCAATGACTGCTTCACTCGTTGGTTTGTCCTTTGTACTTGGTCCGGTTAAAATTGTTGCAACTCTACGGTATGCCATACTGGGTAATTTCCAAATTTCCATTGTTGGTAATATTGCTTGCTGTCAAAATAGAACTTTAGTTTCAATCCTGGAAAAAGGAAGAAAAAGAGGGAAGTTCACATTGGTTTTATTTCCAACTATAGAGGAATCTTCTAATATGACTTTACTTCTATTAAGGGTTTTGTCATGTGGTTGGATCTTGTTACCTACCTTCATCACCATGGGCATGAAGATAAACTTCCCTGGAACTGAGGAAAAACACACCAAGAAAACCCAAAAAAGCAAAATTAAAAAAAGCCCATATAAAATACTCTCCACTAATACAAACATATACTATTGCTTAAAGCTTAAAGCTAATTACTGCAAAGTATAAAACAAAAATACAAGCAGTATATAAAGAAAAAACTTGTTTGGTATTAGTATTTGAAAAGGGATCAGACAAATTGGTGGCGCGGCGGTTGGAGCTGGTGGATCCAATCCGCCATGACATGGATCCATTATTGTTATCAAATATTTGGGACAACTGGTGTTGCTGAATTGCCATGGCCAGTGCCTGCAGGTGAAGCAATTCTTCTTCCATTGAACTCCTTTTCCTTGACATTGACCCTCTTTTGCTTTTCGACCCAATCCCAACATTCTTGCTTTCTTTCTTCGTCATACAAATAAATTTATTCCCCATCTTAACAAATACGCTGTTGGTTCTTTCTCTTCTCCATGTACAAGAAAAAATCTCTAATCACGTTTTTTGGAGAGAGAAAATGCGTGCATTCCAAATTTTGGATTTAACGGCGAAAATGGATGAAAATTGTCAATAGAGACCTACGATGTCTATTTGTTTATACGTTGGGGACGTTTGGTGCTATTATTTTAGGTTAAGGGCATATCCCTAACGATTTTGAAACGTTGGGGGACATTTGATATATATATATATATATTAATTAAATTAAATTAAATTAAAAATGAAAAAATGTTCACACATTAGTTCTAAAATATGGTATATGTTTGATGCGGTTTAAGATTTTGATAAAAAAAATTGGTAAAATGTGAGGTTGAAAAGTTGATAAAAGTTTTAGGTTCCACAAAATATGTGGTTGAAAATGAATTTGAGAAAAAAAAAGAATGTATATAAAAAATAAAAAAATAAAAAAAACTGAATAAAACATGCTCGTAACGACTAGAATCTAATGTATTAAAAATAATCTTTTTATCTCAATTTTAGTTTTGGCAATCATGATTTGATTTTTAATACGGTAATAAACAAAGTTACAATTTTTCTCATTTATTTATTTTTTTTGTTGTTGTTGAAGCTCATTTTTCATTACTTTCATCTACATAATGCAAATAAATAAATAAATAAATAAAATTTGTGATCATCTTTTCACCTTTCTATTTAATTTAATAGATTAAATGTTTCAAAAATTTAATTGTACATTTAGTAAATTGTTGAAAATTTAATGAACAATAATGATGAACAATAAAAGAGTAATAAATAAAATATTAAAAACTAATTATACATTAATGAATACTAAGAGTGAATATGAAATTTTAAAAAAAAATTGTAAGAATAAAATAGTCCAAAAATATTTCTCCTTTTAAGGACCTTTTAGATGTAGTATATATTATTAAATATGCAAAAACTAAAATTAAATACCATTACAATTTATGAATTTATCCGTCATATTATACTTTTTTAAGAAAAGTTGTTTTAATAAAGCAAGTATTTTTTCATACTCCTTATGTCTCACAAAGATAAGCTTACTTTTTTTATTAATCTGTCTCAAATTACAACTCGTTTTTCTTGTTGAGAGTATAGTTGATTTCTTAGTTTTCTAATATATCCTTATTTAATATACCTTGTTATCAACAAATATGAACTACTATGATATTAATGTAGAAATATATTATAAAAAAAAAGTAAATAAAATTTAATATTTCAACTATATTAATTAAATTTTATTAATCAAATAAGCATATTTTTGTGGAACAGAGGGAATATATATTTTAACATTTTTCTATATGCCAAAAAAAAAAAAAAAATTGGTGATATATGCATAAACAATAGGATAGATAAAATTAATCAATAAAATTGCCTTGATTAATCATGTTGATAAGAACAAGATTATAAGCAATGGGAAGAAATATCCAAAAGAATGCAAGGGAAACGGTCATAATTAATCACTAGATTAAACAAATCATAACACACTAATCAACATTAATTAGGTCACTTTCACATTATAATATAATAATCAAGTTTTGTATTACTTTCACATTTGCTTGCACGTCCTTTATAAACTATACTACCTTGACAATCTGTCAGTATTCCGACCCATATTAAAACTCTACCCAATCTTTCACCACCTTCCCCCATTTCTTGTTTCCATCAATCTCTCTCTCTCTCTCTCTCTCTCTCTCTCTCACTTTTCACACACACACACACACACACACTCATCTTCCCCAAAAGCTCACGTAATTTAATTTGGGCCAAGTTCATGGGGAGTAGATTAATCAACAACCAGTTTGTTAGCGAGGTAGAAGACGCTGAAAATTCGCCTGAAAACAGTGGAGATTCGCCCAGCACCGCCATGTCTAATGATACCAAGATGACTTTCACTTCCTCTCCAAAGAGAAGGTTAGTAACTAACCGTACTTAACAACCAGATTTTAGCTTTCCTGTCGTATTTAATAATGTCAAGTACTGTCTATATTTGTGTGTTAGTGAGGGGGGTTTCACTTATTTTCCAAGAATATTTTAGGGTTTGATTTGCGAGAGTTCATTTGCATGCACGAAGAAATTATATTAAGAAAAATAGGTGTGATTGTGGTTATTTTACAGTAGGCGAGCCATTCAAAAACGAGTGGTGTCGGTGCCAATCAAAGACGTGGAAGGATCAAGGCTTAAGGGAGATCATATGAGTGCTCCACCTTCTGATTCTTGGGCTTGGAGAAAATACGGACAAAAGCCCATCAAAGGTTCACCCTATCCTAGGTAAATAATTATAATTTCCAATTTAATGTCCTAAAATTGTTTAATATATTATTTGATAAATCCCATGGGATGATAATTTTACCAATTTCGTTTGATTTTGCAGAGGATATTACAGGTGCAGTAGCTCAAAAGGCTGTCCTGCTAGAAAACAAGTGGAGAGGAGTAGACAAGACCCTAATATGTTGCTGGTAACATATTCATCTGAACACAACCACCCGTGGCCGGCTTCTAGGAATCATCACAGTCACAACAACCGCCACAACGCCGCCTCCATGAGAACAGAAAATACTACACCTTCGGTTTCTGAAGAGGAAGAAGATCAAGATCAAGATCAAGATCAAGATCAGAAAGAGCCTATAAATGTTTCCAATGAATCTGAACTCAACTCTGAAGATAAATTTTCCAATCTTGATGAAGGGTCCTTAATTAATGGTAGTGAATTTGGGTGGTTCACAGATTTTTACCCTACTTATTACACCATGCTAGAGAGCCCAATTTTAACTGAAGACAGAGATAATACGGATTCCGATATGGCTATGATTTTCACAATGCGAGAGGAAGATGAGTCACTTTTTGCTGATCTTGATGAATTACCTGAGTGCTCGACGGTGTTCCGCCGTGGGATGGTGCAGAGAGAGGTGGCGCACAGGCGGCACAGCCTTGCAACCACCGGGTGAGATCAGTCAATAAGTTTCAGTACCCCATATTTGTCTTTTCTGATCAAAATATTTTAATTTCAACGTGAAAAGCGTATCGTGCGCCCGTGAGATAACCCAGAAAGAAAAGTAATTTTTATGTATTTTTTTAAAAATATTTTAGCGTAGTGGTTAGGAATAAAAATGTTAATTCAGTTGGATTATGTCATAATCTCATTGTAATTAGCACCAAAAGCCGTCGGTTTGTAACGCCTATCTTAATTTGGCTGAAAATATTGACGTCACGTGACGCTTTTATTGCAGATAATTATATTATTTTAGCTTACGATTATTATTTATAAATTCTAAGAGATAAGATAACGAATTATTTATGATTTAAACACTAAAATAATGTCCCAACATTTATAGCATTGAGTATATACGGCTTGAAGGGTTCAATTGTATCATATTATATATTGTTTTACAAAAATGTTGTACAATTATAAGTAGAGTTAATTTTTCGATATCACATAATATTAAGATTGAAATGTGACGTTAAAATATTAAAATAAGGCGACAGAACATTTCCCGCAATCATCTTTGTTCACAATAAAAAGACACCCACCTTCAATACTTTATTTAATTTTATCTTGTATTCAACGAGACAAGTTAAGTTCGAGAAAAAATAATATTATCATCAATGTAAAAACATACGTATAAATAAATATATACTTTGGATTAAAGTCTTAATTAAAGTGATTTAACATGAAATTACACATCTTATTCTTTATTTAAGAAAAACTTATGTGTCAAATTAATATTTAATCAAAACTCGAATTTAAATTAAACGTCACTATCTAATAACTTAAATATTAAAGAAAGTACCATTCAACCTTTTTATGACGGAAAGATTAACAAAACTTTTCTTTCTATCTAAAAGAAAGAGTCGTATTTTATTATTATTAGAAAAAAAAAAGAAAGAGTCGAAGAGCCAAGCCAAGTAAATCCAATATCCTACTAATTAATTATTTCTTTTTTACCCTTTTCATGGAAAAGCCAATCCATTTTATTTCATATAATAAATTGACAATAAACTCGCAACTTGGAGGAAAATAAATAAAAAAAACAATAACCAATTGGCTGGCTATATGCCAAAAAGTCAAGCTTAACAATAATTTTGACTTTTAAGCAATGATAGTTGGATCCAATTGACACATGAAACACCCTAACCCTGTGGTCGTTGCACATGATCTCCACCAAATTGTACTTCTTAATTAGCCAACCTATAGTCATAGAGTAATTATTGTAATCACAATTAAAAACAACGTATATTATATTATATTATATTATTAATGTATTCAATACATAAACAAATAAAAAATAAAAAATCTAGATCGTTGGTTGTCAACTCAGCGATCATAATCGACAGTCTGAGTGAGTCCACTTGCTCATCTTTGATTGTATTTCATTGCTCTTTCATGTAGGACCTAGAAAACGTATATTAATACAACCAGTAAGTCGGTAGAGATGCCTTAATGGCTGTTTTATATTTATGTAAATAATATTTTTATTTATTTTTTTTTTATTTTTTTGGGACAGAACTTTGGAAGAGATAAATCGTGGATTATGTCTCAACTGACTCCCAGATTCCCCTCATCCGACTATACTTTAAGTAAATAATATTAATAGTCCGTCATATTCATACAAGATTCGTTCTAAATTTAATTTCCAAAATTTCAATCTCAAAACATTAGTTTTTTTAGAATAATGCTATTTATCACTAATGATGATCGTCAATTATGTAACAATTGTGTTGACATTAAATTATAAGTTCAATAAAATGTGGATATATGAAATTTATTTTATTGGACCTATCATTTAATTCTACATATTCTGGTGATTGTTGTATAGATAGTATTACTCAATTTTATATTACTAGTTAGACACGCGTGCGTTGCACGTGCTTTTGTAATCATATTGTTAATTTTTAATATTTTCAAATTTTTTATTTTTTAATTGTTAATAATTAAAATGTTAAAGTAGCAATTGCAATAAATGTAAAAAAATATAGTTGTTGATAACATATTGTTTTATATTATTCAATGTTGATATTTTATTTATATTCATAGAAGTTCATTTGTAATCAAAGATGAATTTTATATAGTAGAAATACGAATTTAGTGAAGAGCTTTCGGTGATTTGAGATTTGATGATTGACGAACCATTTATATCAAATCGTATGGAATTACTGATGTACTAATTGGAATCTTCAAGGTTGTATTTTACGAAAAAAATTTAATAATTATTAATTTTATTGGAGAGAATGTAATGATTGACTATATAATATTGTATATTTGTTGGAGTAGTGACTCCTTGTAAAGAATATTCTTTGTGTATTTCTATTTTTATTTAGTTAGTCTGATTTGACGATGTAAATAAAAACAACATAAATGTAAATGTAAGTAAGAAACAAAAACTAAAGAACAATTCTCTCTCTCTCTCTCTCTCTCTCTCTCTCATATATATATATATATATATATATATATATATATATATATATATATATATATATTAGTTTTAAGGCCGTGCTTTGCACGTCAGTGAAATGTGTTGGACAAAATTGTACGTTTAGAAAAGAATATTTTAGGTTGATAATTCAGTTAAATGTAAGTGTTATTTTAGCGTTATAAATTAGGAAAGAGTATTAAAATTTTGTGGTTGATTACTGTTGTGAAGAACGTATATAAAAAATTTATTTTTTTGACTTATGTAAGTTTAAATAAAAAAAAAAACTAATTTTGTTGAGGATAAGTATGGAAATAACTGGATAAAGTCAATAGATTGAGTGACTTGACAAATTGAAAAATGAATTTATTGGGTTTCTTCAGAATATGTTAAATTGTAAAGTTTTTGTTAGATTTATAATTTTTTTTTTATTTACATTAGTTAGTATATTAAATTTGTAGGTAATTGTTTATTTTCATATGAGATTTGATAAATTTGATATTTTCATATTTGGAATTGTCGAGTTATTTGTTTTTATCTATGTTTTATTAGGACAAAGTATAATAAAATATATAATATATAAATTTTGTATATTTCCTAATGAATTAATACAATATATTATATTTACTTTTGTTTTAGCAATTACTATAACATATTTCAATAAACAATTATTATAATTAATTTATAAGATAATAAAATTAATGTTGTAGTAATTTAATGATTAAAATGAATATATTATAAGAAATTGATATTAAATAATTTATTGTATAAATTATTATAAAATTTATTATATATTTATTTAAAAATTGTTTTCATAAATTTTAATAAAAATTTTTTGATAAAGAATATTGTAAATAGTAATTATAAAAAAAATGATTTTGATAAATACATATGTAAATGTATGTGAAAAAAGTGATTTTATATATTTATTATAATATATTTAAAAATTAATACGAGAAAAGAAAAAATGTAAAAAAATTAAGTGTATTACATAATTTAAAAATAAAATAAAACTAAAAAATGAAAAATGTGCATTTTTTAAGCTAGTCGAGAAAATTGGCAAATTGAAAATTATGTTTGTCGAGCTACTTGAATTTAAATGGGAGAGAAAATCAATCCATTGAATAGCCTAAGTAACTCGACAAAATGAAACTTGTGTTTCCTGAGTCACTGAATAGATGAATGAAATTAAAACTTTTGATTATATTGTTTGTATTTTTTTTTTTTAAATACGTAATATATTTAAAAAAAATTTAATTCTTATTTTGGAATTGTTTGAGTAAGTTGATAAATAAAACATATACAAAATTTTATTTAGTGTATGATTTATTAGAATATAGTAGAATTAAATATATATTGTATAAAAATTTTATGTATATCTTAATCAATTAATACAATATATTATATTTTGTTTTATTATGATTAATTTATGTAGTAACTGGATAAATCAAAATTTGAGATTCATGAGTTGGTTAAAAAATAACATGAGTGTATGACATAATTTAAATAAGAAAATAAAACAAAAAAATGGAAAATGTAGAATTTTGAAGCCATTCGAGAAACTCGACAAACGTAAAATCATGTTTGTCGAGTTACTCGATGAAAAATTAGAAAAATAATCAATCTTTTCAATAGCTGAAGTAACTCGACAAATTGAAACGCGAGTTTCTCGAGTTACTCGATAAAGCAATGAAAATTTGAAATTTTGATTAATTTGTTTTTCTTTTTTATTTAAAATTTGTAATATATTTAAATAATTTTTTTTTCTTTATTTGTTGTCTTATTTTCTGACAAACTCGTTAATTTGAAATTTTGAATTTTTTTGAGTAACTTGATAAATAAAACATTTACAAAATTTTATTTAGTGAATCATTTATTAGAACATAGTTAAATAGAATATATATAATATAAATTTAATATATATTATAATGAATTAATGCAATTTTTATATAATTATTCTAAAAAAAAATTTAATTATTAGAACAAATTTTCACTCTTCTATGTTTTTATATTTCATAAAATTAGTTATGATATATTATATTATAATAATTTAAAATAATACATAAATATTTTTTATAATAGCTATGTTATTATAACATATTATACTAATTTATAGAATATCAAATATTATTTATATAAAAGAACTTATTATTCATTTTATTGCATAACTCGACAAACTGAAAATTGAGTTTTCCATGTTATTCAACAAAGTAATTAGATGAATAATTTTCATTTCTTTAGTATTTTTTATTGAAATTATTTAATACATTCATTATTTTGTTTAATTTATATGTGGTAATATTATTGTTGTAGGAACTTGTCAATATGAAGTTTTGATTTTTTAAGTTCTTTGATTAATGAAGCACATACATATTTGTGTTTAATTGGGTTGGTTATAAAATAACATGACAAAAGAAAAAAATTAAAAAAATGAAGTGTATTATATAATTTAAATAAGAAAATAAAACAAAATAATGCAAAATGTGTATTTTTTGAGCTACTCGAGTGACTCGACAAACCTTAAATCATGGTTGTCGAGTTACTCGATGAGAAATGGTATACAAAATCAATCTTTTCAATAGCTGGAGTAACTCGACAAAATGGAACACCAGTTTTCCGAGTGACTCGGCAAAAGAATGAAATTTTAAATTTTGATTAATTTATTTTTAATTTTTATTTAAAATATGTAATATATTTAAATAAATTTTTATTGTTTATTTGTTGTATTATGTTTTGCCAAATTCATGAATTTGGTATTTGGAATTGTTTGAGTAACTTGATAAATAAAACATATACAAAATTGTATTTAGTGAATCATTTATTAGAACATAGTTAAATAGAATATATATCATATAAATTGAATATATATTATAATGAATTAATGCAATTTGATATAATTATTGTAAAAAAAAATTTAATTTTTAGAAAATTTTTTCACTGTATTATGTTTTTATATTTCATAAAATTATTTATGATATATTAGATTAATTTAAAATAATACATAAAAATTTTTCATAATAGCTACTTTATTATGACATATTATACTAAGTTATAGAATATAAAATATTATTGTTATAAAATAACTTATTATTCATTGTATTGCATAACGCGACAAAATGAAAATTGAGTAGTCCGAGTTATTGAACGAAGTAATTAGATGCATAATTTTTATGTATTTAAATTATTTTATTTAACTTATTTAATACATTAATTATTTTATTTAATTTGTATGTTGTAATATTATTGTTGTAGGAACATGTGAAAATAAAATTTTGATTTTTTAACTTTTTTGATTAATGAAGCATATACATAATTGTATTTAATTGAGTTGGTTATTTAATAAGATGACAAAAGAAACAAATTAAAGAAATTATGTGTATTATATAATTTAAATAAGAAAATGAAACAAAAAAATGAAAAATCTGCATTTTTTAAGCGACTCGAGCAACTCGTTGAAAAATATAGTATCATATTTTTTTATTCTTATTTTGTTGTGTTATTTTTCCAACATAAGAATTAATATAAAGAAAAATATAGTATCATATATTGTACAGATTTAATAAAACATACAACAATTTCATAAAATATGTATTTTATTATAACATATTAAAAAAAAAAAAAAAGACCATGGATACATTTGCTCTAACATAAAGAGAATGTGAACTAAAATTAGAAATGAAAAAAATAAATACATTCCTAAAATCCCACAAAAACAAACAAAAGGGAAAAGACATCTGTTTTCTTCAATTCTTTCCAATGTGTCGAGTTACTCGACAAGTGGGATAAATAGAAGGTATTTAATTTTCCCACATTACCGAGTAACTCGACAAAGTAGAAAAAATGAAAAAATTATTTAAATAATTTATTTTTTCATGCTTATATTTTGTCATGAAAAAGTCCAAAAAACCAAAAAAAAATTTGCGGGACAAATGTGAGGGAAAATATAATCAATTTTATTTGTTTTTTCATATTATGTCATGAAAAAGGCTACCTAATTCTATTTTCATATTACATAAAGAAATTTCATATGATATATAATTTAATATAAAATATTATCATAAATGTTACAGTAAAAAATATATACACATGCGTAATTTATGAATTACGTAAAAAAATTCAAAGTTGAAAATTGTAAGTTATTGAATTACTTACATGCAAAAAAAAAAACAACAGCAAAAATAGAAAATTTAATAATTAATATACATACAGAATTATAATAATAATAATAATAAGAATATGTAAATACTCAATACCTCGACAAAAGTGAGAAGGGAAAAAATTGTAAATGAAAAACAATGAAATCATATAACGACTACAATTATCATAAATAATTAAAATAATGACTATAAAAAAATTCAACTATACTAAGACAAGATAATTGATAAAGGAATGGGAAAAAAGAAATTTTTTTGTCCAAGATTTCCCACTTTGCCGAGTTACTCAACAGGTGGGATAAATAAAATGGGTTTAGGTTTTCCACTTTGCCAAGAAACTCGACAAAGTTGAAAAACATAGAAAAAATATTAATATATTTTAAATTTTCATTCTTATATTTTATAATGAAAATGTCCAACCAAAAAAAAATAAAAAAAGAAATTATTTTTTGTAAATAAACAAAATTAATTTATAATTCTTGTCATTCTTGAAATTAGTTTAAATTTCCAACTTTTCATTTCAATTTGTAGCCTTCTTTGTAAGATATTTCTTTTCAAATTAGAATAGTGATTTTAGTTTTTCAAATAGGGAGGGGATATACTGTATTTCAATACGTGAATGTTGATTATGTATAAGCTATGAGTTAATCATAATGAATTAATACAATATATGAATTTTATTTTTATTTTAGCAATTACTATAACATATTATAAAAAAATTACTATATTAAATTTATAGCATAATAAAATTATATTCTATATTAATATATTATTAATTAATTATTATATTATTATAATAATTTAATGATTATATTCAATTTAATATAATAAATGGATATGAAATAAATTTATTTATAAATGATTATAAAATTTATTACATATTTATTTATAATTTATTATTGTAAATATAAATATAAATTTTGTTATAAATGATATTATCGTTAGTAATTATAAATATAAAATGATTTTTATAGTATAATTTGATATAATTATTCTCATAAATAAAATAATATTATTTAATTGCTTGAAAAAAAAATATATAATAAATTTTATAATTATTTATAAATAAATATGTAAACAATTTTATGATCATTCATAAAAAAATTTTTAATATGAAATTATTATAATAATGTAAAAATTGATTAATAATATATTAGTACACCAATAATTTTATTATGTTATAAATTTTTTTATAAATGATATTATTATTACTAATTATAAATATAAAAGATATGTTATAGTATAATTTTATATAAAATTTATGATAAATAAAAATAAGTATTATAACATATTTTTATTACATTGTCATATTTTAAATCATAATATTAAATATGATATAATATAATAATATAAAATAATGTAAAAATGTTTTTTAATAATAGCTTTGTTATTATACTATATTATATTAAGTGATAGAACAAAAAAAATTGATTAACTTTTTATGTTATCAAAGAACTTCACAAGATAAAAATTTAGCTTACTGATTTGCTTGATTATATAGATAAGTAAAAACAACCTCTTAAAAAAATAATTAAAGAACTAATAAAATTGTTTGTTATAAACGAAAATATAAAATATTAAATTTCACTATTGATCATTAAATTGTGAATATGAAATTTGCTTTACCTAGTAATATACAATCAAAATAAGCAACTACTACAAGAGAAGAAAAAAATCAGTCATCAGAGTTCAAGCATTTACAAGACTTGAGTCGATTCGAAGTTATTATTTTCTAAGGTGAAAGATCAAACTATTAGAGGTTATAAAATGAATGGATGAAACTATAATAAAACAATAGGTAAGGAAATCTATAATAAAGTAGGTTTTATATTAATAATTTATGGATAAACCACAATGTACAAAATTCTTCTCGGTAACTTAAACAAAATAAAATTTTTTAAGATTTCTGTATAATACAAAAAAGTTAAAGTGTCCAATTACAATGTTTATACTGTAAATTTTTCTATTATTTTAATGGAGTTCAGTTAAAGTTAAAATTAGTGAAGAATTGTTAGATGCGTGAGAAATAGTGATGTTCGGCCTATTTGTGACTATAAATAGGAAAATGGGAATCATATTTCAAATAAAAGAAGGCATTGGGATCAAATTGTTATAAACATGAAAGAATAGGCAGTCCTTCTTTCAATTAATTGGAGATTAGATAGGGTCATGCATTTATTACACAATGCGTGTCTTGAAGGAGATACAGACCAGCCGTCTAGCATTAAATGATGCGTGGAAAGCCATGCAAGAATTGGAGATGAGCATGTGAAACCCAAATTGGGAATAACGAGGTGAAGCACAACTGGAAGATATTTATATATGTTTATGTATACACATTTTTGATACGTGTATGATGACAATGAATAGATTAAAGATAATATTGACATGTGTACAATAAAAAGATATTTGTGCATTTATGATCTAAATTTTTACATGTCTTAGGTATGATTACATGTAATAGTAGACTAAGCAGTAATCTATAATTTCTTGTATTAATTTGTCAGAATTTCATGAAAGCAAGAAATAAACTATACCTACATAGTTTGTAGTTATAGCTGTTGATTTGTGTTCATTTAAATATAGAGGAAAAAAAGTCATATAAAATATAAAAAAAAATTTATATTGTTAATAGGTAATGACTTTATAAGATATGTAAAAAAAACTCGTTATATGGCAAAAGGAATATAAAATGATAACATTGAATATTTAAATATTGATACTTTAAATATTTGTTTGTTAAATTTTGTATTCTATTTATTCATTTAACTCAATCAATACTACGTTCTTAGAAAATCGATTAACTTTCATAAAATCATGAATAAAATAAATTTAGTTTTACACTTTAAAAAATTCAAATTCAATAAATATAATGTATTTTAAATGAAATTTTTTTCATATAATTATGTTGGTTACCAAATACATGTTATAACTATATTTATTATAGAAATGAACTTAATAGAAACTAATATAGCTTTTGAAAGTTTAATATACAATCATGATTACAAATTATATTAATAACAATGAAAATTTTTTTTATAAACTAATAATATTCCATGAATTCCTTATTTAAATCAATGTGTTATATAATATTTAGTATATCTATAATACTAATATACACAAATTGAATATTAGCAAAATGAGTATACAATAATAAAAGATGTTTCGCTTTGTTAAAAATAAATGGGCAAAAATTGGTACTAATTTAACATAAATATATTAATAATTTTTTATGAAATTATTCATAATGCAAAATTAAAATAAGATAATCATTGAGAAATCTACACTATTTGTAGTATAATAATTTAAAAAATAAAAAAACAGTTAATAGTAAAAAAAATTTAAAAATTATCTAAATCAAATGATAAGTTTTATTCTTTTCAATTAAAAATCGATACTATTACAAAACATACATAACTATAGCACTATACATTTAAACAGACTATCCATTTATTCATTGCACTATCAATAATTTAAAAGCTTTATACATATTTTCTTGAAAGTCCTATACAATATCCTCCACGAATTGAGATGTAAGAATACACTGGCTCTTTATTGACTGCAATATAATTCATGTGAAAGCTTTGTAGAAGTATTATTCAAATAACACATGGAATATACTTGAACAATATTTACTGCAATATTATTGATATCAAAGCTTTATACAAGTGTTCTTCAAAGAACACATAGAATATAGTTGAAGAATATAATTTTAACTATTGTTTATAAAGCACAAATCCTGTAATAAAAAAAAATGCATAATAATAATTAAAACACTATGAATGCACAATTGCTAATATTTCTGTATAAACTACATTCTTTGTACAACAAAAATGATTTTTAAGTTTATCATTTGGTATAATTAATGCTTTAATACATTTACTTGTTTTTGCTCTAGATAATGCAACATAAAGTTGACCATGAGAAAATACAGGTTCAGGAAGATATAGTCCAACATAATCTAGTGTTTGACCTTGAGCTTTATTTATTGTCATTGCAAAACAAGCACGAATTGGAAATTGCGTTCTTTTAAAAGGAAATGTACTCTTGTCACTTTCAAGTGAAATAAATGGAATTCTAGGTAAAAAACTTTCTTCCCACGCCACTCTCCAACAGATATTTCAGCATGAATAACATTACGCTCAAATGCACGACAAATTAATCTAGTGCCATTACATAATCCTTCAGATGGATTAATATTTCTTAATAACATAACAGGACAATTTTCTTTCAATACAAGTTCATGAGGTGGAATACCATTTGGAGTTAATGTATTAAGAAAATCTTCATGAATACTTTGTTCATTTTTTTCTAACGTTTCATCAAAGCTATAATATATAACATTTTCACCAGAAATTTGATCAAGTACAATGTTATTTATTTCATCAACAGCATTATTTGTAGGAGTTAAAATAACCCGATTAATCATCTTATCTAATTCATTGCTATAATCCTGTAAGTTTGGGTAAACACTTTGGATCAATTCTTTGAGAGAAACTATTTTGTTATCAAAAGGTATAACTATTTCATCTGGTAATGTAATCATATTACAGGTATGCCTAGGTTGGATTCCATTACCTATATCAAGTAATAACTTAGAAAAGTATGGGTCTAATTGAGCTCTCATATTTTGCACCAATTGTAATTGTATGAAATTTGGCCATAAGTATGAATAAACTAAACTTGATCCAATGATTGCTTCTTTATTTCCTTTTTGAACTACTGGTAATACTTGTCGAAAATCACCTCCTAAAACAACAACCTTCCCTCCAAAAGGCAATATAGAATCATTAACATCTCTTAGCATTTTATCTACAGCCTCTATTGCATAACGGTGAACCATTGGTGCTTCATCCCAAATAATCAAATTTGTCAATCTAAAGAAACTTGCTAGAGCAGACTGCTTACTAACAGAACAGGTCATATTGTGATTTATTTCAAGTGGTATCTTAAACCTTGAATGTGCTGTTCGTCCACCAGGTAATAAAGCAGCTGCAACCCCTGAAGAAGCTGTTGCTAAACCTATAAGATTTTTAGATCTAATTGTAGAGAGCAAAGCTTTATATAAATAAGTTTTACCAGTTCCACCTGGTCCATCTATAAAATACATACGACTTGTATTACTATATACATCTGAAAGAATTTTGTCATAGGCAATTTTTTGATATTCATTCAAGTTATTTGCATACATAGTATTGTCAGCATGAATAACATTGTTTAATTCTTCATTAATAATCTTAGATAATATGTCTTCTTGTTCCATATATATTTCAAAAGGTACAAGATGGTAATCATTTATATTTTTATTATTTGCTTCTAATATAGAATTGATTTCATGTAATGCTTTTATTTCTGCATTTGCAATAGACATACCATTAGATAAATAATCTTCACATAAAAATAGGTGAAATTTTTTCCATAATACATCTGGATTATTAGGAGAACATAGAATAAGTATGGTAGCAAATAATCTACGAAGAGAAGAAGGCATTTGATAACTAATAGCTTCATCTAAACAAAACTGACAATAATTATTGTCTTGTAATAAACCAAGTGACATAGCTGTTTCACGAAAAGACGATAAATAAACACCATGAACTAATTTTAAATTTTCAAAAGAAGTTGCTCCTTTAATATGATTTAATAAGATACGTAAATAATATCTTTCTCCTTCAGTTATAGTAGATGTAACTATTCTACCAATAACATTTTCTTTTTTCCTTCGACACCATATTTTCCCTTGGCCATCCCATACAAAAAATTTTGGAAAATCTTTATATAATAATGTTTTTGCAAGTTCATTTGAAAGATTCATATGAAAAAATTCAGTTAACATTGTGCGTTGTCTAGATTCATTATTGATGACTGTTTCTAAATTTTCATAATCTCTATATGTTATCAAGTGTTTATTTTCAAGATGTAATTGTAATGAGATAACTGAGGGAGACATTTCATACAAAACAAATCCATATATTCTCCACATTGCTTCAGGTGGAGAAATCCAACGACCATTTTGATATATCTCAATTTCATCAATAGGATTTTCATTATTAGTATTACTAATTGAAATACTTACACGATCATAGCCTTTATAAACATATTTATAGAGGTATTTAACAGCTTTAACTGTTGAACATATTTCCACATTAATATGGCAATCAAACTTCGCACACAAATATGGATTGTAAGGTACAACCCATCTATTGTCTAACAAATGTCCTCGAATCATAAATGATTGTTTATCGTTAAATCGTCTATAAGTTGGATAAGAATTATGGCCAATAAAAGTATTTGAGATATATTCCTTTGGGTATTTATTCTTGCAATGACCATTTCTATCCATACAAACATTATGCGGATTCAAATGACCACATGGACCATGCATCATATGTTTAACAACAATAGAATGAAGGTGAGGATATTTTACTTTGTTTGGAATTTCACATGATACAATAGAATCAACTCTATCAATAGTATTAATTTTTGCATTGCTTTGTAAGATTAGTAAGAAATGAGCATGTGAAAGTCCTCGTTTTTGGAATTCTACAACATAAATATATGCAGCAACAGGCCCAAATATTTGGTGCTTGAATAGATCAACTTTAAGTTCTTCTAATTTAGCTTTGAATATTCTAGCAGTCAAATCAGGTCTATTCTGTCCTATATCATTATGCCTTAATTCTTGTTTTATTTCCACCCAATTAGGGTTACATGTCAATGTTAAAAATAAATCGGGTTTACCAAATTTTTGTACTAATGCCATTGCATCCATATATCTTTTTTTCATATCTCTAGGACCCCCAACAAAAGAAGAAGGTAAAATAATTTGACGACCAATTTGTGCACCTCTATTTTGACCATTTTCGACACTATCAACAACTCCTTGATATAATTCAGCACGAATTTCACTTTGATTTTGACGAAAATAATCTAATCGACTTGTTTCAAGTTTAATATACATATCTACTACATATTGCTGTAAAAGTCTACCAGCATGAAGCAAAACATTGTTTTCTGTATCACGTACCTGTAATTTGTAGCAATAGTATTCACGACAAGATACTTGTAAACCTTTTTTATTCTTCTTGTAAGCTGCACAACATAAAAAAGCAAATAAATTTAATGAAAAAAAATTTTAAATTGAATGAGTTTAAATGAGGAAACATATTAGTAGTGTTTACCTTTTTTTTCTTTCTCTATTATATCAGCTGCACAACTCATGTTTTCATTACAAAAGAAATTCTCTTTTGTATTATAAATATCAACTATACTATTTTTTGCCTTTTCAATACCTTCATGCCAACCAGTCTCACCGAAGGGAAATAATAATGGATACTGTAAGGGATCATAACATCCATAATAATAATGTATTCTATGTGAATTATTAGAGTGACAATAAATTGATATATCACGATATCTTATGTCTGCAGATGGGTCCTCATCAACCCAAACTGCAGCCACTTGAGATGCAGAAGGTGCATTATATACTCTTTGATCAAGACCAGCATCACATCTAATATGAATTTTGCAAGTTTGAAGACTTTCAATATCACCTAAAGAACGAAAAAATCTAGAATATGGATTAATCTTTAATAGATTTACTAATATGTGTAGTAAAGATGATGAGAAATTGATACATGTATTTAATCTATTTTGTATTTCATTATCTGTATCATAAAAATATAACTGTAAATATGATGGATTACTATCAATGTTTAGAATTGGATTTATATAATGGTATACTTGTCCTTGAACTCTAAAAGTGTAAATACCTTTGTAGTTAGTAGATTTAGATAAATCTTTATCAAACTTCACTCCAAAAGAGGTAAAAGCAAAATGGTTATTATAATTTCGCACATTATTTTTAAAATCTAATGCTTCATCTGTACTTGAAGTGTATAAATCATATAAAATAGAAGGAGAACAGTTGATATGCAATTTAATTTTTCCATCAGAACAACAAAAACCTTTACTTTCTTTTTCAAACTTTTTTGCAAAACAATGAATACAATTTGTTGGAGTACGTAATACATAAGTTTCTGTGGGTACATGTCTCATAGTAATATTTGAAATACAAGGAGTTAATTGGAATTCATGATTTTGATTTTCATGTTCTTCATAATAAATATTGCTTTCCACACCACCACCTTCTAAATTGTTAGAGCCAATGAAAGAAATTTCATGTCCATCTTCATTCAATTCTTCAGCTATAAAAAATATGACATATGAAAATAACATAAATAAATGAATGAAAAAAAAAATATGGATAATGGGAAAAACATAAAAAAATAAAAAAAAAACTTTAGCTCACCAGATAATTGCAAACTACCTATTGAATTGACATCATTCAACTCAATATTATCAAGAAACTGAATCCTTGTTTTTCGAATCTTCTTCTTAGATGTATATTGTGTATGCTGAGCATACATCTGTCTTCTTTTCTTATTTTGTTGTTCTTTACTTGAGTCAAACAATTTTTCACCTGTCATCTAATATATTTTATGACACAATAAATATAAAAATTAGTCTCATTCAATGTACAAAAAAAAAAATATATACTATAAACATTATTAACAAAAATAAGAATATGATTAGTACATAGATTTAATAAGCAACAACGAAAAAATTCTTATTGGTTACAATTATAATACTTTACTATAGCCTATAAATACATGATATAAAAAAATTTTTTTATTAATGAAGATATAATGAAAGAATAAACTAAATAAAACAAATAATAATTAACTTCAAATTTCTATCAGTGAATAATTACATACCTATAAATTGAAGTTGAGAACTTGCTATAAAACCACTGCTAAAGAACTGATCAAATCAAAAAAATGAATACCAGACCTTGTACAATCTATACTCAAACTCAATAGGTGGACAAAGGAGATGGGAATTACAATTTCGAATACAAGAAACAAGGTACAATGATTTCAAGTAAGAAAAAGAGAGATTCAACAAAATTCTAGCGTTTGATGAAAGTAGAAATAAAAAAACAAGGCTGAGAACAAAGAAAGTAGAAAACAACCAAAATCTGTATATATATGTCTCGTACAAATAAAACAAAGGAAATATATAAAATAATACTGCCAAAACCACGTCGAATATTTATAATAAGTGAATGATTTAGATGTACATAAAATTGTATATGTTATTACTAATAACTACAAAGATAAGGACAAATAAATGAAAAAAACTGAAAAACAAGTAAGTTATAATTTCTAAATGAGTACACGTGTTAAGAATTAGGTAACATTTTGAATAGATTAAGTTTAATCATTTGTCTTAGTTACCTCGTAACTTGGAATATTTACTAATATTAAAAAATTTTCATCTATTACAAATTGAAGACCAGATATTATAGACAACTTTTGAAGTCAAACATTGCGGCTAGTATGGGAAATAAAATTATAGAATATAATAATTGCAAAATGTAACAAAAGCAAAAATTTAAGTACAAACATTGACAGTTAATTAGTCGAGCAAATCGAGAAACTACACTTCATTTTGTCGAGTTCATCGACAAAACAAATTACACAAACAGGAAAAATTCGTACTAAATTTCACAATCATAATTAACAATAATGAAAGCTGATTGTAATATTAGAAATCATATGATGACTACAAAAATAAATGCCTGACATTTCATAAAAAATTACACATATATAATTTCTCATTTCTTAATGTTCTTATTTTATTTATTATTTTCGTCAAAATCCAGTTAAAAAAAAGTAGAGTTAGTTAATAATTTTTTGTAGAATATTAATTTTTTCTATTTTTGTTAGAGTTATTCAACATAACCAAAATAAAATCTGCAGCAAAATATAAAGGTCAGGGATCGCCAAAAAAATGAAAAGGTCATGATTAAATTTGTTATGAAATTAAAATGATGTGAACTAAAAGTGCAAATTACAAACAAAGAAATAAATAACTAAATTGCTAAATCCCCATAAAAATAAAAAAATAAAAAAATTTTGTCTTCCAATGTTTCCTAGATTAATCAGTTACTAACCAATCTGGGATAACTAAAATATTTTTAATATTTCCACTTTGCTAAGTCACTCGGTAAAGTGAGAAAAAGGGAAAAAAATAAAAACATGTTAAAAAAAGAGAAAATTGTGAACACAAAATTGGACTACTTTATAAAAATTGCAAGACTTAATGTACATTTTAAATTTAATTTGTTATTATTAGTTTTTTCAATTTGTATTTAAAGAGGTACACAAATTAAACATACAAAAAAATTTAAAGGTAGATGACAAAAAAAAAAAATATTCATGGGAAAATTTGTTATAAAAGGAGAAGGATGTGGACTAAAACTGCAAATTAAAAAAATAAAGAAATAAATAAATTCCTAAAAGACCAATAAAAAAGAAAGGTAAAAAAAAAAAATGTTTCCAATGTTTCCCACTTTTCCGATTTACTCGGCAAATTGGGATAACTAAAATGTTTTTATTTTTCCCACATTGCCGAGTTACTCGACAAAGTGGGAAAAATTATAAAAAAAAAAAAATATTTTTTGTATTTGTATTTATATTTTGTCATAAAATAATCCATACAAATAATTTAATAATAATAATTTTACGTGAGCAAAATGGGAAAAAAAAATTTTATAATCAATAATCTCAATATCATACAATATAAAATAATTTTATATCATATATACTATAATATAAAATCTTATCATAAATGCTAGAGCAAAAAAATTATATAAACGCCTAAATTATTAATCAAAAAAAAAAAATTCATAATTGAAAATAATAAATTACTAAATTACTTACATGCAAAAACAAATAAACAAAACTTAAAATTTAACAATCGCCAATCTAGGATAACTAAAATATTTTTTGTATTTCCACTTTGCTGAGTAAGTCGGGAAAGTGGGAATAATGGAAAAAAAAAAATATTTTTAAAAAATAAAAATTTGTGAACACAAAACTGGACTACTTTTTAAAAGTTGCAATACTTAATATACATTTTAAATTTATTTTGTTATTATTAGTTTTTTTTGTTTTTGATTCAAAAAGTTAAACACATAAAAATATAAATAAAAGTTTAAAGGTTAGAAATGAGGGAAAAAACAAAAAAGTGAGAAATTTGTTATAAAAGGAAAAGGATGTGGACTAAAACTGCAAATAAAGAAAATAAAATAAATACATTCCTAAAAGTCGACAAAAATACAAAAAGTAAAAAAAAAAATTGTTTCCAATATTTCCCACTTTTCCGAGTTACTCGGCAAAGTGGGATAAATAAAATGTTTTGATTTTTCCCACATTGCCGAGTTACTCGACAACTTGGGGAAAATTTTTAAATTAAAAAAATTTTTTGTTTTTTGATTTTTATATATTGTGATAAAATTGTCCATAAAAAAAATTTAATAATAACAAATTTGCATGAGCAAAATGGGGAAAAAAAAATTAAAATTCTTTTTATATTCTGTCATGAAAATGTCCACCTAAAAAAAATTAATTGAATTTTTATAATCAATAATCACAATATCATATAATATAAAATAATTTGATATCATATATAATTTCATATAAAATCTTATCATAAATGCTAGAGTCAAAAAAATATATAAAAGGAAAACGATGTGGACTAAAACTGGGAATTAAAAAATAAAGAAATAAATAAATTCCTAAAAGACCAAAAAAAAAAAAAAAGGTAAAAAAAAAATATGTTTCCAATGTTTCCCACTTTTCCAAGTTACTCGGCAAATTGGGATAACTAAAATGTTTTTATTTTTCCCACAATGCCGAGTTACTCGACAAAGTGGGAAAAATTAAAAAAAAACAAAATATTTTTTGTTTTTGTATTTATATTTTGTCATAAAATAATCCATAAAAATAATTTAATAATAATAATTTTATGTGAGCAAAATGGGAAAAAAAAATTTTATAATCAATAATCACAATATCATACAATATAAAATAATTTTATATCATATATACTATAATATAACATATTATCATAAATGCTAGAGTTAAAAAATTATATAAATGCCTAAATTATTAAAAAAAAAAAAAATTCATAGTTGAAAATAATAAATGACTAAATTACTTACATGCAAAAACGAATAACCAAAACTTAAAATTTAACAATCGCCAATCTAGGATAACTAAAATATTTTTTGTATTTCCACTTTGCTGAGTAAGTCGGCAAAGTGGAAAAAATGGAAAAAAAAAATAATATTTTAAAAAAATAAAAATTTGTGAACACAAAACTGGACTACTTTTTAAATGTTGCAATACTTAATATACATTTTAAATTTATTTTGTTATTATTAGTTTTTTTTGTTTTTGATTCAAAAAGCTAAACACATAAAAATATAAATAACAGTTTAAAGGTTAGAGATGAGGGAAAAAACAAAAAAGTGGGAAATTTGTTATAAAAGGAAAAGGATGTGGACTGAAACTGCAAATAAAGAAAATAAAATAAATACATTCCTAAAAGCCGACAAAAATACAAAAAGTAAAAAAAAAAAATGTTTCCAATATTTCCCACTTTTCCGAGTTACTCGGCAAAGTGAGATAAATAAAATGTTTTGATTTTTCCCACATTGCCGAGTTACTCGACAAAGTGGGGAAAATTTTTAAATTAAAATTTTTTTTTATTTTTTCATTTTTATATATTGTGATAAAATTGTCCATAAAAAATATTTAATAATAATAAATTTGCATGAGCAAAATGGGGAAAAAAAAATTAAAATTCTTTTTATATTCTGTCATGAAAATGTCCACCTAAAAAAAAATAATTGAATTTTTCTAATCAATAATCACAATATCATATAATATAAAATAATTTGATATCATATATAATTTCATATAAAATCATATCATAAATGCTAGAGTCAAAAAAATATATAAACGCCTAAATTATCAATAAATAAAAAAATTGAAAGTTGAAAATACTAAATTATTAAATTACCTACACGCAAAAAACAATAATCAAAACATAAAATTTAACAATTAAAAGAAAATACAAAATTATAATGACAAAGTGCGAAAAATGTTTTTTAAAAAAAATATTTATGTTTTCATTTTTATATTTTGTCAAAAAATTGTCTATAAAAAAAATTAATACTAATAATTTTGCGTGATAAAAGTGGGGAAAAAATTTTTTTATTTTATTTTTATATTCTATCATGAAAATATCCACCCAAAAACAATAAAAAATAATAATTTTTATAATCAATAATCATAATTTCATATAACATAAAATAATTTTATATCATATATAATCTAATATAAAATCTTATCATAAATGCTAGAGGCCAAAAAATATATAGATGCTTAAATTATCAATGACATAAACAAATTAAAAGTTGAAAATACTGAATTATGAAATTACCTACCTGCAAAAAACAATAACCAAAACATAAAATTTAACAATTAATATAAATACAAAATTGAATATGTTTATGAACTCAAGAACAACAAAAATCAAATCTAACACTAAAAAAATCTCCTAAGACAACTGACTCAACAGTAATCCAATGATAAAATACCAGAGAGGACATATGTTCAAGTCACTCGACAAGTAAACAGAATAAATATTTTCCAGTCTCGACAACGGAAGAAAAAAACGAAAAAAAAAAAACAAGATACAAAGTCAACAAAAGTTGCGCACGTGAAGAGAAAACAAATCAAATGATTTAAACAAATAATAAATAAATAGGTAAAAACCTTTGAAAAAATGACGGCTCCCACAAATTGAAGAAAAGTCAACAAAAGCAGCCTTTTTAAGAAGTTAAACAAACTTACAATACTAATACTAAGATTTAGACAAAATCAACACTAAAACTACATGAAAACGACGTCGCGTTGGTTGAAAGAGTGAATAGTAAACATGCCATAGACACTTATATTATAGTATATATATATATATATATATATATATATATATTATTAATTAAATTAAAAATTAAAAAAGCTTCATATATTAGTTGTCAACTATAATCATTGTAATCCAATCCAATGTATTCAAAACAATATTTTCATTTTCATGATTTGAATTTTAATCCGGTAATAAAAAAAGTTACAATTTTCCCATTAATTTTTTTTAGATCCACTTTTCATTTCTTTCATCTACGTAAGGCAAAAAAATTCGAAAACATCTTTTCACATTCATATTAAATTTAATATATTAAATATTTACAAATTTTAAATGTACATTTAATATATTGTTAAAAATTCAATATACGATAATAATGAACAATAAAAGAGTAATAAATAAATATTAAAAGATAATTGTATTCATTTAAGTACAATTACAATTAGACATGAGTTTTAAATTAAATTAAAAATGAAAAAAGTTTCACACGTTAGTTCTAAACTATAGTATATGTTTGGTGGAGGTTTAAAGATTTTGAAAAAAATTGGTAAAATGTGTTGTTGAAAATATGATAAAAATTGTAGGTCTACAAAATATGTAGTTGAAAATAAATTTGAGAAAAAAGGAATTAAAAAAAAAAGGAACTGAATCAAACATGCTCGTAATCACTGTAATCTAGTGTATTGAAAATAACATTTTTATCTTCATTTCAGTTTTGACAACTATGATTAGAATTTTAATGCGGTGATGAACAAAGTTACAATTTTTCTCATTCATTTATTTATTTTTATTAAAACTCATTTCTCATTTCTTTTATCTACTTAATGCAAAAATAAAAAATTGAGATCATCTTTTCACCTTCATATTTAATTTAATAGATTAAACGTTTAAAAATTTTAATTGTATATTTAGTAAATTGTTGAAAATTTAATGTACAATAAGAATAAACAATAAAAGAGTAATAAATAAAATATTAAAAAATAATTATACATTAATGAATACTAAAGGTGAATATAGAATTTTAAAAAGTTTGTAAGGGTAGAATAGTCCAAAAATATTTCTCCATTTAAACCCTTTTTAGATTAGTATAGAATATTAAAGGTGAATATGGAATTTTAAAAAATTTGTAAGGGTAGAATAGTCCAAAAATGTTTCTCCATTTAAGTCCCTTTTAGATTAGTATAGATAGATAGATATAGATATAGATTATTAAATGACAAAAATATGTATAAGTAATCCGAGGGCCAAATTATTAGTTTTGGTCCATTTTGTTAGTAAAATGTAATAGAAGGATCAAATTGTAAAGGAAAATTTGCAATTTTCGTCCCCAACAAATTTTTATAACACTATACATCCTCAATCTTTCAATTAATTACAAATCACGTCCCTAATGACATATAATGATGAATTTGCCCCCATCTTTAAATAAACAAAAATAAAAGAAAGCTAAAAACTACAAAAAAGTAAGAAAAAATTACAAAAAAAAAATCTCACAACTTTTTAAAAAATACAAAGTATATTTTTCCACACCCATTAAATATGGGGAAATTTTAAAATGAAGAAAATTTCACCCCTTTTAATGTATCATTAAATATTCATTAGTACCATAGATTCACCAAATTCAGGATCGACTACATTTTTACTGCAACTAGAACATGGTGAGGTAGGTTTCTTTCAATTTCATTGTATTTTCACTTTAATCTAAGATCTATATAAAGATAAATATCAATTCCTGCTTTTGCATTATGAGTAGGAGTGTGATTCAGCATCAGATTCTTGAATTCAATTTAAGGATTTAAAAAAGAATGTGAAAAATAGGTTTATGGTTCATCTTTTAATTTGAGTGATTCATTAAAGACTCTTAGGATTCGTATTATGCTTCTGAATTTGAAGCCAAGAAAGCTTACAGAAAGCTTGTTATTCAGGTTAATTTTTTGAAAAATTCTTATGAGAATCTTTATTTTTTTCAACGTGTGTTTTAAAATTTTTGAAACTATGAATTTTGAAATAGTGTTCTTCTTTATTATCTCACCATGTTGGTTGTGGTTGGATGGGGTTGGGGTTGGGGTATGAAGGAAAAAATACTTTGTACTTTTTGAAAAGTTATGAGAATGTTTTTTGCAATTTTTTCTTAATTTTTTGTTGTTTTTAGATTTCTTTTATTTTTGTTTATTTAAAAATGAGGACAAATATGTTATTATTTATCAATAGTAGAGCTGGCAAATGGGCTAAGTTGGGCCAGCCCAATCTGTCAGAGTAGGGCCACACATGAAAATAGATTGGGCTGGCCTAGCCTAGTTTTGTATGGGTCAGAAATATGTTAGCACAGTCCAATCCATTTGCCCAACTTGGTCTTAATTTTTTTTTTAAATAAATTTTTTATACAATCTAATACATTACATCAAATACAATATTAGATAAATTTAGACTATATATTTTGAGATTTTTAAAAAGATTAATTTATAAAATTGGAGCTCTCATATATTAGTCAATAAATAAACGTCATTTTTCTTTCAAAATAATAATTTTTTTTTTGTTAATTGTAAACTATTTGTAGACACTTTTTAAAAAAAATACAATTATCAAAATCATGCTAGTCTTATTGATTTGAGATATAAGCATGTTTGGCTTAAATTAAAAAATTTACTTATAAGTAAATTTAAAATAAATAATTTACTTGTCACACCAAATATATTTTAGATTAAAACTTAAATTAAACTAAATTTTAATTAAATCTAAACAATTTTATATTGGATCTTGTGATTATTGGACTAATGTTTATTGGTAACTTGGGCTTAGATCATTTTAGATTGATATTAGGGTAAATTCAGGGACGGTCACTGTTTGGGCACTTATGGGCTCTAAAGTCATATGCTCAAAACTTAATTCAATTAAAGTCATATTTTAAAGCTAAAAGACCAACATACCCTTAATTGTAAAAAACGCGAATTTTGAGTGGTGATACTATTTTGCGGTGATACTATTTTGTTGTGATATTGTTTTGTTGTGATACTGTTAAACCTATGATTTTGTACTACTAATGAGACATTTTAAGAACAATAGTATTCTCTTGTTTATTCTCTACTGATTAATTCTTCTACCTACCATTAAACACCTTATAAATTTATACTTATATATCCAATGAGAATCTATGTCCTAATTGAATCTCAAACATATTCAAATTCAAGAGAAAAATTAGAAACATTGTTTATAGTTTTAGATGAGAACCCTTTGCATGACTTCCCATTAACTTGAGAATGATTGTGAGTTCTTCTTTCTTCATTTTAGCATTGCTCTGAAGTATGTGTTTGCTTTTAAGAGACTCAGATACTTTGGAAGAGCTTTAATTTGCAACAAAAGGATGCACATTTATCCCTGATACTGTTTTAAAGAATTTGTGATACTGTTTTGAAAAAAAAAAATTAAAGATTGCCATTTTAAGCTAAAGAGATGATTTCAAACGGGTAAAATCCATCGTAGGCAGCGGTAAAGCGGCTGGTCTTAACCGTCTCGTCGAGACCATTCCGAAAACATATTATAATAAAAATTCTGAGCACGTGTGCAAATTCTATTATCATTTCTATTGTGATACTGTTTTTTGTGATACTGTTTTGCATAATACAGTATCAAACAATACACATGACTATGATATCATGCTTTAATCTTTGATATTGTTTAATTAGTCATATGTTTTGTTTGATACTGTATTATACAAAACAATATCATAGATTAAAACATGGATTGAAATAATATCAATTTATATTAATGCACATTACCTAAACAAAACATTATCATAGATAAAAACTAAGACATTCAAACAGTATCACTTATTCAAACATTGCCATAATTAAACAATATCAAAGATCACATAGATTCAAACAGTATCAAACTTTGCCATAATTAAACAGTATCAAAGATCACATATATTTAAACAGTATCACATGATTAAAACATGTTTCAAATGATAGTGAAATATTATGACAAAGTTTCATTCTATTAAACCTTGTCATAATTAAACAGTATCATAAATTAAAACTAAGACATTAAAACAGTATCATGGATTAAAACTAATACATTGAAATATTAGATGATGGAACATTCAAGCTCCTATTTACAACAATTCTATGTCCATTTATATTGTGATACTGTTTTGTATAATACAGTATCAAATAACATATCATGACTAAACATTAGATGATGGGACATTCAAGCTCCTATTTACAGCAATTAGATGGTGGAGCATTCAAGCTCCTATTTACATAAGATAGTGGAGTATTCAAGTTCATATTTACAGCATTCAAACTCATATTTACAGCGTTCTATGCCCATTTCTGTTGTGATACTGTTTTGTATAATACAATATCAAACAACTTTCACAACTAATTAACAACACAAAGAAATAATCTAATGACCAACTTAATACAATATCAAGTTGCTATTCTATAATACAGTATCAACAATAGATGTTATCTCATTGTTTACATAACTTGGAAAAAGCTCATTGTTTACATAACTGCTAAAATCAACCCAGGTTAATCATATTGGTCAGCCTCTCTTGCAGCACGGATATATCAATGCTAGCTGTTAGATCATTAGCCTGAAAAAATAATCAAATACAAGAATTAAGATTAAAACATAGAAATTAATAACAATATTTCCAACTGAAAATTGATCCAAAATCTTCACCAAAAAATTGCCTAAAAAGTGACACTACGCCGTAGAAGCACTAGCTGGAGGTTGCCGGAGGTGGAAGCGGTTATCGCCGGAGGTGGAAACGGTGGTCGCTGGAGGTCGAGGCGGTGGTCGTCGGAGGTCGCCGGAGGTGGAGGCGATGGTCGCTGGAGGTGGTGGCCGGAGGTCGCCGGAGGTGGAGACAGTTGTCGCCGGAGGTGGAGGAGGTTTGTGGAGTTGGAAGATTGTGTCAATGAAAAATATGGTTAAAAGGGGTGGTTTTGGAATTAATATAAAATATTGATGTGAAGTATGACTTAATCACAATTTAAAAAAAAGTTTTGACCTAATTTGAAACAAGTCATGTAGAGATGACTTATTGACAATTTTCCCTTGATATTATTTGGATTATGTATTGGGGCTATTCACAAAATGAGTGATTAGTGTTAAGGAGCCAAAAAAGAAAAAAAAATCAAAATCAAAATTAAAACCGGACCAACCCAACTAGCCCGCGGTTTAGATGGGCCGGGCCATTTGACCCGGTTTTATTTGGGCCAGTCCAACCCAAAAGGTCGAATTATATGGATCGGTCCGTGGATCGGACCGATTTTGCTACCTCTAATCAATAGGGACGTGATTTGTAATTAATTGAAAGATTGGAATGTTTAGTGATATAAAAATTGGTTGTGGTTAAATTAGTAATAGATTAAAAAAGGTCAGATGAAATTTGTAAATTTTTCAATTGTGAAAGAAATTAAAATTTTATGACTATAGTACAAAATGAAATGTTATGGGCAAATGACACTCTTAAAACTTATAAAAAATATTTTTTGTTTACAGTACTATTATTTTCCTTAACAGTATGAATGATACGGTACATTAATAAATAAAAATATTTTTACTTTTTATTTTGTAATAAAAATTTGTACAATTTATCTTGTCGAACAATAATAGTATCTTGGGAACTTTTAATTATGTAATGTAAAGTTTGCTTCTCCCATCAATGTTCTCAAGGTAAGGCATTGCGTCCTTCTCATTATACTGTTGAATTTTAATCTATGGATGAGAGACGGTGTCAAATCCAACGTCAACGTCACGTAAAAACCTCAACTTGAATATTATTGTCTTAATCGAAAAAATCAAAAAAATAAAAATAAATAAAAGAACAAAAAACTTTGTCTTCTCCATGAGAGATGTATTCCCCCGTGCTACACGTCCATGTCATGGCGTCATATGCGATTCTTTAATAGCGTCAACGACAATGAACAACTCTTATCCATTCAAGCATTGGGTACATCAACTTTTGAAGAAACTACGTTTTTATAAATTATAATTAAGGAAACCAAGGCAGATGGAGACCAGAGCGTGCTAAGCTAGTTTTTTTTTTTTTTTTTTTTAATAAAAAAAATTAAGTAACAATGCAATTTATTGTAAAAATAAGTAACTTATTTGATTATCCCAAGAAAAAAATAACTTATTTGTTTTCAATTTGACTAATCACGATCGTAGAAAGTGTTCTCCACTACGAAAAGAAAAAAGTACTTAAACGTCCGCGTGTCACTACATCTCCAATTTTTTCCCTCACAAAATCATTTCCTCAAAAATTTGCTGACACTTTCAATCCATCTCCTGATTCGATCAACTCCAAAATCTACTCACATTCTCAATCCCCCTACCTCAATTGATCATCTCTTTCCACTGATCATCTTCAAAATCTATTCACCGCCTCAATCCATCATCATTATAGAGCCTACGGTCAGATTTCACCGCAAGAAAACAATATACTAGTTTTAAAATAAACTTATTTACTTATAAGTAAACCATAAGATTTAGTAGGCTAAAAATATTGAAAAATTCGACAAGATTTTCTGAATCAGAATTCCAAGTATAATGTACTAAATGAAAGCAATAGAAATAAAACCTGTTTCCAAGTACTCTTTGCTTGCAAGTAATGTAAAGCAACAATGCCCCAAGACTCTCTGAGATATAAAACATTTCTCCCTATCATCTTCTTCTGCAAGAACATTTTACACAACCTGGTGTACATGAAGACATTATTTATGTCGAACAGCAACCAGCCTTTGTAGTAGATACATCTTTACTGACATCGATTTTCTCGCCCTTTGAAGGAACATTCGATGCAGCTCCATTCTCACCCGTCTCCATTGCCTTCTTGCTCACAATATGGTATATCTGAGTAAGAACCTCAGAGAAAGCATTTTCCACATTAATAGCTTCGAGTGCAGAAGTTTCCATGAAGTAGAGCGACTCCTTCTCAGCGAATGACTTTCCATCCTCAGTCGGGACTGCCACCAGATGACGGAGATCAGACTTGTTCCCAACGAGCATGACAACTATATTGGGATCCGTGTGATCCCTCAACTCTTTTAACCACCTTTCAACATTTTCAAATGTGGGGTGCCTCGTCACATCGTAAACAAGCAAAGCACCAACTGCACCACGGTAGTAGGCACTGGTAATGGCACGGTACCTAGAGACCAAAAAGGATAGCAAGCTATTAAAAATTGCAGAAAACCCCAAACTAGTGATGGAAAATTCAGCAAGGCCTCAATGAATTTATTATCACCATAATAGCAACAAAAGAAAGTCAAAGTAAATCAAATCAATCTCAAAAGATTATTAACATGAACATCCAAACATCTCTTCAAAATAACTACATTTCATTCCCAGAACAGAAAAGTTCTCCAATAACAATTATCATACAAAATGTTCAAAATCAATGCTTTGAGTCTTCGACTAGTTCCAGAGTGCACGTGTGATGGCTGTGGCAGGATAGTAATTGCACACTCCTGTTAACTAGGCATAAAAAGTTCATGAAACCCCAATGATAGCAAAGTTTTAAGGTAAAGTTTTTGAAACAGCTAAGAGAAAAAAAAATAAAGAGGGCCCATCATCTTGAGGGCCTCTATCTCTGGCTTGTCATTGCCATTGCTTGTGAACAACTGCAGCAATATGTGATGACAAGAAGATATCGTAAATTACAGATAGCGCATTGAGGTCTAACAGTCCCCTGGGGATTAATTGCATTACGCAAAGCCTAAGGCACACTTTATCCATAAGCACTTGGTGATGAAGGCAAACTTACTAAAGAGTTATGTCTTCAAATCATCTTCATCCATCGTCGGATGAAATTGCAACTAAGAGATCTTATGCTAGAACTTACTCTCTCATATTCTTCAAATGTTGATGCTGCAAAAAAAAAAAAAAATCTTTCCAAAAAAGATATCAGAACAATTACTAACAAATTGCAGGATTCTGTGGATTTATTGCAGAATGCTTACTGGTCGGAATAATTAGTCACAAAAACCTCTCAGTTACTCCTGGAACCTTGGCTAGGAAGACTCTTAGTTGTCCTTGAAAATTCCTTATTGTCAAAAGATTTTAAAGTTCCCTACTTAAGAGTCCTAGCCATTAATATAGTATGACAAGTCTTTTAGATCTATGTACCTATCTCTTCATTCCTATAGAGTTGATCAGCACGAGAAGTTGAAATCCCGTTGTATGAATTTTCCCAACTCCTGTAAGAGTGAAGCACTACTCTCTTCTGTTCCTTCTTCCCTTATTCCAGTAAAATGATTAATATATAGCAGAATCCTGTATAGGAACCATACTAGCAACCTACCGAATTTGTTATAGAAACTTTCGCATCAAGGATTAGACCATGCAAAGTATAAATCTCCTCTCTTGTTCTTCTTCTAAAGCACCATTCTTGAGGATTGATGAACTTCTCCAAAACATCTTTTTTTCCTCTGGAAGTCGTCAATAAACCTTTAACAAACTGACTAGCCACTCAATCTACACCAAGTCCAACCACGGAATCCATTGTATACCTCTTTATGAGAATTTTTCTAAAGCTGTCCTGCATCTCTGTTGTGCCCCCACACCAGTGGCACGCAAACTAAGAATTTGTAACTAAGGTTAGGCCAGTCCTGGGAATCAGTGGAACATTCAATCAACTACGTAACAGAGCAGATAAAGAATAGGAAAATAGAATAAACAAGATCAACATGGTTATATCACCTAACCTCCGTGCAGGAAAAAAGGAGCAACATTTACCATATATGAATAGAGAAAATTCTATATTCCAAAACCATAAAATTGTCCATTTGCTACTCTCCTCAACTAAACACCCATATATCAATATACAATATAGCTACAGAAGAATAATACCCAACAGATATAATCCACTACGCTTCACATAACACTCAGAGAACCCACTTTTTCCTGTCATCACCACTTCAATCCAATATTCCTGCAAGTAATTTTACCTAATTGGAAGTTGCAATATTCCCTTGAACTATTTGAGGATGCAATGTTGGTCACAACATACTGATGACCTCTTGGTCTTCTGGCAACACCAAAGGATCCAAGAACCCTCATGAGTAAGGTTCTGCATTGCTCCCCGTGGCAAATCCATTTCCATAGGCCACCTTTCTCTCCCTTCAAACCTTGTTAATAATAATAATAACCAACAGGTATCTTATAGGAAGTTCATTCTAAGTGAAAGTACTGCAGATACATCGTAATCATATAGTTTCTTCGATACAAATTTACTTCTTTCATTCAGTAACTCCCATATGCTAAGACAAAATTTCAAAAATAGTTTCTATTACTATATTAGTGCCTGAAACATTAAATATGTTTGTGAGTCAATATATTCGTTAAAACTAGCCAGTAATTTAAAGGAAGATCTATGTAGATGGATTCTATACCTATATTCATCATGTTCTATATATATAACTTGCAGAAAATTGTGGTGTTTGTTTTTCAATTGCAGAAAACAATTACATTCAAACTTTATGTAACAGTGGCAGCAATTACTAGGAGTGACTGCATAAGAAGGATCCAATCTTTACTCTTCATTAATAGCAAATATTAATATGCATCAATAAGTAGTAAAGAACGCACGACCTCCTCAGTAAGTACTTGATACAATCCAAAACAAACAAGCACATAATTTGACGAAATGGACAAACACCACACATGAGAATTAGTAAAAAAAAAAAAAAAAAAAACCAAGATCTATCAGTTCAATCAACAAACT